>CM029472.1:33167041-34450990 GCA_017140325.1 Eucalyptus leucophloia subsp. euroa | reverse complement strand
TTGCTTGACTTGGAATCAACGTCAAGTTGCGATGGCCTAACCATGCGACCCAAGCCACAAACCAAGAATCATTCTCGGCATATTTTATAATATGATGTTGAGGATCATGGCACACTAACTTGAATGAGCATGCCCTCGAGGCCTTGTATACGTTGGCTAATATAAGAGATGAAAAACTGGCTTGTGTGATGCATTTGTGTGTGCACTTAAAGAGGAAAAAACGCTCATCGCCACATAACATCGGCGGCGATGCCTCATTCATTGAATGGGATGCGCTGGTTGAGCCAAGTTGCTTGGGTTTAAGCCCGGATGCCTCGGGTAAGCTAGCCCTGGGATGCCATGGTTGAGCTAGAATGCCTGGGTTAAGCCCGAATGCCTTAGTGAGCTAGCACCAAGATGCCTCGGTTGAGTCGGGATTCCTTGGTTGAGCTAGGACGCCTAGCTTGAAGCTAGATGTCTCGATTAAGCCGAGAGGGCTTGGTTGAGCCAAGACAATGATAAATGAATTCGCATGAGTGTTAGTATATGCATAAGAATGACATGTTGATGTGTTCTTTGACAAGCTAAAGGTAATCATGCATAGACATTTGCATGTGGTCGAGGTGAATCAATAAGTTTGCTAATCATCTACCATTGATGTTGCATTACGAGTGTTGTACCTACTAGATTTTGATGATGAGATATCTTCATAGTAAAGAATTATGGGTTTTACTTACTAAGTTTACCCAAAAGTCACCCCTCGTCCTTCAGTCTTGTAGGCGTGGAAGTCTAACGTCAATTTTGGGAGTTTTAATCTCTCTAGACAAGTTAAGGTTTATCCCGCCCTTTTAAAAATGTGGTAGTTGTAAATATAACGGCCCGTGATAGAAGGACTTGTAAACGTAGCCGATGTAATTGTGTGTTTGTAAATGGTTGTTTTCTTGGCTGCATGTTGTTGTTCGGGTGTTATATGTACTCTTCCACATGTGCTTATTGAAAAGATAAAAAGAGATGGGATGGCGACTTGTCTGAGACGTCGCGAAAATAACCCTTGCCACTCGTGACCTTGAGGACGAAATTGGGGTTGTGACATTGGCTTCTAGTTATTCAATGTTGAGATGAAGTGTCCTAAGCTACCAAGCTAAAGCCCCATCCTGTCTTGAAACTTGGTGACCAAGTTACCTTGTATTTAATACTTCTTGATTTAGAGAGGAAGTCTTGACTTTTAAGGCTTGGAGAACAAGTTAGGATTGCTCATAAATAGGGGAGGAGGGGAGGAGCATCCCTCCCTCATTCACACAATACACCACCTCCTCTTCCTCCTTCACTCTCTCAACCTCACCCTTACTGCCACCCTCTCTCTCTTTCTTGTGGCTATGCTGCCCATTTGCTCGCCTACACATTTCTCAGTCACTTAGGTCATCCCTTGAAGTGTGGTAGAATTTACTAATATCTCGTTAGGGTCTTGCGTTATGCTAATCCAAGCATGTAGCGAGTCATTGATTGAAATGTTGTGACTATGTTCTTGCTTGAGGTTCGGTTATGTTTGCTTGGGCTAGTTTAGATCTTGTTCCTTGATTGAGTTCGATTTTTGTTTGATGAACTTTGGCTTGTGCTTTGGTTTGAGTTGTTTTGGAAGAAGCCCGCTTCATGTGTTTATTGGATATGCTTTGGTTTTTGCTTTGATACAAACCTATTCGAAAAGCGTTTTTGTGAAAGCTTACTATTTCCTTACAAAATTATTTATGATCGCCTTCACAAGTGCATGTTCTAGTTCACACTCCGAGCTTTGAAAAAGGGTTTTGTTGGCCTTGACGTATGTGGGATCATGACGGATCTGTCCTCTCCTAGTCTTGGTGTGATATCAAGGCATATCATTCCCAAGCCAACTTTGGTACTAGATCGGTAAACATGTTACAACGGGTCAATCCTTTCATGGTCTTGGTGCGTTATTGACGCGTATCGTTCCTGAGCCAAGTTTGGTTTTAGGTTGGTGAACATGTCATGACGGGCTAGTCTTATTATGGTCTCGGTATGATATTGGGGTATATTGTTCCCGAGCAAGTTTGGTACTAGATCGGTGTTTAAACGTGTTGAATCAAGTTGCAATCCTTGATTCGTGCCCGGCATGCTTAACATCTTGGTTTCAGTAAGTCATTTGACACATTTATGCATGGCACGCCTTCAAGCCCTTGAACTAAAAGTGAAGATGAGTCAGATTGTGATACTTGATGAATGGACACATGATGAACTAATTTATGCTTTCGGCTGATGGATTTGGTGACTATGCACCCTAGCCAACAGGATGCCCCCACGCCAATGGGATGCCTCTTTAATAAGAACGGGATGCCCCCACGCCAACGGGATGCCTCATTAGAATGATGGAATGTTGTAATAATTCTAGTCGTCACCCTTCGATTAGGGGATGTTGCCCAATTAAGATAGGATACTTGGTGGATTTCGGAAGGGTTGATGGATTTCGGCTATTAATAAATGAATCTCATGTGCATGAGTTCTTCACATTATGAAATGGATTTTGATTATGCTTGCATATTATTGAGTGAGGTGTGAGTTCCTCATGCTATGGAATAGATCTTGTTTATGCTTGTACAATATTGAGTGAGGCGTGACTTTCTCATGTTGTGAATGAATATTGGTTTATGCTTGCATACTATTGATTGGGGATTCCTCATGTTTCATCTAAGACAAAGCTTTTGTTTTACTATTGATTTGTCATCGACTAATGTTTTGGACGAATTATATGCTTGTTGATAGGTGAGGCATCCTCTTACCCAGAATTTAGTGGGTTTTACTTGTTGAGTCCATGACTCACCTTTTCTTTTTTTTTTCTTTTTTTTATAGAATTGTAGGCATTAAGGTCTCCTACTCGTGCTGGAGTTGCAGTCTTGCTAAAGGAGCTAAGGTTTACTCGGCCTTTGGAGCTTAGAAAATGTCATGGTTGTAAGTATAACGGCCCATGACAAAGGGGCTTGTAAATGTAACTAATGTAATTGTATATTTGTAAATAGTTATTTTCTTGGTTGCTTGTTGTTGTTTGGGTGTTGTATGTATGCTTCCGCATGTGCTTAATGAAAGATAAAAATAAATGGGACAGCGACGTGCTTAGGATGTCGCGAAAATAACCCCCATCGCTTTTAACCCTAGAGATGGAGTTGGGATTGTGATAACTATTGTCACATCCATGGTCCGAATCCCTATTTTGGTCATGAAAAGTAGTCCAGGGATCGTTATGCCGATAACAAGGATTGGCCATGAATCAATCAAAGGATTGATCATGGACCAATTAGCCTGATCAAAAGATTGATAGTGAATCGATTTGTTGATCATGTAAGTTGGTTAGAGTATTCGACTATGGAGAGGTTGCTCGACTAGGAGGATTGTTGTGGGACGATCACGTACCATCATAGATTAATCAATGGATAGCTATGGATTGATTTTGCACGATCATGTATCAGTCATGAGTGATTTCGCACAGTCATTATATTGGTCGTGAATGACCATAGACTGATTCCATGCGATCGTGTACTAGGTCGGATCAATTAGTCCCACATGATCACATGACAACTGAGGATCAACCATGGATCTATTAAACTCAAACATGGATCAATTCCGAATCAACCATGGATTGTTGCGTAGGACTAAGGACTAGCCATTGGTCCGGTCCTAAGCCCAATCAATAAAAGTAGGGATTGGCCCTAGGCCTTGCCGATCCTGGCCGTGCGCTAGTTTGAGTAAATCATCAACATGGTTTTGTCGATTAGGCTTGGTTATGTCCGGCCTTATCCGATCATGAATTAGCCACGAACCTCGGTTTGAATAAAGTAGTTGGTCATGGACGAACATGAGAAATTCCCATCTAATGAGGTGGCACTTTCATTTGACTTATTTCTCATATATGTATTAATTACCTTTAGAAACTACTTAATTATTGAAGGGATGGCTTACCCACCAAGTGGCAAGAAATGAGCTTGTTCTTGAAGGCATTAGTGTTCTTGGAAGTAAGTGATCTTGATGACCAAGTCAAGCTATTAATGACTTTGGAAGCTAGTCATTAATGAAAGAGGATGACTCACAAGCTTATGTGTCCTTATAAGCTTAGGCCATAATTATACTAATGTGAGCCATGGAAGACAAGTTAGCCCAACTATAAATGCTAGATGACTCATGACCTAAGGGAATTAATGACTAGTGGTCTTGTAAGACCATGATAACCATATCTTGAGCAATTAATGAAAGCATGAGTTCTTCACTTAGGTGGCATCCTAAGGATAGGGTAATGATGGCTAGAAGATTGGCTTGAAGAGCAAGTTAAGCTTAGACATCACTATATGATGACTCATGAGCTAGGAAGACCAATAAAAAGATAACACAAAGGGTCAATAATCATTCCCTAAGAATCAAAGGGTGCCACATCTTCAAAAAAGGGATCTCATTAGACTACATGAAAAGGCCATTTAATGAGGGTTGGCCTATAAATAGAAGAACCAACCATTCATTTGCACATCCTTAGCTCATTTCTTCCTTTCCTTTCCTCTTGCACGCCTCCCTCTCCCTCTTGGCCACACTCCCCTGCCGCCTTCAATGTTTGGTCATCCCTTGGCAAACCGCTACTAACTCTTAGCTAGAGTGACATGTTGTGTTGTTGGATTGGGTGTGTACTCATTAGTGTTTATCGTATGTATGATGAAAAATGCTTTTTGTATGGTTTACTCATGTCTTGCATGTATGCGTGTTAACATGCCCCAAGTCACGAATGATGTCTTGCTTGGTTTTGAGACCGGTGTTGAAGCTCAATGGTTCGGGCCTAGCTTGGCCTCGGGGTAGCATTGAGACGTGTTGATCTGAGCCTTGCTTGACTTCAGATTAGCATCAAGACATGTTGTCTCAAGCCGTGGGTGAGGTATGCACTCGGTTTATTTGTAAGGTTATTATGTGATAGGCATGACCCACACTTGCATGAACACACCCTCGGGCTTTGTTTGCATCGACTAAAATGAAATATAAGAATCGGCTTGTGTGAGGCACAACGTATGATCACATAATTGAAAGATAAGACTAGTAGTCATTTGAGATGATGATGATGCCTTGTTTATGAGAATAGGAAGCCCCTAAGAGTATGGCATCCCTAGTGGATTGTAGATGCTTAGCCTTAAGTTGAAAGCTCTTGAGAGTATGGGATACTTGGTGGATTTCGAATACCTAGCTTAAAGTTGGAAGCCCCTAAGAGTATGCAATACCTGGTGAATTTTGAATGCCCAGCCTAAAGCTAGAAGCCCTTGAAAGTATGAGAAGAACCATATGAGATTGTTAATGAACCTTTTATGCGTGCTAATACGTAACCCCCTGGATCTCACGTTGATTTCACATGACTTGCTTGAATTTGAAGAGTTGTAAAATAAATTTTAGTCAAGCTGAATTATAAGAAACTGAGGTACTCGACTCTATTTATCATAAAACTTGATTTCTTTACACATGGGAAGATGAGATTAAGAGGGTGATTTCTAAAAAAAAAAAAAAAACACTATGAACCACAAACAGTAAACATCTCGCCTTTCGTTGAGTATGTACATGTTGTCAGACAACCAAAAACAAAATTCTCCCACATGTCGAGCACTCCTCTATCACCTCCTACTCCGCGGGACTACCATGGTGGCCCGGTCCGTCATTGTATAGCGCCAAGGGCCCCTCCAGTCGACCATCTACCCGAGCGTAAAGGGCTACGAAGGTCATGTATGCCGGCCAGTTAGGCGCCCCCGTATCTACCTTCAAACAGGATGTGCATTTGATGAAGACTACCCCCGAGAAATGTCAGTCATGGATGTTCTCTTACCGCCGTACAAAATCAGCGGGGGAGCCATATAAGATGGTTGTCGTTGCAGCAGGCGGTGTAGGCGATGCAGAAGACATCTTCTACTATGAAGAAATGACATAATAAATAAGTGTGAGTTTTTAAAATAAAAACTTAGCAAGTGGGCAATTAGTCCTAACTTGGATTTGGCCAATAAAAAGACAAATAGGTAAACAAAAATATCAATTTGCTGAATCCACAAAAATCTAGCTGCAATAATCACTCAAGGGGAGACGACACTCCACCCTGAACCCCCTCACACCCAACCTGGCATCACGAGATCTCCTAAAAAGCTATCCAGCCCTTCTCAAACCTCTAGAGAGAATACTGCTACTTTGCATCACCCCTCTCCAGGCATCCCGACACCCGGGGTCTCAAATTGGCTCTTAGCCAACTTCACACATTCATAATTCCCTTGTTGCAACACCAACAACCTTAGCATGTGAACAACCACAAATAGGTCTAAACACACATCATTAAATACTTTAAGGTATATATGAACTCTCAGTAAATGTGACACAACAACTGCTACACATTCTCAGATCAAGGCAGTTTATGGACTGAGATGAACAATTTTAATCATAGACACAAAAGTATATCTAACCTCATCGAAATGTTACAAAATTTCAGTATGTTATAGAAGAGACATAGATTAACATCTTCCATGAAAAAACCTAAGTCTATATCTCGATGTATTAAGAGCAGTAATTTG
Source organism: Eucalyptus leucophloia subsp. euroa (assembly GCA_017140325.1). Lineage (NCBI taxonomy): Eukaryota > Viridiplantae > Streptophyta > Magnoliopsida > Myrtales > Myrtaceae > Eucalyptus > Eucalyptus leucophloia. The sequence continues at coordinate 34,444,430 of CM029472.1, read as the reverse complement.
CTGTCTTCTTCTCAAAATTTTGCAGCAACTTTCAGATTTAGTACCTACAGAAGAAATATTGTTTTACCACCTTAACCCTGACCATTTGCTCTCAAATTTTGATAGGATATTCCTAGGGATGTTTCCTACAACTTTCATTAAGAGTTTAAGGTCCAATTCTTTCTAGATAATTACAGAAAATTCATAGAGTCATCAAAGGTCTTGCTGTTTTCTACAAGACAGCTTACTGTTTCAAAGAGAATTACTTCTACTTACATATTTTTGCATTCATATAGCTATAACTAGAAGTTGAACTCAATCTAATGGATGTTCTTTTCCTTATCTTCATCATTACAAATCAAGGCGACGTAAATTTCTCTAGAACAAAAACATTTTAAACCGTTTTCTTCTTTTCTAGCTCAACCAAACCATTAATTTATCTACCAATCTCTTTTACAACATCTTGACACTCTTCTACAACATCTAAGAATAATCATAATAGGTCTTTACTTATAAAGAAGTATTCCACAACACAGTACAAAGCAAATGTTCACAATACACATGGCCTTCTACCAAGTAAAACAACGTATCACAGCTTCCTTGCAAAGTTTCTACACCTATGCTGACCATTAATCCAACAAGCAACTTACAAAAAGCACACCATTGGCGAAGCCAAACTAAAACAGAATTGAAGGAAAGGAAGACCCACTGGATAACATGCGACAACACCTCACCCAGTAACCAAACGAATTCCTTAGTTTAGTGCAAAAGAATTGAACTTAAGTCGCTCACGTTCCGACTCCCAAACCAAGCTGTGGTTCCCAAATTTCTCACACCTAACCTTGAAATCTATCCCGATTTCCACATGCACAACTAGGCATAGCCATTTAAGGGACCTAGAACACTAATCACAACCGCACTTGCCTGGATTTTTTACTGGCAGAAGAGGGAGGAAGCGTCGGGCGAGTCGGATCTTGCGACCGGCAGCAGAAGCTCCGAATGGAATGGGGCAGCGATGACTCCGCTGCTATATGGAGGCGCTGGGCTATAAGGGGCAGAGATTGGGTCGGTTTTGGTGGAACGAAGCGAGAACATGGGAGAAAAGAAGTGGGTGTTTCGGTAGAGAGAGGGAGAGAGAAAATGTAGGTGTGGGTGGGTTCTTTCGGGGCCAAATGTGCAATCCCCCCCCAAAGGACAGAGAGAAAGTGAAAAAGAAAAAGAAAAGTAAAATAAAATACGTGTAGCCTCCCCCTTTTTCAACTACACCTAGATGCTACGTGGGGGAGGAAGAAAAATTTCCTCTCTCGATAATTATCTTTCCCCCACATACGAAGTGAATCATCGTTGGAGTTTTAATTTAATTTAACTTAATATATATATTTTTTTGAAATAGTCTCAAATATGCTCAATCTAACTAACACAATTTTGGCGTCACAAACCTTCCCCTCTTAGAAAATTTCATCCTCGAAATTTGACTTCAACTAAACAAATGAGGATATCATTGATGGATATCTTCTTCACTTTCCCACGTCGCTTCTTCAAGGTCATGATATTGCCATAACACTTTAACTAGTGGGATCACTTTCATTCTCAACACTTGCTCTCTTCGGCTCAAAATTTGTACGGGCTCTTCCTTATAATTCACGTTTTGATCTATCTGAATGGTCTCGTAGTCCAACACATAAGTAGGGTAGGGATGATATTTTCTTAACATGGAAATGTAAAACACAACATGTATGCCTGCTAACTTTGGGGGTAATGCTAATCTGTAGGCTACTTCCCCAACTCTATCAAGTATTTCAAAAGGTCCAATAAATCATGGACTCAACTTGCCCTTTTTACCAAATCTTGACACGCCTTTAATCGGTGAGACTTTAAGAAAAACTTTATCTCCCACAATAAATTTCAAAGGCCTCCTGTGCTTGTCTACATAACTTCTTTGTTGACTTTAGGCAATCCTTAGTCGCTCCTTAATAGTTTTCACAGCATCTACAGTAACTTGGATTAATTCGAGTCCAGTTAATCTTTGCTCGCCTACTTCATTCCAACATACTGGGGTTCTACAAGCTCTCCCATATAGTGCCTCAAAGGGGGTAGCTCCAATACTTTGTTGGAAACTATTATTGTACGCAAATTCCGCCAAATGTAATTTTTCATCCTAGTTTCCTTTAAAATCCAACATACAGGCTCTCAGCATGTCTTCCAATATTTGGATTATCCTTTTAGATTGTCCGTCAGTCTGAGGATGAAAAGTTGTACTAAACTAGAGCTTAGTCCCTAAAGCAACCTGTAAGCTCCGCCAAAGTTTCGATGTAAATCTTGGGTTCCGATCGGAAGTGATAAACACGAGAACACTGTGTAGACGAACAATTTATCTCACATATATTTCTGCATACTTATCCATTGAATAATCTATTCAAACTGCCATAAAGTGAGCAGATTTGGTCAGACGATCCACTACTACCCATATAGAGTCATGCCTATTAGAGGTCCTTGGGAGTCCCTACACAAAGTCCATAGTAATAGGCTCCCATTTCCACTCTGGAATATTTAGGGGTTTCAATAGTCCAGCAGGCTTTTGGTGCTTGGCTTTCACTTGTTGGCAATTTAGGCACTAAGAAACAAATCTAGCGATGTCATTTTTCATACCATTCCACTAGTAGTGTTGCCACAAATTTCGGTACATTTTCGTACCTTCAGGGTAGATGCTATAAGCACTCTTATGTGCCTCTGACAATATCTCCCTCCTAAGTTCCTTATCCTTTGGTACACAAAGACGTCCCCGATATTTGACAATTCCGTCCTCGGACAACTGAAATTCCTCCCTACTTTCACTTTGCACTTCATCTCGAATTTTTAATAGTCTCGGGTCCGACTGTTGTAGGATTTGTATTCTTTGGATCACCCGCGATTCAATCCTCAAAGTTGCCAACATGTTTGAAAGGTGATCTACCTTTAATCTAAATTTGAAGTTAGCAATGATTTTTAAAAGATTCCATTCTTTCACCCTTAAATTTGTTATACTCACAGCCGACTTACGACTAAAGGCATCTGCTACTTTATTAGCTTTCCCTAGATGGTACAATATCTCACAATCATAATCCTTAAATAACTCCATCCATCTTATTTGCCTCATATTTAACTCCTTTTGCGAAATTAAATATTTCAAACTTTTATGATCAGTGTAAACTTCAAATTTCTCCCCATATAAATAATGTCTTCAGATTTTCAATGCGAGAATAATCGTAGCCAGCTCTAAATCATGGGTAGGATAATTCTTTTCATAAGGTTTTAGTTGTCTCGAAGCATAAGCTATGACCTTTCCATGTTGCATCAAGACACAACTAAGTCCTTAGTGGGAAGCATCACTATACACTGTGAATCCACCAGACCCTAAAGGTAGGGTTAAAATTGGTGCCATGGTTAATCTTCTTTTAAGTTCCTGAAAACTTTGTTCACACTTATCATTCCATTCAAATTTCACGCTCTTTTTAGTCAAGTGGGTCAAGGGACTTGCGAGTCTTGCGAATCCTTCTATGAACCTTCGATAATACCCAGCAAACCTTAAAAAACTCAAAATCTCCATTGATGTAGTGGGTCTTGGCCATTTGATTACGATCTCAATCTTCGCTGGGTCCACTGTTAATCCTTTTTCCGACACCACATGACCCAAAATGCTACTTGGTCTAACCAGAATTCGCATTTACTAAATTTGGCAAACAATTTGTGTTCTCTAAGGGTTTGTATCACGATTCGTAGGTGTTCCTTGTGCTCTGCTGACCCTTTTGAATATACCAAAATGTCATCTATTAAAACAATCACAAATTGATCAAGATAAGATATAAATATCTTGTTCATTAGATCTATGAAGGCAGCAGGCGCATTGGTCAGACCAAAAGGCATAACTAGAAATTCATAGTGTCCATATCGAGTCCTAAACGCTGTTTTGGGAACGTCATTCTCCTTAACTCTTAATTGATGGTACCCAAACCTCAAGTCAATCTTTAAAAAGACCGAACTACCAACAAGTTGATCAAATAGATCATCAATCCTTGGTATAGGGTATTTATTCTTAATCGTAACTTGGTTCAATTTCCTATAATCAATGCAAAGACGCATTGATCCATCCTTCTTTTTCACAAACAGGACTAGTGCCCCCCCCCCCCCAAATTGGAGAGACACTCGGTCTTATAAATTCTTTATCCAATAATTCTATCAGTTGGATTTTTAACTCCTTCAATTTTGCCAAATACATCCAATATTGAGCTTTTAATGCAGGTTCCGTCCCCGGAAGTATTTCAGTAGCAAACTCAACCTCTCGGTCTGGGGGTAATCTAGGGAGTTCTTCTGGAAATACATCAGGAAATTCACGTATTACCCTAATTTCCTCTAGTTTCACCTCTTCCATTTTCTAATCCTTAACCATCACTAAATATCCTTGACATCCCCCACCTAAAATTTTATGTGCTTCCATTGCCGAAATAAGGTTCGTGAAGGGGGTCATTTTGTTCCCAAAAAACTCATAACTAGGTTCATCAGAGGGGTTAAACTGAATCCTTTTTATATAACAATCTACATTGGCTCGCTGCTTACTGAGCCAGTCCATGCCTATAATGGTGTCATAGTCATACATACCTATTTCTACCAAATCAATAGAATGTGTCCTTCCTCGTATTGGGATTTCGCAATTTTCACAAACTAATTTAGACAATATTTCATCCCTTAAAGGTGTGGAAACACTAAGAGGTGTTACAAGAGGTGTCACTTCTAGATTATGTAGTTGCCTATATCTTTCAGTAGTAAAGGAATGGGTCGTGCCCGGATCAAATAATGCATAAGCCTTTTGATCATTCAAGGAAGTCGTACTTGTAATAACGGTCTTGGAAGCTTCCACTTCCTCTTGAGTCATTGTATACATTTTTCCTTTTGCTGCCAGTCTTTGCGTCTTCCCTGGTGGAAGTGCTCCCCTCGGGCGTGGCAGCGCATGAAGCAACTGATTATTGTTGGCTTGCTGTCTCCCTTGGGGACATTCTCTTTTGAAATGACCCTTCTATCCACACTTAAAACATCTCAAGGGATCGAGGCAAGGCCTTGGCCCATGTCGCCGGTTACATCGTTGACATAAGTCGTTCTAAAACATAGCCCAATTCACATATTGTCCCTTACTCGTCCCTCCAGAACTTCCATAAGCGGGTCTCTTCTTGGAACTCCAAGGTGTATCTTGAGATGGAAAAGGTCACTTGCCGCTAAGCACATCCTTTGTGACTCCTTGCAACCTTAATCTGACCTTTTCCCTATCCTCCATCTGCTCTCTAATGAGCTCTTGCTCGATCCATTGGGCTTGAGCATATACTTCATTATAGTCTCTTATATCTAAAGGCACTAACTGAAAAAGAAAAAGAAAAGTAAAATAAAATACGTGTAGCCTCCCCGCCCCCTTTTTCAACTACACCTGGATGCTACGTGGAGGAGGAAGAAAAATTTCCTTTCTCGATAATTCTCTTTCCCCCACATACGAAGCGAATCATTGCTGGAGTTTTAATTTAATTTAACTTAATAATTTTTTTTTTTAAATAGTCTCAAATATGCTCAATCTAACTAACGAAATTTGGGCATCACATAATATGTGTTGTTGATTTATTTATTGACAAGCTGAAGGTAAATCATGCCTTGATGGTAAATCGAAAATGATCACATGCATATACTCAAGGTACAATAATAAAATTGCTATTGATCTTCCATCGATGCTGTGATGCGGGTATTGTTTACATGTTAGATTCGATGACGAGATGTCCTCCTAACTCAAGTTTAGTAGTTTTACTTACTGAGTTCTCAACTCACTCCATGTCTTTTCAGACTTGTAAATATAGATGTCTCACCTCTTCTTTGTTTTGGTGTACCGATTTTGGAGTTGCAGCTACATTAGCGGAGTTAAGAATCCCTTGGCCTATAATCGATAGAAGATTAATGTAAATAATAAAGTGCCCATAAAAAAAGGGGCTTGTAAATATATTGATGCAAAATAGAAGTAGTGTGTTTTGTGCTATGTTTTCCCGATTGCTTGATTGTTGTGTTGTCTGAGAGGTAGTTGTTATACATGCTTTCGCATGCTCATAAGAATAAAATAAAATTGAAAAGGAAATGGGTCGGCGAGATGCTTGGGACGTTGCAATAGTAACCCTCATCAGGTCATTACAACTATTGAAAATGATTTGCATGTTAAAAACTTGAACCACAATTTGCGAATTGGTACTGGTTTGGGAGACTTAGAGTTAAGTCGAGGCTTAATAATTTAGTAGATGAACCCTTAGGTGATGCACCTAGAGGGTAGGTCGCAACATGGTTGTCTTTACCCCCATAATCCCTTTGGAAAACCTTATGCTCAGAAACTCACTTGTCTTTGATTAGGTGAATGTTATCCATTGCTCAAGAGCCAATTAAGTTGCGAATTAGATCACAAAGGCCCACTGCAACTGATTCATTCCTCTCAATTGGTTGTCTTTATTTCTACAACCCCTTTGGAATATCTTATGTTCAGAAACTCACTTGTCTAGCTCTTGTAGATCTCTTTTTATGAATGAATGAATGAATAAATGAATATACAATTCTGACTAAATAAAAAGTTTTAGAACTTAATTGTATTTTTGTTATGAGTTTTAGAATTTCGATACAAGAGTTTTAGCCATTTTAAGTGTGAACATGTAATACCAAAATGAGTATCTTTTCATTATTAGTTTTTTTTCCCCCAAAAATTCATCTTATTTTTCAACTTAGAATTGAAAATATGCTTGTCTCGACCTCCCTTTATACGTGGGTGTGTGTGGAGGCTAATGGCTCGCTAAGTATTAGGCTTAACACTGGCTTTCCCAAGCCCACAAATTCACAACTTATGGCTTGAGATTTTAATTTGTAAGTCAATTTCATTTAGGAGTCCCACTAATCGATTTGGCTAGGTCAATTAAAAGCCCAAATAAAATATTATGAGAAATATTTTACTCATCCGCAACCAAAGAACTTAGGATCGAGGACTTGATTACACTGGTTAATCAACTAATTCCTTTTTGATACCTAATCTTTGTTTAAAACCTGGGATTTGATTTTCTTTTTTTTTTTTGGATTTTTCATGCATTAAAAAAACTTTAAAAAGTATTTTAGTTCTTTCCCTAATTTCAGAAACTTTGAAAAGATTTTTCATTCATTTTTAAGAGAAAAGTGCTCAAAATCAATTTTAGGCCTTTCCTTGAAAAAGAGATTTTGGATTTGTGACATCCTCGTTGCGGTCCAATTTTTCAAGAACAGAATTGCATTGGCAAGCAATCATCAGATAAGATCACCATTAGGATAGATAAACCACGAAGGCATCAAAGAGGCCACTTTGAGGCGAAAACTCGATTTTTCATCGATAAGACAAAAATATTAAGAAAAGTGGAAATGAGCCATGGACAAGAACCCAATGGGCCCGAGCCCAAGTTGGCGGCCCAAGGCCCACACTTTCAAGGGGTGGGTGGCCAAGGGAGGCCCATGGGCCCTTCAAGCCCATTGAGCCCTCTTTTGGTAAGATCTTGGCATTTAATGCACCAAAATACATGAATAGTATGTGAATAGTACATGAATAGTGCACAATCTTGGTGAATTAACTAAAATGCCATTCCATTGGACTAAGGACGAAAGGGCAAAGTGGGAAATTGAGTAAGGAGGGGTGGCACAAGCATGCATTGGGCAGCACTTTGGAGGAGATGAAGCCACCTAGCCTAGCCTAGTCTAAACCTAGTCACTTGAGTGCAAATCCTCTTATTAATGCAAGGATTTTTCTTCTTGAGCAAGCCTTTCTTGATTGATTGATGTGAGTCCAAGAAGATATGGATTCGATGTGCATTAATGGACAAGATTTCTTACTGTCTCTCCTCTCTTCCTCCCTCACCACCGGCCACTCTTCCCCTCACCCTCATTCTCTCTCATTTCCTCACTTGTTTGATTTGAGCTCTCTACCTCTCTCTCCTCACCACCACCAAACTTCCACACCTCCATTGCTCTCTTTTTCAAGCCTTTCTCTTCATTTTTCCTCTTGTTTTTACTTCACCAGTGACTGACCCTTCCACCCCCATGTCGCATCGCCCTCCGCACATCGTTTCCATGTCCATCACCATAGCCAAGCTTTGAAGCTGAGAAGACTACTGTCCAGCCCTCACAACAACTTCCTCTCACTCATTTCTTCTTTGGTTTGGTCCCTAGTGAAGCCCAGAGGCTGCGTTGATGCTAAACCACTGTTGGACTGCTGCCATGTCACGGTTGGACCGCCGTCCAGCCACCGTTCGGCTTCCTTGCACCCTATAGATGCACGAACAGCAACCCTTGGCCACTGTCCAGCTTTGTCACACCACTCTCGATGCTTTGTGAAGCTTGGATTAGTTTGTGAGTGGCTTTCTAGCCTTTGATTAGGGCTTTCGTTGCACTTAGGGTATAGTTTAGGGCTTGATTAGGGTTAAATGATGATTTATTAATGTGATAAATGGATGTTGCGTGATAAGTGATTATTGGGCTTAGATAGGTTATTGGATGTTTACTGATAGGTTATCGGGTTTCAAAGCAATAAGTTATCGGACTTTAATGATAGGTTGTCGGACTTTTTGTGATAGGTTATCGAACTTTAGGTGATAAGTTATCAAGCCTAGGATGATAAGTTCTCATGTTAGGATGATAAGTTATTGGAATTTTAATAATGAGTTGTCAGATTATGATAAGTAAAGGGTAATATGCTATTATAATATGTGAATATCATTATGTAATAAATACGTGATAAATTGTATGGTAATGATATGTTGCTTTATTAAGCCATAATAGGATGAGATGTTATTATGTGATATGTGTGTTATTGTGGTATGGATTATATATTAATGTGTTATATGTGTTATGTATTGTAAGTGTTAAATGGGTTATGTGTTGTATGTATTTGACGTATTTATGTGATATGTACATTATATTAATTGAAGAACGAATTATGTGATGGGTTTGATGGCATGTGATGAATGACATGGCCATATTACAGGTTATGATGTCACTTGAAAAAATGTTTTTTGAAATATTATGATGACTATATTCTATTTTTATAAGTGATCCACATGCCTTGGGTTTATGAAATAAATGGTGCATTTATATAAGATATAGTATGATGCACAAGTGTAGCATATCGCATGAGTATTATGTGGATTAATGAGAAAGATATAGAAAGAATTGTGTGATGGTATGCTTGTATGATCACCTAAGACCCTAATGAGTTTTACACAGGGTGTGAACTTGTCTTGATGCATTTTATGCGGGACGATGTCCAATTAAGTTCGGATGCCCCTAAGTCAATAGGATGTCGTTCACGGGTGGATTTTAGAACAAAGCTCTTTATAGGAATGACCATCTTGATGCATTCACATGGGATGATACTGTGCTCAATGGGGTGAGACGATGCCCGGTTACGCTGGATGACTGCGAACCTTTGGGTTGGCCTTAGGTCCTAAGTGGCTATAATAATTTGGACATATTTGTATGGAAAGTGCATGAGAATTGCATGTGTTTAGGTCCAGATTATTGCATTGCTTATGCACATGATTTAATTATATTGTGCATTTGTATGTTTGGCTCAGGACCATGAAAAATAAGATGAAATTTGCCTATGTATTTTATATTGATGGCCTTGAGCAATAGGTCTGCTTGTGAATAGTTAGGATAAAGTGAGAGAAGCTCTGTCATGTTTTCGCCATTGATAGAAAATTGCATGTTTAGGGCACTTCCAAGGTGAATGGCTTCTTTACGCAAGGCCTAGGAAGTTCACTTATTGAGTTTATCTCATATCTGTTTGTTGAATGGTTACAGGTCGCAAGAATGGCTGAGCCATTCCATCATATATGGTTTGGCCTCCCCATTAAGAACAGTCAAGAGGTGATAGAGTATCCTATACCGAGAGGGGCCGACACGCATTACGCATGTTATGTTACAACCATCTAGGTCAACGAAGGTGTACCTAATCTCGTGCCTCACTAATTTCTGGCTTGGTATTTTTGGGTGGACAATGAGACCCATGGTCCCATCCGCAGCTTTGATGGTCCACCAAGTGTTGAAGGCTCAAGGGGAGGCATCAGCTGGGATGCCAAGGACGGAACATTCCTGATGGGGAAGTGTTTGACCCTGAGCTCGACCCCAAGTTGATCGCCCAATCAAAGCCATGGATCTCAAAGGCCATTGAGGCTTAGGTAGTAGTAGGGTTGATGATACTTTTTGAACTGCTCTCGTAGTATTAGAGATGTCAAGTGTATCCGGGCCCTTTTTGTAGAAGGTTGTGGTAGTGCGGTCAAGCATATTTGACTTATGATGCATATATATGATTATGTTTTTAACTATTTCGATCTGTTGAATAGTTGGAGATTTGTTTCCGCTTCCGCTTGTGTAATTTATCGTTAATGCGAATTTGGTTGGCGACGCTTTCTGGAATGTCGCAAGGAAATGACCAAAATAAAAAGCACGTCGAGCCTGAATTCTCGTGCGGCCGTAATGGATCAGAGCGTGAAAGGATTTTTAATTTTATTTTCAAAACAATAAAAAAATATAACAAACTGACTCGGGTCGATAAACGAGGCGCCCGGCCCGATTTGGATCCAAGCCGACTGACCTGGGGCAGGCTTCACGCCCCTTGAAATGGCAAGCACACCTTACCCCCATTTTCAACTTTTCCCCCTCTCTTTTCTTTTGTCTTTTCCTTATTTTCTTTTCTCTCTTCTTCACGTGGTCTTCTTCTTGAAGACTCCTAAAGCACATGTCAGACTTAACATAAGAGGGAGAGATCAATTTTGTCTTTGATCATCTTGTCTTTTCTCCTTCTTTTGACTTTCCTTTCCTTTCTTTCCACCGCTTGCCACTGTCCCTTTCCTATGGATTGAAGACGCCCGCTAATTTAAGCGCCAGAAAACTCAAGTTTAGTTAAAGACTCGGGCATGATTATAGTCCCGTCCGTCCTTCACGCGGCCGGTCATCCATGGTCTTGGTCACCACCATTAACCCTTCAACTATGCTGACCAAGAATCGGTCACCCGGAAACGCAATGCACACAAAAACAAGAACATACTCAGCAAAGGTGGTGGCAGGGACCTATCGGACTCTTTTAGCAAGACGCGAGCACCCACATCGGCCAGAAAACTAGGAGCACTTGCACGATCCTCACCCAGGCATTAAATCAAACACATGTGAGGCGCCGACTGAGAAGGGGGCTTTACACCTACCCGCACTCCAGCTCAGACCAAAACCAAGCGATAATGAACAAGCGGGACTCAGTTCCAGTTAATGTAAGCGTGAGTGAAAAGCAGCAAGTCTCAACCATGAAGAACGCAAATAAGCATCTGACTTAGGCATTTCGTCGAGCATAAGGCGTACACAAGCCTGGGGGGTGAGGAATTGGAACGCTTGAGCTCGAGTTCAAGCTGAGATCCGCAGCAGTCGACACATTAGACTTCGAGATCGTGGCACACACAGAAAGGACCAGAAACATGCGCGCTAGACAAACGGCGAAACTCGCGACGGGGCAAAACAGGGCACAAAACAGAGGAGGTTGGACCGAGGGTCCTTACCCAGCTTGTGGCGGCGTCGGACAGTGGACAAGCTCAACAGATCGGGCTACGTTTGTCCACTTCGCGCGCCCACAAGCTGGGATCCTCCGGAAGCCGACCTCGAATCGAAAAAACCGAGACCACCCGAACGGGGACCACCGTGGCTTCAAAGTGAAGAAGAAGCGGCAGTGGATCGTTGGTTTTTGTTTGGAAGTGGTAGCCAACGGCGGCCCTTTCAGTTGCGTTCAATCTCTTTCATGGCCGGATCTCTATCAGATCTCGCTCACTCTCCGTCGGCCTCTCTCAAGATTTCTCTCTCCTCGACCTCTTTTTGGGCAAGGAGGCTAGTCGACGGAGGTGCTTGGACCGCCGGTCCTTGGGACGTCGATCCGCCTTGGTGTGGTTGAACCGACATCCCCACAGCCGCCCATCTGCTCTGCTCTGCACCACCTACTCTACTGCATTGAAGGCGTGCCCTCTCCGTTGTCGGTCTACCCTGCTCTACCTCAGTAGGGCGTCCTTCACGTGCGCGGGTTGCAGGGAAGAGGAAGGAAGGAGAAAGGAGGGGAAGAGAGGCTGGGCCGGGCTAGGCCGAAAGGGAAAAAAGGCTGGGCCCTGGGCCCACGAGTGGGGGAGAAGAAGAAGAAAGGGGGCTGGGCACGAAGGTCCAGACCCCATGGGCTTCTTTTTATTTTTTTTATATATAAATTATCCGAAAATAGGGTAAAAAAATAAAAAATAAAACTTAGTAGATGCAAGCAATATTAATACCTAGGTGATGCGAAAATCATTTTTGTTAGGGCCAAATTGGTTCCTGATTTTCTATGCAATTTAATCCTAAATATTTAGCTAAATTTAAGTATCAACAATACTAAAATAATCATCAAAGTCAAATTACTCAGTAAAGGTCGTACATTATCGAGCCATGTGTTGCTGGTCATGTAATTTTAGCCACAAAAATGGATAGATAGATAGATAGATAGATAGATAGATAGATAGATAGATAGATAGATAGGTAAATGCAAAGAGAAGTTTTAGCCATAAAAATGGATGGATAGATAGATAGATAGGTTAATGCAAAGAGAGATGGATAGATATGGAGGTATGCATCGTAGACAGAGAGAATTATTGGTAAAACAAGAAATTGATTCAAATTGGGGAATTAATACGTGATCTTCCTCGTAACTTAGTGGCTAGATAATACCCTCCTTAGAAGTACACTATTTAGCTAAACAGCGGGGACAGAAAGAATATGAAATTAGGAGAAAATGAGCAACTCGTAACTTCACGATTTTGTAAGTATCTTTTGATTGTGCTCATGCAATCGGGTAAGAAGCTCACGACATGAGTCCGCACAATCCTGTAGAACTATCATCACCTCTTTGAATCCTCATGTAACCGTTTTCGCCCCAAGTCTCGCCCCAGGAGTTCCGGATCTTCCAAAACTTTCTATCCTCACTCGTCCCATACCCGACCACGACAACTGCATGCGGCTGCTCGCTGCAATCCTCATTGAACACTCCGCTGCTATAGCTCTGGAAGTTCATCCCACCCTTGGCAATCCAGACCGCGACCGGCTGCTGCGCAACTGCCTTCAGGAGCTTGTCCTCACCTGGCTGCACGTCAGCAAAATCCTCGATTTGCGCCGCCCGTTGGGCTGCTTTCGTTGAGTCACAGGTCCCGTCCATCTCTTTGTACATGTATGTTTCCTTGGATGCAATTCCTTCGTTTTGGACAATGTACTTGAAAGCATAGTCCACAGAACCGCCTTCGCAACCATTGCTTTCCGTATCGCAGTCGATTAGCTGTTGCTTGGAAAGCGCTGGCAGCTTACCGCTTTTGATCTGCATGATTCATTCTACTGCTGCGACTGCTGAGATTGCCCAACAGGATTCTGCATTAAAAAAAAAAAAAAACTGTCGACATTGTAAGTGTAAAGTATTTTTCACAATTTTGTTACTATTCGTATTTGACTTCTCAAGATAGATAAGTTCCAAAACTTTTTTTCTAAATAGAAGTCAAAAACTGATCCCATAATTGGATGCATAGAGTATGTTTAGATTCTTACTACAGTTGCCTTGGTCCTTGATCGGATTTACGGCGCCTTTCTCCACCCAATCAATGCTCTCGGGAACATCCCCAGTTGGATATTGTTGCCTCAACGATGCATTTCTGGGGGACTTCGGTTGCTTAGATGCCAAGTATCGAGTGTGCCTCCGAACGAACTCATCATTGGTCAAATCTGAGAATTGATTGATGCCTAACTTGAAAGTCCGATTCCCGGATGCATTGAAATCTTCAATGAACTGCAAGTTTTTCTCAAAAATCGCCCGATGTTTCTCCTTCTCCTCCCAGTCCTTGTATGTCCGACCATATTGGACCATCCATTGCTTGTGCTGCTCGGCAATGTTGGATTCATGCAACGTGCGGACTGACATCACATGCCATGCCAAAGTGTTAAGAATTAGAACAAGGGAGACGATGAATTCACTCCTGGGAGAAAATGCAATTGTACAATTGTGAGTGTGTTTCTCAGTGGAATACAAAGACGTGGATGATACGATACCTACGCTGGACATGAATATATATATATATATATATATATATATATATATATGTATGTATGTATGTATGTATGTATAGTCTTTCTTGTGATAGCCGTACTGCATAAGCCAAGAAAAAAGTTTACATTAATTGTAAGGTGGAAAATTTGGTTCCATACTCTGCAAAGATGCGAGTAACAAAACCGTTCTTGTCTGAACATGCGAAACTTTAGGGTCAGCCGTGGAGAGCACGAGTTCTTCCTGTACATCCACCCCCACCACATCGGATAACCAGTGCTGTACCAGAATTTATGAGATTGCCTCAATCAACTCACAATAATCACCTCCGTGATGTCTTCAGTGGGATCCATATCTAGCAAGTCGTGCCGTTTTGAGCACTCCATTTCTTTTTATTTTTCATTTTTTTTATTTTGAACAAATTCTATGCATGTCGACATTTCATTTGCAAAAAATTTCATATGTTAGAATTCAATGGGAGATAATGATTGTTGATATCTAAATTTTGGCAACCCAATCATTTATTTATTGTATAGAAAATTAGGGATGAATTTTAATCCCTAAACAAAGATATTAGAATTAAGTTGTATAGCATGTAGTTTTAGGAGCATTTATTATTTAGTTTGTATTTTTATTAATTGCATTAGCATTGGACTCACAGTGGACGATCATGAACTTAAAAGTGGACGGATTGAAACCACATAGCGGGACAAAATTTGGCTAGCACTAAAGACCAAGCGGGCGAGATTTCCATGGGAAGACGGGCCAAATTGAGGTTAATTTAATCTAATTTTAGCCCTTGAGAATTAATTAAAATAGGTCTTGAGCTTTCCTCAGCCCATTACATGAAAAAGGCCTAAATTAAGCTCATGAGATCAAGTTTAAACCTAGTTTTGCATTATATATAGGACGTTATGTCTCGCAAATACAGGGTCGGCAATTTATTCTCAAAGCACATAAAGAGATTCATGTCCGGCCAGAAGAGAGAAAAGGGAGGTGGTGGTTTTGTCTTCTTGGATGGTCTCATTGTGAGTTAAATTGCACCTGGTCTTCACATCATGGCTGTTCGTCATGCCACTTTGTACCTTTTGCCATCAAGCCCATTTATTCCGAAGACCCAACCTTGATGACCAACGATGCACCAGCACTCATCAATTTCCCAATGCATCCAAGATTGTCGTCGCCATGTCACTGCTTTAGTCACATCTGCATTTTTCTTGCTGCAGGTTTTCTTAAGTTAAACTACAGTCCAATACCGATGCTGCCTTCAACGTTTGTCTGGCAACTTTTGCGGTGATTGATTGCCATCACAGGCGAAATTTCTTAGACGATTACATGGCTTCTCAACGACTAGCAGCTTCCGACTACCAAAAGCTGTTGTGCCGAAATCCCCACCTGTGGAGTCCTACGTGCTGAGCTACAACTCCTACGAGCTGCTTGTCATCCATTGCGAGACGATTGGTCGTCCTTGCTGCCATTGATCACCATGTGATCGTGTCACACCAAGCTGCGAGCTCCCCCACTCGTGGCGTACAAGAAGTCCATGAGTCGTCCTTGGCCGTGAACTGCCGCGCCACTGACACCCCCTGCCGCATTGCCGCCGCTCACCGCCATTTGTCACGGGTCACCATCAAGGAATCGGTTGCGATCCCAACCTGACTACATTGTGTTCAAATTCGGAAATAAAATCCTCAAATCAGCTAAAGATGTACATCTCTAGTATATTTACAATATTTTACTGCCTTATTTGAGTGATTCGATATATTATGCAATTGTTTGATATATTCTATTAGATATTAGAATATTCTGTTATATAGTTACTTAAATAATATAATCCACAAAATCCTAAGATACCCCCTTAAGTTAGGAAATTTCCTAAATTAACAACGTATAGGGTATGAAAAATCTTCCATCCTATCCATAACTATTGGGATACGATTTTTGATTAACCCATTTCAAATTTGAATGGATAAGCCTTCCATCAATATCCATAACCACTTGGATATGATCATTGGTTTATTTCGTGTCCTCATTGAGATAGAAAACATAAGATTGTGGATTATATTATTTAATTAAATATCTATTCATTATTTGATTGCTTGCTTTAAAAAAGAAAATCCAAGAAAAGTGTCTTTGAATTAGATTTAATTCTTGCTAGAATATTGCTTGTTTTAGGCTAGATTGCATGTTTAAATTAGGTTATTTATTTATTCCGAATTTTCAAAATAAAAATACCAAAAACATTTGCTTTAGGATGCCTTTTCTTTAATTAAAATTGCATTTTGGGTAATTTTTGTTGGAGAAAACTATTTTGATGTTTTGAAGTTAACAAAACTTATCCAAAATATATTCTGAAGATTTTCAGACTTCTGTGTCAAAGTCCAAAGACAACTAGACTTTAGTGTCAAAGTCTGAAGATTTGCTAGATTTTAGTGTTAAAGTTTGTTCAACAGTTTGCCCACTTTGACAAATTCCAAACTGAATGCAAGTGAAGAAAGAAGACTTATCCAAACGCAATATTATCTTTCTTACTTCAAGAGTTTGGTTCGTATAGGTTACATATGGCCTTCTGGATGGAAATATTACCTATGAGATTGATTTTCTTTATTGGAATCAATCTAGATATATCAAATCTTTTCGGATTGCAAGTAAATATGGAAAGAATCTACTTATGAAAACTAAGATCCTGATTGTATGAGCAAATATGATTGACAGGCTTTCATCATAATCTTCAAACGCTCGAGGTCTCCTTGATCGATTCTATCCAACGGGTTGATTGGAAGAATTCCTTTGGAAAGTGCCAACGGTCGAGAAGCCATGAAAGAGTATTTAAGGTGGACTCTATAGTTGGTCGAAAGTGTGCGTGAAAGAGAAATTTCAAAGTCTAAAGCTTTCCATTTCCTTGTTACTTTAAATACTAAGCTCAAAGTTTTACACAAAAGAGAAACTCATAGTGAGACTTCGTGAGAGAGTAGTAGAGACTCTTCACTGTGAAGTCAAGATCGCAAGATTGTATATTCTCTTTTGATTCTTCGTAAAATCCAGCCAGGAAGCTATCAGCATGAAGAGTGGACGTAGGCTTGATCTAAACCAAACCACTATAAATTATGTGTTCTTACTCTCTTCCCTAAACTCTTCTATTTTGTTCGTAGTTTTATTTAACTGTTAAAGTCTGAACTTGTTCAAAGTCTGTTGTTCTTTAGACTTAGTTTTAGAAGTAAAATATTTCTATTGTTCCTTGTGGAAAATTGTCTTCACACCTATTCACATTCCTTTAGGTGTTCATACTAGCACTTACAATTAGTATCAGAGCCCGTGTGCTTAATTATTGAAGTATTTTGACTCCAGAACTGATTGAAGGTCAGAGCAACACCAGACCTCCTTACTTCGATAGAAATGAGTACAATGTGTGAAAGAACAAGATGAAGGCATTTTTGAGATCTAAAGATTCCTTGAAATGGGATGTTGTCGAAAAAGGGATTAATCCTAAAGCAATATCAACCTTAGACAGAGGAAAAGAAGTTGTTGATGCCGACGAAACAACACAAGCTGAAATAACCAAGAAATAAGCCATTGATGTTAAAACTATCTACTATTTATATTGTGCCTTATCTCCCACTGAATATAACTGAATTTCTTCTTGTGAAATAGCAAAAGAAGTTTGGAACAGATTACATGTTACCTACGAAGGGACTGATCATGTGAAGGAAACCAAAATTAATATTCTACTTGGACAGTATGAAGCCTTCAAAATGAAGCTTGGAGAATCTATAACTGATATGTTTAGTTACTTCATAGAGATTGTAAATGGCCTGGCATATCAAGGTCAGCTAATTTCAGGACCAGTGAAAGTCAACAAACTGCTACATGGGTTTTCGAAAGATTGGAATCATGTGAAGACCTCAATTAGAGAGACTTAAAGAATTATGCCTCTATTAGTAGATGAATTAATAGGCACACTCCAGTCATACGAAGTGGAGTAGATCAATGATGAGGAAAATCCTAAAGGTAAGAAGTAAATTACTTTAAAATCTAATATTGATTTTGATGATATATATTTAGATGATGATAGGGATGATGAGGAGCTAGCAATTATGATTAAGAAATTCAGAAAGCCGAATAGAAAGGGAAAAAGATTCAATTGGAAGAAACAAAGTACGCAGAATTTCCAAAAGAGACCAATAAAGGACAATGAAACCAGCAAAGATGTGATATGCTTCGAATGCAATAGTGCCCTCTGAGTTTTGTTCTCCTAACCCATGCCTAAGTAAATGGGAAACTTCGAGCTTTTATGGTTGAATTGTTTTAGAGTGCCGATCATTTCTTCCTTCTCATGCATCATCCTTGCAAGGCTTGAGAAGGTTTCCTTGAGGTGGGGTTATACAAGGTCGACTTTCTTCTTTGCCTTTCTATCCAGGCATTGTTCTTTTCCTTTGTAATATCCTAAACCGATAGTGTGGGGTCTCTTCAAGGCTTTGATAGGCTAACAGATGCCTTGGCTTCCCTTGCCGAGCCCTTGACCGAGGGTAAAATTGTATCCAGCCATGATTTTCCCTACCATGATTGTAGTGCTTGACATTTCAGGGACAAGGGGTGGAGTCCCTCGATTCCCGTGTATAGAAGACACGAGCTCGAAAGATTGATAGCTGGATTTATCCTTACCACCGGGCTCAACATAAGGAATGGTCGTTTCATGGTAGATACGATGGTCATCTTCTTCACGAATCGTAACCAGTTTTCCTTCAACCATGAACTTTACATTTTGGTGGAGATTTGAGGGTACTGTTCCAGTGATGTGGGTCCATGGGCAGCCTAAGAGGAAGTTGAATGCAATGGGGATATCCATTACTTGGAACAAAATTTTGAATGTGGTCGGACCTATTTGAATGTCAAGCTCAATTTCACCCATCATTTCCTTCTTCATCCCATCGAATACTTGAACAGAAGTCTCAGTTGTCTGGATTCAGGACGTCTCTGTTTTAAGATGACAAACTATCACTAGTGGACATATGTTGAGAGTAGATCCATTGTCAATTAGTACTCGAGCGATGTGGGAGGTGTTGCACCTGACTAATATGTAGAGACCCTTGGGGTGTCCTCTACCCTATTCAGGGATATCTTCATCAGAAAATGCCATTTGATCTTTTAGAAGGATGATGCTGACAAACTCCTCGAGTTTGTCATGCTCAATCATTTTAGGGACACGTACTTCACTTAATACTTTCATAAGGGATTTTTTGTCAGTGATGAACTTGGTAGGCTGTGTATTGGCTTGAGCATAGGTTTGCTCATACCTCATGACTAAGCCAACGTCAAGGTCGTAGGACCAATGAACTACATTGTCACTTTCATATTTATAAGGTTGGGGGATTTCAATAACTATACGTGCCTTTGCTGTCGATGCTTGGGCCATAGCTCATTTTCTTTTAAAGGAGCCTTTGTGCAAGGCAAAATCCATCTTTTCTCTCCTCGCGTTTAGTGCAGCAAACTCTTCATCCCAATTGATGATGACTTGTGATATAGTAGAGACTATGCCAGTGTGACTAGCATATACAATTATTCCAGCCTTCATCATTCTTGATACTCTTTCTTTCATTGTTACTAAGGGTGATACTTCATCGCCTGAATAATACCTAGCCTTTACCAGCCCTTGATAGACGTCAATAGTGTATGCTTTGACATTTCTGATTCGGCTGGCTTCAAAATTGAATACCGCATATACCTTGTAGGTGTGATCAAGGAGCGAATTGCTCTGGACATTTGGTTTGGTTCTTTGGAATGAGAAAGCTTTAGTGTCCAACAAGTTCTAGATTCAACTCTTAAGGGCGAATCACTCATCAGTCGAGTGCCCTACTTTGCCCATATGGTAGTCGCATATTTTTGACGGGCCGTAATTGGAAAAGCTTTCAGCGTTGGGTTGTTTTGGCTCAATCGAAATGAAGCTCTTCTTTCGAAGGATTGGTAGTACCTACAAGAGAGATCCATGAAGTAAAGTAAATTTTCTCATGTTGGACGGCTGATGGCTGGTGGTCTGTTGTTGTCCTGCACTTGTCTATATTGTTAGAGGATGATTGGTAATCGTGGTGTAGGTTGCATTGACATCTACTAGGGGTTCTTTATCTTTCTTCATGTTAAGCCTCCTGCTTGTAGGTGTAGGTTTAGTGAACCAATCATCCCTCAACCCTATTTTGATCTACTACCCTACTTGAATGAGTTGATTAAACAATTCGACGATCATGGTTACCATTCAATTGTGGTACTCATAGGGGAGGGTTTTGATAAACATTTTTCTTAGCTCGAAATTGGTTGGTTCAGGACTGATTTGGGCAGCTAAACTCCTCCATCTAATGGCATATTCTTTGAATGATTCATACTTTTTCTTCTTGGTACACTCAAGATCCTCATGAGAAGGGGTAATGTCCATTATGAACTTGTACTGCTTGAGGAATGCCTTACCCACTTCGCTCCATGTTTCAAGGAGGTTCATGTTCTTCGTGATGTACCACCTCATTGATTGGAACAACTGGATCATCAATGGTGCATTATTGATGTGTTGGGCCATCCGAACTAAGTATATTTGTGAATGAGCCATTGGGCAAGTCGTGCCATCATACTTTTCAAACTTAGGCATTTTGACTTTGGAATAGATGGAGAGGTTCGTCAGTGTAGGATCTTGGAGGCCTTGTAGTTGTTTCAACCTCTCCTTAAGCTTCTTAAGGTGTTTGTCATGCTCAGTTTTAGATAAACTATTTGGCTTAGCTCTCTCAATCACAATTTGGTGCAGATCATCCTCTAATTCGGGCATATTATCATCGGTATCTTTACCTTGCTCACCCCTGACGGAAGATTATGGTAACAATACTTTGATTAAGGCTGAGGCAAGAGTAAGTTTTCCCTGTATAGAGTCTATCTGCTTTAAGAGTTGTTGAAGCACATTAAAGACTTGTTTCATTTCGCTTTCCATAACCACAACATGGTTTGGTACATTCTCTTCGGCCATTCTTGCTCTTGCTTTTAAGTGAGTTTGGATCGGTGGACGTTGACATTCTGTGGTTGCCTAGTCATTGAATAACAAGCATGTGTAAACACAAGGCATAAATATGGAGTCAGTCCATGATGATGACCTAATCCTACCCTTTTTTTGTTTATTCATGAAAAGTTTATACATGGAGATGATTTCCTAAGCATGGATTGGAAGAAAAGAAGAAAAAGAGATATGCGACACGTTAGCATGGACTAAAAAGATTTCCAATTTGAAAGACGACAAAAGCATGGATTGAAAACAAATTTTCATTCAAAAAAAAAAAAAACTTCTATCGTTTCTTGAAACAACAAGAATTTTTTTTTTTCGTAGAAATAAAAATTATAACATGCTTGAGGAAACAAAGGCATCAACCGAAAGTAATTATTTTTTGCAAAAGTTTTATTTAAAAAAAAAAAAAACTCTATGACAATTACTTCCAAATTTAAATGACTGTAGTATTAAATTACGGACTAATCATGGAATACTCAATACATATAGGAAGGTAAGTAAATTGCAAAGTGCAAGGATAAAAAACTTACTTCATGCGAGAAAATTGATGACAACCACACAGACATGCGCATATGATATGTGCAGTTCGATGTCTAACTGAGATGGTTTAGAGAAATTAAGAGGGTGTTTGGCTATCGCAATCTTGCATTGAAATCATACCCTTTTAACCTCGGCTCTACTTAAAGAAATTCGGGAAAAAGAAAGGCAACCTCTATATCGCAGTCTGCGTTCAAGGCCATATCTTTCTTAACACTATCCTACATGTCCTATGGTGGCCCAAGTCCCGTGGCCGGGTTGTGTGTACCATGTGTAGTGCTTAAAACATTAAAACATGCATAACAGTTTTTCAATCACAAAACATTTTATTTTAACAAAATGAAAAAAGCTACTAACCTGCACAATAGAGAAAAACCCAAGTTAGTGATGCATTTAAACAAGACAAAAAAAAAAGCCTAAGTCCACAAAAAAAAAAAAATGTTCCCAGCAGAGTAGCTAAGCTGTCATGACCTCTTTTTCGGCGCCCTATTGCGCAGGTGCCTGCTGAGGTTAATGACTTGCTAAGTTTATTAAACTTAGCCCGGGCTCTCCCAAGCCCGCCAATTCACAACTTATGGTCCAAGTTTTTAACTTGTTAGTTAATTTTCAATAGAAGTCGCCACTAATTGATTTGGGGTGGGTCGACTAGAAACCTAAGTGAAATATTGGCAAAAATATTTCACTCCCATGCAACCAAAGAAACTAGGATTGGGGACTTGATTATACTAATTAATCACTAATACTCTTTCGGTACCTAATCTTGTTTAAACCCTAAGGCTTTTTGGATTTTCAAAGGATTTTCCTTACATTTGTGGAGGAAAAGCATATTTTTTGGCCTTTTCTATTTTTTTAACATAAAAAGTATTTTTTTTGGATTTATTGATTTTTGAAAAATAAATTATTTTTATTATTTTTGATTTATTATTATTTTATTAAAATATTATTTTAATATTCTAATAATATAATATTATATAAAAAAAGACATAGGTCGAATCCTCGAGTTGGGACCAACCCGAGTTGCCCATGGCTAGGCTGGACGGGCCTAAATTGTGGGCTCAGCTTGGAACTTCCCTTTATTTTTTAGAAAATATACTCCAAGGCCAAAACAAGGCCCACTTTTAATTAGAAAAATGTCCAACCCACCATTAAAGAAAACGGGCCTATTTTCGGAAACCCTACTCAAAGTCAAGGTAAAGCGGGTCAACTAGACCCGCGCTCTAACCTGGTTTGTACCTCTCCTCCTCCTTGCTTCTTTGCAACATCGATGAGGGGTGGTTGGGACATCACTGGGCGGATAGACAACCACGACGACGATGACGATAGGCTCGATGGCGGTGGCAAGCTGCTCAACGAGGACAACATTGGGGGATGCATTTATAGGTGCAGCATGGTGGCGAGATGTGCAGTAAGCATTAAGCCTAACAAGAAACAAGATATAAGGGATGGTGGTGACTGAGTGTGACGCCAATGGAGACAGGCGATCATAGGGTTTTGGGGGCGATGTAGATGGAGACGAGCGGTTGCAAGGACGATTGCATTGGGGGATGGCATTGAGATGGGCGACTGCAGGGATGGCTGCATTGGGGATGGCGTTGAGGCGGGCGGTGAGTGTCGAGCCAGCGAGCCCAGCATAGCAAGGTTTGCGGCTGGTCGTCGAGGCGATGGCGAGTGACACCGCAGTGGCGATGGGGGCTGGGATGAGTCCCAAGTCTCTTCTGTAGACTCAAATCTCCCTCTCTTAGCCTTGATTTCTCCTTCCCAAACCTT
The DNA here is from genome assembly GCA_017140325.1 of Eucalyptus leucophloia subsp. euroa. Lineage (NCBI taxonomy): Eukaryota > Viridiplantae > Streptophyta > Magnoliopsida > Myrtales > Myrtaceae > Eucalyptus > Eucalyptus leucophloia. The sequence goes on along the minus strand of CM029472.1, from coordinate 34,420,965 downwards.
GCTCACTCTACGATCTCTCTTGCTCAACCCCTTTCCTCTGGCTTCACTCTCAAATCTTTTCCTATTCGCTCTCTGGCCTCCTCTAAAGTCTCTCGGGGGAGGTTCTCGGAGCTCACAGCCTTTGATCTCTCTCTACGTCGTGTCCTTAGCCTTCCCCTGATGAATCTATTTATAGGCGAGGTGGATGCCAATTGATGGGGCTTTGGCCGCTAGTCCTTGCACGCCAATCGGCCTTGGTGTGGGCGATCGACATCTCCTCAGCTGCCGACTTGCTCTGCTTTGAAGGCGCGTCTCATTGCTACTAGCCTACTCGTTCTCTCTCCATTGTAGGCCGTCCTTGCGGGCATCACCGTTGCTGTGTGTGAGTTGCACAGGTGGAAGAGGAAGGAGGAAGGAAGAAGAAGAAAAAGAAGAAATAAGAGGGGGGTGGGCTAAAGGAAATGGGCTTTGGGTTCGTGTGGAAAATAAGAAGAAGAAGAAGAAGAAGGGGCTAGGCATGGAAGCCCTAATTTTTGTTAGGGTCAAATTGATCCCTATTTTTCTATGCAAATTAATCCAAAGTATTTAGTCAAAATTTAGGTGTCAACAACAATCAATAATAATCAAATAGATTATTTGAACAAGTATAAGAAACAACTCAAGCCATATCAAGCAAAATTAATGCAAGGTCGTATTATAATGCACCGGGACAAGACCCCCATGAGCAAAGCATAAGGAAATTGAACGGTGTTAAAATAGGTATCTTCAATGAACTAATGCTAACGGGAGACTTAATCACGATAAATGTGCATATACAAAGTGCAAGGCAAATGATGATTTTCTTTTATACGTAGATATGAGTAGCAAATCTGTCCATGTCGGGACATGCGAAACTTTAGGGACAACTGTGGAGCGTACGGGGATCTTGTTCAAAGGCCACCACACGCAAGGCTTTGTCACATTTTGTCACCACTTAGAGAGAAAGAGTTGTGAATAATCCATGTCAAGCATGTCATCAGTGTTGACACCTAAATTTTGACTATACTTACTTGTTTGTCATATGAAAATGTCAAAATTATATTAAGCATTTCATAACATTGCATTTAGGTAACAATAACATTTAGGACCAAATTTATCTTTAAAAAATTGTTCCAAAAAATAGAAAACAGAAAAGAGAAAATAGAAAAAAAATAATTCGATTGTGGAGGGAGATTTTGAAAGATTTTAAATTTTGAATAATGGAGCCTTTTCTTGTTGAGTGTATACTTTTTTTTTTTTTTTTTTTTGAGTATGATCGTTAGCCTTTCAGTAAATTATCTTGAAAAGGTTTCACAAAAGATTTTAGATTTTGAATAATGGAGCATTTTCCTTGTTGAGCTTATTCCCTCTTTTCAGAAGATGATCATCGGCAATTGAAAAATCTTCACTTGCAAAACAAACATTTTGTTTCTCTATAAATAGAGAGTGCAAAGCTTTGTGTCAAGGGGGGAAAGAGCAAGAGTTCGTAAGGTTCCATTTAAGGGTTGAAAGGGAAAAAAGGGGAAGAAATTGGCAAAAGTGTTCGTGTGGTTTCATGGGGAGAGAGAAATTGGCAAAGTGTTGGTGGAGTTTCGTTTGAAAGGAGAGAAAAATTTGCAAAGGCTTGTGAGGTTTCGTTCAAGGGGGCTTCGTTTAAGAGAGAGGGAAGTAGCAGCCAAAACCAGCAATGCTCTTAGCGTATTATGGTCTCCCATCACGGCCACCAACTTCTTGACACAACTTGCAACTCTAGCAATGCTGTCGTTATCTATTTGTAGTATTTTATTAATACGTCCATGATGGGGTGCAATTAAAACGCACTGTTTAGTCTTTGTAAGTTATGATGGAAAGACACCCTTTGAAAGGGTATGAGGGAATCATATAAAAATCTTTTGAAGATAACCATTGGGACGGTTGGCAGAACGTACGCTTATAATAAAATTGTTTTTCCTTTACTTGCCCCCTTTCCATCAAAGAAAATGAAGGCGTTACATTCCTCCTTTATGAATACAATTGGCATTTACGCAATGGAAATTTGAGGTTTTCCTCGTGATTGCATTGAGACCAACGTGAAGTAATATTATTTGTCATTCATCCACAATTCAATGTTCGTTCTTGGGTAAATTGTTTATTGTGCATTAGAAAGAGGTAAGTCGTCTTCCGCTGACTTTCTTTCTACATTGATATGTGGCATCTGGAAATTTCGACGACCCTCAAATATGCAATGGCCGTGAGTAATCGGTAGAGGTATCATTCGGACTATGTCATTGGTGCCATTTACGGATATTGATTTGTATTATTGTTAGACCGATACGCTACTTTTTGTAATGGTCCGACCGTCAAAAATTATCCCTGTGTAACATCATGACTGAGACCCTCTTCCACCTACATTCGTACCCTACGAACCAAACCTCATGTATACATAGCCACTGCCCCGTATAGTCATGTAAGTAAATATATTTCAGTCCACGCACTTGCTGAAATTAAGAATTTAATTTTGGAGAAGTTGGATCGTGCACGAGGACCCTACACACCTCTCCATTTTGTGAATCAGCAAGTGAAGAGATGAATTTGAATCACCGTACAGTCTTGTGGGGTTCTTCCCCTATGCAAGAATTTTAGTCACGAACAAGTACATTTGATGGATTGAATGAAAGGAAAATGGCTGGACCACGAAAACCATGGGATCGACAATACTCCATGCACGTTATTCCTTCAAGAGTCAATAAACTTGGAGAGGTTGACTTCCTTGCCACGTTCACTGCATGGAGATGGGTCGGCCAACAAAAGCCACGCAACCGAGACCTCATGCCAGTGGGAAATTCAAGCGAGGACAGCTGCATGAAGGGGCAGCCGTCGAGGCCCATGCGGCCAGAGGAGATGGACACTTTTCCTCCACCTGCCACGTTCACCAGCTGGCTTCGTTGGATGATGCCACCAAATAACCTGCATGCAGTAATTAGAATAATTAAAGAAAAGAATTTGAGTTATGAAAGGGTACACATTACAAATAAATTGTTGAAGCATGAAACCATGGGACCGAGAATGCCTCATATATGTGCGAGATTAAGGACCAATTTTTAAGAAATTGGGCCACTAATCTGCTGGCCCAAAACAGCCCAAAAACTCCTTGATTGTCGACACTTTAGTCAACTAATTGAAAGAGATTGACCAAAGGGCTCCCACCATTGGACACCTCATAACATGCGGGAGGACAAGTGGACATCGAAGCTTCTTGGGAAGGCCACGTCTTCAACAGCTAGCCATTTCCCCTGCAGCCACCGAAAGAAGCCCAGTGCAATTGACTAAATTGTCAACAAAGTGAGGAACAAAAGGGCAGATTAGTCGAGAGAGTGAGGGAGAGCTTCGTACGAAACCAGAGAGAGGGAGAGAGAGAGAGAGATCAACGAGCGGGTGAGTGCAGTGAGTGAGCGAGAGAGTTTGCAAGCGTGCAACGAGTGAGAGTGAGGGGGGAAGAAGGAGACCGCCCTCTGTCTGTATGGGTGCACTGCTGCCGTTGACACCGCTCGTGTTCGCCATCACCGAGCCGTGTCCGTGACTCAAGCTTCCTGTTTTTACTTGCCATCGACACTTAGGACTTGAGGCAAGTAGAAGTTCATTAATCTATGTTATGCATGTTGTGATTATCTGGTGAAGTACAAGTAGACCGGAGAAGGTCCAAATTTGATATTGCATGTTGCATTTGAGACTTTCATGTCTTGAAATCTAAGTGTGAGTGAGCTGTGATTGTTGAGAAAGGTGTGATGGTGTGTGCCAAGTGAAGAAAAGGTGATGCATGTTGAGTTAAAAGAGCCGAGATGCAAGTATGTGCTTTGTACCAAGTTGTGAAGGATTCTAGGTGAGTGAAAATGTACTATGACCACTCATGGACACTGTGTAAGTGTGTCGAGATACTACATGATGAATTTGCAGTAAAACAAACGGTTGATTGAGCTGGAAATGAAGAGAAAGGCATTAAATGTTTTCTGTCTTAGAGGAACATGAATAGAAAGTCATTTATATTGTGTCACTTTAATTTCTAGAGATGAAGATGAGGAATAGAATCATTTTACTTAATATAACATCCATTAGATTGAGTTTAACTCATAGTTATAGCTATATAAATGCAAGAACGTGTAGATAAAAACAATTCCTTTTAAAACAGAAATACTGTTCTGTAGAAAACGGCCTGACCTTTGATGATTCTTCGAATTTTCTGTATTTACCTAGATAGAACTGGACTTCAAACCCTTAATGAAAATTGTAGGACACATCCCTAGGAATAACATATCAAAATTTGAGAATAAATGGACAAGTTTTGGTCAGTAAAACGATTTTCCTTTGTAAATGTTAAATTTGAAAGCTATTACAGAATGTCATTAAAGAGTATAACGATTACTGCTCTTGATATACAATGAATATGACTTAGTGTTTTTCATGAAACATTTTTCTTTATGTCTTTTTTATAACATATCAAAATTTCAGAATTTTCTAAGTTCATTTACTGGTTATTCTGAAATTTTCATTAAAACCGCACATTCTAGTTTTTAAGATGTTTTACTCCGACTTTGCTCAACTGATTTCAAAAGTGAATGCATCTTGGGTTGTTATGTGATATGATGATACTAGCATTGGCATATCATGCAATATTGAGATGTGATGAGACTCAAGAAACATATTGTCATTGCATTGAAAAGTATTTTTGGAAATTAAGATGTTAATTGTTACCGTTGAACCCTTGGGTCAACGATGCCCTAGGAGCCGGGATGCCCAGAGGTTCGAATGAGTCAATGCCCTTTGGATGCCTAGTTGTATTATGAATACATGCCCAGAGGTTTTTTCTCGAGAGTGTCGGGATGCCCGATGGTATATCGGTACGTAATTTCAGGGGATGTCTAGTGGTATGTGAGAGTGCTAGTATGAACAAAATAAAGGAGTTAGGGAAGAGAATAAGAACACAACATTTATAGTGGTTCGGCTTAATCCAAGCCTACGTCCATTCTCCCACGATAACAGCCTTCTTGGCTAGATTCCACTATGCAATCAATAAGAGATTACAACTTCGAGTGCAAACACTTAGTAGTAGATCACACTATCTCACTAAGTCACTCTTTTGGTATTTCTCTCACGATCACAAACGTTTAAGCTCTCAAGAGACAAGTATATGATCGAAAGTCGCTCAGACTTTGGAATTATAAATTCTACGCTCCGTCTCTTACTTGCTCATCGGTCCTTCATCTCCTTAAATACTCCTCCACTTCCAAACTAGCCGTTAGACAGCATCCCGGAGAATCGTCTTCCAATATACCCATTGGACAGCTCTGTATCTAGAAGATTTGGTAGCCGTTGAGTGACAAAGGTAAAATCCTAAATTGATTCCGATCGCCCATACAAACGAAATCTTGGTTTCCATAAGTAAAGCTTCTTCGTATAGAAAGTTCTTGTCTTCAAGATCCAATTGTCAATCAATTAGATTGAATCAATCAAATCAATCTTGATGTGGAATCCAAACCAGATCACTAGCCGTTATATGATTGGGCTTGAGTTACGATTCATCGAATCTGGATATAAAATCTGAGAGCAATAGACTTTACAATCGAGTCTCGTAGACTTTACAATCTAGGTCGAACATATACGCTTCGAACAGATTTAGCTTTAAGGTCTGTACCCAGTTCAGCTTCAGCCTAGAGTTTGTCTTCCGGTTCATCATTCACGTTCAGTCTGGAATTAGTCAGAGTTGACAGACTTCTGATGTAGAACAGACTTTGACACTAAAGTCTGGCAGTCTTCAGACTTTGATAATATCCTTTACATATTCTATCATCTGCATGGTCTATTACTCAACCATCAAACATGTTAGTAGCCTTTGATTTATTTTGTCATCTTCAAAACATCATAAGGGATTTCCCTAATAGTATGTCGATATGTAATTCCGGAAGGTAGAGGTAACCATTTTCATGGCGAGCCCTGGCGATTCATTGTGATGCCAAGTGGGATGCGAGATGCCCGGAGGTGTGTGCCGGAAGCCTCGCAATGCCAGTTGGGGTGCCAGATGCCCGGAGATGTGTGCTGGAGGACTTCGTGACGCCGGGATTAGGTGGGAATGCCCAAAAGGACGCAAACATTGGTCCTCTGGGGGTGTAACCTTTTGAATGTTAAAACTAATGGTTCCACTAAGTGGGCGTGTGGTCTGGTTATAGGACTAAATTGTATGGCATGGAATGGGATGTGTTATTACAGTTTGGCCCTATGATCGGGACTTGTGTGACTGGACATGATGCATCTTATTGGTTGGAAATGGTCATTGCATTGAAGAGTTATATGGTTTGGATGCATACTCATTCATTAATTGTCTATCTCGTCTATCTTGGATGAATCTAGATATTGATGGTACTACGTGATATAGCTTAATGAATCTTTTACTGCTGAGTGGTTGGATATGACCGCGAGGAGGAGGACAGCAAAGGAAGGAACTTTTGGACGCCAACACTGATTGATGGACTTTAAGTATACGACTGTTGGAAAAAATGTCGCTCATCTTTTGAAGTATAGCCGAGTATAGAAGACTGCAGCATTTTGATGTACCGATGAATTATATCCATCTGGTTTAAGTAAATAAAAGTGTTCGGCTTTTACTTATAAATGTTTAGTTGGTGTGCATCGTTTCTGAATATAGGAAAGGGAGTTGTTGGATAGGCTTCCTCCATATTTCTGCGCAAGGACCTATCTAAAAGATATAAACCCCCAGTTTTTATGGGCCTATTATGATTCTATGGTATCAGAGTGATATATTGCCAGGACAAGAGAAAGGTAAGCGCACTGTGGCAACCCCAACGGATCGGGGGCCGTTCGTGCGGTGCCACATGGTATCAAAGCCCGATTGTGATTTTTGCCTTATTTTTCATCGATTTTTTCTTGTTTACCATTTGATATCGAGATCAAGATAATGAAATTTACACTATATGGATATTTATTGCTTGGAATTGCAATTAAATTGTCGAAAGCTAACCGAAGCGAAGAATGGGTTTTGGGGCTGCATATACTATACAGTTTTGGCCATTTTTTGGAATATTTTTTGACCAAAATCAATTTTTAAATATACAAGGTGAAAGTACTTGTCAAGACGAGTCGAACAACGAGTTGAACGCCATCAGAGGACATTGGATGTGCCGATGCGCCTAACGTGCTAGGAATGCTTATCGCGTGAACGTTACGCGCGTGTCGGCGAATCGACATGTGTTGACGTCATGGACGACATCATCGATAATGTCACTGCCAGTGACAGTTGGCTGGCCAACAACAGGTCAGCGGTCCAACTCGAGACCTAACCTGAGACTCGACCCATTGTGTCACGCCTCAAACCTCAAGCATGCGCACATCCTCGGTGGCCGATAGAATTTTGCGACATTCCCATGACTCGTTGCCAACTTCTTTCATTTTATTACACATGCGGAAGTGAATTAACTAACTCCTTGACAACAACAAACATAGGATAAAAAAGTAGGACAACAATTTTAAGTCAAGTACGCTTTCATAAACACTACAAGCTTATACAGAAAGTCTATCTCATAAAAGACTACTGAGCCACCTATGCTCCTGACCCTTCCGCTTCACGCTTCGAGGTCTTCATACTAAAGACCTGAAAATGGTTATTCAATAACCAATGAGATATAAATCTCAGCAAGTCCTTTCCTTAGTCCCCCAATTAGAACACCAATTCAACTCGGAGTATCTCTTAAGAACCACCCCACTAACAAGCAACAACTAACAGTTGCTTTGCATACAACCTTACCTAATATGTCATACTTTGCACGATATCACTTAGCATGAGACACTCAAAGCACATGGCCATTAGATGATACAGTTGATCAATCACACATGAGTCGCATCATAAGCGATCTCACCTAGCCATTACCACACCCTGCACATTATCAATTCATGCGCACATGTCATAAATAATGTGCTTAACTCATGCATGACCGAAATCGCAGATGCCATGATTCTCATGCGTTCTTGCACATTAGCACAGTTCAAAAACACGATGCATATACTCAATGCATACAACAATTGAAACGCCTCACTTATCTCAGTCAACCACAGGGGTCTCAACCCAATTAATCAGAGAGGTTCTGATTATAAAGCCAAACCGTTATAACACGTCATATACCATGCCACACAGTTTCATCCCATAATCAGGCGCATTAACTCAATCAATCATGTATTCCAATTATTAATTAAGCCCTTCAAGGGCACCACCTACTTGTCAATTCGGTATCTTCTGACTCAACCAGGCTTCATCTCACCACCATTGAGCACGGTGACGTCTCTTAATAGACGGCTTTCTTGAAGGAGCATAGATCCAAAATCTATTGCAACCCGAGTCCCACTCAGTGGGTATCCCATATAGGGTAACGCCCATTCGACTCAATCGAGGATGGGTTGTCATTAACCAGCACATGACAATTCATATCAGCCTAGGACACTTTGCATTTCACTCAAATGCCTCGATTAAAACAATGATCCTGGCCTCTTTTCTTCATATTAAAAACATCCGGAATAGTAGTCGTGTGTGGGTACACGGTCAATTCGAGCCTTGAGAAGTTTTTTCCTCTTTTTTAAAATCCCACTATTTTATATAATATTTAAAAACCATTTTCGGTGTCAAAACCCGACACTCGGTATTTTCTAATTAAATACCAATTTTTCGATCACCACGCAATTGCATAAATCATCACTCAATTCATGCAAATGCCCATACATTTACACATCCATTCACTTCATAGGATTAAAGCACATGAATTTAGACAACTTTTCGCATTCTGGATGAATAGTGCATGTGAACAGTGCACGTTAACAATATTTTGTGAATAGTGTCACGTGAACAGTAAATTTCCAAAATTTAATAAACCATAAATTAAATTCATAAATCATTAAAACAATAATTAACTTAAGGAAATCAGTCAATTAAACTAAACATGCTTAATTAACCACATAAGCATCATTAAGCTAATAAAGTAAAATTGAGCTAAATTAATCTTAGCGACTAATCTAACCACCTATCTTAGGACTAATATAACTTAATTAAATCACCTAAACTAGAATTAACACTAAATAAACTAACCCTAAGCAAGTTTAGGCTCTAATCAAAGGATTAGGAGCTAAACTCACCCGTTAAGCGGGCCGGAGACACCGACGTGGCTGCAGCGACGGTAGCTATGCACCAGAACCTCTACCATGATGATCCAAGGTAGTCCCAAGCTCAACACAACAACCATAGCTCAAACTCCCACTGAAATTTTGGAAAAATAGCACTGCCAGAGAAGAAAATGAGTTGAACGGGTTGGCCGGAGCTCCAGCGAGGGGTTTGGCTAGAAATCGGTGACTCTTGGGGGTCAAGGGGGAGTGGCTGGTAGCTAGGCTAGGTGAAATAAGGATCAAAATGGGAGAAAAGGGGCCAAAATTACGAACAAGGCGATCCAGCGTTAGGTGGCTTGTTGTCGACGGACGGGACAACCGGCGGCTCTGTTCGGCAAGCAGTGACCATCATCCATACGGACTCTTTCTCCTGGCCATGGTGGTGGGTGGAGCGTAAGCTGATTCCAACAGGAACATAACTTTTAACTCAACTTTTCGAAGAAAGGTCAGCTGGAGCAGAACAATTCCAAGCAGTTAGACTGCGGTTAGCTTTTGGTCGGTCGACGGGTCAAACGGCGACTCTGATCTCTGAACGGTGAAGTTTAGGCGGATAGTCTAGATGTCTTGAAGACAACGGTGGGTGGAACTTGAGATTATTCGTTCAAGAAACCAACAATCAACTCGGATGTTTGGAGGAAGGTCTGCTAGAACAGAAACAGGAAGAGAGAGAGAACGAGGGAGAGAGAGCTCCGTCGAGAGAGAGCTGAATGAGGGGAGAGAGAGAGTGATGTGAGGGATGACAGCCTCATCAAAGCCATTGAAGGCTTGCTTCAAGGCCCCATGCATGATGACATCACATTATCTCTCTTCTCTAGCCTTTTCTCCCTATAACTAGGGGTAATTTGGTCATTTCACCTTGGACAGATTACAAATCTGACCTTGGGCTAAGATTGGTGGATGGCCCTAAATTGGTTTGGTTTGATTGGGCTCAAAGTTGGACCATGGGCTTGGAAAGAAGAATAGTTGGTTTAGGCCCAATGGGCTCATTTGCTTGTCTTAGGCCCACTATAATGATTGTCCCACTTGGGCCTAAGGCCCACACTGGCTTGGCCTGGCCCATGTCCTCATAGGCTCGCTTCCTCAGTCCGAAAATCCCTTTTACAATTGCTCGACTTAATTGGAGCTGTCAACTGTTGCCGTAGCTTCATCCAAAGTCTATCCCGGATGTTCCCGATAATTTGAAGCCAATTTTTAGTCCTCAAGCCATGTCAATTTCACCTAATGCCATTTCAGTTACAAGTTAGACTAATGGGCAGCTCTGAGGATCATGCATAACCGACTCATGCTAAACCATGTTCAAGACATTTCGAACGCATGGACGTCCTTGACTACATGAATTTACGGAAGATAGATTCTTATTTCAAAGTACACAATCTTTGAGGATTGACATAGGGTCCTTCGCGGGTTTGATAATAGTAAACAGAATCACCCGTCGTTCCATTATGTTCTGTCCGCAAATTGACTTTTAGTCGTCCTTAGAATCGGCATGTCTATCTACAGGATCATCCTCATGCAAGTTTTATGGTCAAGTCGTTTTCTTAGGTCAAGTCTTTTAGTTGTTCAAGTTCTGTCCTCATTAGCCTTTCCCCTCAAGGGCAGTATCTCAAGAGTGATCAATTCCGAGTGAGATCAACCAACTGTACATTGAGGAAATTCACATCATTCATCCCTCAAATGACTCAAATTTCAGAATGTCACACGTTGACCGGTCAAACTAGTCGGACCAGTCAACTGGTTTGGTAGTCAAATCGGTCAGATCAGCTAGGAGCCTTCTGGTTTGCTGGGGCATGTGCCACACTCGCCGCACACTCAGTCAGCATATGTGGGTGCGTGTAGTCTCTGATTGGAGTGTGGTTGGTGGCATTTTGTTCGTATAAATGTTCTCTACACTGCGATATAATTATTTTACATGTTTGAGTTTTTTAAAGGTATAAAAATGTGTACGAAACCCTAAGTACGCGTATTTTTGGGGTGTAAATGTATTATTTATTCATTTTTAGTCTGAATTTTGTCATGGCTTTGGAAATACAATAGCTAACTTTCATGAAAATGGTACTATAAATGTTTTGTAAAGCTTGATTTGATGATAGCATGTATATAGTTTAATATATTTGCATTTTTCTTGTTCCAAGAAAATTTGAACAATGGTAGGAAATCTTTGATTTTTCATTATATGTTAAATTACGGTTTTGATTATAGTTACCGCATGATTGTTTGTTGTACGTTGGTTTACATCATGCTATATCTTTTGTGTTACTAGAAAAATGTAGAAATTACATGAGGTTATGTAATTATTTTTTCTAGTGGGAGTTTGTAGGTCGGTAAAATTTGAAGGAGTTCTCACTTATAACTTAAAATTTGTGCAAATTAAACTAATTAATGATAATAGAACAATTGAACATATGAGCTGATTGGGACCATAGTGAACTTTCGTTTCTATATCCTTTGTTAAATTATCATTTAGTTTGTTTTTGTTGCAAATTAAATATGTGTGTTACTCTAAAAGTGTGCTAGTATTGATTTTGTGTTTATTATGTCAATGTATTATAACAATTGATTATGGTTTCATCATCCAAAACCATTGTGGCTGACCTCAATAAAGGTGAAAAGTTAAACGGTGACAATTATGATATTTTACACCGAAAGGTTCAGTATATCCTTGAGGAGTAATAGGTTTTGGAAACCCCCAACCACACCATGGATGAACTTGAGTATGGAACTTCAGCTCAACGCAAGAGAGATCTAGAAGTTTATCAAGCTTGGAAGAAGAAAAATAGCATTGCTTGCATCACGTTGCTAAGTTGTATGCAAGATGATCTCATGTATGAGTTTGAAAGTTATGATAAAGCTCAAGAAATGTGGGTTCCCTTAAAAGATAAGTTTGGAGGTACATTTGCCACTAAATTGAAGAGACTCACAATCAAGTTTGAAATATACCGAAAGCACCCAAATGTAACAATGAAGCAGCATTTTCGAGAGATGACAAACATGATTTGTGAGCTAAAGTCAACAAGTCACTCCCTCACTAATGAACAGCAAGTTCAGGCTGTTATAAGGTCTCTTCCTAACAATTGAGAGTATATAAAGATCAACATGACGCATGATGAGAATATTGTCACTTTTGACGATATAACACGTCATTTGGAATCAAAGAATGAGCATCTAGAGGCTGCGAAATCCTCTACCCATGCTTATGTTACTAAATTGAGTTCGCGCAAAGTTTTGGGCTTCAAGCGCAAAGTTTTGGGCTTCAAGCACAAAAGGAATCATCAATTCAACAACAAAAGGAAGAAGATTGATCAGACACCTAAGAGGGCTAAGACCTTCCAACGTAAGAAGCGTGGTTAGAAAAAGGACAAGGCCAAGATGAAGTGCTACAATTGTCAAGTATTAATAAGTAATTTCTTGAGATGAACTAGATAAACTTGGTTAAATATTTGAGATTAGACAAAGAACAAGGGGATGAGTCTATTCTACATCAATGCATCTCGTCATCAAGCAATAATGGAGTTAGCACAATAACTCCATAGACCTTTCTTTTTGTCGAAAAAAAAAATACATTTCGTTCATTCCATTGAAGTGCTATAAAAGCTATGATGACAAGACTCAAAACAAAGTAAATCCCAAAGGAATTGGGGAGGATTAACTAGCTAATTAGATGGGAGACTTCATTTTCTATGGACCTTAGCTACTCAATTTGCCACTTGATTGGATTTTCAAGGAGAGTGGGCTACGGTCACTTTTTTAAGTTGGGCTAGAAGGGCGTTACATTCTTCAAATTGATGATTGAAGGCCCATGGGCTGCTGTCAACAATTGATAAGCATGAGATAACCAATGTGCTGTCAGTTAGCAAGTCCACGTGCAGATTGGGGTGTAATCAGAGTTCAGGTTCCTCCCTCAAAGTCAATAGCGCTCTCTTTGCAGCTAGGGTTTCCAGCTCAAGTACAGACAACATTTGTTCCTTTAGGGCGAAGCCTGTGATTATAGATCCCCAAGAGTCTTAACAAACTCTTGCCACCGATCCCTATTGCTTGCCTTCAATCCAAGAGCAACCGACCTTGAATTTTCAGTCCCCAAGTTTTGGAAGCGTCCATTGCCTAGGTAAAGCATTCCTTTTTCCTCGCCTAAAATTCTCATTGGGGAACCATTGATTATGATTATTACTTACCATAATGGCTTTGTCAACAATTAACTCCAGTCTTGGCTGCCGTTGTTGAAATACAAAGCCATTTCGCCCTTCCCATATCAACCATAGTACATTCGCAGTCAGCTCTTGAGGGGGTGGGGGGTGGAATTTGAACCCTGGATGAGCACTTTCAACACCCATTTGTTTATTGTCTATATGTTTACTAGAGATACCGATAATTTTAGGCAGTCTACCCAAATGTTTTTGGACCAATCACTTAGTAAGAAGAGGTGTTGCATGGTCTCTAGGATTTTTTCGACTGAATAGACAAAGCAGATCAAGTACCATTTTTTTCTTGTATAGATTTTCTTTCGATGGTAGAGCATTTTAGCACACACCCCACATAAAAAACCAAACTTTGAGGAGGGTAGGAAGCTCCCATATATTTATCCATAGGCTCTGGAGAGGCTGGTATGATGTTGTTGCTTGTGCTATGTTCTGCTACTATACTGATGATGAGATACTGTGATAGCCACTCTTACTGAGTATGTGCATTGTTTATTACCAATCCAAACTAATCTGTCTCCTTCTAAGCATGGACTAATTGCAGTAGAAAGCATTTCTTTAACCACATCTTCTTAAAAAAGTTCTTTATGTTTTCGTTCATTCCACCTAATGGTTCCCAACTCTATCAATTCAAATACCACAATAGGGTCCTCTCAGTTCGCTGGTCCCCCTAACACTCCTAAAGGCAGCCACTTGTCCTTGCAAATTTGATGTTTTCTCCATTCCCAACAACCCATCTGGTTTCCGAAATAATTAAATATCTCCCCATTAGAATACTTTGTCATCCCTAGGAAGGTCTAGAGCCTTTCTTTGCTTTCCACATATCGCAGTTCGAGAAGTAAATCCCTTTGCAAATTTGACTTCACAAGGCAAATGGGTTATATGCAAGACACCACACTTGCATTGTTAAAGGAAACAAGGTCTTTAAAACCCACCCCCTTCTATTTTTCGATACTTCAACACTACCCACCTCTCCCAATGAATACCCGACTCTGACGAATTTTGTTTCCACCAGCAATTTGTAATTTTTTTGTTCAATTGCTTTGCATATTCAGTTTTCATCAAGATTTCCTTCCCCACTTTTGATAAGAGCTATTCCTTCCAGCCCTCCAACTTCATATTTGCTCTCGCGAGAATCCATGCAAACATCTGCTTATCTGTTTGACCCCAATTGGAAGGTATTCCCAAATATTTCCTAGTTTTCTCCATGACTAGTACTTTCAAATTTATTAGCCAAGTTCTTTTGGAGAGTGTCTAGGCATCCCTTGCTGAAAAATATACCTGACTTCTTTAGGTTAATAAGTCCATAGACCTTATGAGTCAAGTTTGGACATTATTGGGAGATAGCAACAATTGATTAGCATGCATATTAAGTACCATAAAATATCATCAACTTGGACCAATGTTGGTCTAGACATATCAACAACTATAGGGATTATAAGAGAACAACTTACCTTTTTTCTTATCTTCAAGGACATCCTTTGAATGGTGAAACAGTTGTTTTATCAAATCACAACATCTCTTGCTTAGAATGATCTCGAAGGTCACACCAACACACTAAGGGTGGAGTCTCACCCAATGTACCCAAATAGTATATTGTTGAGACTCACCTTTTCCGTTTGGAAGGGAAAAGACATAAGTTTAGGTGTATTGCCTAAAAGGCGACCAACAATCCTAGATTAGGCATGGGCTCCCTTAAGTTTATTTCTCATGCAACTTTGAGGTATTCAATTTTAACTTCAACTGATGCTCATTTTTCCCCCAAACTGAATATGCACTCATCAAGATTAATCGAGCCGAAGTTCTGAATTCCCAAGAATGAGCAGCCCTTTAATGCGTTGGCTTTTTTTTTCCTCCAAACTTCTCATTTTTCTCTTTTTGAAAAAATTGACCTTTTCTTCCTGGTTTGGCCCCATATTAGCGGCAAGTCAGCACTATATATGCTCAAATTACGTATATAATGCCACATTAGATTCTAGCGCATCACATCAGCAACTTTGTGTGAGTAATCAACGAAATGCCTTAATTGCAAAAATCCAAACCTTTTGGTCATGTTTTTTCTCGTCACTGATTAGAAGAAAGTTTATTTAACTAATTCTTAATTGATGGGACACATATATGGACATTATGTTTAGTCATCTTTGCCTGCGATCAATATGCATGGCTATTTTAAATTTTCCATTATGGAATGAACCTTTCTACAACCAAGGATGGAGGGTAAATGTAGTCTTATACCTCCACTTTGATTGCTTTGAAAATCTTTCCAAGAGATAAGACTTGGATATACTTTTCACTTACTGTAGTGATAAAGATAGGAAGATGTATAAAAAGGTTAAGGATTAGCCAAAAGCAATTGATGGACCCTTTACTGCGTCGAGCAGACGCCAGACCCACATTCGGGTCTCTTCCACTTTCACTATTCTAGGGTTGAAATAAATCCAAAACATGATTCACATCATTTAGAAGCCAATCAACACAGAAACCCTCTTCAATTTCCAAGCGTCCAGTGCATGGAATCTCCTCTTCCACTTCCATAAGTTGTCCTATTGTTCTTGCGCCACTACCACTACTTTTACGCTCTTTAGAAAATAGCTGATAAAAGAAATTTGGCAGACCATCAAATTTGATAATATATATATTTGTGGGGCACAAGTAGATCTCTTTTCCATCTTGGACTATATTCAATCATTCGCTATATTTTTAAGGTGCATGCTTTTTCCTTATATTCTTTTAATTTCATACAAATATCTCTAAAATACTTTCTTTACAACTGGATTAATTTTAAAAACACAAGTTGTGTAACTTTTTTATGCAATCCTTATTCATTTTCAGTTGATTTGGATAATTGATTGAATTTTCGTAACTACCTTATCATTGGGGCTGAAGGTAGCTTCTATAGCAAATGGATTACACAAGATCTATAGTATATAAAAGTCTGATTGATAATACCCCATTTTTCCTAGTGGACTCATTTTTCCCCTTAATTTCCCTATGATTTGTACTCTTGATCTCCCTCTTCCAAGGAAGTATTAGAATTTAGTTGTTAAATCAAGGATAAAGTATTTAGCTTTAAATATTTAGGTTTTTCTTGTATGATTTTCCCTCGGACACCAACAATTCCTCCACAACAAGAAGTTATTAAATAATTTACAGATCATATCCCCTAAATTAGTTATGTGTATTTCATCGTAGAGTCCATATGATCAACCGAATGAAATGGATTTGACATGCATAATTTATAGACATACAATTTAATTCTCTATTATTATTATCAAGCTATTCGATTTCATTCACTTTGTTCCATGTGGCTAGGTTAGAAACAAATCTCATATGAAGGTTCACTTCACATGCTCAATCACGTGTCCTTGCTTCCCCTGATTTCTTCATGTGTTAGAAAAAAATAATATTTAATTAAATACACACTATCATATTGACATTTCACTAATTATATATTTAGAAAGCGTTTCTCCACTCAGCCATAGCAGCCCTCGGTCATTAGTAATATTCCAAAGACTGAAGAATCATTTTAAGACTATAAAAAAAAAGGAAAAATGTTATTTACGCACTAATAATAACTTTAGTCACAACTCGGTATCTAGAATCTTTTCTTTCATAACATAATGACTTCTTTCATGGTTACATCACAACTTGAGATCCATTCGTTCTGCCGAATATTTACCATCAGAAAACATTTGCTCAGTTTGTGGTATTTGTGTCGCTTATAAAAAATTAGTGAATAAGATATATAGTCAAAAGAATTCTTATACTTAATTTCAAAAAGCGATTTAAAAAAAAATCAGAAATTATTTTTCAAAATACGACTGAATCCTTGCAATTGAATCAAGCACCCCAGCACTCAAGCTCGTGTTCAGCCGAGGTCCCCCAACTCCAAGGCAGGCCAAGGACCTTGGCTTAGACACGAGACTCTCAAGGCTGAGCTTGGGTGCCAGTCCCAGGAACAGGTCACTTGGACAGTCGATGCTTGCGCCCCAATTCACCCGGGGCTGGGATCGAGGGCCTGGTGCTCAAGCTTTGGTCTCCAAGACTTGGTTGTACTCGAAAATTTTTCTTGAAAGTGTTCTTCATATTTTTACTGCAACAAACGTCAAAAATGACTTCCATTTCATTTGCTCGATACAACCAAACATAAAATGCAAATAAGTCTCTTTGAAATAATATTCCAGTAAAGTTCATTTTCCGGACAAACAGAACCTTAATAGGCAAAACATTTCCTTAATGTTTGTTGAAGAAGCTATTAAGGTTGTGAAAATATTATTAATCACAACGAAAACCACAAAAAGCATCTGTCCATCCCTCTCCTTCCAAATACATGGCATTTTACTCGTCAACTCATTGAAATGAAAAATCTTGATATTGACCACATCTACATTATAATGGGAAAATTATCTAAAAAGTCATAAACCTATTACACTTTTACCAATTCAGTCTCCAACTTTTCAATTTTACCAATGAGTCCTAATTCATTTGATTTTTTGCTAATTAAGTCCATCTAATCAAAATTGACTGAAATTTGCTAACTTAGACACGAGGCCGTTCTACATGATACAAGTAGTGCTAACGTTAACAAAATTTATTATTTTTTAAATATTTCTTTAGAATATTTTAAATATTTTAAATGTTTATATTTTCTTTTTCCCCCTCTCTCTTCTTCCTCTATCAGTTGCCAAGCCTACGACGACCGGTCAAAGGCCGTGACTAGCGAATGTTGGCCTCACTAGGAACTAGCGAGGAACAAGGTCGCCCTCTCCAAGATCTAGCTAGGGACAACCTTGCAAGCCTTCAACAAAGCTCGCCCTCACTGGATCTTGCAAGAGCGACCTTGCATGAGGCCAGTGAAGCTGACCCTCACTAGCTTTGGCAAGGGCGAGCCTTGCCCAATGCCAACCCTCGTCGGTTGCATCTTATGGCTAGTCATCGCAAGCTAGGCAACCGGCAGAAGAAAAAGAGAGGGGAAAAAAGAAATTTAAAACATTAAAATATAATAAATTTTGTTCACGTCGGCATCTGTCGTGCCAGGTAAAATGGCTAGTATTCGCGTTAACAAATACTAGCCAAAATTGGCTGAATCGACTCAATTGGTAAACAAATGAAAAAATGTTTATGATATAATTGGCAAAATTGAAAATTTTAGAATTGAATTAATAAAAGTACAATAGGTTTAAGTTTTTAAACAATTTATCTATGTTACAACTTACAATAACATTTGTTTCAGATTTTAAACTTCTCATGTACTTTGAAGCCGTGCATTCAACACAATCAAGGATATTCCATGCTCAGGAATTCAATATCTTCTGCAAAACGGTCTCATTGTGTTACATCTAATTTTGTAAATCATGAAATGAAAAGTTGCATTACATTGATAATCTCACGAAATTATCCAAGTATTATTATAGTAAAGAACACAAAACACAACAGATGAATGATTTGCAAAATCCTTTAAATACAGTATTGTCGGTTACCACGAGAGAAAAGTCAGGTGTGGCTACTAATATTCACCAAGTGTCAAATGTTGATTGGTCCTTTAACCTATTGACGCACGTTTGGTAAAAAGTTGCAAAGGGAGTAGAAAACTTGTCAATTGCCCAGTGGAGCAGCGCCGTGGTACTTTTCCATCGGGCGTCAGGATCGTAATCTTCGTGCTTGCCGATCGCTCTTATGCAGCACTAAAAAACTTGTTTCGCATAATGTGATTTATTTTATGGTCTTAAAATAGTATGAGTTAAAAGCATTTTGAAGAGATGATGAGTCCTATTTCCAACACTTGAACCGTTCTCTTCTATTTTACCATTTTTATAGATATCAAGATAAAACCATTTATTTCGATTGAAAATATGTAATTTTATTGCACAACATTGCTCACATATTTGCTAGTATACCCTGAATTTTTACCAGCCATTATAAGGCATGCCAATAAATCATATAGAGAAAACAAAAACAAAAAGAATAGATGTATGGGAAAAATATCATGGAAAAACTTGCCCTATGTAAAAAGAACAAGACTGTTAATATCACCTAAGCCTCATAAAAATTAGTAAGAGTTTTCCTAATATGAGTTACATTAATTGATATTATAATTTATTGTTTTATGGGATTAGTCTAAGGAGAGATAGAAGATTTCTTAATTAATCTAATATAGGATTAGCTAGTATGGGCCAAATTAAGCTCGGCCCATAATGAGAGGCTCTGGTTGGAAATTCTATAAATAATGCTTAAGTCTCTTATCTAATCCTAATACTTACAATTATCCTCACAAAGAGCATTTCCTAAGCACTAAGAATGAGGTACCATCTTATTGAGCTAGTGATACAAAGGGCAATAGAGGAGAAGTTCTCGAGTTTGAATTATTCTATTTCGCATCGAGAATGATAGTCCAAATCAAGTGTGTTAATCTCTTTACTTGTTTATATGTATTATTGATTCTAGCTATGAAGATCTTGGGGTTGCATTTTCACATCTTGCATGAGTGGTTTACCTGTATACATGCCGTTTCTATCACGCTCCGAACCTTGAGCGCACACACATCCTTCCATGGTTGATAAAAATGCGATGTCCCAAGACACATTGCCAACCCATTCGAATTATGCACACGTGGAAGCAAAATAAACAATCCCCAGGCAACACAAATATGGGATAGAAAAGTAAGACAACAAATTTCACAAAACACTTTTATAAACAACCAAGGTCAGCCTACAAAGTTATATACAGAAGTCGAGGTCTCAGAAAGAAGTCCCTAGCTGACCTTACCCTAGACCCTATCTAATTGGGCTCTAGGTCTACCACGACACCATCAGGGACGTCGGTGTCAAGAGGGTTAGCTATCTCCTCACCCTCAATAGCAAGGGCATTGAAACCATCCAAGGGGCCCTGCCATTCCCCGTTAGGTCCATAACAAAAGCACGCTCTAAATCGATGAGGTACCAACTGCGGTAAACCCTCATCGACCAAGATCGTGGTCACGATGAGCTCACGGAGCTAGGGAGTCTCAAGGATAGG
Source organism: Eucalyptus leucophloia subsp. euroa (assembly GCA_017140325.1). NCBI lineage: Eukaryota > Viridiplantae > Streptophyta > Magnoliopsida > Myrtales > Myrtaceae > Eucalyptus > Eucalyptus leucophloia. Next base: position 34,400,566 of record CM029472.1, on the reverse strand, counting down.
GAAGAAAGTACTCCGCTCACTAAACCCTTACGGCTACCCAAAACGAACCGGCCTCGCCTCCAGCTAAGGACATGTAAAGATAAGCTCATGACGGGGTAAAACAACGTCTCAGTGAGTTCACGTCCTAAACCCTATTAGGAAGGTAATATGCCTAGAGGCAGTCTAACCACACATCACATAAAACTTACCTCACCCTAGCACCTTCCTGCATGTTAGTACAGTTCATATAACAAATGCATATAATAAATGCACACATCAATTGGAATGTCTCACTCAAGTCTCAATCAATCACAGGAGTCCCGATTATAAGGCCAAATCGTTATGACATGTCTCATTCCGTGCCACACGATTTTGTCCCATAATCAAGTGATTACGGCCCCACGGGCACGGCCTACTCGACGTTCGGCGATCTTCTGGCGTAACAAAGCATTGTCTCACCCCATTGATCACAGCAACGTCTACCTCTAGACGGTAATCCCAAAGGAATATCAGTCCAACCTCTATTGTGACCGGCATCCGTTGACAAGGGCAACCCATATAGGGGCATCGTCCACCCGACTCACATCGGTGACGAATTCTCATAGGTGATCACACACAACCAAACTCAGCCAAGGATATCGTGTATTGCACTCAAATGCCTTAATTAAAATAACGAATTTGGCATATTTTCTTCATATTAAAACTATCCAGTAAAATAATCGTGTGTGGATACACGGTCAGCTTGAACCAAAAATTGATATCATTCCTAAAAGGGAAGGGATTCTGGGAATTGATGCTTGGAAATTGAAAAGGATTTTGATATTAACTATTTTCCAAATAGTGTTAAAGAAGCGATGATAAAGCAATTTCTTTATTTTCCGACTGCCCGGAAGGGACCAAAAAACATCTTGTTTTTTCTTCGATAATTCCCGATCTTTAGTAGATCTCCTAGTGGGATTCGAATCCACTTAAAATTCTGAGCATCAGTTCAAGAAGAAAAGAAAGAATACGACAACCCATGGAAGTGAAACGGAAGAGATTCCCTTCGTGGTGTGGAGGTACTTAAAACCGTATTATGTGACGGGGAAAATGATTTTAAATTTCTGGGTCCCGTCTCTGCTTGACACAAGGGATGATTCCTATCCCTATTGGTACGTCTTCCATCTTTATCACTTCAATAATTAAAGAGCTATATGAAATCGATTAGGGTTAATGAGGTTTTGTCAATAAATATCCATGCATTGCCTTTTAACATTATTTCCAAAGCAACCAAAGCGGAGGTATAGGGCTACCTTTGCCCTCCATCCCTTGTTGTAGGAAGCTTCATCCTTCGATTGGTAGGTTAAAATAGTTGCATTTATTAATTATATGCAAACTTGACTAAACATAAATATAAGTGATGTTTATGTTTTTAGCCCATCAGTCAAGAATTAGATGGGCGAACTTTTTGTTAATCAGGGACAGAGAAAACATGATCTTATGATTAATAACAACGTGAACGTAAGGACATGATAGCCATCCACTTTAGCTAATTATAGATATATTATCAGTCCCACTTATTAATTTATGGTTTATCACGTGTTTTGGCTTCTTTCAAGCAAAAGAAACGAAATATTTGTGTACATTAATCGTAAGCAAAAAAACTTAGTCTATGATTTATCAGCACCACTGATTCGATAAATGTCAATTGACGTGAGCGATAAGATTTGGAAAAATATAAAGTTAGAAATAAAAAGTCAGTCCACACGGAAAACTTTCGATCAATCATGGGCACTACCTTACCATTAGCCCTGTCTCTCTCTGTCTCTCAATCATCTCTTTTCCTGACACACTCATTACTTTTGATTGCTTTTATCAGTCTAGGTCAATAAAGGCGTTAAAACGCAGAAAAATGAACGATGAAAAGTAGAATATAATTAGAGATATTTTCATACCTATCTAGTTCTGTTTAGCTTTAGAAGAATTTACCTAGTTAAGTGCTCTAGCTGTATAGACCATGGTCGCAGAAACATCTTTTCCTAGGTGTGAACAAAACCCTAATTGAAGCCAGAGAAAGATCAAGGAACCATTCACATACCTTTATGTTTAGCTTTTGGACATCGTGTGAAACACACTTCTAGAGTAGACGGAGCTGTATACATCATGGTCACAGAAACATCTTTTCCTAGGCGAAAAAAATAAAAAAAAAAAAAAAAAAAGCCTAATTGAAGCCGGAGAAAAATCCAGGAACCATTCACATACCTTTATGTTTAGCTTTTGGACATCATGTGCAACTCACTTCTAGAGCAGACGATAAACACTTACCTTGCTCATCACTTTCTTTGCAATCATACTTCTGCTATCAATTAATTTCACATTCGTTTCTATCAAAAGATAATTACTCAAATGATTCATAAATTTTGACCTAATATGTATTGTCATCACTAAATTTTTAATTTATTCAATGTGATCTCTATATGTTAATTCAATATGCAATGATTTCTCCAAATCTTTAATTTGTTTGATGTGGTCCTTAAATTTTTAATAGCTGTTAAATCTAGTCCTTAGATTTGTATAACCCAATATGCAACGTCGTTCTTGAATTTTTAATTTGCTCAATGTAATCTTTAAATTTTTGATAACCATTCAATTTAGTCCCTTAACTATATGAAGATTTCCAATGTTGTCATTTCATTAATTCAAGTTAATAGCGTTTCCCAATTTGGCTTCCAAATTCAGTAAGTTTGAACAATGGAGAAAAGAATAATGTTACACATGGGTTGTCCTTATAAGATATTCAACTCATAATATAATAATTCAAATTATCAAATTAAATGGATAATCATTTTTACAAATTGAAAAAGTTAAACAAATTAAAAGGATTATTATATTCTAATTTGAGTTGAATGTCTTATGCTGATAATTTACATCAAAGTTAATTTTTTGTCTTCCATTCCAACATATCGGATTGGAAGCTAAATCAACAAATTTTGTCAATTTGCATATGTACCAAAAGTTTAGGGACCATATTGAACAAATTAGAAGTTTATAGATGATATTGCATATTGGGCCAAAATTTAAGGATCATTTGTGTTATTTTTCCTTCTATAAATACACCTAATGTAGTCACTCATTCCCAACATCACAAAACATATCTCTCCATTAGAAAATGGCTTTGAAACTTGCAAAAAGTTTCTCTATATGGTTGATACTTATCTTGTGTGCATGTGCATGCACATCGAACACTGCGTCTCGTACCTACGACATTCCATCCGCGACTAAAAAGTTCGAGGAGTGGATGAGTCGGCACGGGCGCGACTACAAAGATGTCGGCGAGAAGGCAAAGCGTCTGAAGATTTTCTTGGAAAACCTGCAGTTCATCGAGGAGTTCAATGGCGCAGCGAACCGTACTTACAAGGTCGGATTGAACAAGTTCTCGGACTTAACCAACGAGGAATTTGTGTCGGCATATACTGGATACAAATTGCCATCATCAACACCCAGGAACTCCTCCCAAGTCAATTCTTTCAAGTACCAAGGTTCGAATAGCATCCCAGAGAGCATCGATTGGGTCAAAAAAGGTGCTGTCAACCCTATAAAAGACCAACGTCGATGTGGTAAGAAATTCACTGCTAACTATTGAAGCCTATCCTAAGATAGAAGAACACTTACATTGCCCAGGTTTATACCACTTGTCATAAAAGATTAAATCTTATTAGCGAAACAATGAACAAATTAATTGGTCCGCCAACATTTTATGGCATCGTATAGCCATGTGACCTTCAGCTTGAAGTTTTCTCGATTGAGTCATAATCACTGCACGACTCACCATCCTCTGTGTACAGGATCTTGCTGGTCGTTCTCCGTGGTGGCGGCAGTAGAAGCAATCACACAGATCACCACTGGCGTGCTACCGAGCCTGTCCGAGCAGCAACTCATAGACTGCGCCACTGATGGGAACCAGGGCTGTGAAGGCGGTTGGATGGACAATGGCTTCGAGTACATCATCAACAACAATGGCATCAGCTCCGAGAAGAACTACCCATACGTTGGGGTCGATGGCACCTGCGATGTGCAGGCCTCATCTGTCGCCGAGGCCAAAATATCAGGCCACACGGACGTCCCCTCAAACGAGGATGACATGCTGAAGGCCGTGGCGATGCAGCCGGTGTCGGCGGCGCTCGATGCAAGCGGAGACGTGTTCAAGAACTATGCAGGTGGGGTCTTTGCTGGCCCGTGTGAAGCCAATCTGAACCACGCAGTGACGGTCGTCGGGTACGGGACGGACACAGATGGGACCAAGTACTGGTTGATAAGGAATTCTTGGGACGTCTCGTGGGGCGAGAGTGGGTACATGAGACTTCAGAGAGATTCTGGGGTTGAAGGTGGGCTTTGTGGAATTGCCTCGAAAGTTTCTTATCCCGTTGCATAAGTATTTATCTAAGAGATCATGGCTTCGAGCTCGTGTGTCAGTAGGCCCGAATCGTTCGATATGAATTGAGCTCAGTCTAAGTGGAAATATTTTGGGTTAATTGCTACAGTTAATCTCGTGTATTTACTGTTTTAATTTCAGCTAGACTCCCGCGACCTTTGCTGGGTTTCTTATAATGAAGTTTCTTGTGTGTGTTTATGATAATGAGAATAAAGAGGATTTGAAGACCGTCCTTGAATTTTTTATTATTAGGTCCTATTTGATAACCATCCTAATATTAACTGATTTTAATTTTTTATTTCTGAGAGCAATTTGGGAACAAAATCAAGTTTGGTAAAATTTTGTTCCCGGGAAAAGATTTGGAGTAGAATCAAGAATTAAAAAAAAATGTTGATTCTTGTTCCGGGAACAAATCTAAGAATCAAGTCTCTTTCCATTTTCTCTTCTTCTTTTTCTCTTTTCTTCTTTTTCATTTACCCCCAATGGTTGCCATCCGCCTCCGTCTGCCACCGCCATCCGCCGCCGACAAAAGGTCCTATGAGCTTGCCAAGGCCAAGGCGAGGTCTAGCGAGCTCGTCGGAGGCAAGCCCAACCACCGGTGAGATGGGCCTCGCCGGGGCTGGGCAAGGCCCGCTTGGCCTCAGCGAGGGTTACCCAGCCCCACCGGTGGCCATACGTCTTGCTTAGGTATTTTTCTTTAGATAAATGTCAACTTGCATGAATAACAAGTTAAATAAAACATAAAAGTTAAAAACGAAAGTCGGTTCCACACCTAAAACTTTCGTTTCCACACCTAAGTCTTGTTCAGGCATTCACACGCTATTAAAGCTCTCTCTCTCTCTCTCTCTCTCTCTCTCTCTCTCTCGCCATTTCTTGTTTTTATTTCAACAGTTTCTAGTTCATGCGCGTGGACTGACTTTTAGACTTTGAATTTACTTTGTTCAATAACATGGGATGTACTTGTGACGTGCTATACTTAAATATCTAATTGCACGGTTTATTACATTACTGATCGTATAAATTATATAGATTTATATCAAGTACATCGTTAATGTAAAATATTGATTACATATATAGAAATTCGAATTTACTAATGAAATCAATTCATTTGCCAAAATAAAATACTGTACATAGATTGCTTGGGTAATTAATCTTTTTACACCATTAGGGTACTGAATAAGAATCCCCAATTCATAGAGACTAGTTTTAATATGCTTGGCACTGCTGTATTTCATACCATCTACCCCGTGATTGTAGGAGCAAGAGAGGCGACACACGTTGACTTTGACTTTGAAAGGCCAAGCGTTGTGTCCAAACTATACCGTGGCCGATTTAATGTTCCCTTGGTAGAAGGGTCCTTGTGAGTTATTGTGGATTTAATTGTGGTATGGTGAATTTCTTCTTTCTCAACCATAGATATATCGGTCATTGGCCAATCTATGATGTTTTGTGGAGTGAGTTGCTGTATGTTAAAAGTCCATAGATACTTTAGTCAACTCGAGTAACAGGAATTACAAAATGAATTTGCAAAGGGTTATGATCAATTATAATAAATTAGTATTTAAATCAAGCATTTAAAACAAAAATATGTGTTGATTTAGAAATTCAATGGGTAAATTCATTGTTTTTAAAAAAAGGCCTACATTTGAACCGATAGGATGAAGTTGGTCATGGAATAAAACGGGAAATGGAAAATTGAGAGGAACCGGTATCTCTATCTTTGTATTTGGGCACGATATGAAAATAAAAAAGAAGAAGATATAATGTTCTCTTTTCTTTTGTTCATTTAAATAATTCGAACTTTAGAATTGAAAAGACTTTAAACCACCGAAATCGATATGCTTTGAAATTACAGTTTTAAAATAATTCCTCTCGTATGCATATGGAATGAAGTGGTCAACTTGAGATTAGATACCGAATAGGTTGCCATGATCTATTTTGTATGACATCTACACGGAAACGCACCCATAAATCCACTTGGCAAGCGAATTTATGTATCTAAAAGAAATAACCTTACGGTATAAAACTCGAAAATTCTGAAATTTGCAAAAGTTTTCCTTTGACCCAAGCATTCCATATGACATTTATTTTTTCCAAAAGAGAAGAACCAAAATCAACAATATGGGCTTGATTTATTAATTTTATATTTTTAGTTTTTACCGAAGGATGGGCTTGAGCTGAGAAGTCCCAACTTCTTTACTTTAAGCCATATCACAATCGTTTTGGGGCAAACATTCTAACAAAACAAAATTATAATTAATTGGATTTCAAGATTTAATCTTAGTGAAATTCGAATCCATATAAAGTTTTGAACATCTGTCCGAGAAGAAAAGAAAGAGTATGACGACTTGTGGATGTGAAAGGGAAGAGATTCCGTGCATTGGACACTTGAAAAGGGTTTTGATATTGACAAGCTTCTAGATGATGTTATATCATGTTGGGGAGTTGCGTAAACCGCACAAATGTGAAAAAGGGAAGTATTTGAATCCGTGGGTCCGGTGATTGCTTGACACACGCAATGATTCTTGCCCATGTCTGACGTCTATCTATCTTTATCACTTTAATAAGTGAAGAAAAATGTTGGGATCTATTGGGGCTTATGAGATTTTGATAATAAATATCCGTGCATTGTGTTTTGAAAAGATTTTCAAAGCAACCAAAGCGGACGGGGTATAGGGTCACATTTGCCGTCCATCCCTCATAAGAGGAAGTTGAACTCTCCGATTAGCATTTTAAAATAATCATATGTGAACTTGACCAAACATACACACACATACATACATAAATGTATCTACATTTATAACCCATCAATTAAAAATTAGGCAGATGAACTTTCAATTAATTGGGATTGGAGTAAAACACAACCCTATAATTGATACAATCTCAACATGGAACACGATAGGCCTCCATTTTAGCTAATTGTGGAGATATTGTTAGTACCATCGATTAGTCTGGTATTTGTCATGTGTTTTGGCTTATTTTAAGCAAAAAATATTACCTAATGACTTTTATCGAAATTCAAAATACTACTAAAGTTTAGAATAGAAAGAAAAAAATTTGTTTGCAAATCTAGTTGTCAATATTATTTTGTAAAGCTTATGGAGTTTTTTGTTAGATAAATGTCAGTTGAGGCAAACAAAACTTTTGGTCAATATTAATCATTCACTTAATTCTCTCTCTCTCTCTCTCTCTCTCTCTCTCTCTCTCTCTCATCTCTCTTCCTTACGCACACAATCGTCTCTATTCTCTCTCTCTCTCTCTCTCTCTCTCTCTCTCTCTCACACAAACACACACACGTTACTTTTGCTTATTTTTATAAGTCTAGGTCAATAAAGGCGTTGAAATGCAGAAAGGTGCACGAAGAAAAGTGGAATATAATAAGAGACATTTTCGGACCAATTTAGTTCCGTCTAGCTTTAGAAGAACCTACCTAGTAAATGCTCAAGTTGTATACACCATAGTCACGTAAACCCTCATCGAGGCCAGAGAACGATCTAGGACCATTCCAGCACCTTTTTGTTTAGCTTTTGGAAATCATGTGCAACACGCAATCGTTGAATAAATAATGACATTGACCATGTTCTGTAATTGACTTTCTTTGCCATCAAATTGCTCCAATAAATTAATTTCATGTTCACTTCTATAAAGATACAACTACACAAATGGACTTTGAACTTTAAATATATTTTGGTCTTTTAAAAAAAACTATTTATATATTTGATTTGTTTAGCATTATTGTCAAAATTTATATCTAAAAGGTTGCATACATTATTTTTTTTCAAATTTAAAAAATTTAAAAATTAAAAATTTCGACAAAGCATTTGGTCTTTTTTTTTTTAAAATATATATGTATTTGATTTTTTATTATTGTCAAAATTTATATTTAAAAAGTTGCATATATTATTTTTTTCAATTTTAAACAATTAAAAATGTAAAGATTCTAATGAAGAATTTGTTTTTTAATTATATATATGTACTTGATTTTTTTTAGCATTATTGTGAAAATTTATATTTAAAAGTTGCATACATCATTTCATTTTCAATTTTAAGCAAATAAAAATTAAAATATTCCTATGAAGGGTTTGGTTTTTTTTTTTAAAAAAAAAATTATATATGTATTTTTTAGTATTATTGTTAAAATTTATATTTAAAAAGTTGCATACATTATTTTTTTAATTTTAAACAAATAAAATTAAAAAAACTAATATTAATCACCCAAAGAGCTTTTCAAATGTGTTTTCTACCAAACGGCCTTTGTATTTGCCTAAAGTCATTTAGGCTAAACTGCTTTGCATTTTCCCAATAGGCTTTCAAAATGCTGAACCAAATGCACTTTGATCCACTATACATGTCATTTAATCTCTAGACTACATAAATTTTTTTAATGTTATCATTTCATTAATTCAAATGAATAGAATTTTCTGATATGGTTTCCAATCTATAAGTTTGAATGGTGGATAAATAAATAACGTTACAAGTTAATTATTCATGTGAGTTATTGAACTTAGAATGTAATAACTAATATCATCAAATTAAAATATTTTTTGCAAATGGAACAAGTTAAATAAATTAAAATGATTTTATATTCTAATTTGAGTAGAATATCTCAAAGTGATAATCCATGTGTAATGTTATTTTGTGTCCACTATTTAGACATATTGAATTGAAAGCCATATAGCTAATTCCGTTAACTTGAATTAATAGAAGAACGACATGAACATTTTCATATAGTTAAGGAATTAATTTGAACATGTACCAAAAATTTAGGACTAATCAAATTAAAAATTTGAGGACGATATTGCACATTATGCCAAACTTTAGGGATCATTTGTGTCATTTTCCCTTCTGTACATACATCTAATGCATTCACTCATTCCTTACACCAAAAAACCATATTTCTTCGTTAGAAACTAGCTTTGAAACTTGCAAAAAATTTCTTCATATGGTTGACACTTGTCTTATGTGCATGCGCATGCACATCCAATGCTGCATCTCTTGTCTACGACATTCCATTCATGAATAAAAAGTTCAAGGAGTCGATGAGCGAGCATAGGCGCAACTACAAAGACATCACCGAGAAGGTGAAGCGTTTGAAGATTTTCTCAGAAAACTTGCGGTTTGTCTAGGAGTTCAATGGCACGACAAACCCTACTTACAAGGTAGGATTGAACAAGTTCTCGGACTTATTGTGCATTTGGATGGACATTTAGAAAGCCCCTTCAAGCCCCAAAGTCCTTTCATGCCAAATTGGGGTGTTTGGCAACCATTCTTCAAGAGGCTTTCAAGTGAAAGTCAACCATTGGGAATGCTGAAGGGCTCATTTAATGAAAATAGTAAGTTGCCTATTTTGCTCTCAAAACTTTATTGAAAAACCACTTTTGCCCATTTTGAAAAAAAAAAAAAAAACCTAGCTCTCGTTCTCTTCCCACCCTTCCATCGCTCTCTCCCTCGTGACAATTGCTTCTCACTCAAATGCACTCTTCGCTCGACTGCGCTTTTCCTTTGCTAACTCAAGTGCTCATCCTCTGTTGGTTTGTCTCTCCTCTCTCCCCCTCGCTCTCGAAGCCCGGTGTTCCCAATGAGGTTCTGTTTTGGTTTAAACCTCCCTTAACTCGAGGATCTTGGCTCGGAGGCACCAAGGTGGCCGGCAGATTCATAGAGAGCTCGCCCTCTAGCCGCCTTTTCCGGGCTAGGTAGGGACCCACAGTTGAACCTAAGTCCACGAACCTCTTTGCCATGCTTGATCTGTCCTTTCTTGAGCGAGGTGGGAGTCGACTCCATTTCTTTAGTTATCACTTGCACCAAACCTGAATGAGTTCGTTTTGTTGAATCCTAATGTTGCTTGTTCATTACTTTTGAGTTTGGGTGTGTGCTCGAGTTCCCAACAAATCAATGTTTGCTCCCCAACTCGCTACTCACCATGCGTTCATTGAAATGGCCGAACCAAGTTAGCGTATAGTTTCATTCCATTTATGGGTTCATTATTTGCTTGGAGTCTTATGTTTCAATGTCATGTGAGAGCTATTATGCTGGAGCGGAGATCATGTTTGCCGATCACTCGTGAAATGTACAAGTCTATTTCCACATGTTTCTCTTTTCTTTGTGTCCCCCTCTCTCTTATGGAAGAATTGGAGTGAGAAGCTCCAATGACGAGCTTCACCCAACATTATTAGACTTTTTAAAAGGTCTAGAAGTTCTACAACTTATGTCAGGTTTTGATCATAGTTTGGTCTTTGTGGCTGGATGATCTATAGTTTGAATGGGTAGCTTAAATGGGGAAAGGGCGCTGCTTCCTATCAATTAGAGCTTTTTTTTTTTTTCTAAATCCCGCATTCATGTGTTTTTTTTTTCTATTAATTTCAAGGGTGATATTACTATGTACTTGCTGTGTGTTGGATTTGTGATTTCTCTGTTGAGTTAATTCGATTGCTTAAAATTGGTTGCGATTTAATAATGAAAAATGTTAAAGGTATCGGATGACCATGTTTTCGAGCTCTCAATTCTTCTTCAACTCAGGATGTCGATACACAGAAAAAGTTATTGTTGTTGCTGATCTTCCTTTTTGTCTGTTGTACTCCGACTTCTCGGATGATAAATGTGGGATCTGTAGTAGTATGCAGATGATAAGCTAATGGGTGCTGTCGCGACCCGATCTCGCCACCCTCGAATCCCTTATCATCGCGAGGAGAGAAAAGGGGAAAAAGTCGGATTTAGGGGTACTTGATCACGAAAGTTCCCTCACGGCTTGCATTCCAAAAGACATCATCACCTCGCCTTTTGGATCAAGCCTCTCATGAGTTCCCTCCACGAGATCACGAGCTCTCCCAAGCTCGTACCCCGCGTGACAGCAAAATGTCGCGATCCATACCCACATAAGCGACACACCCAAAAAAAGGAGTCGAATGTGGATATCGAATTTAAGGGTACTTTTACCATGGTAGCCCTCTCGATAGTACGCTTCAACCATTAGGATGGCATCACTTCATCCTTTGGGCTACTCCCACATCAAGTATGCTAAACCATAGTGAGTTTCATCGAAACTCATACCCCGCGTGACAACGGATTTATTTATACGATCTACTTATTTATGACAACCTAAAAATAGACGGGAGTCACCACTAGCCTTAACTTTGGGGGTTGGCTAGAAACCCAATCGAGGGTCGGGAGTGTTCTCTTGATTCCTACACAACCAGATATCTAGGTTCGGGGACTTGGGTTACGTTAATATTGCTATTAGCGCCCTTTCGGTACCTAAACAGTATGTTGTATTTTTTCTAATATGTCCATGCGTTTCTTTTTACATTTTCGGGATCATCAATTCCTAGGCTAAGTGATCATGCGTGGTTGATCATTTTCATGCTATTCTATTTCTAAAAAAATAGAAAGGAAAACAACCAATGAAATTGAAATTGCAAAACATTAAGTAAGCAACCAAGGAAAAACAGTAAATCTATCAGGCAGTTTTTAAAGAATATAAAAAAGAAAACAGTTGGGAAAGAAAGAAGACCCACAACTCGTCGGGTTTTATACAACATGGAACCCGAGACATATGTCGGGAAAAATGAGCATTACATGATAACAGTCGGAGTGGACATCGACCTTCACCATCTTCACGCCTTCTCCATCTTCGGGATTCTAATCTAAACCTAATTTAATAAACCTATAACTAGGTATATGCAGTGGAAGAAAACAAACAAACATATCAAAACATCAAAGAACAGGACATTATTAGTGTTCAAAAAAAAAAATGGTGACTAAAGTGATGAAGTCCTTACACCAAATTCTAAGTGAAATCCCAAGATTAAGCATCATTATATATTACACCTAAATCATCTATCTAACGATCACACACAAAACATATAACATGACAAACATTCAAGCCATATGACCTTGGTCCTCAATCAACCCAAAACAATGAATGAACCAACTAAAGATCACTTATTCTAAAACATGCACCATTGAATTCAATTAACATATGTATTTAAGTCAAACGGAGCAATCAATATGTAATCCACATGATACCTAAAACCGTTTTGTAGACAATTGATAAAGGATGTCATTCCATGAAGGAAGCACCTCAAGATTCCTAACGCATGAATTTCTAAAAATATTAAGAACATGAACAAGTCAATCAAGAATAGATCATAGTAGCATGTCACACCGTCATTCTACAACATATTGAAAGCAATTTGGACAAATCTACTATCTCATCTTAAGACTAACAACTATCCACAGAAAAGACAGCATTACAGTTCAAGACAAATTCCAGATTTCAAAGCTCGATTTAAAAAAAGAAAAGGGCAGGGCAAATGATGGCCAAATCGCACATATAATATGTCAATGGAAAGTTTGAGAAGCCTATTACGATTCTTTAGAAGACATTAAGTCCTAATAACATCATCTTCCAGCTCGTATCAAGCGGTTTACACGGAGGTCATTCGAAACAGAGAGCAAGTCAGAACACCAAAATTTTCCAGAAAACTGGTACTAAATGCCGAGCTATTTTCAGGTAGTAAACGACATCGGATCAGAGCATTCTATGGGTTGATGGAAAGATAATCAAACCATCTTCAACCTTCATGAAGATTCCGAACACAGAAAACCACAACAAACAGCTCATAACAGTTAAAACAGAAAATCGCAGCACAGTAAATCAACCTTAAAACTACTGCAGAATTGACAGACTTTGGTCGGTATTTTTCGATGATCGAATGATGTTTGTTCAAGGCATGCAACATATCAAATCGAAGCTCAAATGATATAGGCCATGCATCCTTTTTGAACAAACATTCACAAAAATGTATGTCACCGATAACCTTGCTATTTCTACCCATGAACAAATCATAGTCTCGTGCTGGCACTATTTACTTCATTCAGTGTCAAGGAAACAATTACAGCAAAGCTTAACTAATATATTTGAAGTGTTCTATGGGACATAGATCGCAAAACCAACAAGCAACTGCATTTCAGAACAAAGCCCTTAGGCAAGTCAGTCAATCAAGTATCAAAAGAGAGTAATCATATCGAAACATGAAACTCGCAGCTATTATAGTCTACTCAGTGGAACATTTCTTAAACTTCACAAGATGTGGTGGGGTCATTCATGCCACAGTATGTTAAATAGATACAGAATGATAAAACGCATGCAACAAACTGACCAGCAACATTTTTTATAATGCGTTTGCAATTGGGCACGGTAAACAAAACGAAATATAGTGGAGTAAAAGAAGTAAAGGTGCATGAATCAATTCATTTTCATTTAAGGGGCTCTCGGTCAAGTTTCGGAGTAATCAGCATCAGATTCATCTTGCGCACACATTGGTATGCATCTAATCCGAGAATTCCAAAGACAAATCCCTAAACGCATAGCTACTAAATTTGAAACGAAAAGAAACAAAACAAAAGTAAATTTATACGACATATAAAATGAATTGATTAATCGGTGGAAAGCTCTATGTCAGAATCTGAATCAAAACATACATTCAGGAATTTTATCGAACAGATGTTAGACACTTCGGCCAAAGGACCTAGATGCGGAAATAAGAGAGAAGCCATGTCGAAACTTATCACAGAGGCTCAAACATCGTTGAATTTCATGCAGGAGTAATCGAGCACTCGATCTCTATCCTCAGCAAAAACAGAACATGCAAGCTAAAGATGATCATAGCGCTTACTGTGACTTTGAAGCTGGTGGTGCTGGGAAATAGCCTCGGTTGAATCTAAACCTTGAACTCCGAGGTCTTCGACCAGCCGTTCCAGCGGATCAAATCCGGTGTGCGAGAGAGAGCCGAAAGAAAATCGTTCGAGTCAGAAATAGCGAACGAGAAATCGGAGACCAAACCCTAACGGATCAAAAGAGAGAGAAAGAGAAAAAGAGAGCTCACCGATCCGGTGAGCCCGATCCAAAGAGAAGATTGGTTAAGCGTCGCTGTCGTCGATGCCACTGCCACCATCTTCGCCGATGACGACGCGATTGGGCAAACCAGAGAGAATCAGAGAGAGAGTCTGAGAGAAGAAACTCCAGTCAATCTCAAAGATCTGGCCTCCAATCTTCGATCCCTTGCCAATGGAGGAAAAACCCTAGCCGATCAAACCGTAGAGAGAGAGAACACTCGATCGAGGGAGTTCCCCCGGAGAGAGTTTCCTTCGAGGAGAGAGAGCCAAAACCGATCCCAAGGCCTCTTTGATTGCGTGCTATATCTATGGCGATCATCCAGCGGCAACGACGAAGAGCGGGGCGACGGTGACGGAGATGAAGCCGCCGGTCAGGCCGCGGGTAAGCGAGAAGCTACCGGAAAAACTCCTTCAACAACCGCCTCCGTGAAACGGGAAAAAACCGTCCCCGAGCCTATGTAGCACCGACACGGGACACGACACGAGTGTCCGACACGACACGTCGACACGTCATTTCTAAAAAACAGAGAATTCCGACACGTTGCGACACGTTGTATATTAAATAAATATTTTTATTTTTAATTAATTTAATTCAAATTCATAAATAATTAATTAATTAAAAAAAAGAGCCTATAATAAATACACTGATAATATTAATAAATCAATTCATTAAAAATTCAAAAAATATATTTATAGTTAATGCCAAACATGTTTTTACCTTTAACAAAAATTATTGATGAAACTAATAATTAATAAAAAAATTAGAATCAATTTATTTAAATAAATTCATAATTTTCTATAATAATCAAAATTTATCATTATTCAAATTTCAATACTTTTATTTTTTGAAATTATTTGTTAATCTCATTTATTTGATTTTTCCATTAAAAAAAACAAATCCCCAAAATCCACCCCTTTTTCCCTCCGTCCATTTCCCTCCACCCCAAATTTATTTTACATTTTTTCCCCCCCGACAGACAGGTTGTCAACCCTGTCACTTCTCCTCCCCCAAAACTCAAAAGCCACGCCACTTCCTTCGTCCATTTCCCTCCATCGTCCCCCCTTTTTTTATTACTTTTTATTCCCTCATAAAAACCCTAGCAAACTTTTCCTCCTCTTTCTCGGCGAACTTTTCCTCCTCCTTCTCGCCGCTCGCCGCACGCCGCCCGCCGCACGACCCCCTTCCTCTCTCTTCCTCTCGATCTTTCTCCTCCTCCTCCTCGCCGCACGACCACCTTCCTCTCTGCACGACCCCCTTCCTCTCGATCCTTCTCCTCCTCCTCCTCCTCCTCGTCGCCGATCCATCGCAACAGTGGCGGCTGCTCTCTCTCGCCGTCGCAGTGGTCCGTTGCGCGGCTTCGTCTCGCCGTCGCTCGCGGCCTCTTCTCCCTCGCCCTCCTGGCCTCCACCCTCCGTCGGGCTTCCGGACACGCGTGTCGACGCGTGTCGAAAAATGTTGACCGCGTGTCGAAAAATCGGACACGCGGTCAACGCGTGTCCGACCGTGTCCGAGCGTGTCGACGTGTCCGACACGCTCCGACACGTGTCAGACACGACACGGAAGCACGGGCAACGTGTCCGTGCTTCATAGCCCCGAGCATCCTTTGAGGAGAGAGAGTGAGAGATCCCCCGAAGAGAGAGAGAGAGACTTCTAAAAACCAAAAAAACCCCCATTCTACGATCGTCAATGGCCTCCCTTTTATATTTTTCTTTATTTTTCATTTTTCTCTCCTTTTCTCTCTTTTTTTCCGTTTTCCTTATTTATTGTTTTTTTTTCATTTCATTTGTTTTCTTTTGTTTTCTTTTTTCTCTTTTTTTCTTTCATTGATTCCTTTACTTCTTTTTTTTTCTCTCTCTAATTTTTCTTTTTATTTTCATCATTTTTTTATTTTTTTGGCTCTTTATTTTTTTTACATTTTTGCAAAATGGATGATTAAAATGTCGACGGAAATTTCGGGTGTCAACAGGTGCCTTTGAGTTTTACCCGGTTATGTGAGATTTTGTCTCTTTTTGGCAGTGAGGAGAATGCCTACTTTCTTCATTAGAACTTATGTGCAAATGGGATGGCTCAACCTGTTGATTACATCTATTGTTTGTTGTCTTTAAACTCAAATTGCATTGTTTATGTTGCATTTATTAGTAGATGGCAAGTTCATCGAAGGAAAAAGTATTTTGGAGCCCTGAAGCTATTAAAACCTTTTGTAAGTTGTGCGTTGAACAAATTGATAATGGCAATCGCCCTACAAACAACAAAAGGGATGGATTAACAGTTATAATTAAAAAGTTTAAGGACCTAAGAGGCAAAAAGTATGATAAAAGTCAGATTAATAGTAAGTGGGATAATCTTAAGGAAGATTGGAAAAGACGGAGGACATTGGTCCTCAAGGAAACTGGATTAGAATTGGATCCAAAAAAGAATATCATTGATACAAGTGATGAATGGTGGGAGAGGAAAATTCAAGTTTTTTCCCTTCTTTTGTTAATTTTTTTTAGTTCATCTTTTTTCTATACAACTCACAAAAATGTTTATTATAGCAGGAAAATCCTAAGGTTAGAGCTTTTAGAATGAAAGGCATACATCCGGATCTTCAAGTTTTGTTGGATAGAATGTTTGGGAACACTGTTGCTACTAGAAATATCACATGAAATCTTGCACAAGGCTTATGTGTTGATGAGAATGTTGTGGCCACACAATTTGACATTGGTGGTTCGGTAGGATTTACTGATGAAAATATAGAGGGCGATGTGGGTGAAAAAACTAGTGAACAATATCAAAGTGATAAAAGAACGTCGCAGAATTCGGTGAGGCAATTTCAAGGAAAGAAACGAAAGAAATTGAGTATGACTAATAAGCTAGCAACGCAAATAGAGAGAATTTGTTCAGCTATTAAAAGTAGAAGTTATGTCAAAGAGTTTAATCCTTACAAAGAACTCATAGAAAGGTTGAAAACTATACTCGAGATTAAGCAAAATCAAGAGTTATATTTTTTTCGCACTAGATTATTGTTCATAAAAGAAAGATAATAGGCAAATCTTCATGAACTTGGATGGTGATAAAAAAAAAAGTCACATGACTCAAGTATAAGTTCACACAACGTAATCATCACTAGGATATTTGCTATTTATTTTTTTCATGTGTAATGTTGTTGTAATGCGATACATATTTGCACTACTTATTTATATTAGTTGGCAAGATATATTTATGCTATCTTGTCAGACTTGTTTCCAATTGGTGTCTTTTTATTGAGTGGAGTTTGCATACATATGAGAAGTGTTTTTTTTTTTCTTTTGGTAACCTAGGGAACCTCTGTGCGCCACTTCGCGGTTGGAGTAAACCCTGGAGAGAGTAGAGTCACCACCACCCTTGCTCCCCGGGTAAGTCATGAGTTCCTTTCCAACAAGACAGACGACGCAAAGATTCAAATACTGGACCTCTCGCAAAAGCAACCAGTGCCCAACCACTACACCACCACCATGAGTGGTTATGATAAGTGTTTTTTGTTGATGAATGATTTAAATAATTTGTTATATCTCTTATTCTAATTCTATTTGTTACTTTAATTAGTTATGGATGATTCTCCTAAAAGGGAAAACTATGAAAAAGAGGAAGAAGAATACTGGCAATTTTGTGCAGCTGTACATACCTACAATGTTTATCAAGCAATATATGGTTGAAAAATACCATGCATGACCTTGTCATATACGGAAAATGCATGGTTAATAGAGTTTATGGACATTGATGCTAATCCTAAAAGGTTTTAGTAAAAGTTTAGAATGGATAGAACTGTGTTTAAGAATTTAATGAATGATTTAGTGACACAATATGGTTTGCAAGACACTAGAAATATTGATGTTATAAAAATGTTATGATTGTTTCTTCATATTTTAGGACATGATATAGGTAATAGGTTAGCGTAAGAAAGCTTTCAACATTCTGGAGAAACCATGCACAGGCTATTTAGATTAGTTTTGGATAAAATATGTGAAATGTGAGCATATTTGATTCAACCATCCGATCGGCAATTCAAGGAAGTTCCAAAGAAGATCATAAATAATAGAATATTTTCTTCTACATTTTAAGGTAAGTTACGATTATACAATAAAAAAATATGAATTAAATATTAATCAAATAATATTCGCGTTCTTGTTTTCTAATTGCATTGAAGTTATAGATGGTACTCATATTCCAGTGGTGGTACCTACGAGTGAGCAACTTCATTTTAGTGGTCGAAAAAGAACACTGACACAAACTGTGATGGTCATGTGTAATTTTAAAATGAAATTTACTTATGTTTGGGCTAGTTGGGAGGGAACGGCTCATGATACTTATATCTTTTATGAAGTTATTAGGAGACATGATTTACAATTTTCTCATCCTCCAAAAGGTTCGTAAATTAATTGTTTTTACACATTAATATATGTATGTGTTATATGTTGATTAAATTTACAACTTTTTTTGTGTAGGTAAATATTATTTGGTTGATGCTGGATATCCAAATCCGTCGAGTTATTTGGGGTCATATAAAGAAGTTAGATATCATTTACCTGAGTTTTAACGAGATCCTCAACCGACAAGTTATAAAGAAGTATTCAACCATACTCACTCCTTACTACGATCAGAAATTGAGCGAGCTTTTGGCATATTGAAGAAGAGGTGGAAGATTTTAAAGAGTATGCCAAGTTATCCATATACAAAGCAAATGAAAATTGTGATAGCAACAATAACTTTGCACAATTATATACGAAGAAATGCCCTGAATGATGCACATTTTGCTAAAGTGGATTTGGATCTCAATTTATCTACAACGGATTCTGATGATGTAAGTAAGGAGGGTAATGCTTCAAATGATGATATAACATCTGATATGGCATGCTTACATGAACAAATAGCTATGAATTTAGGAGATAATTAAGAATATTTGTAATTTTTAAGGATAATGCGCTTCTTTCCTCAAAGCATATGTTATCATATTTTTATTGTAATGAAAGTATTCTTGTAATTGAGAAAGAAAGCACGTAAATTTTTTCCATTTGATGTTTTTTAGCAAAAAAAGATATTTTTATTTTAATAAAATTATTTACACAACATCTTTAATATTGTTGTCAAATATAAATTAAAAAAGTCGCAAATATTATTTTTTTAATTTTAAACAAATAAAAATTAAAATATTTAGATTAATCACCAAATGGGCTTTGCAAATGTGTTTTCTACAAAACAGCATTTCTGTCAAAGTTACTTTTCAAAGTATAATTTATCAAACAGTCTTTGCATTTCCTCCAAAGCCATTTAGGTTAAACTGCTTTGTATTTTTTTAATAAGCTTTCCAAATGCTAAACCAAACGCACCCTTAACCAACAAGAGATTTGTGGCAGGATATATTGGATACAAAACTGCTATCATCAACACGTAGGAACTCCTCCCAAGGCAATTCTTTTAAGCACCAAGGTTTGAACAGCATCCTAGAGAGCTTCAACTGGGTCAAACAAGGTGTTGTCAACCCTATAAAGAACCAAGGCCGATGTGGTAAGAAATTTACAGCTACTCTATCCTAAGATATGTGAGAAATTACTAATTTTTTGGACAATTTTCCAATAACTAGTGTTCGGTTGCCAATTCTTGTTTTAGCTATTTAAAAAAAATCTCAAGGTTCATTACGCAACCAAAGATATTTTTTGTATTTATCTTTATTTTTTTGTTCTTTGCGTGGTCTGGCAAACCAGGTCCAAACGGACCTCATTCAACTAAAGCCAGGCCGAATGGGCTGGTCTAAGCAACTAAGGCCCAAAACTGGCCTGATGCAAATCAGGCACATTCCAGCCTAGAATAGATGATCGAGTCCAAATGGGCTCGATTCTTTTTCAAAAGTTGCCAAAATATCCCCTTCAGTTTTACCAAAATTTGCAAGAGTGAGTCTTCATTCTTCAGGTGCAAAATCACGCCTAATTCCCAAATCCACCGAAGTAAAATCAATTTGTTAATTGGTTAGAATAATAAGGTGATTAGAGAGATTTAGGGGCTATTCAAAGGGTTATTTGGGGGTGAAATTCAAATTCAATTTTGAGAAGGAAATATAGAAGGTCTAGCCCCATAAATAAGGAGTCTCATGAAGTCCAAGGGGACCAGACAATAGAAAAAGAACAAGAATATGAATGAGAAATGTTGCCCGGAGGAAAGAATTCAAAGAATAGTATAGTGAATCGAGAGTGCTCACCGTCGGGTTGGTGGCTCGCCATGTCACCTTGAATTTTCATTCTAGCTTGACCAAGCTTGGAGTGGTCCACTTAGTCCTTGCAAGACATTCCATTTGAGGTAAGTGATTCGAGTTTCAACGTTTCTTATACCAAGTTATCCATGAAGTGAGCCTATCAACCATCTCTTAATTCTTGTTGGAATGCTTATCATCGAGAATGTCACATGATTTGCTATGCCCGAGTAGACGCTTTTCCACTTAGTTTTCAACATGCTATTTGCAATTTAATTTGTGTTACTCATTCATGTGCGTACAATAGGATTGATTCCATCAATTTTTGCTCTTGGTATGTTTGAGTAGTTTGACCATTAGCAAAAAAAAAAAATAACATAAAGTCATTTTAGAGGAGGGTTTTGCATGACAAAATTTCATGTGGAAATTTAGAGTTTCCATATATAAATGCTCCGACACAAGAACCTTTTCTCACTATACTATTCATTGTGCTCTCTCCAAGGGGTGTCCGTTTTACTATTCACCTGTTTTGGTTTTTTGCTACTGCTAGAGTTCCAGCCGTTCGTTGGGGTTCAAATTTGGAGGATTGGCTCACATGAGCTCCCCTTACAACCTTACCAAAGCATTTGTCTTAGTATACCCTACAAGTCCTGTTATGTACATTTTGTTTTAGGGTTTGTGGGATTATTTGTGGGTTTCGGCTATTGCTATGGCCTCTTCGTGTGTGTGACCAGTTGGGAAAGGCCTATATTAGTGTGGATGGTGTTAGTAGGCATAGCCCCATCCCTCGTGCCCAAAACCCCCGGTCCTCTAAGGTCGTGGGACAAGTGGGCTCTTCCAAAGCAGAAATAGCGGCGTCATTGGAGGGCAAGCAAGGAGCCTGTAACGCCCTTCATGGTTTGGATGGTCCTCGGGGACATAGCCAAGCTAGGTCCAGTTCCATTCGACCCCAACCTAAGACCCAACAAGCTCGGAGCTCTAAACCTTCGCCCACCCAATCTTGGGCCAACATCGCACATGCAACAGTGAAGGGATACGACTTGTTGTTCGTTCCCCCCTCTTATGTTGACAACATACCTATTGTTACTTTATCTGAGGATGTGCTAGAGGCCCAAAATGGCACTAATGCCTAGTCGGGTACTACATTGAAAGGAAAATGCCATTCAAGCTTACGGAGACAGCTCTAAAACACGCCTGGGGACCAAAGCTCTCGGAAGTGATGGCAAATGACCAAGGGTTCTATTTCTTCCACATCTTGGACTCGGAGTTTCGTAGGAAGATCTTAGAGGATGGTCCTCTAACGGTTGCTAAGGTGTCTTTTATCCTGCAAGAATGGAAGTCTTTGCTGGAATTAAAGAAGGACAACCACTTCTCCATTTCGGTTTGATACGCTTAAAGAACCTACCCCTAGACCTTTGGTTCGCACCAGCAATAAGTGGGATTGCTAATGCTGTTAGGAAACCTCTTTATGTTGACCAATGCACGGAATAAATGAGGATGATTTCCTATGCTAGAGTGTGTGTCGAGATCGATGCAAGGTAACCTCAATGTAACTCGGTCAATGTTGTCCTCAGTGAAGTAACTCAAGCTGTGGAGGTCGAATATGAGTGGAGACTAGTGGCTTGTCCTAAATGTGGCACGTTTGGCCACAAATGTGCGACCATTGATTCTTCACTTAACGCTGACGTGGACCTTCAGCAAATTCCGATCAATAAGGCTCCTGCTGCTCATGACCGGGTTTCTGCCCCTGTTCTTGAGGTTGCGGTAGATCAAGGAATTCATGAACCATGATGGAAGTAGGTGATGAGGAAAAAGAAGCAGCCCTTGGGTCCAAAGAGGGGATCACTGGACTTACCGGTTGATCCTAGTGCAGTAGGATAGATTCTACAGTTGAAGGATTTCAATCCTGGAATTGTTTTGGCCTCTCCTTCTACCCGTAAGGCCAAGAGGGTTCAAAGAAGGCAGTCAAAAGCTGAGGATTCCTCCGCTCTCTCTTTTGCTAGACCGGTAGACATACTTATGGAGGCTACCTCTATAGCCCCATCGTCCAGTGCTACCAAGGACTTGGATGACTTGGCTAGTCTTCTTAGTGACTCCACTAAAGAGAACCAGGATGTGCAGTGCCGTCCATCTGCGGAAGCTGTCCCTGCTACCACAAAGACTGACTCTAGGCAGAATAAGGTACTGCCCCCTTGCCCTACTCGGTCCCCTGTTGATTCCTCTAGTCCGGTGGCCAGTCGGCGTCAGTCTACTAAGCGAAGATAACCTCCTGTTCCAGTTGTATATATTATCTATTATTACTTATGTAAATAGGAGTTTGGAACATCAAGGGTCTTTTTAATCCTACTCGACAAGATGAGGTTCAAAATCTTATTTCCTCTAATAGTTTTTGTGCTATTGATTTGTTGGAGACTAAAGTCCCGGAGTCTCTCTTCCTTTTGATTTCTACGAGACTCTTAATGGGTTGGTGATGTGTGGCTAATTATGAGTGCTCACCAAGAGGGAGAATCTAGGTAGGCTAGAACCCATTGCTTGTAAGCTTTGATGTTGATTCGACCAACTCCCAGGCGATTCATGGAAGATTGAAATTTCTTAGCTCAGGTATGGATTGCTATTTATCGGTCATTTATGCCGAGCATACCTTCATTTCTAGGAGGCCGCTTTGGGAAAACCTAATTCTTAGGAGTTCTGCCCTCCAGGATTCCGCTTGGTTGGTTGCTAGGGATTTCAATGCCATCATGGACCCGTCTGATCGGATTAGGGGCACCAACATTTGGATCCCTTGCTTTGATGAGTTTAGACAATGCTTAGCTCAATTGGAGCTAGAAGATCTGAGATATGTTGGCCTTCGTTCCACCTGGGCTACTTCCTCTAGGCCTAATAGCAAGGTAAGAAAGATCGACAGGGTCCTTGTGAATACAAAGTGGAGCCAAGTTTTCTCCTTCTCGAAAGCTTCTTTCCTTGCCCCTGGTGTATCTGACCATTTCCCCATGGTCATTAAAGTCGTTAACCTTGTTTTACAATGGAAAGCATTCAAGTTCCTTGACTTTTGGACTAAGCACCTGTCTTTCCACTCTATTGTTACTCAAGTTTAGGAGTCCTTGAGGAAGGGGTTCCAATGTACATGCTAGTAAACAAGCTGAAGACCCTCAAACTTCGACTCAAACTTCTCAATAGGGAGTCTTTCTCAAATATCTTAGCTAGAATAGCTTACGCTAGGAATGCTTTATGTACCACCCAGGTTAGCCTCCAGCTAGACCCATCCGACATTATGAAGACTCTTCGGCGTACCTTTGTGGACCTACGAAGTCAGGAAGAGTCTTTCTATAGTCAAAAGTCAAGAGTTAAGTGGCTAAAAGAAGGTGATAGGAGCACTAAGTTCTTTCATCACTCCGTCAGTAAAAGACAATTGGGAAACAGGATTCTCTTGGTCTTGGATCCCTCTGGCGTCCTTGTCTCTGACCCAGGTGCGATTTAGCAATTGTTTGTCAACTAATTTCAGGACTTACTAGCGTTAGGGGAGGTGGCGTTGAGGTTGGCTATGCAAGAGATCCGCGAGATTCAGTGCCCCCTTAATCAGGAGCAGGTTACCTCTCTTTCTCACCCGATTTCTAACTAGGGGATCCGAGATACCCTCTCCTCCTTACCTCGAGGTAAGGCACCTAGGCCTGATGGATTTACTACTGAATTCTTCAAACAAAACTGGGAGACAGTAGAGCTTTTGGTCCTGGAAGCAGCCATAGACTTCTTTATTTCAGGTAAGCTTCTTCATGAAATAAACAACACTATCTTAGCTCTAGTGCCAAAAGTGCCCAAAACCTCTACAGTTTCAAACTATAGGCCAATACCTTGTTGTAATACAATTTATAATGTATTACCAAGATCTTAGCCAACCGAGTAACCGTCGTACTTCAAGATGTTATAAGCCTTTCTTAGAGTGCATTCGTCAAGGAACGGCAGATCGGGGACAATATTCTCCTAGCCCAAGAGCTCTTTAGTGGCTTTCATTTGCACCCTTATTCGCCTAAATGTGCAGTTAAAGTGGAATTCCAAAAAGCCTATGATACAGTCGATTGGGATTTTCTCGAGCTTGTGCTACAGGCTTTTGGTTTTCCTAATTAACTGATTCATCTTCTCACGGTTTGTGTGCGTACGCCGAAATTCTCCATTTCTTTAAATGGGGAACTGCATGATTTTTTCTCGAGTGGCTGCGGGCTCCATCAGGAGGACCCTATGTTCCCATATTTATTCACCTTGGTCATGGAGATTTTCTCAGGGATTCTAGACCGTTGTTCAAGGCAGCCGGAGTTCAAATTCTTTAGGAGATGCAAGGCAACGAGTATTTTGCACTTATTCTTTATAGATGACGTCTTCCTCTTCGGTGAAGCAGATATGGCTTCAGTTTCTATCCTGAAAGAAGGCCTTAATGCATTTTCCTCTTGGAGTGGGCTGAGACCAAACATTAATAAAGGTGAGATTTTCCCTGCTAGGGGGTTGGCACTTTTGCGTAACCATATTACGCTTGCCCTAGGTTTTCAAGAAGTGTGTCTCCCGGTTTGTTATCTAGGATCATTACTCCCGGTTTGTTATCTAGGAGTCCCCATCATTACTCTTGGTTTGTTATCTAGGAGTCCCCATCATTACTTGCGACTAGGTAAGGCAGATTGTAGTTCCCTCGTCGGTCGCATTACGACAAGGGTTCAATCCTGGGCCCAGCGTTTCCTTTCTTTTGCCGAGCAACTCCAACTGATCGGGTCAGTCCTTCACTTGATCCAGGCTTATTAGGCTAGTGTTTTTATTCTACCCAAAGTCGTCCTAGACCAAATCGAGCAAATTCTAATATGGTTCCTCTGGAAGGGCTCGAGCCTAGGTACTGGAGGTGCTAAAGTTCCTTGGGAGGAAGTTTGTCTTCCAAAAGAGGAAGGAGGCCTAGGTATTCGTAGGCTACAGGACTATAAAATTGTAGCCATGCTCAAACACATCTAGATCCTTTTCTTTGACATGGAGTTCCTGTGGTGTAAATGGATACATTTGACATTCTTAAAAAGGAAGAATTTCTAGATAGCCAAGAAACCTACTATATGCTCTTGGGCTTGGAAGAAGATTATTCAACTAAGGAGAGAGTTTTGGCAGTCCTTTCAATGGAGGGTTGGGGATGGCCTTTCTGTGTCTCTTAGGTTTGACCATTGGCATCCTAGAGGCCCCTTAACTTGTTTTTCTCGGACTCTCTGATTTATAGCTCAAGTTTGGCGGACCTCTACTCTATTCCTGGATAGTCACTCAGGACTGTTCTGGAGTCTTGGGGAACTCCCCTCCCCATTTTATCTCAAAACTCGAACCGGATGCGCTAGGTGAAGAACCCTTCAGGCTTGTTCTCAGTTGCTTCTGCGTGGAAAACCATCATATTAAAGAAGGCCTTGGTGCTTTGGAGTGCATTCGTTTGGAGCAGCACCATTATTCCGTGATATCAATTTATCCTTTGGCTTATCACTAAGAACTGGCTTCCCACTCGGGTTCTTTTACTTTCTTATGTGAGAATCGAGAATGTAGCTTGTGCCTCTTACAATTCTAAGCCTGACTCTATTAATCACTTATTTTTTTGCCATCACATCACTGCCAGGAGATTGCGTTCTTTTGGGCTGTGAGGTGCAACCTCCCTTGGCAAAACAAGTCTTGGTCGAAAAACCTTCATTGAGCATTAAAGTATCTCTCGGGCAAGGACTTCCATTAGTGCATTGCCTGGTTCTCCTTTGGAGTCCTTTGCTATTTGATTTGGAAAAAGTGGAACAACATTCTCTTTAGGGAAGAAACTTTAGCTGTCTCGACTCTAAAGAACCACCTCATCAAAGTTGTCAAGAACAAGGCTTTGATGTTCGCCAATGTTGATGACACTATTAGGAACAGGAGATTTTAGTGCAATTGGGGCATTAACCCTTTTATTTTTGCTCCTAGGTCAACGGATCTGTCTACTTGACCTCCTTACATCTCTGGTTGCTGTTGTTTTCCATTTTGTTTGGGTGGTGGGCCTACCTTAGCATCTTGTTTGTGGTTGCTGGCATAGGTTGTCGCAGGTTGAGGGTGGGCTTCTCCGGTCTGCTCTTCCTATGGTCTTGCTGTTCCATGCTACCTCTTGCCGCTGTTTTGGCTGTTGTGTGCTGTTGTTTGGGTGGGCATTGGCCCAATTGGGTTTGCTTTTACCTTGTTCTTTCCTGTTGCCTCTATTTGGCTGTCTTTTGTCTCGGCACCCTTCCACTCATACTAACTAGTTTGTCTTTTGAGTGTAAGTTTTGGTTCCGGGACTCCCCTCCTTTTGTATAGTTGGTTAAAGTTCAATATATTCTTCTTTTCTTTTGGCCATCATTTTGTTTCTTCTTTCTTTTTTGCCTTTTGAAATTTGTTGATCTTTAACCAATTCATGGTACCGATGAGACTGAAAAGGGAAAAAAGGTTCATATATGTTTTTTTCATTTATTGATGTGGCATCCCAAAATTCAAGTCATCCTCTAGAGAAATTAAAGCCTATAATTAGGTAATGAAATTACCTATGGTCTATGTGTTAGCCATTAGTTTTCTTAAGACTATGTGTTATTGTGCTTGTGTTTATGAATTTTGAAATTAGGACTATAGGATAAATTAATAATCTATGCTTGGCTATGCACCTCATAAATTAAATTCCTATATGTAAAATATTACAAGATTTTGGCCATGTGAAATTTAGGACGTGAAATCTATGAAAGAAAGAATTTAAAAGTGAATTGTTAAAAGTGAAATAGGAATTTAATTAGGCTTGGGCCTTAGGTCCAAGAGAGGACTTTTAATGGGCCAAGATGGCCGGCCCATTGGAGCCCAATGAGGGGCTGTCGACCAGCCCATTTGCCGGCCCAATCCAAGCCCACAAGCCTTGCATGCGAGCTGCCAAGTGGCATGGGGGTTGCACAAGGTGTGGCTGCCCCCATTGGCCATCTTGGGCGGCCACATGCAGCTGCAATGATTAAGTTTAGGGGGAATAAAAGGAAGAGGAGAGAGAGAGGGTGGGCGGTTGGTGCTATTCGGCCAAAGAGAGAGAGAGAGAGAGTGGCATTCAGCCAAGCCAAGTGAGAGAGAGTGAGTTGCGAGAGAGAAGAGGAAGCCGAGAGGAAGGAGTCGTGCGCTGTCCGTCCACCCGTGCGCCGCCATGTTCGCCGCCGTGTGCCGCCGTTTGTGTGGTCTAGAGGCAAGTTGGGAATCCACTTTCTACTCTTGCACGAATCTCTTGCATGTGTGGTCGGAATCTAGGATGTTTAGAGGCACGGGAGTGAAGTTAATGTGGTTTGTTCTTGAGTTGCATGCTATTTTCGTTTGAATCCGCTCGAGTCAGAATGTTGTGAGAGCTTGCATGCGTGTTTAGAGTTCGATTTTGGCTTTTATATCTTCATGAAAGTTGTAGCTAACATCTTAAACTACAACATACTAAAATTTGGTGGAAAATGATGGATATTTAAGGGGTTAAACTCTCATTCTACGGAGACCTCAGATCTGGAACGATTTCACTGACATCTTGATGGATTTGTGGTTGCATGTTGATTTGTGCTAAGAATATCTCTTTGATTTCTTCATGAAAGTTGTAGGGGACATCTTAAACTACAATATACTCAAATTTGAAGCAAAATGAACAAGTCTAACCTAGTAGATCGACTAGATCTTGAAGACGGTAATTCTGGAGATGTATTACAGGACACCCGAGACTTCATGGACCTAAATAACAACTATAATCTTGTTATTTGACTTAGATCTCTTCATGAAACTTGTAGAGAACATCTTGACGTAGAACATATCCAAATTTCAGAGGAAACGAAGAAGAATAGGTAGGTAAAAACTCCGTATTTCGGAGAAGTATGCACTGGACGATTCGGTGATGGATCCAGAAGCTTCGTGAGACTGTAGAAAATAATCTAGAAATAACCTGGCTTGGAAGTCTTCATGAAAGATGTACGAAAATGTCTTGGCTATAACTCAGTGAAATTTCATAATTTTCGGAGATCATATGAATATTTTAATCGAATTATTTCGGAAACTGTGCATTCTGCTTCTATCCGAATTTACATACTGTTTTGTGTGAATTGTACCTTCTTGTGTGGAATTTGATTGGGCATGTATCTTTCATGAGATTGTATCTTATTGACTTGTCTACCACTAGCCTTAATTTCACGATTCTTGAGAATCATATGAATATTTAAATATTTTCTGAAAGTGGTATTTGCCGGAATTTTGTATGGATTGGATGATGATGTATTGATGCATGCATGACTATGAGTTGAGATGCATGTATGAATTGAATGCTGCATATGATCTTGTTGGCCATTATATTGTGTGCCATGATGAGTTGAGAACTAAATTGGTGACCATGGATAATGATGAATAAGGAAACCGTTTGTGGCGGAGATTCCCCGGGAGTGTCGGGATGCCCGGTGGTATACGGTACGTAATTCTAGGGGAGGCCTGGTGGTATGTCGATACGTAATTCCGGAGGGCAGGGGAAACCATTTTCATGGCGAGCCCTGGAGATTCGCCGGGAGTGTCGGGATGCCCGGTGGTATACGGTAGGTAATTTCAAGGGAGGCCTGGTGGTATGTCGGTACATAATTCCGGAAACCCTGGAGGTTTGTGCCCAGGGGGATACCTCGCGATGCTAGATGGGATGCGAGATGCCTGGCTAGAAGGGTAAAGGCCGGATGCCCGGTGGCCTAGTGGCGTAATTCCGGAGGGTCCTCCTGATGCTAGTTGGGATGCGAGATGCCCGGAGCGTGGGGGTGCCGAATGCCCGGCGAAAATTGTGTTGTGCCAGATGGTTCTCGCGATGCCAAGATTGGGCGCGAGTGATGAATGTGTGATGCAAACATTGATCCCGGGAAAGAGAAATGTGGCGGTCCAAAATGAAATTGAAATTGAATTATGCATGATGATATGCATGATATGATGATGCCACGATGATGATGACATGTGTATGGCATGATGGTGTCATGTATATGATGATAATGACATGTGTGATATGATGATGTCATGATGATGATGACATGTGTGATATGATGATGCCATGATGATGATGACATGTGTGATGCCACGATGATGATGACATGTAAGATATGATGATGCCATGATAATGATGACATGCGTGATGTGATGAGGTCACAATGATGATGATGATGATATATGATATGCATGATGATGATGATGATGATGATGATATATGATATGGCATGATGACATGTAAGATATGATGATGCCATGATGATGATGACATGTGTGATGTGATGATGTCATGATAATGATGACATGTATATGATATGATGATGATACACGTGTATGTGTTATGATTGTGGTGATGATGCATGATAGTATATGCATGGCTTCAAGGTAAGTAATGCTTGCAATGCATGTATGACTTGTATGATGCATTGAGTGGTTATTGGATTCCTTTACCTGCTGAGTGGTTGTACTCACCCCTTTTGGGGACCAACATTTCAAATTAGTAGATGGATCGAGTAATTGGATATGACCGTGAGGAGGAGGATAGCAAAGGAAAGAGCTTTTAGACGCCAACACTGATCGATGGACTTTAAGTATACGACTGTTGGAGGAGATGTCGGTCATCTTTTGAAGTATAGCCATGTATAGGAAACTATGGCATTTCGATGTACCGACTAAAAGATGTCCATCTGCTTTATGTAAATAAAAGTGTACAGCTTTAACTTATATAAGATGTTTAGTAGGTGTGCATCGCTTTCCGAGTATAGGGAAGGGAGTTTGTTGGATGTGCTTCCGTATATGAATTGCGCAAGGGACCTATCAAAAAAAAATTGTAAACCCCTATGGTTGTATGGACCCGCTACTGCAATTGAAATGGTATCAGAATGATATGTTAATAGGGAAAGTGAAAGGTAAGCAAACTGTGGCGACCCTAATGGATCGGGGGCCGTTGAGGGGTGTCACAATTGATGAGTTTCAAATCAGTTCATTTATTACTATTTTCATGTTTGCAATGCATTAAAGAAATTGAAAAAATCAAGTGAGATTTAGATTTCTCCATAAATAAGTGCTTCGCTACACATTTAGAATCATTTCGGTTATTTATTTATCTTATTACTATTTTCACAACAGTCAAGTCTGTATCTGCACGGCATTAAGGAAAAAATAGATAAAAACCATGCGCATGCTTGGTCATTTATAAAGCATCTCCATTGAAAAAAAAAAAAAAGAATCTATAAAAATGCATATAGATTAAACCATGCAGTATTTTATCATTTAGAATAGTTCTTTTTTAATACATGAAATATAAAAAGCGCATCCGTTGCATTAGATTTAGGCTTGCCTTACACGTAGAATAGTTTTAGGTCACCTTCTTTAGAAATTTTATTTATTTGCCTTGTACATTGCACCTGCATGTTTGGTATGATTAATTCTCCCTTATGGGTATTGCTTTGGCGCATTATAATAAGGTCTTGTATTAATTTTGCTCCATACGGTTTTATTTTTTTCTTATATTGTTTGAATAACCTATCCGATTGTTAATGATAGCTTTATAATATTGTTTGTGCATTTATGAATGACCACTTTACACTTGCGTGTTTCGAGATAAAAATAAATAAATAATGATTGCGTGAAAGAGCATTCTCGTAAAAGAAAAGAGGGATTGATAATGGGCGTTAGCTAAAACTAGTCTCCCTTACTTGATTCTGGTTCGCAAAGTTAAGACAGACCCCCACACTTGACTCTTAACCAGCCTAGAGTAGGTTCATGATAGTGCTAGTCTCAGTCAAATTAATGATGTTTGAGAAATCAAGTTGCAGGTCTGTAGGATCTGATTAAGAGTCCATGCAAAATGTAAGCGTAATTTCATGATGTTTTTATTGGAAAATTTGATGTGGTCAATTAGAGCATATATCATGTAACATAGAGATGTGACATTTTTCTCTAAGCGGTCACAAAATGTGACAAAGTCTTCGCCTGCGGTGGTGTATGCGCAAGAATCACTCGTATTAGAACATGCATGGCTTTCTGCTTCATATTTCCATAGAAAATATGGAATTGGGAACAAATTTTCCACCCTAAAATTAACGCAATTTTTTTCCTATGGCCTGATTATGAAGAGCCTAAGAATTTACATCTCTGGTGCAGCTATCTCATCACATCCACTTCAAAATATCGCACTGAGAAGAAGAAGAAAACACATTCACAAAAGAAAGTGTTCATATCCACTTCAATGGCTTTTACGTTCAAAGGTGAATCCATCATCTCTCTTGCTCTAGTTTTTGGCGCTTCGGCGAGGCAAG
This sequence comes from Eucalyptus leucophloia subsp. euroa, assembly GCA_017140325.1. Taxonomy (NCBI): domain Eukaryota; kingdom Viridiplantae; phylum Streptophyta; class Magnoliopsida; order Myrtales; family Myrtaceae; genus Eucalyptus; species Eucalyptus leucophloia. The sequence goes on along the minus strand of CM029472.1, from coordinate 34,368,770 downwards.
CGATGTCAGTCCGCATACTGCGACAGCCCACCATTGCAGAGTGGCACCAGCAATGGATGGCCGAATATGTTCGAACCTACGAGGATCCACAAGAGAATGCAAAATGCCAGGCGATTTTCGCCGAGAACTTGCAGTTCATTGAGGATTTCAAAAGGTCTGGAGTCAAACCTTTGAGTTAGGTTTCAACCAATTCTCAGACCTTGTGAAAGCTAGTACGAGACCTAGAGGGGGTGAATAGGTGCGAAAACAAATTTTCCAGAGTGAAATAAGTGATTTTACTTTTAAAACAACTCTGTTTAGCAATAGATTATGAAAAGGAAATTATACTATAATAATCAAATAGAACTACGATCAAAATAAAAGAGTTTAAGGAAAAGAATAAGAACACAAGGTTTATAGTGGTTCGGCTTAATCCAAGCCTACCTTCACTCTTCCGCACTGATAGCCCACTAGCTGAATTTCACTATGAATCAAAAGAGTTGTTACAGTATAGCTCTTCCTTAGTTGCACAGTGTAGAGACTTTGCTACACTTCCTCAAGTTCTTACAAAGGTATAAACTCTCTTTTGAGTACACGATTTTGCTCAACAATTGAATTGACTAAGAACAATGAGCTTCAGACTTTGGAATTCTTCTATCGCACACACACTCGAATAACTGGAATGTCTTCTTTATATACTCCTTCATGCCATCACACCCGTTGGCACTTACCAAAGGAGTTCTTCCAATTTACCCGTTGAACAGAATCAATTATGAAGATTTCGAGTTATTTAAGGAATATGATGATAGCCCACCAATCCTACTCGGCCATACAATCAGGATCTAGGTTTTCATAAGTAGAACCTTCCAAGTATACTTTGCCAATCAAAGATCCAAAACCCCCGAATCAATCTCAATTTGAATAATGGATTTCCACATGCTATATCCAGCCAAGAGATCTTCTTCAATCAATAGAATCAAATCCTTAACGAAATACTCAGCTCTGGATAAGCCTTCTTCGACGGTCTAGAAAATTGTCAATGAAGATAGACTTTGAGTCTTGAGTTTGGCAATCCGGTGGTCTTCAGACTTTGATGACAGAGTCTGCAAGTCTTCAAATTAGACTATTGGAAATATTTTGTCAACTTCAAAACACTTAAGGAAGTTTTCTCTAATAATCTCCCCATTTTTTATGATGACAAAACTTTCCAGCAGATTTGAATAACTTTGACCTGTAAAACAATGCTCAAGCAAACATGGATATCTCTTAAAGATAATTTGCTTAGTAAAGATAACATTAAAATCTGCATCCACAGAAAATAAGTTAGTCCTATAAATGAGCAACTATCTTTGCCATGAAATACCAATAGTGCGAGCTTAAAATAAACAAACGATCAAACAATCCAAATCTAAATCCAGTCACAACCAAACAACCAAACACAAAAAGTAAAGTCAATCAAAAAGTCAAGAGTTTAAATCTCAAATCTCAAATTTGCACCACATCTCTCCCCCTTTTTGTCAGCATTAAAGAGGTAGAGACGAAAAGAGAATGGAATTAGGATTGCTTTGAAACACGAACAAGCTAGAAATCTCCCATTGACTGGACAATCCCTTCCAGCTTTTTCAAATCCTCCTTTAGTTGAGCCACATCTTCACTCTTGGCATTTGCTTGAACTTGAAGAGTAAAGGCATGAATTTGATCATGCAAAGAAACTGAAGAAACTTGACCTGCATTCTATAAGTTCTGAACTTCGCATCCTAGAGCATAAATTTGGCCTCGCATTTCCATAAGAACATCAAGCACTCTGCGAAAATCTGTTGAATTATCAGTCTGTGTACTGGCTTCTGCACGATCAGTAGGTGTATTGGCAGATGATGGCAAGTCAGCACGATCACTCAGATTTGGCGATGAAACCTCATGGCCTTCCCCAAGGAATTGAGAGACACGGATGTCTTCTGGATCTGTAGGTGAACGACTTATTCCTTCACTAGTAGCAACAATTGAAGATATACCTTTTTTCTTAGCATCCCCCTATTTCATTGCCTTTAGGCGGTGAGAAGTACTCTTCATGCTCTGTTTCCTCTTGTTCACCTCTGCCCTCTTCTTCTTCCTTAGCAATCCTTTCTTCCTCTACTTCTTTCTCCATTGATTCTCTCTCTCCAATCCTCTGTTCGATCTCCTCCTTATCCTGTTCTTGTCTCACCTCTGTCTCTAGAACATAATGACTTAAGTTTTTCAAAGCAAGAGCAAAAATTATGATATCATCCTCATCATCTTCATCCTCCAAGATGAGTGTTCTTCTTTTCTTGGATGAAGCAACCATGGGCTCCTTCCCTTTCCGTTTTGCAGCCGAAGAGACTGGATGAGTCTTGACAAGGGTTTTGTCCTTGAATCTCTCCAAAGCCTTGTTAAGTTCCTTCAAACACATTTTAAAGACCATTTTCAGTCTCACCACCATTTGATCGCATGTTCAAACACAAAGAATCCTGGAAGGCTGAATGTTCAAATGTTTGAATAACTTAGTGACAAGTGCTGAGTAAGGAAGTTGGCCATTGTCTTTCATCATCGTTCTGTACATGTGAAACATAATAATGTGTGGAAGATATAACTTTTTGCCAGCATTAATGGCATACATCAGCTTTGCCTTCGAGTTTGAAACATCAGTCTTCGAAGTCGATTTGGATTTGAGACAGTTGATCACTATCTTGTGAAGCAAAATATTTGAGACATTCATCATCAAATATGAAATCTTTCCTTTCACCATTCTATCCCGAACAAGCTCTACCATCGCACGTCCGATAGACACACTAATTGGTTGGAATTTTCCTCTTTCAACTCCAATCACATCAACCAATGTATCCATGTCAACTACATAATCCTGATATCAAACACTAAAAGAGAATCTATTCGCATCCAAGAAACTTAGATTAGAATAGAAGTAAGTAGTCAATTCAGCATGAGCCTTTGTCGTTTCAGAACAAAACCGTTCTAGTTGAAGAAGATTGAATTTCTCTCGCAGCTTGACATTCAAAAAATCAAGAAAATCAAAGTCCACATTTCTAGGGTTAATCACACCACGCTTTAGCAACTTAGAGTACAGTCGCTTGTGTTCCTCCGAGTGAAACAAATCTGTCCTTTTGCTTTGGATTTTCGCCGCAACACCCATTCTAGGTTTAAAATGAGTGTACATTCTATCATTATCATTCCCATCAGGTTGACTCAGCCCTCCAACACGTGGATTGCTTGGGATATTTGCAAATGCTTCTTCTGCTGACCCCGCAGGAGCAATTCCCAATCGTTACATTGTGCGTAAAAAGTAGGTTTCATTTCGATACCCTTTGTCTTTCAAAAATTCATCAATATAGTTCAAGGGAGTACCACCCTTCTTCAAAGCACAGTAAAGCTTAAAAATAAAAGCGGGCTTTTGAGTTCTTACGGGTTCTGCATCTTTGATGATTTCTTCCTTTTCTCGATGTTCAATATTCTGAGGTCTAGATGGAGGAAATGGACGCTGCTGAGAATATTATGGGCTATGCTGCTGTCTAAGAGATTCTTCTTCCTCAGTGAGATCAAAATGCGTAGGACCCTCACATATTTGCTATGGCCACTTGTTCACGATCCTCAAAGACTTTCTTTGAGACAACATTCTTCACAATCTTTGAGAGATTCCAAACTTGTTTCGCAAGAAAGGTGAAAACTTTTCGAGAATTAAACAAGAGAAGAAAAAAAGTTGAAGATATGTGCTCTCTTAGGGTTTTTGTGAGTAAAACGAAGAAGAACCAATAGTATATAAGGCAGTCGAAGTGAGGCATACGGAACATCGTAAAAAGGAAAAATAAAAATGCATTTTCAAAAATTAAATGCCTTTTTGAAAAAATTAGATAACCGTCATTTCAAAAATAACTTCTTTTTCGAAAAGGAAATATTGCAATAATCACGTAAACTAGGGAAGATAACATCAATCAATTACAGATAGATGATCATACCTTTTCAAGATTTTATCCGAGAAATAAATTTCTAAAATAGAAATAACTTACAGTCGTGAATCTTGATGGTCTGAGTCTGAGTGTCTCTAGACTTTCAGCCCTGAGTTTGAACTTTCTCATACTTTAAGATATTGAGTTTGAAATGAATAACTTCAAATTGATTTTTCTCCAAAGGCTTTGTAAATATGTCCGTCAATTGATTCTTTAAATCAATAAACTGAATTGAAACTTCTCCATTTTGAACATAATCTCTAATAAAATGATATCAAATCTCTATATGTTTTGCTCTTAAGTGAAGAATTGGATTCTTGGTGAGATTGATTGCGCTGGTGTTGTCATAATTGATCTCAGTGCATGAATCTTCAATTCCAAAGTCTCTTAGCTGTTGTTTTATCCACAGAATTTGTGAACAACAACTTTCAAGAGCTACATACTCTGCTTCTACTGTAGAAAGAGCTACGGTACTTTGTTTCTTTGAAAACCAAGACACTGTACTATTACTAAGTAGTTGATAGATGCCCGATGTGCTTTTTTTATCAACTCTGCACTTGCTAGGTCTGCATCTGAGTATCCAAGAAGAGTGAAGTCTCCTTCTTTAAGATACTAGAGGCCTAATTTTGAAGTTGAGGCAATGTATTTGATAATACGTTTTGCAGCACTTAAATGAGATTTTTTGGGGTCTAATTGAAATCTAGCACAAATACAAACACTAAACAGAATGTTAGGTCTAGAAGCAGTAAGATAAATAAATGAACCAATGATACTCCTATATAGGTTCTGGTCAACTTTCTTTCCTCCTTTATCTTTGTCCAGCTTCAAGGAACTTGACATTGGTATATCAATCTTTTTGCAATTTTCCAGTCCAAATTTTTTGACAAGTTCTTTAGCATATTTTTCTTGGTGAATAAAGGTTCCCTCCTTCAGTTGTTTCACTTGAAGTCCGAGAAAGAAGGTTAGTTCACCCATTATGCTCATTTCAAATTCATCTTGCATAGACTTAGAAAATTTCTTGCACGGATTTTCATTAAAAGATCTAAAAATAATATCATCAACATAAATTTAAACAAGTAAAAAGTTTTTACTTTCTCTTTTGATAAACAGTGTAGTATCTATTTTACCTTTAACAAAACTATTTTGATTTAAAAACTTACTTAGTCTGTCGTACCAACCTTGAGATGCTTGCTTTAAATCATATAGAGCTTTTTTTAATCTGAATATAGAGTCTGGTTTCCTTAGGTCTTCAAAACTGAGAGATTGTTTCACATAGACTTCCTCTTGGATAAATCCATTTAGGAAAGTGTTTTTGACTTCCATTTGGAATAATCTGAAATCATTATAATAAGCAAAAGCAAGTAATAATCTAATTGTTTCTAATCTTCCTACTAGCGTGTAAGTTTTATCATAATCTATCCCTTCTTCTTGCGTATATCCTTTGGCCATGAGTCATTCTTTGTTTATTATGACTTTTTATTTCTCGTTCATCTTGTTCCTGAAAACCCATTTAGCTCCAATGATGGATTTACCTTTTGGTTTTGGAGTCAATTCTCAGACATCATTAATACTGAATTGCCTGAGTTCTTCTTGCATAGCTTCAATCCACCTTTCATCAATTAAAGCTTCTTCTATGCTTTTGGGTTCTATTTCAGAAATAAGAGCCACAGCACTAGACTCTTCATACCTTTTGGATCTTGTGCAAATTCCTTCATTAATATCATCAATAATAAGATCTTTGGGATGACTAGACTTATGCTTCCAGTTGCTGGTTGATTTGTCAGACTGTTGATCATTTCCTCCATATGAATTTTCGATGATCATTTGTTGCCGGTCTTCTAAAGTCTGAGCTGCTTCTGGAGATTTAGACTTTGTAGAGTCTGAAGCAAGTTTAGATTCTTCAGGTTGAGTCTGAATCAATTGATTTTGCATAAAGTCTTGAAATTTGACATTCATCGATTCCTCCACAGATTGAGTTTTTTTTTTGTTGTATACTTTGTAAGCTTTACTTGTGATTGAATATCCAAGGAAAATACATTCATTTGATTTTTCTTCAAACTTACCAATTCGATCGTTTGCATTTTTCAATATAAAATATTTGCATCCAAACACCTGAAAATACGAAACAATTGGCTTCTTTCCTTTGAATAACTCATTGGGAATTTTCTTTAGAATAGACCTTAAGAAGACTCTATTAATAATATAGCACGCTGTAGAAATTACTTCAACCCAAAAACAAGAAGAGATGTTACTTTCAATTAAAAGAGTTTTAGCCATTTCCTGCAGCGATCTATTCTTTCTTTCTACAACTCCATTTTGCTCTGGAGTATATGGTGAAGAGAACAAATGCTGAAAGCCAGATTCATCACAGAATTTAGCAAAGTCTTGATTTTCAAATTCACCTCCATGGTCTGTCCGTATACTTGAAATAACATACCCTTTCTCATTTTGGACTTTCTTAGCAAATTTTATAAAATAAGAAAATGTTTCAAACTTACTTGCCAAGAAATATACCTAAGTGAATTATAAATAATCATCCACAATTACTATGCAGTATTTCTTACCTCAAATGTTCTAAGTTCTTGTTAGTCTAAAGAGATCCATATACAAGAGCTGCAATACACGATTAATGGATACTTGATTTATTGGTTTGAATGAATTTCTTACATGTTTTCCCAACACGCATGGTGTGCATAGATTAGACTTTTGGTATGTTAGTTTGGGTAGTCCACGAATAAGCTTTTTTGCTGAGATTTTGGCTATTTGCTTCATGTTGATGTGCCCAAGTTTTCTGTGTCATAAGTTTGCTTCCTCTTGAATTGAGATTAGACATTGGGTTTCATCTGGTTTGAGAGGTAGATATTACCATGTCTTCGCCCCATGAAAGACTGAGAGGAGTCTTTATTGGTTCTTGAACATATTCCTTCTTGAAAGTTAATTTTGAAACCAGTGTCGCACAGGTGACTGATACTCAGCAAGTTGTAGTTGAGTCTTTCTACTAAGGAAACATTACAGATCGTAAGACTGCCAATCTTTACGATTCCGTATCCCAAATTCTTCATTTGTTATTTTCTCTAAAAGAAACTTTTCCACCATTAACTTGCACAAGTTTTATGAAACAATTTGAGTCTCCTGTCATATGTCTTAAGCATCCACTATCCAAGTACCATTTAACATTTTTCTTGAAAGTAACCTGCATTTAGAAAAGAAACTCAAGCTTTCTTTGGTACCCATATTTTCTCGGGTCCATTGGTGTTAGTGGAATATACGGTCTTTGCCCATACCTTTTTAACAGGTTTCCAAACCATAGGACATTCTTTCTCAAAATGATCTGAGCTATTACACTTAGAACATTTAAGAGTACTGCGACCTACAGGTTTTACAAAAACTTTTTGGAAATGATTTTTGTAAGAATCTTTTGTAAGTCTTTGCTTAATTCTTTCTCAAGATGTTCCACCTAGCTTTGAGGTTCTAAAGTTTTAAAATATATGTAACTACTCATCATAGCACAGCTATAGTGCAACACAACTACATCACAGCCACAACTACACCAAACAAATGCCTGACATATTATAATGAGAAGCCAAACATCAATGTATCACAATTACGGAGATAGGGTAATTTCACATACTTATAAGGTCAATAACTATTACGTAGGATCCTGCTGGGCATTCTCAGTCATAGCAGCAGTAGAAGGAATCGTGGGGATCACAAGCGGCAAACTATCGGTGCTCTTTGAGCAACAACTGATAGATTGTGATGCCACAAGCTATAGCTGTAGAGGCGGTTACCCAGACAATGCTTTTAAGTACATTATCTGAAACCAAGGAATCGCGTCCCAAAATACCTATGCATACCATGGGATGGATAGGACCTGCAACGCAACGAAAGCAATAGAATACACGATGCGTCAAGGGTTTTGCAGATGTGCCACCAGGTGAGGATGAGCTCAGGAAGGCAGTCGCCTAGCAACCAATCGCAGTCGTTATCGCAGCAAGCAGGCGGGAGTTCCAGAGCTATAGACATGGCGTGTTCAATGGGGATTGCGGCTCGCAGCTAGACCACGTCATTGTCGTTGTTGGGTACGGGAAGAGCGAGGATGGAATCGATTTCTGGAAGATCGGGAACTCTTGGGGCAAGGCATGGGTTGAGGCGGTTACATGAGGGTTCAAAGAAGTGGTGGTAGTTCTAAAGGAATGCGCAGACTCGCATAAGAAGTTTCTTATCCAATTGCTTAAGAATAAAACTCAAAACATACATGCCCAGAACTTAAGCGTCCCACGATTACGTGTTGCTGTTCGTGTTGCTTCTTCTAATCATATGTTTTTAGCTATTGTCATCTGCTTTTAAGGGTACAGTCTAGCCACAGAGTTATGAGGCGGACAACGTATAAGTCAAGCATTTCATAAGAAATGTTTCACAAATCCAAAACATGTAATATTTCTCAACTTCGTTCATCAAACAAAAAATATATTCCACCAAAAAGTTATCATACTATTATCAAACACCAAAATGTAGTAAATGCCCGATCCAAATTTTATACAACAAATATGCTTCTTCATACCTCGTAAAATATCAAATATTTGTCATTTTGAAGACATGAGTTTCTAAATTCTTAAAAGAGATAGCACCACTCATATGGATATGCCCTAGACCAAACAATAAATAATACTCGTATCGTCGAACTCACGACCCTATCAAATAAGCGAGAAGCAATATTACAATCAAGTAAAAAATGCTACCTCAACTAGATTCAATTAAGCTTGAATTCTTGCAAAACGACTCCCATGTGCCAACAAATTGCTCACCTAAAGCAATTTCTCAAATCTATCCATAGCCTGAAGCTTAAGCACGAAATTTTTGTCATGCCATAACTTTCTTCTTCGAATCCCGTTCTAAATGTATTTATAGTCAATAGAAAGCCTTTCACATATACTACAAGAATTCCAACTTGACCGTCCCAAAATCAAGCCAAAAATCAACAATATATGGGCGCGAAGCTGCTAGACGCGCACTGTTCACCGCGCGTGGGAAATTTTGAAATTTCATTTCGGGAAAACTATAAGCTTAAATCACAATCTGTAAAATCCTACAACTCCACAACCTTAAACTATCATTTCTGTAAAAATACATGGCTCAATGACTCAAAAATCATCATTCGCCACTTGATTTTCCTAAAATTCCGAATTTGAGCCCCAAAAGTAAAAAATACTTCGACTGGATAAAGGAGGGGTGTGATCACTTACCGGGCATCGCGTTACATAGTTGGCTTGGCTTGGCGAGGCATCCATGATGAGAATCCCTTCCCTTTTCTTCCTCCGCCTCCTTCTTCTTCTTCTTTCCATTCATTTCTCTCCTCCCTCTTCTTTCTGCTCGAACGTGCCTCCTTCTTTTCCTTTTATCTCCTTTTCTTTTTCCTTTTTTTTTCTTTTCCTCTCTCCGAAGACTCTTGCTCTCTCCTCCTCCTCCTCCTTTTTCCTTCCCTAATTTTCTTCTTCTTTTCTTTTCTACTTGTGGGCCCTACTCTTTGGACTAAGTAAAATATTACTGTGGACCCACACATTTGGCTAGTTGCCGAGGTCCAATAATCAGCTAGAGGAAGAACGGAAAAAAGAAAGAAATAAAGAAATAAAGAAAAAGAGAAAAAGGAAATAAATAAATCAATCAATCAATCGAAAAACTAGTAAAATATAATTAAAAATTATTCACATCACCACCACCGTATCATGTAAGACGGCTGGCATTTATGTTAGCAATTTTTGATTGAAATTTGCTAGGTAACTAAATTGGCATGATTGCAAGTTTTATAACTCAATTGGTATAAAAGAAAGTTTAGTTTTGAATGAGCATACTTATAAAAGTTTTAGAACTTTTTTCATTATTCTCACATCTTCATTGCACGTTACTTGTCAAACACGTCAAAAAGAAAATCTTGATCTTGACTGCAATGTGTTGGATTTCACTTTGTACAAAATGAAAAGGAAAAGTTGCATTTGAAAATCTCACAAAATCTCCGTCAAAAAACAAAAAAACTCGTGCAATCAGTGACGTATTTATTCATATAAAGAACACAAAGCACCACGGATAAATGAATTTGCAAAATGTTTAGATACATTAATGTCGGGCATTGAGAAAAAAGTGTGGCGCAACTACTAAGATTCGCCGCATCTCATACATTGATCTCGTCCTTCAACCCGCTAAGACCGATTTCTTTTACATATAGTAAAAAGTTGTGCAAGAGAGTAGAAAGAATAGTAAGGACTTGTTTGTTAAAAGAAAAATTATGTTCCTTAGAATAAAAATTTCTATTATTTTGTTCTAGGAACGAAAAAAGAATAAAAACGTGTTTAGTAAAACTTTTGTTCCTAGGAATAGATTTGGAACGAAAACAAGAAGTAGAAAAAAGTAATTTCTTGCTCCCTGGAACAATTTATAGAATCAATTTTTCTCTCTCTTCTTTTTTCTTCTTCTCTTTCTTTTCTTCTTCTTCTTCTTCTTCTTCTTCTACTTCTTCCTTTTGGCAAGTCGTTGGTACCGGCCATGGCCAAGGCCAGCAATCGGCCAGACGAGAGCCGGTGACCTTGTCGGAGAGTCACCGGCCCCTGAAGACACCAAGCCATAGCAAGGTTTGTCGACTCGAGCCTCACCATGGCTAGGCGAGGCATGGCGAAGCTCGGCCTCGCCTGGCCTGGGCGAGGTCGACCTTGCCCAAATTTGGCAAGGCCAAGCTCGCCTAGCCACCGGCGAGGGTTGGCCTCATCGAGCCACCTCCAGGATAGCGTCGCCTGGCTAAATATTATTAATTGTCCACATGAATGTCGACAGTGCCATATAAGCTAGCTGTTAACATCCACATCAATAATATCCAACCAAAATTAACCGAAAAGATTGAATTGGCACTAAATTAAAAGGTTTATGACTAAATTAGCAGTAATTCAAAAGGTTTATGATTAAATTGGTACCATTAAAAAGTTTATGATTAAATTGATACAAATGTGATAGGTTTAGAACTACTCTCATACTTTTTCCAATTTTGGCCCTTTGGATAAGGTCTATTTTTTTCATCATTATGCTTTTTTATTTAATTTTATATTTTTATATATAAGACTGATTTATTTAGTTTTTTTTTTATCATTGAGGTTTTCAACCTATCATTGAACATAATATTGCACTTTTCCATTTCATGTCCCACATTAATTCATACATGTGTATTTTCTGATTCTATGATATTCCATTTTTATTTTTTATTTTTACTTTTCAATAGTCTTCTAAAATATTTGCTATCAAATCCAAATATAAGTGGACCATTTTATTTATTTTTCTTGAATCTACTATTCGATGAAAGAATAGTATAAATTAGGTGTATTTGGTTTTATAATCAAATGCTATGGTATTTTGGAAAAAGTATCAATAAAGTCATAAACCTATTACATTTATACCAATTCAATTCTAAACCTTTCAATTAAACTAATTTAATCCTAAATATTTTCACATTGATATTAATTCAATCCATCCAACCAATTTAGGCTAGAAACTAGTGATGTGGATTTCGGCAATCTTACGTGATATTGTCGATGCTAACGTTGATATTTTAAAATAATTTTTTACTATTTTTTTATTTTTTAAAAATATTATTTTTTTCTTTTTTTAGTTTCCTTTTTTCTTTTCCTTTTTCTTTTTCTTTCTTTGGATTGTGGCCGGCAACCAGCCATAGGTGGGGTTTGGTGAGGTCATTGTGGCCCTCACTAGATCGGGCAAGGGTGAGACCCTCACGACTTGGGTGAGGGCAAAGTAGTCATCAGATTGAGCGAGGGAGACCCTCGCCTAGGCAACACAGGGCAGCAAGGGTCTCGCCCTCCCCAGATCCGACAAGGACCGTCCTCGCCCAGGCCACAAGGCTCTTGCCCTCACCTAGGCTGTGAAGGTCTTGCCCTCGCTAGATCCAGCGAGGGTGACCCTCTCCTGTGGTCAACGAGGGCCGCGGTACCCTTGTTGACCCCCACTTACTAGTAATGGTCGGTATTGGCCACAATCCAAAGAAAGGGGAAAAAAAGGAAAAAAAATTAAAATAATAAAAAATAGAAAATTTAGTAAAAATTTATTTTAAAATGTCAATGTTAACACCGGTGATGCCACATATGGTCGCTTGCATTCACTTCACTAATTTCTGCCCTAATTGCCAAATGAACCAAATTGGTACTAATGTGAAATAATTTATGACTCAATTGGTCCAATTGAAATATTTAAAATTGAATTAATATCAATGTAATAGGTTCATGACTTTTTTGGTACTTTTCCCATGATATTTAACATATTTAGTTTTAGTCAATCTCTACATCTAATGTGATGGACAAGGAGAAAACTAAGATGAGCTATAAGCGGGATGTTGATTTCTAATATCGACATCTTAGACAACTCGCTTCTCCTTTTTTCCCACTTTTCCTAGAAAATAAAGACATGAGCTTTTGTTTGGATTGAAAAAATTGTGCTGAATACAAAATCTAATTTGGCTGCGCGGCACCATGCAAATTTCTGCTAGCATTCCTTAAATTTCTACCTGCCATTCTCAGGCATGTCAAGAAATCATATAGAAAAAACGAAAACAAAAAGAATAGGTGTATTCGGAAAAATTGACTGAAAAAAAGAAAAATTGCCCTGGGTAAAAAGGACAAGACTATCAATACCCTAGAACTTAATCAAAATCCGGTAGCCTCATGTTTGAGTGCTCTCGTATTGCTGATGCTCCTTCATGCTTCCGATGATTATCGATCTTCAGCTATATAATCTCCCATTCGGATTCATCCAACTCGTAGTTGTTCCGTATTGTGGATGTCATATTCTCCAAAACTTCATTCTGAGACAAGAAGGTGGGCTAGAACACAACGTTACTGATCGAGATGGGACACTAAAGGTCTGGTTCATAGAGAGAGAGAAGGCAACATACCTGTATTGGTCGTTGTTCAGTTATTTCAATTGGACCTGAACAAATTTCTCCGGTGTCTACAGTAATGCAGCTCTCATCAATATTGATTGAGTCATTGACGGAATGGGACTCTTGAGATGAGCAATCCGATCCTGCTACGACAAATATGTGATAATCAAACACTATATGAAGCAAGAAATCATATCATCAGGCAGCTTCATGTGTTCCTAATGGTGTTCTAATCGTTTGATTTTAGCTTTTTTCTTTGTCATGGGCCTGTGCAAATATTAATTCGCATAAGTGCATCATTACTAATACATCTTGCTTATAGTTTCCTAAGAAGAAATTTCAGAAGGGGGACTATTTAGGACAGTAGAAATAAGTAGCAGATGGTATTGAGTAGAAAAGCTATACATCAATAACTGTAATGAAGCAAACTGAATGGTTTCCTTTCTGCAGTAGATCATCTGATGATAATGAAAACGATGCTTCACTTATGGAAGTGAATGGCATGTAGAAGTGAATGGCATGTACGATCATTGCCTCTTCCATAATGCCAGAAGTGAAACACCTAGTTAACCGTACAAAGAGAGAGAGCCACGGGACATGACATGAAGCTGTTGATTAGGCATCAATGGAACATTCCGGTGCTCATTTAGCAGAAATCTAGAAGCAGGCTCTTCGTTTAGCCACTATTGCACAATCACAGACACGTAGGGTATCTTTGAAGTACGTACCGATTACTTCTTCAAATTCATCTGAGGAAGCGACATCAGGAATGAAGCTCTCATGTTCTTCTGGACTAACACAATAAAGTGATTTGACCGTACTTCTGCTGTCAGTGCAGGTATCCGAACCATTGAAATGCTCCCCAAGTCCTTCCGTCAAAGAGTCATATTCGTGTCCATCCTCAGACTTCAATTGCGTTGTTTCAGCTTGAGAGATCGGCACATGTTGCATGGCATCGCCACAGATCTCAGAGTCCACATCTGAGTAGTTGTTTATACTACGAGATCCCTCTTCGAGGTAGTCTTCTTTAGCAGTGTCGGATGTTGCGTCACTATCAGAGCTTTCCAGCGGAGGCATATTGGACAGTACCTCTTCACTCGCCTGCTCCTGAGAGGAGGTGAAAACTTCTCGCACGAAATCCAAGCAAAAGCCTCTCACTTCAGCACTCACCTTCTTCAGCTTGCTCTCGACATAGTTCACAGTGTCCTGTCATGCGAGAATTTCAGCAATTAAAGAGGACAGCACATGAACAAGCGTGACAAGAGATATGTCATTACATCTATTCAATTAGTAATTGGAAGGTCAAGATATAGGCGTATGCATAAATTGCAATGAACACGAACACCATAGTCTACTGAAAAATTTGCTTGGAACCAGACGAAAGCAAGAGATGTTACTCATGAGTGACAGTATACTAATGAAGAAGAGAGGAGTGGTAGAAGCCAATCAGTGAAAAGGGTCGAAAGTAACAAAAGATCACCATGCAGATGACATCTTCCACATCCAAACAGAATTCTTCAATCTTCCCGCTTATGTCCCCAACGATGTCAGCCAGCCAAGTATTGCCATTAGTAATCGCCATGTCACACCGATTAGCTACACCAGAAGTGCACCAATCTGACTCTCCAGTGGGCCTATCATGCGAGACAAAAATGTTATGCCAAGTATTCCAACGATCAAAATTAAGAGATGTTCTGATCAAATAAATTTTCAGAGAAGTAGAAGTCTAAGAGATGTAAAGCGAAAATATGAATGATTCTCTCTCTCTCTCTCTCTCTCTCTCTCTCTCTCTCTCTCTGTGATATGACATCATCAGACATTGCAAAACAAAAAAGCACTTCTCTTGCCGAACCTTAACGAGGAAGATGCCTTGCTTAAGGCTCTCCAACTCGCTCATACATAGTTGACCATGATCTTTGGCTCACTCCTAGTAAAATCAGTGCTGTTTCACTCACAGAAAAGCTCTCACACTATCTTCTAGGGGCCTATTCCATCAACTACAAACGCATGGATCTGCTAAAAAAATTCAACAAATTGGATATTCTTTTTCACGTGGGATTTCCATAAAACCAATGAAGGAGCTATTTTTTAAGCTCTTCCTAATGATTTTCCCCCGGTTTCCCTCTGTGTTGAGATAAACTAAAACAATTCTGTGCCCGTGAAAGAAATTCCCCAGACACCACAAGTGATCAGTCACGGTACAGGCCAAGAAAAGAATATCAACCGATCAACACATTATCATCAGTTCACCTATTGAAGACCAGCAAAGATCAGTCGAGACCCAAAAACGGGAAAGATCGTAAATTTATCGAAATTACAGCACTTTGCAATCCATCTGACATTATGTTAATAAAAACCAATATCAAATCAATCCCCAACATGCAAAAGGGACACGTAGCGCCCTAGTGAAACTAGCCCGAAGACAAAAAATACGTGATCGACACTATTCAACGCCCCGGGAGCTTGACTGCAACACAATGCAAGAGAAGTTACTCAAAACGTCGACGACCAACAAGAGCTCGTGTACCGAAAACGACGAATCAAAACTACGCTAAACAAAGCAACAATGCGGAACCCAGTTTCAGAATTAAGGAAACATTACGTGGGAAAACTAAAAGAAACCTGATCCTCCTTTTGGGAAAGCACAGGACCTTCAGAAACGTTGTTCTTGCTGAGAGCAGGAGATTGCAGAGAGAGAAAGAAAGAGAGAGGTGGAGGGTGTTTTGAATAAGGAAAAGGAGATGTGTTTCTTTAATCTATGAGATTAGAATCAATTAACAACCCCCGTTTGACTATGTTGGAACTTGACTCGAACTCGGACTCGCCAAATCCTTCGGAACTAAGGTTTAGGGTTTTGTGTTTTTTGAGGGCATGATTAATTAAAAATTTAAAACTACAATAAAATATGCTAAATCATGAAATTTTATGAATATATTAAATTTCATTGTAACTAAATTTTTTTAAATTACTTTTAACCATATAATATCGAATTATTTCGACAAATTAGTTGGACAAAACACAAAAAAGAACACTAACGTGGATTATTTGTGCGATTATCATAGACATGTAGATAAACAATTTAACTAAATACTTTAATATATTAATAGGGCATTGCATTACTATGGAATAAACTTATGTGGTGAAGTTGTTTCTTATAAAAAAGTAAGGGAAAAATTACATTCATTTATTTTATGTTCCCTGAGATATTTTAACTAACGTTCAGTATTTAACTTTTATTCTTTACCAAATATTCGATACTACTGACAATGTAGATACAAGACATTTAAATCATATTCGAATGTTCGAATAATTTTTAAGATAGAACAATAATATTTTTACAAAACTTGAGATTTCTCTTTCAACAAGCTCAATTCTTTGAATGCCACATTCTCCATATCAGTTAACCTCTTTCTCAACGAAAGTGTATATCAATTTTTACAAGTTGCGCAAAATTCAGCTCTTCCAATGTGAAAACTATACCTTCATCTATTATGGGTAATGGATCTTAATCTGTCCACATGTAAATTCCTTTCACGTTGTTATTTGTCTAATTGTCGTTTTATAATGGGCATTGCGAGGATTGATTATGATAGACAACTTCCTACTTAATCAAACCGCACTATCTATGGACTTGAATTGAAAATCAATAAGAGAAAAGGTTTCATAAGAGAATGATTAATAGGGCGATGTTTCTTAATTTTATGCTAGCTAAAATAAATGTGCTTTCCCAAGTTGAATATATTTTCTTCATTATTTGTAGAGCTTTTGTGGTGCTTTTGTTTTTGGCTTTCGCCATTGTTCTTTTTTATTCCAACTGGCATTTTTTTTTTTTTAATAAGGGATAAACTTAGCTACATTGTCTAAAGTTACCAGAGACTAAGGCCCTGCATGGTTGCACCCTATTTCTGTTCCCAAGAACAAAAATTTCTGTTTTTTTGTTCCAGGAAAAAAAAGGAACAAGAAAGCGTTTGTGTGCGTTTCTGTTCTTTTTATTCTTTTGTTCCTGGAACAAAAAAACGGAAACAAGAAACAAAAAAACTTGTTTCTTGTTTCCGGAACACAAATCGAAACACTTTCTTTTTTTCTTTTTTCTTTTATTTTCTTGTTCTTCTTTCATGGCCGAGGCCGGTCGTCGGCCGGCTGCTTTCGCCACGGCCGGGCGACGGCGGCCGACGAGGGGCGGCGGCCTCGCCCGCCCACGGCGAGGCTCGCCGCCCCGGCGAGGGCGACGCCGTCCCCGGCGAGGCCGAGGCTCGCCGTAGGCCGGGCGAGGGTCGACCTCGCCATGGCCGGGCGAGCTCGAGCTCGCCCAGATCCGGGCGAGGCCGACCTCGCCCGGCCGCCGGCGAGCCTCGGCCTCGCCGAGCCACCGCCAAGCGACGCCGACTGGCGGTGGCTCGGCGAGGCCGAGGCTCGCCGCCGGCCCAGGGCGAGGTCGGCCTCGCCGGATCGGGCGAGCTCGAGCTCGCCCGCCCATGGCGAGGCCGACCTCGCGCCGGCCGGGCGAGCTCGATCTCGCCCGGATCCGGCGAGGCCGAGCTCGCCCGGCGGCCGGCGAGCCTCGGCCTCGCCCGGCGGTGGCTCGTCGGCCGGCCCGGGCGAGCTCGGGCTCGCCGGATCAAGGCGAGGCCGACCTCGCGCGGCTCGGGCGAGCTCGATCTCGCCCGGATCCGGCCTCGAGCTCGCCCGGCGGCGAGGCGAAGCTCGCCCGGCGGGCCGCGAGCCTCGGCCTCGCTGGCGGTGGCCGCGAGGCCGCGCGCGCCGCCCGGGCGAGCTCGGCCCTCGCCGGCCGGTCGCCGGGCCAAGGCCTTGGCCGGCGACCGGCCAAAAGAAGAAAAAAATTGAAAAAGAAAAAAGAAAAAAAGGAAAAATAAGAAAAAAATAGAAAAAATAAAAGAAATAAAAAAATTATCCAAATTTACCAAACATGTTTTTTTTATTTTTATTCCGGAACAAGTTTACCAAATGCGTATTTTTGTTCAAAAATTGTTTCCGGAACAGAAATACTTTTTTCTATTTCGTTCCTCAAACAATTTTTAAATGTAAACACAACCAAACGCGCCCTAAACTAATAGATTCCGGATATTGGTGTTACAGTAGATAAAGTTTAGGATTTTTTGTGGTAGATGGATGGTTTTTTTTTTTTTTTTGGTTATATTGATACAAGTTTTGAAGCTTTTGTGACACAAAAAAACATTTTGGATATTAGGGTTTTTTGTGGTATTTTTGTAGCCTTCTTATCTTAACGAGTAGACTGCTACTTTTCTTTAACTACAAAGGTGGCTCTGATGCCAACTAAGTAATTATCAATTTTTAGTCATCCGACCTTAAACGACTTTCGATGATATCACGATGTACAGGTATTTAAAAACTTCTTATTGGATAGATTGCAATCAAACCTATTGGAAATAAAGATTTATAGTGGAATTACCAAAATTATTTGGAGAAAAGGTAAAAGAAAGAATTAGAAGGAGATAATGATTATGTTCATATCACGTATGGAGAGATAACTACTGCAGCGACCTTAGAGGCTTAGAGCATGTTTGAATTCAAATCCTTGTGAATCCCCTTATCAATGTCATGGCAACAGATGAGAAAACACATTTGTTTGATATAGATGACTACATTGGAATTTTTAAAAACTTATCATGAAAGTATAACCAAATTTTAAAACATGCAAAACATAAAAAGTGTGATCAAGCACTTCTTTAGATCCGTCCAATTTGTTTAGCGAAAAACGACGACGTGGTTTATTTTAAATAATTTCTCTATCCTACATGGCAAATGATTTGAGTGAAAACGTTTACATTAGCAAAATGACGTTGTTTCGAATAATTTACTTGTACAAAAATGGCATCTCTCCCAAATTGAAGTTCTCCAAACCCTAAGCCCCAAAACCAAGTTCTCCAATGTGGAGTTCCATTGCAATTTGGTCCCCTCATGAGATAAATTTCGATGACTATCTAATCTTTAGTTTATAGAGTTTGAGTTCGACGCCCATCGCAACTTAAGGTTCTCTTCTCATCAATCTCGAGTGAGCTCAACTTTATATGGATTTGGTGAGCTCTAAGCTTATGGGATTCAATTGAGCCCAAGCTTGCTTGGTCAGTCAAACCTTGACCTCGTTGGCCCACATCCTAGTAACTAGATTGCCAACCATTGCTAAGACACGTGATTAGTGGAAGGAGAAGGAGAATGAAAAAGAAAATAATAAAAAAATTATTTTTTTAAATAATTAAAAAGTGGATTTTAAAAAATAAAATTAATTGAAAATGGAAATTTTAATAAAAATATTTCTATAAGAACAAACTTTCATTAAGCAAAGGCTTGAGCTCGAGTCCTAAACACCTGCACACGGGAGGGTTAGGATCAGAGCTAAATCGTCGGGACCTGAGCATGGCCTCTATGGACCCAAGTTCAAGTGTCAAAACGCCTAATATAGGTAGGCAGGGTTTAGGCCTAGTCTTGATGGATCAAGCATGGGCACTAAGGGCCTAGACCTAGGCTCAAGCATCAAGGTTTTGTGCCTGACTTCGATAGACCCAAACTTAGTCGCTAGGAAACCTGCTCCTAAACATCGAGAATCAACATTGGAGTGTCCATGCCCAAACATAAAGTTTCAAATCCAAGTTCCAATATCTAATCATATTTTATTCGGTTTTCTAAAATGTAATCTTTGTTAGAAAAACCTTTTTATTTAACTAGGACAATATTTTCTATTGACAAATTTTCCTAAATCAATATGACCAAAAAACAAAATTTTCCTAAACAAGCCAAGTGCCAGAAAATCGAGGAAAATATTTTAGAAAATATTTTTCACAAAACAAACCAGCCTTAAATCAAATAAACATTTTACTAGTTTAGGATATCTGGCGTAAATTAGAATTTTTAAATGTTTTTGGAAATCTCTAGCAATGAATTTTCATCCTGGAGAGCAACTCGTGACGAGTTGAGCGACGTCCGATTGTTCCGGCGCGCGAACGCTCCCTAAAACCCTCAGTCTATCCCTCCACCGCCACCGCCACCGCCACCGCCACCGCCGTCGACCATCGCCGTCGACCACCGCCTCCGACCACCAAGTACCCCTCCACCAGCACCGCTCCTCCAATCCGCCACCGCCAGTCCTCTCTCTCTCTCTCTAAGCCACCATCGCCGGGCCGTCGCACGTCCTGCTCAGCTCGGTCTCTCTTCCGGAGCCCCTCTCTCCCTCTCTCGCTCTCTCGCTCGCTCGCTCGCTCGCAGAGCAAGGTAATGTATTGTTCTTCTTCATTTTCTTTCAAAATTTGTTGGGTTTCCTGCGTTCTGCAGATCAAGGCCACCGTCGCCCTGTTCCAGAACATGGTAGCCGTGTTTTGGTGCCGATGATTGTGTATTGTGCTCGTGTTTACGGTCAAACAGCTCGATCTGATCTGGGTTTT
Organism: Eucalyptus leucophloia subsp. euroa; assembly: GCA_017140325.1. Classification (NCBI taxonomy): domain Eukaryota; kingdom Viridiplantae; phylum Streptophyta; class Magnoliopsida; order Myrtales; family Myrtaceae; genus Eucalyptus; species Eucalyptus leucophloia. The sequence goes on along the minus strand of CM029472.1, from coordinate 34,348,464 downwards.
TTTTACCAATTCAGTGCCCTTTTTCTGCTTTGGCTTGCACTGGTTGGATGCTGTGGATATGATGGTGGTAGTTTTTGTCATGTAGAAGTATTCTCGGAGTGTAGAAATGGCTAAAGTGTAACACTGTTGGAATTTCTGGAGGGTAGGGAATTTTCCGTGTTTCTTTCCGCTTGCTACTGGTCTGAGTAGGGAAACATAATTAGCTTGTTCAAGAAAGGAATTTGAATGGACAACTCAGGCATCATTAAAACGTGAATTTTAGTGAGCCCAGTCATTTCTTTCGTATTGCTGAATAAAGAGGAGAAAAGGTTTCGAGCTTCAGCTCCTCTATGGTAATTGAGCTGAGTCGAGTGAGATATAGTATTAATAATCTTTTCGAGTTCAGTTACGGCACAAAAGATTGTACTTGATTGAACTTGAGTCATGCTCAAGCTCGACATTATAACTGTTTGGCTCGGCTTGGTTATCTCCTAATTACCCACATCAACCTCTCTCTCTCTCTCTCTCTCTCTCTCTCTCTCAAACCTCTGAGAATTTTGCACTCTTTCTGAGCAGCACTTAGGTAAAGAGAGAAGTAAAGATGGCAGTGGACAGAGATCAGATTCAAGAAGAGGCTTCTCTTTCACATTTGTACAAAATCATTCTTGGTTGGGACTATTTTCAAATCCTTAAAGAAGTCAATGTATTCTCTCTCTCTCTCTCTCTCTCTCTCTCTCTCTCTCTCTCATGTGCTAGTGTTTGATTGTGCAAAAGTTGATCTTCTCACTTTGATAGCAACAAGGTAGCAGGAGCAAAGAGCATGATAAAGAAGGAACTGCTCCCAGTGTAAAGCGAGTAAAGTACACATATAAAGATGTCGATGACTACATTTCTACCTTTGAGTCTCTTTTGTTTGAAGAGATTAAGGCCCAGATTGTTCAGAAGAGTGACAGTGATGAAGATGCTGGTTTTTCTTTTTTCTCATTGACTCCATTCTCTTTCTGGTGATTACTATTTTTCTGAGGAAGGATGTTGATGGTACCGTGATTTTGGACCTTTGCAGTTATCGAGTGGAAACATGGAGTGGTTACCAAGTGCAATGAGTCTGATGGGTTTCACTTGCCAGAGGTCACTTATGGCTCCTCTTATAAAGATTTCTCCATATCTCAGAATGATCTGCTTTTGCTATCTAAAGAAAAGGTTATCAAATCCATTTACTCCTCTTTTGGCTTTTAGCAGTACATTGCTCAATTTCCTCTTCAATCATTTAGCATTGATTCAAAGTTTCTTTTGATAATGTCTTCAGTTATACCTAAATGACTTAATTCTCACAGAATGTTGCTTGATGCAGTTTGAAGAAGGCAAGAAACTCCCAACAACTTTTGCATTTGCTTTGGTGGAGCACCGTCAGATACGTGAGACGGGAGGGTCTGGGCAGAACAGTGACTGTCACTGTCTAGTTGTACTTAGACTTCGAATGCATTTGACTGGACAACTCATGCCTATGCTGACTGATAAGGTTGACTCTAGTCCTCGGCTGCTAAATATGCGTTCCCTCATTAGTGAAGGAGGAAGTCTCTTTATATAATGAAGGTAAGCAGGGAAGAGTTCTCAGTTTCTGTTCCTATGCCATTGCTAACTATTAGATGACCATTGAGTTATATGAGGAAATTAATTATCAATTGATAACAGGAGATAAAATTGCTTTTGTCATGTTTCTCTATTAATTGGAAGTTTAGGCCTGAATTTTTGTCTTCTTGTTTGTGTTACATGTAATTTTAATCATCTCTTCTTTTTTTTCTTTTTTGACAAGGGCATGTAGTTTTATTCTTATCAATCCAGTTACAAGGCCTTTGTAGCTTGAGTGCTCGTCGAATATTTAAAGCTAGTAGACAGATGAGAATTAAAGCATTTTTAATATGCTTTCACAGGCAACTACCTTTTTTTTTTTTTTTATTCTATGGAGTGTTGAACCCTTCAGTCATATGTTATGACAACACTTTTATTGGACACTAGATATTGAAAGTTATGATCTTGTAAGCTTCTCTTGACCTTTTTCAGGGTAATTTCTGATTGACTTTCATGTAAAGGTTTTAATCTAATGAATAACAGTAGTTCCCCTGGACAAGCCCCTTTCCTTGGGGCTAGAATTTTAATCGTTAATATCAGGTTGTAAACAGTGGTTTATTTGATGATAAGCTATTTATGAACCATCATCCATATTTATTTGGAATGAATTTTGTAGTGACATTTAGCATTGCTCAAAAGACCTTACTCCTAGGAGAACCAAACATTTACCATCCTATTCTTCTTTATTTGAATATAATCAAAACATTGGCTTTCAGAGTTCTAGATGTTAGTGCCTTGCATATGAAAAGGGCAATGGAGTTAATTATAGTATAGCAAGAAAAAAAAAGCATGGGTAATGCCTAATTTGGATATTGGTCATCTGGAGTAATATGAGCTAGAAGCTTGGACAAATGGTTTTATATATAACAGAGGGGCAATTAATTTGGGTTTTTATTTTCAAATTTCTTATGGTGGTATTTAAACGGCATTGGAGTTGACATAATATCTAGCACTAAGTTAGAAAACACCGAAATTCATCTTCTTTTTTATTTTATTTGGTTATCTGTAAGATGTCTGTTGTGACTTGTAGGCTTGGATGTGTCTTTTGTTTTGGCACAATAATAGGATGTTAATTTTCTCTCTTTACCCTATTTTTGCTAGCAAGGAGGGAGGAAATAAAAGAAGTTCTGAAAGAGATGAAATTGCTAAATACTATGTTGTCTTGTGTCTTCCCTTATAAACTTATATGGCACTAAATTTAGTGATAATGATAGTTTATCACTAAATAGTCAATATGTTTGGCTCAGCACCTCTTGTTGGCTATGCTGTTATGTAATCATCAACTATCGAATTTAGACATTTGCCTTCAAGTGGAATGATCATTGAGCAAGACCAGCTGAATGTGATTTTTATTGTAAGCTGGAATTAACGGATGGACCACTATGATAAATGGGAAATTCTTCCAATAGATATTGAAATTAAATTTTTCATCAGCTGGATTTTTTTCAAGTATGCATGTGCTAATCTTTGGCAATCAATTTGATGTCTTCTGCAGCTTTGCAGCTTATCTACTATTTCTCGTGAATATGTAGCTGTACACAATATTGGTTCCCTTCCTTTCAAAGACATAATACTAGCTGCTGGGGAGAAGAATCCCACTCCTTCTGACCAGGCCTGGAAAATTTCCAAACCTCTGGGGGATTATATCAAAAGTAATTTGAATGAATCTCAACAAGAAGCTATAAATGTGAGTATCCCTTTCCTATTTGTTTCCCTATCAAAGGATATTTGGATGGAGCTTTGTCCTTTCCAGTTACATAAGGTGGAAAGGGGATGACAGGCTTACACAGGACAATGCTTAGTAAAGTTATTTCTGTTAACTAAGTCACCTTAAAGCTTGCTCAAATGTTTCTTAGTGCTTGTGACGAACTCTTTGTTCATATCTTCCACCCTGGCAGTCTTTTCAAATTCTTTTTGCTTTTCATCTTTAGAGTTTCTCATTCATTATCTATAGTTGCCATTTGCAGGTTGGTTTGTCACGGAAGCCATTTGTGCTTATACAGGTTTTTCTCGTTACGAACTACCTTTAGATCTCTTTTTCCGATACACGTCATTTGATATTATCTCATCGAGAAATAGATATTTACATCTTTGGCTTATACGTAGTTTAACCCATAGCTTTACATGCTGCTTCCATACTTGACCTTGACAAGCTCTTCCTATTGCCCTTTGTAAATATACAATATTCAGATGAAGATCTTCTATGTGATAAAGAACTGATCCACTCTGCATCTAAATGTCCCTGAAAATTATTATGTCCAGAGTCCTAATATGACAATCTTTTCCTTGAAGGAATATTTCAAAAACTATGAACTATGGAATCCTAATGATTTTCTCATGGAGAATCTATAAACTGACTGACTCTAGTCTAGCTACCTTGCATTTTTGTTTATTGTTAACTGTCCTTTACTGCTAGTGGGAAAAACAGTGTCTCTATAACACTTCTCATGGGAAGACTTGTACATTTTTCTCTAGGGTCCCCCTGGAACAGGGAAAACTCAGACTATCCTTGGCCTCCTGAGTGCCATTTTGCATGCCATTCCAGCTCGAGTGCACTCAAAGTAAACATTATTCTTGTATTAATATACATTTTTACTCAAATTTGTGTCACTAACATTGCTATAAGTGGTGTTTCTTGTATATTGCAGAGGTAGACTCCGAGGATTAAAGCGTGGACCAGAATTACCCATCAATGAAAAGTATGTATTTGGCAGTTATATAACCTATTTTAGAGGATATACTTTGCAAGAGTAATATATTCTCTGTCATCGTGTTATCCTGGTAACTTTTTTTTTTTTTTTTTTTTTTTAAGGTGCTTTTCACTTAATTAATGCTCAGATACCTGCGATTGTGTTGATTTTAATTAGCATTTTCTTCTAACTATAGTTTTAAACTTTTCATCTACGGAGATTCTGCAGCTGTTAAATGAAATGTTATGCTGTTTTAATGGCAGGCTAAAACTTTATGCTTGTCGGCACAATGTGTTGAAAATATAATCTGAATGTCTCACGTAATAGCATTATCTAAGGATAGAATCTTCTAGTGTTGGAGAGATGTGTCATTTGAAGGCTCTAGATGTTGGTTGGCAAATTAGTGTATGGGATTGGAATGTAAATGGCAAGAAGAGTGGATAACTAGTCCAGACATGAACTTCATGGTCAGACAGAAAGTGTTTTCTTAAGCATAGTGAGTTGTTTGGGTCTTTGTTTTATTCCACGAGCAGTTCCAGGTCTATTAGAGTGGAACCATGACTGTTGGAAGGGCATCTTCTCTCTTGTCGACAGAAGAAAAAGCTAATGCGATTCCTAACTATATTTTAACTCATCCAGGGGGAGACAAATAGACCTTTTGATGGGAGTATGTAAACTCTTACACCTATAAGAATAAATTATTGTGTTGCCCCTCTTGTTTTAGCTAAACTGCAGTGATATCCCTGGTGTTCCATAAAATGACCGTGACGCTCTTCATATTCTTCAAAAATGATAGTCACATCTGCTTGTTGAAAGATTTTGCACTTCAAAAGGACTAGAACATCTTGTGATTGCCTTAGTGAATCTCTTTTAACACATTGCGACCTTACTATTTTAGATAGGACGAATTGCAACACTTATATATGTTCTACAATCTCGAATCAGCAGATAATTAACTTCATTTTAATTGTTGGAGTACTTTTGAACCCTTTGCAATATTAAATTCCCCCTTGCATTGCATTGGTAATTTGATATTCTCCCACTAATTCCAGATAGAAAATAGTGATATAGTGGACTAAATGATAGGGAATAGAGTTTTTGCAGAAATGCATCATTTGATGCTCAAAACATGATCAAATTCATACTTCTGTAAGCTATCTTCTTTGAAAATATGTCAATATTCCACTTATGCCTACACATGAACACATGAAAACATATCCATGCATTTGTTCCTGAGGCTAGGGAACAGTGATGAAGCTAGGTCGTTGTGCCAGTTGGGGGCACCAACGGAAATAATAACATGCTCTGTATAGAGAGACTTCATCCAGAATTCTAAGTTTTGATGACTTTGGAACCTATCCTTTGAAAGTTGAGATCTTAGCCCCTAAACTAACACTTGTTTTTGGTCTAATGCCCCTGTTGACTTAAAATATGGATTGTGATTCTTGCTTGTGATCAAGCTGTGTAAGAACATAACTAAGTACCAGACCATTGGTCCAAGGTTAAGCTAAAAACCATTGCATTGAGGTCATAAGCAACAATTATCATGTAAAAAAGTTTCACAAACTAAAATTGCAGAAAATTTCATATCACAATTATTGCATTTGCCTAAACTAAGTCCTGAACTAAATTGACATAGACAATAAAAAAAGTAAAATCCGTATCCTTTAAATTTAGTAATTATGTATGGATCAAGACAAAACTTCTATGTAGATAAGGGTCAGAGACCATAGTATCAGAAAACTAAAAGTGCTAATGACATGGATGGTCCCTGAAATTTTTTTCTACCTTTAATGTAGTCCTCAAGCTTTTTTTTTTTTTTTTTTTTTTTTTTTCAATTGAATACCTAAAATTTCCAAAATTCACTCAATGTTATTCTTTTATTAAGTGTGTCACCACATTACATGAATTTACTGGACATGTGACTGCCACGTCAGGTTTATCGGGCCAAACAAATGGCATGGACTGCCACATTGTATTCCTAATTGAGCAATTTTCTTTCTTTTCTGTTTGGGCCAAAATAACGAGGGGGAGAGTGGAAGCCAAACGTGAGCCATGTGGACACTAGCATGATAAATTTATCATTAAGTTAAGAAAAATTATGGTCAAGTCAGCTACCAGTGTAAAAGTTTTGGGGGGAAGGAGTCCCCTGAGTGGATCTTTTGAAGTTCAGGGACTGGGTTGTGGGGGAAAAAGGTTTGGGGACAACATTAAACATTGAAGTAAAATTCAGGGACCACCCATGCCAGTTTCCTAAACTAAAAGTTTGGGATCTGAAATCTCAATTTTCAGTCATTTTTGTTTTTGGTCAAATATGATTTAGATAATTCAGTGGAGTCAAATACAAAAGATAGTGGGGTCAGATCAATGTGATTAAAAAACTAGAGGTAGTATCAGATTTTTCTACAAATTGAGTGGGGCAATTGGCACTGCTTCCCTCTCCAACCAGTCGAGTTACTTGCATAACCCACTAAGTATAACGTGGCCCTGCTGCTGCTAGGGAAGCTATTGAAAGAATTTTCTTCTGTGGCTATCTTGATCAGTGACACATGTAACCTTTAGGTACATTCACTGGGGACATGCATCTCCATGGTTAAGCAATATCAACCCTAGAGATGAAAATCTGCCGACTGATGGCGATGATGGCTTTTATCCAACCACTGGAAATGAGTTGGTAAGAGAGTTTGCATTCATGTTGTTCCTATATGACATGTGTATATAATCTTTTGACATCTGCCTATTGTGCAGAAACCAGAAGTGGTTAACTCCTGTCGTAAATATCGTGTGCGCGTGTTGGTATGTGCCCCGTCGAACTCTGCTCTTGATGAGATTGTGTTGCGTATTATAAATGCTGGTAAAGAATCTATCTCCGCATAGCTGCTATTATAATATCAGTTTCATGTCTATTTTACCTTTGCCTGACATTAATTAACAAGGAAGTTCTCACACAGTTTCTTTGGGACACGTTATTGTGATCCTTGGTTGAGTGTAATGAAGAGAATGATGTAAATAGAGGTCCATGTGAGGGACAGCTGTTACTAATATGGATTTTCATTCCTATAGGGGAACTAGAATGCCTTCTGATAGATTATCCTTGTTTAACTGCCATATCATTATCTTCTATTTGTTGTTGGATTAGGGCATAAATAAACTTCATTCTTGTGCATCATAAAGTCAAAAAGATGGATAAACATTCTCGAAGGAAATGGGGTACCATATTGCTATTATCTAAATAATGTTAAATTTGAGACCAATGCATGTGGTCAAATTTTCTGTTGGTCATTCCTCATCATCAACTATTAGTATGACTTTTTTCCTTGCCTTTTCTTATTCTTCTCATCATCTAATTCTCAGGCATCCGAGATGAAGATGATCATGTGTATAATCCTAAAATAGTGCGCATTGGTCTTAAAGCACATCACTCTGTCCAGTCCGTTTCCATGGATCACCTGGTATGTCAGATGTTTAGTCACGTTGTAGTCTCTCATTTAACTTTCTTTCTTTGCTTGACTATTTAATTTGCCTTCTTGATCAAGTTTTATTTTTGCTAATGTGCGTGGGCATAAAAATCAGTTCTCACATGCAATCAACTTCAAGAAAATGCTATATCATAATTCAGTTTCTGTGCTTTGGTGAAGAAGAGATTTAATTTTCCATGTCACTTCAAGGGACTGTTCTTTAGTTAGTTGACAATGGCTATATTAAGCTGGTGGTTGAACTTCTCCATATGCAGAATTTTTAAGGAATAATATCTTCTATGTTGTGGATCATTTAGCTTATGGAATTAAATTATTTGGGTGTATGGTACTCTAAATTTAACGGAAGCATCACTGAAGTCACCATCGGCACACCTATGTGCACCTGGAAATGCAATAAGCTGTGAAGATCTCTGCAATTTGTAATAATTCATGAAATTCTTTAACCCTAATCATGAATTATGGGATAAATAGAAAACAGCCAGCTTAGTGCAAGGAAAATCTGTGGGAACATGATCCTGGACCTCTAGGATATCTTCTTTGGGCTGTCCTTGTACTCAAGTACTTGGGTTTTGTGCCTTGTTATTAACAATAGCACTTGGTATCTTCGCATATCTTGCTGTGTCCGGCAAATCTGAGCCTCAACATATGCGATCTTGTAAGCCATATTGTATGAACCAAACTTATCATGCATCATTGACAGAGAAATGGGTCTTGTTAGCACTGCTCACTTGCATGCCAATCCCCGTTTCAGCCCCACTCAACCCTTAATTTATTGGACCTCTTGGTTTGTATTGGTGGTCATACTCAGAACACATCAGAATTGCCAGTCATCCCAATAACAAGAGCACCTGACTACGTCTGTTTACTCTCCTTAGTTTAGATACTTATACTAAACTTTAGGTCCACCATTTGAATGGCTAAATTAGTAATAATCTGGGTTGCTAGGGCAACAGCGGCAATTCTATCAGAAAACAAGCTTTAACTCAGCAGATCACTCACCGCAAGGGGTTTGCTTATGGCAGGAGTAGTAGCCACTAAATCATGGATGTCCCATCCTCAAGCTAATAAGGTATCAGGCAACGAATCTGTTGTAGCTAAGCCAAAATAATTAATCACACAAGGCTAAGACCATCAGAACTTTTTTCTTCTGTTTTTTTTTTTTTTTAATCCATTAAATTAGATTTGATTGGCGTTGCACCATATGGGTGCTCCTCTATACCAGTCAACTTTTGTTTTATTGTTCAGCACTTAGCTCAACCAGATGACGCAGCCTAGAAGATGGTTGACATTGGCCTTAATGGGGCTTGGGTATCGACTTTTACTTCTGATGGGACTACTATTTTTTTCTACCTTCTTCCGTTGTAGTAAAATTGGAATCAACTATATCTGTTCCTTTTATTGATAATTTTCCTAGCTAATCAAGGTTTGGTTTCCTGAATTTCCTACTTTGTTAGTTTCAAAGTTGAATATGGCTTCTGCATCAAGCACTGATAGAAGAGTCTATACATATAACCATAAGTCATTACCCCTGAGAAAGAAGTTATTGTATATGTTCAGCATGTATTTGGGAAGCCAGCCTAATCCAAAACATAAAAGAGAAACATAAACATCAATGATCAGCCTCGTGCATGGTTGCTTCCATAAAAGTTGGCTTTGACTACTTCAATCATCAAGGGATCCTAGTATGGTGCTATATGTTAATGCAGTATATGCTGTGGAAAACCTGAAAATCTTTAATTCTTCTCTGGCTTCAATTCAACTGATTGGGACAAGCTTCTGTTGGGTCAAGCTGCACTATGGCTCATCCAAGTCTCTTCCAGTATTAAAATGGCAGGGAGCTGCAGCCTTTGCATCCTTTCACAAGTTGGCGGTCATTCCACAAATTGTACATGGTAGTGGAGTAGCAAGACTTGTGTTTAAACTTGTAGGTCCCTCATTAAGCTTTTCATTTAAAATCAATGTCCATGTCATAGTCTTAGTCAAATTGTAGCTTACGTGCGAGGGAGTGTAAAGAATGTTTTATTATTAAAAACCTTCAGTTAATGGCTTATGTTTAGAAAAGTTGGTGGTGGTCCCTCAATATCTACATAGAGGAAATTTACTGAATGCTGCCTACTATGGGATTCTTCTTTCTAACCCTATATTTGTAATTGTGAGCAGTTGTGATTACTTAGGAAAGCTTTGTTTCTACTGTTGAACTTTTGGATAATATAATCTTTCAGATTGTGAAATTTTTCTGTTATTCTATATTTTCGGGTGATTGTTGACTCTTGGGAGCATTTGCAGGTCCAACAGAAACATAGTCATGGAGTAGCTGGAACGGATGCAGACAATATAAGGGCTGCACTTTTGGATGAGGCTGCTATTGTATGGATTCTGGGCTTATACCAGGAAGTTAAATTCCATGTCATTTTTCTTCATTTTGTTTATGTAAATGGCAGGTCTTTTCCACCCTTAGCTTCAGTGGGTCAACCATATTCAGTAAACTGAACCACGGTTTTGATGTTGTAATCATCGATGAGGCTGCCCAAGCTGTAAGTATCTGAGCTGCACGCAGTATGCATTTTGATGTGCTTTTCTGCCAAGTTCATAATGCTTCAGGATTATGTTAAATTGTTCTATTGATCTACTAAAAGTATTTTCTGTTGAGCTTTTATTCTTTAATTGTGACATTGGAATTGCTTCATCTGTAAATATCATTCAAAAGCTCAGATTACCTTTGATTTGGATTGACAAAATCATATGCTGAGGAAGATGTTCGCATATGAAATGAAAACTTAACAATAGTCTCCATGTCATCAGCTTGGTAATTTAGGAAATTAATGTCAAATTTAAGAAGCTTTATCATGGTATTGCCAAGTCATGTACTTCTTTGGTGGTTTACTGAACTAAAACCATGTTGTTTGGGCAATTTGGATATGATGTCACACCTGAAGCACCCTCTTCTTGCCAATTTTGTACCTTTTGCTTTTGTTGTATATATAAGATACAGAAACACCAACCCTCCCCCCCCCCCCCCCCCCCTAAAAAAAAAGGGTCTAGTCCAATTAAGATTGAATGTACTTTCAACCTCTAAAGACTCGTTTATGGTGTATGGCTGAAGAACTTACTTTGGCTTTCCATACTCCTGATTAGGTTGAACCAGCAACTCTTGTTCCACTGGCTAATGGGTGCAAGCAGGTTTTCCTGGTAAATTGCTCATTTCTGATGCTCTGCCTCTCAAGAAGAAATTCTTTTGATGTGTCTTTGGTACATTTAGAAATTCTAGACATTTATCGGCCTCCCATGTCTCATTGAATGAGGACACCATCCACATAAAGAAGCATGTGCATTTGTGCAGATTCTAGCGGAGGCATATGCTTAAGTTGATAATGTAACATCCTTTGGTTGCTTTTCAGGTTGGTGACCCGGTACAGTTACCAGCCACAGTGATTTCTCCAATAGCCAACAAATTTGGGTAGATTGCCTCATTCTGTGATAACATTATTATGCCTCTTTGCTACATCTTAGAACGGATATTCCTCTGCTTTAAATCTAATTTTCATCATTCGTTCTTTTTTTCTTATTTTTTGTTTCCAATTTTAGGTATGGCATGAGTTTGTTCCAGAGGTTCCAGGAGGCTGGTTATCCTGTTCTTATGCTCAAGGAACAATACCGGATGCATCCTGAGGTTAATTGATAGTGGTTTTTAATTACATGTGAGACTTATTAATGGGTCACAATGCACAATGTTAGTGAGGCGTAGGGATGTTTATGATTCAGACTTGTGAGACAAACTCTGCATCTTTTCCCTGGCCTCTCATCTCTAAGCTTCTTTAGGTGGCATCATTGAAAAGGGAACAAACAAAGACTCTGGTCCGTCTATCTTGCAATGATCTGACGTGACCACTTTTGTTTTTTTTACTGGATCATTTAGTATTCTACCTAAATTGTCTCTTCTTTCTTTGACAGATAAGAAGCTTTCCTTCTCGTGAATTCTATAATGAGGAACTGCAGGATGGGCCAGATGTCAAGATTCAGACACAACGGGCTTGGCATGAATTTCGGTGCTTCGGGCCATTTTGCTTTTTTGACATCCATGAGGGGGAAGAGTCCCAGCCATCTGGTAGTGGGTCTCGGGTGAATATTGATGAAGTTGAGTTTATTGTCAGTATGTATCTCAAATTGGTGACTAGATATCCTGAGCTCAAGTCAAGTTCAAGACTTGCAATTATATCCCCTTACAATTATCAAGTCAAGCTTCTGAAAGATCATTTCAAGCAAATTTTCAAGGAGGAGGCAAAGGAAGTGGTGGATATAATCACTGTTGATGGATGTCAGGTTTGCATTTCCTACGAAAATATTATGATTTCATTGGTGTCTATTCATGATAAATATCTGCGATATATCTATGTTTCGTAGCGAATAAAAAAAAAAAAATGCTTTTTGGTTATTGCTTCATGCACAATCTTTCATGCAAGATTAGATAATCTTGTGGATTTTCATCCACCACTTCTCTTTCTAAGATTTTGTTCCTCTTAAAAATGTAAAATTTTGTTAATGCCGGAGCAAGGTCCTTTATCTGAGAATGGAGGCTGTTACACTGACAATTGTGAGTTGGAAGGTTAATTTCAGACAGTTCTTGATTTCTCTTGGTTCTCGATTTGGTGAAAAGAATGTAATGCCAAAGCACTAAAAATACTATCCCTTTCTCTTAGCAGCTTTGATGATTCTGTCCATCTCTTTTGTTCCCTCAGAGGCATGCCTCTTCTTGTGAAATATTCTAAAATTAAACCCTTGGCTTTGTTTCTTTCATCACTAAAATGGTAAATCAAATCTTCTTTCAGGGAAGGGAGAAGGATGTTGTGATCTTTTCTTGTGTTAGGGCAAGTAAAAGTAAGAGTATTGGATTTTTGTCAGATTATAGACGAATGAATGTTGCAATCACCAGAGCAAGGTCTTCCGTACTGGTAAGGATGTGAATATGGGAATGTCTTTTTTCCAATCTCAGACATAGATAGATCGATCGTTGGACTTCAGGCACGAGGAACCTCTTGACTTTGTCTACAGGTGGTGGGTTCTGCATCCACATTGAAAAATGATGAACATTGGGGCAACCTAGTAGAAGCTGCTACTGAGAGTGGCGGATTGTTTAAGGTCAGTCTCTCCACCAAACTCTATGAATTCTCATTGTGTACCATTGTACATTTAACTAGCCTGGAAACATGGAGCTCCCTTTGTAGTTCTGCGCATTACCTGGGGCTTGGTAATCATTTTCTGTATCGATAACAAATCATCTTATACTCCCCGTGACAACTACTTCTGTAGATGTTTCTTATGTCTTGTTTGCTTCTTAACTTAAACACAGTGGAGGCCTTTTGGTTCCTCTGCACTCCTCATTATCTCATAAGTCCCGAGTAAATTTTTTTGTTGCAGGTTTCCAAGCCCTACGGCTCGTTTCTGTCAGATGAAAATCTGGAAACCATGAGACTGAAAAAGGATGAACATCAGCCAGACGAAACGATGATGAACGAGGTGGACACCATTCCTTCAGTATATGGCAACAGTGGTGATGCTGAACCTGGCCAAGGAGACGACAATGACTATGGGGATGGCGATGGTGACATGGCTTTTGGCGATGGGGAAGACTAATCTGCTTAATCTTCTTCAATCGATTCATGGTTATACGAGATCTTTTTCCTACGACATCTATGCCTGTTGTTGGAAATGTTGAGCGGTCTGATGTGAAGAGCTTCCTACTCCTGTAGGCTATAATCGCCTCCTGAAACCCCGATGTCGAACTTTTCTACGGCAATGCAGGGTGCTTTTTGACACCGGAGCGGTTAGCGTCAGAATTTACCTGAAGTTTCTGTTGATTTTCAAATATTTATGAAGGAGAACAATCATATCTTGTGTGATTTACTTCTCAACGATGATATTGAGATTGTTTTCCCGTTCTCCTTTAATCCATTAGGAGCTCCGACCTTTTTCATTCGGCCAGTTGCTCTGTCTTAGTTTAGGCTTTGTATGTTTGGTGGAAGGTGAATGTTTTCGCAAATACTTTTCCGAAAATGATTATACACATCGCTTAAAATAATTAGTCAATAATTTTTTTTTTCATTTGTTGATCTAACTATTTTTATGTAGGGGTGATCGGTTTCCGGTTCGGTCTAATTCCACCTTAGAACCGAGAACCGGACTAGGAGCACCGGTTCCCAAAATTGCAAACCGTGGACCGGACCGTTTGGTCCTAGGACTGGGAACCGGACCGGACCATCTCCGGTCCGGTTCGATCTAGTCCAACAAAATCGGCTCTACTTTTTTGCACTAAAGAGTGACCGACTTTTTTGCACTAAAGAGTGACCGCGCTCCGAACTGATCAATCTAATTTGGTTCTCAGACGATTCAACGAAACTAATCACACATGTTCCTACGTACAAAATATTCAAACTTCACTTGTGTGAAACACACAAAGTGTGAATTGCACTTAACTTTAACCATAAAGGCCATGAACAATTTGGCTAAAGGTTGGATTTGATTTAAATTGTAATCCTATAAATAAGTAATGTGGGGACATTTTTTTTTTTTGGTAAAGAAAAAAATTTTTTTGGTAAAGGTGTAATGTGGGGACATTTTAATCACTAGAAGTCAAAAAATTGTAATCTTATTCACTAAAGAGTATATCATCTAATTTCCTCAAGCAGGCAAAACAAAGCACAAAGCAAGGATCATTCAACCATTCATCACAAAATCCCCAATAAATCAATTAAAAAAGAAAGAGTCCCTTACTTTCCTTCTTTCTCTCGATAACTAACTTGCTATTACCATTAGAGGAACTTTGAAAATAGAGTACTCAAGTCACAGCCCGAGTTACTAACAAGGAGATTTTTTTCCATAAATAAAAGAGTAATAAAAATGGTTTTAATGGTCTCTTGGCCACATAAGAGGTTCCTACCTCATATTGCAATTTTGGTTGCAATAAATTATCATGTTTATATATTTTATTAATTATATATATATATTATATATATATATATATATATTATATATTAAAAAATTTGGTTCGGTCCGGTTGGTCCAGTTTGGTCCAATTCCCACCTTAGAATCGGGAATCGGACTACTGATCGTGGGAACCGACCGGTTCTTGGTTCGGGCGGTTCCCGTTGCACACCCCTATTTTATGGATGATATAAATATTTTTTATTTATTCATTTTTTAAAAATGATATAAGTAATCAAATTTAGGAAAATATATTGTAAATTATTCATTTTTCGCGAAATAAACGAAAACTAAATAGGCTTTGGAATTCTTTTTTTTTTTTGGTCCTTGTACTTTTTTTTTTTAAGTAAAAATTTTATAACGAAAGGCCGAGCAATTCCTTCCTTGTTAGAAAGACATTGATGAAGTTAGGTTAATGTTAAATATTCAATAAGTAAGTCATGATTTCATCTAATAATTTAAATTTTTTAAATAATTATCCATAATTAAGTGAAATTTCTCTTCAAGAAAGTTAAGTCATACTTTCAAATGACAATGTAGTGCGGAAAACAATCTTTTCGGTTCTTGTTTCATTTATTGAAATGTTTATTGGAATCAAATACTTGTTAGGGCAATCAAAATACTTGTTATGGTCCTTATCCATGCAATAAATTGGTGCTCTAGCTAAACATCCAATTTTTTTGCATTACCTGTAACCGGGATTGGAGTTCTAAAGCTCAACCCTGTCAGCTTCTTAGATGTTTAGATATATTATGAGAAATAATTTTATTTGTTCGAAAATATTGTAACAAGGGGATACAAATAAGCGTGAAATTAGATCTTTCAAGTAAAAAATATTTGTCAGTTTGAGCAAATGTTTAAATTTCCGGATAATCGCTCAAAAATTTCCTGAATTTTGGCACTGTTGTGCAATAACCCCCTAATCGCAAAAAGTTACACATTATTTCCTTGAACTTTGATTTTTGTAGCAGTTATTAGTTTTTCCGTCTATACTACTTACTCATTCTTCTTGACCCGAATAACATCCATTATGCGGTTGACGAAGTTAAAAAAATAGAAATGATGCATGGTTGAATATTTAGTTCATTTCAGGCGATAATCAATGGCGTTGGGCAAATGAAAAATGAGCGATTATGACCAACTCAAAATTTTAGAGGGTATTTTTAAATTTTCAAAGTTTGAAGGTGATTGCACAATGGTGCTGAATTTCAGGGGTAATGAACATGTAACTTTTGAAAATTCGGAGGGGTCGGACAGTTAAAAGGTAATACAAGTGTGACAAGATAAATGCTCACCAACTAAGAAATCCATATTAGGGTACATGCCATAACTTACAATTCAATTAATACATAGAAAAACATTCATTAATCAATATGCCCTAATGTCAAAGAAACCTTAGAGGAATTTATAGATTCAACTCGAAACAACCCTCTGAGCTAGGCAAATCCTAGGATAATACCCTTTTCCTTTGGGAAAATTAACTTAAAAGTTATTAATTTGTTGTAATTATATCAATTAAATCATACACATTTTATGTGACATCCTAATTTTAATCTTGACTTCGACTAAATGAAATAGGCTTTTCATCGACGTGTTATAGTCTTTTTCTCTAAGTTGATCACTTATGAGATAACTAATCTATATGATGAAGCCGTTAAGAAATCTAAACGCAACGGATTTGAGAATTCGATAGAAATCGACCGCTCGACCGTACTAATTTGCAAGGGTCAATATGGCACCGTCAAAATCAATTAGAGACCAGATATAGATCAATTCGACAAAGACATGTGATTAAAGTGTAGGTGATTCCACATGATTGCAAAATTATTGTCGAACGGCACTAAATCGATTTTTATGTCATTTATGTACCCTGTACCCGTATTTGAAACCTTGAGATTTTTACAACAAACAAGAGTCGCCTATAAGTCGAAAATGTACAATGTAGATCGAAAATAATCGACCACGGGTCAAATGCACTAAAATTTCTAAAAACTACCCGATAGGTTAGGTTACGCTAAATCCGTGTCCGGTTGAAATTAACCACGAAATTGAACCCGATTTTAGAAATTAAAAGTTCTGTCATGTCACGACTTATTTTAGGGATGCCGAATCATCCTTCGAAGAATTTTTGGCGAGTCCGGATTTTTGGCGAAAATTCAAATTTGGGCGATTTTAGAAATTCGGAGGGCCATTTTTGTATAAAATTTTGGCTGTCAAGTTGGATCTTTTGGTTAGGAAAATTATAGAATTTGATATGAGCACCTACCTTGGCAAGTTGGCTATTTATTTGAGGCCAATTGAAGAGGAATTGAATTCAAATTGAAGGGGAAAATGGTGAAATTCGTATGCCTTGTGGGGTGCAACATTTGGGCACCATTTGAGGCTTGTTGGAGAAGTCTTGGAGGGGAAATGGCTGTGGACTTTGGGAGCCTTGTGATGATGAGTTGAGATATTTAGAGAAGACTTTGGTGGCCTTTGTCCCCCTCAAGCCAACAGCAGCAGGCATCTTCTTCTTGTTCACTCCTTTATTCTCCATTGTTTCTGCAACACAAGCCAAAGAACTAGAGAAACCAGCAGCACCCCCTGCAGTCGTCGACCACCCTTCACCGCCCGTCCTAGCACCGCCCGAGCTTGCCGAAGCTGCTTGACCATGCCCGCACACCTGTCCCGCTTGTATGCCATCATCTGCGCCAGTATGTCTTCCCGAGCCCTCCGTCCAGCCTGTTGAGCCACCTCCACCACTCGTCCAAGCTGCCATCGCATCCCTAAGCCACTAGCAACCCCGCCTGGCTCCACCACACCATTTATGCACCATCCTAACCCCTCAACCAGCCCCTTCGGTTTAGCCACAGAACCGAAAGCCAGTTGGAGCTATGAGGCTTTGTGGCCTATTTCTAGGCCCTTCCAAGCCTCGTTGGGTGTCGTCGTAGGCTCAAGTCTCGCTCGCCTCCACGTCGCCGTCGACGTGAACTCATCGGCTCACTAATCCGGTGAGTTTACTTGCTAAAATCTACTTAGAGAGTTAATTATGCTTAGAGGAGGTTTAGTTTAGACTAAGATTAGATTAGGTGGTTAGATTAGTGTAATTAGTGGTTTAGTTGGTTAATTAGGCTAATTAGGTGGTTAAATTAGTTTAGTTAAAGGTTAATTAGATTATGTGATTTATCTAGCCTAGTATGTTATTAATTAGGTCTAATTATGTGGTTAGATTAGTGTATTTGGCTTAATTGGGCATTTATCTAATTATTTTGCATTTATTTAATTAATTTCTTAATTCATTTAATTATTTAATATTTTACGGAAATTATATCGGGATAACCAGTCGTCAAAATTTCGTGCTGATTATCATGGTGTAATTAGTTTGCGCAATTGATTGTTAGATTATGCAATTGAGTGATTATTGTTGATTTTCAGTTATTATTTCAAAATTATGAACTTTTGGTATTTAATTGGAAAATACCGGGTGTCGGTTTTTTACGCCAAAAATGTTTTTAAGTACTATATCAAATAATTGGATTTTAAAAAGGAATGATATCACTTTTTATGACTCAATATGAATGTGTACCCACATACGATTATTTTACCAAGTATTTTTAATATGAAGAAAATAGGCCAAGTTCATTATTTAAATTGAGGCATTTGAGTGCAAGGCACGATATCTTTGGCCGAGGTTGTTGTGCGTGTGGTTGTTATGAGAATCCTTCATCGACGAAGGTTGGGAGGACGATGCTCCTTCGAGAATGCCCTTGTCAACGGATGCCAGTCATAGTAGAGGCTGGGTCAATGCTCCTTCAAGAATGCCGTTTAGAGGTAGACGTTGCCGTGCTTGATGAGGCGAGACGATGCCCGGTTACGCCGGAAGACCGCCGAACGTCAAGTAGTTCGTGCCCGTGGGGCCGTAATTAATTGGAACGCATGTCTGAGTGAGATATAACTGCGCTTGATTATGGGACAAAATTGTGTGGTACAGAATGGGACGTGTCATAACGATTTGGCCTTATAATCGGAACCCTTGTGATTGATTGATTTGAAAGTGAGGCGTTCTAGTTATTGATTGCGTCTGCTACATTTATGTATGTTATATGAACTATGCCGACGTGCAGGGAGGTCTTGAGGCAAGGTAAGTCTTTTGTGATGTGTGATTAAACTGTCTCTAGGTGTATTACCTTCATGATCGAGGTTTAGGGTGTGAACTTGCTGAAACATTGTCTCACTCTATTGTGGGTTTCACTCTTTACAAGTCCTTAGATTGAGGCACAGCATGTGCGTTATAGGGTCTCGAGGGAGGTAGACTTCCAGCGTTCCTATTTCCCAGTTCCTAGGACCAACTTGACCCGTGAGCTTGTAGAGTCCACCGTTTGGGTCGATGAGGGCCTACCCCACTTGGTACCTCATTGTTTCAAGACGTTATACATTCACAAGCCCAATGGGAGTTAGGAGGGTCCTTTGGGTGGTTTTGACGGGCCTCCTGTTAGAATTGGGGAGTGGGAGATAGGGCACCCTTTGGTTATCAACACTCCTGATAGTACCGTGGAAGACCCGAAGCCAAAGACTAGAGAGTCCAGAGTTTAGGTGACTCCATAGCCCTTTTTGATCTAGACTTCTATGCATAGACCTTGGAGTTGGCATATGTGTATAAACTAGTTTGTTTATAAAAGTGTGGTTTGTTTTATTTGGTTGTTCTGCTTTTCTATCCCATGTTCGGTTGCTGTGTGGGGATTGTTTATTTTTCTTCCGCTTGTGCATGAATTGATTGGGTCGGCGACGCATCCTGGGAACATCGCAATTTAGTTGACCACCGAGAGACGTGTGCACACTCGAGGTTCGAGGCGTGACATTTTACAATTAAGCTAATTCAATTCATTCAACCAATTTTGGCAGGCCGACATTGGCATGGACACCATTTAGCTAACATTGACGTGTAATCTTTTTAATAAGATTTTATCTTATTTTTGAATTTTTTATTATTTTTTTCTTTTCTTTTTTTCTCTTCTTCCTCTTTGGTTTCTTTTCCTTGCACAGCCACTAGGTGAGGCAAGCCAAAGGAGGAAGAAGAGGAAAAATTTAAAAATAATAATAATAATAATAATAATATAATAATAATAATAAATATATTATTAAAAAAATTGCCATGTCAATGTCGGCCAACTAAAATTGACTGAGTTAACTAAATTGGTGAAATAGGAAAATTTTTAGAACTGAATTGAAAAAAAAAAATTAGAATTAAATTGACACAATTGCAATATATTTAGGAGTTTTTTTTTTTTTTTGTAATACTACCATTTACTTCTAAAGATAGAATAACAACCCATGGACAAAACATAAATGAATATCGTATGTACTTATGACTCTAGAAATAAAATACATTGCATATGACTCAACAACCACAGGAAAATCTAAGGCTATATTTGTTTCACATAAAATATTTTTCTCATTTTTTGGCGTTTAGTTTGTTTAGGGGATTGAGTTGACTGAAAATGTTTCCTTGGTAATATATATATATATCCTTAAATTTAGGAAAATGATTTATGGTCCAATACATGACTAAATATGGGAACTTGGACTAGGGTGTGCGAAATACTCGGGAACCGCCTGGAACCGGACCGGAATCGCTCGGAACCAGCGGTTCTTGAGGGAACCGGTCCGGTTCCCGGTTCCTTGGGCGGATCCACCCGCCCACCCAAACCGGACCGGACCGGTACCTTTTTATAATAATAAAAAAAATACTAAACGAAAGTTACGAAACCCTAATTCGCGTCTCATCTCTTCCAGTTTCATTGTCTTCAGTTCTCTCTCTGTTTCTTCCTCAGTCTCTTCTCTTCATCTTCGATTCCTCCTCGAGCGTTGACGCTGCCGCCGCTGCTCCTCCTCCGCCACTGTCCGCCCCCTCGCGGCCGCCACTCGCCACAGCTGCTGCTCCTTTGCCTCTGTTGTCCGCCCCCTCACTGTTGTCCGCCCTCACTCAATCTCTTCGTCTTCGATTCCTCCCTGAGCGTCGACGTCGCTGCCGTTGCTGCTGCTCCTCCGCTGCCGCTGTCCGCCCCCTCGCGCTAGTCGCCACCCGCCATAGCTGCTACTCCTCCGCCTCTGCTATTTGTCCCCTCACTGCTGTCCGCCCCCTCGCTCAGTCCCTTCGTCTTTGATTCCTCCCCGAGTGTCGACGCCGCCGCTACTGCTCCTCCGCCACTGCTGTCCGCCCCCTCGTGCCGGTCGCCTCCCACCACAACCGTTGCTCCTCCACCTCTACTATCCGCCCCCTTGCTGTTGTCTGCCCCCTCGCCGACGCTCAATCCCGTCATCTTTGATTTCTCCCCGAGCGTCGACGCTGCCGCTGTTGCTCCTCCGCCGCTGCTTTTCGCCCCCTCACACCGGTCACCACCCACACGCCCTTTGCTCCTCCACCTCTGCTGTCCATCTCAACCAAGCCCCTTTTCTGTCACTCAACAAGGTATGATTATCGGCTTCCAGCTTGCCTCTCGATTCATCTTCGGCTTGTGAACTTGTACTTCAGTTCGATTACCCAATAGGTGAAGTTTGAGCCTTTGTTTTGGGAATCGATAGTTGTTCATCTTGGTGCTTTGTCTTCGACGATGCTCATGCTTGAATTTGCAGAAACCTGGATTGTTTTTCCCTTTTGTTGTGTTTTTTGATTTTTTGTATGTTTGATTGTCAGTGAATTCTATGCTCATGGTCGTGGAAAATATTTTTTGCTATTAGCAGAGAAATGGGAAGTCACCATTTCACCTCAAAAGGAAGAGAAATGGTCATGGGAAATATTTAGCTACATTCAACTATTTTCTAGAAGATGCTTTTTTTTTCTTTTTTCATTTTTGATGGCCCTCTTCGAATTTGAATTCACTTGAGTTGTTGTTATAAGTAGTTTTTTGTGCCTGATACTGATGCATGGCTAGCAGGTTGACAATTGATAGTTGTGTGTGTTTTTTATGAGCTATATACTGCTACATCCATGCAGTTTCTGTAGAAAATGTTATTGCACTTGTAGTACAAGTCTAACTTGCCATAGCAATCATCTCAACAAATCCTCTTCTGACTATGAGGTAGATTGTGCGAGTCTCTCTTTGATGAATCTTAACTCCACTTCCCTTCCATTTTTAGGTTCTCTGATTGTCCCAATTAGCCACATTTCTTCTTCATTTGTTATGTTAAGGATCAACTCTTTGAGTTCCTTCCTCTATTTGACATTGGATTTTATAATATTTAAAGATAATAAGCATCCTAAAAATATCTATCTTCATTTGATGGCTAACCATAGTGCGTTGCTTGATTCAGGTGATTCATTAGCATGTCAATGGAAGTAGAGGAATCCTATGATGCAATAACGCCAATAGTGGAATCAACATCACAAGAACATGAAGGAGGTGAAAATTTTGAAAAAAACATCCAAAACAAATCAGGTATCTGGTTCTTGTTCATGTCCTCCTAGTAAGCGAAAATCAATAGCTTGGCTTCATTTTTGAAAATGAACAACTCACACAAATGGGAAAGTTTGATATATTTTGCAATTACTGTGGATCCAAGTACTCATACCACGTTGATAATGGGACTTTAAATATGTTGAAGCACTTGAGAAAGTGCAAGGTATCCTCGCAATGTGGATAAAAGGCAAAAATTTTTTGCATCACAAAGAGTAGATGGAACTCAAATGATAGGAGGAGATACTACTAGTAGTACTGGGATTGGTGGAATTTTAACGACATGGAAGTTCGATCAGGAGATATGTAGGCAAATGCTTATTCGGATGATTATAATTAATGAACAACCATTTTTGATTGCTGAACGTGTTGGATTTCGTGATTATGTGAATCAATTACAACCTCTCTTCAAGCATATGTCACGATTTACGGTGACTAGAGATTGCATGAAGTTGCATTTTTGTGAAAAAAGAAAATTGAAGGCTTCCTTTCGTAAGCTTAATTCTAGGATCGCCCTTATGACTGATACATGGAGTTCCATTCAGAATTTAAACTATATATGCCTTACTGCACATTTTATTGATGAAAATTGGAAATTGTAGAAAAGGATTATCAATTTTGTGGTGATAGCTAGTCACAAGGACAAGGATATTGGAAGAGTAGTTGATAAATGCATATATGAGTGGGGAATAGAGAAAAAAGTGTCCACAATCATAGTAGATAATGCTAGTTCAAATGATGTGGCCATTAATTATTTGAAAGAAAAATTTTCAAGAGAGAGGCTATTAATCTTAGATGGTGAATCTTTACATATGAGGTGTACGTCTCATATATTAAACTTGATTGTGAAGGATGGCTTGGCCAAGATACGTGATTCTATTACACGTACTTGAAACGTGGTTAGGTATGTGAGAAGTTCTCCTATGAGAGCTAAAACATTTCGAGATTGCATTGAAATTACGAGAATTGCTTATAAGAGTTCAGTTTGTCATGATGTCTCGACTAGGTAGAATTCCACTTACCTAATGTTAGAGAGTGCCATAAAACTAAGAAAAGCTTTTGAAAGGATGGAGGAAGAAGATGTTTCTTTCCTAACTGAGCTTAATTCTGATATTCCAAGTAGCGTTGATTGGGAAAATGCTATTGTTCTTTCTAATTTTTTGAAGAAGTTTTATGATACTACCAAGAAGATGTCCAGATCTTTGTATATCACTTCAAATGATTATTTTGTGGGATAGCTTCTTTGTACAAATATTTACGAGAAGCAACGAAGGCTTTTGATCATAGGGTGAGAGTTATGTGCTTGAAAATGAAAGATGAGTTCAACAAACATTATGGAAGTTTCGAAAAAGTCAATATGATGGTATTGATTACGGTAACATTGGATCCTAGAAAAAAGCTGAATTATGTGAGGTATTGTTGTAGACTCATTTATGATGATGCTGCAGAAGTTGATGAGATGTTTGATAAGATGAAGTTTGCCTAGGAACGTGTGTTTAAATTTTATGAGAAATCTTGTCACACTTCTAGAGACAAAATTTGGATGGTGAATTGGTAAGTTCTACTAATATCGGTAGTAGTTGCGATTCTTATTTCAATGAGGGAAATGAAGAGGACGATTGCAACTTAAATTTCTATGTGCAAGAGCCTTCATATGATGACTTTCTTAATGATGAGAAGAAAAAGTCCGATGGCAACTTATCTGAGCTCGATCGATATCTTAAAGCTGAACTTGAAAATGGTCGTGATCTTGACATTTTGAAATGGTGGAGTGTTGCTGGCCAAAAGTTTAAAATCTTATCTTTGATAGCTCGGGATATTTTGTCTATTTCCGTTACTACTGTTGCTTCAGAATCAACTTTCAGTACTTCTAGTCGTGTGCTTGATGGTTGTGGAAGCTTTTATTTGCACTCAAGATTAGTTGAGAGCAATTCGTGAACCGATTAATGTTGAAGAATGTATCGAATATGCTGAAAGGTTTGAATTGGATAAGTCCATATCATTTCATCATGTCACTCTTTTGTATATCTATTATCTAATATTTGAATACTTTATTTAATATCTTCTATTTGTTAGATATGGATGGTGTTAGCAAGGAGATTAACAAGGAGATTGACAGTCCATAGAGTTTACAAGTTGAAGTGGGAGGAATATATGTGGTGAGATTTTCAATAATTGTTTGAGTTCAATTTTTAGTAGCTCACGCATGCCGCCTTTGGTGTTGCTCTCGCAAAAGTACTTTTTAGGACCTGTAGTTTTTTCAATTCTCTCCTTCACACCAAAAAGTGGCTAAATGAATAAGTGGTGAAGTATGCTGAATCCTGTCGTACTTCGATGAACAGTTATTTTCATATTGCACCCATTTCTCATTGGCTAGTACCAACAAGTTGCTAACCAAAAGTTGGGGATTGCAGTTGGGGGCTTCTTGCTGGAGTTGATGGATCTTGTAGTTGAAGTTTTTTCTACTTGTTGTTTGAGGCAGCAATTATGTATATGAAGCCCTATCCAAAGCTGCAATTTTGGTGGTTCTTTGGTCCATTGTGACTTTTTCATAGATTGTGTGTAAAACATAGAAGCTTTGTTGTCCCTAACATTGTCATCGAATTTCTAAGATGATTTGGGCAGAATTTTGACATAAAAGAATTCATTGTTGCATCTTATTCAAAACTTCCATCACATCCTCTAATAGGCCTGGCGAAATGCAGTTAAGGAGGGTGGCAATGGGAAATCCTATTTTATAAATTTTTCCTTACTCTTACTTATTGAGATCTATGAATTACTAGAAGTGTAGCAAATCTTCCTAGTCTCTGCAGATTGTGTGGAAATTGTCCCCTTCCATATTTTGCAAGTTTGCTAGGTGCCAATCTTGTTTCTTCCCTTGTGCTCATTGGTTCTAATTATCTGGTACTCACAAGATTGCACTTTTGGTTGTTGTTTATTTAACTTGTGTTGGCTTGAACACAGGGACATGGAACTTGTGATTTCTTTCAATGGACAGATTCTCTAGTAGAAAATGTGGCCCCCAAAGATGTTGCGGCTTCTGTTGTTGCACCTCCGGAAGTCATGGAAATTGAGTCGACAATGGCAGATGTTGGTGAAGATTACAAGGTAGATCCATGAGTCATCTTGAGGGCTTTTTCACCCACTGCACTTAGTTTTTTTTATCATTCACGTGTAGCTGACTGTTATTTAATGTTGAGCATTTGTCTATTAATTATTCTTTTAGTTTTTGGAGATTGGAACTTGGAATTTTAGAGCTCAAAACTTGGGAACCGAATCGAACCGGCGGTCCGGGAAACCAAAATTGTTTCGTGACTGTTCTATGTTGAAAACCAAAATTTTTTGCGTCAAGATCGGTTCCATGGATCCACCAGGGAACCGGACCGGATCGACGGTCCGGTTCCCAGGTGGATCCATGCAATAAATGGGTGAATCCCGGTTCCAATTTTTCGGAATCGGTCCTTAGCGGGCGGTTCCCGGTTCTAGGTCGGGAACCACCCGCCCGGACCATACACACCCCTAACTTGGACCATAAACTCTGCATCGGAGCATAGAAACCTGAATGTTAGATCTCAAGTACTTAGTACTCAGGTCCAAGCAAGTCTACAAAGGCCAAGCACAAGTTCCTAGTACCCATGCCTACATCCCCAGCAAGTAGGCTAGGGTCCACAAAGGTCATGTCTGAGTCCTTAGTGCCAAGGCCTAGGTTGATAAAGCTATGCCTGAGTTCTCTGCGCAAGGTTTTAGGTCCCTAGTGCTTGTGCCCAAATTGTCAAAGCTCAAGTCTAGGTCTAATGAGGCCAAGGCCCAAGACCTTAGTGCTCATGCTAGGATCTCTATCGCCTTCACTTGGGTCCATCAAGGCTGAGCACAGGAGCACGATGACCAAGCCTAAGCCCCCATGCCTAGGCCCATGTCCAAAGAGGTAAGGCTTGAGTCCATTGAGGCCAATCTCGATGCCTATGCTTAGATCCCCTACACTCGAGGTGAAAGATCGAAACCTGATGCACACATCCTCGACACTCAAGCTCGGATACACCCAAACTGCGCCGAAGACCATAGTTCTCATGCCCGAGATCTCTTGCGCACGAGCTTGGGTCCATTGAGACTCGAGCCTGAGCACTATGGACCCAAGCACGAGCACTGGGGTCTCAAGCCTGAGCACTGGGGTAAGTAAATGAAGTCTCAGGCCTAGCCTCGATGGACCCTGACCTAGACTACGTGGACTCGGGCCCAAGAGCCGAGGACCCAATCCTGTTGTCAAGGACTCGAGTACAAGTACTAGTTTCTTGGGCCTAGGCTTAATGAATTAGGGATTGAGTATCGGGTACTCGAGCTTGAGCGCCAAGTCTCTAGCCTATCCTCTATGGACTAGGGCACCGAGGTCTAGCGCTCGACTTTTGGTGACCATGGCCTGGATGCCAAGGAACCTCGAGCTAGGTGTCTGTGCTCTTGCTTGAGGCCCAAGTGCTTGTGCTTAGGTCAAGGTTCATTAAGGTTTCATTGAGATTGACGGGGTTTGAACCCACATCTTCCACCTAGGTTTGGTTCTTAGGTGTACATTCCTTTTCTTTTTCAAGTTTCATCCAAATATATATATATATATATGATTATTTTCTTAAAAAATATTTTTTTCAGAAATGTAACACTCTTTGTAAAACAAACAGAATTCACGAGAATTATTCTCGAACTTCAGTATATTTGTAATAACTTCCTCCAAAAACCCTTCAAATTGCATGAAACCTGATTTATTCAAACTGGACGCATAGGACCCTTCCAACATATATCACGAGACTTTGATTGGGGAGTGAAATCCTCATCAAATTGCATGAGAAAGCAACCTTCCCGCAACCTCGCATTTAATACTTGATAACTTGTAAACTCTTTAGATGATCCTTTGTCACACAGGCTATTGTACAGCAGTGCTTAAATGCAATCGTCTTTTCATATTCAAAGTTTCCCAATAGTTTTCGACATAGCAGATACCGAGTAGACAATTAAACAAATTGGACCGTGACAAGAGGCTAAATTTCATCATGTATTATATTTGTGAAACAACTTCTATATTTCTATCTTATTATTAGTGAAGAACAGGAGATTGCATTTAAAATTTGCTTTGCTTGGAAAGGAGACAAGCCGTGCTATCAACTTATCACAAATTTAGCTGAGAAAGTACAACACTGTATAGCACCATAACCACGAACAGTCCAAAATAAAAGACATGTCCATGTCTTAAGAATATTGCACATCTAAAAGTACAGCACTACAACTGTTGCCACCGCAGAGATTAAATTGCCGGTAGCAAGCTACAACGTCAGCCGGCCGACCACGGCAGGCATGAGTCTTTGACCGGTTTCCTATCCATCTCGTTGATTTACAATTATCTTTTTAGGATGAAAAAAAGAACTTGCTTACAGTGTCTAACAATAAGACCTCGTCTCTCGGGACGAAGAACTCGACGAATCAAAGGACGTGAGTCGACGCCTCTTGCTCGTGATTGTCGTCCTCGGGGAGTACTCGGGCAAGTCGGGACTTTTTTCGCGAAGAGACTTCAGAGCCTGGTGAACGGAGCTCATTAAACTTTGGCGTGCCTCGGAATCGAAATTTTTGCGCTCTTCTGCAGAGCTACTGAAGACAAACGCGTTCTTCACCCGGCCTTCAAGGGTCGAGATCTCGGTCTTCACTATCTTCACGGGAAGAACCTCGAGAGCTCGCCTCATCTCGGACAGCAGCTCGGGTCGGTATTCGCAACAGATGGTTGCCCTGAAGGAAAACTTGTCATCTCTCGCTCCGTCACCACACGGTTCGACCGTTATCTCATCAGCATCCATCGGCACAAGGAGGCCTTTACTCGCTTCGATGGCCTTCTTCTTCAGTTCTTTCACTTGGCTCACGACTTCAGCGAGTAGCGTAGCTTTGTCCATCTATTAAGAACAGGATTTAAGTTGGGTGAGCATAGAGAAATTTAGATTGGCAAAGTTTGCAGCGATTATCCAGTCAAATCTAGATGTCCCTAGCAGCCTCAGTAATGAAAATTATGACACGAGAATAGTAGGACTAGTTCAAATCCGTTGACTTTCTGCAGTTTCTTTCCCCGAAATAGTTTAGTCAACCACCAAAGCATCTGCATATCTATAGAATACAAATTTCGAGGAGAGTCGACTGCTCTAAATACACAGAATCTATATATTGCTATGGCAACTCAAAGTCGGGATCCAAAGCAATCATACGATCAAATAAATTATATGTTTCACACAATTGTACATTTTAGTCTTACAAGATCAGAAAGTAATGATGGAAGTATTAAAGAACGGGTTAGATCGAGCCCAGAGAAAATATATATATGTCGTCGAAGGACATAAAATATAGTTGAAGGCTGGAAGTCTAACAATGAATCTTCCACATAGCCATTGGTATCTTTTATTTAATGACTAAATAAAGGAAGTATACTATTCAATGGATGAATTCACGTATATGATTCGCAATAATACTCCAGGAAAGGTAAACTCCATGACGTGATCCATGCCACAGTTGGCTTGGTGCCCCCACTCATTGCCCCCACTAATTATTGATTAATCTACAAATAGAAATGGCCTTCAACCGACATCAGAAGCCGACAACCAACTATAAAATCAGTTCAAGCTTTGCAATTGTCTTTATAGGGCCACTTCTTATTAAACAAACACACGACTCTCCCACTTAAATAGACTTCGAACCTGCCGAGAAGTTAGAGCTTCGATTTCTTAATAGATATTTGACTTGTAACCCATTACAGGAATTAGGCAGAACGGCTTCCGATCCACCTCAGACATTTTGTTCCGGTTCGTCTCTGAATACGAAATGTTCATATGCAGACAGACATCGCCAGTCATGCATTTATTTTCTTAAATCTTTCTCCTCTGCCTGTTTTTATCAGGGGCAGCCTAATTTTTGTCCTATTCACTCCATGATACAGATGAATCTGATAAGGATTTGAAAACGAGCAAACTAGGCTATGACGTCTACTTCACTCCACCGACGGTTAACCTATCCCGCCAATTGCATAGATGAATTGCGTGAATCATGCACCGTAGCAAGTTCCATTAAATACATGTAATGGCCAGCTGCAGTTGCAATACAGAGGGCTTAATGATAAAATACCTCCCAGTTGACACCAGCGATGGACAAGTCAGACCTAACCTAACTCTCCACTGTTGGCAAGTTATGCAGAAAAAAGACCGCGATTTGCATTAAACTAACTACAATACACCAGACATTAAACAAACCTTCATCTAAGCTTTATAAGCAATGCAAAATTTTCCTCTTGTGCTTTTTGCAGGATCTATGAACAACCGTAGCAAAAAATTAGGTGACCTACAAAATTGAAAACCAAATTTCGGGAAGTTTCAGCTCCTCAAGGCATCTAGGGCATTAGGCAGAATCTAGGGCATTAGGCAGAAGATTTCAGAGTGCTGTGCATTGCTCCTGGACATACTTATTCCAATCTAACCCAGTAGTCAACAATGAGATTCCCTTGTTCTCAAGCTCACCGTCATCCTATTGATTAGGTTGAAAATTCCTCTACTCCATGCTTAGGACCAATCAAATATATTCCCTCTGTCCATTGAGGAAATCTCAAAAGCCCAGCAGGCGCTGCGATTACACGAAAGCAATCTACCAATTGAATCCAAAGACAGTTAACTATTGAATTATCTTTTTTTTAACTGGCGAGTGTTATCAGTTGACATCAGTTTCTCACTGATTGGCATCACCAATTACCAAAAGCTTGAGTCATATAGCACAAATGGCGAAATAAAAAATCAGTGGCTAAATTGCCATGGAAACACCAAATAGTAATCCAATTGACAAACTTATAACATGCAGCACTCAATTGAAACCAATCCATCAGTCTCCACTCTGGCCCTCACAGCAAAATTCATAAACTGAGACGAAGACAGGAAACTAACTTGCTTATCAGTAAATGATAACATCTATGAGTAACTTCTTTCTTTGTTGCGAAAAGGGCAAATTGGGAACGAAGAGTACCTTATCGGTGCAGGGGACGAGTCCGCGGAGAGTGTTGAGATGAGAGTTGATCCTCTCTCTTCTCCTCCTCTCAGCCTCGCTATGACTCTTCATGGCCGCCATGAGCTTTTCCTGCGTAACCCCCTTCTTGATCACGCCAACCGGAGCCTTCACGAGCTCACTCTTGTCGCTGTCCAACACCAGAGACCCGCCTCGTGGAACGCCATTGATCCCACTAAAATCGCGCTGGAACGTATCGAACATGTTGAAAAAATCGGACCCAATTGGAAAACTCGAGTTGGGAGCGTACAAAGCCATGTAAACCTTCGATCTTTTACTTTTCTTCTTCTTCTTCTTTTTGTCCTCTCTGTTTCACTCTGCTCTGCTAGCCCCGTGCTTTTCAGGAAAGGAATAGAAGGAGACCGGGAGGGCGAGTGGCGGGGGCGAACCAGAAGGAGAGCTTCGCAAGAGGGAAATTCAATTGCTTGCTCGCTTCAAATTTGATCATCCCGCAAGTGGACAACGCCCGCGGTCGCTTGGGAAGAAGCAGGGGAAAGAGCAGAGGAAGGGGGGTCAGTGTCAAAAGATTAAATATTTCTTCCTTCCTACTCTTGAACTACAGCATTTCGAGCGTTTCGGGGAAATGGGCAAGCTTCTAGGAGGCAAAAACTGAATCTTCTTTTGCTCGGTCCGGGTACTTCGGGATGAATATTCTCGGAAAGGCTTGGACAGAGAAGGTATTCGAAATCAAGAAACGTCAAAGAAGTAGTAACACAGAGAGAGAGAGAGGGAGAGCTTGAGCTTTTACGTGGGGAAAAAGCAGTGATTTGAGAGCAATGGTTTCCCATATATATATATATAACCTCTCGTCAGGCCATCAAATGGTGGGGTGGGGATTCGACAAAAGTGGGGCTCATGTAAAAGCGGGACCGTCCAAAAGGCCGCTTCTTAAGGTATCCGGAAGGGCAAGATCCTGCAAAGATCTTACCGCTGACTCGCGATGAATCGGCGGGAGGGGTTCGGAAATGGGATCTGGTGGAGATGCTATGCGGGGATCCCGTTGACCTTTGGAGCCATCGTTCCGAGCGCGATCCGAGTTCAGAGGCTCGAAAAGGAAAGGCCCAATAACAAGAAGCAAAGAAGGGAAAAAAATAAACAAAGGAGGAGGCCGACGTGATTGCAGAATCTTTCTTGCATAGGCAATGACGCGGTGAAAACGTCGATGAACCTGAGTTGAACTCACAAGGAAAAAAATGCCACGTGTTCCGACCACTGAAAAAAATCGAGTTAGAAAGTCAAATGGATTTTTCAAGTTGGGGTGGGGTTTGGCTTGATTTTGGAAAACGACCTTTGGGAGCTCTAATGGTTCTCGGGCATGGGCATGTCAAGGGGCTTGGAAACCTTTTCGGAAGAGCTTTTTGGGATGCACGATGCATTTTCAAATCCACCAAAAGACCTTTTTCTCTGTGCAAATTTCAGCGGCTTTAAATTTTGAGGATTTCTTGAATGCAAATATTTTCCTTTTGTTTCCGGCGTTGTTGTCCTTTCTCGAAGAGCTTTGGGGATCCACATCACATTTTCAAAATCCACCAAAGACCTTTTTCTCTCTATTCAAGTTTCAGCCGGCCTTAAGCTTTGAGAATTTCTTAAATGTCAATGTATTCTTTTTCCTTCCAACATGGCCCTTTTTAAAAAGAACTTTCTTTTGTGATACGCATCACATTTTTAACATCCACCAAAGACCCTTTCCTCTTGATGCAAGTTTTGGCCATCTTTAAACTCTGAGGATTTCTTGAATGTCAATGTTTTTGTCTTTCCTTCCAACGTTGCCCTCTCTCAAAGAGCTTTTGGGACACGAATCGCACTTTTCAAAATCCACCAAAGACTTTTTTCTCTCTATGCAAGTTTAGCTGGCTTTAAACTTTGAGAATTTCTTGAATGCCTATGGTCATGCGATCCTGAAAAGGGCGGCCTGAGATCACATGACCCCAACCAACCTTAGTCAAGGTTGTGCGACGGTAGACAATAGTTGCTAGTGCCAAATCTAGCTCACAATTTATTTACTTATTTATTTAAAATATATACATAAAGTCCTTTGTAAGTATAATTTTTTTTTTCAAAATAACATGTAAATCAAATATGATTCTCAAGGAATCGTTCAATTACAGTTTAGTGAACACTTTACATTTCGAAAAAAAAAAAAAATCCATTAACCAAATACAGCCTTAGACAAGTGTCCCTGTCTAAGCACTACATCGAACTATAAACATGCTTTTTAACATGCTTTCCCAATTGATATTGCGAGCCTTGTAACCTCCTCCCGAATTAGTAACAAAGATCCCTTAAACAGTGCACAATGTCTGAATGCTCATCAGTTAATTATTGTTTACAAGTTACTAATTTTGGTATCGTCTATATCAATTTCATTTATTTTCTTAATGCGCCAATTTTCTCATTTTTGCCGTGATAAATTGCTAGCCCTCATTCAACCCAACTAAAATGACCATTTGTGCTTAATGTTTGTTGTCGTAGAGTAGGTTTCACTCGCCATCTCACCTCTAGAGTTTCTAAGATTCAGTTGTAGCTAAAATTCAAATTCTATGACAAGAAAAGATGGGTAATCACATGTGCCACGAATCCAAACTTCGAATAGTATATCAAAAAGAAAGGAAAAAGTCTCGCAATTTTGGTTGAGTGACCAATTAAAACTCAAATTTCAATAATTTTATTAATATATCACGTATTGCTTGTCTATGTGGTTTTATATGCATGTGATCTTTCTTATATATCGGCTTAGGTCTTCAATTTGGAAATTTAACATGGCATCAAAATCAAAGTTCTGTTTTGACTTACTTTGTGTATCGAACCCACCTCAATTTGTCAAATTTCACGTGCCACTCTTAATTCAGTTTGCACCTAAGAGGGTGTTAAAAGTATCCATATAACTTGTCTACATGATTTACATGTTTTTTCTACACATGTAATTTCTATTAGGAGTGAGCGTGGTTTGAGTTGGGCTAGTCAACCCCTAATCCTAAGATCAACCCGCACAGTGTTGATCCTTAATTTTTGAAATTGAGGACCGACTTATTGAACTTGGGATCAAGGACCTAACCGACTCAATAGATTCAATTTGATCCCAGGGTCAACCCGGAACTAATCGATAATTTTTTTGTTTCATTTTTTGTATTCCCTGAAAAAGCAAGCCTATCATTTCAAATTATATACTCATCGACAATGTGGTGTTGTGTAACCACACTATAAATAAAAGTACATATTCAAAAAATTTAAAATAGGGTAATAATAGAAATTTCACACCTGCTAAAAACAAGAAACCATAAAAACAATTAAGACCGCTCATAGAGATATGGGACAAGATGGGAAGTTGAGTGGCGAGCAGGGAAGTTGAGCAGGGCAAGTAGTGAGTAAAGAAGTTTTTTTCGATTTTGGCAAATTGAAAACTAAGAGGACAAAGTAAACACAAGAGAACGAGTATTAGAGGAGGACACCATGAAAAGTCATTTAATTTTTTTATGCCGTTTTAGATGCCGTAAGGAGCCGTTTAATGCTATTAATGTCGTTTGACTTAAGGTTTTCTCTTTAGAATATACAGAAAAATTATAAATAATATATTAGATACATTGGATAAACAATATATATAGTGGGTTTAGTTTAAGTTGAACCGGCCCTAAATTTCTAAGATCGAGAATCAACCTGCACAGTGTTAGTTCAAAGGTTTTAAGATCAAGGACGACCCAGTCCCTAGGAACTAAACTAGGATCGGTAGGGTTAAGCCGATTCAGGGTCAATCGATTTCTATTCACTTTTTGACTTAAGATTTCAGGTTGAAGTTTCTAACCATTTTTTAGGTGCTTTTGGAGCAAGATGTGTCCCTTGCCTTGCTAATCAAATGGCGACAACTGTTATCGAGACATTCTTTTCGTTCAATAAAATCGAAAGAAATTCATAACACTCAACTTTCCATTATTGGCTGGCTGGACAGTCGCGTGAAACTCCAATGACACCTCCAATCCCTTTTTCATAGGGTCGATGCAATGCCAATCGATGCTTTCTGACTTTTTGCTGTTGCTAATTAGGATGGTTTGAAATTCGATGTTTGTCGTAACGTCAAGGGATGAAATTCTTGCAAAAAATTTCAATATTATATTATACAAAACCACGAAATCATTTCCACCTTGAGTAGAGACTATACAAATCGATATCAAAGTAAATCTTTCTCAACTTAATAACTGATATCGTCTTTCTAAATTAGGGTCAAGGGACAAAATAATTCAAAAGGCAAGAACCTAACCTGTCGCTTTAGACAAGACACGCGGTTTCTTTTATAGACATCCCATTGACAATAGAGGTGAGTATAGTTCCGGGATAGAAACTAGAATCAGAGAACCGGACTGGTGAGAACGTGTCCAATTTTAGATTTCAACATATGCAAGATAAGTTTTAGATTCCAAAAGTTAGAAAATCTATTTCAACAAATAGATTTCAGGTTTTAAGTACGTAGAACCTAAAATCTACTTAGAACCTGGAAATTGGAATCTTGAACAAATTGTTGTGTTTTCGCACGATCTTGCAATATTTCATTGTGTTCGATGATGAATATAAATCTCCATTTTATGATTAAAACTTTTATTTTGTTAATGTTTCACATTCTTTGGATGTCTAAATATAAGTTATAGTCAATAAATTGTAATAGTGAGTAGTGATTATTAAATGTGATGTTTCACTACAATCGTTTAATTAATAATATTAGTGGAATCTAGGTAGATTTTGGAATTGACCTTGAAATATGTGACAAGATAAATTTCAGGTTCTAATGTATATAAGATAAGTTCCGAGTTCCAAAAAATATGTGACATGTTTTAGCTAGTAGATTTTAGGTGATATCTGTACAGAACTTACTATATCAAATTTATAATTGCTCATCCCTAGTTGACATCAGGATTCCAACTCCTCGTAATTAAATTATTATATTTAAACGAGGAAAGACCCAATTTTTTTTTATTTTCGCTTGCACAAATGACCCATTATCTCAATTTGCCACAAAGGCCTTGATCTATCATCATCGTTTTGACATTAGAGATTAAGATTTATTTAAATATGGACTTATATATATATATATATATATATATATATATATATGTATGTGTGTGTTTTTATCAATTCTATTTGCTTTTTTGACCCAATATTTTGCTAATAATAAACAGATTAGGGGAAAATGTGTGCGCTTTGATTTAGTTTTAGAAAACTACAATTTACGTTGTTGTATGAAGAAAAACATTGCGTTTATGTTAACATTGTATGAGTTGATTATATAATAGTTATGTTGGCGATGATGTGTATATAGTCGCATATTGATATTATATACATGTACCAACAATTCCATCAATGTATATGTCTATATATATATACACACACATACCTATAATCGTTATTCACTTTAAAGTGCTAGGGTTACATCAAATTTTCACATGAAACTTTTGAGATAGAAATATGTTTTACGTGTTTGAGGTGGATTTTATTTTCACTTTTCTCTCGAATTTTCTCGCTCAAATTAACCTTAAAAATCACACCTATCATCCTACAAATCGAACCTTACCTACGCTTGTAGATAAGCCCGTTTACTTGTGTGGGACTAACGTAGCCAAAGATTCGGATACCCAGATCGTAAAAAAAAAAGATCTTGAATGCTTATTAATTAAATCAAGAAATTAAAATGCTCCTGATTAATCTCATTTAATCCGAAATTTTCCTACTAATGTGAGTTGATTGGACATGATTAATCTGCATTTTAATTTGTTGTGATCTTACTATGGAGGTTGAGAGTTTTGATGTGGATCTCTTCAAACAAATTTTTTGCAAAATGTCAACTCGTTTACTTTTTCGACCACCAAAAAAAAAAAAATAAATTATTTGACTTTCAGATTTTATTTTTTATTTTTTAATTCGGAAGACTTTCAGAGGTTTGAGCTGATTAGAGTTGATGGAGAATATTGCGGCCGAAGCGGCCGAAGCGGCCGAACCTATAAAGTCACAACGCCCCTTTGAAAAATGGACATGATGCATGGGTGACAACAGCTGCATTATTATAATATAAATGCCGGCGTTGCCTTTGATAAATCCCGAATTGATCTTATGAATATTCGGGTAATAATATTCTCGATTTATATTTTACGAATCGATTCTTCTATAATTATGAATATTCCAATAACTAATGTTTAAAGTAGTTAACTAGGAAAAATTATAAATAAAGATATGAAGTTGTCTCATTTTCTCAAATAAAAATATAAAGAAAAAAACCACAAAAAATTCTAAACTTTGTCCTAAATGACAAATTTGCCCAATTTTTTCTTTTTTTTTTGGAGGAATTTAACCGCCGGCACCGCCACGTAAACCCCGGTGTCATTAATGGGAGACCACCACCCTAGCGTTACGCGTCAATCACCTAATGGCCCACCAGCCCCCTGCAACTTGCGTCGTAGGGGCTTCGAACTCCCGACCTCTCCCTCAAAGGCCTGAAGCCTACCCAGTGGTCCCAAACTTTTTTTTTTTTTTTTGTGATATGAAAAAATCTCAAAATTTGCCAACCGTGACACATTTACCCCAAACTTTTTTGTAACAAAAATAACCCTGAACTTCTATCCGTGGATGCATTTACCTTAAATTATAGGGCATTTTTGTCTTTTTACTTTTGGGAAAATGTCATAAATGGTTTATAAACTTTCATCTAATGCTCAATTTCATTCCTAAGCTTTCAATTTGCTCAATTTGGTCTTTGAACTATTAACAAATATTCCATCTAGTCATTTCGTTTATTCAAACCGTTAAGTGATGATGTGGAGCATTAATTGATGACGTCGAACTAAGTTGGATTACTAGAATTGTGAGTCAATATATATTTTAAAAAAGGAAAACAAATTAGGGGTCAGCTGGAGATGAGAGCATTGATTGCAAAAAGGTTCTATATATCTTTTTTGGACGGTGGCCATAATTTGACCTGTTTTAAAGGTAATTTTCATGTGGATATTCCACATCTCCTTTTTTATTTTTTATTTAAGGGACTAAAAGCTATGTAAGCCATTCCGTTAACTTTAACTAACGAAAGGATGGAATTGGTCAATTTTCAAATAATCAGGGACTAGATCGGACATTTATCGATAATTCATGGATCAAATTAAACAAATTAAAAGTTTAGAGATGAGATTGCACATTAAATGAAAGTTTATGGACTATTTGTGACATTTTCCCTTTACTTTTTAATATTTTTTTTTTTTTTTTCTTCTTCTCTCTTCCCTCCCTTGGCCATGGCGGAGGAAAGTCGATGTCCAGTGAGGGCTGCCCTCGCTTGGGCTAGCTAGGGCCGCCCTCGCCGGCATTGGGCGAGGGTAGCCCTCGGCTGGGTCGGGCGAGGGCCTCCCTCGCCAGATCTGGCGAGGGCACCACTCGCCTAGCGTTGGCGAAGGCACCTTTTGCCCGAGTCAAGCAAGGGCACCCCTCTCCAAGCCCTCATCGGCATTTGGTGAGGGGTGCCATCGCCAAATCCGGCGATGGAGGCCCTCGCTCGACCTAGCCGAGGGGCCGCTCGCTCGACGCCAACAAGGGTAGCCCTAGCTAGCCTAGGTGAGGGCGACCCTTTCCCGACACCAGCTTCCCTCCGCCATGGCCGACGAAGGGAAGAGAGAAGAAGAAGAAAAAAAAAAGGAAAAACATAAATAATAATAATAATAATAATAATAATAATAATAATAATAATAATAATAATAATAATAATAATAATAATAATAATAATAATAAGACGAAAATGTCATTGATAGGGTAAATGTGTTACAGTTTGAAAAGTCTGGGGTTTTTCATGTTATAAAAAAAAGTTTAGGGTAAATTTGTCACTTTAGGCAAAATTTAAAGTTTTTGGTGGTCTTTTCCCAAAATAAAAAGTGGATTTTGTTTCAAATAAGGGTTTAAAGTGTTTTTATTTTCTCAAATAAAGATTTAAAGTGGTTATATTAATATCTAAAAAGACCTAACCTCATTGGCCAAAGGGCATTTTCATGTTTTATTTTAATTTTTTCCTTTTTCCTTTTTTTTTCCTTCTTCCTTTTACCAGCCATCGCAAAGGTCTAGAGTTAAGCGAGGGCTACCCTCACCGACGTCATATAAGGGTTGCCTTTGCCCAATTTAGGAAGGGTTGCCCTCACCCACCGGCACAAGCGAGGTGACCGTTGCCCGACTTTGGTGATGGTCAAGAGAGGGAAGAGGAAAAAAAAAGAAATGAAAAGAAAAATATTTAAAAATTTTCAAAAAATACTTAGAAATTTTTTTTTTTTTTTGAAATACCCTTCTTTGATGGTAGGAATAATCACCGGCCTACCAAAAGTCTTCATTTAAGACAATTTGGTCATTTTATATTCTTATTTAAAATATTGTCTACTTCATATCTTTATTTAAAAAAAATAAGTATTTTAGATTTTTTTGAAAATTTTCTTAGTTCATTATGAAATTTTCTTAGTTAATTATGTATATGTAGATTATATATATTTATAGGAATAATGCGATAGTTAAATCATGTTAAGAGCGATTTGATGCTTCATGAAGAGACCAGTCTTCTTGATGTTCTTATCAACACAACAGAAGGCACTTGACGGACACACTTTTTGACAGGAAGAAAATCAGAAAATGTCGCCTGTCTCCATCAGATGTCGTACGCTCTTACGTAATCTAACGTGTCTGTTGTCCAGTCATTGGCAATAATTTATTTGTTAATTATTCAGTAAGAAATGTGAGGTTCTAGATCGCTGTCGTTAGCAACTATTCTATCAAGATTTTAGTCTATTCGTGTTGATGGTTGGTCTTTCTAAAATCGCGATACTTTTTCGACGAAACGACGTTGGGGGTCACTCTCGTGTGATGTAGAGACATACGAATGACAAGTTCACCGTACGCGTAAGGACCTCGAGGAAGCGGCGGCAACGCGCGCGTGTCGTGGTGATGGGGACCGGAGAAGGAGGAGGAGGAGGAGGAAGAAGAAGGATAGAATGCCATTCTAGTCGACGTGGAAAAGGAAAATGACATGGTAGTCGTTCAGACAGTAAGTTGCAAGAATACACGTGGATGATGAGTTGGATCTTTAAGATGGTCAATTAATGGGGCCAGATTTGAAATGGAGTGAAAATTTGTGATTTTTAAGAGGAAAAAAATTTGTGATTTTTATGAGGTCCAAAGATGAAGGAAAAATTCGTGCAAGAATTGAGGTCAAAAAAAAAAAAAAAAAATTATGCTTACCATAAAATCAGTGTTTTTTAAGTGAATATTATCTTTAAGTAAAACATGCGTCATTTTTTATTTTAGCGTCACATTTTCCAAAGAGCCTATTATCTTTGATGTTATAAGTAACCTTACTTTAAATCTGAATCAGCAAAAGTGCCACATCCCTATGCGTGTGAAAAGTACTAAATTTATGGCAGACAAGGAGAAAAAATGATTCGACTTATTTTAGAAAATATGTTTTAAGTTGTTGCAGTTTTTTTTTTTTTTTAAGTAGAGTTTACATAAGAATGTTTTATGGTTGATAGAATCTTGGGAAGAAATCCCTCCATGAAAACAACGGATAATTCCTTGAATATTCTCTCCCAATCTAATTCTAAATCTAGGAGTCTAAGTACGGTATCTCTGGTTTTAATGCTGTTCAATAGCTCCACCATTAGATTTGCGTTGGTTTAACATATTTTTCTTAGAAACTTTAGTGTTCCATACTCGCTAAAGGACCTACTTTCATAGGTGTCAGATTTGAATATGGTCAACTTGTTTTTGTTAACTCTGTACATTGATGGCATTAGAGATGCTCGAACTCAGGCGCACAACGCCAAAAGATAAAGTCATAGTTACATATAGTGATCTTAACATATGCTAATCATTGATAATGATGTGTGATATAGTGATCGGTCATCGATCATTTTGCTTAGATACAGTCACAATTTTTTAAAGAATGAGCATGTGCTTATGTCTATTGACTATGCTTTGATGATATACATTGATTTCTTAAATTATGGGCTTGCTTTTTTGTGGTGATTTTATGAGATTTCCCATGGATTATTCCACGTATCATATTGAAGTGGATGGAAACTTTCTTTAACCCAAAATATAATAATTTATAATCAAATTGCTCTGATTCAACCGGGGCCTTGGACTTCCTATAAGTTGAATTGACCTTCAGTGGAAGCCAAGGGTGCTACTACCTATGAGGGCTGTCACCGGTAATTCTCTAAAGGAGCACCCAATATAATTGCGTTCCTTATTTTAACG
Organism: Eucalyptus leucophloia subsp. euroa; assembly: GCA_017140325.1. Classification (NCBI taxonomy): domain Eukaryota; kingdom Viridiplantae; phylum Streptophyta; class Magnoliopsida; order Myrtales; family Myrtaceae; genus Eucalyptus; species Eucalyptus leucophloia. The sequence goes on along the minus strand of CM029472.1, from coordinate 34,307,955 downwards.
TGCCGGTACTTGCGTGTCTCACACCCCCAAGTTGACTATAAATATTTTCTTCCCCACAAGTTAGGGGATACCAATAATTTCACAGTAGAGATATGGTGAACTTTGGTAACATTTGACTTTATATTATTCCCACACCAAGTTCACGCTAGAGGGTCATTACATGTGTGTAAAGTGAGTAATCTTGGGTTATAATGAATAACTACAACCAAAGGGCATAAGAAGTAGGGGAGAGCAAAAGGCACCGCTTGGATGGGACCGAATCGACCCATTCTGAGTGATTCCTTAAGGCAACGGTCCGGTTCTCTATTTCAAATTTTTTTAGTCAAAAAAAATTTTCATTCATTACTAAATTGATACATGAAAGGGAATCTTGAAAGTCATAATAATTAATATATGAAAGAAGATGGAGATTTGCAGAGGATGAGGATTGAAGGAAAGATGTCTTTCTTTCTATTCACTTCAATGAATGTAAATGTACAATTCTTCTTGTAGATATAATACAAGCAGTGCACAAATAATGGAAATAAACGATTCTACGTATCAATCTATGCCTAGATCTAATATTAATTGATTATGTACATAACACTAATCTTCTAATCAAATCAATAATCAAATCAAATCTTCGATTGAGTAATCCCGGAGATTCCTCATATCTTCCAACACTCTCCCTCAAGCTAGTGGTTTGTAGATGTCTAAGACGCCCAACTTGCTCAGATATGCGTGCTGTCTTTGACATAGGGGCTTGGTAAAGATATCTATTGGTTGTTCCATTGTCCCAATTCCTTTTGTCTCAATCACACCCTCTTGAATTTTCTCTCGAATGAAGTGACAATCAACCTCAATGTGCTTGGTTCTCTCATGTACTATGGGATTTGCTGCAAGTTTTAGAGCCGCATCATTATCACAGTACAGCTTGGTTGGTCCTTGCACTTCTTCTCCGAGATCCTTAAGTAGACCTCGCATCCACACTATTTGACATGTGGTTTTGGCTATAGCCCTATACTCTGCCTCAGCTGAAGATAAAGACAAAGTGGGTTGCTTCTTGGTCTTCCATGAAAGAAGTGATTCCCCCAATTTAATGCAATATCCAGTGACTGATCTTCGACTTATGGGACATGCTGCATAATCTGCATCACAATATGCTGTCATCTTCATATCACATTTTTCTTTTTTTATAGAAGTATCCCAAGTCCTGGACATTTCTTTAAATATTTCACATTCTTCAAGGCTGCATCGAAATGGGATTGTTTTGGGCTGTGTATGAACTGACTAAGTGTCTGCACTGCATAAGAAATGTCCGGCCTCGTCATAGTTAGATATATGAGTTTCCCAACAAGCCTTTGATACCCTGATGGATCTCTGAGTATCGGGTCATCATCTTTGGATATGCCCTTATCATAAGTTGCAATGGTTAATTTAGTATTATGCTTGATGGGTATTGTTGCTGGTTTGCATCCTGAAAGCCTTACTTTTGATATAATCTCCAATATAAACTTTCTTTGACTGAGGAAATCCCTAGATTAGATCGAGCAATTTCGATTCCAAGGAAATATTTAGGTGCTCCTAAGTCCTTAATATGGAAGGTAGCATGCAAGTATTCCTTGAATCTTTCTATAGTAGCCTTATCATTTCCCATAAGTAGAATATCATCGACATATATCATCAAATAGATAGATGACATACCTTTGTTTCTTATGAACAAGGCGTAGTCATGTTTTAACTACTGGAAGCCTGCTATTGTAAGAGCATTTGCGAATTCAGCATACCATTGTCTGAATGCTTGCTTTAACCCATAAAGGGATTTACGAGAAACAACACACTTTATTCTCCCCCTGTCACCATAAGCCCTGAGGAACATCCATGTATATCTCCTCGTCTAAATCACCGTGGAGGAAGGCATTGTGCACGTCCATTTGATGTAGAGCCCAGTCATTGATAGCAACAACGGTCAGGAAAGAGCAGACTGTAACATCTTTGGCAACTGGTGAGAATGTCTCATGGTAGTCAAAACTTTCTTGCTAAGTAAATCCCTTGGCTACCAAGCATGCCTTATAACGTTCAACGGATCCATCGACACGATATTTAATCATGTAGACCCATTTGCACCCAATTGGTTTCCGATTATGTGGCAATGAGACAAGATCCCATGTGTGGTTGTCATTTATTGCCTTTAACTCTGCCGTCATGGCTTGTTGCCATCTTGGATCAAGAGACACATCATCATAACTTGTTTTTGTCTTCTAATAGGCAACTAATGCAACATCTATGTTCCTGTGATAATCTATGAAAAGAAACATAGGATGAGATCGGGTATTGAATACCTAGAGAGTTGTGAGTGGCACATATATAATCTTTAGTCCATGTTGGAGGTCGAGTAGCCCAATGAGAACGTCTTGGATGATCATCTTCAATAGGAGTGGGAATTGTCTCATTGGAGATGAGTGGCGAGATATCATTGCTCAATTCTTCCTTAGTATTATCGGCATCTTCAACTTCTTCTTCTGAGAGGTTTGCTGATGATTAGGAATTCTGGACTAGAGTTGGTGTCTCTGCTGGAACAAATGCAAGAGTGGAAGATAGATTCCTTGATTGAACTAGTGGGATGTAACTAGGATCTAGAGATAATGCATCGTCATTTGAGAGACCATGAGGATTGGAGCTGATGCTTGAATTGTCATTTGGAGACAACATGTTGGAGAAGGGAAATGTGTCCTCATAGAAAATTACATCACGGCTTATGAGAAATTCCTTTGTGGATATATCAAGAAGTCGATAGCCTTTCTGTAGATTGGGATAGCCCATAAAAATGCACTTCTGAGCACGTGGACTCAACTTGTCTCAAGAGCCCAATGTCACAGCATAGCAAAGGTAATCAAAAACTTTGAGATGTTGTAGGTCCGGTTTTTTTCCATAGAGCAACTGAACGGTGCTCACCCATTAAGTATCTTGGTGGGCATATGGTTAATTAAATAAGCTATTGTGATGACGCACTCTACCCAATAATCATCTAGAATTGAGGCTTGAAACTTTAAGGTCCATGCGACTTCCAAAAGGTGCCGATGCTTGTGTTCAACCACTCCATTTTGTTGTGGTGTATAGGTGCATGAACTCTCATGCTGGATGCTTTGAGATGAGAAAAGTATGGAGCAATTATGGCTGAAAAGTTCTACTCCATTATCAGCTCGGATTCGCTGAATTGATTTCTCAAACTGATTTTTGGATAAGGTGATAAAGATCTTTAAATAAGAATAAGTCTAATCCTTGGACTGCATCAAAAAAATCCAGGTCACACGAGAATAGTCGTATGCTATTTTGAGTAAATAACGAGATCCATCATGATTACCCGTATGATAAGGTCTCCAAATATCAACATGTATCAAGGAAAAAATTTGACTAGCACAAGAGTTACTAGATGGAAATGGGGAATGAGACTACTTTGCAAGTGGACAAATAGGACACTTAGGACAAGGAAAGGTGGCACTGTGGCCCAATCTCAAATGCATGAGAGAATTTTTGTTATTCAAGCTCAAATTACACAAGGAGGATTTATTCAATGGAAAACTAGATAAATCAAAATTACTTGGGAGGCTTGACCAAAAAAGTAATCCTTTTAAAAGACTACCCCAGTCCATCAATCTGCCAGTTGAAAGGGCCTAAAAGAGACAGGTATCAGCATTGAATATTACTCAACATGAATTTTCTCTACAGACTTTTGACACGGAAATGAGATTAAATTAAAATTTTGGGACATATAGGACATTTTTAAAGACAATTTGAGGACTGAGATTGACTATTCCTATCACATTAATATGGCTAACATTTCCATTAGGTAATTGTATAGAAATAGGGAAATGCAGCTCCTCATTTATTCTTGAGAAAAGACCCTTATCACATATAATATGATCACTTCCCCTAGAATCAATAATCCATGCTTTCCTTGATATAGAATTAATCAAACTATGTGTGATACCTGAAAAACTGTCTCCTTTGTCAGAAACATCCAATTTTTGCAGAGCTTGCATCAGTTGCTAGTACTATCCATAGGTAATAGGAGGATTAAATTTGGGTCGGTAGGTCCATTCACATGGTAGGCCGCCGAAATTTTTTTTCCTTTTTCCACTGGTTTCCCATGCAGCTTCCAATAATTGTCAATCATATGATTAGAACGCTTGCAATATTCACAAAATAATTTACCATTTCCTTTAAAATTTTGCCCGAAATTTCTAGATGATGTGGCAAAAATATGTCCGTTGGATCCTTTAATCGTGAGATCGTTTGCACCATCCGATCCTTTTAAAAAGTGGGTCTCCTATGCGCCGTCGGATGTGCGTGCTCGATCGGAGCCGTTCATTCCTTCCCATTTATAGGGTTGCGTGTCTCCGCAAAACCCTAGCATCCCTTCTCCACGGAAACCCTAGCATGGTTCGTCTCTCTCTTCTCCGCTAGGGTTTTGTTGGGTCCATCCCTTCACTCTCCGTGGATTGCAAGAGCGATACTCTCGCCGCTCTTCGTGTTCTCCGGTGATGCAAATCACTGGCTTTCCTCCTGTACCGCTAGTTGATAAATTCACCCGATTGATTGCATGGGATCCATAGCCAAAATCTACGAGCGAAAGGTAAGAAAGGTGTTGTTCAAAATGAGCAAAAAACTTGTTGCTTTCTCCTTATCTTTGATGGATTTGTACTGTCTGATTGTGGATTCGAGGCCCTCAAGTTTTTCTTCGGCCGCTTCGAGGCTATTCCACAATGACGATAGCTTGTTGAAACAAGCCGTGACCATCATATTCCCCTGTTTTAAATCGCTAAGTTCCTACATGAGGGTGAATATCTTTCCTTGATCTAATTTCCCGTACATCTCCTTGATGTTGTCCCACATGCCTTTAGCATCCTCTACCCGTGGAAGTTGCAACCTCTGAGGAGACGCAATTGCCGATCCAAGTTCGGACAAGGCGGTTGCTCTTCCTCTAGAGTTGGGCTAGACGCTTATCGAGGGGAATCGGGATGGTTCCGTCAAGAAATCCATCCTTGTCCTTCGTTGCTAGGGCATGCCAAAATTCTTGCGACCACCTGGGGTAATTTTCTAGCCCGGTCAACTGTTGGCTGATTAGTTGCAGTTCTAGTATGTCGGCTGTGGAAACAAACAAGGGGTCACCGAGTTTTAGCCGTCCGGCGAAGGCCGCCGCTAGAAACAATAGAAAGCCGAGCGTAGGATTCAAGTAGGGATTTGTCCCTTGACCCGACTCACTCGACCCAAACGGAAAACCCGCATTTAAAAACCCCAAGTATGGATTCGTACCCATACTCGGTTTGCTTGACCCGTGCATTTGCTCCATTTCGTCGGTTGAGCTTGCCCCCCCACCCCCCGATGGCTGGTGGACCCCGTCGGATTGGATGTGGCTTTGGTGGCCCACATACTCAAGCGATGATGAGTTTGGGCTTGGCCCAACATAAATTGGATATGGAATCCATTGGTAAGGCTAGTCGTCATGGGTTGCCCCATATTGAATTGAGCCTGCATGGGCTACCATTGCACGGGCTGAGTTTGGAGTAATAGTTGCTATCTTGGGACAGGCGAGTTCGAGATCTGAGGCACAATTTCAGCGGCGGGGATGATTTCTCTAGCAGATTGGTTCCCTGTGGCGATGCTTCATCTTGCGGATTTGCCATGGTAAGTAAAAAAAAAAAATTGAATGTGACACTAATGCCCGATAATGCTCTTCTTCGTAGGTCGGAGCTTTAGGGTCAGAAGGTCGAAGCAAAGAGAAGATTTTGAGCGGAAGCTTGGTTCAGAGATTCAAATACTCCGATACCATGAAAGAAAATGGAGATCTATAGAGGATGAGGATTGAAGGAAAGATGTCTTTCTTTCTATTCACTTCAATGAATATAAATGTACAATTCTTCTTGTAGATATTATACAAACAGTGCACAAATAATGGAAATAAACGATTCTAAGTATCAATCTATGCCTAGATCTAACATTAATTGATTGTGTACATAACACTAATCTTCTAATCAAATCAATAATCAAATCAAATCTTCGATTGAGTAATCTAGGAGATTCCGCATATCTTCCAACAATATAAACTCATATATCTCCAAAATAAACAAAAAATCAGAAATCAAGGCATTTCGTCATAGCATGATTGGCAGAGATCATCACAAGCTTGTCCTTCAAAAGCAATTCTATAATTGGATTCAAGAAACATAATCAATGACCAATTACTGAATCGCATAACACCATCAGTGATAAGCATATGCTGACATCTCTATTTGTAATTACGACTTTGCCTTTTAACGATGTGCGCTTAGGTGCTGTCCCCAACACCATCATTGTATGGAGACAACATAAATATATCAAAAAATCTCATATCCAACACCCATAGCCAAAGCGAGACCTATAGCCAATGCGAAATGCTAAAATTTTGAGTGAAAAAACGTTAAATGAGCACATATTTGACACCGAAATTACTGTGAACATCATTAAAACTGGAGGTAGAGTACTTATTTGTTAAAACTCCAAGATCTAAAATTAGATTGGAGGGAAAAGCTCCCAGATCTAAAACTAGATTAGGAGAATTGGGAATGAAACGAAAGGAAATAAAGGAAAATGAATTGGGTGGAAGAGACAAAAAAAGGGTTGAGAGAGAGAGAGAGCAAACAAACGATAAGATTCTTTTCATGTTTGAATTGGTGATTTTCGGTTTGGTTCTCGATTTCATATTTAGAACCGCTCACCCAAACCACCTGTACCAAATTGATTTTATATGATTTAATTTTTAATTTCTTTAAAAACTGTAAAAACCAAAAAGCCCTAATCCCTCTTTCACAACACAAACCTTGGTCAATTTTTTTTTCTTTTGTTGGTTGAACCGAGCAACTTTAAACAAATTAATTGAGTATTATTCATTATGTGGGTGAGATGACAGGCTAGAATTTCCAAACAATAAACCCACAACAAGAAATAAGGGGAAAGGCATATCCACAATCAAGTAGCACAAGTACAAAATGACCCATTAATGAAAGGATTCAGCCAGATTTAGGCATTCTTACTGCTAAATGTCACAGCCAAAAGAAGGACGACCCGAGAGGTTTCTCGAAGTTGACCCCGACTCGTCCATGGTAAATTTCGTGTGCTTGCTCGGATTCCCAACGAGCCTTCTCCCCGAAGTTTCTAGAAGACTCTAGCTTCGTTAATGTTGGTAGCTAGTAGTTAAACATTTATGCCTATTGGTTGGCACTTATGCCGATAGTTGAGGCGGTGCGATCTCGTCCGCCGATAGAATTCTAGATCAATGAATGTAATCCGAGGCCTTCAACTATAAAAGGGGTGTCATCCTTCATTTGTAAGCATCCACTACTTTCGCAGTATAAAGCAAAGCTTCTTTCTAGAGCTCTTCTCTCTAGATTCTTTTTCTCTCTACGATCCAGGTAAGGCGAGCGAGTGAGCGTTCGACCAAGCAAGGCTTGGCTTAGGTGCTTCGGTGATCCAATCCGATCCTAAAGTGCCTAAGTCGCCACACGGTCACAATCCCAATCGATCGGCCCGTGACAAGTGATATCAGAGCTAAAGAGAGATCCGTTTCCAAGAAATTGAAGAGCACCAACTGTTCGAGAGAATGTCAAGCCAAGAAGCGGCTATAGTTGGAGAGGCTGTGCCAGTCAAGGACACACATAGCAAAGCAAAGAAAAGAGATGCCTCGGTGGATGCTGCGGCCACATTCGATGAGAAGATCGGGAAGGTCCGGAGTGCCGTGCTCGAACTCATGGAAGATCTTGACGATGTGCGAGACCGGATCATGGAGGTTAAGGGCTCGCTCCGTGAAGACTTCACGACCAGCATCAACCAAGCCACGGCTCCATTGTTCGACAAGGATGAAGCTCTCGAAGCATCGATCGATGGTTTGAACGAGCGCGTCCAAATAATCGAGGAGGTAAGCCCATGTAGGGACAAGGTTGAAGCCATGAAGGCGGAGATCCAAGAGCTCAAGACTAAGGTCGCCCTATGCAAGCTAAGTATCACGAACGGTACGGTGCCTACTCAAATGATGACCAAGATCGAGGCACCAAAACCGAAGGAGTTCAAAGGCAACTGGTCTGCCCAAGAGGTGAACAACTTCGTGTGGAACATGGAGCAATACTTCGGCGCCGTCAACATACACGATGAGTCGATCAAGGTACAAATCACTTCCATGTTCCTGTCTGATACGGCGATGCTATGGTGGCGCGCAATAGGTGCGATGAGATTTAACGCGGCGCTGATCCCGTGAGCACATGAAACGACTTCGTGAGGGAGTTCTGCGATTACTTTTTCCCCAAGTTTGCTCAACAAGAGGCTCGTAGCATGCTCCATCGCCTCGAGCAAAGAGGCGCAATTCGAGAGTACATGAAGGAGTTCGCAGAGCTCAAACTCCAAATTCGCAACCTAAGCGAAGAGGAGGCTTTTGAAGCATTCATGGATGGATTGAAGCTATGGGCACAACTCGAGTTGAAGTGGCATGACGTGAGTAGTCTTGCGCATGCGCTAAGCATGGCCGAGTCTCTCATCTACCTCACCAAGGTTGAGTCGAGGAAAAACCGAGCAAGTGATTGGAGGTCGGATCGACCCGAAGACGACATAAGAAGCACTCCCCGAGGCGCACATGATCAAGGCGGCCGAGCCAAAATATGGGGAGAAGGGTCTTCCAAGCCGTCCTTCCAAAGAGGTCGACCACCGACGGACTACGTGAGTAAGTTCGATCAACCTCCGCCCTCTCCTTACTTTATTTGCAAAGGTCCGCACTGGACCCAAAAGTGCCCAAAGAGGGGACGAATCAACACACTCCTAGCCGTCGATGAGGTGGAGGAGGAGCCCAAAGAAAAAAGGTAGCAAATCCAACTCGAAGGCATGAAGACTATCAACTTTATCCGAGCTCGATCACCGCCCAAAGGAATCACACCAAACACTGACATGTTCTTCGTCGAAGTTGAAGTGTGTGGCCGAACGCTTTATGCTTTGGTCGGCACCGACGCATCGAACATGTTCATGTCGACCGAGGTTACAAAGGCCTTGAAGCTTCATGTGGAGCCAACTAGGAACACCTTCAAGCCAATCAACTCGGAAGGCGTCCATGGCGTAGGGTCGACTTCGGATGTAAACGTCAAGATTGGCGCATGGAAGGGCAAGATGGATTTTGAGGTAATCCCACTCAATGATTATGATCTCATCCTTGGTATTCAGTTCTTCCATAGTGTGAGATCGACATGAGGACCAAGTGCCTCATGATCCTCGACCCACAATACCCGACGACGATCCCCATGATCAAAGGGGTGGTCGACACCAAGACCATTGCCACAATCCAATGCCTCGACAAAGACTTAAAGTCCGTGAAGCGACTCAACAAGCTGTCCGAGGTGAAGCCGAAGGTAGAGTTGGATCTTACTCCAACACACACCATGCCCATCCAAGTGCTCTTCCTCGAGGTTGAGTGTGCGCCGCATGCTCCGCGTGCCAAGTCCGATTTCATTATCGAAGGGTGTGGTCCATCATACGTGAGCATCCGCACCAAGCGAGGCCGAAATAAGAAATCTCGTGCCAAAGCCCGTGCTCGTGCCAAGAAGGCCAACCATCAAGCTGTGAGCGACAAGGACGTCGCTCGATTGAGTGGGGGAGAATGTCACGGGCCAAAAGAAAGACGACCCGAGAGGTTCCCCAGAGTTGACCCTGACTCGTCCGTGGTAAACTTCCTATGCTCGCTCGGATTCCTAACGAGCATTCTCCCCAAAGTTTCTAGAAGACTCTAGCTTCATTAATGTCGGTAGCTAGTAGTTAAACATTTATATCTAGTGGTTGGCACTTATGCCGGTAGTTGAGGCGGTGCGATCTCGTCCGCCGATAGAATTCTAGATTAATGGATGTAACTGAGGCCCTCAACTATAAAAGGGATGTCATCCTTCATTTGTAAGCATCTACTACTTCCGCAATATAAAGCAAAACTTCTTTCCAGAGCTCTTCTCTCTAGATTCTTTCTCTCTCTACGATCCGGTTAAGGCGAGCGAGTGAGCATTCGACCAAGCAAAGCTTGGCTTAGGTGCTTCGGTGATCCAATCCGATCCTAAAGTGCCCAAGTCGCTGCACAGTCACGATCCCAATCGATCGGCCCGTGACATAAAGCTAGTGCATCAGCCAGCAAAAGTTGTCCAAGGAAAACCGAGTCAAAGCAATTTTAATCTTTCATCCACCGGCTCCATCGACCCATCGGGGGATGGAACAGGTTCAATTCCCAATTCCGGAAATTGAGAACTTGCCCCTCTAACCCAGTTCCCAGTTCCTAGATGGGAATTGAACTGTCCGAAAACTGATCGCCCCCGTTAAGGATGCAATTGAATTGATTATTAATTATACTACCGAGTAAGTGACTGGGCCTGGGTATTTATCAAAAGAGGAAACGCTATTGGGCCCATGCTCGCATCTTGAGCAGAGTAAGGCCCAGTCGTGAATTCTTTAGAAACCCCCGTACGGACCAAGATTGCAGAACTTGGCTGCCGTTCTGTAGGCTGCTAGGAACTTCCTCTTGTGAAGGTGTGTGCTCTGCTCTGTTCATTGTTCTTCTTCTTCTTCTTCTTCTTCTTCGGCCTTTCGCAATTGGGTTTGCCGAGATTGCGTTTGACGGTGTAATGCGATGAAACCCGTTTTCAGTGCTTCTCCTTTCTGGGTTAGTTTCAATCTGTGCTTGGAACAGATACTTCGATTCATCGTGTTGTTAGTTCTCATTCGGGATGTTAGTATTTGTCTGACTGAGGTTATGGGCAAGTTTTGGCTGCTTCTTTGATGTCGAATCTGAATTGAGAGACTTACGGTGTTGCAAAAGAAATGGAACTGATGATGACCCATCATCTGCTATGATTATATAAACCCGGTCCACCAGGAGGGATGCTTGTGAGATTTCTCCTTTGTTGGGAACCCGCGCTGGTTTGATTGGAAATAAACTGAAGCAGCAGAAGATGGTGTCTTTCTTTGAATGGTTTTAATAGGAAGGCTGTGTAGGAAGTGAGTTTGCATGCCTTAGATGGGAGAACTTCCTAATAGAGCCAATGAACTTGGGTTGTTCTCTGAGATGTACCCCAGTGCAAGGGGATGTTGTGATTTGACTTGTGGTTCAACGTGGCTAGCTCACGATGTTGCTCAGTTGTTGAGTAATCCAAATTGTAAGGTAGTTGATCAGCTTAATGTTAGTGTAGGAAATATGTGAAGTTAATGTGAATCTCTAGATTGCTTCGGTTTCTTGCACATAAGTTTCACTTGTGGTATGTATTGGGTACTCCCTTCCACGTCTCTGGGCCGACACAGAACTACTTAGTTAGAGTGGTCCACATGTGGAATTGCACCATGAGAGGATCCATTACGTTTCTTGGTTTGGAGAGGTATGATTACGAATATTTTACTTAGATTTTATCTATTAGTGATGTGATGGGACAAAACTGATAATTATGCGACAGAAGGTAGCCTCAGCACTCAAATTTGTGGCTAAAGCATGAACTTGGCCTAACTCTTTAGAACCTAGCTCGGGTGCTCCATCGCGTATAATTGATGGACTTTGGTGACCAAAATATCATAGCTGATCTTTAAATCCTGGTTCTTTATATATTTTCTTTCAGCCTCTTATGGTGGTCCCTTTTCATATATTCGGTTCTTTGTCTATGTACTTTAATCATCTAAGACAACTTTTAATTGTTTCTCTCTGTGATTCTCTCCATGGTGAATAATGAGCAGCTATTCTCTTTCAATGTTGTCACTTCCATTAGAAAAGAGGTTTTGCATTGGACTAGAAGGTTCTTACTTGATGAACTTCTTTCTACCTGGATATGGAAGTGTTTTCATTGGACTATAATGATTTTACTTGAAGAACTTGGTTCTACGTGGATGTGGAAGAAGGGTGGATGAGTACACCTGCCAATCTGACTTGAAGGTTGAAGAATTGGTACTTTCCTTTAATTGTAAAGTTGGATGAAATGTTAGTTCATCCCTGTATGAGCAGGAGTGATGGACCTTAAGATGATTAAATTTGACATTAGGAATGTAATGAACTCTAAAGTTAATGCAAAGAGCTGTTTTAGGAGTTTCTCATTACTGTACAAGCATTGGGTTTGCCATTGCGCCTCTTATATATTACATATGTTCAATGTAAAACTACGTTATGCATATTATGTTTCTCCTGACTATTATCTTGTCATTTTGCCTTCAGCATCTTTGTCGCTTTAATTACTCTGCAAGATGGTTCTGTTTTGGTACAACTCATGATGATTTTACAGCTTGTTTAAAATCGCACTTCTTCAATTTGGAGCTACTTATTTTTTGCCCTGTAAGTCGAACGAATGCTAGTTAAGGTTCCTTCCCTGGCTTATCTGCACGCTGATGTTCTGCATTTTCCTTTTCCTAAGATTACTTCTGGCAATACATGCTTGGTTCAATTTAGCTCCTATTTTTAGTGTGATGGTAGATACAGAGAATTTTTCTCTGACACTTTTGCATAGTATTATTGTTCTCATAACTACCGACTTCTGAGCATCAGTGACTTCCTTGATCTTTTCATGAATTCTGGATTTCTTCTGGAAATGCAGAAGCAAGTCTGGCGACTGCCAAGTGGCCAATGGAAGCAGTCAATTCTGCCGACATTGGCTTCGTCCCAAAACCTCAAGTAATTTACCGCTGTAAAAAGTGCCGCAGAATCGTTGCTTCACAAGAGAACATAGTTTCACACGAGCGTGGGAAGGGAGAAGAGTGCTTCAAGTGGAGGAAGAGAACGGGTGACTCGAACGACTGGCAAAAGGATCCAGCTGAATGCTCATCCATATTTGTAGAGCCCATGAAGTGGATGCAAGCAGGTGAACTTGGCACACTTATGAGCATTGCTAATCCTTCTTTCTTTTCTTTTCGCAAGGCATTTATAAGAAATTTAGGAAATGGAGGTCGACTTGGAATCGTGTGAACTGGGGATGTCCTCGCCATAGGATCAAAAGTACCCTTAATCCAAGGGCGGCACATGCCTGATGCACATGATTAGGAGTTCTCACGCTGTACTTGTCTACTTTGCTCAGCTCGAGTTTTGTGATATTGGCCAGTGGAAGATGGCTACGTGGAAGAGAAGCTTCAGTGCAAGGGCTGCAACGCTCGCTTGGGTTCCTTCAACTGGGCGGGCATGCAGTGCAACTGCGGGGCTTGGGTGAATCCGGCATTCCAACTGCACAAGAGCCGGATCGATGAATGCCATACCTGAAGCACAGAGTAATGCAAACCATCTCCACTAGAGCACTTCTGTGGTCTGTACATAATCTCATTCCGTGGAATCAACGATCCGGCTTGTAGGTGGGGAATGACAAAACTCCGAAAATTAACCTGGCACGGATTAAATAGATTATTCCCCATGTATTTTGGCATCCCAAGTTGCATACATCCATGTTATATGAGAGATGACAGTTCTTATCCTAAACGAACCAACCCCTGCGCCATGGCGCCAAGCGTTTCGTATGAGACATGTTGGGCAATGCTGCTTCATCCGTTTTGATGCTAAATTTGAACTATGATTGCAGGGTATGGTCATGCTAAAAAATTCTTTTGGGGCCACTGTTGTCATTCTTTAATAAGGTGTTGTTTCCTAATAATTCAGCTACTGAACAATTAAGTAAGCCGAAGATGTAAGCATATCTCAAGCCTTGATATGTTCCCTGGTGGGTCAGTGCGAAGGCATGATAGAACAGCCCATGTGATATCGGTGTTGGACCTCTTTGGAAGTTTTGCTTATTATTTTTTATAACCCACTTTCAAGGTGTAAGCATATCTCAAGCCTTGATATGTTCCCTGGTGGGTCAGTGTGAAGGCATGATAGAACAGCCCATGTGATATCGGTGTTGGACCTCTTTGGAACTTTTGCTTATTATTTTTTATAACACTTTCATATCATGCCTTTGCTTTTGAATTTTGGTAGGTAATAATAATGCCATGAGTTACATGACCTAAATTTTTTTAGTTGACTTTATGGTGTGTGACCTTACTTGCATTACATATCAGCATTTTTAATTGGACCTTTGCCACTATATTCTAATGCTTTATTCTCTAAAAAGTAATAGTAAATTGATAAGGGGAGGACAAAACGAGATATTGCCTTGTAGGTTCTATTACTGACGATGGACCTAATAATAATTTTTCCGGGTAATTAGGTAAACTAACTTATGATATATGGGTCATTAATGAGAGAAACAAACAACCAAAATACAAATTGAGTAAAGTTTTAGTTTGATTCGGGTATGTATATAGTCACTTAAGTATATATTGGTCAATTTCTTGTTTATATTCTTCAAAAAAGGCATTACCAAAAGGTCTGTATTAACACTTTTCTTAGGTTCTATTTATTTCATAAGAAATAAATGATATGGAAAATATTTTACTAAAAATGATTCTTATTTCATAAGAAATAAATGATTCGGAGAAGTTGGATATTGATGCAAAAGTCATTTCGTCTCAAACACCAATGTGTAAAATCTATCGTAGTTTCAAATTTAGGTTTTCTGTTTCCCTAAGTTTAGCAACTTCTGAAAATAATTTAGGGAAAAAAATCCGACCCCTAATTGGTGAATTGGATCAAGATGCAAATTGTTAAAAATTGAATATCTCCACAATCTATAATTCTGAGTGTATCAGATAAAACTAGGAGAGTATTATGTCCGAGATTTTGGTTTATTTCAGTTTGTCATATGTTTAATATCTAGCACATTTTTCTAGGATGTTATGCGATTTTATTTATATTTTACGTGAATTATCTAGATAGGTCGGTAGATAGATTTAGGTTCCGTTCGTTTTGCGGAAAATAATTTCCGGGAAAAAGTTTTCCGGATTTTCCGGCGTTCGTTTCCCAAAAAATGAATTCCTTGAGGAAAATGTTTTCCATCAAAAGAAAAAAGTCTTCTAAAGTGGAAGAAAATGTTTTCCACTTTCAAAAGTGGAAAACATTTTCCTTACCTAACTCTCTTATCCCACACCTCTACAAATCCTCACTTCCTTCTCCCATTTCTTCTTCTTCTTTTCTTTTTTTATTTGAATTATATTTTAATTTTCTTTTTTCTTTTTTAATTTGAATTATTTCTAATTTCATTTTTCTTCTCTATTTTTTTTTTTTTTTTTTCTTTGTTCCCCATATTCTTCTTTCTTGGCTAGTCGTTGGACCAAGTGAACCTCAAGCTTATCGATCTCAAACCCGTGCTCGTCAATCTAGCGAGCCTCGAGCTTGATGCTCGCGCTCACCAATCTGGTAAGCGGAAAATATTTTATTTACCAAACACCGAAAAATATTTTCTGGAACATTTTCAGATTTTAGCCAAACACTAAAAAATATTGTCATTTTCCTAGAAAATGATTTCTGAGAAAATATTTTCCAGAAATTGTCTATTTTCCACGAAACGAACGGGACCCTTAGTTTATATTCATTTACTTGTTTCCTAATCTTAAGATTCCAGATTAGAAAGCTTGAATTAATTCCAGGAGATTTTGTTTACCATTTGGTAACAATTTTATTAGATTAGACAATTTGCTTAGGGTTTTTTTTCCAATTACAGAAGGCTTGCAATCAATGTTTCTCATATGGAATAATGACATAAATAATTCCTGAACTTTAACCTAATATATAATGTAGTCGTTGAACTTTTAATTTGTTTAACGTTGTGTATGAATTTTAGCTTAATGTGTAATGTGGTCCATTAACTTTAAATATTCATTCAACTTAGTTCTTGAATTATTTGAAAATGTTCAACATTGTCTTCTCATTTATTTAAGTTCAAAGACAATATTAAATATTCTTATATAATTCAGAAACTAAATTGAATATGTATTAAAAGTTCATGGATCACATTAAACAAATTGAAAATTCATGGACCATATTCATATTATGTCAAAATTCATGAACTTTTTTTACCATTTTTCTCTTTCAAAATGAATTAAAAGGGTTTTTGTTTTCCCTAGAATTTGCGTCCGTATTTGCGGATTGTCAAATCGTGTTTATCATTGGTTTCTGCCGTGTCAATTAGTATCAGAGCCAACAAGATTGCGAGAGAGCTAAGCCATGTCCAATGCCGACAGTAACGGAAGCAATCGTCCTGCTAACGGACGTCGGGAGATCCGAGCCTTGTCGATGGCTTTCCGTCGTCTCGAGGCATCTCAACGGACCATGGAGACAAATCTACGGGGGACTATAAACATGATCATGGAGCGACTCGGCATGGGGAGAAACCCTGAAAGTGCCGACGAAGCACCGCTGCGATCGAACAACGCCGGCAGCCATCAGCTTGTAGAGCTCACTCCGATGATTCCGAACGATCATCAATCGACTTGTCCGAAGGAATTTGATTCGAATTGGGACATCCTCCGGTGGAATCACTTTGGCAGGCGACGCGGAAGAGCTCGTCATGGTGGTGGCGGCAATTGGTGGAAAAGCGGGGGTGGACAATGGGTCTGGAATCAATATGGCAGGCGACGAGGGAGAGGCCGCCGTGGCAGCGGTGGCAATTGGTGGACGAGCGGTGGTGATGACCGTGGTTGTCGGCGTCGCGGCAGCAGGAGGAATTCAAGCTGAAATTGGTTATAGGCGGCAGGAGAAAATTATGTCCAAGATTTTGAGTCATTTTATTTTGTCATATGGTTAATTTTTAGGACATTTTTATGGAATCTTAGATGAGTTTAATTTATATTTTAAATGAGTTACCTGATTAGGTTAAGAGATAGGTTTTAGTTTTGTCTTCGTTTACTTCTCTCCTTATCTTTAAGATTCTAGACCATAAAGTTCGAATTATTTTAGGTGATGTGATCTTCTTTAGCATTTTGTTTAGTTTTATTATATCAGATATTCTACTTAGCATTAACTTCGAATTACCTAAGTTAAAGGGGGCATACATTTGTTATGTTCGAAGTACAGCTCTTTTTTTATCGTTCATTTAGATATTGACAAAGAGTTTTTTTCTGGTACATCAAACCGCGTATGCTGTGAATTGATCATTTGTGTGTATCACGTTTTTGGTGCCTCAAATTGCGAACTTGAAGTGTAAGAAATTAGTGATTAAACAAAAGCTATTATGCACACGCGAAGAACGTTCTGGAGGTCCCGTGGTCTTAGCATAGAAAAGTTCTCAAAAGTAACTCATCGCACAGTATCATGAGAAAATTACTAAAAAAGTTATAAACTTATTATATTTTTGCTAATTCAATCATAATATTTTAATTTCATTAATTGAGTTTTAAATCTTTTGACAATTCATCAATATAGTTTATCTAGTCAAGTTTATTTAGAAGTTAACGGTCTTAAGTAGCACAATTTTTACAATTTTTTAAAATTAAATTATATATTTTTCTTTTTTCTTTTTATTGTGGTCAGCAAGGGCTTGCCTAACCATTGCCTGTGGTTGGTATTTGGCTATTGCTCGAGACTAGTCACCAACGAAAAGGAAAGAAAAAGGCCGAAAAAAAAAAAAAAATACTTTTTATTTTAAATTGTTCACGTTACCGTGGGCCATGCCACATATCATTATTGTCAGAGGAATCTGTCCATAATTAACTAAGCTTAAAAAATTAATAAATGGAGAAAGATGCAGCGCTTCATCACATGCACAGTGAGGCTAGCAACAAATGGGGACACTCGCTGTTAACGAAACAGTCAAAAGTAAACGGATTCAAAGGCGATTCTCGCACCACTGAGAAACTGTAACCCAAGGTTGAGGTTGGACGTGCTCCCATTGGAGAAGAAATCCATGCCCGCCCATCGCACGCCGCCCGCACGCTCGCCGCCTCCCGCCGGCTGCCTGTCACCTGCATACCCGCTTGCCTCCCGCATGCTTGCCCACCGCCGCACGCCCACCGCTGCACGCCCACCGCCTCCTGCCTACTGCTCATTGCTCGCCCACATCCTGCACACCCGCCTGCCCATTGCCTGCCACTGCCCGCCTATCCCCCTTTCCCAACCAAATCCAATGGCATGTCTTTTGGTTATGGGTTCTCGAAGTGCGCCTTAGTTGTGAATTGGACAACCCAATCCCTTTCTTGGGATCAACCAGTTTAACGTCATACTACCCTTTGAAGGTGATCTGCTAATATTGTACGCTTTGAAAGATCCCACTATCCCTCAAGCTAGGGTTATATCATTTCAACCATCGCAAAAAAGTTGTCAAACAAGACCAAATTGAGCGCATCAAAACAATGGTTGAAGAAGCCATCAAAATGTCAATGTTTTTTGACCAATAAATCATCAAAAGAGTTTATAACTGAGTTGGCATAATTTTGATTAAAATTGGCTTAAATGACTATATTGCAAAATTGTTAAAATGTTTAGAATGAATTGTCATTATAGAAAAGTTTAGGATTGAATTCATATAAGTACAACAAATTTACAACTTTTTTTCTAATTTTCCCTCATATTATGCTTCTTAGCTAGCAACTTATCCTCGCCAAATATTTTGATGCCATTGATTCTACAATTTACAAAACCTTTGTTTCGTGGAAAACTTTATGACAAAGGAAGATGCTTTTCGTGGAAATCATTTTTCAACGAAAATATTTTCTATTTTCAGATTAAGGAATTCATCTTATTAACTGCAAACATCCCATTTTTTTTAAGCGTAAATGATTTTCAATTAACTAATTATTTCAACAAACCAAATAGTATGTATTTGTTTCATGGAAAATGAATAATTTGGAAAATAATTTCCAAAAATTGATTGACTGCATCACTTATACAAATGAGTGAATGAAAAATATTTTTATTTTCTACCAAATTTTCAACTGTTCAAGCTCGTGTTGATTAAAAATATAAATTATTGTCAATAATAAATACATTTTTATTAGCTACTTATTTCAAGCTATACAAGCAAGCAATTTTTTTTTATATATATTTAATCATCCGTTTTTTTTTTTTTGCAAAATAAACGAAGTACTGAAAAACTAATTCATAAAAAACCGTTTCACTCAGTCAAAGACGCCCTAAATATTGTCATGTCAATGAACATGAGGATAGGACATTGTGGGATCGAACATAAATTATTTCGATGACATTTTCTCTTTCCTTTTTTCTTCTTCTTCTTTTATTTTGCTTTAAAAACCGTATGGTGGTGAATAGGCAGAGTCCTTTTCCTAATTAAATTTTGACTTCTTGCTTGACTAATTTTATAGCTGAAATCTACCACATATCCATTTTTTATTTTTTTATTTTTGGGAAGGGAGTCATCCATGAAGCTTCGGAGCACCATAACACCATATTTTCTATATAACTAAACCTTTTTTCCAAGTCTAAAGTCATATTTTACACGATTAGCGCATGGAACATATTTTAATGTAGGATTAGGTCTGATGCGCGTTTGAAATCAACGTCATAAAGTAGCTGAACGAACCGAAAGAAAGTCATTCTTTTAACAAAGCACCACAGTGTGCTCACCCAATAGAAAAAGTTGGCTAGTAAGCGCGTAATTAAGAAACCGAGGAGGAAATACTCGATGGACTAATTAGTAATTATCTTAGATTGGGTCCCAAGTTTGGGCTGGTGAAAGAAATCCGATCCAAATGGAGATTCCTAATCCCAATAAGACTTACGGGTTTTCCTTTGGGTATAATTTAGGGTTAAAAAACATTTGAATGATTGTAACCTTATAATTCTTCGAATTCATAGTGGATATTGTTGCACCTCATTCTTCCTATGAAGTAAGTAATGGTACTTGGACCGAACCATATAAATCACTTATGTCTGTATTGTTCATTATTGATTTTTTTGATAACTTTTCTACTTTTGTTAGACTTGGATTGCAAGAATCGTTGGATTGCAAGAATCGTTAGTTATGGGCATTTGATTAATCTAAGTCTTTATCTAATACTTTGGCCAATATGTATCCGGAGGGCAGATACTTTGACCTTGATTTTAGTACCTTTTTGGAGTTGAACTTGGGAAGCAAGTCTTTTTCCTAAAAAGAAAGAACAAAAATTGGTCCAAAAGCTTTTTATGTAAGCAAGTTGAGCAAAAGAGAAAAAAGAGAGAAAGAAGGGCGGTTTGTGGGGGTGTAATGGAGAATAAAATATTCTCTATTATCATCCTTCCTCCCCTCTTCTCCTCCTGCTTTTGTCGTCTCAGAATGCATTATAAATACTCCCTCTGATTCAGGCTGTTTGATTCATCCGCTGATCACAGCATCTCTCTCTCTCTCTCTCTCTCTCTCTCTCTCTCTCTCTCTCTCTCTCTCTCAGTTAGCAAGTCTCCATCCGTTCTCTCTCCATCCTTTCAACATGCCGGTTAGATCTCTCTCTCTCTCTCTCTCTCTCTCTCTCACACACACACACACACACACACACCAGATGCATAGGGATATTTGGTGCATGCCATTGATGATCTGCAAAAGCTTTTCGTGTGACTTCCTCCATCCATGCATGTCTTCTGGGGTGGTTTTTCTTTAGGTTTACATCTTCATCATACACCCTCTCTCTCTCTCTCTCGAGATGCATAGGGAGTTTTGCTGCATGCCACTAATGACCTGTAAAAGTTTTACGTCTGATTTCCTCCATGCATGCATGGGTTCCATTGCTGATTTTGATCTGGGGTTATATCTTCGCTTTCCGTCAGTTCTTGAAAAGGAGATACAGCCACACATCCGACATAATCTTCATGGACGTTTCTCAGTCTTGTTGTGGAACGATTGTCATAGAAAGATGGCTTATCAAGAGATTTTTTATACACTATCGAGAAATTTCAGGAAATGGTGCCCCCTTTTCTTTTGTTTTCTTGAGAAAGATGCTTGATAATTGGTATGCATTATGGGTCCATCTATATAACTCATTTACTATATGGTACTATCTTGAATTGAGATGTAAATTTTGATCTTTTTCTAATACCTTGAAAAAAAAAATCAGTTTTTTATGTTCAATTTTAGTGTGTTTTTCCAGTTGAATGAGGGAAAGTTACGGTTATACGAAAAAATGTTTGTATTTTATTGTACTTTTCAACGTTATGGATTTTTATCTCATTTTGTGTGCTTCCCTCTCTCCTTGTAGGCTAACATATTACGGATTAGCAAAAACAATCCAGCCAAAAAAAAAATAAAATGATACGTACCAATTCATCGTGTTATTTATTTATTTGGTTATTCATTTGTGTGTGGCTGCAAATTATACACATGCGTGAACCGTGCGCTTCATTCTATTTTGATATATAAGAATTTAACTTATCTAAATTCTTATCTTTGTTTCAATTACATATGTTTTTTGATCATGCCATGGTGAACTCAGGCTTGTAATTAAATCAAGTGAGATTAATAAGGCAAAATTCTGATTATAACGACTTAGTAACTTTTTTTCTATGTTTCAGATCGTCGAGATGTATGTGCACATGGATTGTGCTGGATGCGAAGAAAAGATCAGAAAATCCCTTCAAAAGCTAGAAGGTAATTCACAAACTTCATTAAACTTTTATTTATCGATGTAAAATCTTATGTCTTCAGCCTCCTCTTTGTTAATAAAATCACGATACATATTCTTCAGCATTAAAAAAAAAAAAGTCATATATACAGCTTTAATGTTAAATTTTTTACTTTTCAATTTTCAAGTTAAGAAAGAACTAATCAAGTAATTTTGATTTACTCAGTTTATTTATGTAGCAAGGTGATCTAATTGAAAAGAAAGAATATAAGCTATACCTGAAAAGAAAAAAACAATCTAATGTACAAAAAAAGATTATAATATCCTTTCAATTAGCGCATTAGCATTCCAAAGGTCGGTCACAAAAAGAGTCAATTCAAAATTTTGCGTGGTTAAAACTCATTAGGAATAAGCCATCATCAATTTCTTTAAATTAATTTTTGATTAGAATAGATGGACAATTCATTTCCTTTATCATTAGGGTCTCCAATATGACAAGTGACAAAATATATTTTCCTATGTTCACTTCAGGAGTGGATGAGATAGACATTGACATGGGGATGCAAAAGGTGACAGTCATGGGGTGGGCTACCCAAAACAAGGTTCTTAAGGCAGTGAAGAAGACAGGAAGGCGAGCAGAGTTCTGGCCATTCCCATACAACCCTGAGATCAACAACTTCGACCCGCAAGATTACTACAGTAATAATAATAATAATCGCCATGAGCACAATGAGAATTACTATTTCCACCAACCTAATTACACACATCACTCCTATGAACTGCCGCAAATACCCTCCTCATACCCCTATTATTACAAGCAAGGCTACACTAGTAATGATGACTATGGCTATTTCCATCGCTCAACTCCTTCTACTATGGTTGATTATCAAGCTAGCTCTATCTTTAGTGATGACAACCCCCATGCTTGCTCAATAATGTAAATGAGGGGACTTTTTTTGTAATTTTGTTAGGTGTTTTCCATATGTAATTTTCATTTTGTAATATTTTTTTTGGTCGATTTTTTGTGATATTAACAGACTTTTATAATGCATAAAGTGGTGAAATGTTGTGCATAGTGTGAAGTTATAATACGATAATCTATCTCAAATGTAGAGATCTTATTGACTCAAGTGAGTATCTTTACTTTTATATATATGTATATATGCGTGTGTGCATATATCTCTTAGTTTTAAATTTTCACCAAGTGTTATTCGTTCTAAAAATTCAAAATATAAATTTCTCTCAATCAATAACTATTTCACATCCTAAAAGAAATTAAAATTTCCACCTTCTCTCCAGTATTCTTTTTTTTTCTTGTTCTTTTCACACCCAAACTTGTGTCTAACTTTAGTCTGCTTCATGCTTTTAATTTCTGTTCAAATTATATCCGGATAAAAATACACTAGAAGACATCTGAAATATTAAAATGATGAACCAAATTTTTTTCTTTAAAAAAAAGAAAAATTACTTGATTCCGTAACAACAATCATGAAGGAAGTTGTTTTCCACAAAAAGGTGGCTCACGAATAATTGCCACGATATATAATTTACGTTTACATTTATATATATATCTATATATATATATATATATATATATATATATATTTATATATTGGTCTATGCTGTGTTTCATATTCTTTTTCTACTAAAGTTTTATCTATTCTTTAAAAAATTCATCATTTTGAATCATTTTTCCCTTTTTCTTTTCAAATCTAACATTAAATTACTATACGTGTACATCAGGAAAATAGGAAAAGCAATTGAGTTTGAATTTGTTAATATGGTCGTGGGGCCTTAAAGGTTTTTCAAAAATTTTATTTTAATTTATCTTCAAAACATAATCTTACTTTTTAAAATTCATACTAGTATGTATACACTTACTTGTAGATTGGGATGACCCCTCCCGACCCTCAATCTTGACAATGACCACCTCTTTCAGTTTTCGGGTGTTTTTTCTACAGCCTTTGCTTGGAATTTGTTGTGGCCTAGGGGACGGGTAGTTCCTTGGTCCTCCTTCATATGGAATTCCACCTTGCCACTGCACTATCAATCCCACCTATGGCTTATTACCCATAATAGGCTACCGACCCAGGTACTTTTACTTGCTAATAAGATAATTCAGCATGCTTTATGTGCCTTCTGTTCTGCTAAGCTGGAAACGGGTAGTCTTGCGCTTTACTAGGCGGTTAAATGCAACCTTGCTTGGCAAAATCATTCTTGGGGGAAAAATCTAGAGTGGGTTACGAAGCACTTATCCAACAAAAGTTTTCACCAATCTTTAGCCCACTTTGCTTTTGGCGCCCTATGCTACCTTATATCGAAAACGAGAAACAACTTTATCTTTCGCAATCAAAGGTTCTCCCTACTAGATTTAAAGCTACACCTCGATAAAGTGGTTAAGGACAAGGGTTTAACTTTCAAAGGGATTCCGAACACCCCCAGAAACAGAAGACTCCAACTGAGCTGGGGATTGCATCCTTCTTTTTTTGAATAATCATGCTGTCTCTCTATCTCATCTAGCTGGGTCGTGGCTACCTTTTTCACTAGGAGTGCTTTCTATGTTTACAATAGAGGGCCAACCATCTCGTTCTTTCCCTTGGAGGGTCTATTAGGTGCTGCAAACTTGGTCTCATCGAAGATGGAGTTGCTCGCGGCCAACAGAGATGCGGTTGGGAATGGATTTGTCTCTTTGGAAGCTGTTGCCAACTGATCCTCCTCTATGCTGGGTCGTCGCTAACTAGTTACTGGAAGCGCGCTCTTTGAAGATGGAGGTTTGGACTTTTTGAAGATGGAGGTGCTTGCGGCCTTCAGAGTTGCAGTTGGATGTCTTCTCTTTTTCGGAAGCTGATATCGTCTAATCCTCCTCTGCAGTGTCGTCTCCTTAGTCTTTATTCTTGTCCTTGCTTTGTTTTGTTTTTCCTGGGGTGGTTGTGTTGTTTGTTAGATACCCCCCTCTCAGTTTGTTTATGGCCATTGTTTGGCTGTTTGCTTTTTTATGGTTGTTTTTTCTTCTCCTTTTCTGCTCTTCCCTCCTTGTCTTGACACCCTTTCACTCAGTTTCACTACTTTGTTACCTTAAGTGTTAATTTTGGTTCTGGATCCCTTGCTATACAGCTGTATAGCTTATTAGTTTAAAGTTAATATATATCTTATCTTTTACCAACAAAAAAAAAAAAAAACAGTAAAACTTCATTCGATCAAGACAGATAACTACAAATGATAGTGGCAAGTTGTGACATGTTGAGAATAGTCCTTATAGTCGTTTTCGGTTTTCAACTTAATGTTTGAACTTTCAATTTAGTCATTGTGCTCTATCACTAGAATTAATTTAATCTTGAAATCAGTTTGATCTTATTGGAATCTCATGTGATAATCCAATTCACCTATGGGATCATGATGTGGTTGTATACGTCATTGCCACATCAGCAAGATTTGTCAAAAGAATAGATTAACGGGCAAAAAAGAAAAGCGTTTGATTTCTTTAAAGAAACATAGCACATCACAGGGTCAATTTCATGATGGGTGATTACTAGACAAATAACGCAAAATCTATCATGTTAAAAACCAAACTAGCTGGAGATCGACTTGGGAATTGAGCTTAGATAATAATAAAAATAGTTCTTAAACTTTGTTCCAAAATGTAATGTTATCTCTCAACTTTTATTTTGTGCAATATGGTTCATGAACTTTGGCACAATATACAAAGTTATCCCTAAACTTTTAATTTGTTTAATATGATCTTTAAATTATCAGTAAAATTTTTAATCTAGTCCTTTTGTTTGCGTCATTTTCAAATAGTTTAGGGCCTAAATAAAAAATATACCAATAGTTCATGCATTGTATTTCATAAATTAAAAGCTAAGGGGCAACATTGTATATTAGACTAAACTTCATACACCATATTAACTAAAGTTTATGGACTATTTTTGTCATATTATTTTATAAGTAATAAAAATTAATACTAATGGCAACATATCAAACATCGAAGACAAGTATTGGCCCTTCTCTCAACCTTTCAAATGCTAATCTATCACAATACCCCCAACCCTAAAATACTTCATCATCTATAAAGTGGCAAGTAGAAAACATGCTTGCCAAACTAGTTTATCTTATCAATAGCTGAAACTCGAACAACCAACCAAACCCATTAGAGCCAATCCAAGACCTTGCCCAGTCCCTATGTCAACCAACCCCGAGTAAAGATCGGTCAATTCGGGCTGTCTGATTGAATCGGTTCGGTTGTTCACCCATGGTAGCTCATGCCACAGCTCAAGACCAGCATAGCAGAGCTAATACTACCTCGTTCCCTTGTCTTCTACTCCTTCACAGCCTTCGAGATTTCTTCTCTCCATCGCCACCGCACAGGTGTCGTCTCTCTCTCTCGGCCCTCGCTTTCCGCACGAACGCCAAGATCCATCGATTCTTCCCTCCTCCCCGTAATTCACAAGGAGACCCACGAAGTAAAAAAAACTCCAGCTTTTGGCCTTTTGCGGGGTGGCAATCCCAATTCTGCACCTGGGTTCCCGAAGTAATTCCAGAATCTTTTGATGGGTCGCGCGAGCGTGCGTGCGTGGGCTGCCGTCGGTTCTTGAATTCCATCGCCCCATGCCCGCGCGGCGAGAAGGCCGAGGAAGCAGCATGGGCTGCTTGCTGTCGTCGTCTGCTGTCGTCGCTTTCTTCTTCTGAACAGAGCAGAAGAGAGAGAGGAGGAGGAGGATTAGCGAAATTCATGGCGATTGGTTGAACCCCCCACAAAAGTTGCGCCATACCCATCTCTCTTTCTGCTGACCCTCTTTTCCCGTGCTTCGTTTGCTGCGCCCATCTGGAACCCGCTGGCTCTGTCTATAAGAATGGCCGCGGCCCCTTTCGTGCACGCGCGGTGCGGTTGCTCGCCGAGGCTCGCGGGCGGTTTCAGGAACGGCTCGCCCGGCTCGTACCCTTCTTCATCTACCACGCCGTGCTCTTCCTCTTCTGCTTCTTCTCCGTCGTCGTCGTCGTCGTCGTCGTCTTCCTCTTCTTCTTCTCCTTCTTCTTCGATCGGTGAGTCCTGTTTCGAGTTTCTTTTACATGGGCTTCTGGTTTTTTTGTGTCTTTTTGGCTTTGGCTATTCTGGGTCTTGCTCGTTAGGCGTTTGAGATATTGCCCGCGAGGATCTTGGTTTCCTGGATAGGGGCTGTCGAACAAAGGCGGAGGTACTCGGTGGTGTGTGTGATTTGATTAGCTCGGGTGGTGAGGATGAGAAGTGGTGAAAATGAGGAGAACATGAGCTCAGGTGCCACCAATTGTGTTGGGAATGAAGTTTGGATGATACGAATTAGATGTTTTCGTTAATATATGCGTGGCTAGCATCTAAATAGTGTCTTGAATGCAGCAAATCTTGGGGTGATGATGTCATTTGCTTTTCTCCAAATGATGGTGTGTCTGCAGAAGGTATAGACTAAATGGATGACGAGAAGTGATGATCATATCCGACTGTTATCTATGAATCTGCTTTTGGACTGATGTTGTTGTTGCTGCGAGATTAGTGATCGCTTCTAAGCAGATCTGAGCTTCAACTATGCATATTTTATTACACTTTCGAAATGAAAACACACTTGTCCAAGGACCACCATATCATATACGTTTAAGACAGAAGATTATTCATATTCATATGCATCAGAAGCATCTAATTAATCAATAGTATCAAAGCAACATCAATGGTCCAGTCAACTGACTAATCTAGTGCTCATCGTCAAAATTATGGCCCTGCTTAATGCCCCGTAGCAAGGTCCACCAAGATTCCCCTCTTGGTGATTATAATTAGTTGTGACAAATCATTGATTCTTTGTCTCTAGATGAAAAACAAAAGTAGCTCGACTGTTGATGTGTGCATGTATAAGTGTAACTTTAAGAATACTATAATAGACATTTGATGAGATTAAGACCTCTTTCTAACTGTCATCCTTCTACACTGTTGTGGAGAATTGTATCCCTTGTAAGCATGCCTATCAGATAAAACGCTGTCAACTTACTTTGTGGACTAATTGATAAGATTTTAGGATGTGATGCTAACTCTTTTGTACCTGTATACTTGTATCAATCAATCCAGCTTTACAACCCTTTCTTCTAAAATATTGAATAATTCTGTTGAACAAGAACTTGGAGCAGTGCAAAGGCTTGTAATTTAAAAAATTCTGGGAAAATGGAATAAAGCTAAACTCGTTGGTGATAGAATTATTGTGGATATATTTTGAAGGGACCTATTGGATCAGTTTTAATCGGATAGGTGAGGAAATGGTGCTTATGGAAGCCTTTATGATCATCTGGACATGTAGTGAGTTATAGATACTCTTTAAGCATTTCAATAAATGGCAATGACCCACTTTAGTCACCTGGGGTTCATGACTTGTAACTTGCTGCCTCTTTACCAATACACACAGATAAGTAACTAATTTAGGAAATTGGATGAACTGTAAAGGAGATAGTTTCATTAAATTCTTTAACTGAACTGGACTACATCTTAAAGTTTTGCATGGCAGATGAAAGAGCAACTCTGCACCAACTTGGCACTGGATCTTTTGAAACTAATGGTAATAATGCACTTCTAGAGAAGAAAAACCCAAATCCATGCTACTTAAAGAAGATATTGAGGCAGTAATCTTGGATGTCTAATTCGTTGGATCATTTGCCTGTTCTATAATAATATCACTAGATGCATGAATGTTCACTCTTTGTTTCTTTTTCTTTTGTTTTTGGGGGCCATGCCTTCAATGTTATTTAGCCAATTACACTGTAATAGATTACTGTGCTGACAGTAGAATGTGTTAAAATTTCGTAATTAAAAATAAGCGACTATCTTTGAGGCATCTATCATTGACCAGTGCATGTTGATCATCATTTTCCCTCAATATAGTATTTGTTTAAGAGACTGCATTTTGATCAAGAACTGAAATTGTTAGGCGCGTTTTTGCAGGAAGAAGTAACAACAGAAACTGCCATGGTTTGAGGGCTCAAGCTATGAGCACTACTACTCGAGGAAAATCACCCTGGGGAACTACAACTCTAAAAAATGAACCTGATCATCTGCTTGTTCTGGTACATGGCATCCTAGCAAGGTATTCCTACTTTAACAGCTATTAAGCAGTAGGATCTGTTATTATCTGCTCAAGGGATTATGAGAATTAGACTACCATAATCATTCTTGCGTGCCTGTCCTAGGGAAGAAAAAGTGTATAATGGTAGACACATGACGATGATAAAGAGTTCTTGTCCTAGGCGCTCTCAAGGGCTTCTTTATCTATCTTATATTTTCTTTTGATTTTTATGTTAAATCTTGTCCTTTGCACTGTATGTAGTGCCAGATCCTTCTGCAAGTACTGTTGGTTACATTGTCCATCTGTATTTATCTTATAGTGTCAGTTTGAGGTGTAGATCCTTCTATTAGGTGGATATCTTGGTCCCAAGTGGAATTTTTAACTAAAAGTTGTGCTATGATAACCAGTATGAGCTGACTATATTAGCAGCCCTTGGCTTCTATATTTCTTAATGAGAAAATTGACTGTATAGAATAAACATGCATTGTTCAGATTCAGGAAAATGCTGAAGTCAATTAATGTCACTGAAATTGTCTTGATTTGTGATAGAGGCAATGATTTTAATTGTTCTAGGCTTATATCCAGAAAATAACAAATATAACTGATTCCTAAAGTGTTGCAGCCCAAGTGACTGGATATACGTAGAAGCAGAACTTAAAAGGCGCTTGGGAAGAAACTTCCTCATATATGGTATGTTCAGTGCTACTATTTTAATTTCTCTGCCAAATGGATTTGCCATTGGGTATCTCAATTTGTAGAAGTAGGGTTGCCTGTCATGATTGATTAGCATTCTCAAAGGGAGTAGTACTCAGGAGTAAGGTGAGAAGTGTTATTGTCATTAGACTTGTTTGGTCAAGCTTTTTGAAGATGTAAAAGCAGGTGATATCTTGATTTCTAGTGCTTTTTGTATTTCGATATCAAGACATGGACCATGATTGCCATGAGCTTCACATAGATAATTACATTCATTTCTAACTAATTTAAAGAGTCATGAGTTTGGAATTCTTAAAAAGTGCTGTGACATCCTAAGTAGTACCGACATGCGACACGAGATGGCACAACATGTCGACTTATCATTTCTTAAAAGGTAGAGAATTCCAACATGTTGGGATATGTTGTGTGGTAAATTTATAATTTTATATATACATGATAAATTATCATTTTTATGATTATTTCAATCAAATTAATTTGATTCAGATCCACAAATAAATAAATATAAAAAAGAGCCCAGAATGAATTTACACTAAAAATATTAATCCACAATTTATTAATATCATTCATTGTTTTAATTTGACAAATTCAATTACATTACATTCCAATAATCCATGGAACTTGGGGGAAAAATGAGCAATCAGCATTTTACTATTAAATTTAACGTTTGATAATAAGTTGGGGCAGGAAAAAAAAAAAAAAAAATGTATATTTCACTATCAAAAGATAGGTTTTCCCTTCTCCCTTTTCTTTTATTTTTTATATTTTTATAAATTTATATTTTGAACCCTAGTTTATTGATAATTTTTAAAATTGATCCCATATGTGTCGGAATCGCATGTTGGGATTCTGGATTCGCGTGTCAAGAGAGTTGACTGCGTGTCGGATGTCCGGCACTAGTTGAATGCACGTTGGAGTGTGTTGGACACATGTCAAGGTGATACGAAGGCTCCCGGAGAGTGTACATGCTTCCTAGGTGACGTCAATCCTTAGAAGTTGAAACAAATAAATGGAGTTGAGGCTTGTCACCTCTAAGTGAGACTAATTCAGCATCTTTTGATTAGCAAGATATTTCAGCATTAGAGTATATTAGAGCTTTCTTAAATGATTAGTTGACTCAAGCTTCACACCATCTATTTCCAAAATTTGTGGCTCTTGCTTCTAGGTAGGAGTAGGTTTCAGTACTGATATTTAATCTCTTGTATTTATGCTTATTTTTCTGTCATCTGGCATTGGAACTATGATGATTCCCACATTCTGAAACGTTTGCATCGCTTCCTCATTGCAGCAAGTTCGACTAACACTTACACTAAAACATTTGATGGAATTGGTGGAGCTGGAAGACGACTAGCTGATGAAGTGAGCTCTCATTCTTCTCCCATTAGCATGTTTTTTTTTTTTTTTTTTTTAAAGTCAATTTTCTTTCTGTTTGCCTACCTTCATTTCTTCCTGCTATAACTGATGTTTCGCTGGTTGACAGTATGGCTGCTAGTTATATACCCATGTTACAGTCCCAAATTGACATGTGCATCACCTGCCCACGTACATGAGAGAGATCCTCATAATTTGAGAGTGCTCTAGTTTTTCCCTAGAGTTAAATAACAATTAAGGATGATATGATAATAATGCTTCTATATCATTCTTTCATTTTTTTTTTTAAAATTTTGGGAAAGTACCAAGAACGTATCTCACTTTTGACCCAGTGATCAATTACATACCTCTACATTTGGTAATACCGTTCACATACCTCTAAATAAAATCCTGCATTAAAATGACCAAATTACCCCTCTTTGCAAACTTATCGTAACTTCTTGCTTAGGATTTGGATGTGGTTTAGTTAGTTGGTTTTTAGTGTTTGGGATGGATGTGAGAATTTAGAATTTGGTTATAGGTATTTTTGGAAAGAATTTGGCATTTACGTGAATGGGGATACAAAGATATTAGACGTGAAGGTGCAAAGTGGTTTCCAAAGGTAAAACTTAGGTATATATTTGGTACTTTCAAAAGTAGAGGTATGTAAGTGATCATTGGTTGAAAGGTGAGGTATGTTTTTGCTAGTTTCCCTTTCATTTTAATTTTTGTGCGTGAGTGTGTCGTGAGGTCTAAGGGAAAAGGGAAAAAAGAAGAAGGGGGGGTGTCCTATCGGCTAACAGTATGAAAGGCAATTCTTCTTTCCATAATTGTGGTCAATATTGATGCAGCATCTGTTTTAGACAGTGTAGTGGTAATGATTCTTTTTTGTCCTTTATGGTTACAACGTCTTCTAATTGATGTATCTGCCGTGATACAAAAATGTTTCATTACAATGTGTTTATTAGACTGTTGCTTAGGTAAAAAGCAATAAGGGGTTTAAACACAAGAAGTGGAACCTTCTGTTTAAAGTTTGTGTAGCCTACGGTTTTACGCTGAGTTAAGCCAAGCACATTGTCTAACTAATAATCTTATTTAAAGTAGGTCATGCAAGTAGTTCAAAAGACAGACGGTCTGAAGAAGATATCCTTTTTAGCTCATTCCCTTGGTGGATTGTTTGCAAGATATGCTGTAGCCGTGCTGTACTCTGCAAGTGCTGCGCTTACAGACCAATCAGGGGATTATAGTTGTACATCTTCAAATTTGGATAAATCCTCATCCAAGCAAGGTTTAATTGCTGGATTGGAACCAATGAATTTCATTACTTTGGCGACTCCTCATCTGGGGGTGAGAGGGAGGAGACAGGTCAGTTCTAAAATTTGATGGTTGATTTTTCAGTTGTTTTTCTTTATGTCTTACTCTTATTCTTTCTCATCTTCAAAAACAAATTGGTGGGAAAAATAGAATAATGGCATTAGAATTTTGCCCTTTTTGTACTTGGACACCTAAATTTACATTGTGAGCGAAAATCTGTGTATTCTTCTGATAGACCTTTAACCTTGTATCAATTTGGTGATTGTTACATAAATTGATCTCTGACATTTTCTATGATTGTTTCATCTCTTTAAGTCAGTTAACAATTATTTTGCAAGTTCAACACCACACTTACCCACTGATTTAATTTAGTGAATTTACAATCCTCTGCCTTGTTTCTCTTCACTCTTCCTTGAGTAACATTTCTATTCACCGACCTCCAGAGTGTCCACCACAGTTTGAAATTAATCCTTTGTGCTGTACACGTGTAAGTACTTTGTGACTTACACAATTGCATATCCTTCCTTTAGAATTTGTTCTGCAAAATCTTATCCTGTACAAAACCAAACACAAATAATCTTAAGACTACACTGAACAGATAACAGACTAGGTTGGTGTCGAACCACTAAATGTTAAATACACATTCAACTTTAACTTAAAGACTATGTATCCTTTGATATCAAGAAAGAAACTACTGGAAAGAATAATCTCTCCATATCCATAAAAAATAAGAAACGACAAGATTTAGGGATGTTTTCTGATTGATTATGTTCAATTTGGAGTGTTGTAACTCCACCCCAAGCCAGACCAAACTTGTCTAAATGAAAAATTTTCGAACTAAAACCAAATTGAATCATCAAAATGGTTGAAGTCTTTTCCCAGACCAATTACGATGATTTAGTAGGTTTATCTTGAAGAAGTTGCAATTAATTTGACCAGAAGTATGCTAGGATTAAATGGTTCTGAATGCAATATTACCCACACCCACCCTTCAGAATCTTTATCAGGTAGGGAAGACGTGACAATTGAGTGTCTAAACCTGCAAATAGGCTTGACAATCTACCCGTTCTTATGTGCATGTGCACTTCTTTATTATATTTACATTTTTAACTAGATATTTCCTCTCTATTATGTACTTTCTTGTTATGTGTCTATAAAGTAGGATATTATTAGAAGAATATGCTACTTAATGTCAGAGGATTAGTGTTCTAGAAGTTTGAACTTCTTTCATGATGATTTTACTTTGTGGGATGAAAAGTTATATGTGTCCGTGGGATATGTGTACCCTCTTCCAGGGTCCTTCACTTCCTTCAGAGCTTCTTGCTGCTTGTTAATTTACATGTTGAACATACTCAGGTCATAGTGATATTCCTGCCAACTCCCTCTGTTTTCTTGATAAGCTAGATCACTGATTCATGCCATAATTTTGAATTTTTCAGCTTCCATTCCTCCTAGGAGTCCCATTCTTGGAAAAGCTTGCTGTACCAATGGCTCCATTTGTAGCTGGCCGAACTGGAGCCCAGTTATTCCTAACAGATGGAAAACCTAACAAACCTCCTCTTCTATTGAGAATGGCGTCTGATTGTGAAGATGGAAAATTTCTGTGAGTGAAGAATGCTTAAATTGAGCATAGTTCAATCAATTTGTCCTTGCAGTATTACTGACGATTGACTTGTAACGCTGTTATGGCTTTGCAGATCTGCTCTTGGTGCATTTAGATGTCGAACTCTTTACGCTAATGTCTCGTACGACCGTATCCTCTGCTTTCAATGATTGTGGTGCTTTTTTGTTTAATTTTTGGTCCTATGGTTCTTCCTTTCTCCTCCAAGTGAATTTCTTAGCATAAGCAGACATGGTAGGCTGGCGCACATCCTCTATAAGGAGGGAAAGAGAACTTGTAAAGGTGAGTAACATGATCCTGTATATTGCAGCATCAAATGCACCCAGCCATTATAGAGAAAAAATCTGGATGAGTTTTAAGTTTGATGTGCTCTTGACTTGTATACATGTTCTCACCAAAAAGTGAGCGAGGATGCTGGGGTGGTGTTTCTCTTTATCACGTGGATACAGAGATGAAGTAACTTTTGTCTGAAAAGAGTACAAGCAACCACAAGTATAATTAGAGTACTCATTATGCTTTCCTTTTCTAAGTGGGTGGAACAGTGTTGTTTTCAAGATGATATTATGCGACCATTATGATAAGTGAAAAATGTCTATACCAGGGAAACATTTGGTGTTGACATGTGACTACTCTATTCTTGTAGCCTCCTCGCCGTTCTCTGGATGGGTACAAGCACATAGTAGATGTTGAGTATTGTCCACCCATATCCTCCTCAGATGGCCCACATTTTCCACCAGAAGCTGCAAAAGCCAAAGAGGCTGCACAGAATGAACCTAGCATAAAAAACACTGTCGAGTACCATGAAATCATGGAAGGTAACGGTCTATTTCAGTTGAAAACCATTGTCCTCCATCATTGTTCATTAGAATCTGCGAACAACGCTGTGTACCAGTGGAGTCACAGTTTTCAAATGATTGCAGAGGAAATGATACGTGGCTTACAACAGTTGGGATGGAAAAAAGTTGATGTCAGTTTTCACTCGGCATTCTGGCCCTTCCTGGCCCATAATAACATCCATGTAATCTTTTTCTAACTATCTACCGTTACCGCCAGTGATTTTCTCCTACCATTTGACACTTGATATAATTTTGGTAATTGAGCAGGTGAAAAATGAATGGGTTCATAATGCTGGTGCTGGGGTGGTTGCTCACGTTGCTGACAGTCTGAAACAACAAGAGTCCTCCACAATAATTGCTGCAAGCTTATAGCAGTTGTAATGTACAAGTGTACATTAATATCGCGAATTAATGGTAAATACGTTTGGTCTACTGTTCTGAGGCTCTAGTTTGCCATTCCTAGAGTTCCCTTTTCCTTTTTGTGACTGCACTTGTGACTGCAATCCTTGCCGACGACAACACTCTTTAGATGTACTTTCAGGCGTTTGTTGTCAAAAGAAAATGTAGCCAATCTCTTTCATTGGTAGATCCGAGCCTTAAATGAAATTCGCGTGATGTTGTTTCTCGTTCATCTTGAGCATGCATCTTTCAACTCCGAAGGGTAACTTCCCTGTGGTGACTCGGTATCTGTCGATTACCGGCATTTAGTTCAAGAAACGGCCTTGTTAACGCCTAATTTTATTTGTTGATTTCACACATACAATGGGGAAAATTGACCTTGTCCCACTCGGGGTCACGCTAGGTAACATCATTCCGATGCCCTGTCCTTTTCAGCCTCGTCTATTCATATTTCAGAAACCATTTGGAGGCGACGTTCATTCGACGCACGAAATGAAGCCGGTTCGATGATGTGCTCCTAGCGGTTTTGATTATTTAAATTTTTCTTGATGACCACATTCATTCGACGCTCGAAATGAAGCTGTTCGATGATGTGCTCCTAGCGGTTTGATTATTTAAATTTCTCTTAGTGAGAGACGACCGCCGATTGATTGTGCAAAATGCGGCTTTGAAAAGGAGGAAAAGAGATCATCTGATGTATTCACTTCAAATTGACAATGTCAATCTTCGCGAGCGCCATGGAAGAACGTAAAGATGCAAGGGGAGATGACGGCGAATCCATGCTTTCCTCGGTTGCTTAAGCACAATCTCTCGAATGGGAATACAATGATGTCGTCTCTCTACTCTTCTTTTGGCATAAAAATAAATATATAAAAAGTATATCTGCAGGAGCATCTTTTGAAAAGGGTTTCACGAAACTATTGAGTTCATGGAAAAAATTGGAGGACCACTTTTCAAAAGTTGTAGGCCACCTAAAATGGATCAGCCCCTAAAAATATTCTTCTCACTCGGGTTAGGAATCCACGTACAAGGAGCGACTACATATTTTTATGACTTAAATAATTATTGTTATCATTATCTTGGTCGTTGTCAATATCACTATCAAGACTGGAAAATTTGCATTACATAATCTCCAAATTCCAAGGTAGGTTTTGAAAGTGTTTTTTTTTTCTTTACACTGCATTGGTGCCATCATTTTAATTTTTTTAAATCAATTCCATCGTACTGCGCAATTTTAATTGGTATCATCCAAATACTTTTCTCACAGCGCGATTAATGCAGTTTCATGTTCACCTTGGCGGTTGTACGACATAATCTCGGATTCATCCATCGAGAAATTCGATCTTGTGAGATAATGACTGAAAAATGTGGAAAGAACTATATCTTTAAATCTCCTATGATTGCATTGCATATATTATGAATTGATTAGTGCTCATATTAGTATAGATAAATTAAACCTAGCTTAATTTACTAGGTCGGGTTATAATAAAGCAACAAACCCATCCCGACCCTTGAATAGGCTTAAATGGATTGCGGTTTGGAGGTGTTGGACAAGTTTGAAATTTCATCTACAAAACTTGATACCCGCATTTGACCACTAAGATATGGATTGGGATACGATAGGATGAAGTGAGATAAAAAATCTCTCAATTTGTCGGTGTGGACATATGTAACCGCATCAAGTATTCGGTATTGTTTAAGATAGGATTCAAAAGAATAAAAAGTTCAATGAAGTAAAATATTAGATTAGAATGTTCAAATAAATTAAGAAAAATGAAACGGAAAAAAAAAATAATCCTATATCTAGGAATTGTGGCCGCCATTATTGCCACAAACATCACTAGTGTCGCAGTGATTAGTGCAATGGAAATAAGAGGGATCAAGGCTAATAGTGGCATGGTCGCAAAAATATTAATGAGACGATGACGGTAATGTTAATAATAATAATAATAATAATTGTATAGTCATTATATTTTGATGGATAAAATTTAATTTGCTCATACTTCATTTACTATTCTCATTCAAAACAAAATTCTTTAAAAAATTATTAATGGCGATATTAAAATAGAGGCACAACGACAACAACAAAAAGAATCGAATTATAAGAAAATCAACTCCTTACAAAAAGAAATAAAATCGTTCGAGAAGGTGAGAATTATAAGAAGTTGGATACTCATTAAATACTTTTAGATGGTTGGTTAATGCGAGAAAATGATTGACCGATAAAAATATTCTAAAATATCACCTTAGACTTGGGTTTATAATTTCCCTTTTAGAGTTGAGGACATCATTTTCCTCTTGTCATTTTCAAATATTATTGTTATTAATCAATCATTTCTTTACCGTAACTAACACTTCAAATAAACATATTAAGTGACTAATTTATGTCATTTTTTTTATTGAGGCCCTTTTCTTTTTAAGTAATTTATGTTTATTCATTTTCCAAAATTATATTGTTCAGTTTTATTTATCAAAAAAATATTTTTGATCGAATTTATCAAAATTTGAACAATTATTTTGCCTAATAGTACAATTAACAATTTTCTATTACTTATATTTCAATCAAATATTCTTCTCCCATTTTCCATATATTTTTTAAATTTTATACAGCAATTAAAATTTAAAAAGATATTCCCTTCAATGAAAATGTATTTTTACCCACTCACAAATAATGTACATCGTAAATATTAATAAAAAAAAATAACAGATGGCCAACGGCTGAAGGCATAGTGTAATAATTAAAAATTTGGGACCAAACATATACTACTCCTTGATGGTAAGTAATATTCCTTTTTCCTTTTTGTACTTTTTAGTCCCATGAAAAGACCTCACTGTAAAAATGAAAAGAGGAATGACCCAAAGGAAAGGGAGCAAAAAAAAATTAAATTAAAAAATGGAAAAGAAAAAGTGGAAAGCCTGATGTCAAGACAAAAACATGGAGAGCAACTATCTAGACATTACACAACCAGAATTTAAAAAAAAAAAAAGTGAAAAAAAAGGCCCTAGAAATTGGACTCTCACAACCCACGCGCTACGTCCGGAGTGAACCGCGCGCTCCGTCGCGATAGATTTCCACGAGAGATCGGACGGTCGCGAGGTCGGCGTGAGAGCCACGCGCGGAGCCTCGAGCGTGGCGGATCGCGATACCGCCCACCTTCCTTCCCCTCCGCCCCCAGAGAGACCAAAACCCGCACCAACGCTCGCTCGCTCGCCTCCCTCCGCGGCGTGTCCTCCTTCCTCCTCCCCTTCCTCACCAGCCAGTCGTCTGCTGCTTGAGGGCTAGAGAGAGAAAGTAGAGAGAGAGAGTGTAGAGAGAGAGAGAGAGGAGAGGAGAGGAGGAGATGGCGTCGACGAAGGAGAGAGACGGCTACGTCTACGTCGCCAAGCTCGCCGAGCAGGCCGAGCGCTACGACGGTTCGTCCTCCGGATCGATCTTTGTCTTTTTCAGTCTCTTTGCGTCTTGGCTCCATCTGGGTTCTCGCCGCGCTGGTCAAGTTCGGATTTTTTCGTTCCCGATCTCGTCCGTGGCGCTCCTGTTGACTTGGGTTCTTTTCTCTTTTTTTCTGGGTCTGATGGTTTCGGTTCTTTAGGGTGGAGTAGAGGGTCGGGCTGTGTCGGTGCTTCATCTGGGTTGTCGAGTTTGTATGTGTTGATTGGAAATTTTTGGCCGTTTTGGATGTGGCAGAAATGGTGGAGGCCATGAAGAATGTGGCGAAGCTCGATGTGGAGCTGACGGTGGAAGAGAGGAACCTGCTCTCCGTCGGTTACAAGAACGTGATCGGCGCGCGGCGGGCGTCGTGGAGGATCCTCTCTTCCATCGAGCAGAAGGAGGACTCGAAAGGGAACGAGCATAATGTGAAGAAGATCAAGGAGTACAGGCAGAAGGTCGAGGCCGAGCTGGCGAATATCTGCGGGGATGTGATGAAGGTGATCGATGAGCATTTGATTCCTTCGTGTGCTGGCGGAGAATCGACCGTGTTTTTCTATAAAATGTGAGTGGCTTTTCTTGGATTGGATGTTTCGGGTTTTTGTGTTGTTTATTTGCGGTTGTTGAGGATTTGAGGAGTTTGAGTGCGTTATATGTTTCAGGAAAGGGGATTACTATCGGTACTTGGCAGAGTTTAAGTCTGGTGATGACAGAAAGGAGGCAGCTGATCAGTCTATGAAAGCATATGAGGTGCTCTTCTTATCATAGTAATTGCATTAGAAACTGTAAAAATCATGTGTGTTTGGTTTATGCAAATGAGTATGTAAATGAGGGTATAGATGACTGAACTATATCTAAAACGAGAGAAAAAAGATCCTTAAGTAATACATGAGCTTGACCCCTTATTTTACTTCCTGTGGTTTAGTTGCCGCAGCTTTAATGATAAAAGAAGGGATTATGATTCCGTTCTCTGTCAGTTGTTTCACAATGCTTTGAATCTCTTTGCAGATTCTATTTCTAGCATTTGGAAAAGATATAATCGGATGTTATCCTCCTCTTGAAATTGATGTACTTCCTATGAATGATGGATGTATTTATAGTTAATTATTTCACTTACAATCTTTTGTGACTGACGCTTTGCTTGCTTCCTGGGTCAAGCCACATTAAGTGTAGGTCAAAATAGAGAAATGTGAGAATTTCAATTAGAAGTGATACCTCTATATTTGTCATCGTTTAGTTTAGAATAATGACCACATCTTGTAAGGAAAAAACATTCCTTGGTCAAAAAAAGGCTTTAGTGTTACCTTCTTCTTCTTTTTTCAAGAATACCCAAGTGTTAAATGACTGAAAACATCATTATGGCAAGAAAGAAGTCCTCGTGAAGGCTTGCCAAACTAATATTTTTAGAAAAAAAAAAATAGAAGTACGGTCTTTGTACATTTCAACAGGTCTTTTGGATTCTGGAGCTTGTTTGTTGTCTGTCTGTACTCCTCTTAATGTTTTAGTTTTTCTTTGATTGGGAGTCTGCACTTTAAATATTGGTTGATTTCCATCTTTCTTGTATAATGACTCTGAGTTGCCATGATGCCTTCTTTTGTACAGCTGGCTTCCACCACAGCAGAGGCTGACCTATCCCCGACACATCCAATCAGATTGGGTTTGGCATTGAACTTTTCTGTCTTCTACTATGAGATCATGAACTCTCCTGAAAGGTATGTGCTGCATTGCTCGTCGGTTTTCTTTTGAGCAACCAACATGAGCCCATCTATGGGACATCTTGTATGCCAGGGCCTGTCACCTTGCAAAGCAGGCTTTTGACGAAGCGATCTCAGAGTTGGATACTTTGAGTGAGGAATCCTACAAAGACAGCACATTAATTATGCAGCTTCTAAGGGACAATCTGACATTATGGACTTCTGACATCCCTGAGGATGGAGGTAAATCAGCGATCTCTGCAATGCTCAAATGTCTTTAGATTTGGTTTTTTTTTTTTTTTTTTTTTTTTTTAAGCTTTCGTGCAATTTTTTTTTTTTTGTCAGAGCTTTTATGCAGATTAAATTTTTCGTTTGCTGCCAAATCATTACTTTTTTCCCTAATAGATCTTTTCATAAAATTATGTTTTCCTACTTTTACCA
Source organism: Eucalyptus leucophloia subsp. euroa (assembly GCA_017140325.1). Taxonomy (NCBI): domain Eukaryota; kingdom Viridiplantae; phylum Streptophyta; class Magnoliopsida; order Myrtales; family Myrtaceae; genus Eucalyptus; species Eucalyptus leucophloia. The sequence goes on along the minus strand of CM029472.1, from coordinate 34,267,681 downwards.
CTTCGTACCTTAGACTCAAAGTGCTTTGACACTTCCCTGGACCCCATGCATTGGTGGAGCTTTGTATACTGGGCTGCACTTTTTTCCCCTTGTGTGGTGACAGGAAAATTTTCTGTTTGATGAATGGCTTCCCTTATCTAGGGCTTTAGTGTAGTGGTTTATCCTGAAAAATCCCATCTAAAGTGTCTCTCTGAAGTCTCCTCTTCCTCCATTTAAGCTTGATGATTGGTGTCTCTATGAGTCCATGCAGTCACTTTCTTACCTCTTTATCTGTTAAGCGTTCAGTTAAGAAGGTTAAATATTACTGAAGTGGATAAGAACTTTATATTACTCTAATTTGACATTCTGCTCAATTAAATCTTATCCATCCCTCGATATGGTGTGGCAGCAAGGTATACTATTTATAAACATCTGAGACTGTTACTCTGAGGTCTATTTAGTTTCCTGCAAGCTTCTCTATGTCAGTTACTTTAATCTTCTTATTACATAGCAGAGAACATGTACAAGTAAGTGAAGGAATCCATTCTACAGCATGAACTTTTAATGTTCATGTGCTTCAAATCATTGCTTGGGATGTCTCCTTTTCTAATCCGTCATATGATTATGATCTGTCCACTGTATGCGTAATGCTCAACAAGTTTTGGGCGTTGTATGCATGTATTGATCATTGAAATATCAAATTGATGTATCACCTTGACCTGAAGTGGGTTAGTATCACACTTCTGGCTAGTAGGGGTTCTTGGTTTTCTTTTGCTTTTGTCTTGTTAAAGTATGAAGCATGGTCCTTTGATGTGAAAGCTTGATCCTAGTAGTAGGATTTGAATATGGATGTATGATCGCAAAAAAGATGGCCACATGCCTACCAGAGTCTTCCTTTTGTTGATATGGGTTTTCAAGTTGTAATTGTTGGTTGGAGATCTGGATTCAGTTTTCTTAACTGAAGAAAGTAAAATTTAAGTAGCATTTTTTTATATGCCATATGGCAGGTCATGTTAGGTCGAATCCAAAATGTTGTTGGAGATGACACATGTTGATGTTCAACACAGCTTCTGTTGATGTTTTCTTTACCAAGTAAAAGGCCATCTGAGTATATGCTTCTGTCAAAACCGCATTGCACTACATCCCATTACAAAAGCTGTCATGATTGCTGGTATACACGGAACGTTTTGGTTGCTGTGTTCTGGAGTGATAAAATCATATAAATATTGCATGGTGGATGGTGTGTTTGTCTTATGACCATCCCTACTGCCAGGGATCTTCCATATGTTGAAGGTTTATAGAGCACTTTTAGTTGCTCCCTGATTTTACGATGATAATATTCTCATCGTCCAGTGAAAGGGTTAATGCCCTTTTCTATATATTTGAAGTTAGTTGGAATTCAATGAAGTAATGAGTATGCGCTGTTGTTCACATTGTTGCCTTCAATGATACAGCTGAAGATGCTCAGAAGCTTGACAATCCTGCCAAAGCTGCTGGAGGTGAAGATGCAGAGGTGGTTAATTTGCTTCTATAGATGGTGGTTAAATTTATAGGATGTCTCTTTTATTTTGACCTCTGGTTTGTGCATTGCAGTGAGGCAGAGTGTTGCTTGGGAGCTCATAAAGGGAGTCAAATGGTTTGAGGGTGGTGTTTCCTTGTCTGAAGGCATACTGAAGAGACTTTTTCTTTCTGTTTCCTTCACCTTTTTTCGTTTCGTCGTCCTCTTTTGCTTCGACATTGCTACTAGCTAATTATTTGGTGCTTGTTCTGTGCTCCCATTCTCACGACTGCTGATTAAACCTGATAAAAATTATGTCAAGACAGTCTGTTGTACGATCTAAGTCTGTTTAATTGAGAATGTAGTGTTATTAGATTATGAATCTCAATGGTTGCAATCAGATGTTAAGGCCTACTTGTTGATCTATTTGCGGCTGTGGTCCCATGTGCTTCCCATATTGCCTATTGTCCTCAAGGGAAGAAACCAGAATCAAATCTAATTTATGTTCTAATTGACTGTCGGGATGGACGCAGAATCTCTGTTCAAAGATGATTATCTGCTTCATTCATTCCGCCCTTGATCTTTCATCTTGAAGCAACTCCTCAGGCGGAGGAGTCTGCAGATGTAATGAGAGCTCTGACTTTCTGTTCTCTATAACCTCGTTTAATCGGAGGACACACTCATGTCTCTGAACCAGACGATGCCATGCAATTTTTCATGCTTGTTATCAGTGCTATTTCCCTAGTTGGCTTTTGCTGAGATTGTCAGTTTCGACTCCGGTAGTCACTTGCCGTTCCAAGCCATCTGTTTAGAACACTGCTCGCCTCGGCCAGGGCTGACCTGGTAACAGAGAGGTCTAGCCCATGTCGAAATTCATCAGGCAGCCTAAACATCAATGGCACTAGTTAGACCCTGTTTTTTCCCCTCTATTTTAAAGTTCTCACCCATGCTCAATCGGAGGGTACCGTTTGTCCGAACTCGTGGCAGCCTCTTCGTCCTGGTAAGTAGCTACCATCTTTAACGGATTCCATCTTCTCTAAGATCAAGCGAATAGTCATTATGTGCCCTCTTGACAAGAAATGGCTAGAGAGAGAGAGAGTCTTAGTCATTATGTGCCCTCTTCACAAGAAATGGTTGCTCAGAGAGAGAGAGAGAGAGAGAGAGAGAGAGAGAGAGAGAAGCGGGTCAAAAGGATTTTCAAACCACAGGAGGAGAAGGCAATGACCACCTCACAAAAATAACTGCAATTAGGACATATCAAGACCTTCCCAAAAATAAACTGCTTGACTTGGCCTTATAAAAATAAAAAGTTAAGCCCTTAAATTCTTCCTAAGACCAGAGCCCTCCTCTCCATACACAATCTCCACCATCTTTAAGTCCAGAAAACCCCCAACAGAGGCAGAGAAAAGCATCACCGCGAGCAATGGCAAAGTCTCTACAGGCTATCATCTTCCTGGCTTCGGCCCTCTCCTTCTTGTCCCTCCTTGGTGCCGTGTACGGCGATTCCCGCTTCTTCGTGGAGGGCAAGGTTTACTGCGACACCTGCCGCACCCAGTTCATAACCAAAGTCAGCAAAGACATGCCAGGTTCGAATTCGTTTCGTTGCATCGCGAGAACAACACGATCTAATCTTGGTTCCAATGCTAAAGATATGGTACCAAATGCATTACATGAGTAGCTCATGTTATTAGTAGGGTCGAGCATTAAAAAACACTGACATTGTAATGCAAAATAGCTCTCTCAAATATCATAACTTCCGGATATTTTTGGCTTTTTTTCTTTTTTCATGACAAGGATTAGGATCGATCCGAATGTTTTTGCTTTGTAGTACTTGTACATACAGCTTTCATTTCAAGCTGTGCAAAATTATCATTAGTTGACCAAACCACAATTGCTTTTCAAAATGCCTCAATGTTTCGCTTGCTCCCTACGTTAGATTCATTGCGCATGATCTGTTTGATGACTCCGGCAAATAATGTGAAATCCATGCGAAGAGATCCTGGAAATTTGTCCACATGAAATGGTTCCAATATGGCGTGCAGATGCCAAGGTGCGGTTGGAGTGCAAGGACCGTGAAGGCGGAACCGTGACCTACAGCATCGAGGGCGTGACCGACCACACCGGGACCTACCGCCTTCCGGTGGACGGAGAGCACGAGGAGGAGATCTGCGAGATCGTGCTCGTCAAGAGCAGCCAGCCCGGGTGCGAGGAAGTCAGCAATGACCCTTTCCTGAGGAAGACCGCGAGGATTAGCCTCACCCAGAACAATGGCATGGCCACCCCGGTCCGCCGGGCCAACCCGCTCGGCTACATGAAGAACGAGTCTCTTCCCGAGTGCGCCGACGTCCTCAGAGAACTCGGAATGACCCCGAACGGCCTTGCTTAAACCTCAAAGTTTTAGTGTTTTTGCTTTTCCATTTCACAATGTAATGTCCTTAATCTGTGTCCTTATGCAGGAGGTAAACATACGTTAAAGTACCGATATGAATGTTTTGCTTGCCCATCGAATTGTTTTAGGTTTCGGCTTATTGTGAAAAGCGGGCAAGCATTTCCTTGATTGAACTTTATGTATATGTAGTTTGCATGCGTGTCGTTGGTCAATGATGAAGCTGCAACTAAACATATAGAAGAATAAACAAAAATGAAGTAGCGACTATTACACTTCGAACCGGGTTAATCTTACAAAATGTTCTTGCTTTGAATTATATATAAATCTATCACTAAAACCATAATGCCCAGAGGAGATATATCGCCCTTCCATTGAAATTATAGCAATTTGATCCGATCCATGTGCTATTTCATGTGGGACTTGGGGTTTCATAGATAAAGTGTGCAAAATGATCGGGAACTATTTGAGCTGAATCAAACCGGACTAAACCGGTCGATTCTAGATGGGTTCCCATGAGAGCCGATTCGATTCTTGATTCTAATTTTTTGAATCAGAGAGTACTGGTCTGGTTTCTTGGTTGGAACTGTCCACCTAGAACCATCCGGATCGGACTGGTACAGTCCTCAGTCCTCCTCACGAATGATCCACTCCCTTGTGGCCTTGCCTCATCTCGCTCTCACGAATCTATCTCGACTCTTTCACTTTGCTATCGGCACTCGCAGGTCGCATCATCGATCACGAGTCACAACGCTCGTCGCTATTCTCGTAGGCTCGCTCAGCTTTTTTGCATTGCCAATGGGTCTTCTTCAAGTTTATTAATACTGGGTCAGCTCTGGGTGGATGCTTTGGACGGAAGAATAGACGAGTTATGTGAAGAATCTGCACGGCTTATGGAGGCAATTCATGCTTTAGGTGCAGATATTACATGTCCATTTAGAAGAAACTCATAGGCCGTGACAAATTTCTGAACTCCAATAATCCATTTGGTTGGCAATTTATCAAGAGGGCGAGCAGAATTATACTGCCAAGAAAATGGTTACGAGCCGAAATGCGAAACACCTGCGGACCGAATACAACCGTGCACATCGTTTGTATCTATCGAACTTGCGAGTTTTGTGATGCTGATGACTCGGGATTTTTTGCGCCTGATTTTCTGATCGTTTTCTGATCGTAATTAAGGAATTCAAAAATTTGCACATGTACATTGTCAACATCGACCTAAGCTTGAACCGAGCCTTCTGATTAGGCTTGATGAGGGAGATGCACTGATTCGACCTGAACCATACCACCAATGAGGTTAGCTTGTCTTTGTCCAATTCCCTTTTGCAGTGGGTTGGCCTTTCTTATTTTACCTACGCTTCCCAAAAGTTCCATCGTCCTCTTGCAGTAATTCGCCCCGTGAAGAAAATGTCATGACGTCATCACTGATGGTCCAAAGCACAGTGAGATGCATTCCATAGTTACGTTGTTCAGCATATTCGAATGCCTCGCATCGATTGATGGTACACATCCATCTCTCTTCTAAGAAACAAGGTCGTAGATGAACTTGCGTGGGATCGTGGATTAGGCCATCCAAAAATATAGGACCGAGCCCCAATCTTTCTCTGCAAAAATTTCGAATTTATGTCAGGCTTACTGATGATTTCTCCCCTTACTGGCGATTGTATTTATTAAAGTGAAAATCAGATTTTCTTTGAAATTTTCCTATCTTTTCATAGGTTAGTTGAAAATTGGATTGTTAGGAAAATAAAAAAAAAAAAATCAATAAGCTGGGAGGAGGTGAATTCACAAACAATAGTTTTGTTGCACATCTTTATGAATATGACATGCAATAGTAACTCTCTTGTCCAGGTACACTAGAGCAAAATGTTGTCAGTGAGAAGAAACATTAATAAATTTTTGAAATCAGGCTTGCTACATTATTTGAGGCCTCTATGTCACTCAACCATATGGTGGCGGCATTTACAACAACAAATTGGGTAAAATCGACTTTTCTCCATTGCTTTAGGCAATCGAAGCCCATACTCGGTCTTATTCAAGACTATTCATTACTCTAAGTGTTTGGCTCTCATTGTTATCAATGTCTACTCAACTCTAAGATGAACAAATTTGACAATTGCTCTTTGTCATGTATTTTTGATCACTTGACTGAAGTAACTTTTTAAAAACGCACACCCAAGTACTAAAAATTCGACATGACATGGCACTTGTTGTTAACATTTTAAAAAAATTATGATACTCAAATAATCAATTGAAAAGTTATATGACCCTCAAATGATTAGAACAAAAAATCATGACATTTAATTGAATATCAACAACTCTTCCGTTGCAATGGCAAGGGCTTTTTTGTCCCAAATCTTCCAAAGTGTAAATCAAGTTCCCAACAGCATTGGTGAACTGCCACCATCGACAATGGAGCCCAGCCCCACCACCGCAACTATGGAGGTCACTAGCATCGCACATCAATAGACATGAGGTCAAGCAAGGTTGCACAACCTCCTTCAGAGTGAGTAGGTCCGCGAGTCTCTATCTATCGCTCCAAAAATTAATCGAATCGACTAAGATGAGCCCCGACACTATGGCCAGCCTCACGCAATCACAAATTTATGGCTGTGCAAGGCTATCGACCTATGTCAAAGTGAATTGCGGTAGGTAGCCGCGATTTCCGTGGACATATCGACGACTCAGATGGGTGAGGAGTTAACGTCGCCGCCGGAGGAGATCGTTGCAGGTGGATTGATGCCCGGAGGAGAAGGCTAGCGACAGTGAATGGTAGTTCCCTCATCCTGTGGGGTCTTAGTCCAGCGTAGATTGGAGCAGATGGTCGAAAATGAAGAAAAGAGAAAAGGGAGGGAAAAAAACAAAAAACAGATAAGAAAATATAAAGGAGAAGATGAAAGAAACGTACGAAAAATTGCCCCGCTATTGCCGCAAAAAGTTGCATGTGCTTGTCGACTAGCGAAGAATTCCGCTTGGCCAGCGAACTGAGCGTGATTTGAGATTGAGAACGTGAATATTCTATTTTAGAAATTAATTTTTTTATTTCTATTTTCTAGACGAATTTCTTAAAAAAAACACGCATTTAACAATCTTGCAGAATTTTTGTCATTGAAATAGAAATTAGTCTAATAACAATACAAAAATTTTCCCTCTCGAGTAATGATGGGAGGTGGCCAATAGGTAGTGGGCGACTGGCGGCGAGCACTAAGTGGCAGGCGGTGAACAAAATGAACGATGAAAAGAATTTTCATTTTTCATTTTTGTTCTAGAAATATAAAGGATCTGATTTTTGTTTTAAATCTATTTATGGAATAGAAATCAATTTTAGAAGTAGAAAGATAAAATTGCATTATTAAATAGATTTATGTTTCAAATCTATTTCGAAAAATAAAAAAAATAAAAAAAAATCAAGAAACGGAATAGTTATCGTGCACTTTTCAAGCTATTGTTTGAGATGAAGATCCGTTCTATGGAATCTTTAGAGAAAATTACCCACTTCAAGGACTATTTGAAATTTTCCCTTCCTTATAACCAAATAATGCTCCGGATAACGAGCAGCTAAGAGAAAAAAAGATGTGACTTTTGCCCGTGAGCAACTCTCACGAAGGGAAAAAAAAGTGAGATCATGCAGCAAGATTTAGTTGAGGAATAAAATCAAACCATGCTCGAGTACATCAGGAGAACACCTAGCAAATGGTGCCATCTTTTGTACGACGGTGTAGAGAATTCGAAGCATCCATCTTATGCTAGCACCGGCAGATAAACTCCCCGCAAGAACACAGTATGCAAGGATGACTCGAACTCGACACCCGAAGGTGCTATTGAAGTGACACCATCTCTCACGCTTCACTCCATACTTCTCTCCGTAAGGCGAGTTGGCGGAGCTGAGGGCTTGAAACCCTCGCCTCCCGTTTCGCACTACCACCCTTAGCACTTTCACACCTTATTTGGAATCTAATAACTCTTATTAGGTTTTCACCACTCGTAGTGGCGGCATAGTGATTGAGCTTTAGTTCCTTTTGAGAGAGGTCTGGAGTTCGAATCCCTACGTCATCTGTTTTGTTGGAAAGGAACCCACGACTTGTCGGGGGCAGAAAAGATGGTAGTGACTCTCCTATTCCTCCAGGGTTTACTCCGCCGCAAAACGGCGCATGAAGGTTCCCTGAGTGCAAAAAAAAAAAAAAAACTCTTAGGTTTACATTTTGCCTGGAAATACAATGCCATGATGGCAAAAAACTTTCTATTTCTCAAAGTACGAGGCATTTTTACTAGTGCAAAATCAAAAGAGCCATAGGTGGGGAAGCTTTCGCCCAACCTCGAATCAATCGACTCGGGTCCACCATAGCTGTTGATTTTTGTAAAAGGTTATACGTGAAACTCACAAAATTAATGATGCCCTCAAAAGATGAAAACAATGTTGGACCGACGATCAAGTAGGTCAATGGTTCTAATTTCTTTGCTTGAGAAGATAGGGGTGATCGGGTTCAAGATGAGTAGGTTTTAGACTTAGACTATGTCATGACCTTGTTATAATTGATTCTCTTTTTTTGGACCATGTATCTGACATGTTTGCATTAGATCCTGTACCTGACCCACTCTATTTTTCCGGTCCAGTCCCAGAATTAACCCTGTTTATATTAGAACTTGTTTTGCAACTGCCCATATATGTGATGATTAGCTATTTTATATAAAAATTATTGTACAACAATCTCACATATCAATTTCTTGAAAACAAGTTCCCTTCTTTCTAGGTATGTTAGGTTCCTTGATTTCTTAACAGCTTAGACACAAAGCTAATCAAAATCACATACTTAACAAATATCCTCTAATTGCAGTACATCATATTTGCATAGCAACGAGCTAAACTAGTGTTATCCTTATTCTCAAACTGGTTTCCGAACCGGTCCGATCAATTTGATTCGTGGATGAGTAATTCCTCGGAACCGGTTCTTGGACCAATTTAAATGGAAATTGGTTTCCAATTCCGTTTTTTGGGTGGACTAGTCCGGGAGTTAGATAAACCCGGTCCAGTTGCGCACCTGAGGGAGGCGGCAATTTTCTGCATTAATTTGCCGTCTCCTCCGGCCGGCTCCACATAAGATTGGCCCCCACCTTTTCGGCCTGCTCCATAATGCAGTACGGCGGGCAACTGCTTTCGGCTTCCCTTTCCACGAATGACGGCCCTTGGCCGGCGGATCCCGCGTGATCCGTCTCTCGAATTCCGGACCCAACGATGGCACCCCTCCCGGTCCCTCCCTCCCTCGCCATCGTGATGCGTCGCATCCGTTCGTCCACGTACGGCGATCCGAATTTCAAATAATTGATGACCATCGAAATCGTCCGGGCGATCCTAAGATCTTGCAAAAGCCAACTACTTACGGCCCCTGTGAGTTCCTTTCGGACTTTAATATTGGGGCTTGAAAAGCTCGAACATATTCAATTTCAATTTCACTTTAAACTTTTTATTATTCTACAAAGAATTTGCAATTTTAAATCTAGTTCTATTCCGAATTTCATTTTGTCTCATAAAAAATATCAGCATTCATTTGAGTCCTAAAATTATCTCCATAAGTTCTTCCAAAATTTCTTTAAAAGAATTGTTTGAGTGTCTTGAGTTAGGATAGAGTTAAATATCGGACTCAAGCAAAAGTTTGTATTTTTTCTGAAAGAAATTTTTTTTAAGAATAAGATTAAGACTAGACCTAAAATTGAGGAAAAGAAAGTTTAGGGGGCTAGCTCTTCAATAATTTTTTTAGGAGAAGTGGCATACAAGAGAGGACACAGAAGTGAGTGATTAGACTCAAGTGAGGGAAAGTCAATGAGGTAATTTGAAGTGACAATAATGAGAGGAAAATCAACTCTCATAAACTAAAAATCTTGGGCAAAAAGTATGAGTCGAATGGAGGGTTGTGGGCTATGTGAGTTAGGGGCTTTACTTGGTTATGCTCTTGTCTAAAAACTCTTGAGCTTCAAAGTGAACATGGGAGAATAGATGTGAGAGCAAACTGGCCACAAAAATTAGAGCATTGAGGATAAATAAGGGGAGAGGCTTGCGGCTGTGAGTTTCAAGGGAGGTTCTCGAGAGCGTTGGCCGTTCTTTCCTCAAAATCCTCTAGAGCTCTAAGGTGGAATTAGAGAGCAAAAATGACAGAAAATTGTGTGCAAAAAAGAGAGGAAATTGTGCATAAAAATTGGGAAAATCCAGTTGAGCAAGAGAGCCACTGTGAGCGAGAGTTTGAACACCTATTTTGGTCATTCTAATCTCTCTCTCCCTCGATAAAAACAAGCTATCTCGATTCCTTTCCCTCCTCGTTAGAATCTCACCAAAGGTGGGGAACATTTTTCTTTCAAGTTCAACTTGCTAAAAATGCCTCACGAAAACCGAAGTTCAAAGTTGAGCCATGATGGCTTGTATGTTTCTAGTAGGCGCCGTGAGCCTAATGCCTCAATTTTTAGGTTCATTGAGCTGGCTGTGGCACTTCTACATTTTGCCATTTTCATGTTTTGGCTAGTTCAGCTCTTGCATATCAAGTATGCTCTTGAGTCAATTATGGAGTAACTTGTCTTGTCCATCATTTATCTTGGTTTTTTATGCGCAAATATATTGGTGCGTTCGATCATTCATCTTTGTAGTGTAGTATTTCGTCGTATCAAACCATAGGAGCCATTTGGGATATCTTCGTTGCCGTTCGTATCCATTTGATCCAAAAATGAGCATCGAGAGCCTGTTGTCGAGCATTTTTAATGCATTGTCCAGTTCCTCTTATGTCCTATTTGAAGATCTTGAACGGTATTGGGATGTCCTTTTTACTAGTATAGGTCACTTAGAGCAATTCCGAGCTCATTCAGGTGGGCCTTGGGCTCTCATTTAGCTTTGATAACAGTTTCGGGCAATCCCAAAGTGCTCTTATTACCTTAATGCTTTGATTAGTGTAACCGTGGTCTATTTGTGGTTTAACGTGTTGTTTATTTTGATCTTAGCTTTAAATTTAGTTGCCGTTAGCATAGATGAGAAAGTGGCATGAAAAGCATGTGAACAGAAAAGTACAAAAAGAATATGGGATAAGAGTATTAGAAATCATAAAACTTGTCACAAAAGTGAAATTGAGTCTTAATAAAACTTTTCAAAAAGTACATTCAAGTCTTAAAACTTATCACCAAAGTGTAGTTGAGTCCTAATATTTTCAAAAAAGTACAATCAAATCCTGAAACTTGTCAAATAATCCAATCAAGTCATTTTGTAAATTGCATTTTTTTTAAAAATTTTGGACTCGATTATATTTTTGTGATAGTTTTAGGATTTTATTGTATTTTTAGAAAATTTTAGGACTTAATTACATTTTGGTGACAAGTTTATGACATGTTTGAATTTTTTAGAAATTTTATGACTTAATTATACTTAGTGACAAGTTTTAAGACTTTCAATGCATTTATCTCAAAAACATATATAAAAAAGGAGATATTAAAAAAATGTGTAATGTTTCATTGAATAGAATTTTGTTTAAGGATGCCGGACACTTAATGAAGTATTTCTCTCGTTTCTCTATTCGAGAATAGACAACTTAGAGATTTTTGCCAAAACAAATTTCTATTGGCATCAGAAGTTAAAATTTTTGGGACATTTAAATGCCAAAACATGGCACTTGGGGGGTGCATGACAACTGCCTATTTTTGTTCCAAAAATAAAGACACTTAAATTTCTATTCTAGAAAAAGTCGAAATAAAAATTTTCCTACTTCTCTATTTCTGGAATAGAAATGAGAAAATAACACTTAAGTGCCATACCGCCGGTCCACCGATAAATGCGAAATTTTTTTTTTAAATGGGACACTATTTTTGAAAAATAATGGTTGTCGGTAAGTCCGGCAAAAGTAGCCAAAAATCCTACATGGCAATTTTTTGAAAATATAATGGCAATTTTTTGAAAATATCGCTTACGTGGCACACGGAGAGTTGAATCATGATGGAAAAACCAAAACGACGTTGTTTATAAATATTAATTAAATTAAAATATTTATATTTATAAAAAAAATTTAAAAAAAAAGAGAAAAAAAGGAGTAGGAGGCGGTGGTGAGGGCTTAACTCTCAAATGCCTATAATCTTCATATTCTTCATATTCTTCTTCTTCTTTTTAAAAAAAAAATAATAATATAGAAATAATTTATTTTAAAATTTAATTTAATTAAATTTTATATTAATTATATAATCATGTTAGCAAAATGACATTGTTTTTGCACTTTTCTAGCCACATCAGCGTGTAAAATGAAATCATTTTACATTTGTTTTGTCGGAAAATCACTAATGTCAACATTTTACTCGGATTTTCTCGCCATTGGTATTTAATTGATTCATTTTGCTACGATTTTAACACTTAAGTGTCACTTTTGTAACTTTTGACAGTTAAGTATCCCCGTGCCAAGTTTTGGCACTTCAAGTGTTTTTTGCCTGGAAATGTGCTTATTTTATTGATAAGAATTTCATTGATAATACTTAGCTAGTCATTTTGTCTTATCCCGTTTGTGGTTGTTTCGTGCTATTTAGTTTAAGACATATAGGCATAACTTGTTTAGTGTACCACTCATGGAGATCCTATCCTAAGGTGTAATAACAAGACCATGTATATATTTTACTCAATATGGCATTGAATTTTACTTTTCTCACGCTTTACATTATATCTACCTTAATGAGATAGATGCTCATGGTGTATTGTTTATTCTATATGTTTGATTGATACTCATTTTGCAAGCTACCATTCATGATCACTTAGTGGAATATACCTAGGAGCTTAAAATTTTAGCAAAATGGCTTGAATTACGTTTTTGACAAACAAAGTGATTTAAGCCTCGAAAAGGTATTAGACGATTAGCGTAATTAATTCTCCATTCCTAGAATATTTAGTTCGTGGAAAGTCGAATGTCCTCTCACATTTTCCTTGGCCCTTAACTAGGCTAAGATAGTTTATAATGACTCAAAAATGAAAAAAAAAATGTGGCTAAGCATAATAAACCGAGTCAACCAAGTGTTGCAGATTTGTTTTAATAAAATCAATGCTAAGTGTTATCATATCCTTGTAAGAGGCTTTAACCACACATGGTAAGCCATCACCCTAACAATGCCTTATCCCCATGTATATCGCATGAGTAAGGTTGTGACACTACAACAAGCTCATCATTTGCATTTTCTTTTTTTCCTTTCAAGTAGGTCGAGATTAACTCAACCAATTCACTCTTATTCAAGTCAATGTTTTAGGTTGGGATGAATATTGGGCTTTCATTCGAGAAGTAGGTCGAGCTTTTCTCAATGGAGTTTTACAAAATAGAGTCTATTTCACTTGTAACCCTAAACTTGGGGGCCTCATTTGATAATATACTATGATTTTGACCGCAAACAAAAATAAAGTCATAAAATGAAGAAAAAAAATTGATGATAAAAATACACAAAACAAACAAACCTAGCATGAAAGTTCTCTCAACCATCCAAAATATTTGGACATTGTCAATCCATCTAAATATCTAATAATATTTCCTTATATCTTATTACATCTCAAATTGCTTAAGCCATAATATCTGTAGCTCAATGACAAAAGTGAATTCTCTAAACATACAACATGACCAAGCTTGTTTATTTGCGATCATTTTCAACGCAAGCAAAAATCTAGTTGAATTTCCTAGTCAACATTTTTAAGATATTGCAAGAGTATGATGTCAATATATCAATATTTTGATGGAATTCACATATTTAAAAAAAAAAAACTCAAATCCATATTAAATAAAAGTAGTGAGCCCCAAGGTCACCCTTTAATTGTTCATTTTATTATTTCTTTAAGAAAAAGCCTAAACCCTTATTTTCTTCCATGCTCTCTCCCTTTCTTATTATCAACAATCCCCTTACCTAACATTTAACACCAACAAAGCCAAAAAAAAATAAAAAAAATTCATGAGTAAGACAATATCAAATGATCCCCAACAATAATCAATGGGCAATTCGGTTTGATTAATTTTACTAGCTAGTCACCAAAGTCAATCAATTAAGGTAGGAGCTCCAATTTTAGTTGACAAGTCTTCTTGATTATCTAAGGATGCTAAAGTTGGATCATAGTATAAAATTGAAGTTGTTTCTTCAACTTATGATCAATACAAGCTAGGATATGAATGAATTAATTGAAATCAAAAGGAATTTATTTAAGAATATAAGGTGATACTTTGAAGTCATGACTCAATTATATGTTTAGATAAGTCTAAGATAGTTATCTCTTGATGGCCAAAACAATTAGAACGAATACTAAGCATGAGCTAAATGAATTCCACATTAATCAGATTTAATTTTGCATGTTTAAGTTAACATTGTGTAGAATTAACTCAAACATAGTCTAATACTTTGGTTTGTATGTTCAATTCCTTGTTCATTTGATGTGTCCAAGGTTCTTGGAATGAAGATGAATGGGATTTGAGTATTAATTAACCTTAAGATGTTGAGAGTTGCATGTTTGAATCTAGAGTGAAATAGTTTCATTTTCATGAGTAATCTTTAGGATTATGGATGGATATTGATGATGATGGCTAATTTGATGTTTGAATGTTTGAATATCAACTTGCATGTTCATAGGAGTAAGTTGAAGGTGTTTATCATCCAAAAAATTAATAAGAACAATGGGTGAGTATTGTTGAACATGATAAAAGATGTGAGGGAAACTTGGAAAAATTATAGTCTAACCTTAGTTTGTTCTTCAATTTTTTTTAGAAAAAATTAAGATGAATATGGCAAACTTGTCTTTATAAGATTTGCAGTTAAGATCATAAATTTTCTAATGATATAAAAATCATAAAAAAAAAAATGAAGTTCATTTGGTTTGTCAAAAGTTTGATCAGAGTAGCAGACCCTAAACTTATGTTCTTTATTTGTATATTTTATTATCTCCCTAAGAAAAAGACTAAACTTTAAAAAAAAATGCAATCAAGTTCTAATACTTGTTAAATTAATTTATTTAAGTCATTCCGTTGATTACACTTTTTAAAAGTTTTAGGATTTGATTGTTTTTTGTAGCAAATTTTAGGATTTGATTAAACTTTTTGAAAATTTAAGAACTTAATTGCATTTTTGTTCCAAGTTTAAGGATTCTCAATACACTTATCCCTATAGAATACTTTGGAGGCCTTTTTTGCTAAAACTTCAAAAACAAAAGTTGTTAAGAAGATTCTAAATTGCAAATATGGAAAATTTCATAAAATTTGAATGTGATTTTGTCCGTCAATTTGATTAAATTCAGGTAAGGCTAGATTTGACCCCTAAAACTACTGCCAAATGAGCATGGGGTCTAATTACATGTTTATTAGTATTTGGAGGGCTTTTTTGCAACAAAAACATTAAAGTTGAAGAGTGCATTTAGGGCTAGCTGTCTGTAAAATTTGGCATAAATTGAAGCTTTTTTGACATTTTCCCCACATTTTTCAAAATCAGGTCCAAACTGGGCCCAAATTCCAAGTGGACAGAGTAAATTGGTAAATTGTACCAATTGGGTCATAATTGGGGAAAATATTCTCATGAGAGTTAAAGTAAACTTCTCAAGCTTTCATTATCTATTATAATTTCTTAAGCAAAGTCTATTAGGTACACTCAATCAAATTAAATCATAATTATGTAGAATTAAGAGAAAAACAAAGAAGTGACTCAAGACTTGATTCCCAAGACTAATTAACCTAATTGCGTGCTAATTAACCTCACTCATAATTGATTTCTTTAATTTCAATTAGCGA
The DNA here is from genome assembly GCA_017140325.1 of Eucalyptus leucophloia subsp. euroa. NCBI lineage: Eukaryota > Viridiplantae > Streptophyta > Magnoliopsida > Myrtales > Myrtaceae > Eucalyptus > Eucalyptus leucophloia. The sequence goes on along the minus strand of CM029472.1, from coordinate 34,252,062 downwards.
TGCATGAACTATTCGGCAGGTATACTAAAGAAATGGAATTATACACCAATTAAGTACTAGTGACTTAGCCTACCACTTTGTGAAATGCAAGTAGAGGTTAACTATCACTTTAACATTAATTGAAACGCATGATCAATACTAAAATCTCGAACCGAACTTGAATCTTGATTGTTGATTGACTTGTGTAAACCTATTAATGCTTGATTTGAGTGATTGCATGATGGCATTGGTGGTTTGTAATAAAATTAGCATAGGTTCTAGCTAGAATAGTTAACAAATAAAAATCAAATAAAACTTAGCATCATTCTTTTAGTAAATTTTTAACTTAGTCTAGATTAGTATTATCACCTTCAATAAAATTGAGTAGAATTTAGGGTCACCCTAGTCTAGCCCAATTTTAAGAATAATGATTAGTCTCTAATATCAAGCTTATGGGGGATCATGTCCCAAGGCTTATAACAAAGTAATGTAATTTTGTTTTGGCCCAATTTAGTATCGTGTCGAGCTTATGAGGGTTCATGCCTTGAGGCTTGCAACAAGGCGATGTAATATTCTTTGTCTAACTACAATCAAAGTTACATTATACATTTTACATTGAGCTTTAATAACTTGAGTTTTTGATTGCCACATTTTCAATAAATTGTTTGTTCTTTTCTTTCTAGATTGATTAGAATCACTCTTGTAACCATAATAGAACCTTAAGAACATTGCTTAAACATGTAACAACATTGAATACCTTTAGGATCATGATTGGTAAAAAGATGTTTAATTAGTTAATTGAATGATCTCACTAAGTTATATGTACTAATAGGGCATGATAAGACAATTAGGGTAATCAAGTCAATAAAACAGTTAATTTCAAGTTGCATAAAAAATGAGATAAAACTTTCATGTCTTATTTGATTTTTGGCCGACTCCAAAATGCTAGTGACGACTCCTAGGTTCCCTTAGGCTAAATCAAAATTTTAAATAAAATCCAACATCATGTAAGGTATTGGTTTTGGAAAGCGCGCACCTAATTGAGGCTTGTTAGCCTACCTTTGGTAATACTTTTATATTTTCTTCCTCTTTCCATCCATCAATAGAAACTCAATGAGGGTTACAACAATAAGTCCATAATCTTAGTATTTCTAGTTCATGGATAGTGAAATGTCCTCTCACATTTCACTTGGCCTCTAACTGGCCTAGAATAGGTTATTGGTGAATTCAAAATAAATAAATAAAAACATGGCTAATCATAATGAATTGAGTCAATCACGTGTCATGGATTAGTAAGGTTTGGGGAAAACTGCACTAAGTATTAGTACAATCTCATAAGAGGCTTTAGTCGCTTTCACTAGACTCCATATCAATTTGAGGTAAATTTGTTACGTGTGTATCAATTTATGATTTTTATTGACCCAAAAATTAATTTAGAGTAATCACTCGTGGTGGCGGCGTAGTGGTTGGGCGCTAGTTCCTTTCACGAGAGGTCCGATGTTCGAATCCCTGCATCGTTTGCCTTGTTGGAAAGGAACCCACGACTTATCCAGGGAGCAAGGTGGTGGTGACTCTACTCCCTCCCAGGGTTTACTCCACCGCGAAGCAGCGCACGATGGTTCTCTTGGTCACCAAAAAAAAAAAAAATTAATTTAGAGTAAATGTCACAAGTATTCCAATTCGAGAATTTTCATTATTTTAACCCTATATATAAATAGTCCATTTAAAAGTTCATTTGTAATCTATTACATCACTTCGCATAACAATTTTATTAACTATCCAAGTACTCGGATATTATCAACTTATCAAAATAAATACCTAACAATATTTCCTCATATCGTTTTACATCTCAAATTAGTTAGACCGTAATATCTATAGCAATGATGTTTTAATGTCAAAAAATGTATTCTCTGAATGTGCGACTATTTACAATGAATTCAGCCATACGAGCTAATTTGTGATCTTTTTTAACACAAACAAAAATCACTTTTGACTTTCCCAATCACAATTTAGAATATCTTTCACAATTTATATATTGCAAAGAGTATGATATCAATATTTCAATATGTTGATGTAATTTATGTATTTCTCTATAAAAATATTATAACATCTAAAGTAATGGGCCCCAAAGGTTATCTCTTATTTATTATTTCATTATCTCCTTATAAATAAAAAAAAAAAGCCTAAACCCTTTTGTCTTCATGCTTCCCCCTCATCATCAGCAACCCCTAATTCACATCATCATAGCCCTCCATTCATTCTCACATTTTTTGCTGAGGATTTAAGCTTGTGAGAGCTGATTTTTCTATGTTTATTGTCACTTCAAATTACCTCAATCAACCATTCATCACTCAAGTCCAATCCTTCACTTCCCTCTCCTTTCTTGCACACCACTTCCCCTAAAAATCTACAAAGAGAGAGCATATTTTCTAGTTCAATTAAGCCCAAACATTCAGCTAAGTTTGATCTCCTAGTTTAGGATACTACCCATGAGATCCTATTCTTGAGTGTGGTAACAAGGCCATGTATATTTTTTATCCTATAATGTATGAAATTTTACATTTCTTGCACTTTACATTCCATTTTCCTTATGTTTGATTAATACCTGTTTTCAAGCTACCATGCATGATCACTTAGTGGAATGTACCTAGGAGCTTAAAATTTAGCAAGATAAATTGAATCACTTTTTTGACAAACAAAAAAAAAATTTAGGTCAATGGTGACTCCAAAATAAAAGAACATAGCTAACCATAATGAATCAAAAAGGCTAAGTGTCATGGATTGGTATAGTTTGGGATAATCCGGAATGAGTATTATCATAATCTCGTAATAGGCTCTAACTTCTCTAACTTGGCAAGCCATCAGCCTAACGGACGCTTTATCCCCCCATCTTGCGTGGCTAGGATTGCAACACTCTATGCTCATCATTTGCATTTCCTCTTTTTGCCCCCCCTTTTCTTTCTTTGGTGATCAAGTAGGTCAAGTTTTACTTGACCAATTCATTCTCATTCAAGTCAACATTTTAGATTGGGGTAAATATCGGGCTTTCATTCGAGAGATAGGTCGAACTTTCCTTGATCGAGTTTTACAAAATGTCTATTTTGCGCATGACCCTAAACTGGGGGCCTCATGTGATAATGAACCATGATTGTCATCCCAAATAGAAATGAAGTCATTAAATTAGGAAAAATAAAATAAAAATAAAAATATATGATGCAAAGAAATTGTATCAATATATGTGGAAAGAAAAAAATAAAATTTGACAGTCTTTATAAAAATTGTTGTAGGATAGATGTAACCAAATTTTGATAATGAAATATGTGAGAGATAAAATATTTATGGGCTTATACGTTTGTTCATGAGCATAATATTTGCATATAAGTAACTAAGAAAATTTAGAAAGGAGAAGAACAAGCGATATTCCTTAAAAGTAATATATTCTCTTTACATTATATAATAATATAGAATTATTTTTTAATGAACATAACAATACCGATGTCAAGGAACCTTTAGAGTTGGGCTAAACTTGTAATATTGATTCAAGAAATTGATCAAACAACCTCAAAGCATGTATAAAATATAACATTTGTTAAAAAGTTTACTTGTAATCTCTCATACCACTTAGGATACATTTATTTTGCGAAAAAACAAATTATTTGAACTCAAACCCTTTTCGTAAAATTATTGCTTGTATTGCTACAAAAATGAACAAAACAAAGAATATTTTCATTGATTACAATAAATGTTTAGACACTAATTATTGTCGATGATAAAAATATTTTTTATAGAAAATTATTTCAAGAGATATAAGTCATTATTTTTAGTTATGTATTTTTTAAATTATTCATTTTTCACAAAATAAGCAAATCCTTTAATATGCGAGTTCTCTTAAACATCCCAAATATCTAGATATTTTCAACCCATCTAAATATCTAACAATATTTCCTCACATCTCATTAATATATGTAGGGATGATGTTTCAATAACAAAAGTTTATTCTGTGAATGTGCAACTATTTATCACAAACATAAAACTAAGCTTGCTAAATTTGCCATCCTTTTCAACACAAGCGAAAATCACTTTCAACTTTTTTAGTCAAGGTTGTTAAAATATCACAAAGAAGACAATGTCAAAATATCAATATATTAATAAAATCCACATACCTTGTAATAAAAAAAAACTAAAAGAAAAAAAAGGGTTAGAACATCCAAAGCATTCATCCTATAAAAAAAAAAAATTAGTGGGCCCAAAGTTCTATTCTTATACCACTTTATATAAGGATTCAAAAGTTAACTTGTACTCTATTATACCACTTCGTATGACGATTTTATCAACTTTCCAAATACTCATATATTATTGACTTATCAAAATAAATACCTAACAATATTTCCTCACTTCTTTTTCCATCTCAAATTGGTTTAGCCGTAATATTTATAGCAATGATGTTTTAATGTCAAAAAATGTATTCTCTAAATATGCGACTATATACAATAAATCCGACCATGCTCTCTAATTTGTGATCTTTTTCAATACAAACAAAAATCACTTTTGACTTTCCCAATCACAATTTATAATATCTTTCACAATTTAAATATTGCAAAGAGTATGATATCAATATTTCAATATGTTGATGGAATTTATGTATTTCTCTATTAAAATATCATAACATCTAAAGTAATGGGTCCCAAAGGTTGTTTCTTATTTATCATTTCATCATCTCCTTAAAAAAAAAGAAAAAAGAAAAAAAGAAAGAGCCTAAACCCTTTTGTCTTCATGCTTTCCTCTTATTATCAGCAATCCCTAACTCACAACATCATAGCCCTCCATTCCTTCTCACACTTTTTGCTAAGGATTTTAAGCTTGTGAGAGCTAGTTTTTCTATGTTTATTGTCACTTCAAATTACCTCAATCAACCCTTCATCACTCAAGTCCAATCCTTCACTTCCCTCTCCTTTCTTGCACGCCACTTCCCTTAAAAATCTAGTAAAGAGAGAGCAAATTTTATAGCTCGATTAAGCCCAAACATTCGGCCAAGTTTGATCTCATAATTTAATATACTACCCATGAGATCCTGTTCTCGAGCGTGGTAACAAGGCCATGCATATTATTTATCCTATGATGTATGGAATTTTACATTTCTTGCACTTTACATTCCATTTTCCTTATTTACATACTCATCTTGATTTGGTGTGTTGTTTGTCCTATATGTTTGATTAATACCTATTTTGCAAGTTACCATGCATGATCGCTTAGTGGAATGTACTTAGGAGCTTAAAATTTAGCAAGACAACTTCAATCATGTTTTTAACAAACAAAGCAAATTTAGGTCAATGTCACTCCAAAATAAAAGAACATAGCTAATAATAATGAACCGAGTCAGCTAAGTGTCATGGATTGATAGAGTTTAGGAGAATCCGCATTGAGTATTATCATAACCTGATAATAGGCTCCAACTTCTCTCACTTAGCAAGCCATTACCCTAACCAACGCTTTATCCCCCTATCTTGTGTGGCTAAGATTGCGACACTCTATGCTCATCATTTTCATTTCCTCTTTTTTTTCCCCCCATTTTTCTTTGGTGATCAAGTAGGTCAAATTTTATTGACCAATTCATTCTCATTTAGGTCAACGCTTTAGATTTGAGTAAATATTGAGCTTTCATGCAAGTAGTTGGTTGAGCTTACCTTGACCAATTTTACAAAATACCTATTTCGCATGCAACCCTAAATTGGGGGCCTCATTTGATAATGAACTATGATTGTCACCCCAAATGAAATAAAGTCATTTAATTAGGAAAAATAAATTAATGATAACAATATATGATGCAAAGAAATTGTATCAATATACATGGAAGGAAAAAAAATTAAAATTTGAAATTCTTTATAAAAATTGTTATAGGATAGAATGCAACCAAATTTTGGTATTGAAATATGTGAGAGATAAAACATTTATGGGTTTATACGTTTGTTCATGAGCATAATATTTGCATATAAGTAATTCAGAAAATTTATAAAGGAGAAGAACGGGAGATATTCCTTAAAAATAAGGTATTCTCTTTACATTCTATGATAATATAGATTTACTTTTTAATGAACATAACAATACCGATGTCAAGGAACCTTTAGAGTTGGGCTAAACTTGTAACATTGATTCAAGAAATTGATCTAACAACCTCAAATCATGTATAAAATATAACATCCGTTAAAAAGTTTACTTGTAATCTCTCATAACACTTATGATACATTTATTTTGTGAAAAATAAATGATTTGAATTCAAACCCTTCTCCTAAAATTATTGCTTGTATTGCTACAAAAATGAACGAATGAAGAATATTTTCATTGATTACAAAAATGTTTAGACACTAATCATTGTCAATGATAAAAATTTTTTATTATAGAAAACTATTTCAAGAGATACGAGTCATTATTTTTAGAAATATATTTTCTAAATTATTACTTTTTCGCATAACAAGCGGATCCTTTAATATATTAGTTCTCTTAACCATCCCAACTACCTAAATATCTTCAACCTATCTAAATATCTAACAATATTTTCTCACATCTTATTACATATACTACATATATGTATTGTTGATGTTTCAATAACAAAAGTTCATTCTCTAAATGTGCGACTATTTATAACAAACATGAAACCAAGCTTGCTAAACTTGCCATCTTTTTCGGCGCAAGTGAAAATCACTTTCAATTTTTCTAGTCATATCACAAGGAGTACTATGTCAAAACATTAATATATTAATAAAATCCGCATACCTCATAATAAAAACAAAACTAAAGGATAAAAAAGGCCAGAACATCCACGGCATTCATCCCATGAACAAAAAAGTAGTGGGTCCCAAAAGTTCTGTCATTTACTTATGTAATTCCATTATCTTCCTAAGAAAAAGCCTAAATCCACTCTATCCTCCCATGCTTTCTTCCCCACTCTTCCTCATTATCAGCGGCAGCCCCCCCCCCTGACTCTCACCTAACGTTTATCGCCCACCGAAGCTCCCTCTGACCGACCAAAAAAAAAAAAAAAAAGGCCTCCTAATAAGAAAAAATAAAAAAGAGAAAAAAAGAAAGAAAGAAATTTGAGCAATGACAAGACAACATCACCGAACGAACGATCCATCGACGGTCAAAGTTCGACCACAGCAAAGCCCGGGCGGGCGGGGCAGGGAAGAGCGGGCGAGAGAAGAGAGAAGGAAAGAGAGAGGAAGAGAGAGAGAGAGAGAGAGAAAAGATGCCGTTTCCAAAACGCAAGGCGAGCCGAGCCGACGACCGAAAGCCGGCCCACGAACGGGAAGGAAGATCCGACTTGTCGTCACGCGCTCCCCTCCCGGCGACTCTCTCTCTCTCTCTCTCACCTCCTTCCTCCTTTCCGGAATTGCCCCTCCCCACCATTACGCACGCGTCTCGTATTCGTCACCGGCAGCCACCCAAACACCGACGCTATTCCACCCCCCTCCCCCCACCCCCAAAAAATCTCTCCCTTTTCCGCGATCGAGCGAAACCCTAGCTCCGCCGCCGCCGCCGCCGTTGCTGCTCCGGTGAACGACCGCCGACGCCGACGCCGACGCCGACGAGGACGCCGACGAGGAGGAGGAGGAGGATGGGGGACCTGATCGAGTACGTGTCCCCGTCGCCCTCACAGGGCGGGGGCGGGGCGGGCACGGGCGGCCGCTGCCGGTGAGGGAGGACTGCTGGAGCGAGGAGGCGACCGCGACGCTCATCGAGGCGTGGGGGCGGCGCTACGTCGACCTCAACCGCGGGAACCTACGGCAGAAGGACTGGCAGGAGGTCGCCGACGCCGTCAACGCCCGCCACGGACACTCCAAGAAGACCCACCGCACCGACGTCCAGTGCAAGAACCGGATCGACACCGTCAAGAAGAAGTACAAGATCGAGAAGGCGAGGATCTCGTCGTCCGGCGGCGGCGGCGGCGGCGCGTCGCCGTGGGTGTTCTTCGACCGGCTCGACGCGCTGATCGGGTCCAGCTCGTCGTCGTCGTCGGCCGGGAAGAAGCCGTCGCCGTCGCCGTCGATGTCCCCGCTGTCGCCGCCGGTGGCCCTGCCGCTGCCCTACAAGAAGACGTCGTCCGCGGTGGTGGCGGCCGTGGCGCTTCCGCAGAAGAGGCCGGCGGAGAGGGTGGACGAGGGATACTTCAGGAGGAACTACTCCGAGGTCGCGGCCGCTGCGGCCGCGGCGGGGGTCGACGACGAGGAGGAGGACGAGGAGGAGAGAGATGAGGATAGGGATAGCGAGGAGGACGAAGGCGAAGGGATGAGGAGACTGGCCAAGGCCATCGAGAGGTTCGGGGAGGTGTATCAGAGGGTGGAGGCTGAGAAGCTGAGGCAGATGGTAGACTTGGAGAAGCAGAGGATGCAGTTCGCCAAGGATTTGGAAGTGCAGAGGCTGAAGATGTTTATGGATACGCAGGTTCAGCTCGAGAGGATAAAGCACGCCAAGCGCTCGGGCTCTGATGGTGAGAAAATAAAAATATAATCTTTGTGTGCGTGCGTGTGCTATTTAGATGTTTGCTGAGAGCTTATCCGTCAAATTAGTCTTGCTTAGCCTCTTTATTTTTCTTATTGTTGTTTTTTCTTATGTTCATTTGCAGTATTAAGGTGACATCAATTGATGGGAAAAGGGAATATCGTCATTGTGGATCCCTTTACACAATGATTAAATGGATTGTTTTCATTTTCATGGATTTCCAGTTTCTTACTTGATTCTGGAGATTCAATAATTTTTTGGGCTTCGTGGGTAGATGTCCTCCTTAACTGTTTAAAAGTTCATAAAGGGTTGCGGCGCATTGTCACTGAGGTCATTATACTATATGGCATGTATGTAGAACGTGAGATGTTTTGTTCATGGTCAAAGCTTCATTCATTTAGTTGTCTAAATTTCTTGGAAAATAATTTTTATGGTCAGTTCTTTAATCTTTTTTGGTTGCAGGATTTATTGGTGAAGAAAATTGATGCCATCCCTGATCTTTTTTATACAGATGCTAGGCACTGAACTTGGCAAATGCTTTTTGTTTGCATTAGATATCTTTAGTGGAGGGTTGGGGTGAGACTGGGGTGGTGTTTAATTTTAGAGGCATTTCATGTTATGCTTGACCTCTTGTTATGTTAGAGCTGTGACTGAGGATCAGGTTTCTAGTTTGGAATTTTCTGTAAGGGAATGGAATAGGACAAGCAGTGTTAGATGTCCATGTAGCCAAAAATATGGTCTTGCATTATGTCCTGAGTGATCGTGTTGGTATATGTGGATCAGCAATTGTTTTTAACACTTACGGACTTCAAAGCTGCGTTAAGTTCTTATTCATGATTTCTTGAGACTGAGATATATGGTGGAAAATTGGAAGCACAGCCAACTGTTTTGGAAATTATTAGAAAATGTCCAGGTGAAAAGTTATAAGCAAAGGTTCATAATATCAGACTACATATATGACCTCTATCCCCTGTTTGTAGATGGCCGCCGTATGCAGTCTACACATTCCGAATTCCATCTCAGTTTCTGCTTTGTGGGCGGGGGGACTCTGGAGAATGGAGTGGGTTTAGGTCTGATCTCCATTGTCAGAACATTGTTGTTAAATGCTTTGTTTGAATTCTTGCGGTACATTGAAATTCTATTTTTCAATGTTGGATTGTAATTTCAGTTTCTTCTCCTTTCCATGTGACACTACTGATTTCTTTACTGCTCTTTTTTATTGTCTACTTAATTGAATCCATGTGTTTCTTAGTGAAATGATCCTTAGCTACAGTATGCTTCTATCCTATATCGATTAACTTGTCTTATCATGGGGCCTGCTGTGGTTATGATTGAAATTAGCAGCAGTATTTTCAAAGAGTTAAGTTGGAATATTCTTTTTCCGTCTTTTTTACTTTTTGATGTGGGTTTTTTGGGTTTCAAGTACGTTTTGAAGGTTCTGTTATCTGCAATGTAATGAGAATGTCGGCTTTTATGTAAATAGTCTTAACAAAATTAAAACTTGACAGGTTTTTATTTGGTCAGTCCTATATGGCTATTTTTCTCTATTCTTTCAAGATTAAGCACATACTCCCGAAGGATTTCTTTTTCCCCTCTGTGATCAAGTACCATGTTCCTTCATGACTGAGAGAGATATGAAGCTGAAAGAGCTCGACATTTCCTTTCAAGTTGTTGACTCTTTGATGGAATTAGGGGTCTATCCTGTTGTTGAACTGGCAATGAAACTGTTAGGTCTTTAGATCAAAATCAAGTTTGATCTTTGACATGCTCGGCCAATGCTTGTAGTAGTGGTAGAAGACAATATCTTGCAATATTATTTGTGCTACTTTTGAATAATGACTTCGGACAATGAATGGCTCATATTGAGATAATTTTCTATTTATGAAGTTGACATAGAATGAGGAGATATTAGCTATGAGAAATCTGCCATCTTTTGATGTAGAGTTTAGGAAACTCTGGAGGATGTGGTGGGCTCTTAGATGAACTCTGGCTACCGATTGGTTTCACAGATTGTCAGTAGCTTTAGCTGGCATATTTTGCATGCTTGGATGTTGTACAAGTTTAGTTTGCATGACCGAGCAACTACTCAAAGAATTTTTTGATATTAATGAGTGGAGAAATTTCCAAAGGTACTCCTAAATCTACATGTAATGGAGTAGTCAGCTCTAGGTTGATGCATGAAATTGCTTCAAGTGTAATGAGAGCTAGAGTCCTCAGCGCACAGTATCAGCAAATCCTCTTGCTGATATTTGCCTTACTCTCTGTTAGCCGATTAGTAAATAGTGGCAGGTAGCCTTTAATGATACACCTCAGCATTTGCTGAAACGGAAGAAGCAAAATTGATAAGGAGGAAAACCGAATGGGAAAGGGAAGAACCTGATAGAAGCGACAGCAGATAGAAAGCTGAAGCACTGAATCTGGGTTGCATGAAAGTCAATCGAGCATCTATTTGTCTTCATCTTCTTTCCATGTATGTTAGGCTTTATCACATTTAGGGCTCTTTCAGCTTCAGTACTTAAAAGATAGATTTGTGCCGTTGTGGAACTTCCATTTGCACAGGGCTTGATGTAAAAGGTTGTTTCATTTTCTGAAGTTTGTGATTTTTTTTTATTATATTCAGTTGAGGATTGCTTGTTCATAAAGTTTTACAATGATAAGTAAGGTTAGTTAACTCTAGTAGAGCAGAGTACTGAAAATCATCTTTGTCCATTTGTTTCTTGCTGGTCGTTAAGTTCAACAAGCGTTATGTCCTGCTAAATAATTGATGTGTAGGAAGTATGTAGCTCACCTAGACAAGAAATTCTTGTGATACTTTAGTGCGATGACCAACCGTTACTGGCCTATGTAGTGCTTAAATGGTAGAGCTAAAGTAGAAAGATGCTGAATTGAGGTTTGAGTATTTTAATGGTTTTTGAAACATGTTTTGCACTTCTGCTGATTAGTTTTGCAGATGCACGGTTTTTGATGGTGGTTCTTTTTTTCTTTGTGACAGATATTTATAGCTAGCCTTATGGAAGTGACGCCAATCTCGCCACCTGTCGCGTCGATCCCTGTGTTGTACTTACTAAGTGCACACTGAAGTCCAGCTGCGTCGCAAAATTATAGGTGGAGAAAGATTGTCGGAGTAATTTAAAGTTAATTTTGCAAACCTAATTATCGCATAGTTTTTCTTGTGCAATTTCTGCCTGCCCTACTAGTTGTACTACCGTAACAATGTGAGTCTGTTCTTTTTCTTTTTTCGTTCTCTTTTTATTTTTCCCTTTCTTCTTTACTCATTTTTCTTGTTAGTGTCGTCTCTAGGAATCCCTGTTAATGAATGATTTAGGTGAGTTCGACTCTTTAATTAATTGTAGCTAGTGTTGTAGAAGGTACTGCTTCCGTCATCATTCGCTGTACAAGTCTGTCTTTGACCTGCGCGAAATGGCACCGTGAAGCTAGCGGCTGCCCGGTCAGTTCTGTGTTGCTCCGGCCTGTTATTCAGGTGAGTTTGGGTCGCCGAGACTCGGACGCTTATCCTACATTGACATGGATTCTAGGATGCTCTTGCAAGTGAATTGGGAAAAATGGGATCCTAGCTCGGGATCAAAACCTACCCCCGCTGACTGTTGTCGCGCCATGCTTACTTCTGTCGACGGTACACGAGCTTGCGTGTCGGACAGATGATTCTTCGATGTCATCTTCATGCTGATGCATGTAATCCAACCATCAAAGCTACTCTGATTGAAGATTGATGTGTCGACGAAATGCTGTGCTCGCCGACAACATGAAGTCGTCCTCAAGCCACAACAAGTGATTATTTCCCTCTTGAAATCGAAATGTTCCTAATTCGTTTCGACTGCCGCATTGGCTCTTACGATGAGTCCTTCGTCGCGAAATACTGCAAAATGGTGACATGATTATAGAGTACTTGCTTGTGACTGCGCTATATCTGCCTGTCCTGTCTTCCATGGGGCCCTATATTAGAGGTCATGCCATCGAAAGTGTCTGAACTTTTCTTCAATGGGCAATTCAATACCTTGAAGGTTTTGAATTTTTCTGATTAAGGGACTAGAATTTTCAAGCATGGTTTAGGGGAAAAGTACCAAAAAAGTTTTAAACCTATTGTATTGGTACTAATTTAATCCTAAACTTTTCAATTGAACCGATTTAGTTCTAAACTTTTTACTATTGATACAAATTCAGTCCCTTCGACCAATTTTGGCTGGCCGATGCTAACGTGGACATCGGCCGATGGCCGGACGCTAACGTGGACGTCGGCCGGATGCTGACATGGAAATTTTTATGATTTTTAATTATTTTTTCGATTTTTTAATTATTTTTTATTGATTTTTTTCTTTTTTCTTTTTTTGTCTTCTTCCTAGTGGTGGCCAGCGAGGGCCATGAAGCCCTCGCCTGCTGCTGGCGAGAGTCGCAGCCCTCGCTTGGCCTCTCCTAGGGCCGCCGGAGAGGAGGCTTTGCCCGGATCTGGGCGAGGTTGAGCGGCCCTTGCCAGTTGCCCGTGAGGGTCGCGGCCCTCGCTCGGCCTCGCCCAAGGCCACGGCCGAGGCTAGCCTCACCCAAATCTGGGCTAAGCTGCCTCGCCCGTGGCCCCGGGCGAGGCCAAGCGAGGGCCGCGATGCTCGCGCCGGCGGTGAGAACCGCTCGCCTCGCCCGATCCGGGCAAAGCCACCTCGCCCGTAGCCCCGGGAGAAGTCGGGCGAGTTGGCGAGGGTCACGCCCTCGCCCGGTGGCCGGCGTGCCTCACCAAAGGCTCGCTGGCCAACGCAAGGAAGAAGATAGAAAAAAAAAAAGGAAAAAGAAAAGAAAAAAATAATAAAAAATTAGAAAACATAATTAAAAAATCATAAAAATTGCCACGTCAACATCCGGCCACCAGCCGACGTCCACATCAGCGTCGGTTGGCCAAAATTGGCCGGATGGACTGAATTGGTACCAATAATAAAAGGTTTATGATTGAATTTGTTCAATTGAAAAGTTTAGAATTGAATTGATACCAATGCAATAGATTTATGACTTTTTTTATACTTTTCCCCATGGTTTAGTGTTCAGACTTCAGTTAAGCACACGAAAGATTTGTTGATGTGGACAATAACACGGTTATGTAAATTGTTCGATATGTCGATGTTGGCGTACAAACCGATAGATTGTTGTGTGCGGAGGAGAAAATAAGGAGAAACTCGTGGGGGTGAAAAGATTGGTTTTCTTCTACATACATCCCAGGTAAGTTTAGTAGCTTTTTAAGGTCCATTAGTTTTGTAAAAAATGAATGATTATGAGAATTATTTTGTAATAAATGATCTCTCTTATCGCTTATAAAAGTGAATGAATGGAAAATAATTTCATTGTCCACGAAAATATTTAAATATAAACTATTATTGATAATTAAACATTTTTCATTGAATAATTATTTTAAAATTTCGAGAATCATTGACGGAAAATTATTTTTTGAATTATTCATTTTTTGCAAAATAAACGGAACATAAATTGTGTCATTTGCTTGAAGGAGATCATAAGGATGATGGTAGTTGACTTTAAGGGTGAGCAATACAGACCGACCTAATCAAGAACCATTTGGACCGGATTGAATTCATTAGTTGGGTCCGATTCCCAGTTTCTAAAAGTAGAGCCAGTGTATGAGCTGGTTCCAAATCATTCAGATTCATTTTTTCAATTTTTAAATGTCTCATGCACTCCTCATCTCCTCTTTTGATATTTCCCTTTCACCCCATGGCGCTCATGTCTACTCTCCTCTTTCAATCTTTCCTTTTTTGTGCGTCTCCTTCATCTCTCATGGAGTTTGAGGCATTTTCTCCTTTGAACTCAACCGGTTCCACTGAATCAATCACTCAGGAGCTAGACCAATGGTCCTCTGATTCAATCCCCAATTTCAAAAACTAGGAATTGGTCCCTCTAGTCTGGTTCTCAATCCCGGGGTGGGATTGGATCAGACCGAAAACTAATCACCCCTAGTCAACTCTCAAGATGGTTCTCTCTTAGTAATCAACACGTTGCGAGTACACTTATGATATCGACAAACTTTTGGGGTCAATTTAGGCTTTATCTTATTTGAAATTGCGATTTTAGGCCATTAAACGTTTTTATTTATGCTATCCAAGTCATTTTTTTGCAAAGAAGTCCCTTGATGTCCAAACAATGACATGCCATAGTTTTTTTTTTCTCTATGGGCTCTTAGCATGCTTGTGGTTGTGGTTGCTATAATAGCTCAATAAAGTATGATAAAGCTATTTTGCTGGAAAACTACCAAAACAATCCTCAACTTATTTTATATGTACCATTTTAGTTATAAGCCTTTCAATTTGACTAATTTAATCCTAAACATTTGCCAATATAGTAATTCTGTTCAATTTTGATTGGAGATTGCTAACTTGAACATTGCCTATCCTACATGTACGAGGCACAACCAACTTAAAGTGGACAATTTTTAAAATTTTTATGAATTATTTTTTTTCTTTTCCTTTTTTTTTTTCACTGTAGACACCATGAGTCACCAAGAGTTGCCAACCACTAGGTTAGGGCCACAAAGCCCTCAATAGCCATTGGCAAGGGTCACAACCTCCCTTGTAGTCAACAAGGTTGGCCTTATTTAGATTAAGGCAAGGCGGCTTGAGCAAGGCCAGCCTCATTAGCCACAAAAGGCTACTTTAGCTTGTGCCTAGTGACTAGACCAAAGCTTACCACTATGAAAAAAATAAAAAGGAAAGAAGAAAAAGAAAATTATAAATAATTAATTAATTTACAAAATTTGAAAAAAATTCTCGATGGCAATTTTGCCCATGCTTTGTAGTATAGTCGGCGGTCACCTTAGTAAACTTTTTCTTCAATTGGTTGAAAATGAATACATTGGCATATCATCAAAAGGGCTAAATTAGAGAAAATTATTCAAAAAGTCTTAAACACATTGTGGTTTTGTCAATTCAATCCTTACATTTTTCACATTTTTTCAATTGAGTTTATCTAATCAATTTTGATAAAAAATCGCTAATGTGAATACTAATCATTCTATGTGGCACAATCCGCACTAACGTTGACAATTTTTATATAATATTTTGAATTTTGATTTCCCTTTTTCCTTTTTTTTGGTTGACGACCATCATTGATTGCAGGCCAAGGCCTTCTTGGCCCTATCGATCGCAATTGATGTGGCCCACACGATGAGGGCCTTTGTGCCTTGGCCTGCAAAAGGCCCTCATCCAAGGCCATCATGGCCTTGCCAACTGTTGGCAATGTGGCGAAGGCTTTGCAGCCCTGCTAGTCATGGGCAAAGTCACAAAGGCCCTCTCTAGATTTAGGCGAGAGCCTTTGTGACCTTGCTGGTTGAGAGGGAGGCAACTCCTTGCCAAGTCTAGGCAAGGCCTTCTCGGTGACCCTCGTCGACACATAAAAGAACATAATTTTTTTTTATAAAAATAAAAATTATTAAAAATTATTAAAAATTATCCAGCGTTAGCTGTGCCACATAGGAAGGCCAGTTTCCATGTCAATGATTTTCATCCAAAATTGGTCACATGGACTGAATTGGTAAAGTGTGAAAATATTTATTACTCAATTAGTAAAATTGAAGGGTTTAGAACTAAATTGATGAAAATGCAATAAGTTTAGGTCTTTTTGGTAATTTTCCCAACTAAATTCACCAAATTGAAAATTTTAAATTGAATTGGCACAAGCGTAATAGACTTAATATCTTTTAGTAATCTCCCCTTATTTTGTAGTGGGGATTCGACTTTGTCTAGGGGTACATTTTCTATTTAATTGGTTGTAGAGTTTATGTGACTAGGAGTGATCAATTTTAGGCTGAGCAATTCTCACCGTGAAACCAGGAACCATCCACTATTAACTGGTTTCACAAAATGAGAATGGGAGTCCAATTTTCAAGTGGATCCATGCAACCGGCCGTGTAATAGTGAAGGTCATATAGAAATGTCAAACTAGATAAATCAACTCGACACTCTCGATATTGTGATGAAGTTTTTGGGTCCGTTCACTTACATTTTGAAGACCAGTGTGTATTTCCAGTACTATTCGGTCCGCAGGTGTTTGAAACACCTCAAAAAATGCCATATATATATATATATATATATATATATATATATATATATATATATATATATATATATATTTGGTACTTTTCCATTTACGTACTTTTCATGCCACTTTCTAACCTACGCTAATGGCAACTGATTTTAAATCTAAGATCATAATAAAAAATACGATAAACCATAAATAGACCACGGTTACACTAATCAAAGCATAATAACATTCAAACATGCGATTCCAACACCATTACTTACACTAAGATAAAAGGAGCACTTCGGGATTGCCTGGAACCATTATCAAAGCTAAATGAGAGCTCGAGGCCCTTTCGAACGAACTCAGATGGCTCCGACTGATCTATACTAGTAAGAAGGATGTCCCGATACCTTTCGAGATCTTAGAACAAGCTGGACAACAAGCTGTCGATGCTCTTTTTTGATCAAATAGATACGAAAGGCAACGAAAATATTCCGAAGGGCTCCTATGGTTTGATGCGGCGAAATACTACACTAGAAAGACTTGAATGATTGACATGCACCAACTACAAAGACTTGAATGATTGACATGCACCAACGTATTTGCACGTTAAAAACCAAGATAAATCACGGACAAACGTAGTTACTCCGTAATCAACTCAAGAACATACTAGATGTGCAAGAGTAGAACCAACCAAAACATGAAAATAGCAAAATGCGGAAGTGCCATAGCCAGCTCAGCGAACCTCGAGATCAAGGCAGCGCCTACTAGAGTGAGACAAGCCATTGTGGCTCGACTTTTAATTCCGGTTTTAGCAAGGCATCTTTAGTAAGTCAAACATAAAAAAAAGGCGTTCCCTACCTTGAGTGAGACTCTAACGAGAAGGCAAAGGAATCGAGATGGCCTGTTGTTATTATGGGGAGAGAGATTAGAATGACCAAAGGAGGTGTTCAAACTCTTGCTCATAGCCCCTCTCTTGCTTTACTAGATTTACCAATTTTTGTGCCCAATTTCCTCTTATTTTTGCTTTTATATACCACCTCAAAGCTCTAGAGGATTTGAGAAGAAAATGGCCAACCACTCTCAAGAATCCACCCTTGAAATTCATGGCCACAAGCCTTCCCCCTTATTTCTTCTTAGTTTGCCCCAGTTTTTGCAGCCGGTCTGCTCTCACTTTTATTCTTTCATGTTCATTTTGAAGCTCAAGAGTTTTTACTGAAAAGAATGACCAAGAAAAGCCCTTAACTCATGCCGCCCACAGCCTTCCATTCTACTCACACTTTATGCCCAGGATTTTCGGCTTGCGAGAGCTAACTTTCCTCTCTATCTTGTCACTTCAAATTATCCCAATCAGTCCGTCATCACTTGAATCTAATCCCACACTTCCCTCTCCTTTCTTGCAGGTCAATTCCCTTAAAAATTTGATGAAGAGAGAGCTCCCTAAACTCTTTTTTTATCAAATTAAAAATCCTTGACTTTAGGTTTAGTCCTGATTTTACTCTAAATTTTTTTTTCTCTCGTTAAAAAAAAAATCAATTTTTACTTGAACTCCATATATGCTTCCTTCTTGGCTTTAGATGCTCAAACAACAGAGAAATTGATACTAAATCTAGAGTTGGGAATTTTATATAAGAAAAAAAAAATTAAGGTAAAATTGAAACCGGTTCTGCTGGAGTTTTTTAAGGGTATTATGTTTGAATAAAAGTCACTAATGTCATGTCCTTAATTAGTTGGCTTTTGCAAGATCTTAGGATCGCCAGGACGATTTCGATGGTTATCATTTATTTGAAATTCGGATCGCCGTACATGGACGATGAGATGCGACGCATCCGACGGCGAGGGAGGGATCGGGAAGGAGCCATCGTTGGGTCCGGAATTCGAGGAAAGGATCACGCGGCATCTGCCGGCCAAGGGCAGTCTTTCATGGAAAGGAAGCCGAAAGCAGTTCGCCCGCCGTACTGCATTATGGAGCAGGCTGAGAAGGTGGGCCCCGTCTACATGGAGCAGGCCGGAGGAGATGGTAAATTAACGAGGAAACTTACCAGTTACCACCTTCTTCTAGCAAAGAAATTAGAAAACATTTACCCACTTGATTGTCGGCCCACCATAGTATCATTGATTTGGTGGGTTTCACATATGGCCTTTTACAAAAGTCAATGACTATGAAGTTTATGGATTTGAGTTTTTCAGAATCACGTGGCACCTTTGGCCATTAAAATGTGCTTCAATCTCAACTAAGTGATCACCGGTTGCTTTATCCCCCTTAGTAACAACAACACAAAATGAATCAAAGAAATTTGTCATATAAGTCCTCTGAAGTAATGAAAGATATTGAACCATTTTCAGCAAGCTGGAACCACTCTGGCATCTTTTTTCTAGGGAGATGAATACAGCAAAAATAATTCTGTTATAAAATAGACAGCTAGTAAGTACCCAACTAGAAAAATTCAATTTGAGTTTAGTAAGTAATCCTAGTGAATTCCACTTCCAACTAGAGCTCTATTAATGAGCAGAGATCCATTGCTCGCATTAAAATAGAAGAATCTGCTCAATTTAAGTCAAAGTGCCATTCTATTTGGTTTCGACAGATTGAGATGCCTTGGCAACTAGTGTGAAGGATTCTGAATCAAACTGAGATAGCAAAATATGCTCAACTTGAGCCTAAAGAATCCTTAAGAATATCTTCCTACTAATTTATAGTTACAAAAGCGAAGATTAGTTTGGCCAATGAGGCAAATCTCAGGTCACCATTTAGATAGAAAAAAGGGTCTTGCATCAGGCGGGCAAAAGAGCCATAGAAGTATAATATGACATTTAGGGTTTTGTTAGCCCTTTGAATACACTGAAAAAGGTAAGTATGGCCCAATTAACCTGTTGCAAAGCTTCTGCGTCATTAATGAGGCTCAAATTGAATATTGAATAAAAAAATGAGCTATTGGTCCTCTCTGCAAAATCAGTTCGCTTTTTTGTTTGACTAAGGCTCACAATTGAAGGTGTACCCTGCAAAGAAGGATGCAAAAGAAAATCACGTTGTCACATCTTCCAAGTTTTTTTTTTGGACACACACATCTTCCAAGTTCAAACTCGCTAAAAATCCTTAAGAAAAGTAGAAAAAGAAAGAGGGGCGTATAGCACAAGAATTGGGGTGAGAACTGCACAAGTATCTTCTCTCTCTCCTGGTTCCCTAGCCTCGACTTTGTTGTGGTTGCGACCGGATTGAACTTTGACGGTCGATCGATCGTTCATTCGTTGTTGTTGGGGTCGTCATTCAATGAGGTTGTCTTGTCCGTGCATAATTTTTTTTTTTTTCTGGGGCTTCGGTGGAAGTTAAACGTTAGGTGAGAGGAGGGGTTGCCGCTGATCATGAGGAAGAGGGGAAAGAAAGCATGGAAGGATTAAGGGGGTTTAGGCTTTTTCTCATAATGTATAAACAAAAGACGGATTTGGGGCTTACTACTTTTATATAGAGTATGAGTTTGATTTTTTTATTAAGAAATATTAGAACTCTATCAAAATATTGATATTTGGCCCTGGTATTCCTTAAGACATCTTAAAAATTTTAATTGAGGTCGAAAGTCAATTTTGCTTGTATGGAAAAGGATTGCGAACTTTGTAAGCTTGGTCTCATGTTCGTCATGAATAGGCATGTGTCACGGGTCGATCAATCATTCTCGATCACTTGTAGGCTGACCCATTCAGCCTTATGATTTTACCCTTAAACAGCCTTTCTCATACTCAACTCACAAGGATCTTAGAGAGAGAAACTCTAGAGAGAGAAGCTCTGATTTTGTATTTCACTTGTGAATGAGATGATACAATAAGGAGGAGGAGACCTCTATTTATACAAAGACAAGACAAATCGTATCTGTAAATCTCTCATCGATCTAACGGTGGAGATTACATCTCATCAACTACCAACTACCCGCATTTATTACATACGAATATGTGACATCCCGAATTTCGACCCCGTCCCGAACATATGAAATGGACATCTCGTCGACGCGCCGATGGTCCTTTTTCTCTGAGCTGATCACTCACGAGTTAACCAATCTATTGGGTGAAGCCGTTAGGGGATATAACCGCGGCAAAATCCCTAAAAGCTACTCAATAGGTCGGATCGGACTAAAATCGCGTTCGGTCGATTTTAACCATAAAATTGAATTTGGAGTCTGGAATCGGACATTCGAGCATATCACTATCATTTATAGGAAGTCATCTTGTCTTTTGGAGTAATTTCGTTGAGTTCGAGATTTTGCGAAAAACCGATTTAGACATTTCGGAAAAATGGCAGAAATTTGGATGGGCTCAATTAAAGAAAATTTGGACTTCCAAGCCGAGCTTTTGAGTGTCAAGGACTTGCAGAAAATGGAATGAGATTTTACTTCATCGAAATTGGACTTCGATTTGGAGAATTTGTGAATAAGTTAAAGACCAAAAGAAAATAGAAAGGAAAAGAGAAAAGAAAAGAAATGAAAAGAAAAATAAGACCATGGGTGTGATATTTTATATTATTTTTTTTCTCTCCCTCTCTTCCTTTTTCTCTCTCTCTCTCTCCCTTTCTTTTTCTCTCTCTTCTCTCCTCCCCTCCCCCCTTCGTGCGAGCACCCCCACCGAATGCCCCCTTGCCAATTTTAAATTGGCTTCTCCCTCTCTTTTTCACTTTTGACTAGTCAAAAGTCTATCTCCTCCCTTCTTCTTATCTCTTTCCTTTCTTCTTCCTTTCTCTCCTCTCTCTTCTCCCCCACGTGACCGAACACTTCTTCTTCTTCTTCTTTCTTCGCGTGCGAGCCAGCGAACTGAGGAAGAACAGAAGCTGCAGCTCGCCGTCGTCGCCCATCCCGCCGCCCGCACCGCACACCCGCGCTGGCCGCGTGCTCCGTCGCCTCCCACCCGCGCTCGTCGTCCTCGCCGTGTGCCGTCCAGCCCCTGTTCAGCCTCTGCTCAGCCCTTGTTCCGCCCCGTCCGGCCACCTCCAGCCGCCGTTTGACCCCGCCGGACCTCCACCGGCCTTCCCTCGTGCCTTGCCGCCCTTGTGGAAGTGGTTTGTGGCTATTTTGTGCCTGTTTTCAGCCATCGCAGCCACCCCACGGAGTGGGTTTCCAGCGACTTTAGGGCCGCTTTTGGGCCGTTTCCCGGCCCCGAACCCGAGCCGTGCTTTGGAAACAATCGTTTCTCGCGTC
Source organism: Eucalyptus leucophloia subsp. euroa (assembly GCA_017140325.1). Taxonomy (NCBI): domain Eukaryota; kingdom Viridiplantae; phylum Streptophyta; class Magnoliopsida; order Myrtales; family Myrtaceae; genus Eucalyptus; species Eucalyptus leucophloia. Next base: position 34,230,379 of record CM029472.1, on the reverse strand, counting down.
GCCGCCGTCGGATTGATCCGATTTGCGCGCGATTTGGTGAGTAATCTCACTAATCCAAGATTAGTGGCTAATTATGCTTAAAGCTGGTTTAGATTTAATTAATTATGTTTAGGTTGTTAGATTAGATTAAATTAGCAATTATTAGCCAATTGTGATGCAAAATAAATAAATTGAATGTGTAATTAGCAAGTAGATGTGGTTTACTATTTATTGGAAGTCTTTCGGGACTTTTCCGGACCCTTGGTGGGCTCCAATTAGGCTTTTCGGGCCTAAGTGGATTTTTTAGTATTTAAATATTAATTTTCGGAATTAAATTAAATAATTATTTATTTTCCGAAAATTCAACTAAGATGGTCTGGAACCGGAAAATTATGCTGATGACCGTGGTGAAGTCCGTTTATTTAATCGGGCTTTATTTTGAGCTAAATTGAATTTTAATGTTAATTGTTTAATTTTCGAAATTTATTATTTAATTATTTATTTTTCAGAAATTAAGGTTGAGATGGTCAGTGACGGGAATATTATCTTGATGATCGTGGTGCAGCCCGTTTATTTAAATTGGCTTTATTTTGAGCTAAATGGAATTTTTAATAATTAATTATGAATTTTCGAAATTAATTAATTAATTAATTAATTATTTTTCGAAAATTAAGATTTTGTTGGCCGACGACCGAAATCTCGTGCCGATCATCGTGGCATAGTCCGTTTATTTATTTGAGCTCCACGTTATATGGAATTGAATAAATTGTGATATTTTAGGGATTTACCTTAAATTGATTGGAATTGATTGAGATTGAATTGTTGATCGGTAAATGGCCAAGTATGTTATTCAGCATTTATAATGCTTTGTTGAGTTGTAAAGTGAGTAGAATTGTGAGAGTGATTTGAATATACTCTTGGCTAAGATTCATCAGGTATGTTAATACCGTGTGAAAATTTAGTGAGCTGATGAGTATGTGGGGATTCATCCCAAGATTGACCAGTGTCGGAATTCAATTAGAATTTGACTGTGAGAGGTTGTGAGTTAAACCTCGGAAGCCGCCGAAGTATGGCTATGCCAGTTGGGCCGAGATTTGCCACCGAATTTGGAATCGGTCGTGCCCGTTGGGCCATAAATTGCCACCTATTAAAGGTCGCGCCTGATAAGGCCGTAATCTGCCACCCGATACGGGTCGCGCCTGAGAAGGCCGTAATTTGCCACCCGATACGGGTCGCGCCTGATAAGGCCGGAATTTGCCACCCGATATGGGTCGCGCCTGATAAGGCTGTAATCCGTCACCTATTAAAGGTCGCGCCCATTGGGCCGTAATTTGCTACCTAAAGATAAGTCGTGTCCTTTGGGACTGTAATTTGTTGCCAAGATTTAGTAGTCTATGCTTGTGAAGTTGTGAGTACGATTTGAAGCTAAATAAGGGAAACGACTGGAGATTGATTTGTATGACATGTAATCTACTAGATCGATTGATCATTGATTTAATTTGATGTCGTGGATTGATTGACTGATTAGAAATGACCGTGAGTGGTTTTGTTGGCATTTAATCGACTAGGCCGATTTGATCGATGCTTCGATCAGTGATATGATTACATGGGTGTTTATTGTGAATTGTACTGACTTGCAGGTGGGATCAGAGGCCAAGGTAAGTCATCTGCTCTGTGCGTGTTTAGGCAACCTATAGTATAATGGGTTACTAATCGGGCTTAGTGGGGTAGAAATCGCTGAGACGTAGTCTCATCCCAGTTTGGGGAAAAACATTTCAGGACCCCGATGAGAAGCTGATGAGGATGAGTCTGAGAAGGAGAACTCGGAAGTAAAACTTGAGGAGAAGGATTTTTGGAAGATAGAAGATAATCCCGAGAGGGGCATTGAGTACGGCCCGGATGGACTGAGAGTCTATCTTCTTTTGAGAATTCCATTTTGAAGTGAATAGTTATGAAGTGGTTTGTGTTTTGTATAAAGGTTTGGTTGTAAATTTCAATATGAAAATATAGCCTACTTTTCTATCCCATCGTTTTATTGTCTGGAGATTTTAACTGCTTCCGCATGTGCTTAATAAATGAAAGGGTCGGCGATACATTGTCCTGGGATATCGCATTATAAAATCGACCAACTGAGAAGGATGTGTGCGTGCCTGAGGATCAGGGCGTGACAGAATACATTTACAGTATCGCCCGTCTCCAAGAGTATTCTAGAAGACTCGAGAAAATCCTAGTAGTCGGGGATACAAGCCGAGGGTCGCTTGATCCATAGTCATGTCACGGTCGTCCTATGGAACCTTTTGGGTCGTCATTCTTTTAGGCCGTAACATTCTCCCCCACCTAATCAGACGACGCCCTCATCGCATCTTCGACATGAAAGGCTTTAATCTCCCTCTTGAACTGCCAAAGACTTTCTGTAGGCTCCCAACTTGCTTTGCTCTCCGGAAGACCCTTCCATTGGACCAAATACTCACGCTTGGGTGCACAATACCGCTTCCGTATAACTCGATTTGTCATGATACTCCCAACTTCTCGATCATACAAGGTTTTTGTCCTGAGTGGCGCCTGTTGTGACTCCCCCTCGATTCGGATCTTCTTCATCAACCTAGAAAGGCTTAAGCATACTCACATGGAAAACCGGATGTACCTTGAGTGTTGGTGGTAACTCCAGCTTGTATGCAACCTTCTTGACCCGTGTAGCACATGAAACGGCCCCTCGTAGCGACGGATCAACTCCTTGTGTACATCTTTGTATCGAAGAACCATGTGTAGCTTGGCCAATACTTGGTCCCTAACTTGGAACTCCACATGCCGTCACTTCTTATCGGCCCACTTCTTCATGCGCTTAGAGGCCATAAAACCCATAAAATTAACGATGCCCTAAAATATAAAAACAATGCTAAAACGACAATCAAGTGGGTCAATGGTTCTAATTTCTCTGCTCGAGGAAGGTGGTAATTTTTTTCATTAATTTGCTGTCTCCTCCGGCCTGCTCCATGTAGATGGGCCCCACCTTCTCAGCCTGCTTTCGGCCTTCCCTTTCATGAGTGACGGCCCTTGGCCAGCGGATCTCACATGATCCTTTCCTTGAATTCCGAACCCCACGACGGCACCCCCCGCTCCCTCCCTCACCGTCCGATGCGTTGCAATCTCATCGTCCCCGTACGGTGATCCAAATTTCAAATGATTGATAACCATCGAAATCGTCCGGGAGATCCCAAAATCTTGCAAAAGCCAACTAATTACGGCCATGACATTTGTGACTCTTGTTTCACTCATAATACCCAAAAAAAAAAAAAATCTCATAGATCTACCTTCAATTTTACCTTAATTTATTTATATTATAAAAAATTTCTAGTTTAGGTTTAGTCTCAATCATAACTTAAATTTTCTTATCTTATAAAGATATCCTTAACTTTAGATCTAGTCTCAATTCTATCTTGAATTTTATTGTCTCATAAAAAACCACCAACGTTTATTTGAGTCCTAAATCTATCCCCTTTAACTCTTCTTTCCAAATAGGTCATGAGAAAAATCAGAAGCACAAATTGTTTGAGCATCTCAAGCTGAGATGAAGGTAGATATGGGATTTAAGTAAAAGTTTTTTTTTTTTTTTTGGTGAATAGACTTAAGTAAAAGTTAGTCATTTTATACGAGAGAAAAATTTTTAAAGTAGGATTAAGATAAGACATAAAATTAAGAATTTTTTTATTTGACAAAAAAAAAGTTTAAGGGCTTCTCTCTTTAGCAATTTTTTAGAAGTGGCGCTCAAGAAAAGAGAGGGAGTGAGGGATTAGACCTGAGTGATGAAGGGTTGATTAGGGTGATTTGAAGTGACAATAGTTAGAGGAAAATCAACTCTTACAAGTAGAGATGTGCAAAAGAACTAGGATTTGCCTAGACCGACTAGAATTGAATCGGAACAGCCTGTAATCGGTGATTCTTGAAGGAATCGGTCCGGATCTTGGTTTCAATTTATGGGAATTGGTGGATATTGGTCAAGTTCCCAATTTAATTGGTGGATCCGACCACTCAGACTGAACCGCTTATATTATAATAATATATTAATTTTCAATATTAAAATAAATTCCGAAATTATTAATTAGCAAACTTAAATTTTAGGGCTCCATCTCTTCTCACGGTTTCCATGTTTTTATAAGAATTTAGTAAAGTGTAAGCTGTCTTTTAGCAACTCAACAAATAGCTCATTCAAAGGATACTTCTGGGACTTACATAAGACATTGTGTTCAAGAATATGTGGATTACTGATGGAATTGTTTTCATAGAAAGAATTCTGTAAAGCAAAGGTTGTAAGAGATTGAGCACCATTAGGGGGATAAAGGAAAAGACGATCTACATATGATGATCATCCAAAACCTTGAACTTAAAGAATATTTTAGATTTCAACTAAAATGATTAAAAAAAAGAAAAAAAACCTATTTCTCTTCTTTGGTAGTGTTTTCCAATAAAATAAAGAAAAATTGTATCCTTAACTAGGCCAGTTCAATTTAAAGAAAAATATTACTCGATATGAAGAATACTCACGGTGGGATTTGGAAAATGATACTATCATTGGTGAGACCGGTTCCATGGATCCATTCGGCAACCGGATTGGACCGGTGATCCAATTCTTGGGTGGATCCATGCAACTAACAAGTGGTTCTTGGTTCTAATTTTTCGGAACCGGTCCTTAACGGGCAGTTCTCGATTCTAGGCTGGAAATCACCCACCCGGACTATGCACACCCCTATTCACAAGTCGAAAATCCTGGACATAAAATGTGAGGGGAACGGAGGGTTGTGGGCAACGTGAGTTGGGGGTCTTTTCTTGGTCACTCTCTTCTCTAAAAACTCTTGAGCTTCAAAGTCAACATGGAAGAATAGAAGTGAGAGCAAACCAACTGCAAAAATCGAGGCAAACTTAAAAGAAATAAGGGAGAGACTTGTGGCCGTGACTTTCAATGGGGGTTCTTGAGAGTGGTTGGCCATTCTTCTCAAAATCCTCTGGAGCTTTGAGGTGGAATTAGAAAGCAAAAAAGAGGAAATTGTGCACAAAACTCGGGTAACTCTAGTGGGGGGCAAGAGAGGGGCTGCGAACATGAGTTTGAACACCCCTTTTGGTCATTCCAATCTCCCTCTCCCTCGGTAACAACACACTGTCTTAGTTCCTTTGCCTTCTCGTTAGGGTCCCGCTCAAGGTAGGAAACAATCTTCTTTCATGTTTGACTTGCATGAAAAATCCCTTGCTAAAACCTGAGTTCAAAGTTGAGCCACGATGGCTCGTCTCACCCTAACGGGCATCATGAGCCCAAGGCCTTGATCTTTAGGTTCGCCGAGCTAGCTACGGCAATTCTGTATTGTGCTATTTTAATGTTTTGGTTAGTTTTGCTCTTGCATGTCTAGTATGTTCTTGAGTAGTTCCGCTCTTGCATATCTAGCATGTTCTTGAGTCGATTATATCTTGTCCCTGATTTATCTTTTTTTTTTTGGTGCTGGAGGAACCGCCTCAACCGGTAGTTGAAGCGTAAACCCTTAGGTGCTACATAAGCGGGATGACCCACTACCCCTGGCAGCACACTTAAGTCACCAAGTAACTCCGCCAAAGCCTTTGCTTCGCAAAGGTTTCGAACTCCTCACCTCTCTTGCAAAGGTTCACTGAAGCCTATCCAGCGGAGCCACCACGGCCGGTGGTAGATTTATTTTGGTTTTCTACGTGCAAATATGGGGAAAATTACAAAAAAAATCCTCAACCTATTGCAATTGTGCCAATTCAATCATAAACTTATTTTTTTGACCAATTAAGTCCTAAACCTTTTACAATTATTCCCCATCAATCCATTTGGCCAAAATTGGCCGGCCGGTGCTGACGCGGCAGCCGGCCGTCGGCTGGCGAGCCTTTTTTAAAAATATTTTATTTTTGAAATAATTTATTAATTTTTTTATCCATTTTTTTCCTTGTTTCTCTTTTTTTTTTTTTTTTTTCCTTCTCCCTCTCCCTCCTCCCTCCTCCTCCCTCCTTCTTCATTTGGCTCCAGTGATCGGCCAAAGGGTGGGTTGGTCGCCAAACTAAGGCAACCGGGCTAGCTCGCCTCGTTGTCACTAGGTGAGGGCGAGCTCACCAAGCCACTGTTAGGGTGAGGCCTCGCCAGATCCGGTGAGGGGGGCTTGTCGTCGTGTCTAGCGAGCCCCCGCCGGATCTAGTGAGGGCTTGGATCGCGGTTGCGGGGCGAAACCCTGCTGAATCTAGCGAGGCGATCTGGTAGGGTGAGCCCCCGCCGAATCTAGCGAGGGCTCGACTCGCGATCATTGGGTGAGGCGAGTCGTCGCCAGATCTGGCGAGGGGGCTTCACCATCGCGTCTGGCGAGGGCTGGCCTCGCCCGGCGACCGCAAGGCGAGCTCATTTGGATCACCTCGGTCCGGTGATCGGCTAGCCTAGCCCGATCGCTAGAGCCAAAGGAAGGAGGAGGGAGGAGGGAGGAAGAGGGAGAAAGGGGAAAAAAATAGAGGAAAAAAGAAAAAGAAGATAAAAATAATTAATAAAATATTTCAAAAAATATTATTAAAAAAGCTTGATGGCGTCGGCTGGCTGCAATGTCAGTGTTGACTGGCCAATTTTAGTCAGATGGACTGATCGAGAATAATTATAAAAAGTTTATGACTCAATTGATAAAAAAAAAAAAGTTTAGAACTGAATTGACACAATTGCAATAGATTTATGATTTTTTTGGTAATTTTCCCTGCAAATATGTTAGTGCATGTCAGTCGTTCAAGTCTTTCTAGTGTAGTATTTCTCTGTATCAAACCATAGGAGCCATTCGGGATATTTTCAGTGCTGTTCGAATTCGTTTGATCCAAAAACAAGCATCGAGAGCACGTCGTCCAGCACCTTTACTGCACTGTACAGCAGACTCGATCTCGAACGGGGTCGGGACGTCCTTTTCTCTAGTAAAGGTCACTCGGAGCGTTTCCGAGCTCGATTGGGTAGAACTTGGGCTCTCATTTGGCTTTGGTAACGGTTCCGGGCAATCCCAAAGCCTCCTTTTATCCTAGTAATGGAGTTGGAATTGCAAATTTAAATGTTATTATGCCTTGATTAGTGTAACCATGGTCTATTTGTGGTTTATCGTATTGTTTATCACGATCTTAGATTTAAATTAGTTGCCATTAGTGTAGATGAGAAAGTGGCATGACAAGTATGTAAATAAAAAAGTATAAAGAAAAAAAGAAAAAAATATAGCATTTTTGGAGATGTTGTGGTAGTTTAGTGTTAAATTATATATTTTGTAATGTATCGGGTTTATGTTTAATTTCATATTGTGATAAAATAATTGGTGGTGCATCTATTATTTTTGGTGTCATATAGATATTAGGTCATGTTATTTTGAATGAAAAATAAAAAGAGGAAAATTGATAATTAAAAAAAAAAATTGCGTTGTTTCATTTGAATAAGATTTCATCCAGGGATTTGCTTAATTCGTTGATAAGAATTTTGTTGATAATGCTTACCTCATCATTTCGTCTTATCTAGTTCATGGTCGTTTCGTGCTATTTACTTTAAGATATACAGGCATAATTAGTTAAGGGTACCACTCATGAGAGCCCTGTCCCAGAGTGTGACAACAATGTCATGTATATTCTTTACTTGATACAAAATTAGATTTTATTTTTTCTCGAACTTTACATTCCGTCTTCCTTATTTAAACACTCATCTCGATTTGGTGTGTTGTTTATTCTATATGTTTGATTGATACCCGTTTTGCAAGCATACAACATCAATTAGTGAAAAGTACCTAGGAATTTAAAATTTAGCAAGACAGCTTGAATCACATTTTTGACAAATAAAGCAAGTTTAAGTACCAAAAGGGCGCTGATGAGACAATTAGCATAGCCAACTCCATTCCTAGAATATTTGGATTGTGGAAAGTGAAATATTTTCTTGCATTTCACTTAACCCTTAATCGACTTAAAATAGGTTAGCGGTGGCTCCAAAATTTAAGAACATTGAGATCTTAATGAATCAAGTCAACCAAGTGTCATGGGTTGGTACGGTTTGGGAGAACCCGCCTCGACTATTATCATAACGTCATAAAAGGCTCTAGTCACTCTCACTTGGCAAACCATCGCCCTAATGGATGCCCTATCCCCCTGCATCTTGCGTTGGTAGGGTTGCAACACTACCACAAGCCTATCATTTGCACTTTCTTTTTTCATTTCCTTTTTTCTTTTTTTGGTGATCAAGTAGGTTGAGATTAGGGGTGAGCATATTGGACTCACTGTACTAGGAACAACTCGGACTAGATTGGCCGATTTGGTCCGATTCCCGAGGGCATAAGTTTGGTTCTTGGTTCCATAAAAATGGAAACGGCGATTTTCAGTCCAATTCCCAATTTTGGAGGGGCACTAGACCGGACTAGTCCGAATCAAATTTTTTTAAATTTATTTTTAAATTTCTTAAAAATAGCAATAAACCCTAAAATAGTAATGACTCCTATTATTTTTTTTAATTTTTTTAATTTTTATTTTTGCTAAGTGGCTTGTTTCATTGGATCAAACTGAATCGGTTGGTCCAGTTCGATTCCTTGGGCCTAGGACTATGCAGTCTAGTCCTTGGTCCCAAAAAATGGCAACCGGTCCTCTTGGTCTAATGGAATTGGACTAGATAGAGAACCGATCACCCCTATTCGAGATTTACTCGACCAATCACTCTCATTCAAGTCGACGTTTTAGGTTGGAGTAAACATCTAGCTTTCATTTGATGATAGACTATGAATTTCACCCCAAATAAGAATAAAGTAAATGAGGAAAAAGAAATTAATGATAAAAATACTAGATGCGAAGAAATTGTATCATAAAGAAAGAAAATTTTAAAATTTAATATTCTTTATGGAAATTGTTGTAGGATAGAATGTAACCAAATTTGGGCATTGATATGTGTGATGGATAAAACATTAGTGGTTTTACACCTTTGTTCATGGGCATAGTATTTGCATATAAGTAATTAAGAAAATTTAGGGAGGAAAAGGACCACCAATATTCCTTAAAAGCAAGATATTCTCTTTACATTATATAGTGATGAAGATCTATATTTTAATCAACATAACAATACTGATGTAAAGGAACCTTTAGAATTGGGCTACACTTGTAACATTGATCCAAGAAATTGATTCGGCAACCTCGAATCATGTATTAAATATAAATAATATTTAGAAAAATTTACTTGTAATCTATCATACCACTTAGAGTATGTTTTTTGTACATAAAATGAATAATTTGAATTCAAACCATTTTTCTAAGGGTTAATATCCTGAAAATCTCTAAACCGATACATCTGTAATAAATTTACAAACACCAAACTGATACAGTTTTGACAAATTTACCTAAAATTGATACACTTGTGATAAATTTACCCTATGTTAGTTTCCGTTAAATTTTACAGTTAAATTATTTAGTTGAATGACACGTGGCTGGTGTACCAGTTTAGGATTTTACTCTCCGTTTGTTACAGTTAAACATTTTTTGTGATTTTTTTGTGATATTAATCCAATTTAACGGATGGTATATTTGTCACAAATGTACCAGCTTTGGGTTTTTTGTGGTCATATAAATTAGTTTTTGGTAAATTTTTCACAAGTCTACTAATTTTAGTTTTTTTTTATAGTCAATTGAGGTAAATTTGTCACATATGTACCAATTTGAGATTTTTCATGTTTTAAAAAATAATTTATGCTAAATTTGTCACGTGTGTACTAGTTTAGGGTTTTTTTTAGGGTATTACCCATTTTCCTAAAAATGATTGATTATATTGCTCACAAAAATGATTGAAAAAAATAATATTTTCATTATTTACGAAAATATTTAGATATTAATTGTTATTGATAATAAAAATATTTTTCATAGAGCATTATTTCAAACGATACAAGTTATCATTTTTAAGAAAATATTTTTCAAAGCATTCATAACAAACCTTTTAATATGAGAGTTTTCTCAACCATTCCAAGTACCTCGATGTTCAACTTATCTAAATGCCTAACAATATTTCCTCACATCTCATTACATCTCAAATTCTTAAGCTGTAATATCTGTAGCAATGATATTTTAATGATAAAAACATATTCCCTAAAGCTCTATCTATTTCATAGAAATTTTTTTCCTAGAAAACATTTTCTAGATTTGAATTGCTTAGGAAAATAATTCAACGAAAAATATTTTCTTAATCAATGGAAAATCTATGCTTAAATTAAAAAAATATATGATTTTCTTCTTAAAATATTTGAAATTATTTTCCAAAGTATGATTGGATATTGACACTTAGATTAGAAACTCTATGTTTGAGTACAAGAACTCCAATGCTTGTTTACGGGCCCTTGGCAGTAGACCTGGGTCTATAGGTTGGGATTGGGTCTGCTAAGGTCCATTAAGGATAAGCTCATGTCCAAAGAGATCGGGCTTCAAACCCAATTGCCCATGCTCAAGTCTACAAAAGTTGGGCTTGGGATACCAAAGCTTATGGTAGGGCTTAGGACTCCAATATTGTTGTCCGACTCCTCAACACCCCAACCTAGGTCCACAAAGGTTGAGCCCGAGGCCCCAATGCTCATACCTAGGTCTCTAATGCTCACGCTCGAGTTTGTTGAGGTTGGCCTCAAGTCTACAATGCTTGAGCTCGAGACCCCACGTTTGGGATTGGGTCCATCAAGGCTGGGACCGTGACCATATTGCCAATTCTCGAGTCCCCAACCTCTAGGCCCATGTCCATAAAAGCTGAGCTCGGCTCCCTGATGCCCAAGTCAGGGTCCATCAAGGCCGACCTAGTACCTTGGTACTCATAACTCGATTTCACGACCGTTTATGTGCAAGTTACTAGCGTTCACATAATGTTTGTCTGTTTAGGAAAATCAAATTTGATTTTTATTATCAAGATGAAAAATAATTTTTAGCTCATTTTCAAGTTTCAACCAAACATCAGTTTTTTAAAAAACATATTTTAGAAATAACTTATTTTTTGCAAAACAAATAGAGCCTAGACTTATGTGTCACGGCCCAAAAGAACGACGATCCAAGAGGTTCCTATGGGACGGCTGTGACATGACTATGGATCAAGCGACCCTCGGCTTGTATCCCTGACTGCTAGGGTTTTCTCAAGTCTTCTAGAATACTCCTGGGGACGGGCGATACTATAAATGTATTCGTATGTAATAAATGCAGGTATTTGGTAGTGGGGAAGATGTAATGTCCACCGTTAGATCGAGGAGAGATTTATGGATACGATTTGCCTTGTCTTTGTATAAATAAAGGTCTCCTCCCCCTCATTGTATCATCTCATTCACAAGTAAAATACAAAACCAGAGCTTCTCTCTCTAGAGTTTCTCTCTCTAAGATCCTTGTGAGTCGAGTGTGAGAAAGGCTGTTTAGGGATAAAATCTAAGGCCGCACAAGTCAGCCTACGAGTGATCGAGAGTGATCGATTGGCCTGTGACAAGAGGCATCGAGCTAAGTTTGTTCCAAGCGCAAACATAATGGTTGATCCACAATTTGATGAAGTGCTTGCCATGGGTGGTGACTGCGCTGATCATGGGAGGAACGCCGAGAAGGGTGCTGCCAAGGGCAAGAAGAACCGTGGTGGTTCGAGTTATAGGGATCTTGCACAAAGGATGACGAAGCTAGAGTTGTTCGTCACCGATGTCCAAGGATCGGTCGATGACCTGACCCAAACCATAGACAAAGTAGACGCCGCAAGGGAGGAGCTCGTTGCGGAGGTGCAAGAGCTCAAGACTGGCATGGGAGAGCTCCGACACGAGTTGCTGGGAACCCTACGGGAAGAACTTGCACAATGGTACGAAACCTTGGAGGCCATGATGGCGGCCATGTGCATGGAGATAGTGGAGCTCAAGAGTAAGCTTGCTAAACCGGAAGCTGCACTCGTGAATGAGGTGATCATTGTGCAAGATCCACAGGTGGACACGCCAAAGCCAAAGGAATTTTGAGGCTCGTAGGTGGCCAAAGACGTGGACAACTTCCTATGGTACATGGAGCGATACTTCCAAGCCATGGGGATCAACGACGACCAAACATAGGTAAACACTACTTCAATATATTTAGCTGATAGTGCATTGTTGTGGTGGCGTCATCGGTCAGATGATAGGTGTAGGGATCCTATCACGACTTGGGGTAGATTTGTCGAAGATTTCCGATGGAACTACTTTTCCGCTTATGTGAGAGAAGAAGCTCGTGACGAGCTGAAGCATCTCGAGCAAAAGGGTGGTGTGCGTGACTACATCAAGCAGTTTTCGAAGTTGCTACTCCAAATCCCTTCGATGAACGAGGTTGAAGCGTATCACCAGTTCATGAGTGGTCTCAAGCCATGGACAAAGCAAGAGTTGAAGCGGTTCAATGTGGGAGATCTCACGACGGCTATGACTATGGCCGAATCACTCGTGGAGTACAAGGCACCTTCCACATCCTAATCAAACTCTTGTCCAAGGGACAAAGCCATTAGTGGGGGAGATCAGGTAAGATACAACCGCCCAACCGGAAGTAAACCACCGGCTAATCCTCACAAAGCTCATGCGGAGTCGAGTGAAGGAGGACAAAGGAAGGTATGCTCGTATAAATGTTTCTTTTGTGATGGTCCGCACATGGCGCGAGATTGGCTAAACAAGGCCAAGCTGGCCGCCTTGTGTAAGGAAGATGAGCCTAAGGAGGAATCACGATTAGGTTCGCTACGACTCCTTAGCACCATCAAGTCCAAGAAGGCGAAGGAGCCTAAAGCTTTGATGTTCATGGATCTGAAGATCGAAGAGTGCACAATGAGTGTGCTCATGGACACGGGAGCATACATCTTCATTTCAGAGGAAGCCGTGAAGAAATTAAACCTATGGGTTGAGAAGGGAGTCGGGTGGCTCAAAATGGTGAACTTCAAGGAAGTCTTTGCAATCGGTGTTGCGAGGGATATGGAGCTACAACTATGGCCATGGAAGAGCAAGGAGACTTTAGAGGTAATTCCCCTTGATGATTACAATATTGTTATTAGAATAAAATTCCTAGATAGAATCCATGCGGTTGTAGTTCCATTTGCTTAGTGTATATATGTGTTGGACAAGCATTGTCAATACGTGATCTTGGTCCATCGTGAGTCGAACCGTGATCGGAAGATGATCTCAACTATACAACTCACCAAAGGAGCAAGGAAGGGTGAAGTGACCTTCCTAACGACCTTGAAGATCGAGGACGACAAGGATGAAGGGAAGGAAGTCCCGACGGAGGTAGCCCAAGTCCTCGGCTCGTTCAAAGATGTGATGCGTTCAGAGTTGCTAAAGAAGCTATCACCTAAGAGGGAGGTGGATCATCAGATTAAGTTAGTGCCCGATGCTCGATCGCCTACTATGGCGCCTTATAGCATGGCTCCCTCCGAATTAGAATAATTGAGGGAGCCTTGAGTTGCTTGATACGGGTTATATTCAACCGTCTAAGGCTTCGTTCAGTGCGCTGATCCTATTCCAGAAGAAGCACGATGGGTCACTTCGGATGTGCATCGACTACAGGGTGCTGAACAAGCTGACCATAAAGAAAAAGTACCTGATCCTGCTCATCGCGGATCTCTTCGATCAACTTGGTGGAGCTTAGTGGTTTACCAAGCTGGATCTACCATCGAGCTACTATCAAGTTCAGATCGTTGAAGGGGATGAGCCGAAGACCGCATGTGTAACGCAGTATGGATCCTATGAGTTCCTCGTGATGCCGTTCAGTTTAATCAATGCTCATGCTACATTTTGTACACTCATGAACAAGGTACTCCACCCTTTCCTAGATCGGTCCGTAGTGGTTTACCTAGATGATATTGTAGTCTATAGTCGGACGCTCGAGGAGCATGTCGAGCATCTAAGGCAAGTCTTCCAAGTCTTGCACGAGAACGAGCTGTATGTCAAGCGTGAGAAGTGTGCATTTGCCCAAGAAGAAGTTCCGTTCTTGGGGCACATCGTTGGGGGTGGGCGTGTGCGAATGGACAAAGCGAAGATTCAGTTAATCATCGAATGGGAGCCGCTGGCAAAGGTGACGGGGTTGAGGTCGTTCCCGGGCCTCACCAACTACTACTAACGATTCATTCGGAGCTACTCAAGCATCACCATGCCACTCATGGACCTACTAAAAAAGGAGAAGCCGTGGGAGTGGACGGATCGATGCCAAAGAGCATTCAATTGATTGAAGAAGGCCATGACCAAGAGCCGGTGTTGGCCCTGCTTGACCACACCAAATCCTATGAGGTAGAGACTGACGCATCGGATTATGTTATCGGTGGTGTGCTTATGTAGGATGGCCATCCGGTGGCGTACAAGTCTCGGAAGTTGAATGATACCGAGCGTCGGTATACCGTTCAAGAGAAGGAGATGACTGCGGTGGTCCATTGCCTTCGGACGTGGAGGCGTTATCTCTTGGGGTCGAAGTTCATCGTAAGGATGGATAATGTGGCCACGAGCTACTTCTAAATGCAAAAGAAGCTAAGTCTGAAGCAAGCTCGATGGCAAGATTTCTTAGTGGAGTTTGACTATGCATTGCGGTACAAGCCTGGGAAGGCCAACTCTATGGCGGATGCGCTGAGTCAAAAGATGGAATTGATGAGCAGCACGGTGAGTTGACCGAGCTGTCCTTGGGTCGATTGCATCAAAGAGGGATTGAAGCACGACTCAAGAGCTCAAGCACTCGTCAGGTATGCGAGAGAAGGCAAGACCTGACATTTTTGGTGTGAGGACGAGCTCCTCTACACCAAAGGAAGGCGATTGTACGTGCCCTTCCATAGGAAGCTGAGGAAGGAGATCTTGTGTGAGTGCCACGACTTGAAGTGGGCGGGTCATCCTGGGATTAATCGCACTTTGACCCTCGTCGAAGATCGGTACTACTAGCCTCAAATGCGGGATGACGTGGAGGCTTATGTGAAGACTTGTTTGGTGTGCCAACATGACAAGGTAGAGCAATGTTCATTGCCGGGTCTGTTGGAGCTGCTTCCCGTTCAAACTCGTCCATAGGTAAGTGTTTCCATGGGCTTCATTGTCAACCTGCCGAAGTTTGAAGGGTGTCGGACACTCATGGTCGTGGTGGATAGGTTTTCCAAGTACGTGACTTTCATGCCTGCGATGAAGGATTGCCCGGTTGAGGAGGCGGCCAAGCTGTTCATGAAGCACGTGGTCAAGTATTGGGAAGTGTCACAAATGATCGTGAGCGATCGTGATCCTCGTTTCACGGGGTGCTTCTGGTCTGAGTTGTTCAAGCTGCTAGGGTCAGAGCTAAATATGTCAATGAGTTTGCATCCCCAAACCGACAGTCAGACGAAGTGGGTTAATGCACTCTTGGAGATTTATCTTTGACACTATGTGAGTACAACGCAAGTGAATTGGGCGAAGTTGATTGATGTAACGTAATTCTCTTACAATCTGCAATGGAGTGAGTCAACTGGCCAGAGCCCATTCGAGATCGCGACCGGACAGCAACCAAATACCCCGAGTGCAATTGCATCGGGTTATCAGGGGAGTAATTCGTCCGCATACAAGTTTGCCAAGGATTGGCAAGAGCAGGCCAACTTGGCAAGGGCGTATCATTTACAAAAATCAATAGCTATGATGGACCTGAGCCAATAGATTTGAGGTCGGGCGAAAGCTTCCTCGACCACTGCTCTTTTGACTTTACACTGATAAGAATGCCTCGTACCTTTAAGAAACAGAAAGTTTTTGTCGTTATGGCATTGTATTTTCTAGCAAACGTGAACATAAGAGTTACTAAATTCCTTGGCAATGCTTGGATTCAGATAAGGCGTGAGAAACAGGAGACGAGGGTTTCGAGCCTCAGCTCCGCCAGCTCGCCTTATGGAGTGAAGTGTGAGAGATGGTGTCGCTTCAATCTCACCTTCGGGTGTCGAGTTTGAATCATCCTTGCATTGCCGCTAGCATAAGATGGTTTCTTCGAAATCTCCTCACCGTCGTACAAAAGATGGCATCATTGGCTATTTGCTCTCCTGACATACTCGAGCATCGTTTGATTTTATTCTTCAACTAAATCTTATTGCATGATCTTGCCCTTTTTTTCTTTTGATAGAGTTGCTCACGGGCAAATATCACATCGTTCTTTGTGTTAGTTGCTCATATTATAGAGTGTTATTTGGTTAATAGGAAGAAATTTTTTTAAATAATCCTTGAAGTGAGCCGTTTTCTAGAATCCATAGAATGGAACTTTATCTCAAATAAGCCCTGAAAATGGCTAGTATAAGATGCGTATGATAATCATTCCGTTTTTCTCTTTCTCTATTCTATTTCCGAAACAAGTTTAAAATAAAAAATTATTTGATAACGTAATTTCATTTATTCATTTATTTTTGGAACAAATTTTTGTTCCATAAATATATTAGGAACAAAACTTAGAAGTAAAAATTTTTAGTTTTTCTATTTCCGCAACAAAAATGAAAAATGAAAAATATTTTCATTATTCACTCTCATCACTACTCGCTATCCATCTGCCGTTGGTCGTCCACTGCCTACTTACTGCCTCTCACCACCACTCAAGACGGAGAAATTTTGTATCATTATTAAATGAATTTTTATTTCAAAAATAGAAATTTTTTAAGGTTATCAAACACGTATTTTTATTCAAAAACTTATCCGATGAATAAATATGGCGACCAAAAATTGATTTTTAGACTTGAATGATTATCATTCCCACCCTTAATTTCAAATGATGCTTAGTTCACTAGCTAGTGAAACTCTTCGCTAGTCGACAAGCACAAGCGACTTTTGGCGGCAGTGGTGAGGCAATTTTTCTTATGTTTCTTTTGTTTTTCCTCCCTTTTTCTTCGTTTTCGATCTTCTACTCCAATCTACGCTGGACCAGACCCCACAGGACGAGAGAACCACTACTCACCGTCGCTAGCCTTCACCTTTGTGCATCAATCCACCGGCCATGATCTCCTCCGGCGGCGACGTTAAGTCCTCACCCATTTGAGTCGTCCGCTATGTCCATGGAAGTAGTGACTACCTCCCGTGATTCATTTCGACATAGGTTGATAGCCTTGCACAGCCCTAAATCCGTGATTGCGTGAGGCTGGCCGTAGTGTCGGGGCTCGACTTAGTTGATTCGATTAATTTTTGGAGCAACAGATAGAGACATGCGACCCTACTCACTTCAATGGAGGTTGTGCACCTTGCTTGACCTCACATCTGTTGATGCACGATGCCGGTGACCTCCGTAGTTGCGGTGGTGGGGCTGGGCTCCATTGTCGATAGTGGCAGTTTGCCGCTACTGGGAAACTTGATTTACAATCAGAAGATTTGGGACAAAAAAGCCTCCGCCATTGCAATGGAGGAGTTGTATGATATTCAATTGAATGTCATAATTTCTTGTTCTAATCATTTAAGGGTCATATAGTTAATTATTTCAGCATTATAATTTTTTTTAAAACATTAACAACAAGTGCCATGTCACGTCGCTTTTTCAGCACTTAGGTGAACGTTTTTAAAAAGTTACTGGAGTCAAGTGATCGATTGAAAGTTATAGTATTCAAATGAATTTTTATTTATAAGTAATTGGCACTCAAATAATTGAAAAAAAGTTGTCGCACTAAAATGAATGTTGTACAAAATTTATAATGCTTGTGGTGCCCTTATTCCCAATAGAATGACTCATGACCTCGATGATGATAAACAACCATTGATCGATCAGTAGTGCTGCGAAAGAATCTATATTAAAAAGGAGAGTTGATGAATTAGTTAAATCATGCCTTGAAGCTTGTTTGAGCCCATATAACCCATGCCGAAGTAACCCAACATGATCGGGACGAGATAAATCATGAAAGCTAGCTGATTGTTCCATGTAAATGTGAACATCGTGATCATTGTGTAGGGAGGCATTATTGGTACTTAATTAGCCAATTTCCAGTTTTGAATGGTAGCAATGGATAGAACAGTGGCTTGGTTGACCACTAGACTAAAAGTTTATAAAAAAATCAACGCCCTCATCCTGATAAAATCCTTTTGCAACAAGTAAGCTTTGCTTTGTACATCAATTTACATCCCACCACATTCATTGAGGGGATAATGAGGAACAAGTTCCTATACTTTGTTGATTGCAAAAGCTTCCAACTCTCAAATATGATGGCTGTCCAACAATGGTGTTTTAAGGCAAATGGACTGTTTGTGGCACGAGAGGGATAGGTGATATTGCTAGGTTGGCATACTTTGGATTTGGCTTTGAGATTTTACTCTTTGAATGGGTAATCATGGGATACACCAAGGATTAATGAGAATAATTTATGAAGCATTTGAGTCCGGTTCTATCTCAATAAATAGAGATTTACACTTGCATGCATAGTCAAAATTTGTTGGTGAACAACAATTATGAACAATTTCTAGATTAAATTGGAACATAGTCTAATGATCATGGGTGGCTTTTGTTTTGATGAACTCATTAGTCACAATAATTTGAGAAGTGGAGTTTTAGGAAAATAATGCTCGTTAAAGACATGTTAAGGTATATACCAATAGATTGATGAAGACAACGATATCTTTTATGCTTTTCACTATATTTTGAAATTACACATGACAAAGAGCAATTGTCAAATTTGTTCATCTTATAGTTGAGTAAATATCGACAACAATGAGAGCCAAACATTTAAGAATAATGAATAATCTTGTATAAGACTGAGTATGGGCCTCGATTGCCTATTGGAAGAAAGCCCATTT
This sequence comes from Eucalyptus leucophloia subsp. euroa, assembly GCA_017140325.1. NCBI lineage: Eukaryota > Viridiplantae > Streptophyta > Magnoliopsida > Myrtales > Myrtaceae > Eucalyptus > Eucalyptus leucophloia. The sequence goes on along the minus strand of CM029472.1, from coordinate 34,211,684 downwards.
GTCCAATCATTTGTCGTTGTAAACATCGCCACCATATCGTTGACTAACATATCAACCTCAAATGATGTAGCGAACCCGATTTAAAAAAATTATCGATGCTTTCTCTCACTAACACCATTTTGCTCTAGTGTACCTAGACAAGAGAGTTGCTGTTGCATGTCGCATTCACGAAGATGTGCGAGAAAACTATTGATAGTGAATTCACCTCCTTCTACCTAATTGAAATTTTTAATTTTCCTAACAATCCATTTTTCAACTAACCTATGGAAAGATAGGAAAATCCCAAAGAAAATCTGATTTTCGCTTCAATAAATACAAACAATAGTAGCGGGAGAAATCATTAGTAAGCACAACATAAACTTGAAATTTTTGCATAGAAAGACTGGAGCTTGGTCCTGAATTTTTGGATGGCCTAATCCACAATCCCATGCGAGTTCATCAATGATCTTGTTTCTTAGAAGAGAAATAGATATGTGTACCTTCAATCAATTCAAGGCATTTGAATATGTTGAGCAACCTAACTATGGAATGCATCTCACTGTGCTTTGGACCATTAGTGATAACGTCATGACATTTTCTTCACAGGGCGAATTACTGCAAGAGGACAAGGTAACTTTTGGGAAGCATAGGTAAAATAAGAAATATCAACCTACTACAAAAGGGAATTGGACAAAGACAAGCCAACCCTAATGGTGGTTCGGTTCAGGTCGAATCAAGTCACTTGGGCAGGTTCGGGTAAAATAAGAAATACCAACCTACTATAAAAGGGAATTGGACAAAGACAAGCCAACCCTAATGGTGGTTCGGTTCAAGTCGAATCAAGTCACTTGGGTAGGTTTGGGTAAAATAAAAAAATACCAACCTACTACAAAAGGGAATTGGACAAAGACAAGCCAACCCTAATGGTGGTTCGGTTCAGGTCGAATCAAGTCACTTAGGCAGGTTCGGGTAATTTTTTTTTTTTAAATTTTTTGGTCGAAGGGTTCAGGTATTTGACATCCCTAGTTTTACAGTAAAACCGCCGGCAACTTACACTTTGGATCAAGACAACCAGAAGAAGTTTTTCAAGCTCGTAAAGTTCCTAGATGGATACGTTTCGAATGCGCCTAGATGAATTGACCCGGATGGAAAGATAGTCGAGTCGAAATCACATGGCCATCCCACGACCTATGCGGGCTCCTTCCCGATGATATCGTCCGCCCGTTCCTCGACTTGGGAGCATCCAGGATTTGATCGTGAGCAGAAGACGATGACATCGCCCTTTGGCCGTGTTTGGCAATCGGGATAAAATCTCAAAATTTGATATCCTATCCTATCCAATTCTATCCCGATTAAAAATTCGGACGACTAAACATAGCCTTTAAGTTCAAAATGATGTCTCTCCCCAGTTGTCAAGCCAGATCAAGAGGGTCGGTTCAAGCTTAGGTCGATGTCAACAATGCACATGTGCAAACTTTTGAATTCATTAATGTTTTATTATCTTTTACTAGTGGAGACTCAGGCACCAAAATATCCCAAGTCATTGGCAAGATGAAACTCGTAAGTTCAAGAGATAGAGACGACGTGCATGGTGGTTTCTATGGTCCCTCGATGGATCAATCCTCCGTCCTCAAGTTGTCATACCTAAATTCATTTTTGTTGTATATGAAATATTGGATTTTATAAATATTTTTAATAAACAAAAGAGATTTATCTCGTTAATTACCATTAAATTCTACCGTCCAATTGCCAAGTTGAATGATGTATCAATTTTGGAATTATTCTCTGTTTATTACAAATATATTAATTTGAAGCTTTTTGTAATATACAAAAAGTAAATTTATCATAAATATATTAGTTTGAAAATTTTTAATTAAAAAATTAGTTTTTGGTAAATTATAGATGTATTTGCTTAGGATAAATTTATCACAGCTCTACCAATTTGAGGGTATTCATGATATTTAACTTTATTTTTTTATATTAGCGAATATATTTTCAATCTTCGCTTTATTTGTATGGGAAAAAAGAAAAAATCCTTTATCACAAATATCCAGAAGAGAAAGGATAAAGCTCATCACTAGTTTTGAAGCAGCCCTTTCTACTGAATATCTTTTTTTGGCAAACAGAAAATAAATAAATAAAATTAAAAAAATAAATTAAAAAAATTAAAACTTAAAAAGACAAAATGCCCCTCGCCCTCGCCTCCGATCCGAACCAGCAATCCACAAAGTCAGCTGAGGACTCCAAGGCGCAAACCCCGACCCACCAACCGCCGCCGCCGCCGCCGCCGCCGCCGCCAACTCCTCCGCCGTCGCCGTCGCCGTCGCCACCACGATGCCCATCTTCAAAGCCCCCTTCAACGGCTACTCCGTCAAGTTCAGCCCCTTCTACGAGAACCGCCTCGCGGCGGCGACCGCCCAGAACTTCGGCATCCTCGGCAACGGCCGCCTCCACGTCCTCGCCCTGCCGCCCTCCCCGGGCGCCCCCGTCGCCGAGATCGCCGCCTTCGACACCGCCGACGGCGTCTACGACGTCGCCTGGTCGGAATCGCACGACTCCCTCCTCGTCGCCGCCGTCGCCGACGGCTCCGTCAAGCTCTACGACTCCGCCCTCCCGCCCGCCAGCAACCCGCTCCGCTCCCTCCACGAGCACACCCGCGAGGTCCAGAGCGTCGACTACAACCCCACCCGCCGCGACTCCTTCCTCTCCGCCGCCTGGGACGACACCGTCAAGCTCTGGACCGTCGACCGCCCCGCCAGCGTCCGCACCTTCAAGGAGCACGCCTACTGCGTCTACGCCGCCGCCTGGAACCCCCGCCACGCTGACGTCTTCGCCTCCGCCTCCGGCGACTGCACCGCCCGCGTCTGGGACGTCCGGGAGCCCGGCTCCACCATGATCCTCCCCGCCCACGAGTCCGAGATCCTCTCCCTCGACTGGAACAAGTACGACGATTGCGTGATCGCCACCGCCTCCGTCGACAAGAGCATTAGGGTTTGGGACGTGCGGAGCCACCGTGTCCCCGTCGCCGTGCTCAACGGCCACGGCTACGCCGTGAGGAAGGTCAAGTTCTCGCCGCACCGGGGGAGCCTGCTGGCGTCGTGCTCCTACGACATGACGGTGTGCTTGTGGGATTACATGGTGGAAGATTCGCTCGTGGGGAGGTACGATCACCACACGGAATTCGCGGTCGGCGTCGACATGAGCGTGCTTGTCGAAGGGCTTCTGGCTAGTACAGGTTGGGATGAGCTTGTTTATGTCTGGCAACATGGGACTGATCCTAGAGCTCCTTGAATTGGGATTAAGTTTGATTCTTTTTCGGGTTCCCTTCCCTCATTAAGCTGATTTTCTTGTTCTTATTTATGAACTCGGAATCTCAATTCTGGATGGCAGAAGTTGAAAGTGTAGCTGTCGTTCTACTGTTGATCTTGGTAAATGGCTCGCGAATAGATTGACTGTATATTAGATTCAATAAAGCAGGGCAAGTTTCTATGTGCATTTTCGGGATGATGAGTTTGCGCTTGTTAAGTTCACCTTTTATGGTATAGCATCCGTCATGGTTCTTCCATGTTTGTTTGTTGCTGTGATTGTTTGAACTCAGCTTTCTAGTCTTATTATAAGGATCTAGTTGCTGTTGCTTTAGTGAAATTAATGTCTTGGCTATGAATTTTCCGTGTTGCCTGGTTTGATCAACGAAAGACCATGTAGCTGCCTCTTCTTTGTCATGCGAGGATGAGGTTGACTTTCAATGTTATCAGTTCCTTTGGTCGGTTAGTGCAGCATTCTATGATACTTCTTACTTTATGGTCACTCTTTCCAACTTGTATATCACCTGTTCCGGGCATGGGAGTTCCAACTTCTTTGACAAAGTAATTGTGGTGCTTGTCTCAGAACACCGTTTCTTTGTTAATTGTGTTTTTTGAGCATTTCAAATTATTTGAATTGTCATTTTAATGCCTCTCTCTGATGCGTCTAGTTGGGTTACTTACTATTGTCTGATCTTCCTATGGACAAAATGGGCACTTCTACAGACAATAATTTACTTATGTTGAGTGCAACTATTGGCCGAAAGTTCATGCTGTCATTGAGTTTGGTTATAGGTTTGCTGAGTAACTCTGCTAAAGACAGTCATTGATATAAACTGATATATAGAAAGTAATATGAATCTATTGTTGATAACTGTGGGAGATCCAGCAACAATAATTTTTCTGAATCGATCTTTCATAAATATTTGAAGATAGAAATTGCTCATAGTTAAATTCTAAAGCTGAATTGATCAAAATGCAAGATTCTTGGAATATTGTGTTTTTCAAATTTTTTTTTTTTTGGGTGGAATGTCTTATCTACATGCCTGTCAGAGCTTTTTGCTGGGCTCTGTCCCCTGCTTCGGTCTTTCAATTCTCCTAGAAAATTTGAGCCTTACAGGATATGTGATCCCCAGGTATGCTTAATGCTGCTTCCCAAGTGAGGCGATTCTCTTTCTGATTATAGTTGCTAAGTCTGGGATGATGTTGAGGGTCACTTGTTTACTCATGGCAGAACAATGGCTTTCATGGAATTGGCTTCTTAATATTTTGTAATTTTGTGCATGGAAATTTCTGTAGTGTTGCAGGATTGGTTGTACACTTCCAGACATTCTTTGTTCTTATGAGTTCCTTGTTGGCTAATCTTCATACTTATCAAGGATGCATCGTCATAATTGTGGCTGCTTCACTCTGGAGCCTGATTTTCGAATCGGTCTCTTGCTTTTACGGATAAATGGCTTTTCATCAGCTAGTTTCCATCCAGGTCAGGTTTTTCAATTGCTAGCGAAGAATATTACCATTGGATGCTCCTGGTAATTTGACTTATAAAGAGTTTTGCCTTATCTAGCTGGGAAATGGTATTGGGATCTGTGTGCAAGTTGGAGTTTGATCCTGTCTTGGTTGTACGATATGACTGTGTTTTTGTGGGATTACATGGTGGGGGATTTGCTTGTGGGGAGGGCAAAACCAACCGACAGGATTTTGGTTGACCTTGACATGAATGCGCCTGTCAGAGGGCTTCTTGTGAGTTCTGGTTGGGATGAGCTTGTTTATGGTTGGCAAATTGGGACTGATCCTAGAGCACCTTAAAGTAGAGTTAAGTTTTTCCCCCTTTCTTGTGTGTACCCTTATTGAGCTGATTTTGCTGTGGTTGTTTAAGTACTTAAAAGCAGGATTTTGAACGGTTGACGTCAAAAGTGTGATACAAATATGATGGTTGTTTGCCTGTTGAACTTGACTAATAAGAATAATTTATGAACAAATACACTGCATATATAAATTGGGAATACAGGAAAATCTATGCTTGAACTTGCATATCATGATTAATTATCTGCTTATCAAATTCACTGTAAATGGTATGGCAGTAAATAGTAGTTGTCCCGTTTTCATTTGCTCCAGTGTTTAAACTAATTGGTACAGTCTTCTAATATGGATAAAAGTGCGATGGCAATAGTTAATGTTTGTTACATGGAGTTTTTGTCAGGCTTAACAAATGAATGCCTTTTAAATGTTTAAATTTCTTGTGATGAGAGTGAAAACTCAAGTTTCAATTTACCAGTTTTTTTGTTTGGTTGTGCAACATTCTTTTGGCCCTTACTTAAATTCACAGTCACTGTATTCCACCATGGAGCAACAAAAGCTATATCTGTGGCTTTTCATGGGTTTGTTTCTGCCTTATTAGTGCAATTCTTTCACCTGCTAGCTAAGAGCAATACTATTGAGATGGTCCAAGTAATGGAAATCTGGAAAGTTCTCTCTTAATCAAGCTGTGAAATGACATCAGTATCTCAAAGTTGGTCAAAGTTTTGATGTTGAGCTTACTTTGGCAGCATGTGATGAAGTGATGCGAATGAAGATGTGAGCTAAATCAAGTTAAACTAGTTACATCTAGTCAGGCCACATGTTTGGTTTAGATGTGAATAATGTGTGGTTAGTTAGCTGTGATTATTGGTGCTTTTTGTACAGATGTATGCTCATGCATTTTTTAGCTCCTGAAGAACTGCAATTGCTTATCAGGTTGATGATGGTTCTATAGGGCTTTATATAGAATCTTTCTGACTGTTTAGATTAGTGAAGCTGGAGTCATTTGCTGAACTTTTGTTCTTTAGCATCAACTTTCTCCATGTTGGGTTAGTCGAGAATCGTTTTGAGGTTTCTAATCATGTAAATCACGCACAGAGTGAGTGGAGGTTGACAGGTGATTTATTTAGGTATTTTCCTATCAAATTGATGGCCTGGGGGTTTTCCCATGGAGTCAAAGCCATTTCTTCATTTCTATATTAAAAGATATTCTAATTTTTCCCAGCTTCTGTCTGTAGTTGATAATAGTTTTAGTCTCAGTTTTTCTGTCATTTAATCTTTGACATATCTCCTTGTCATATCCTAACTGAGCTAAGGTTTTGAACTGTGTAAGGCTGATTCTATTCCTGTATTCCAAATTCCTCTAAACTTACAATCCTTCTTCAATTCAATCTGTGATGGATCATGTATTCATAAACTGATACTTTTGTTTTACTATTGGGTCCATAAAGCAACATAAAGCATGTGATCTCAAGATTAACTTACCATAAATGACCTTGGCAGCTGGTTAAACTCTTTTTACCTTGCTATAGAATATTTAGTCTTCTTTATCCCTCATATTGAGTTCCTATCAAGATTTGCTTTTTTAAGTTTTGCCTCTCTACCTAGTTTTGTGTATATGTTATACTTTCCTGTGAAAGATCAATTGCATTTGACCCCCTTGATCTGCTGTTTGAGTTCTGGTTGAAGGGGAATACCGCAGAGGCATTAGAAGGTTGAGAGAGTTAAATAATTTGATTTCTTGGGGAAGATCAACTGCTATGAGTCTCTTCAATATCTCACTCTCCTTGCCTTCTTGCTTAAGGTTTGTGTCTACAGGGTCAAATCTTGAGAGGGTCTTGCTGTGACTAGTGGATAGTACATACTGTTGAGAGACTTTTTGGTGACTACTACTGTGAGGAGATTCTCGTTAAAGGAAAATTTAAATAGATTTATCTGTCTTTAAACGGGAAAGGGTATTTATAGCTCAGGCTTTTGTCATGACATTTGGTTGTTGTGTATTGTGGATAAGGACATTCATTTACTGGTCTTGTAGTATGGGGTCCAGAAGATGAATACTCTGCCATATGGAAGAAACAAAAGATTCTCGGTTAGTTTTGTCCTTGTGAAGCAACCTGGTTCCTTTTGCTTGTTTTTTGAATAGTCGACATTGCATTGTGCGTGTATTCACTTACCAAAATCAGATTGTTGATTTGCCCCAAAGAATTGATTTTGGCTAGAATTGTTAGCTGAAATAATTGAAAGGATTCTGTTGATAAGTCCAAGTAGATTCAGTGAATAACCCTTTGTGGGAAATTCATCTCAAATTTATGCTGAACATACTGTCTGACAATGTTTGGAGATGCATGCTTAGGGGGGCCTTGTCTGCTTTGATGAATCATGTGAATGTCCAATGTTGATCAAGAATCACTGTACACCATATTGCATCGTTGTGACTTGAGCTTTCTGATATTTCCTGCCATTTTCCATTTTGTGACGAGCAATGAAGGTGGCAATCCGCAGCAAACTGCTTTGAGGTAATCTAATATGCGTTCTTATGTGTAGCTCCAAGCCTGAAACTTTCTAACTCAGAATCTCAGTGCTTGAGATGCAATCCGATTCTTCATTTCAATCTTTTGGCAGACGATTATTTGTTCTTCCTTTTTTTCTGGATTCTATGTAATGCTAATTCTGGATTGCTCGGAATATGACTGTCCTATTTGTTTTCTTTGCTAGCTAGCGATGCAAGCTTGAACACTGAACCTAGAGCAGCGAACCACATCTGGTTGCAGATGAATTCGCTAATCTCTCCGTTGTGAAGATTTGCGGGATATGATGACCCCAGTCATCGTCCTCAAATTGCTGGAAAGGCCCTTGCTTCTCGGTTCGAAATTTGAACCAAATTTTTCTCTGCGGTAACTGTAAGAGGCTAAAGCTGCAGCAGTAAGTCCTTCTGCAGAAAATGGAGAAGAAGAAAAAAGATCAAAGAAAATATGAGGGTTAAACCCTTTTTTCTTCTGGGGGTCCTCTCTGCTTATTCAAATCCTCAACCCCACCGAACATGAATGCTCTGCCCTGGCTGCAGAAGCAGCCGTTGCAATGAATTGAACACAATCGCTTCTCTGTTGTCCAGTTGCCGACACATTTTCCACATTCCTAGTCCTGATAAATGCTGTTCTTGGCTTTGCCTGAAAAGCTCATATCTGTACTATAATCAAGAATGCGATCGAGTCGAGGGTTAACCTTGAGCTCTACTCGATTTGCTTACTCGACTCAAGCTCCATAGGGTATCAAAATTTAGGCTCGAGCTCGACTCGAATAGAAAATTCAGATGCTTGAGCTTGACTCAATCATAATATGGTTACATATGCAATCGAGCTTAAGCTTAATAAGTTCGGATATTTTTCTCACGTTCATACATGTGATGGTACAATATGTAATTTTATAGACTTTTGTGTCTTCCTATGTAATTGTAATATATTTCTTAAAAAAAGTAATAAAAACTCGATTAGGCTTGCTAGCATTCCGAACTGAATGTTGGCAAGCTTGAGCTTGACTTGACAAAATACTTGAGTCCCTTGAGCTCGAGCTTGAATTACCGCTGAGTAGCTTCGAGCTCGACTCAGATTCACCTCTAGCTATGGATATGTCCACGGCAAGGTTTAACATTGTAACCCTGATCTTTTATTTCTTCTTCGAATTTGCGACTCTTGCGACAAAATCTAAATCTCAAGACAAGTTTTCCTTACCAGCATCTATGTCCACAGGAAGGAATCTCACGTTGAACTCATTGATCCAAGATTTTCTGGCCTAATTCCCTCCCCCCCCCCCCCCCCCAAAAAAAAAAAAAAAAAAAAAAAAAAAAAAAAAGTTCCAACTTTAAATCAAATGACAATTTTAGCTGCAATTTTCTTGTCTCATAAGAAGACACTGACTTTAGGTCTACCTACAATTTTTTTTTTTTTGTCTTGAAAAAAATCATCAACTTTCATTTAAATCCCAAATTTAGCTCCCCTTAACTTAAAACTATTATCATCCTCATATGCACTTGTTGGTTGGATTTAAAGCACTATTCATTATCTTCTTCTCTGAGCCATAGCTTGGAGAATAATGGTTAAGTTGTTCATCGTCTCATACACTTTATTGACAAGTCAAAAAGATTTCCGAATTGAATTTCCCTTACTAGACTTCGTTGTTTTATCATAATTTGAAGTCGTAGAGCACCACTTGTTGAGAGACACCTAGACAAGATTCACCAAGCTTGTGACTAGAACTTTTTTTCCCAAAACAAGGTCGGTTTCAAACAAAATTAATGGTGGGGTCAGATTTTGGATAAAGATGGAAGTTTGTGATTTTTTACGAGATAGAAAAAAGTAGGGGTTAGAATTGTCACGATCTAAAATTATTATTATTATTATTATTATTATTATTATTATTATTATTATTATTATTTTGGGAAATTAGCCCAAGAGTTCACTATTCTATAACAGGCATTTGGCCACTGAACTGCCATTTCCCAACTTTCTTTCTTTTTCAATGGAAAACTAGGCAAAAAGAAGACCTTCTGGTGAAGCGAAGGCTCGAGGGGCTGTCCCTTACTAAAAATCTTGCAATCTGTATCACGTTGTGTATTTGCAAAAGACAGCAGCAGAGGAAATGGTCCCATCTGATTTGACCCAAGACATATCTCTCGCCAGCTCACAGACAGGGCCGTAATGTAGGAAATCAAAACCGCCACCACCTCCTCCCATCTAATCTTCCTCGTTGTCTGACCCATTTCTAAGCTTTTTCTCCACGTAAATCCTGTTCCAGTACCGGTAATTCAATTGAGTGGTAGGTGTACCTGTCCAAGTTCGGCTCATTACCAAATTGAAGTTGTTCTTTTTTCGTCTATTTTGTGTGGGGGAGATATGGGTTTTCTAATTAGTTCAGAAGGGGGAAGGGAAGAAGCTTCTGATCCCGTTGATGCTATTCCCAATTTATCAGGAATAGATAAATGAAAATAATTAGTATATCTTGAGCTCAGCACTTTCAAATTAAATAAATCCAATTTATAATTTACTAGTACCTAACATGGCTATCAACAAGAGCCTGGACTAGTTGTCACTGAGATTCTATGTCTAGTGTCCTAACTCTGTCCTTTGTCTTGCCTCCATCCTAGAGAGTGACTACTCTTGTGGTAAATAGATGATTCATTTTGGTATAATTAGCTATTGGCGCCTTTTAAAACATGCGAGTGATTTTCTAGTATCGGCTAAAAGGAATCCTTAAGACTAGTCCCAACCCAAAAGAGAATGTTGGGTTTGTGCCTAGATTTCACAATTGTGTTTTGTATAGTGTAATTAATCAGGTGTCGAGTTTTAATCAACTTACAAGCTCTTAGATTAGGGAGGGGCGACCTTACATCCAACAACCTTTACAACATAGGTCGGCTAGAGAGATTTTGAATAGAATTGGCAACTTGAAAAGGATTTTGGGGTTATTATCTTTTTCTTTTTTTTTCCTCTTTTAGTGAGATAATGATGAACACTACCGTCGGTAAATCTTGAAATCTTCAAGATATTTTCTCATCGAGTAATGCTAATATACTAAGACTATTTTATGAAGCTAGTATAAACAATGATGTGGCAAACCGCAAGTGGCCATTTGTTATGTCACTCAGAATACTAACTCTGTAAACCAACCTTACTTTTTTTGATTGTCCAAGGGCATGGGCATGGACATGGAGAAAAGATTATCTTGAGGTCTATGAAATACTCTATAGCCTAAAAAATTAGTTAAGTCTAGACTTTTGACCTATGCAAATAGTTTTAACTGTGATCAGTTGGCATGTAATTGGCAAGATTTGGATAGATGGTTTTCAATTCTTGAACTGCAAATTCCCCAATGCGTCAATCAACTAGGCCAATCCTACTATGTTAACCTTGTTGTGCATGTCGTTTCTCTCTCTTCTTTCCACGAAGTTTCTTGTCTTTTGCAATAGAAATAGTTCTGGAAGGGAGAATCCAATGTGATTTTTTTATTTTTTTATTAATTTACTTGACCTACAGTCAATTGGCGTGAATAAGCAAATTACTCGCCTTTTGAAGTTGAAAAAAAAAAGGCATTGTTAGGGCATGCCCCAACGAAACTCGATAACAATTTAAAAATGAGAAAGAATGAAAGTGGATAAAAGGACATCGAAGTTGAAAACTTATTCTCTTTCTAGCACGTCATGAATAAAAACACGAATTTGAAAGTAAAACTAATAATTCTTATCAGGTGTCCTACGGGTATTTTTTTTAAACAAAATCTTTGGAAAAAATACGAGCCGTTAATGAAGTTTGAATATTTCCCATCTAGACAATTTTATTTTCGCACATAATTCTCTTTCCCAACATGCATGAAAGAAAAGATCAACGTCAACGAATGTGTAATTCATACTAGTTTGGAAAATTTTCATTGTTTCCACGTTGTTATCTTTGACAAATGGCTTCCTACTGAATATTTTGCTCCCGTCTGAACTCAAAATGCAAGTCTCGGGTCTAGAACTTGAGCAAATGATCTCTGCTTTTTATCCAATTAAACCGATTTTACTTCGAGAAAAAATCCAATTCGACAAATTGTTAAAGTGGCCTTATTATATGTCATCGAATAATTCATAATGATATATCCTTCAATAAACTTTCATGTTTATGGCTCGTTCTATCCACCACATTCTTTATCATATTTTCCACGAAATAGGTACTATACTTGACTCCATAATGTTCTTTTTAACCTAATTACAGTGTCTGTGCATATAAGAGAGAGAGAGAGAGAGAGAGAGAGAGAGAGAGAGTAGTTGGATTGGACTGTTAGATTTCTTCCCCACTTAACTCCCTAGTCAGGGCCCATCAAAAAAAGGGGGGAAAAACCCTAGCCAGAACTGTCTAAAATGCGGACCTATGCCAACTAAATTTGAGCTTGATATGCAGATCTTGTGATGTGTCCCCATTATAGAAGCTTAATCAAATATGTTGGGAGTGCCTCATTGCTTCAATTTGACCTGCTTGTTGCTACCAACATTGCCAACGTGGGCTCACAAGAACACCATGCTTTTGTACGATGCACGTCAATCTGGTCTCTACAAGGAGCAAGCCCTAAAACCTAAATCTACACATCCAATTTTGGATTCAAGAATTTCAATAAGAAAATACCCAGTGTCATATGGGGGAGGGGTGAGCCCAATGCAATATTCATAGTACCTAAATATATGTGAAATTATAATCTCCTTATATATTTTGGTATTTTCGATGATCTTGATGTGTCATAGTCAAACCATTTCCATGAAAAAATCTGATAGGAGAAGTGTCAAGAGAAATATATAACGATACTTAAAAGTCAAATTTCGATTGATCATATAGCTCCAAACAGAGCTGCTTATTATAAATTTCGAAAGTCCTTATCATCACAAGATGGGTTGATTGTTAATCCAATGGAATTAAAGCTTTTGTCATCCGTCATTGAAAACGTGGGACACTGAAGCACGGACAGGGAAAAGGGAAAGAAAGAGAAAAGAAGCTGTTGAGCTGACTGGTAGGCGATGCTGCGAGTTCCCATCTTATAAACAAACCCTATACAACGAGAGAGAGACCAGCTCTCACGCCAAGCTAAACGCTATTCTCTCAACTTGGGTTGAGAGAACATCATCATGGGTTCTTCTTCAAGAACTCATCATCAACTAGGTCTTGCCATCCTCTTCTTTGCTTCCCTCGCGCGCCTGTCTCTGTCACACGCCTCTCTCCCCAGCGAGTACTCGATCATCGGCCATGGACAGGACCCGAACGGCGCCGTGTCAGACGAACGTGCCGTCGAGCTCTTCCGGAGATGGCAGGCGCAGCACAAGAAGGTGTACAAGCACGCCGGGGAGGCCGAGCGGCGGCTCGAGAACTTCAAAAGGAACCTGAAGTACGTGATAGAGAGAAGCCGGAGGGATGGCGGCAAGCAGCATGGCGTGGGGCTGAACAAGTTCGCCGACCTGAGCAACGAGGAGTTCAGGCAGCGCTACCTGTCCAAGGTGAAGAAGTCGGTGAACCAGAAGTGGAGGGCCAAGAGGGAGAGCTTGATGAGGAACAAGAGGAAGGGAGCGGAGTCCTGCAAGGCGCCGTCGTCTCTGGATTGGAGGAACTACGGCATTGTCACCGGCGTGAAGGACCAAGGAGAATGCGGTACGTCTTTTGACCTTCTAATTTGATTGGTTTTTTCGCTTCTTTCGATCCTAATTATTAGGAAAATACCTTGTCCTTTCTTCTAGATTTATTTATCTATGTCGAGTCGTTTACATTTCAAGAATCAGGATTGACCAACATGAGCACGCACGACGTTAGACGGAGCTGTATCTGCAGTATGAGATTTGTATTCCATCTGGTTCAGACTAATCATCACGTTAGCTCGATATCGAGCTTCATCATGCCTAAACATTCCATTAAAATTGTTTATGGTCGATTCTGTTTCCTTAGTTGGCAAGTGAGATACAGTAGAGAACATGGTCCGCACGCACCTGGCCAAGCTGCCATTGAATTGACCACTAGAAATTCTCCTTTTGTCGTATATGGTATGGTTTGGTCAAATATGAGAAGGTGAGACCTTTAGGTTCAAAATCATAATCATTAAATTATGATTTTGTGAATACGACCGTATGAAAAAAGTTGCGGGCCCTTGTTGTTCGCGGGCGACTTCATGACAAACGTGGCCGGATTTCGACCTCGTCGCTGCACCGCAAGAACATTAGGTAAAAGCTTGGAGGGTTCTGGACTGATCCTGTAGCGATGTCTTCATCTTTCTTATCGGGTTGTACAAAACGGGACCACCTTGACCGATTCTCGAGAGTGTTAGTTCGGTTCCTGAATTCCAAAAGTAAATCAATGTCTAGGTGATTTGATTTTCGATTCCAAAAGAGAATTAGATTGGACTGATTATATATATATATATACATACATATATATATATATATATATATATTAAACAAAAAAGTAACCGGCTTTTTTTCTTTTTATTTCTTCATAACATAGCATCAAGTAATGGAAACAAAAATGATAGGTTCTATTGGACTGGTCTGACTTTCGATTTCACCTTGAAATCAGATTGGATTGGAAACCGATCACCCAACTTTTTAATTAAGGGACATCAATGTCTTTAAGGACTTTACTGTAGAAGGTCCGAATTGTAAGAGAAACTCGCGAAATTTACATGACTGCCGATAAATATAAAAGCTTAAGCTAGTAGGAAATGACAAGTCATGTTATCGCCTTCATGTGAAGGCTAGAAATAGTCGGACGGAACGGTGAGATCTTGGGGCGTTTGATATATGAAAGAGGTTTTAAGAATGCTGAATATGCCTGCAAAATTAACAGAAGAGAGTTGCCTGATCCTAGTAAAATTTCATATGGGAAGACTAGAAGAGGATCGGAAAGCCTCCCTCGACTTGACAACCCGAAAGTTTCTTTACACATGCTTCGACCGGGACGACGACTGGAAAATTTGCCGATCAACCAGAAATACAAGAATGAGCTTCGGAATGGCACTGTGGCCGTATGAATTATTCAAAATTGTGTGTTAATTTGTGTGTTTTCGGGGGATTTGCTCTTGAATAATGTGATGTTCGCCTGATTTACGCACTCGATCCATGATCACAGGAAGTTGCTGGGCGTTCTCTTCGACCGGAGCAATGGAAGGAATCAATGCGCTCAAGAGCGGGGACCTGATCAGCCTTTCCGAGCAAGAGCTCGTGGACTGCGACACCACCAACGACGGGTGCGACGGCGGCTACATGGACTATGCCTTCGAGTGGGTCATCAACAACGGTGGTATCGATTCGGAAGAAGACTATCCCTACACCAGCGTCTTTGGCGAGGGTGGTGTCTGCAACGTCACCAAGGTTCGGTACACTATAATTCCTATATCGATATATCCCAAGAATAATTGGCTGTCGTACAATAGGTTTATAACTTTTTAGACAATTTTTCCTGATTTTTCGATACGTGCGAGTCCAAGAGTTCTTAAATCTTCCTTATGAACTTGATTAGCATTTTGTTGAGGAATTATGAGTGACATCACAGGAAAACGTGATGAAAACATCAGTCTTTTACCCTGTATCTGATCTATAGACTGGATCTTGTTCAATCAGGAGGAGCACAACAAGGCGGTCACCATTGATGGGTATGTGGACGTTTATCCGTCGGACGACGGCCTTCTCTGCACGGTCATCCAACAGCCGATTAGCGTCGGCATGGACGGCTCGGCGATAGATTTCCAGCTCTACACTGGGGTAGGTCCTAATTCCTGATGTTCTTGTGTTATACACTCGCATGATGAGAGTTTTTGCATACAAACCGTTTGCTTGATGCTGCTGCGAATTGGCGCATCAGGGCATCTACGACGGTAGCTGTTCAGACAATCCCGACGACATCGACCATGCGGTCCTGATAGTTGGTTATGGCTCCGAAGGCGGCGAAGATTATTGGATCGTGAAGAACTCCTGGGGAACAGATTGGGGAGTGGAAGGATACTTCCTGATACGAAGAAACACCGACCTGCCGTTCGGTGTCTGCGCCATCAACGCGATGGCTTCTTACCCGACTAAAGAGTCCTCCGCGCCGTCTCCCTACCCATCTCCAGTCGTTCCACCGCCCCCACCCCCGCCAGTCACTCCCCCACCGCCGCCCCCACCGACGCCAACGCCGCCGCCCCCATCTCCTTCCCCCAGTGAATGTGGCGACTTCTCGTATTGCCCCGGCGACGAGACATGCTGTTGCCTCTACGAGTTCTACAATCTCTGCCTGGTCTATGGCTGCTGTCCTTACCAGAACGCGGTGTGCTGCACCGGGACTGACGATTGCTGCCCCAGCGATTATCCGATCTGCGATGTCGAAGAGGGACTTTGCCTCAAGGTATGTAAACTCGGGTCTTAAGAATTCAGGTTCTTCAGTCGATTTCAACATTGCTCATTCACATTACAAATTCACTGACCTTACACTTCACTTGCTCAATCCTAACAGAATGCCGGAGATTACTTGGGAGTTGCCTCGAAGAAGCGCAAGATGGCGAAGCGCAAACTCCCATGGAACCGGTTCGAAGAAAACAAGAACAAGATCTACCAACCACTGGTGTGGAAGAGGAACCGTCTCGCGGCGATTCGCTGATGACTAGAGAAGCACCGATCATACCGAACATTTCTCATGCTTCGGTACTAGTAATAGTCGGTAATCTCATCTTTCTCCCGTCGATTGGCATTGACAAAACCTTGTATAAGGTCCATGTTCATATGTATGGGATTTGAGCATGTCCTGGCTTCAGGTCAACGGTTGTTATTTTTCACTGCATAATGTGTATTAAGTACAATACTTGCAATTGCTGCTACTGGTACTTATTGTTTCGTTCTCACCTGAGTCGATGCTCGAACATGTTTGCGCCATCCCAGATTCTGAAAATAAAGAGTATATAATCAAAATGTGTGTTTTCTACCTTATTTTTCTGCATCTCGGTGAGGAATTATTAGAGCTTTCTTCAGATATCAAATGCCATTGATAGCTGATGGGTTTTTTCTATATGTTGATGGGCTTAAGTGAGCCCGTCTGCCCATGTTGGGCCCAAAAACTCAGCCCGTAAGTTAAGGGCTCATGGAGGAAGTTATTATAGATAAAAGACGAAAAGGGAAAATTTTTTAAGGCGGTTATCCTAAGAAGTTACGTAATTTGAATAGAGAGATTACATTCTCTTAGTTTTACGTCTCACCGATTTCTCCCTAAAAGAAAGCACAGTACTCTCCTCGAAGAATAGGATCATGATTCTTCTCCTAACTGTGATGTTGTTGTTTTAATCTATGGAAAAAAAGGTATATTCAACATTGTAATGTGCCTTAAGGTCGGTGATACATGTGTTTCATGGGCACATTTATGCTTCTGTTGTTTTTGGAGTTCGATTGAATGTTGGATCGCTATTTTTGGGAATCCGTTTTATCCCTACAATAGCCATTAAGGCACATGCTATGAAGCGAACATGGGAATTCTGAAGTTTCATTCAGCTTGGGAATATGATCTCGTTCACCCTTTTCTTTTCACCAATGAGATCAGAGAATCCTCGCTCGACCACGGGTGAAGACAAGCACCCTCGCGCGTGGTAGCGGTGCCACCGGTCGCCTGAACCACTCGAGGATCGGCCGACCCTTGTAAGGTCGAGCAGTGGTGGTGCCACCGCCTGAAGGGGCTTCGTTAATCAGGGATTGATTTAGTGATTCAAGTGCATGGATCTTGTGTATAATATAGATTTGATTTTTCATGCCAACAATACAATCTCTAGTTTGGACAACCAATTCAGGCTCCAGCTTGCATGTTAATTAGCATATAAAGTGAAAATACATGTAACTAAAAGATTATCATTAGGTTCATCACTAATGTAATTAAAGAATTGCACTTTTACCATTAAATGAGTTATATCTGTTGGAATTGGTTAAGACTTAATTAAAAAAAAAAAAAAAAAATACTTTCTAGAACATGGAAAATATTTTCCCTTTTCATATTAGAGAACTCATTTTCCTAATTTTATACATACATATTTTCTTTGACCATAAATGATTTTCCATTGATTGATTATTTTCAATAAACCATAGGCATGCATGTCTAGAAAACTAATTTGCTGAAAAAAATTTAAAAAAATTCCAAGTGAAAAATGGATTTTACATATTGTTTCCCCTATAATGTTCTCAAACCAACTATCTTTCATTGACGGATAGTTCTTCGACTTTTTATTTATATCGGGTCCTATGTCGTTTCAGAAAAAAAGCTATGGATTCTACTACAATCGTGATAAATAGAAGATAAATCTAATGCAATTAAACGTAAATACGAAGCAAAATTACCTAAAGAAAGATAGCTGAAAATTGAGTATACTAGGGTTTTCTTGTTCAATTTCATGACCCTTTACAACGACGTTTTTTCGGCTATTAATAGTAAAACTAAGAAAATAACCGCTTTGACAGTCATGTGTTCAAATTCAAATAACCCGGTATATTCGGGGCTTTGCCGATAACTATATTGCCTGATCCTTGATTGGAATTGAGCGTTTCGACAATTGGCATTTCCCTTTTCTTACGCAGGACTGATCATCAGTACTGAACCAAACTCCCATGGACTTGTGTGTTTGATTTGGGTCCGGTGGGCTTCATTGGTTGTCCTGGCCCAGTAAGCCTTTTTTTTTTTTATTTATGTCTAACACATATATAATGATGATAGATAATGATGCGTTTCGATTTCAGCCAAATACTTTCAAGAGTTTTGGTCGAGGAGCATTTTGGCCATTCAGAACGTGTTTCTTTACCCACCCATAAATTATGTAAATCAATACCATCTAGACCATTAATTGTATGACACTCACCGTGGGGCCCTTTATGACAGACAGGGAGATAGTTTCTATAGACCACATGATAATTTTTCTGAGTGCCTATCAAGATTCAAGAGTCGTTAGAGATGGGTTTGAAGAGGGATTTTACCATAGTTTCTATAGACCATATGATAATTTTTCTGGGTGCCTATCGAGATTTGAGAGTCGTTAGAGATGGGTTTGAAGAGGGATTTTACCATAGTTTCTATAGACCATATGATAATTTTTCTGGGTGCCTATCGAGATTTGAGAGTCGTTAGAGATGGGTTTGAAGAGGGATTTTTGGTAATGGCTCACCGGTTCAGTTTGCAGAAGCTTATGGGCTGTGATTTTGGCCCATTTTACTATTAATCCAAAAAGGGCCCATTAATAAGAAAGCCAGAAGTGCATAATCATTTTTGTCTGAAATTATTAAAAAAAGGCGAAATGTCTTAATTTATAAAATTAATTCAATGAGGTACCTACTTGCAACAAATTGAGAGCACAAATTGCGGCGATAAACTCCTCTTAAGTTAAACTTGATTACTCGTGATCGTCCATCATTCACATGTTGATGATATTGCATCTTTAAAAGCTCATCAATAATGAGTATTTTGTGTTTGGTCCAATATCAATGATGAGATTTCAAAAATTGAAAAAACAATGAGGGAACATATTCTAGCAGTAATGTGTTCATTTTCTGTATGGAAAAATGAGCATGACAAACCCAATCTAGTATTATTGAGGCCCGTTTCAATTTCCTAACTCGTAGTGTTGTGCAATTTAGTTTTGCAATATCGTTTTTAATATGAAAAAAAAGTCCTCAAATCTCTTCAATGGGCTAATCAATAGTTAGTAATTGTTATAGCATCCAACCCAAAAGCTTAACTGAAAGGTAGATGGACATATTATCGAGCAATGAAGGATATTTCAACACCCTCTCTCACATGCAAGCCAGATTACAAGTGGCGTATGGAATTTGATTAACAAGAGTGGGAGCACAAGAGAAAAAAATTAGATAAAGACTGGCTCTAATACCATAAAAAAAAAAACAATTGATTAAATAAAGGGGAAATTGGAAAAGTGAAAAAGAATTTACGGTTGTTATAGAGAGATAAAAAGTGATTAAAATGGCGGCAAAGGGAAAGGGAGGGGGTCGAGTGGCAAGACATTCTTGGGCATATCAAAGACATGTGAGTTTAGTTTGTTTTAATCACGAGACCCGCCAAAATCAAAAATTGGAATGCAATGGGTCACATGCATATGAAGCACATAAGAATCTTTCCTAAGTGGCAATAGGGTCCGACAACCCTCATTCGTGCATATTAATTATTTGTCACGTAAGTAATGTCGCGTCAGCCAGTCCTTAGTCATCGGCTACATTTGTGGACTAACTTGCACCCCACTACAAATCATCCTACCTTTTGCCTTTTGTGGAGTATTTATCTAGCTAGGGTGGTTACAATCCTTTGCTAATAAAGGCTTGAGATGTGGAAAGATAGCAAGGAAATAAAGTATCTTGAGCACATGGCAACCTCAAAAAAGTCGTATTACCTTTTGAGATTGCCTAATCAATTAATAGTATATGCTCTAAATTTTATTATTTCATGTGTATGAATGGACAATTTATATGTGGGACAAAGCCTATAAAGGTCGAGCCACAAGAGGGCGCCGACCAGCACTTGTCTTTTGTGGTGATATATGCTTTCGGACAAATAGAATGTTATCAATTATGTTTTAGGGCCTTTAAATAGATCACGAGCATATTAGTGAATAATCAAGACATGTTTTATGCTCACCCATTAAATTATGCTTGAAGGAATCAAACTCTAGCATTTTGTAAAAAAAAAGCAAGGTTGCATTTGATAATTATTTTGAACAATTTATGCTCAAAGATAGTTTTTTTATTTTGTTCCCAGATGACTTTTTGAGCATTCAAATGATTTTGATAATTGCATAAAATTTATATTCCTAGGATATGAAAAGAATATGAATGAGTTTGATATGATCATCAATTTTTTTGTGATGTAGAATTTTTTTGATTTTTTTAATAATATATTGAGATTTTTCTTTTCTTTTTTCCTTTTCTTCTTCTTTCTCCTCTAGCCAGCGACCTTGCTATGGTTAGGCAAGGCTCTGGCAAGGTCGCCAGACCTCACCTTTGCCATCGCCAAGCCCAACGATTGACTAGAGGAGAAAAAAAAAAAAAAAAAAAAAAAAAGCTTGATTCTAGAATGGTTTTGGGAATAAATAAGTAACTTTTTTTTTTCATACTTCTTGATTTTATTCCAAATCTATTTCGTAAACAAATTTGTTATGGGGAATAGAAAAGTTAGCTGACATCACCAAATAGATTTATGTTTTTTTTTTTTCTTTTTTATTCGGAGAGTAAAAGAATAGAAATAGTTAGAATTGAGCAGACACTAAATAGTCCCTAAGCTACCCTTGGTGAATTAATGGAAGCTGAAAAAAATATCCTTTATTTGATCTTGAGTTAATATCATTAAAGACATCAAACTGATACTCCCATTACACAAACTAACTTTTATCTCGTGAAAAATTCAACTGCAAATCCAAATCCAAATTTACCCTTGTGAATAGTTTGAGACATGACGTAAAGTGTCTATTTGGGTCTAAGGTACAAGTCTAAAATCTTTTTGTGAGATGAAATCTAGTTTGGTCATAAATGTCTTGTGAAACATCGATTCGAGATCTTTTTTGTGATATGAAAATTAATTTCAATTAGATACATCGTCACCGATGATGAATCGGTTTGGAATTTTTAATGATTTTTTTGAGGAGAAAAATTGAGACCATCAGATGAGGCGTTTTATCGTTACCGTTGTTTTCATGACATGTGTGGGCTAGTGAATTATTAGGGCGTGGAGACTGATGGTTGGACAAGGACAGCAGCGTGAGTCAAGAGGGGACATGAATGTGTGGATAACTGTCCCCTTCTCTCCCGTGACCCTCCACTGAATAATCCCCATCACCTACAAAGGAAAAAGAATCAATCATATTATTTAATTATTCTAATCATCCGAAAAGCCCTAGAATCGAGCCTGTTTGTCTACCTCGCTCAAGACTTTAAGTCGTTTCGGTTAGGGTTCGTACTATTAAAAATTCCAAACCAATTTGTTTGGTAGAAAATTCCAAATCAATAACACATGACACATTTACTTTAAAGTTATTTTCATCTCACAGAAATCCCAAATCAGAATGAAATAAATTTACATTCCTTTAAAATATATATATGTCGACACACTAAAATTTTCCCGTCGGATAGTTCATTCTCCAAAATGGATCTATTTTACGGTCATTCACTATGTGCGTCAACACGTATGCATTCTCACAAAATACTAGATGGAGAGCTAACTGATGATTGGCCTTGATTCCTGTCGATTGTCTCATCATTTCCGTTTGGGCGATGATGTTTTGTTTGGTTTTGGCTTGGGTTGTCATTGTTTGGCCGACTAGTCACCTTCTTTTGTTTGGTCCATCTTTTGGATGTGGTCGTAGTTGTGCATTTTGTGCCTTGTTGGCTTCCATTTTCTTCCTCTTTCGGTACCCTTTCAGTCATTATGTTCCTATTCATTATGAGTGTATGTTTTGGTGCCGTTTTTGTTGTAAATATACATATATTTTTTTTGGTGAAGTTTTTGTTGTAAATATTGGTTTACCTTTCACCATAAAAAAAAAAAAGCTAATTGATGATTGGTCAAATCAAGGTTACTGATTTGGATTTTTTTTTCTTTTGTGAAAGAAAAATCGATTTGGAACATCGACTTGAGATTTTTTACGAGAAGAAACCTAAATTGAGTTAATCGTGTGCTGGGAGTTATCAATTCGAGATATATATATATATATATATATATATATATATATATATATATATATTTTAATGTTATCGAAACCCATTTTATATTTACGACTTTTAAAGACCATTTCAACCTACGTGCTTAAAGAACATATTGCTGCATGGACATGCATCAAAATCACATTGCTTTGGGAGATTTTCTCAGACAACTTGAGAGAAGACAAAAATAAATATTAAAATTAAAAAAAGAAGAAGAGGAAAAAAAAATTCAGATCAGTAGATTATCAACGGCCGACAGGAAAATGATTTATCAGGGCAACAAAAGGAAGAAGAAATGAAAAATCAGAGGCGCGTGCCCCTCAAACGCGACAACCCTTACACTCCAGGAAGCAAGCACAAAAGCACACCCGTGTCTGATTTTCTCTCTCTACAACGATAAAAGCGCAACAAAGCTTTGGACTTTCGAATCCCCCCCACTCCCCTGAATTCTCTTTCCTTTTCCATCCCTTGCCGTTGCCGCTCCTCATTGTTTTACTTTGTTCCCACTCATCCCCTGAATTCTCGCCATCATTCTTGGACCCCAGAGGTGGAAAAAGCATCACCAACTTCACCCTCCCTCTCTCTCTCTCTCTAAGACCCAATAATGGCTCCGAATTTTCGTGACTGAATTTGGCTCCTGATGATGACCGGTTTGAACGAAATTCGGACTCCGCCAGGCTCGTGCTCCCCTCCCCGCAATTTCATGCTGATTCCGTGACTGGGTTCTTGCTGTCCTGACATTCTTGCATGGTTCTTGTCGGTTAGTCTCTGTTTTCTTGAATCGTAGATCAGGACATTTTTGTGGTTCGGAGATCGTGCGGCGCGTTGGTCTTTCGTTGAGCTTTAAGTTCAATCGTGTGATGTGTTGAGGCGGATGTCGAACGAGTCCGTCTTCTTGAAGTTTCGTCGCTGCTTCGCCTTTCGCTACCAGCACTGTTGACTGGCTTGTTGTCTTCAGCAGCTGAGTCTCTGTAAATCTCCATTGGGTATGCGGATATGGTCTAATCTTGGACTGTTTCTTCTTTTGAGCTCCATTTGCATATCGATTTCTCTCGGCAGTAAGAGCTCACTCGAGGCCCGGTGATCATCCGACTTTCTTGAATTTTTTTCTCGTCCTGAGAATTGCATACTGTCAGGGATGATTTATCGATATTTCTTTCCTTTTTTTTTTCTTTTTTTTTTCTTTTTTTTTTCATGTCACTTGCTCTGCAGAAGAGACCATCTCGTAATTTTCAGGAAGTAAATTCGACAATTCGCTTCGTCGTTTTCAATATATGGCTTCTGCAAAGATCCGAAACTGCTCTGGTTCTCAACATTTAGTAGCTTCTTTTCGACAATTTCGCATTGGTTGTGCCATCATAAGCAATTTGAGGAGCTTCCATTTCACATTATTGCTTATGCTTACATATACTACTTTGCTAGGACTGGGTTTTCAAGTTGAAGCAAGGCTTTTACTTTTTGCATTGTTGTCCTTATTTCCTTTTTTTGTGCGCAGATGCTCTCGAAATATACCATTCGAAGGTCATTTACAAGCTTCCTTGGGTGCAATATACGTGCCAAGAAACTTGAATGAGCTGGTAACCATTTGAGTGAAGCGAGGGTCAGAATCTGCTAGCCGTGACAAAGAACGGAATAATCGCCAGAATGGAGGAAAGAAAACTGAATTTCAACAGTCCGCTCTTGTCTGTGAGGCGATATTCGATGCCCACATCTTCGAGTTCAAACAAAGGGAGGAAAATTCAGAAGTCCTTATCCAATCGATGGCACACGCTCCCCTCGAGTGATTCAGACTCAAACATGGATCAAGTAACTGAACCAGTTGCTGTGCCTTTTACATGGGAACATATTCCTGGCAAAGCTAAGGACAATCATCAGAAATCTAAGGTCCTGCTTTTAGAAGGACCTAGTGTTTCTCCGAGGCTGCCTCCACGAAGATCTCAGGAATTTCCACTTGCAAGACACTTGGAAGGACCTAGCTCAAATAATATCACTGCTAAATTAGATAGCTTCAAACAAGAAAGAACAGGTGAAAAGGAAGGTGACTTCAAGGAGGATGATGACGATGATGATGACGATGCTTATTCCGATGCAGTTGAGACATTGTCTCCTCCGGAGTCATTCTCATTTTCTGTTAATTGCAGCGTAAGTGGTTTGAGTGGAACAGATGGGCCAGTTATGAAGCCTTCGGGAACCTTCTCAGTAGATTCACAGACTCGAGACTTCATGATGGGTCGCTTCTTGCCCGCAGCAAGGGCAATGGCCTTGGAAGCTCCTCAGTATTCTTCCAGAAAGCAACCTGCTACAACTGAGCAAACAAGAGATGTTAAGAAGCTCATTGTCAGTGAAAGTCGACCTCCTCCGAAGCAATACAGTATGGAAATTGTACAGTACTATAAACAAGACGCATGGGAGGAGGAAAGTGCAGATGAAGATGAAGATAAAGGTGAAGAGAACAATGATTATGGGAGTGTATCAGCCAAAGGTTGTGGGTTACTTCCTCGTCTATGCCTCTTAAATCCAATTCCGGGAATGAAACCAAGGTCGTCAAGTCCCATCTCTTTCATGTCCCGAATGAAAGGAGCAAGCAAGGATGGTCCTCCTCGATCGCAAAGCCAGCCTAAGGTATTATGGTATTCTGCTTTATGCTTCTGTAAATCATGATTTTGCAGACATCACTAGTACGCGTTTTGTTAATTATCTCACAGGAAAGTTGTTCCTTATACCTTGAACTATGGGGGATCCTGCATTTGACAACCTAAACAATAAAATGCAGGATAGCACCATCCTATGGTTTCATATGACCACAAAACTCACAATCAAATCAATAATTTTTATATTTATGCTTAAAAGGACCACCACTATATTTAAGTGTAAAACCAAATCTCCTTTTCTTAGCAAATAAAGAATATTAGTCTGTTGCTCAGAGTGCTCTGGATGTCAAATTTGCAGAGAGCTGATTCTGAGCACAAGTTGGACCATGGTAATCTCACTCCTAAGTTGCCAGGTGTCGAGAATAGGATGCTTAGCAGCTCTAGTCAGTTTAATTATTCTGGTGAGCTGAGGGCGAGAGGTGGATTATCTCCTTACAGGCGTTCTAGAAATGACGGTGTTTCTCCACAACGAAACAGACCAGCTCTGCCTCCTCCTGAAGGATTTGGATTTCTTGGCCTATCGAAAGAAGCCAATAACATTGACCCAAGCAGGTTGAAGTTGCTTTTAAAGAAAGTCGACAATATGCAAAAAGTTTCAACAAAGCTTACGGCAAATCAAAGCAATGGTTTGACCAGCCCTGCTGCAGAGAAAACTTTATATGTAGATACTGTAAATACTGAGGCAAAATCATGTTGCGATTCAAGTTCCTCTAATTTGGAGGTGCCCTTGAATCATGCTGCGGAAGACGTGGAAAGCCGTTCTGACACAAGAAAAACAGAGGAGAATCCTTCCGAAGAATCTTCTTTTCAAGATATAGAATGCTTGGATTTTCAGAAGTCAGGGACCGCCTTGGGACAAGATCTCTCTGTGCCGATAGATGCTCGTCCCTCTTCTTGTTTCTCTACTCTCACAGGCCAAGTTGAGACCATGCGCATATCGGCTGATGGAGATTCAAACATCAACACCACTCTGATGGTGAAAAAGGTTGATAAGGAGGAGATGGATGTCGCTTCACTTCCCTTGCCTTTACTGAAATCTCCTTCTGAGTCTTGGCTTTGGCGTACCCTGCCCTCAATTCCATCGCGACATCCATTGTCACATTTGACCTCAACCACTAATTCCAAGAAGCAGGATGCAAAAGTATCCGGCGCCGATACCAAGTGGGAAACCATTGTAAAAACTTCGAATCTTCACCATGATCATGTCCGGTATTCTCAGGTAAAATCGTTATATGAAACTATACATCTTCCCCATCATTATGAGCTCACCCAGTGATGAGAGAATTGATTACCTGATGAATTACACTGCAGGAATTAATTTCTCATGTTTCAGAGCAACCCAAGTTCTAGATGTGCAAAATCTCCGTTCACAGATTGAAGAAGTTGCCTGCTTTGGAATCTGCGGTGCATGCATAAGGTCAAAATGGCACATAATTATTTTGGGTAAAATTCTTTTGGGACTGTTCTTTTGTTCTGCTACAGTGGATGTTTCATGTGCTCATTTTTAGTTTGAGTTACACAATTGTTGTTCCTAAGAGAGAGGATATGGAGCTGAGCTTGGAGAAACAGCAGCTGATGAAATTATGAACAGAGCCAAAGTGCCTCAGCCACTCCCTCTTTTCCTCTCTTTTTGGTTAAATTTTATATATAGGTCAACTAGATATATTCCAATTACGAGCCCTGTTTGAAGTGGCGATGATAGTGTTGTCCATTATACTTGAGGAATCCATTAATTTGATGATTGAAATCTGTTTGAATTTGTTGGTGTTTGTTCCTTTGCGTATTTAGAAAAAGACCTGCTTTACGCATAGAACTGATTGTCCCTGCAACTATAATATCCTCAGGATTGTAACATAATCTGGAGTTGATTCTAACAAGTTTGTAGTCAAATGAATTATTGTTGAAATACAGTAAGTGTTGTGCTCAAAAGCATATTGATTCATCTTTGATTGATTATGCACGGCCAATGAGCAGATGCATTCAGAAGAATAAGCATACCAAGGAGTGTGTGGAGGTCCTCAGGTACTTGAAGTTTGAAACATAGAGCAGCTCTGTAAAAACTATGCAATCCATCGTCCGATTTTTGTTGGTTTGTTTTGCTAAATACTAGTAGAGCACATCTGATATACTTTCTTGAAGTAGATATGAACTCCAGAGACGGGTGGCTTAGTTGCCGCTGTATCCAAATGGAGCTGTATTATATCCCACACATAGGTATAATGTGCAGTGTTCAGTTTAGCCTTGGCCAAGGATCATATTTCATGACTATGTCAGTCGAGACCTCTGTCCATGTTATTTTTGGTTTTGCATTGTTAATTTAGTCCGGGGTATTGGTCTCTTTCAGCAGGACCTTCTCGACTCTGAAAGCTAGGAGAAATATCATATGGACTGCATTTATAGATGATGTGGTGTACACACTCTGTGCTGTATTGTACTTTTTGCGAGTCTATTGTGCAATTGTGGATCCACCCATTTCTTGCTTCATGGTCTAGTAGAATGGATTTAGACGATATCAAATCGATCACAGTAAATCTTTTACACGGCATTGGTTTGGTTTGATATAATCTGCCTACATAGATCTTCTACATTGACCAATTTCCACTTTCATCAAGGGAGATAGACGTATGTCAACAGGCAAAAGCTCTATTTTGGTTATGATGCAACTTGGCCAGACAAGATCTTGAACTGTTAATTTGAACTCAACTTTTCGATTCTTTTCTGCTAGTATATTACAATGGAATGTCGTCCTTCTCATGATGTTAAGAGGCTACATCTGATGCCCTGTCCAGATCTCGGGATCTATTAGATGTAAAACAATAAGAGGATAGAGTCAGGTATAGAGCTCGAAAAATACATTGTACCAACGAGGGGAGCAGGGCATGCGGGCATTGACATGTTAACATCAGAAATGTAGTCTAGTAGCCCACAGTATTGTGAAAAGGTGTAAACAACCCTTGTTGGTTGGCAACAATCTCTGTCTTCGTGAGGTTCCTTGTAACTAGCACCAAGAATCCAATGCAAGCCCCCCTGATCTATTACAAGTGGAAGGAGCTAGGGCAAGATTATCTGGGCTCGCTCAACACACAATGAAAGGATATTAGTCATTTCGTTATAAAGTTAGGCCACCTTAGGTTTTCAACACTTAGGGCGCATTGGTAACTATTTCGTTCTCAGGAACAATTTCTTATCGGAAATGATTCTTTTTTATTATATTATCGGGAACAATTTCTAAGCATTTTAAGGGGTTTGGTGACTTTCTAAAATTTATATTCCCGAAATAGAATTGCATTTGACACTATTATCAAAATTTCTACTCCAAACCATTTTCTTTTAATTTTATAATAATTTTATAACTTTTTCCTTTTTTTTTTTTTTTGTCTTTCCTTTCTTCTTCCTCAAGTTTTAGTCGATCACCAACCTTAGGATGATCGGTGACCATCCAGACGAGGGCTGGTGATCTTACCGGAGTGTTGCTAGCCCTTGGCGAGGCCGCCCCTTGTTGGCCAAGCCTCACCGACAATTGGGTTAGGCTTGGTTGAGCCTTGGCTGGGCAAGCAGCATTGCCAAATTGCCTAGCCGCCAGTGGAGCTTAACCTTACCGAGTGGTCGAGCCTCGTTGGTGGTTGAGTGAGCTCGGCTGAGCCTCACCCGACCAGGGGAGGCTCCTCGGTGGCCGGGCGACTTTTCGGCTAGCTCGCCAAACCTCACCCTAGCCTAGCAAGCCTTTGTCAAGGTCGTTGGACCTCACTCAATTGGTCACCGACGATCGGTGGGGACGATTGACGATAGTGGCGACAGTGGTAGCAGTGAAAGAAGAATAGAGAATGGATAAGAACAATAAGAAAAGAAGAGAAAAAGAGAAAAAATGGATTAGCTTGATTCTGAAATTATTCTCGGAAATAAAAAATCAACATTTTTTACTTCTCAATTCTATTCCAAATCTATTTCTGGAAATAAAAAATTTACCAAATAGATTTCTGTTCTAAATCTACTCTTGGAACAAAAGAATAGAAGTTTTTATTTTTTGGCAAGTTGCCAAATTTACTCTTAATCGATTAGAACAAAAAACTAACTACTGCCATAAAAGTACATAACTTCCCTTTTTTCCCTGACGTTTTGACATTCACGTCCATATAGTCGAACCATATTCAAGGCACTATTCTCTCTTGCATTGAACGAACACATACATCACACTACTACACACTCGCGAGACACACAGCGCAAATACATGCTCAACGGTGCAAGAAGCAGAGAAGACTCTTAAATTTAACTGATGGCAACTGCAAAAGCTCTCTTACAAGAACAATGTCCAGAGATATGCACAATAGTAAAACTCTAGGGAAGAACTAGGTTAAGACACAAGTTTGAATGAAGTGCAGGGATTAAATCCAGAGTGCTTCCTGATCTGCGCAGACGACTTTGCTCGATGTGGAGGATTATGATCCATGTGATTTTTGGGGCTTCATTATATATAAGTAGCTTTTGGCTAGAACTGGTTGCAATTACTTTATCTTGATTGAGTTTTGATGTAGCTGTTTTTTTCCTGAAGTGATTCGTGGCGTAAGTTCAAGGAGATTTGAGCGCGTGATTGGATGGTTTTGGCACCACTGGAGTTCTGCAATAGAAGGATTTACTTACTCCTTCAAAAAGGTAAAACTAGGAACTTCTATTCTTTTAACCTAGAATTCTTAGAAGTAATATTTAAAATGGACAAATGCATTGGAAGTCCTAAAATTTTCAAAAGGTGTAATGAAATCCTAAACTTTGTCACGAAAGTATAATCGAGCCCTATAACTTACTAAGAAAATGCAATCAAATCCTAAATTTTGTCAAATTGATCAAGCGCTTTTTTTTTTAAAAAAAAGTTTTAAGGCTTGATTTTACTTTCGTAATTAGTTTTAGGACTTGATTACACATATTGAAAGTTTTAGAGCTCGATTATACTTTCTTGACAAATTTTTGAACTTAATTGCACTTATTGAAAGTTTTAGATTTCAATTGCATTATCTTGTGATAAGTCTCAAGACTTCCAATGCACTTAATTCTCATTTTAAATCATAGAAATAAGGACATTAGACTAAATTGCAATCACAATAGCCAATTTCCATTTCATTCTTCTCTATCTGGGAAAAACACACACCGAGTTATGCGCGCTCGGTGCTCCCTCAATGGGAGAAAACTAGACCTCAGGACAGGGTGTCAATATCGAGAAGTCCAGTAGTATCTTTTTCAGCCCAAATTTCAGTGACTTGGAGAGGAGGTTGACTGAATATCTTGGCATCAAGCAAGTCTGAAAACCTGGCAATTATCTTGGATTGCCTACCTTGTGGGGGAAGAGCAAAGGATAACGCATTGGGCCTGCCAAAGAGAGGATTCTGAGGAGACTCGACTGTTGAAAGGCCATACTTCAGTCTAAGAATGGAAAGAATGGCAATAGCTATTGCAATCCCTACTCACTCCATGGGATGTTCAGAGTTTCTTAAAAAGCGGTGCCAATAATTTGATGCAGCTGTGGCTAGAGTTTGTGGGGACAGAGGAATGGTGAAAGAAAGATCCACTGGAAGAATTGGGAGTCTCTTATGGCAGCCATGGCAACAGGTGGGCTTGGTTTTAAGTACATTATACGATTCAACTTAGCTCTTCTAGCAAAACTGGCTAGGACCAGGAGAATCTATTACAATCCCAATAAGCTTAGGGTTTGCATTCTAGACGGACTCTACTTTCCTATGAGTGATTTCCTGGAGGCCAGAAAAGGAAGAGGATCTTCATGGGAAAGTATATGTGAAGGGAAGGTCCTGAAGGATGGTGGTCTCTGGCAGATTGGTGATGGTAAGCAGCGTTTCTTTTGAATAGTAAATGAAGCCCATCTACCTGGGACCATAAATTGCATCCTATTGCAATCCTGAACTGGCTCATATGAAGGTTGTGGAACTCATTGATACTAATATAGGATGCTAGGGATTATCTGCAATACAGGATTGTCTGACTGATGAGGAAACCAGGCATGTTCCAAGTATTCCTTCGTACAGTGTTAGATGTCTGGATCGATCAGTGTGGCCATGGGACAGAAGAGTGTCTCTCTCCGGCAAATCTGCCTAACTTTTTCTCGTAAAAACTGCTTCCGCTAATGTTCATGCTAAAGCCTCTAGCTCAAGTCAGGTGCATAGCAATCTTTGGACTATAAATTTGGGAAAATATTCTTACTTCCCGTGCATGTGCTTCTTGCAGAAATACTGAGACAGTAGAGCATCTGATTCTTTAATATGAAAAGAGTAGAGCTGTTTAGTTGGGTTGCCTTGGTTACGGAGTGCAGAAGGAGAAAGTCGCTACCCAATGGCTTCTAACAAATGGCTCGGCTAAAGGGTAGTGAAAGGGAAGATTACCTGTCTAAATGTGCTTTCATCTCTTAGCACATTTGGAAAAGCAGAATTGAAGGTCTCTTTAATAGGGAAATGCCTTACCCTGATGAAATAATAGCCAGGGTGAATCAAGCCTACACAGAATTTATTGAGGTTTCTATCCAACCAAAACTCAAGGGCTTTCCTACGTGAGCAAGACGCTCCTAACTAATGCTACTGATGTAGATATGTTTTGGCAGAAACCACCCCCAAAATGTCATTAAGGTGAATTTTGATGGTGCCTTTGAGGAGGTTACGTGAAGGGGCTATTACTGGAGTCATAATAAGAGATGAGGAAGCGAAGTTAGTAGGAGGCCCTGGAAAGAGGGCTTGGGTAGTAACTACAAAAATGACTAAATCCCTGGCGGTGAAGGAAGGTTTACGGTAAATTGACTTGTAGTTTCCACAACATCGCTTTCGCATGTCGGCTGTCCCTTCTTTTATGTCAGGAACTTCATGTTGGAGAAAACTTCCTTGCGAGTTTTGAAGCTGACAAAACATTTCCATCAGTCTAGTCTAAAGACTTGCAGACTCTTTCATCAAAGTCTGAAGACCGCCGGACCGCCGGACTCAAGATTCAAAGTCTATCCTCATTGACAGTTTCTAGACCGTCGAAGAAGACTTATGTAGAATTAAGTATTTCTATAAGGATTTGATTCTATCGACTAAAGAAGATTTCTCGGCTAGATATAGCATCTCGGAATCCATTATTCATCTTGAGATTGATTCATGTATTTTGGATCCGTTGATTGGCGAAGCATACTTGGAAGGTTCTGTTTATGGAAACCTAGATCTTGATTGTATGGACGAGCATGATTGGTAGGTTATCGTCATATTCCTTAAATAACTCGAAATCTCCCTAATTGATTCTATCTAATGGGTAGATTGGAAGAGCTCCTTTGGTAAGTGCTAACGGTTATGAAGGCATGAAGGAGTATATAAGGAAGATGTTCTAATTATTCGAAAGTGTGCGTGATAGAGAAATTTCAAAGTCTGAAATTCCTTGTTCTTTGTCAATTCAATTGTTGAGCGTGAACTTGTACTCAAAAGAGAGTTTATACTTCTGTGAGACCTTGATGAAGTGTAGTAGAGTCTTTACACTGTGGAATCAAGGAAAAGCTCTACTGTAACAACTCTTTTGATTCTTAGTGAAATCCAACCAATGGGCTGTTAGTGCGGGAGAGTGGTCGTAGGCTTGGATTAAGCCGAACTACTATAAACCCTGTGTTCTTATTCTCTTCCTTAAGCTCTTTTACTTTGATCTTAACTCTATTTAATTATTATAGTCTAAATTCTTTTTCAAAGCTATTGCTAAACAGAATTGGTTTAAAAGTAAAATTTTATACTTTACAAAATTTGCTTTCGCACCTATTCACCCCCCTTTAGGTGCTCGTACTAGCTTTCACACTTCACTTCAACGTGACAACGCGCCCGTGACCAGACTCTTCTAACACCAATTTTCCTTCCTTGAAAATTTGATCAGCTAATTCATATTTAACCTCATTAAAGTGTATAAAACGATGACTGAACTATTCAAGACTCACAAGCAATCTTTTGAGCGGTGAAATTCAGAAATGACTATTTGGTAAGTCTTCAAGAACATCATGGACAAGATTACGTATGTCTATCGATCCTCAAACTTCTCTCGAAGTTTTGCATTCCCATTGGTCTTGCATATGGGGCAATATATTCGACCACTTTCTTTGCCATCGTACACACCCTTTCAATTTTCAAGTCAAAGGATTCTGCAAAGTTCATCAGCAAGTTCCTCCGGTTCAATGGCTTTTGCATCTTCGACAAACTCCTGATGCTGTCTTGCCTTCCTTCCAATAATCCTTGTTTAATCTTTTCCCATGGTAACCTTATACCCTTCAATTTATACTTCACTAATTGCACCATTCTATGCACCAAGATATTATTTAATAATTGAAAAAGGAAAATCCAGATTGAAGTGAAAATTCCCCTAATTCTCATCTTGCATGTAATGTTGATTTTTGTGCTCTACTATGATAATCACATCCACTGTACCATCACAACCTCCCTAGTTATGATGAAACTGATAGCCTTCATGACCACTATATTGTGTTGACACTTAAATTTTAATTAAATATTTAAAATTAGTTTACATAGAAAGTTAGGGATCAATTTGAAACTAAAAAAAATATTTTGTACATCAATTAGGTCTTAATTTTTATTTGCATCCATTAATCTTTATTTTCCTTTTTTTATTACTTATTTTTCACTTTTTTTTTTCGGATAATTTACTATAAGAAAAAGGGGGCAGCTGTTGGGGCTGGGCCTTGCCCTTTTTCCTCCTCCCCCCCCCACACGGGCCCGAGGCCCACTCCTTCTCTTCTTCTTCTTGGCCCGGCCCCCTCCTTCTTGTATTCTTCCTCCGCCTTTGCAACTCGCGCACAGGACACCTACGGCCAAGAGGGGAATAGGCTGATGAAGGAGGGGATGTTTCTCATGCGCCATCAATGCCCACCTTCAATGCTGAGCACGCCTCGGTGAAGAAGAAGGGATGGGACACCAGTTCGGCCAAGAAAATTTGATCGGCAAGCCAAGGATTGGCAGCCAACATTATTTCGTCAACCGGACCCTCCTCACTTATAAATAGACGGGTTGTGATCTCTGTCGGAAGCGAGCGAGCTTGGAGAACTTCCCTGGAGAGACTTCAAGGGAGGCTTGAAGAGCAAACGAGCCACAAGGGAAGATAAATCGAGGTAGTGAGCTTAAACGACCCCCCCAAAGAGACATCGGGGGAGGTTGGCGAGTGAGCAAAATCGAGAGAGAGAGAGGTGGGTCGAGCGAGGGTTTCGCAGTTTGAGAGAGATTGTGGATGAAGGAAACCAGATCTGGGGGTTGCGACGTCGCCAAACACTGCACCTGCATCATGGTCTGGTGACCCATCGCCACGTTTCTTCCTCAATGAACTAGGGTTTCTTTTTATTTCTTTGTGTCATAGGGTCGTTGAGCCAAAACTTGCGGCCATTCGCCTCATACGAGTTTCGGCCCCAACCGTTCGTCCTCCAGCTGCCCCAAATTTTTGCCCGTTGTCCACCCTGAGTCCCGTCGTGATCTCGACCTTGAGTGGTTCAGTTTCTCTCCTCCCAGCCAACATCCTCCAAGTGTTCGAAAAAATTCCTAAACGAGTGCAGCGGCCGCGGCTGGATTCACGGTGACTGGCGATGATGGTCAACAGCAATGGCTGGCTGGGCGAAGGCCGACTTACCGGCTTAGGGGTGGCTGAGACGGTACTGGCAAAGGCCCAAACCCATACCAGACGAGCTTGGTCACCTCTACCTCAAATCGTTGGGAGTAAGGGGCACGGAGGGAGTTGGGTCTCCGAATGCAACGGCAAGTCGTGAATCGGGGCATACGTAGGTCACGGACGGGTAGGGTTTGGTCCATCAATATTTCACTTGGGTTTTTGATTAACCCATCTCAAATTGATTAGTGGCGACTCATTTTTAAAATTAACTTATAGGTTAAAAATTCGGATCATAAGTAGTGAATTGGTAGATTTGGGAGAGCTTGGGCTAAGCCTAATAAACTTAGTGAGCCATTAGCCTTCACTGGCGCCTGCACGATTGGGTGCCGAAATAGAGGTCGCGATAGCTTGGCGACTTTGTTGGGGAAATTTTTTTGACTTAGGCCTTTTTTATCTTGTTTAAACACTTCACTAACTTTTTTTTTCTACTTTTTTATGCAGGTTAGTAGCTTAGAGATTAATTTTAAAATGAAATGTCTGTGATTATAAACTGCCAAGCATGTTTTAATGTTTTAGCACTACATGTGGCACACATAACCCGGCCGCTGGACTTGGGCTGCCATAGAATATTTATGATGGTGTTAAGAAAGATACAGCCTTGAACGCGAGATTGTGATGTAGAGGTTGCCTTTCTTTCCCCGAATTTCTTTAGGTAGAGCCTAGGTTAAGAGGGTATGATGCTAATACGAGACTATGATGGGCAGACACCCTCTTAATTTCCCTAAACTTTCTTAGTCAGACATTGAGCCGCACGTATCATACTCATGTCTATGTGCTTGCCATTTTCTTTAAAAGTAAAGTAATTTCTTTTTTTTACTCAGTTTTCTTATTGACTCATGGCAAAATAGGTCGGCTGTATAACTCCCCGTTTTATATGCGATGGGAAGAGTCGATATTAAGTTCATTCCTACTCCTAAGGAAGAGCTCCTCAGATGATGGAATCAGTTAGATCAGCTTAGCCAAGAACATGTCGAAGCAAGGATCGGTCATCTCCTCCCATTGCTCCGAATCAATGTCCACTTTGGGGTCATGCAAGCACTACCACATTTCCGGTGCCTTCAAACATCCACCTTTGTATTCAACAAATTTGAACTAACTCCGACTCTCGAAGAGTATAGTCTCGCCATAAGAGTGCCCCTAGGAAGGGAACTTGTTAGGCCACTGACGAGCATTGACCCTATGATCAGTCTATCACGGTTTTTAAGAAATCATTTGGTAAGAGGAATTGTTAAAGCCAACAATGATGCTTTCCCATTATCATCTTTGATTGAATGTTTTGAAAAAAAAAAAAAATTAATGGCCCAAAAAAAAAGATCTTCATCTTAGCGTTCTTTGGATTTATTATTTTTCCCCATCGAAAGAATGCCATAAACCTTCAATCACATGGGTGGTAAATCAAGTCGATATTGGGATAGAATATGTAAACATGGTTTTAGCCGAAACATTTTTGTCCCTTAATCATTCCAAAGAAAACAAAGAAAAAATCATGAGAGTTGCCTCGGAAATTTTACAAATGTGGTTCTTTTCCCATATTAAGGGTTTGGGCACCTCATGCAAATATATGAAATCAACAAATCCAAGCACCAACTACAAAAATTTCAAAGCTTGGAAAAATACTCCCCCAACACAGAATACTTTCGTTGGATTAACTTACTAAGGATCCTTGTTCCCAAGGCATTCTTATGGCGAGCTAAATGGTTTAATACAGGAGAAGCCCGCTTTATGCTTGAATATTACAACCCCATCCCACTACTAGGTCTATTTGTAACCACCTCATATTACCCATATAGGGTGGCTCATCAATACACTCAAGAAATCCCGCCACTGCTCAAACTAGGATTGTTCCGAGTCCTCTTCACCCGTATGGACTATGACTACTTAGATGAAATCCATATAATCTAGAATGCATGGAGTAAATGCAATATCGAAAGGATTGTTGTACCCAGAAAGCTGAAGGGATAGGAAAAAACCCATCACGCATCCACACTTTACATTCTCAACCATGGGATTCCCAATGAGCTGCAATTGGTGATCCCTAACGTAGTTGATAAACTCACTTAGCAAGAACGGATTGAATCTCTTGAAGGAAGTTTGGAGATAAGCAAGAGACATGTATTGAAGCTAGTTCGAAAGAACAAGCAGCTTCGCAACACTGGGACTTCCCATCGCACATAAAAATAGGTAACTTGGTCTTCTAATATGAATATTTAGGATTGTTCTATCTACTTTCTATCTTTTATGCCTTATTTAAAGAGTCCTTTTTAGTGTTATGTAATCCCCCTATTGATAAATAAAAAACGACTCAACCCTTGCCATGAGCCGATGTTCTATCTACTTCCCTTGCTTACATTCTTTTTATTGTGTGCAATGAAAGTAATTACGGCATAGCCACATTTGCCAAATCCAAAAGCAAGAATGGCTGAAGAGAATGTGCCAAGCCGTGTTGCGGTTGTGGAAAGTGAAATGAAGCAAGTCTTCAATGTGCTTCAACAACTCTTGAAGCATATAGATTCCATCCAAGGCAAACTTGTTCCCGCTCCAGCCTCAATCAAAGTATTGCTACCGCAATTATCTACCGAGGGTGATTAAGTAAGAGATACCGACGATAACATGCCTGAATTGGAAGAGGACACGCACCAAATCACGATTGAGAAAGCTAAGCCTAACAGTTTGTTTAAAATTGAGCATGACAAATGCCTCGAGAAGCTTGAAGAGAGGTTGAAACAATTGCAAGGCTTCCAAGATCCTACTTTGATAGACCTTTTCATCTATTCCAAGGTCAAATTTCAGAAAAATTCAAAATGCCCGAGCTTGAGAAGTACAATGGCACGACTTGCCCAAGGGCTCATTTGCAAATGTACTTGGTTAGAATGACCCAATACATCAATAATGCACCATTAATGATCCAATTGTTCCAATCAAGTCTAGTAGCCCATGCCCCAAGATGGTATATCTCAAAGAACATGAACCTCCTTGAAATGTGGAGCAAAGTGAATGAGGCATTCCTCAAGCTGTACAAGTTCATAATGGACATGACCCCTTCTTGTGAGGATCTTGAGTGTATCGAGAAGAAGAAGTATGAATCATTCAAAGAATATGCCATTAGATGGAGGAATCTAGCCGCCAAAATCAGTCCTGAACCAACCGATTTCGAACTAAGAAAAATGTTTATCAAAACCCTCCCCTGCAAATACCGTAATCGAATGGTGACCACGATTGTTGAATCATTTAATCAACTCATTCCAGTCAAAGAGCAGATTGAGATAGGATTAAGGGATGGTTAGTTCACTGAACCTGCACCCACAAGTAGGAGGCTCAAAATGAAAATGAAAATGAAAAGAAAAGAAAAAGAACCCCTAGTGGATAGCAATGCAACCTATACCGCAAACACCAGTCATCCCCCGATCATTCAGACAAGCGTGGGACAACAGCAGACCACTTGCCGTCAGCCATCCCAACGTTACAACAACATGAGGCAATTCACTCCACTTCTCGGACCTTCATCGCAGGTACTGGCAATCCTCCAGAAGAAAAACCTCCTATCAATTGAGCCAAAACGACTCAACGTTGAAAACTTCTCTAACTATGACCTGTCCAAAAAATGCAACTATCACATGGGAGAAGTGGGACACTCAACTAACGAGTGCTTCACCCTTAAGCATCGAATCCAGAACATGCTGGATACTACGGCCTTCTTAGTCCACACTACAAAACCAAATGTCCAAAGTAATCTGCTCCTTGACAACACTGACAAAGTAAATGCGATATTTAGTTCTAAAGCCAATCAAATCAGAAACGTCAAAACACACACTATTGACATCTATCGAGGGTTGGTAAATGCTGGGTATTATTCAGGTGATGAAGTACCACCCTTAGCAATAATGAAAGAAAAGGTATCAAGAATGATAGAGGCTAGAATAATTGCATATGCCCACCACATTAGCATAGTCTCTACTATATCACAAGCCATCATCAATTAGGATGAAGAGTTTGCCACACTAAACTCGGGGAAGGAAAAGATGAATTCTGCCCCACTTGAAGGTGCCTTTGAAGAGAAAGGAGCTATAGCCCAAGCATCGACAATAGAGACACATATAGTTATTGAGATCCCCCAACCTTATAAATATGAAAGCAACAATGCAGTTCTTTGGTCCTTCAAGGAGTTTTTGGCCATAGTCAAAGCTAGTGAATACAATTTGGTGGAATAATTGCGGAAATTACTAGTAGAAATTTCTCAACTGGAATTACTTCAGACATTTGTCAAGCACCAAAAATCCCTTATGAAGGTATTAAGTGAAGTACATGTCCCTGAAACAATTGAGCATGCAAAACTCGAGGAGTTTGTCAGGACCATCCTTCTAAAAGATCAAATGGCATTTTCTGATAAAGAGATCCCCGAGAAAGGTAGAGGGCACATCAAAGCCCTCGACATATCAGTTAAGTGCAACACCTCCCATGTCGCTCGAGTACTGATTGACAAATGATCTACTCTAAACATATGTCCACTAGCGACGCTCCATCATCTTAAAATAGAATCGTCCTAAATCCAAGTAGCCAAGACTTCCATTCGAGCATTCGACGGGACAAAGAAGGAAACGGTGGGTGAAAACAAGCTTAACGTTCAAATAAGCCCAACTATATTCAAAATTTTGTTCCAAGTAATGGATATCCCCACCGCATTCAATTTCCTCTTAGGCCACCCATGGATCCATGTTGTTGGAGTAGTACCCTCAAGTCTTCACCAAAATGTAAAGTTTGTGGTTGAAGGAAAATTGGTCATGGTCCGCGGAGAAGAAGACCACCGCATCTACCATGAGACGGCCATCCCTTATGTTGAACCTGGTGGCAGGAATGAACCCAACTATCAATTATTTGAATTCATGTCTGCTATACACAGGACTTGAGTGAATCCACCTCTTTCTCCCGAAATGTCAAATGCTGCAATCATTGTAAGGAAAATCATGGCTGGATACAGTTTTACCCTAGGTCAAGGGCTCAACAAGAGAAGCCAAGGCATTCGTAAGCCTATCAAAGCCCTGAGGAGACCTTACACTATTAGTTTAGGATATTACAAAGGAAAATAACAACACCGGGATGGAAAGGCAAAGGAGAAGGCTAGCCTCGTATACCATTGCCTCGAGGTAACCTTCCTAGGCCCTGCAGGGATGATGCATGAGGAGGAAGAAATGATTGGTGCTCTAAAACAATTCAACCATGAAAGCTCAAAGTTTCCCATTTACTTGAGCATGGGTTAGGAGAACATAACTCAACCGACACTTATAAAGAAAAAAGGGGCAAATGACATGACCACTATGTTTGGAGACCTTTTCATAGGTGCCATCAAGGAGGAACAACTAGAAGAAACATGTGATAACTTCTCGTTCAACCAGCTTCAATGTTAAGTTGACGAACTACGCGAAACAATACATCACTTGACAAAAAATTTCACTCAAGCTGCTTCTGCATTCCTCTTTTATCACAATGTAGAGTTGGCAGTCGAAATGAATGAACAAGACCCTACCTACATGACCTAGCAAGGAGCTCAGCTACCCCAATCCTCAAGCAACACGCGATCATATTCGCCATTGCCTAAATCGATGGCCACTATTTTCCTATCCTTCTAGAGTAATGAATGATCTCTAAAGAGCTCAAATCTTGCTTCTGAGTACTTCCCTGATTATGATTCATCCAAGTATTGTGACTACCATTCAGGGAAGTTGGGGCACTCACTAGATGACTGTACTATCATGAAAGACAAGGTTCAAGATCTTTTGAATGTTGGCGTATTCAGGTTCCGCTCTCCATGGCTATGTTATGGCAAAGATGACCTCCTCGTGGTACCTAGCACCTGTACCATGTTCCCTAACCACACTAAGGAGACACATGGAGGAAAGGTAATCATTGACACCTTGTGTCAACTAATTGGTAAATTCGAATACTATGTTAACAACTTGACCCCTCAAGGTTTCTATGACTATCATTAGAACATTGTCCCTGACGATGGGGAGGCATGGATGATCTAAAATTCACAAAGCTGGGAGCACAAGAAGTCGTGAGTAGTGACTAGTATGAAAATTTTTTTGTGGGCGCTATCAGCAAAGGACCGTTAAGGGAGATGGGTGCAAGCCTGCTCAAATAGAACCCTTTTTTAATTTCCTTGCATATTCCCCCACATGGGAGCCTGTCCATCTTTCTTAAGTATGGCTTATTTTGTTTTTAACATCAATTCCACTTGAGGAACTAACTTTTGAAATAATTATTCCAAAATGCAAATCCACCTAGTGCTAAATAAAGTTGAAAATATTTTGAGGGCATGAGGAGACACACCAAATCGACCCGCTGATGATATCCAGCCATGAAATGAAAGAAGAAATCTAAGGCCCAGGTTTCCTCATGCTTTACCGTCTTGGATCTTCAAAAATAATTCATCACATTTTCAAAAGAAAAAGAAGCACACATGCTATTAACCTTATTTGTTTCATTAACCTATCTACTTTATGACGCAGGCATATCTAACGGCAGGCTTGGGTACAAAAATGGTTAGGTAGGTACAAAAATGGTCCAAACCAACACTGTCACCATCAACGTGGGCAACACAAAAACCCCCATAGAGTAGCCATGATAACAATTCTAAAGAAATATCAAGATGATAATTTAGATGATGATTCCAATGAAATGCAATCGGAGTTGTCAAATAAGATTGAAGAAGAGATAATGCAGGCTTCATCGAAGTTTCATGATACCTTAGTTGGGTAGCAAATATCATGCAAGGCCCCTAGTACCGATTTGGAGCCCAAAGGATGATTTCCCACTACCACACGACGTTCTTGTGGATCACCATCAACGTGGGGCAGCCACGTCCACTCTCCCACGAAACCCCCATAGAGATAAAGATCGATCACACTATCTCACTAACAAACCTTTCTAAAGACAAATGAAGCCGAATTATAAAAGCTTAATTGTCTTCCTAAAGAAATATCAAGATGTATTCACATGGTCATATACCAATATGCCAGGCCTCGATCCAATGATCATGAAACATAGCTTGCCAACCAACTTTGACGCTACCTCTAAGAAGCAACGACTAAGGAGTACCAAGCCGAAGTTGTCAAAGAAGATTGAAGAAGAGATAATGCGGGCTTCATTGAAGTTTCATGATACCTTAGTTGGGACAATATCCTTTATGCAAATATTACTCAACCATCAAACATGTTAGCATTTGATTTATTTTGTGAAAAATCTCTCCCTTTTTGAAGGAATACAGATTTGTAAACATGCTTTTAAATCAAAGGATATCGAGAAGATAACAAATAGATTGAGCATAAGAATATATAGAAAAATAATCGCAACTCAATATTATGCAATAAATAATATCAACCAATCTTCACATATGCATATTCATATATTCTCCCCCTTTTTGTCATAATCAAAAAGCGATAATAATGGATTCACATAGAGAATATGATAATAAATATATCTTGCATAATTTCCAAACATCAGCTTTTATCGAATATTAAAGATATGCAATATAGCTCACTTCGATTATATCAGCAAATATCCATTAAAAATCACTGATGCATCATAAAATTTACGTACCATTTTTGTCATAATAAAATGACAATATCAATAAGAGATTTGTTAATGACAAAATGTAATAAAAGATGCACTAAACGGATTTTGTAGATCTTAACAATTCTGACACATTTACCTTCCTTCTTTTCATAACAAGATCACGATCAATCAAAAAAGATTTTTCCATAATTGATCAAAGCTCCCCCTCAATTTGTTGCCTTTTTGAGATGATCACGATTCTTTCATTTTTCTTGGATTTGATTTCTCCCCCTGTTATCATGACAATATTTGCGAATAGAAACAATTGTTGCAATTGTCGTAGGAGATATTTTCTAATTGCACCAAAATTTGCGTAGATTCGCAATCATCCTTCCCTTAAAGAATTTCCTGCAATCAACTCATTTCCCTTTTTGGTATCCATCAATTTGGATCCTTCCTTGACGTTAGAGTAAATATGAAAATCTCCATAATCAAATATTCTTTCTTAATTCATCGTAACAAAGTATTCAAAGAAAGAATATTATGCACAATGATATTTTGAAAAATAAATTCTCACTTAGTCAAAGCACAATAAAATCAGGGAGAATGAAATCTTTGAATATCTAAGAATATCTTGCATCATCACGTAAAACAGATTTTCATTTTGCAAAATATGATTATACTTGAGAGTATAAAATTAGACAAAATAATATGAATTATCTCAAATAATCACACGTACTAAATCAAATCTCAACTCACAAATCACAAAAACAAATCATACGATTCTTTCTTCCATAAAGCAAAATATGATCATTATAAAATCTCAATCAACCAAGGATATATCGAATATCAAGTATAATGAGAATTATTGCCCAAATCAAATTGAGAATAAAAAATTCCTTACCAAATCCTCTTTCTTCTTTCTTCTTTATATCCTGCAAAAATAACTTATTTTTTCTTTGGTACCCATTTTTTTCTTGGGTCCATGAGAGTTAGCAGAATATGCTGCTTTTATCCAGAATATGCTGCTTTTATCCAATTTTTCTTAATAGGTCTCTAGACTTGAGAAAGATCTTGTTACCTAAGTCGAGAATTCTCCTTTTAAGTTCGAAAATCCTTTTAAGAGAAGATTTGAGATTTGAACAAAGCTCATTTATATACTTTGAAACTTTGAGAGGAATTTTTGAATTGCTTACCTCGATTTCCTCGGATTCGGATTCGAGTACGTGTCCGAGTCGACTTTGATTCGAGTGCGTGTCGAATCAGACTTTCATTCGAGTACGTGTCTGAATCAGACTCAGATTTTGAATGTGTCATCAAGCATATATTTTCTTGATCATCATCTTCTTTCATGATTCTTTTATGGCCATTATGCTTGTATTGACTTCTTCCATCGAAGTTCCTTCCTTTTCTACTCAGCTTTTGAATTTCTTGACCATAAAGGCAAGTTCTTTCATCGTCCATGTCATTTTCTGAATCTGTTTCATCAAAAACAGCATTAGATATTAAAGCGATGGACTTCTTACCTTCGGGATCTTCGTCATTAAGTTGTTCCACTTCATAGGATTGAAGAGTGCCGATCAATTCATCAACGGAGAGTGGCATAATCCCGAGTCTCTCGGATTGAGGTCTTGACATGATTCCAATCTTTTGAGAGACCTCGCAAGAGTTTGTTGACCTTCATCGGGAAGAAATTGGATGACCTTGATATGCCAAACCGTTTACAATTTCAGTAAAACAATTGAACATATCTCCAATCGACTCTCCTTGCTTCATCTTGAAGGATTCATATTTGCCGAGCAAGAAGTTTGCTTTTGTCTCTTTTACACGATCGGTCCCTTC
Source organism: Eucalyptus leucophloia subsp. euroa (assembly GCA_017140325.1). Taxonomy (NCBI): domain Eukaryota; kingdom Viridiplantae; phylum Streptophyta; class Magnoliopsida; order Myrtales; family Myrtaceae; genus Eucalyptus; species Eucalyptus leucophloia. The sequence goes on along the minus strand of CM029472.1, from coordinate 34,167,678 downwards.
ATATGTAACATGAAGTGACATCTCCATCCGAGATCACACTATCTCACTAAGCGATTTGAATAAAGCTAGCCCAAAGGATGATTTCCCACTACCACACAGACGTTCTTGTGGATAGCATTGCTAGATTCAAACTATTCTATTTCATGGATGGATTCTCGGGATACAACCAAATAAAGATGACAGAGGAAGACAAGCAAAAAATGGCATGCATCACTTTATGGGGAACCTTTCACTATAAGGTCATGCCTTTTGGCTTGAAAAGTACTACAGCAACTTACCAACGTCCCATGGTCACCATTTTCCATGACATGATGCACAAAGAAATTGAAGTATATGTTGATGACATGATCGCCAAAACTAGGCAAGGAGAAGACCATGTGAAGACCCTGGAAAAGTTATTCGATCGACTTGGCTAGTTCAAGTTGCACTTGAACCCATCAAATGTATGTTTGGGGCAATCTTTGGCAAGTTACTTGGGTTCATTGTGAGTTGTAAAAGGATAGAAGTAGACTTGTCAAAAATCAAGGCGATAATTGAGATGCCTTCTCCCTCGATTGTAAAAGAAGTTCGGAGCCCTCTAGGAAGATCAAATTACATCGTGCGACTCATATCCTAACATTCTGAAACTGCAAAACCTTTCTTTAAGCTTCTCAAAAAGCATGCACATATTAAATGGGATGACGATTGCCAATTGGTATTCAAAAATCTAAAATAGTATCTAATGAAACCCCCGATTCTAGTACTCTTGACCCTGGGGCACTCTTTGATCCTCTACCTTACCATCAACAGTGAATCCCTAGATGCAATGCTAGCATAGAAGGGGCCCCATGATAGGAAGGAGCGAGCCAATTACTATTTGAGTAAAAAGTTCATAACATCGGAACAAAACTACTCTAGATTAGAAAAAACATGCAATGCATTGGTATGGGTGTTGCACAGACTCTGACAGTATACCTTGCATCACCAAACATTCCTCGTAATTGAAAATGACCTAATCAAGTATTTGCTCGATTGCCCGGCCTTAGTGGGGAAATTGGCTAAATGGCAAATCCTGATCTCAAAATTTGACATTCAAGCGATGTCACAAAAATCAGTTAAAGGACAAGTGATTGCCGATATGTTAACAGATTGCCCTAGGGAGATATATGAGGATACAGATTGTCCTAGGGAGATACATGAGGATAATGCCCCAGATGACTAGATTTCACCAGTGGAGATATACACAAGGACTATGTTCTTCAACGAAACCATAAACTTGTCAAGTTCTAGCATCAAGGCAGTTTTGATATTCCCGAAGGGGCAAAGTTGATATTTCTATGCACCAACAATATAGCTGAGTACAAAGCATGCATCCTCAACATGCAAGCAGCTATTGGAATGGAAGTGATAAAACTAAAAGTATTCGGTGACTCTGCCTTAATTATCCTTCAGATTGTGGGCGAATGGAAGACAAGAGATGCCAAACTCGTGTCTTAATCATAACTACTTGGAAGGATTGATGGAAGAATTCCAGGACGTCTCGTTTGAATACCTACCTAGATCTCGTAACCAGTTCACCGATGCACTAGAACCGTTATCATCTATGTTCCAAGGGACAAAGGGATTAGAGGTGGAGCCTTTGAAGATTGAAGTTCTGGCAAAACAGGCCCATTGCATGACTATAATTGAAACCCGACGGAAAGCCCTGGTATTATGATATCATGAAATATGTCCAGAAATAGGAGTTTTCTAAAAGAAGCACTCCCGCTAATCAAGAATACCTAATGAGAATGGCTTCGAAGTTCTTTGTCAACGGTAAAAATTTGTACAAGAGATCCTATAACTCAGTCTTGCTAAAATGTGTGGATACGACTGAAGCTGCACGAATAATGCAAGAAATGCACGAGGGAGTGTGTGGCCCACACATGAATGGGCACATGCTAGCCAAGAAAATAATGAGGATGGGTTATTACTAGCCCAACATGTGCGAAGTTGTCACCGTTGTTAGATTCACGGGGACAAGATAAATATCTCTCCAATTGAATTGCATCAACTATCTGAGCCATGGCCATTTTCAATGTGGGGGCATCGACGTGATTAGCCCAATCAATCCAAAGGCATCAAATGAGCACCGGTTCATCTTGGTTGCAATCGACTACTTCTTAAAATGGATCGAGGCTGCGTCCTATACAAGCGTAACTTCACAAAACATTATAAAGTTCATCAGGCTGACATAATCACCTGTTATGGCGTAGCAGAAACTATTGTCACTGACAATAGGTCGAACTTGAACAACAAATCGATTGACCAATTATTTTCTGAGTTCAAAATAAGAAATTTGCACTTGTCCCCCTACCATCCACAAATGAATGGAGCTGTGGAGGTAGCTAACAAGAACATAAAAAAAATCCTAGCCAAGACGGTTGAAAACTACCACGATTGGCATGAGAGGTTGCCCTTCGCACTAATAGCATATTGAACCTCGATTCAAACTTCCACTGGGGCTACCCCTTTTTCCCTAGTCTATGGCATGGAGGCAATCTTACCTGTGAAGGTAGAAATCCCTTCCTTTTGAATTTTATCCTAGGCAGGGTTGTCCGAGAGAGAATAGACGCAACAAGGGCTCGAGCAGCTGAATATGATCGATGAAAAACGACTAAAAGCCCTTTATCACGGTCAGTGTTACCACTAGAGGGTAGCTTGATTTTTCAATCAAAAGGTGCGACCTAGGCACTTTAAGGTAAACGAGCTAGTCTTGAGAAAAACATTGCCAATCTTTCCAGAGCCTGAAGGCAAGTTCGCCCCAAGCTACAAGGGTCCCTATGTGACAAAGAAGATACTCCCCAAATGAGCCTTGATCCTGATTGAAATGGATGGTCAAGAATTCTCCAAACTAGTGAATTCCGATGTTGTAAAAAAGTACTACCCTTCAAAGATCTTCTCTCGGAAGGGCATAAATGCTCATTGTCTAGCATTGCCGAGCATTTCCCTATCTGAATGAAAATGCCTATGCACCCCTCATATGAGTGATGTTTTTACACCATCATGAAAATGCATTTGGTCAACTCGACAAAGAAGAATGACAAGATAAAACGGTAATCACTAACATTTGAGGAAGTATTGGAATTCAAGCAACAAACTCAATAAGTTAATTTGAGTAAATCGATATTGGTCAAATTCACCTAATTGGGTGCAAAAAGACGTGTCGTCCAAGAGTTGGTTGGCTAGATAAAAAAAAGAAGTGCTCTATGAACACTACCAATACCTTAGCCTGGTGGAATGGGGATTGAAGTGGTCTAGACACGACTAGGGTTCGATCCTTAGAAGCAACAACTAGTTACCATATGCAAAAGACCACCTAATTGTCAAAGGCATGGATAACAAATTAGTGAGAGGTATGACAAATTCTCCTAAGTGAAATGACGTCCCGAGTATTGCCAAAGTAAATGACAGAAATCCTTTAGGCCTTAACTCATGTTTGATTTTGGCCCTACTGATTTATCTATCTTTGCATCTTCTTTTCTGCAGGGGCAAAAGCAGAGTTGCCCATCAAATCAATGATCATATTCCCAACCTCGACTAATCATTCATGTACCATCTCCCTATTGAATAAGGGCAATCCGTGGACACCCATTTGTGAATAACCCATTTGATGTTCAACATTTAACATATTTGTAAATACAATTCTGTTAAATAAATACATCTAATGCTATTAGTAAACTTTTTTTGAGTAAATTCAATTATTTGTACAAACTCCCTCATGTTTAAAATGCTCTATACTTTTTCAAAATGGATTATGCATAATATTTTTGTCTGTCTAAATCACTGATTTCACTGAGGATTATCAAAATAGACAGCTGAATGAAGGATATGAGATTGATCGAGCATGCTAAATGAGGTGCATTAGGATGATGAAAGGCAAGCCATGTTGTACACACAGTCCCGTATCTATACACTTGTGAGATGAGTGTAGAAAATTCCATGTCTACACGGTAAAGGGTTTTATCGCGAATGGTACAATAACCAAGGCAATGAGGGGCACTTCATTTCTCTACCCTAAACATTATAGGTTATCAATTACTTACCCCATTTGAGCCCCATACACTTGTGAAGTTTTTTTCATACTCTTGTCAAGAACCACCCCATATTGAGGTAGATTGGACACGAGGCAGCATCACAAGGTGAAAAAGGGGGATAGAAATTTTCTTGCTGGCATTTGGGGTGTCTTTATTGCATATGAATACGCACGATAATTTAAGTGCCCTAGAATGACGAAGAATGACTCTTTCTCTACCCAATGCACTTGTATCCGTTGTACTACCCAATTGAGTCTATAATTTCACCCTCACATTGAGGCAAAGCGAAAGTTACTATCATTCAAGTAGCATAATCCAGAGCGCCAACTGTAGATGAAGACTCAAGAGTCTAATAGCAATGTCTTGTTTGAACTTGCTTAGGCTAGTTCTTCAAACAACAAAAATAATAAATAAATAAATAAACTAGGGGCGTGAAAAAACAGGGTACCTAGTAAAAGCAAGATCAATGCCTATAAGTGAGAAAATTGGAATTTAAGAAATTAAGGGTATGAAAAGTAGTGTGCCTAATAAAAAGCAAAGCCGATACCCTCAGACAAAAAATACAGCCATTTGTATTCCCAAGTAAAGCTGCTATTGCGATTCAATTAATGGAACCTCCATCTGATAGTGAGAAGAAAGACTGGAGATAGTGCCAAGGCAATCACCAACTCTCACCCTTTTACACATGAATCAAGCCTACATTGCATCCCATTGTAAAAGTCTCTTCAAACTATGGCACTTCAATTAACGTAAGATTTCATGTGTTTGTAAGTATCATTCGAAGAAGTCCGAGCAAGATTATTCTATCTCTTTTTGTAGGGTTCTTGACTTGTAAACCTGGAGATGATCATGTGGCATTTCTTTCATAAGCCTTGACCTTGATGGTCCCCTTTCATAAACCGTTGACCAAGCCTACATTACAGTCCTGACAAAGACCTCTTAGATTGGTAAAGTCGTACTACTTTGCGAGAATACTCGGACCCTTGCTGACATGATGACAGTGAGATGGTGTGGTCCTTATAAATCCTGCATCAATGATCAAGATAAAACAGTCTTTTCCATGAGTGAACAGAAAGTCCTTTCAAACTGAAAGTTCCTCATTAGGCATGTTCAAGACATCTACATTCTGAATGAAAGTCGTCTTTCAAAATTTTCCCTAGTGAAACTTAGATGATGCAAAACTAACAAAATTGTCATGCATAAATCACATTTAAATTCATGAATCTAAAGCTTATACAATCATGTGTGCATATTGTGTATAACAAACATACTCTTAGAGATCAAAGATATCGCCAGGTAAGCATATCCCTATCCGTTTTGTCATTGAGTACTCTCTCTCTTATTGACACTCGACTTGTTCGAGTTGTCTTCAGAGTTTGGATGCTTGCGCCTATCCAAGTATCCTGTTATCTTTGAATACCCGACATTATTTTGGTACTCCCTCTTATCGACACTCGACCTATTCGAGTTGTCTTCAGAGTTTGGATGATTGTGACTCTCCAAGTATCTCTTTGTCTTTCGGGACCTACCATTGTCTAGGCACTCTCTTATTGTCGTCTCCAAAGTTTCGATGCTTGCGACTGTCTAAGGATCCTGTTGTCCCTGAGTACCTACCACTATCCAGGTATTCCCTCTTATAGACACTTGACCTGTTCAAGTTGTCCTCATGGTATGGATACTGGTAACTGCTCAAGTATCCCATTGTCTTCAAGTACCCGCCACCGTTCAGGTACTCCCTTTCCAAGACGCTCGACCTGCCCGAGTTGTCTTCAAATTAAATCATTGAATACTAGTAGCTGTTCAAATATTCCATTACTTTGGGTGCTTGCAAATATTCCATTACTTTGGGTGCTTGCGCTTACTTAGGTATACTCTCTTATCATCATGACACTTGGACCTGCTTAAGTGGTCCTAGATCATATCATTAAATACTTGTGATTATCCAAGTATTCCACTGCTTTGTAAACCTGCGGCTATCCAAATGTTCCAGCCCTTTTGAGTGCCTGCGGCCATCCAAGTAAGCCTTGTGTTACATTTGAAATTTATGTTATCAGGAGATGGGATACCTTCACCAATAATTAGGAGGTGAAAGACCTTCCCAAGTACTTAAGGCTTGCGATTGTCCAAGTACTCCTTCAATGCTTGTGAATGTCCAGGTATCCCCCAGGGTTTAGTACTTGTGATCATCCAAGTACTAATTTGATGCCTACAAATGTGGCATCCCAAAAAAATTCAAGACAAGCTCTATGGTGTATTAAAGCCCCTAATTAGGTAATGAAATTTCCTAAGGTTTAGCCATTAGTTTTTCTCTTAAGACTAAGTGATTTATGCTTGTGTTCATGAGATTTTAAATTAGATAAATTAATAAAAATAATCTATGCTTGGCTATGCACTTTATAGACTAAGTTCCTATAAATAAAATATTACAAGATTTTGGCCATGTGGAATTTAGTAATTTAATTCTTAAAAGAAAGAATAAGAAAGGGGTAAAATTGATTTTTAATTAGGTTGGGCCTTAGGCCCAATAGCTTGAGCCTTTGGTGGGCCGAATGGCCGGCCCAATTAGGCCCAAGGAGGAGTGGCTGTCGACCATGAGGGGGAAGGAGTGGCCGGCCCACTTCTTCCAATCCAAGCCCAAGCCCAAGCCCAAGCCCAAAGCCCATTATGCATGTGTCATGACAAGTGGCATAAAGGAAGATGGCATGCATGGCCATTGGAGAGGCAAGCTCATCATTGCAGATGATGAGGATTTGGGGGAATAAAAGGGGAGAGGAAGAGAGAGAGTGGCCGGTTGAGGGCCACCGTCCAAGTGAGAAAGAGAGAGAGTGAGTCGCAAGAGAGAGTGAGGCCGAGAGGAGGAGGAGTCGCCCGTCGCCGCTGCACGTCGTCCGTCCGTCGCCGGTGTGCCATCTCTTTGCTGCTGTTCGTCTGGTCTTTAAGGCAAGTTGGGATTGATTTCCACTCTTGCATGTGTGTCTTGCATGTGTGGTTGAGTTCTTGGATGTTTAGAGCCTAGAAATCGAAGTGCATGAGGTTTGTTCTTGGAGATGCATGCTGTTTTCGCATGAACCGCCTGAACCAGAATCTTGTGAGGGCTTGCATGCATGTTTCGAGTTTGATTTTGACCTTGATTCCTTCATGAAAGTTGTAGCTAACATCTTAAAATACAACATAATAAAATTGGGGACAAAATGATAGAGATTTAAGGGGTCAAACCCTCATCCTACGAAGATACTAGATCTGGAACGATTTCGCTGACCTTTCAGTGGATTTGTGGTTGCATGTTGATTTTTACTAAGAATCTCCCTTTGATTTCTTCATGAAACTTGTATAGAACATCCTGGAGGTTAACATACTCAAATTTGGAGTAAAATGAGCAAGTAGCCTAGTGAATCGACTGACTCTTGAAGACGGTAAATCTAGAGACGCGGTACAGGACACCCGAGAATTCATGGACCCATATGATGACTATTCCTTGGAAATTTGACTTAGATCCCTTAATGAAAGTTGTAGGGGACCTTTTGAAGTAAAACATATCCAAATTTCAGAGAAAAAGAAGAAGAATAAGTGGGTGAAAACTGTTATTTCGGAGATGACTACACTGGACGTTTCGGTACGAGAACCAGAAGCTTCGTATGACTATAGAAAATGATCTAGAACGAATCTGACCTAGAATTCTTATGAAAAATCTACTTTAGTATCTTAAATATAACCTGGTAAAATTTCATAATTTTCTGAGGTCATTCGAGTATTTTAATCGAATTATTTCGAAAACTGCATATTCTGTTTCTATCCGAAATTGCATGCTGTATTTGTGTGAATTGTATCTTCTTGTGTGGAACTCTATTGGGCATGTGTTTTCATGAAATTACTATCTTATTGTCTTATCTATCACATGCCTTGATTTCATGATTTTTGAGAAGCATATGGAAATTTAATTTAAATATTTTCTAAAAATGGTACATGCTGGAATTTTGTAAACTTTGAAAAGGCATGAAATATGGACCATTTTATATTGCATGGACTCCATGAATTGTATTGTTATGGATGATGGTGTCTTGCTGCATGCATGATAATGATTTGAGATGCATGTATGAATTCAATGATGAATATGATCTTGATTGCCATCACATCACATGCCATGTTAAAATTGAACTATAATTAAAGATGAGAAATGAGATGTATGAGAATATGCATTGTGGTGATGAGAAGACCGTCGGGGGTGTGAGTCGACGATGCCCCAGGAGTCGGGATGCCCAAAGGTTCGAATGAGTCGATGCCCTTTGATGCCTGGTTGTATTATGAATACATGCCCAGAGGTTTTCCCCGGGAGTGTCGGGATGCCCGGTTGTATTATGATACATGCCCGGAGGTTGAGGGGTTGTAACATGATGCATGCCCGGAGGTAGGGGTAACCATTTTCATGGCGAGCCCCAGAGATTCCTCGTGATGCCAGGTGGGATGCGAGATGCCTAGAGATTTGAATGAGTCGATGCCCTTTGGATGCCCGGTTGTATTTTGAATACATGCCCGGAGGTTCCTCGTGATGCCAATTAGGATACGAGATGCCTGGAATGTGGGGTTGCCGGATGCCCGGTTGTATCTTGGATATATGCCCGGAGGTTCCTCGTAATGCCAAGATTGGGCACGAGTGATGAATGTGGGATGCAAACATTGGTTCCGGGAAAAAGAAATGTGGCGGTCCAAAATGAAATTGAAATTGAATTATGCATGATGATATATGCATGATGATGAGATGTGCATGGATGCATGGCAATGATGATGGTACATGTGATATGATGATATGATGATGATGTTACATGCATGGATGCATGGTAATGATGAATGTTACATGCATGGATGCATGGTAATGATGATGGTATAGGTGATATGATGATGATGTTACATGCATGAATGCATGGTAATGATGATGGTACATGTGATATGATGATATGATGATGATGTTACATGCATGGATGCATGGTAATGATGATGGTACATATGATATGATTATATGATGGTGATGTCTATATGATGATGATGGTACATGAGGCATGATGACATGTGCATGATGATGGTATATTGTGCATGGATGCTTGTATGACATGTGATGCTATGATTGTGATGACTACATGGCATGATGTATTGAGTGGCTTATTGATCCTTTACCTACTAAGTGGTTGTACTCACCCCTTTTGGGGACCAACATTTCAGACTAGATAAGATACATCTGCCACACGCCAGGTAGATGGATCGAGTGGTTGGATATGACCGCGAGGAGGAGGATAGCGAAGGAATGAACTTTTGGACGCCGACACTGATCGATGGACTTTAAGTATATGACTGTTGGAAGAGATGTCGGTCATCTTTCGAAGTATAGCCTAGTATAGAAAACTATGGCATTTTGATGTACCAATGAATGATGTCCATCTGGTTTAAGTAAATAAAAGTGTACGGCTTTTACTTATAAATATTTAGTAGGTGTGCATTGTTTTCTGAATATAAGGAAGGGAGTTGTTGGATGTGCTTCTGTATATAAATTGCTCAAGGGACCGATCTAAAAGATATAAACCCCCAGGTGGTATGGACCCGCTACAATTGAAATGGTATCAGAGTGACATATTATTAGGAAAAGGGAATGGTAAGCGAACTGTGGCGACCCTAATCAGATCGGGGGCCGTCGAGGGATGCCACAACGAATGACCAGGTATCCTCCAAGGTTTAGTACTTGTGATCATCCAAGTACTCATGTGATGCCTATGAATGACCAGGTATCCTCTAAGGTTTAGTACTTGTGATCATCCAAGTACTCCTTTGATGACTTGCAAATGTCCAGGTATCTTCCGAGTTAATACTTGTGAATGTCCGAGTACTCTTTCAATGCCTGCAAATGTTTAGGTATCAACAAACAAATGTCCCAAGAAAGGTCTGCATACCCCCGAAAAAGGTCGGGTAATCAACTGGTGTTTTTGACAAAGATTAGGCACCCAACAAACAGATGCCCTAAAAAAGGTCGGCGCATTTCCCAAGAAAAGTCGACTAACCAATTGATGTCATTGACAAAGATTAGGCACCAAACAAATAGATTTCTCAAGAAATGTCAGGTAATCAACCAGTGTCCTTGAGAAAGGTCAGGCATCCAACAAGCTAATGTCCCGAAAAGGTCGGTGCATCCCCGAGAAAGGTCACGTAAACAACTTATTGCTCTAACAAGCAACCGAAAAAAAGTTCAAATCCTGGAAAGGCAATTTCCCATCAAGGTGATTGGAGAAAGGTTCAAGTCCTAGACAAACAACTTATTGCTCTAACAGGTGACCGAAAAATGGTTCGAGTCCTGAAAAAACAATTTCCCATCAAGGAGACCAAAGAAAGGTTTTTGGATCTTGGAAAAACAACTTCCTCACATCATCATGTAAGATGATACCCCGATACTTGCCAAACTTGGAATTCGCGCCCTATCTCACTCATTCCCGGTAAGTAACTACAAGTATCCCCTTATTTGTCTTAGTATGTATAATCTTATATTGCTCTTTTTTTTTTTTTTTTTTTTTTTTGGTGGCATAAAGACACCTGGTCCCAAATAAAATATAATCTACTGCATATGCATAGACAAAATTTAGGTATCAATTTGTCTTTGAATGCAACCTCTACGAGCTCACCTTCAAAGAGGGGTAATTGTTGACACCTAAATTTTGACTAAATATTTAAAATTAATTTGAATAGAAAATTAGGGATCAATTTGACCCTAACAAAAATATTTTGTGCATTAATTAAGTCTTAGTTTTTATTTGCATCCATTAATCTTTATTTTCCTCTTTTTGTTACTTATTTTTCACTTTTTTTTTTCGGATAATTTACTAAAAGAAAAAAGGGGCAGCCGCTAGGGCTGGGCCTTTGCACCTAACCCTTTTTCCTCCTTCCCCCTGCACGAACCTGAGGTCCACTCCTTCTCTTCTTCTTCTTGGCCCGACCCCCTCCTTCTTGTCTTCTTCCTCCACCTCTGCAACTTGCGGACAGGACACCTACGACCAAGAGTGGAGTAGGTTGACGACAAAGGGGATGTTTCTCAAATGCCATCAACGCCCTCCTTTAATGCCGAGCATGCCTCAGTGAAAAAGAAGGGATGGGACACCGTTTTGGCCAAGAGAATTCGGTCGGCAAGTTGAGGACCGGCAGCCAATGCTCCTCCGTCAACCGGACCCTCCTCGCCTATAAATTGGTGGGTTGCGATCTCCATCGGCAACGAGTAAGCTTAGAGAACTTCCCTAGAAAGACTTCAGGGGAGGCTCAAAGAGCAAGTGAGCCACGAAGGAAGAGAAATTGGGGCAGCGAGCTTGAACGACCCCCCCAAGAGACATTAGGGGAGGTCGGCAAGTGAGCGAACCCGAGAGAGAGAGAGAGAGAGGCGGGTCAAGCGAGGGTTTTGCGGTTTGAGAGAGATCGTGGCAAAGAAAATAAAATTTGGGGGTTGCGACGTTGCCAGCTACCGTATCCGCATCACAGTCCAGTTACCCACCGTTGTGTTTCTTCCTCAGTGAGCTAGGGTTTCTTTTTATTTCTCTGTGTCTTAGGGTCGTCGGGTCGAAACTCGCGGTCATTTGTCTCATGCGAGTTTCAACCCCAACTGTCCATCCTCTAGCTGCCCCGGATTTTTGCATGTTATCCACCTTGAGTCCTGATGCAATCTCGACCTCGAGTGGTTCGGTTTCTCTCCTCCCAATCAGTGTCCTCCAGGTGTTAGACAAAATTCCCGAGCAAGTATGGCAATCGCAACTGGATTTGCAGTGACCGACAACGATGGTCAACAGCAGTGGCTGGCCGAGCGAAGGCCAACTTGTTGGCTTAGGGGTGGCTAAGACAATACCAACGGAGGCCCGAACTCAGACCAAACATGCTCAGTCACCTTCGCCGCAAATCGTCGAGAGTTGGGGGCATGGGGGAAGTCGGGTCTACGAACGTGATGCTGAGTTGTGAACCGGGTCAGACGCGGGGCACGGATGAGTAGGGTTTGGTCCCCAAACCGGGTTGGGCATGAGTTGCCATTCGGGTTAGGGCTTCATTGGCTTGGGCCAACTGGGCCCGTTTGCATGTGGGTTGATCTTGTGTGGCCTTGGAAGATGCGGGCCTGTTTTGTCTTTCTTTTAAATTGTGGGCTTTAATTAAAAAAAAAAAGAGTTCTGGGCCGAGCCCACGCTTTAGGCCCATTCCGAGCCCTAGCTTCAACGAATAGGGTCGGTCCCAACCTAGGATTCCCACTCAAATCCCTTTTTATGATATATATTATTATATAATAATATTTTAATAATACAAAATATAAAAAATAATTTTATTTTTCAGAAAATCCAAAATATTTTAAATTTTCTCAAAAATCATAAAAAGTCAAAAAATGATTTATATTTTCTAAAAATATCAAAAATCCAAGAATGCTTTTTATGTTAAAAAATAGAAAAAGACCAAAAAAAATTTTTCTCCACAAATGCATAAAAAAATCCTTGAAAATCCAAAAAGTCTTAGGGTTTAAACAAGATTAGGTACCGAAAGAGCATTAGTGATTAACTAGTGCAATCAAGTCCCCAATTCTAATTTCTCTAGTTGCGTAGAAGTGAAATATTTCTCCCAATATTTCACTTGGGTTTCTAATTAACTCACCTCAAATTGATTAGTGGCGACTTCTTTTTAAAATTAACTTATAGGTTAAAAATTCGGATCATAAGTCGTGACTTGGTGAGCTTGGGAGAGCCCGGGCTAAGCCTAATAGACTTAGCAAGCCATTAGCTCCACCGGCGCCCGTGCAATCAAGCGCTGAAAAAGAGGTCACAATATACTGCTTATTTCTGTCAAAATGGCTTGCGCCTTCATATCTTCGTCAGCGAGATGGTTGTCGCCCAAGACATCATTATCAAACGATCAATGCTTCTCAATGATTCTCCTGCTCTTGCACCAATTAAGCTATACTTACAAACATATGCTTTTAGTTAGCTTGATATTTCTACAACTTTCATTAATATAATTTTTTTATTTTCATTTTTTAATTAGTTAAGTTTATCAAATATTTATTCAAGTAATGAGAATACTTTTAATTTTATTTGACCTTTTTCAGATTTAAAATTAATAAAAGATGACAAAGAAACTATCTTTATCCTCTCTATAATGACAAACAAAATTCTGAAAAACAACTGGACAATCCATAGGGGTGCGGTACCATATAACCGCTGAGACTAAACAAATTAAGCACTTAAAAAACTCTCACCCTTTCAAGATTCACCTTTAAGTAGATGAGATCCATTTCAAGTACTCATGACAGCTTTCACTTTGGTTATAAGTTTTACTTGACTAGAATTATTTTCTCCTGGCAATTCTCCATATAACTCCTAAGTTTGAGAGATCTTTGAACAAAAGGAATCAAGAAAGACCCAGCTTTGTGCAGATCTCTTGGTGGCTCCTATATTTAGTCTGCTCATCAATATCTCCAAGCCCTTGGCTTAGCCTCAGCTGCAAATCAATCAACCATTCCTTGCCTCTTGACACACTCTGTTGGTTTAGCTGAATTAAGAATAGATAATACAGTTAAGCAAAGATTTAATAACACAAATAACAAAATTAAAAGAGCTAGATAACTAATAATAGCATAATGATGCACTAAGAATTTTTCAAGAGGACATTACCTCAATCTGACATGAAGGCTCTAACTTCAGCTCGAGTTTGTTGGATTTGAGAATCGGATCAAACATGTTGGAGTTGTATACCCCAGCATCAACTCCCCGTGACTTTCGCTCGATGCACTGCACATTAAAATGAGTGTGATGATGCGGTTGTGAATGGCTGTTAGCCCAAATGCTGGTTGAAATATTTTCATTTTTCCAGTGATTTGTAATTGCTCTTTCCGGAGGCCACCTCTTTTCCTCGAGAAACCGAGCAGGTCTCATCGGGCCGAATTTCGTGTACTTATCAATTGGATAGATTTGCTTCATAGCCATCAACTTATTCCAGCGTTCAAATAGAGTTTGTGCTCTTAAAGCTTGCTCGTCAAAGGCCAATGGTAACTGCCTATAAGAGAGAGAGAGAGAGAGATGTGAGAATGTTGGAATTTGTGATCCAATTTCTGACATGCACTTCTCTAGTCCAATCCAGACAACTCCAATGGACGTGAGAAACAAACAATGAAAAGACAACCAACAAGCTGTCAACTTGTATGAAGACATCCACGCCATCTCTTATCTTTTATAGAACACTCCATCTTTTGTTACTATAAAATAATAGTAGATAGTGGAGACTTCCTCCACCGACTTTGGTAGCCTATATGAAGAAGCAAGTGCTCCATGTTTTGTGTAGAGCTGACCACAAAGTCCACGTCATGTAGCTCCTCCACCACCACATCCTTCAACTATTGTAAAATCATCTTTATAAACCAATGAAACTATCTTTGTCCCATAAACCTTCTCAAAATATCCTACCCATATTTATCTTCCATCAAATGCAAATAATACCATGCATATTTAAATTTTTAACATGGTATCAAAGTTAAGTACATTCGGATGATTTTGGATATTTGTTCTCACTATCCTCAACTAAAGTCAAGGCTAGAGCTTGAGCGAGAGTCAAAAAAGTTGAAGCTGGAGCCGAAGCCAGAGCCAAAACCCAAGCCAAAGCTAGAACTGGAGCCTATGAGAGCCAAAGCCACGGCCGGAGTCTGAGCTATCAACTATAACTAAGAGCATTTTGATGGCCTGAGGCATATGGGATATCGTTGAGGAAAAGACATGCACATTCAAAAAAGTGCGAGTGTGCTGACAAAAGGATTCAAAAAGGTGGAACAAAGTTCTATAGCATAGGACATCATAAGAAAAATTCTATTCAAGTTTGAGCTGATGAATATCACGAAATTGGATCAAGAAGGAGCATTGGAATCTGACATGGAATTCTCTAGTCTAGTCCAAACAACTCCATTGGACGTGAGAAACAATCAATGAAAAGACAACCAACAAGCTGCCAACTTGTATGAAGACATCCACGCCATCTCTTTTCTTGTCTAGAACACTCCATCTTTTGTTACTATAAAATAATAGTAGATAGTGGAGACTTCCTCCACCAATTTTGGCAGCCTATATGAAGGAGCAAGTGCTCTATGTTTTGCATGGAGCTGACCACAAAGTCCACGTCATGTAGCTCCTCCATCAACGCATCCTTCAATTATCGTAAAATAATCTTTACAAAACAGTGAAACTATCTTTATCCCATAAACCTTCTTGAAATAGCCTACCCTTATCTATCTTCTATCAAATACAATTTATACCATACTTCCGCTCACATTTAAATTTTTAACAGAGATAATGCTCCTCAAATCAAGAATGTTTCAATTTATAGGAAGGCTGATTCAAATCACCACATTTGATCTTCAAATGGGAAAGAAATTCTCTAACTTTTGGCTCTTAGAAGAGAGAAACAGTCATAAGAGTGACATAAATAGTGGCAATGACGAACTATACTATGGTCCTTCCTGATCAGAGAGACTTACTGTTGAGTTTAATAATTGAGATTTCCGTTACAAAATTGGCATTGATACCATCTACCCAGGATCAAAGTGAGAACATGCATAATGCATTTTGCTATGCTGCAGTAATAATAGCTTTTGAATACAGATACCTTGAAAAGTCTGAATCCGAATAATTGCTGTCTCCACAATGGTTTCTAGCGAGAACAATTCTTCCGTTCTCCATCCTGAAGTGATGGTCAGGACCAGTCATTTGATGAATCTTTCTAATGATATTGTTGTCTCTTAATCGTGTCAATCCATAACCATAACCATGCAATACTGCAAAAAGAAAAATGTTAAAATACAGATGTCTTAGGTATCTTAGTAGAAGATCTTGGGAAAATTATACATTTTAGAACAATGAAGTTTGACTTTTAACGGCTGCAGTTCTTCTGTAACGATAGAGTACTTAATGTTAATATATTGTGTGATAATTCACCTTGTCCGACCTCATCAAGCTTCCTGCTTCGATACATCTGCATTCAAGATGCATGCTCAATATGACAAAATGAAATGCGGAACAGTTATAAGGTTTGAATCAACGAAAGTTGGTAGTCAAATACTAGGCTATAGACCTGCAAGTGACTCTTGACATGGTTAATGCTGAGTCCCTTCACATTCATTTGCTGAAGAACCGACTTTGGAGTGGCCCCTGACCAACAAAAATCGGGTAATTCCAAGCGGAAATTGATAATACATCTCCATTTTTCTTGCACAATGGAAAGGAAAAAAGAAATTTTCAATTAGAGAATGAAGGGGCAGGAGTTCACTTTCTTGTCCTCCAAGCCTTTCCACGGCTCGGACAAAGGAGAAATGTAGCTGGGGTGTCCATCGTAGCCGAGGCATCTTCGATCTCACATATTGTCGCACTGCTTTCATAGTTTCAGCAGACTCAGCATTCCCATTTCCAGGCTTATCTTCAGCTTCTCTAGTGCTACTGTTGTCATCTTCATCGGAAATGAGGTCATCGTCCTCGGCAGGGCTATCATGCTCATCAAAGGATGCTTCTTCATTCAAGTCAAAGGATGAGAGCTTCTGAGAGGAAACGGCTGGTGATGATTTTTCACCTTTTTCCTCACTCTTGTCTTGGTGATCCTCTGTACTCTCTAGGCTCCTCATGGTTTCTCTCATAGTCGAGTGCTAACAAAAACTGCTTCTTTATAAGTTTCTGCAGTAGCAAGGAGGGGGAAAAAGGAGGAAGTAGTTGAGCAGAATTTAGGAACAAAAGAACAATTGTACCTACTGGAACCTCATTGACACATTTTTGGCAGCCTTTTGGTCACAGAGAAACAAAAAAAAAAAAAAAAAACAAAGGTTAAACACTGAAAAGCAAGTTGATGACCTAGCATTGGTATTTTTATTAAAGAAACTCCGTCTATAACATACATATATATTCAAGAGTCTACATTTTCCAGCATAGTGAAATTTCTCAATGTTTTAATTCTAAAAAAAAGAGAACATTAATTTAGGTTGCTGGCTAACCAAAAGAAATCACTGCTCTTTAAACCTCATCTGTTGAATCATAAAACGGGGAATTATTTTGCCTAAAGTTCATTAGCCACCCGCATCAACGGAAGCAGTTTGGAATCATTTACTTTAGGTGAAAGAATGCCATACTTATACTCCAAATAAACAATTTCACTCATCATTCAGGGTAATTACCTCGGACTGGCTTTCAAAAATTTGTTTCCAGACCCGTGAAGAGACAACATTAATTGTTGAACTGAACAGTATTCAAGTTATAGAGATGGAAATGATGGATGGTTGTACAAAGCAAGAAATCTGAAACCTACTACAATGGAAGTCATTTAGGTACGAACAGCATCCTATAATGCTACCATTATAGGAATATATCTGAGAGGGAACTAAAACACTCGTTGAGGAGATCCTTGGTAATCACATGCATCTCACTAACTTGTCAACCGTGACTATTTTCCCCCTTTTTCGGAGTGACAGTTGGGTTTGTTGTGTGTCGACACTACCAAACTCTGACAAAAACAGCAAAGGTCATTGAAGACTACAAGAGTATGCCTTTTCATGTAACGAAGATCCGTATTGGGGTTGCTAGAAGTCAAAACTAGCCCGTATGCGCCTAGAAAAACCTTGCTCTGTGCGTTTGTGTGTGTGTGTAGAGAGAGAGAGAAAGATCAGGTGCTGAAATAGATCAAGGGAATCAGTAAGAGTGATGATCGGGGTGCTATATCTTGAGAAATTGGAAATTCTGCTTTGGCAAGAAAAGCACACCTATATGAGTGAAAAGGGAGGAACCTCAACACAGATTATCTCCATGCCATACAGACAAACCACTTATCTTCGCGGTATCGCCCTGTGCCCCTCGCTGCAGATTCATCGTGTATTCCTCTCTTCTGATTTATCCTTCTTCGAAGATTTATTAACATCCTAGACGCCACATTTATATTTGGTAGGTGTAATATGAAGAAGCATCTGATTTGTGCTTGAATATCTTAGCAATGGACGACAAAGGAAAAGAGAGAGCGACAGGGAGAGAGACAGAGACAGAGACAGAGAGAGACACAGAGAGAGAGAGAGAGAGAGAGGAGAGGAGGGAGGGAGAGAGAGAGAGAGAGAGAGAGAGACTATGGTATTTGGGTTCTTATTCTTTTCATTAATGAAGCTGTTGCGGTTGAAGTCATTTCCATATTCAGATATTCCAACTTATTGTAAGACCCTTCCCCTCATGCCACGAAAGGTGTGTTTGGTTCAATATTTAGAAAGTCCGTTGAGAAAATGCAAAATAATTTAACCTTAAGGACTTTAGTTAAATACAAAAACTATTTGGTAAACTATGCTTTGAGAAACAATTATGAGGAAAATGCTATTTGGTAAAAAAAAAAACATATTTAAAAAGCTCTTTAGATGAGTAATATTAGTTTTTTAATTTTTATTTATTTAAGATTAAAAAAATAATGTATATAGCTTTTTAATATAAATTTTGACAATAGTGCTAAAAAAATCAAATATATATAATTTTTTTTTTAAAAAAAAGATCAAACCCTGCGTCAATTTGGCAAAGGACTACAATTGTCAGGAAGCCAAATCTAGCACTAGCGACCATCAGTCAAGGTTGCTCGAGGTCAAGTGACATTCGACAAGGGTCGAGCAACCCTAGCAAGGGCCGCCAGAGCTCGCCCAACCTTGGGCAACCCTCAACGAGGGTCGCGTGACCAAATGCGGTGCATGACCCAAGCAATCGCCTCCTAGGTCTCGCAGCCTCAAGCAAGGGTCACTTGAGGTCACAAGATTCGGCAAGTCGCTTGTGTTGCACGCTGCCTAGGTCGCCTGAGGTCATGTGACCTTTGGCGACCCTTGCCTAGGTCGTATGACCCTTGCCGGAGATCACCTAATGACCGATGACCACCGACGCCAAATCTGGGTTGCTAGTGAAGGGTTTGGTCTTTAAATATACATATATATATATATATATTTGTGTGTGTGTTTTTAACATTTATATATTTGATATTTTAGCATTTTAAAAAAATAACAAAGGCAAAAACAGAAATTTGAAGAATGGATAAGGGTAGTTTTGGAAAAAAAATGAGTTTCAGCATTTGACTAAATGCTAAAAACTCAATACTAATCCCTAGTAACATTGGGTTTTTAGTCTTTCCAATATTGATTTTCACTTGAAAGTTATTTCAAAATAGTTATCAAACAATTCAGCATTTCCCTAAGGAATTTTGGAGGCAAAAAAACCCCTTAAAGAATGTTGAACTAATTACATCCGAAGAAATCAATGATGAATGAACCTTCACTTTTTCCTTTTCATGATGCAATAAAACCCCAAAATAAATGTTTGCAGATGCAACAGTTCTCCTTTGGTCTTCATGTGACTACTTTGACCTTTCCTCCTTTGCATAAATCTAGATTAAGTCCAATAGATTGGATCAACCATGAATCGATCAGGCTATTATTGATCATCATCACTCTGGTCACAAGTTATGAAAAACGAGCAATTGAAAGTCGTCTAAGCTATCGTAGCACTCGGGTTTGACTTGGTCTAGTACGACCGTCGCAAAAGACTAAGAAGCCTCATGCGTGTAATTTGATTTTGTCTTTCCTCTTGTGACTATCGTAACTGTTTGACCTCCAAGAAAATGCCGTCGTTGTCACCGTGACAATCCAGGCTTCGTTTTTTTTCTTCAAATAGCTTGAGATTTTCAACTGGGTGTCAGAATGTGGGGCCCGTTCTCTTCATCTTGATCAACCCATCAATGTCATCCTTACCGAAGCCTCGACTTTCTTCCCCAAGTCATGGCACTATTTCCCTGTCCTCACTCTCTCATTTTCAGCGTTCACATCAAGCTATGACTGGACATAATCCGTGAGACATGTGATGAGACTTGAATTCTAGACCCACTTTGAAAAGTATTGACATAAAAGAACAAAAAAAAGGGGAAAAGATGTAGACGGTGGTCCATTCTGATGGACTTGGCGTCCAGCATTTCAAACTGCCGTGGGAATAGAACCTTTCTCCTTAATTTTCAAAGGCCTTGACAAAGATTAGATTAGATTAGATTAGATTAGATTTTTTTTTCCCAGATTTACATAATTATATCAAGTTTGATGAGCTATGTGGGGTTGAGTCCTGCTAATTAGAAAAATAAAAATTAATTAGTGAAGACTTGCAGTTGTATCACAAGTGGAATTGTTGGAAATCTTGCGAGAATCTAAGATATTCAATTTGCAATTTTTAAGAAATTCATAATATTCCCTTCCCCCATAATGCAGATTTAAAATTCCCTTGATTTACTCTTAGAATATGAACATTCAAACGTTCCTTCGTTTTCCTGAGGAAAATTGGTTGCCAACAGTTGGTTATTACGATGTTTTACATTTGTTGATACTTCAAGTCAATTATTTTGCTAAAAAATATGTTCGTTTTAAATAGGTTTTATCATAGTTACTGTTTAATACTGCTTACGTACATTATTTGTTATGTAGACATTCATGCCTTTACGAGAATTTGTTAATATTTAATCAAAAGGAGCGTGAGATATTGTTTAGAATTTACAATAAAATTATGATGTAGACTGTATTTTGAACTGGTTACTGAATATCGAACTGTCCCGTGCTAAACCTAGGGTCAATCAAGGGGCTACCAGGAGGAGAGCCAGCCACCACGGTGGTGACGGAGGTGGTGGGAGCCTGGACAGCGGTGGAAGAAGGCGGCATTGTAGGCATAGAAGAAGAAGAAACGGAGAACAGACCCTGGGAAAGCAAAATGTTGGCCCAAGAACCCGAGTGTGCCATTTGGTCAAGCTTAGATAACTTCCGTGGAGGGTGAATCTTGGCAAAGAGCAATCCCAAGAAGATGTACATTAAAGCAAGAATGATGGAATCTAACCCTTGTTGAGAAGCTTTTTGCAAAAGTCTATGGTCGTGAAACGATCTGAGAGTCCGGCCAGGATGGACGGAAGAGATGGAGGGGTAGAAGAAGGAATGCGATGATCCTGATCAAAACCACCTGATCCAACGATAGTGAGGAAGTCTCAGTTCAACTTCTCAACAACGTTTCACGCGGATCTCAAAGGAAAGGTAAGATTGACACAGCGTGACCCCTGTTTAATCTTACAGGCTCTAGGGGTAAACTCGATGAGTTTTAGAGTTGGGAGCTAGTGATATTAGTGGATATAACCCAACAGTGAATACCCAACATGTTTTCTTCTTGGACCCTTCAAGGGCCACCAACCAAGGGGGGTTGGACTGACGAGTAGTGTCACCTATGCCGGTCGGATGAACCATACCCAAACCCTCAAACTAAGTAAGCTCATCCTATTTGAGAAGGTCCCGGTCTATCCACAACCCAAAAGGACGAATACCTATTAGCCCTCCTCCTCAGCTTAACAATCGCCGGGATAGCGCGGCGACGACCTATCCACCAATCAAGGAAAACCCTCGTTGAAAAGTGAGCTCACTTATAGATAAAGACTCTCCGTGTCCAATGCAAGTCACAAACCCTAATGCCTTAACTTGTTATCCATGGGTACAAGGCAATCTCTTGACTGGAGCTCTGGCGGACTATGCAAGATCAGATCGCGCATCAGTACTGGTCTACCTTCAATTGTGAGGTCATGGAGATATATTTAGTATTGCTATTTTTTTTTCTTTAATTTCATGAGACACGAAGAACCATTATGGAGCATGAGATGCGAATGCAAACTTAGGACCTCATATTTTTCCAAGACTTTTAGAAAGAGCTTGAGACTGCACTTGTCTTAATCATTCAAGACATGCGAGAGGTCTTCTTCTTTTGAGTTTCTTTTATGTAAAGAAGAGAAGGAAACAAAGCTCACACCGGTGAGGTTTGACGAGAAGACGTGCGTGGAGAGAGCTGCTCGATGTCAAAACTATCTATATAAGTCAAAAATATGGACTTAATCGGTTTAAAGAACGTGTAAAGTGTTTCATAGGTTTTCAGGTAATCGGATCTAATATTAAATAAATGTAGGACGCTTGACCAACTCAAAAAAGAGAGAGAGAGAACCTTTATAATTTGTCTTATCCTATGGGTACACTATATTGACGCTCCAAAGAATCTTTTCTATTTTATTTCATGGATGAAGACTTCCGAACCTCTCCATTAAAACATGCTATCAAGTAATTCATGTCTGTCCAAATATTCTAAATATAATGTATTAGTATGAAACGAGTCAAATGACCATGAAAGAGAAAAAAACACCGCTAGCAAGCATGTAATCACAGACCGACTTTTATAAATGAGAGGAAATTGCTAAATCAATCCTAAACTTATTATAGAGATATTAATTCATTTCTAAACTTTTAAATCTTATCAATTTAGCCATAAAATCTTTGTGCAAAATTTTAATGTAGCAATTTCTAATCAATTTTCGCTGAAAATCATTGACGTGATGATGTGCATGTAAGACATCTAGCAATTTCAAGTGAAAATTGACCAAGAAAACTACATTGGAATTTTTCTCAAATATTTAAAACTAAATTGACAAAATTTAAAAGTTTAGAACTAAATTAGCATTCACACAATAAATTTAGGACTAATTAGGTAATT
Source organism: Eucalyptus leucophloia subsp. euroa (assembly GCA_017140325.1). NCBI lineage: Eukaryota > Viridiplantae > Streptophyta > Magnoliopsida > Myrtales > Myrtaceae > Eucalyptus > Eucalyptus leucophloia. The sequence continues at coordinate 34,145,042 of CM029472.1, read as the reverse complement.
TTCCCTATAAACGCCAAATTGCATCAATAACAAATATTTTGTGATCGCGGCATTACACATTTATAAATTCCCCCAATCACACTATTCATAAAAGAATTAATGCAAAAATCATAATGCGTACTTTATGCATGCCAATTTGTAGATCAGTTGGGTCTACGCTTAGGCAGTTTGGATCGACGTAACTTCTCAAATGGTATGATAAAATTTTAAAATAAAGCGTGCACATATATTCTATCGCCAAATTAATACATCTTTAATTGATCTTTTAATTTATGCATATGATGAAATCATATATTAAGATAGTCCTATTCGATTCATTAATAAAGAATCACATGGTCCCAAGACTGATGTCTAGAGTGTTGAGTTGTGGTTGTATGTTGCTTTGGGGAGTTCATTCTTCATCGTCGAAAACTTCATTGTTAGTGGGAAAAAATTAAGTGTTGGACCCAGCAATATACGGACTACAAGTTTATGAGGTAATGTCACGCCCGATCTTCGAGCGCACGCACATCCTTCGATGGTCAACTAAATTGCGACATTCCCACGATGCGTCGCCGACCCAATCAATTCATGCACAAGCAGAAGCGAAATAAACAATCCTCAGACAAAAACCAACTTAGTATAAAAAAGTAGGACAATCAAATCAACCAAACATACTTTTATAAACAAGCTAGTTTATACACAGAGCCAACTCTAAGGTTTATGTACAGAAGTCTAGATCAAAAAGGGCTACGGAGCCACCTAAACTCTAGACTCTTTAGTCTCCGACTCCGGGTTTTCCACGGCACCATCAGGAGTGTCGATATCCAAAGGGTGCCCTATTTCCCTCTTCTTGGTCCTAATGAGAGGCTTGTCGAAACCACCCAAAGGACCCTCCCGACTCCCGTTGGGCTTGTGAAGATACCACGCCTTGAAAAAATGAGGTACCAAGTGCGGTAGGCCCTCATCGACCCAAACGGTGGACTCAATAAGCTCACGGGTCAGGCTGGTCCCGGAAACTGGAAAATAAGAGCGCCGGAAGTCTACCTTCCTCAGGACTCCATAACGCACATGACATACCTCCATTTAGGGACCTGAAAAGATGAAACCCGCGACGGGGTGATACAACATCTAGTGAGTTCATGCCTTAAACCCTGATTAGGAAGGTAATATACCAAGAGGCAGTCTAATCACTCATCACAGAAGACTTATCTCGCCTCAACATCTCCCTGCATGCTAGTCCAGCTCATATAACACATATATATGCAATAGATGCAATCAATAATTGAAACGCCTCACTTTCAAATCAATCAATCAATCAATCAATCAATCATAGAGGTCCCGATTATAAGGCCAAATCGTGATGACACGTCTCATTTCATGCCACACAATTTTGTTCCGTAATCAGGCGCAATCATCTTAAACATTCAAGCGTTCCAATTAATTATAGCCCTATGGGCACGGCCTACTCGACGTTTGGCAATCTTCCGGTGTAACCAGGCATCGTCTCGCCTCATCAAGCATGGCAAGATCTACCGCTAGACGGCATTCCCGAAGGAGCATCGGTCTGGCCTCTACTGTGATCCGGTATCCGTTGTCAGGAGCATTCCATATAGGAGTAACGTTTACCCGACGCACATCAAGTGAGGGGTTCTCATAACCATCACATGATCATCCAATCTCGGCCAAGGACATTGTGCTTTGCACTTAAATGCCTTAATTTAAATAATGAACTTGGTATATTTTCTTTATATTAAAAACTCTCGGTAAAATAATCGTGTCTAGGTACACGGTTAGATTGAACCATAAAAAGCGATATCCTTCCTTTTAAAAATCCCACTATTTGATATAATACTAAAAAACATTTTTGGTGTCAAAAACCGACACTCGGTATTTTCTAATTAAATACCAAATTTTCATAATCTTGAAATAATAACTTAAAATCAACAATCATCACTCAATTGCGCAATCTAACAATCAATTGCACAAACTAATTACACCACGACAATCAGCACGAAATTCTGACAACCAGTTATCCAAGTATAATTTTCGGAAAATATTAAATAATTAAATAAATTACGAAATTAATTAAATAAATACCAAATAATTAGATAAATGCTTAATTAAGCCAAATACACTAATCTAACCACCTAATTGGACCTAATTAAATAACATACTAAGCTAGATAAATCACACAATCTAATTAACCATTAACTAAACTAATTTAACCACCTAATTAGCCTAATTAACCAACTAAACCACTAATTACACTAATCTAACCACCTAATCCAATCTTAGTCTAAATTAAACCTCCCCTAAGCATAATTAACTCCCTAAGTAGAGTTTAGCAAGTAAACTCACCAGTTTGATGAGCCAATGAGTTAGCACGGCGACGGCAGTGCAAAGGCAAGCGAGACTCAACCCTTAGCGACACCCGAGGAGGCCCGAAAAGGGCCAAAAACGAGCCATAAAACTCACAGCCCAACTGTGAGTTTTGGTTTTGCTTGCTGGCCGAAGGAGTGGGATCGAGCGGCTAGTTTGGGCTGGCGGATGGCGGACGGCGGTGAGGACAATTAGCCAAGGACGGTAGCAGCGAAGCTGCGACAATGGCCAAGGCACGGACGATGGGCACTGGTTGCGGGCACGAGGAACGTCGTGTGAGAGGGATGGCGCGCAGGCTTAGGTGTGATGGCAAGAGGGGCTGGTGATCGGTTTGACGGCAGCTCAGACAGGCGCGCGGTCTTGGGGGTTTAGGCGGTTGATGAGCTAGCCTAGAATGGAGGGCTTGTTCTCTGGTTTGCTAGCTAGTTTTCTCCTTCTAATTTAGCAACAAAGGAGGTGAAATGCTAAAGAAGAAGAAGAAGAAGAAGGGCTACTGCTGGAAAGGAGGGTGACAAGGCCTTCAATGCTCCCCCTAAATATCCCAAAACGCTTGAGTTTATGGCCCAAAAGTCTTCAACTTCATCCACAGCCAATTTCCCTTCCAATCTTCCTCCACAAGCCACTCTAGGTGTCCAAAATGTTGCAACCCTCATGGCCTACGAATTTTGTGTCATTCCTCAACCAAAGCCATTCAATTTCACTCCAATTAGCTCCAATTTGGTGACTAAAAATTCCAGCAAAGGCATCCACATTAAATCCATGATTTTCCTCATCATTTGATCCAACAAGAAGGCCAAAAGTGCACTCAATTTAGCCTATCCGAATTTCTCGATCCAATTTTGCCAAATCTTGATTTTTCGTCAAAAATCCAAGCTTGCCAAAAATTCTTCGAACGATGAGTCGACGTTTATAAAATAAATCGTGACATGACAAAACTTTCGATTCTTGAAATCGGGTTCACTTTCGTTGTTAATTTCAGCCGAACGCAATATTAGTGTGACCTAACCTACCGGGTAGCTTTTACGAATTTTTAGCGCATTTGACCCGTGGTCGATTATTTTTTATCCACATTATGCATCTTTGACTCATAGGCGACTCTCGCTTGTCGTAAAAATATCTAGATTTCAAATACGAGTACAAGGTACAAAAAAGACAGAAAAATCAGTTTAGTGTCGTTCGACACGAATTTTGCAATTGGAATCACCCACGCTTTAATTACATGCCTCTGTCGAATTGACCTATCTCCGATCTCTAATCGATTTTGACAATGTCGAATTGACCCTTCAAAATTAGCACGGTCGAGCAATCGATTTCTGATCGAATTCTCAAGTATGTCATGTTTATATTCCTTAGTGCCTTCACCTGATAGATTAGTTATCTCGTGAGTGATCAGCTCAGAGAAAAAGACTATAGGCACATCGATAAAAAGCCCATTTTATTTAGTCAAAAGCAAGGTTGAAAATTAAAATGTCATAAGTAAAGCCCAGCTGAAAAAGGCCAATGGATAGTTTAAGCTATAGCATAGGTGAGGAAAGTAGCTTGTAAATGACATTGGGTTAAAAAAAAAAAAACAAAGTAAGGGAACGATGCCATGAGGGGACTAGAAGATTAGTTAGATCCACTTCTTTTCAAGAACCATAAGCTTCATTGAAGGACCAAAGTTAGAGGTAATGAAACTAATGGGATGGAACTCAAAAGTTAGTTCAATGTTCAATCTTAAAATTAGACTTTTGCTTGTTTGATCAAGTGCCATAACTTTTCAATAACTTAGATCATTTTGTCAAAATAATTTATTGTAATATAAGTTGACGTGAATGGTTTGGTCATTAAGCTGCCCTTAATAGTTCACGTCAAACATTAATATTGTCTTCGCCTACTCTATTAATGTATTTGGAGTAGCCAGTCCTGAGTATGTCTCCAAATCATCGGGGTGTTCTTCGTCTTACGGAGCAAACCCTCCAAGTTTCCGGGCACTACCTGATAATTATGCCATCTTAGTTTGCAAAGTGGAACTCATCATATCGAATCGAGTGGCATATGCGGCATACAAATTCCAGATCCAACTCATTGTTATCGCTAATATCTATTCTATTAGGAACCTTACCACCTAATTTCAATTTTCATATTAAAGAACAATGAAAGTTTTGAACCCTTCTACCTGAACCTCCAATATAAGCTAGTGGTTGCCAGGAAAAAAAAAAAAAAAGCTGAAATGTAATATGTTAGGAATTTCACTTTCATGGCCCCTCCTACTTAAAGAAGGAATCACCCTCCTTATTCAGATTGAGCTGGCGTCATGTATGGAAACATAACAGGTCGATTGTTTGAAGGATAATCATTGGCACTCAAGGCATCCGCATATCACTTAAAACTTGCAAGAAGTCCCTAAAGATTTGGCAACCCTCAAATCGTGTTGCGTCAAAGTTGAAAGGTCAACACTTCCGCTATGAATTGTGGGGGAAAAGTACACTATCAGTGCCAAAACTTGTGTATGGCGCTCACTTTGGTGCCAAAAGTTTCCGTCGGATCACTTAAGTGCCAACAAATTTGAAAAACAATCATTTCAGTGCAAACACCGATGAAATTGGCCAAAAATCCAATGTGACACTTTTTTCATTAATTTTTTAAGCCGACGTGGCTCATCGAAGAGTACAGTCACCCATCCAAACAACAAAACAACGCCATTTTGCATCTTTCCTCCAACTTAGAAACCCTAAATCCCCAAATTGAGAGAGAGAGAGAGAGAGAGAGAGAGAGAGGGCACATCGTCTTCTTCTACATCGAAGACCAACACCAGCAGCGGCACCAGCAATGGCACTAGTAGCAGCACCAATAGAGGCACCAGCAATAGCACCGGCACCACCACCACCACCAGCAACAAACCAGTGGCACCTTCGACCCCTCTTATTCCTCATCCTCCTCCACCCTCGTTTCCTATTCTTCCTACCACTTCTTGCTTGAGCAACAATCTCAATCTCTCCTCGCTCACTTGGTCAAGCAACTACAATGGTGGCAAAGCGATGGTGGCCGAGCAATGGCAAGTGAACGATGGTGGCCAAGCGGCAAGCGGCGGAAACCCTAATTTCAATCCCCATGAGCTATACGATGTCGTTTCTGTGAGGATGTCCACATATAACGGCAAAACAACATCGTTTCTTGAAGATGATGGAAAATGACATCGTTTTAAAGCTACCATGGCTTTTTTTTTTAAATATAAAAAGCTACATAATTAATCTGGCAAGAATCTCTCGCTGGTGGCACCAAAGTGATCGTTTTTCTTCGATTTGGTACTTAAGTGATCAGACGGAAATTTTTGGCACCAAAGTGAGTGTTATACATAACTTATGGCACTGATAGTGTACTTCTCCCGAATTGTGAAGTAGAGTATCAACACACCCATTTCCTCGCATGTCTTCTCAATATATTGTATGTCATACTCCACCTTATTCATACGTCTGGAGGGAATTTTTCAACTTGCCTTCCCTACATTATGTACAAGACCTTCAACTCTTGATGTCTCATTGGGGGTGGGTCTAATATATTGAACCCCTCTAAGTATGCTGGCCACGGAATCATAAAGCTAGCAAAGACCGTTCGGCACGCATAAGTTAATGTGGTGGCAAATGTACCGCACATAGAAGAAATTTCCATTACAAATGAGATATAATTGTTGGGCTAGACTCCAAATCAAGGGAATGTTCACTCTGGCATTATCTAGCGTGATGTTGAGAATTTTATCGGAGATGCCAAATTCATTGACAACTCTCGTTATTTTGGCAGCCACGTTTGGAGAATCAAGTGGAAATATTTGCTTTTTGAACGTAAGAGCTCGATGACATATTTCCCATTCCCATTGACCCAATGTGACGACACAATGTACTTAATTTCTAAGGTAAGTCCATAAATCCGAACTGAAATAGACTCTGAAATTGTCAATGAATTTGGCATATCCGAAGTCAAATCCACCAATGTCGCCCTTTTCTCTTTATACAGGACTCGTAGTTTCTAGAGATCTGTTCCCTGCGGAACGACTTGAACTGAGCTTGCAAAGTTGTCTGCATGTAGTGGTCCAAGTGGTGATCTTTAATGAAGCTAAAGGGTTGCTCGGCAATAAGACAATAATATACAAGCTTCCACTTACTCCTCGTATCGCCATACTTAAACGAGTTTTAAATATGCGACATGCTTGAAGAGTGTTAGAATAATATAAAATTGATTTTCGAAGATTCGAGCACCTTGGTTGCTAAGCTCCAGATTTTATTGTTAGAATTCCTCAAAAGGCCTTGATTTGTGGTGGGCATCAGGAGAAAAAGAAAACGAGTCGGTGTGTTGATGTTTGTGAAGATTGAAGAACAAAAAGTCTACAAGCATTTAATGAAGAATACGTACTCAAGAGGAAGACAAAGAATGCAAACAAAGTCTTTAAAGAACCCGACCAAAAAAAAAAAAAAAAATTCTTTAAAGAAAGTCTCCATGGATTGATACGTTTGTTCTTCTGCATTTATTGATTGTGTGCCGTTTCTTCTTTTTGCTTTGTGAACTTTATTGTCAGAAGGAGTGTCGAAGACTCCATGTATCTGTTAAGTGTGAGTGTTCTGCTTTTATATAAAGATAGAGGGTGAGTGTTGTAGATTGACAAAGGCCACCGGAAAAGTATTCTAAGAACTATTTCTCCCTCCAACTTGTGCCTCATTCCAAATTTCCAAAATAGCCATTATTTTTTGGTTCCAACATTTGGTATCAAAGCTAGAAATGACATCTACTTATTCCACTCAATTACAACTTCCAAAGCTGAATGGAAAGTATTTCAACAATTGGTCCATCTAGATGAAAGTTCTCTTCAAATCGCAAGATTTGTGGAATCTAGTTGAAAATGGCTTTACGAAGAAAGCGATGCCAAAGCATTTGAGGCTTTAAGAAAGAAGGAGAAAGATGCGTTGGTGGAGTCCCGAAATAAAGATCAGAAAGCATTGTATGCAATCTTTCAAGTAGTGGAGGAAACGATATTTGAAAAAATATCGAGTGTGAAGGCTGCGAAAGAAGTGTAGGATATTTTGCAAAAATCCTATAAAGGCAATGACAGTGTTCAACAGGTAGGGGTGATTGGGTCCAAGGTGGGTAGGGTCCAGACTCCATATCTGAACCCTAAACCCGACCCTATTATAACCCGTTCCCTTTTTTTAGACCCCATACCCAACCCTGTTTACACTAGACCTTGTACTTGAACCACTCTGTTTTTCCAATCCGGTTCCAAAGTCAATCATGTTTCCACTAGAACCTATTTTGCAACCGTTGATATCATATATGGCTTCGAATTTTACATTAATACGCAAGAAAACAACATAATCCTCATAATTTCTATTGAAACATTAAGTACACGTAATCAATAAGTACATGAACTTTTTAACTAAATGAAAAACTAAGGATCCGCAAGGTTCATTATCCCAACCAAAATCATAAGGCAAAGCAAAAATCCTAACATTGTATAAACATTAGCAACAAACATGGGTCTAATATTAGTCTCATTCCCATAATTACTACATAAAGCTGTTCATTTATCTAAAATGATTAGCAAATCTCTACTGCAAACATAACTCCTCCCGCAAAAGTGAAATTAGGCGAGCCAATCCACGTAATACAAAATCTCTAACAAAGACCTGAAATTTATATATAAAGAAAAATCAACAGGAAACCATGCTTTAGAGACATATGCAAAAGTTATGGTTTAATAAAATCTATTTATTTACCACAAAATCAGATTTTCTACAAATGAAGTCTATTTTCCAATGATAATGTCTTCGGTAAGACAATCCAAATCTAAAAACCAAAAAACTAGACTAAATAAAACATTCACTTAATAGATAGTTATGCGAATGAGTTACAAGATAGATAGAAATACATACGACTTACCCACCTCAAATTTTTCAGCATTCTCAATGCACCCTTCAACATTGATCGGCACGCGAACAGCTCTCAAATAATCTTGACTGCAAATGAAACCTTCCACCACTCTAGGAATCAAAGAACTTCGAAAGCCATCAAGTACACGTCCCAATGTACTAAAAGTCAACTTGAAAGCAATGGTAGTCATGGGAATAGACAAAATATCTCAAGCCATCGGATATAAGATTTTATACTTTGACGTAGTACTCTTCCACGACATCAAAAGGTTGAGATTAGGGACATCTTTACTTTTAGTTTCAAGATACCAATCAAGCTCAGATTTTTTTTTCATCCAACACTCTTTTCTTCATGTGGAGAAAGCTTTTATGCCAAGCATAGATTTCACACTCATTGCCATCAATATCGACATTGAAGCACTGGTACTATTACTCACACTTGAACCACTAAAATTCTTTACTTGAAAAACCAACAAAAGATTGCTCATAAAATTTATATAAACATTCCAAGGCAACCTTCACTTTATCATGTATCTCATCAATTTTTGTTTCATCATCATAAATTTGTTCAAAAAAGAACTTAATATAATTCAACTTCTTTGTAGGATCCAATGCAACCATAATCAACACCATCATATTTGCTTTATCCAAACTTTCATAATATTTGTCAAACTTCTCTTTCATTTTTATACCCATAGCTTGAATCTTTGAGTCCAAGGAATTTACCGCATTATTCAAATATTTATACAACATAGCCATCCTCTCAAAATAATCATTTAAAGTAACATATGAACTCCCCGACATCCTTTTGGTTGCATCATAAAAACCGTTTCAGAAGTTTAGAAAGAATGATGGCATTTTTCCAATCTTCATCTTGAGGAGAATCATTGTCAATCTCCCTGAAGAAAGATAAATCATATTCTTCCAACCTTTCAAAAGTTTTTATGAACTTTATGGTGGTGTCTAACATTATGTAAGTGGAGTTCCATCTAGTTGCAACATTAAGACAGACTGAACCCTCATATGCAATTATCTCACTCTTAATACAATATTTGAATGTCTTAGTTCCAGTGGGAGAATTCCTCACATACCTAACTATGTTTCGAATACGTGCAATAGAATCATGTACCTTATTCAATCCATCTCTTACCATCAAATTAAGTATGTGAATAGTGCACTTCTTATGTAAAGCATTGCCATTCAAAACCAAAAGCCCTTCTCTTGAAAATTTTCCTTCAAATAATCAATAGCCACATCATTTGCACTAGCATTATACATGGTTATTGTAGATATCTTTTTTTCTATTCCCCAGTCATGAATGCATTTCTCCACCATTTTCCCAATATCCCAAACTTTGTGACTACGCATCACCACATAATTGATGATTCTTTTATGCAATTTCTAGTTTTCATTAATAAAATGTGTACTGAGATATAAATAATTCAAATTTTGAATGAAACTCTATATATCAGTTGTGAGTGTAATCATAGATTTAAGTTTACCAAAGTAAGGTTTCAAACAATTTTTTTCACTCAAATACAATTTCATGTAATCTCTAGCCACCGTAAATCTTGAAAGATGTTGGAAAAGAGATTGTAATTCAGTAACAAAATCACGAAAACCAACACGTTCAACTATGGAAAATAGTTGTTCATCAATAATAATTATCCAAGCAAGCATGTGACTATAATGTTCTTGATCAAACTTCCACGTCGTTAAGACGCTATCACCACTAGTAGTATTTTCCCATTCCTTGCCAGTTACATCTTTTTTACGTCGTGTAAACAACATTTGCCTTTTATCTACATGAGGATACCTTTTGCACTTTTTCATGGGCTTCCGCATAGTAGATGTTCCATGATCAACATTATACATATATCAAACCCCATGATGAATGCACTTCACCATGTTTTCTGTATTTTCTCATCTATGATTCTCAAAAAATTATCCCAAGCCTCTGATTGATTAACTCACTTTTTACCCAAAAGAGGACGAGAGTTAGGTGCCCCCACCTTGTTTGTGCACCCATGGTTGCAGATTCTACTTCATTAGCTCCATGGAATGGCAACTCCATAAGCAAAATCATTTCATTATGTCCATCCCCTTCCCTTGATATTTTTTTGTCTTGATCCATCAACTAAAAGCAAAAAGAGAAAATCAACCCCAGATAAGCGCAACTGAGACCTGCAAGGAAATCATAAGAATCGCACATCAGCTTTGGAGAAATTGAAGCAAGGTTGATATGCAAACCTTGCAGTAGCAAAGATCTCGGAGATGAGAAAGTCGAATAGTTTGGACGTAAGCTTTTGCATTTTGATTTATGTAGATATATTGTGAGCTTATCTTAAATTTCTCTAAAAACTATTAACCTAATTTGCCATTGATCCTCCTTGTAGAATGCCCCCACCCAATCACTTTTTAAGTGTGGTTAATGGAATTCTCGATGAAAGCATCAAAAGGCAAAACAGCAAAATACCTCATGTATGCTAAACAATTCGCTATCAAAGTGGACATGTTCATACACCTGTTTTACACTTATAATGAACTATTTGTAACATCCTGAATTTTCAATCATATTTTCAATTGAATAAATTGGGCATTTCATCGATGCGCCTATAGTGCTATTCTCTGAACCGATCACTCATGAGATAACTAGACTATCTAGGAAAGTCAATAAGGGATTTTAATACAAAAGACTTGAGAATTCGACCAGAAATTGACTGATCGACCGTGCTAATCTGCAAGGGTCATTATGACACAATTAAAAATCGATCAAAGACCGAAGATAGGTCTATTCGACAAACGTGCATGATTAAGTGTGGGTGATTCCATCAGATTACAAAATTTTCGTCGATCGGCACTGGACCGATTTTCTGTCTTTTTGGATACCCTGTGTCCATATTTGAAATCTTGAGATTTTCACGACAATCGAAAATTATCAATATGTCGAAGATGTACATCGTGGCTCGAAAATAATCGACCACAAATCAATTGCACTAAAAATTCTTAAAAATTACCTAGTAGGTTAGGTCACGCTAAAATCACGTCAGATCGAAATTGACCGCGAATCTAAACCCGATTTCAAAAATTGGAATTCTATCATGTCACGGCTTATTTTAGGAATGTCTACTCATCCTTTGAAGAATTTTTGGTGATTCTGGAATTTTTACGGAAATTCGATTCGGACGTTTCGGAAAATGAAGGGAAATTCGGATTGGCCGAATTGAAGTAATTTTTTACTTGCAAACCGAGCCACTTGACGAGAGGGAATTATAAAAATTATGTGGACTTTTTCTACATCAAAATTGGACATCAATTTGGGAATTTATCGAAGAAATTGGAAGCTCAAAAGGTGAAATTCGGAGCTTTGTAGAGGAGGCTGGATTTTGGTTTCAATTTGGATAATTTGGTGGATTTTTATTGCAAGAAAGTAGTAAGGGACATAAGGGATATTTATAAAGACTTTAGGGGGACAAAGCATTAATCATTTTGAGATAGATATTGACTTTTTGCCCTCTGCTTTTTCTCTCTCACCCTCTCGATCCCTCACACCTCATTCACGTTGTTGCCGCCTCTGCTTTCTCTTTCATTACAAGCCAACGTCGTCTTCACTTTTTCCCCTCCTCCACCGAAGCATCCCTCAATTTCTCTCTCTGCCACCTTCATCTCCACCAAGTCTTGTTCCCTCCAGTCAACTAACTTCAAACTGCTCCATCGAAGTTGACCGCCCCATCTTCATCAACGGCCATCTGTCCGCGATTCTGCCCCTTCGGTCAAACTTCAATATCCAACGCCCCTTCGCTTCGGTTTGTTGACTGCTTCGCACGTCCCTGTAGCCAACCGAAGCCAGCTCACCACCTCGCCGGTCCACGTTTTCAGTCCCAGTGACCAGCATCTCCACCGAGTCTTCATCCCACAGGCCCAGCAATCTTCCGAGCTGAAGTCAACCCATCAGCCACATGAAATCCAGCCGCAAGCGTAGCCCTACCAAGCAGAAACCGTGGGCTTGCTCGGACCAATTTTTGGGCCCGATTCGTGCCCCGTTAGCATCGCCGTTTTGGAACTTGTCAATCCTCGCCGCATCCCCGACGTTTTGATCTGAGCGAATCATTAAACAAGTGAGTTTAACTCACTAATTCTTGCTTATTAAGTTAATAACGCTTTAGGGTTGATTAGTTTAGGCTAAATATGGATCAGGTGGATAGTTAAATTAGATTAACAATTTAATTAATTATTGATGCATGTTAGATGGTTAGTTTAGTGCAATTATGGCCTAGACAAGCTCTAGTATTTATCTAGAGTGGTTCGAAAATTTTCCAAGCTCGTCTTAGCTTTTAGTTAGGCTTTACGAGCCTAAGTCCTATTTATTGGCATTTATTAATTATTTTCCGTAATTATTTAATTAATTATTTATTTTCCAAAAATTAAACCGGAATAGCCGGTGACTAGATTTTTATGTTGATTGCAGTTGTGTTGTCTATTTATTTAATTGTGTTCTAATTTATGCTGATTGTGTGTGATTTGTGAATTTGGGAATTTATTTCTAAATTTATTTAATTTCAGTAATTAAGTAGAAAATCACCGGACGTCGGTTTACAACACCAAAAATGAATTGGTGGATTGTGGAAATTAGTGGGATTTTCAAAGATAAAAATATTATATTTTGGCTAAGGCCGACCGTGTACCCACACACGATAATTTTTATCGAGTATCCGTAACTTGAGGAAAATAGGCCAAAATATTACTTTGATTGAGGATTCTAAGTGTGAAGCACACAATCCTTGGCCGAGAGTAATTAATCGTGTGATGGTTATTAGTCACATTAAGAGGACTATTGAAAGATGAAATGATGTATGTTGGGTGAGTGACAGTGTGGAATAGGACCTGGAAACCGCCGAAGTATGGTTGTGTCTGTTAGGCCATAATCAACCGATGATGTATGGTTATGCCCATCGGGCCATAATCTACCACCGAACTTAGAATCGGTTGTGTCCATTGGGCCGTAATCTACCACCGAACTTGGAATCGGTTGTGTCCATCGGGCCGTAATCTACCATCGAACTTGGAATCGGTTGTGCCCATCGGGCCGTAATCTACCACTGAACTTGGAATCGGTTGTGCTCACTGGGCCGTAATCTATCGCCAAAGATTTAGTAGGGCATGCCCGTTGAGCCATAATTCAATGTCGGAGATGAGTGATTGAAATGACCATGTGATGGTCCTGTTGTCTTGGAATCGACTAGGTTGATTGATCGATGATTCGATCTAAATTTAATGATTTGATGTGATGATGTGATTCGATGAATTGCTTATTGAATTGACTTACAGAAAAGAACTGAGACCAAGGTAAGCCTTCTAACTCGTGTTGTGCTTAGGCAGCCCTTTGGGCGTATTTTCTTCATAGTCGGGTCTTAGGGGGTTGAACTTGCTAAGACATCATCTCACCCCGTTATAAGATAACTTTTTCAGGTCCCTAGTTGACAGCGGTGGAGGACCTGAAGCCCGGATTTTAGGAGGTGAAGCCCAAAAAATTAGCAATCATGTCTGACTAGTTAGTCATAGGACAATTCTCTTTTGTTGAAAGTCGCTCCCTTTTTGTAGGTTTCGGTGTATAAACTTATGTGTTTATAAAAAGGTATTTTGTGAAAAATTGGTCCTACTTTTTATCACATCTTGTTGTTGTCTGTGGATTTATTAATTGCTTTCGCATGCGTATTAAATTGAATGGGTCGACGATGCGTCCTAGAACATCGCTATTATATCGATCAAGCAAGGATGGGCACGTGCTCGGAGGATCATGATGTGACACTATTACTTACGATTTTTAGTGCTATTCTTGCTCAGCGTGTTGCGTGCCTCTTGAGAAAAGTTGTGCAGGAGATAAAGCAGCACATATCAACTCAGGCCGAACATTTAAGAACTATAAGATGCATCTAATTAGTCTTGGCACTCTATTGATTCTATTAGATGATTGATTAATAAATGCGCCATTCATTCAGCAAAATAGCCTTTTCAAATCTTGTGAGGAGAAGTATCAGTGTAGGATTAAGGTACTTGAAAAGTTGGCAACTAGACTTTGCGAGGAGACAGAGGTCAATGAAATGATCAACTTGGTGCAAATGGAAGGTCGTATTTGGGTTTATGAATATGTCAGATACATAATTCACAATGTACTTTTCATTATGCATAGATTTATGTGGATCGGCTTCAGCAACTTCAAGTGAAGTGCCAGCTTTTTATCATGAGGCGTATTTTTAGTCACAATTATGAATCCATGAGAACATCTGGAGGACACTTGTGATATGATTCACCGGTGCTCTCATCACGCAAACCAAGAAGGTCGAGAAGGAAGAGAAGATTGAAGAGAATAGGAAGCTTGAAGAGGAAGACCTAGCTAGATTGACTAAAGAGAAGGAAAGTTATAACGTAGAAATTTCGGCACTAAAGCAAGAGTTGGAAATGACAATAAGAGTTTAGATGGGAAGTTGCCAGCTTCCCGAATCATGAACATCCAAAACATCACCCAATTCCACTTGCTAATTGTATCATTAGATTCTTAGTAAGTGAACTACCTGAAGTGCTCCTTTAAAAAAAAAGTACCTAAAGTTCACAAAAGGTTGCCTCCTCGATTGTTAACTTAGATGCTATCCCCGCAACTTGCTTGCACTTCTCTTCATACTCTTTGTCAAGTAACTCAGCCTATGATGTTACTAACCAAACAAAAACAATTATAAGATCAGCCGTTGGTGGTGAATACCAAACAAGAAGCCAATATGAATAGTCAGCATACTAACGACATTGGCAAGTTTTAATTTTTTTTCCTGCTCGGTCCCACTAGAAACAGTCAGCAGACTAACGACATTAGTAGACCAAACCTTCAACCCTCCCAAAAAAGCAAAGGGAAAAAGGGTTTACCAAAAAATTTCAATTTCGAACTCACGTCGCTAGGGATAGCTGCGTCGAAGTCAATGAGATGCAAAAGAGAGGTGATGGTAGCGATTTTGGGTCTAGTGAGTTGCTAATGATGAGAAGCCTACTTGTCTTCAGTCGAAGAAGATTTGTCATTATTGTCGAAAACAGGCCCAACAACAACCTGTGCAAAAACCCTTTTTTAAGGCGAACATAGATATCATCGAGGACAAGCAACCATTCAACACCATTTTGTGACCCCAGCAGCCCCTGTGCAAATGCCCCTAGTACAATGTCTATGCAAAACAAAAAATCCCCAAAACCACAACAAATTACCTTGTATCTTGATGCCAAATCTATCCTCTCCTCCTACCGTCACTTCCCAAGCTCATTCAATCGATCGAAATCATGAACCCACCGACAAGAGGCGACAAGGAGACAAGAGGTGACAACGAGTTGCATTCCAGCGGCGCACCAACGAGAGGTGAACCAACTAGCAACGATGGTGGCAATTAGCGAGGGTGCGACGAATCTAGGGTTGCTGGCCGCAGGCTTGTTGCTTGCTACGTATAAAGGGTTCTTGCAAATCATAGGCTACGATTGACAAAGAGAGAGAAGCAAGATCGCACGAGCTCGAAGAGAGATTAAGAGATAGAATTACATATTGCAATTGAGAGAGAAGGGCAGGATTGTAAACGCACAAGAAGATTGAGAGAGAGAGAGAGAGAGAGAGAGAGAGAGAGAGAGAGAGAGAGATATCAAAATGCTTAGGGTTTTAAATCAGGTCCAAAACCTGTTCAATTCCTGGGTGGGTCTTCGCTCAAAATTGGGAACTAGACCGGTTCTAACCAGTTCTTGGACCAGTTTTTCGGGTGGTCTAATCCGGTTGCACACCCCTATCAATGGGTGCGACTTCAAACACTTCGAGGTGATTTTGAATCTTGACACATGAATGACTCTGAATCAATCTTGGCATATTTTGATAATGTGCAAACCATCGTTAACCAATTGAGGGTTAATGGTGAAGAACTCTAAGATGTACGAGTCGTAGAAAAAATCTTGAGGTCTTT
The DNA here is from genome assembly GCA_017140325.1 of Eucalyptus leucophloia subsp. euroa. Lineage (NCBI taxonomy): Eukaryota > Viridiplantae > Streptophyta > Magnoliopsida > Myrtales > Myrtaceae > Eucalyptus > Eucalyptus leucophloia. The sequence goes on along the minus strand of CM029472.1, from coordinate 34,128,802 downwards.
GACTGAAATATTTGACTACGTCATCGCAGCAATCCAAGAGGGGCAAGATGTGCCGACCCTAACATTAGAGCGGTTGATGGGTTCACTGTGCTCGCATGAGCAAGGAATGAATCAAAAGTACATTGGTTCAAATCCCGAGCAAGCATTGCAGAGTTGGGTTGCTTCATCAAGTCAAAGAGGCTATTAAGGAGGTCGAGATTGTGGAGGAGGCCAAGATAGAGGTGGAAATTCAAATTTCATTAGAAAATACAAAACATGTGAAAAATCAAAAGTCAAGTGTATTAAATGCAATAAATTTGGACATTATAGATCCGAATGCCAAGCAAAGGCGACATACGAGCAGGCAAAATGAGCACATGCCAGCGATGCTGAAGAATATATGGTGCTAGCATGTAAGAAGGGTGACTCAAGCACCATAGACACCAACATATCGTATCCGAATACTAGTTGCAACAATCATATGTCTAGCCAAAAGGGGTTATTCTCGCAGTTAGACGAGACAAGTCGTGGTGAAGTCAACTTCAAGAATAAATAAATAAAATTCGCATGATGGGCAAAGGTAACATTAATATCAAGTCAAAAGATGATACTAATGTTACCATGACTATTTTGGAATTTGCTAAGTGTTGGGCAACTTTCCGAAAAAGGTCACAAAGTTCATATTGAAAATGGAGTTTACACCATTAGAGGTGTTGACAACAAGTTGATTATGATGGTGTAAATGACAAAGAATTGGATGTTTCCCCATACTCTTCAGACGAAGAGTTTCTTGAGTTTTCAAGCAATGATGAAAGACAATAACTGGTTATGGCATCTCCAGTTCGGGCATCTAAAGTTTCATGGACTAAAATTAATGTTGCAAAATAAGATGGTGACTAGCATGCCATTGATTGATTGTCCATATCATCGATGCGAAGGGTGTTTGGTTGTGAAACAACATCAAAACTCTTTTCCAGTTGGTAAAGCTAGAAGAGCAAAACAACCATTGGAGTCGGTACATACAAACATTTGTGGCCTTGGTGGGGTGGAATCATTTGGACAAATAAGGTACATATTAATTTTTATGGATGATTTTACCAAAAAAAACTTGGGTATATTTCTTAAGAGAAAAATCACAAGCTTTTGGGAAGTTTAAAGAATTTAAAGTCTATGTTGAAAAAATAGTGGCTTTAATTTGAAGACGTTGAGATTGGATAGAGAAGGACAATTTACCTCAAATGAATTTGACAAATATTGTAAAATTCATGGAGTGAAATGTCGATTGACTGCTAGTTATACTCCTCAACAAAATAATATAGCAAAAAGAAAGAACGGGACAATTTTTGAAATGACAAGAAGCATGCTAAAAGCTAAAAATTTACCCAAGAAATTTTAGGCAGTAGCAATTGCGTATGTTGTATTTGTGCTAAACAGATGTCCAACAAGGAGTGTTCTTGGAAGAGCCCCAGAAAAGTCTTGGAGCAACAACAAGCCAAATGTTTTGTTCCTACAAGTATTTGGGTCCATGGTGAAAGAGCTAGTATGAACACCTAGAATGGAGTAAATAGGTGTAAAAACGAATTTTGTAAAACTCAGCAACTTAATTCAATTTATACAACAATGGAAGACTTAAGATATGAAATATCTGCAATGATATATATATATATATATATATATATATATATATATATATATATATATATATATAAGACTATGAACTAAGTAAAGAGATAAGGGAAAGAGAATTTAAAACACGATGATTTATAGTGGTTCGGCTTAATCCAAGCCCACATCCACTCTCCCGCATTGACAACCCACCGATTGGATTTTACTATGAATCAAAAAAGTTGTTACAGTGTCACGTCATTGATTCCATAGTGTAAGGACTCTACTACACTTTCTCAAGGTCTCACTAATATCTAAATCTCTCTTTTGAGTACAAATTTTCGCTCAACAAATGAATCAGCAAAGAATATGGAGCTTCATACTTTGGAATTTATCTATCAAGCACACACTTGAATAACTAGAGCATTCTCCTTATATACTTCTCTATGCCTTCATAACCGTTGGCACCTTCCAAAAGAGTTCTTCCAATCTACCCATTGGACAGAATCAATTAGAGAGATCTCAAGTTACTTAAGGAATGTGAAGATAGCCCACCAATCCTACTCGTCCATGCAATCAGGATCTAGATTTCCATAAGTAACACCTTCCAAGTATACTTCGCCAATCAACGGATCCGAATTACTTGAATTATTTGCAATACGAATAATAGATCTTTAGATACTATCTCCAAACGTGAGATAATCTTCAACCAAACGGATCAAATCCTTAAAGATAAACTTGCATTTGAATAAGATTTCTTTGTCGGTCTAAAAACTATCAATGGGGGCAGACTTTAAGTCTTGAGTCTGGCGGTCTTCAGACTTTAATGGAATGAAATGTTTTGTCAACTTCAAAATAAATAAATAAGTTTTCTCCAACAATCTCCCCCTTTTTTATGGTGACAAAACTTTTCCACAGATTTGGGCACTTTGACCTGCAAGACAACTTTTAAGCAAACCAAGATTTCTTATAGATAAAAATTAGAGATTACGATAGAGATAGTAGCAATTCTGCAACCACAAAAAACATGTTAGTCATGTAAACACAACTATCTTTAATGTAATCAATAATAGCTTAAGTTGCAAGCATCAACAGTCCAAACTAGTCTAAAGCAAAACCACACCAAACAAAAGTTCAAGCATCAACAGTCCAAAATAGAAAGATAGATCAATCAAATCTACATAAAACCTCTACCCCTTTTTGTCAACAGCAAAAAGTGGAGAATAGACTCAAAAGATGGATAGAAAATGGAGTTAAGATCAAGGCTGTTTGGGCAGGCGAACAAGCGTGAATTCTCCCATAGAATGCACTGTCTTCTCAAGCCTATCAAAACTCTACTTCAGCAACGGAAAATCTTCACCCTGCAAAGAATAGACTTGAAGCTTCAGGGCATTCAATTGTTCATGCAAAGATGCTAAAGTGGCCTTAAACACATTCTTGAGATCATGCATCTCAAATCCCATGACATATTGCCGCTTTTTGACGTCCAAAAGAACTTTCATCAATCTTGCAAAGTCTGCTATCTGAGCAGATGCATCACTAAGACCAGCTGAGTCAAGGATGGGGATTTTGAGAATCAATGGATCTTCAGCGAATTGTTCATCATGCCTATCTTCGCGATTGTGTGAGGCATACACATCCTCAAGATCTGCTACAGAATGACTCACATCACTAGTAGGCAAAGATGAAGAAATACCTTTTGGATCAACAACTTCCCCTGTTTTGATGGCCTCAAGTGGAGTAGGTAAAGTTTCTTCATCTACAGATGCACTAGACAGAGAAATAGCCAAAGTTGGCTTGAGAAAGTCCTCTTGACCCTGAACTTGTTCTCCATCTCTTTCTTCTTCCTTCTCTTCTCTTCTCTCTTATTCTTCTTCTTCTCCTCTCTCTTCTTTTTCTTCTTCTCCTCTCTCTCTCTTCTTCTTCTTCTTCTTCTGTCCTTCCTTCCTTTGTAACTCCTCTCTCTCTTTCCTCTTCTTCTGGCTCTTCCCTTGTCTCACAAAAGCTCACAAAACTCTTTAAGTTTCTCAAGGCTGCTATGGTCAATTCATCCTCATATTCTTCATCTTGCAAGATGAGAGTTCTTTTCTTCTTCTTCACAGGAGCAACCATGGGCTTCTTGCCTTTTCTCTTCGCAACAGCAGAGTCTTGTTTTGCTTTTGTGGAAGACTTTTCCTTCACATGTTCCAACACTTTGTTTAACTCTTTCAATCTCATCTTTGTCACCATTTTGAATCCAATCACCATAGGAGGAATGGTTGTCAGGCATAATGGCGCAAAAATGTGAATTTTAAAGTGCCAAAAAAGCTTTAAGATAAGAGCAAAATAAAGGAGTTGTGCCTTATCTTTTTCAACAATGCGGTACATATGAAACAATATAGTGTGAGGCAAAGAGAATTTATATCTAGAGTTGATAGCACACATCAACTTAGTCTCCGATCGAGAAACATCTATCTTGGATGTTGATTTAGGACTAATGCAATTTATCACAATCTTGTGCAGCAAAATGTTAGAGGCACTCATCCTTGAATAAGAAATTTTGCCATCAACATTCCTATCCCTTACCAAAGACAGAATAGCATGTGCAATAGACACATTAATTGATTGAAAACTCGATCTTTCCACCCCAATTATGTCGGCCAATGTGTCTGTATCCACCAAAAACTCTTTATCCTTCACAATGAAAAGAAAACTGTTTGCATTCAAGAAGGACAAGTTCAAATAAAAGTATGCGGTGAGTTCTGGAAAAGCAAGAGTGGATTCAGAGCAAAACCGCTCTAGTTGCAGTAAAGCAAACTTCTCACAGAGATTGACCTTTATCGAATCAAGAAAGTCAAAATAACAGTTCTACGGTTCATAACCCCTCTCTTCAAAAGTTTCGAATAAACCTTCCCGTGCCCCTTCGATCTAAACATATTAGAGCCATCAGTAACATTTGCAGCCACACCCGATCTAGGCTAAAAATGAGCAAACAATCGTTCATCGTCGTCCTGAGGTTGATGTGCAGAGTCATAGAATGGTCACTCAATATGTTCTCAAACGTTCTATCAGGCGTTCCTTTCTCTACAACTCCTAATTTTTCCAAATCTCTCAAAAATAAGGTTTCATTCCTAAATCCTCTATCTTTTAAGAATTCATCAATTAAGAACATTGGCATACCTCATTTCTTCAGATTAGAGTATAGCTTATAAGCAACCTTGGGAATTAGAGTTCTTACAAGTTCAGCATCCTATGACTTCTTCTTCTTCTTCAAGATGAGTCGGTGTAGAAGGCTGACGCTATTGAAAAGGTTGTTGTTGACTCGAACGCAATGGTGGAGAAGAATCTTCTTCCTTGATTAAGTCAAAATGGGTAGGACCCTCAGACATAGATCGTGGTCCCCTGCTTGCAATTCTTGAAGACTTTCTCGAAGACATTGTCGCTTCAAGGAAGGAATTCACCACTTGCTCGAAAAAGGAGATAACTTTTTGAAAAATCGAGAATGAAAGCAAAGGCGAATAGAAATTTTGTATTCTAGGGTTTCAATGCAAAAACGAAGGAGACAAGTCTCGGCAGTATATAAACAAGTGAAATGAGGTAAACGAAATGTCGTAAAAGGAAAGTAAATATACCTTTTTGAAAAGAATAACTTCCCTTTTCAAAACTATCTTTTCAAAAATAATAATTGCCTTTTTGAAAAAGTAAAGAAAACTTGAAAAGATGACTTCAATCAATTAGCGATTAATAAACAATCATACCTTTTCAAATTTAGAAATAACTTACCGTTGTAACTCTGAGTCTGAATACATTTAGACTTTACCTTTTGAGTCTTGTGCTCATCCAGACTCTACTAGGTAAGAGATATAATATTCAGTCTGGTGCGTATAGACTCAAATAGACTTTTTCCCAATGGCTTTGTAAATATATCCACCAGTTGATTCTTTAAGTCGATAAATTGGATCATAACTTCTCCATTTTGAATATAGTCTCTAATAAAATGATGTCGAATCTCTATATGCTTTGCTCTTGAGTGAAGAATTGGATTCTTTGTGAGATTAATTGCGCTGGTGTCATCACATCTGATCTCAGTGCATGAATCTTTGATTCCAAATTCTCTTAGTTATTGTTTTATCCATAAGATTTGAGAACAGCAACTTCCAAGAGCCACATATTTTGCTTCTACTGTTAAAAGAGCTAATGTACTTTGCTTTCTTGAAAACCACGATATTATCCTGTTACCAAGCAATTGACAAGTACCGGATGTGCTTTTTCTTTCAACTCGAGAACCTGCTAGATCAGCGTCTGAATATCCAAGAAGAGTAAAGTCTCCCTCTTTGGGATACCATAGACCTATCTTCGAGGTTATTCCAACATATTTGATGATTTGTTTCGCAGCACTTAAGTGAGACTCTTTTGGATCTGATTGAAATCTGACACACATGCAAACACTAAACAAAATATCGGGTCTAGAAGTAGTAAGATAAAAAAGTGAACCAATGATACTAATGTACAGCTTCTAGTCAACTTTCTTTCCTCCTTCATCTTTGTCAATCTTCAAAGAACTTGACATTAGTATATCAGTCTTTTTGCAATTCTCCAAACTACACTTTTTAACAAGTTCTTTATCATATTTTTCTTGGTGAATAAAAATCCATTCCTCTAATTGCTTTACTTGTAGTCCAAGAAAGAAAGATAATTCACCCATTATGCTCATCTCAAATTCTTCCTGCATAGACTTAGAGAAATTCTTGCATAGATTTTCGTTAGATGATCCAAATATTATATCATCAACATAAATATGAACAAGTAAAAAGTCTTTACTTTCTTTTTTGATAAACAAAGTAGTGTCTACTTTACCTTTGACAAAACCATTTTAAATTAAAAATTTACCTAACCTAGCATATCAAGCTCGAGGTGCTTGCTTTAAACCATATAGCGCTTTCTTCAATCTGAATATAGAGTATGGTTTCCTTGAGTCTTCGAGACCAGGAGGTTATTCCACATAGACTTCCTCTTGGATAAATCCATTCAGGAATGCGCTTTGACGTCCATTTAGAATAACTTAAAATTCTTATAACAAGTAAAAGCAAGTAGTAATCTAATTGCTTCTAACCTTGCTACTAGTGCATAAGTCTTATCATAGTCTATCCATTCTTCTTGCGTATATCATTTGGCTACGTGTCTTGCTTTGTTTCTTATAACTTTTCCTTTCTCGTCCATTTTGTTCCTGAAAATCCATTTAGCTCCAATAACAGATTTACCTTTTGGTTTAGGAGTTAATTCCCAAACATCATTAACATTGAACTACCTGAGCTCTTTTTGCATGGCTTCGATCCATCTTTCATCAGTTAGAGCTTCTTCTATACTCTTGGGTTCTATTTCAAAAATAAGAGTTACAATGCTAGACTCTTCATGCCTTTTGGATCTAGTGCGAATTCCCTCATCAATGTTACCAATGATGAGCTCTTTAGGATGACTGAACTTGTGCTTCTAGTTGCTGGTTGGTCTGACAGATTGCTGAACTTCTTCACCAGTTGATTCTTCAATTTTTTTCGTTGTTGCTCTTTTGTAGTCTGAGCTTCTTTAGGGGATTTAGACTTTGTAAAGTTTGGAGCAGGTTCTGATTCTTCAAGTTGAGTCTGAATCATTTGATTTTGTAAAGAGTCTTGAAATTTGACATTCATCGATTCTTCCACAAATTGAGTTTTTTGTTATATACTCTGTATGCTTTGCTGGTAATTGAATATCCAATTCTGATTTTTCTTCAAACTTACCAATTCGATCATTTACATTTTTCAAAATAAAACATTTGCAACCAACTACATGAAAATAGGAAATAATTGGCTTCTTTCCTTTGAACAACTCATATGGAGTTTTCTCCAGAATAGACCTTAAGAAGACTATTAGTAATATAACATGTTGTAAAAACTGTTTCAGCCCAAAAACGAGAAGAAATGTTGCTTTCAATTAAAAGTGTTATAGCCATTTCTTGCAACGATCTATTCTTCATTTCCATAACTCCATTTTGTTCTAAAGTGTATGGATAGGAGAACACATGCTGAAAACCAAATTCATCACAGAATTTAGCAAAGTCTTAATTTTCAAACTCACCTCCATGATGTCTGTATTCTTGAAATAACATACCCTTTCTCATTCTGAACCTTCTTGGCAAATTTTGTAAAATAAGAAAAGGTTTCAAACTTACTTGCTAGAAAGTATACCTAAGTAAATCGTGAATAATCATCCACTATTACTAGGCAATACTTCTTTCCACCAATGCTCTGAGTCATAGTTGATTCGAAGAGATCCATAAGTAGGAGCTGCAGTACATGATTAGTAAAAACTTAATTTATTGATTTGAAAGAACTTCTAACATGTTTTCCCAATACACATAGTGTGCATAAGTTAAATTTTTAGTACTTCAGGTTGGGTAGTCTACAAAGAAGCTTCTTTAAAGAAATCTTTGCAATTTGCTTCATGTGTATATAACCAAGCTTTCGATGCCAGAGATTTTCTTCATCTTGAATTGAAATTAGACATTGATATCTTTCTAGATTGATATCCAAAAGATAGATATTTCCATGTCTTCGTCCAGTAAAAGATTGTGAAAGATCTTTACTAATGCCTGAACATATTCCTTCTTGAAAATTGATCTTGAATCCAGTGTCGCACAATTGACTGATGCTGAGCAAGTTGTAATTAAATCCTTCCACTAAGGAGACGTTGTTGATTGTGAGATTTCCTATCTTTACAGTTCCATATCCAACTATTCTTCCCTTGCTGTTTCCGCCAAAGGAAACTTTTCCACCAATTACTTGCTTAAGTTTAATAAAATAATTTGAATCTCCAGTCATATGCCTTGAACATCCACTGTCCAAGTACCATTCGACTCTTTTCTTGATAGTAACCTACATTTAAAAAAGAAACTCAAGCTTTCTTTGATACCCACACTTTCTTGGGTCTAGTGGAGTTAGTGCAATATACAGTCTTTGCCCAATCCTTCTTAACAGGCTTCCAAACCTTAAGACATTCTTTTTCAAAGTGTTCTAAGCTGTTACACTTAGAACATCTAAAAGCACTTCGGCCAATAGGTTTTACAAAGAATTTTTTAAAATGATTTCTATAAAAGGCTTTTGTAGGTTTTTGTTTGATTCTTTCCTTCACTTTTGAAAATCAATTAAAGGAATAGTTTCAGATGTTATTCCTAGGCCTGATTTGTTAAAATAAGGTCTTCGTACTGAAAGAATCTTTTCTAATTTTTCAGATCCCATGGAAAACCTTTTTGAAATGTTTGAAATATCATTTTTCAAAAGTGTATTTTCTTTTGAAAGAGATTCTGCATTTTCTTTTAAAGTAATAAAACTTTTATCTAGATTTTCAAATTTTTCTTTCCATAAAATTTCATGTGCTTCAGTGCAGAATTTTTCCTTTTTAGCTCAGAAATCCTCTTAAGAGAGATTTTAAGACTATGACACAGTTCATCAATATATTTCAAGACCTTAATAGAAATTTGAAAATTACTTACCTCAATTTCACTATCTGAGTCTGAATCTGTATCTTTCTCAGAGTCTGAATATGATTATGATTTTTCCATTAAACAAATATTAGCATAATCATCATCACTCTCTTCGCATTCGGTATCACTCCAAGTCTCTACTTTGAGTGCATTTCTGTATTTCTCAACTTTTCCTTTCTTTTTCTTCACTAGGGATAGTGGGGTTTAATGTGTCCATTTTTCTTGCATTCAAAATAAATCACATCTTTATTGGATTCATCGTCCTCAGCTGATTTGTTTCAAAACTTTTGAGAGCTTTGTTTCTTCCAGTTGAATCTTCTTCCCTTTTTGTTCAGTGTTCTGAACCTTCTTATCATGAGAGCAAGCTCTTCATCATCCATATCGTATTCTGAATGTGTAACATCAGAATCATCATTAGATTTTAAAGTAATAGATTTTTTACCTTTGGGATCTTCATCTTCATTGATTTGCTCCACTTCATAGGACTAAAGAGTGCCAACCAATTCGTCAACGGAGACTGGCATAATCCTTTGTGTCTCCCTTATTGATGTCTTTACGTGATTCCAATCTTTGGAAGGTCCACGCAACAATTTGTTAACCTTCATGGGTCCTGAGATTGGTTGATCTTGATACTCAAGACCATTCACGATTTCTGTAAAACAACTAAACATGTCAGTGATAGATTCTCTTGGCTTCATTTTGAAGGCTTCATATTAACCGAGCAGAATATTGATTCTAGTTTTTTTCACTTGATCGGTTCCTTCATAGGTGATGTATAGCCTATCCCAGACTTCTTTAGCTGTTTCACAAGAAGATATTATGTTATATTCAGTAGGAGATAATGCACAATATAAAGAATAAATTGATTTTGCATCAAGAGCTTGTCTCTTGGTTATTTCTTCTTAAGTCATTTCACTAGACTCAACAGCTTCTTTTCCCCTTTTTGAGACTATTGTGGTTTTAGGAATGATTTCTTTGTCTACCACATCCCATTCCAGAGGATCTTTCGATCTTAGGAAAGCTTTCATTTTGTTTTTCTATATGCTATATTCCTTTCTATCGAAATAATGTGGTTTTGCGTTGCTTTACCCTTCAACCAAATCTGGAGCCAACATACTAGCCATGGATCTTTAACTCTGAAATAATAACACTTCAATTTAAATGAGTACACAGGCTCTAATACCAATTGAAAGAGCTAGTATGAACACCTAAGGGGGTGAATAAGTGTAAAAACGAATTTTGTAAAACTCAGCAACTTAATTCAATTTATACAACAACGAAAGACTTAAGATATAGAATATCTACAATAATATATATAAGACTATGAACTAAGTAAAAAGATAAGGGAAAGAGAATTTAAAACACGATGATTTATAGTGGTTCGGCTTAATCAAGCCTACATCCACTCTCCTACAGTGACAGTCCACCAGCTGGATTTCACTATGAATCAAAAGAGTTGTTACAATGTCACGTCCTTGATTCCACAGTGTAAAAACTCTGCTACACTTCCTCAAGGTCTCACAAATGTCTAAACTCTCTTTTGAGTACAAATTTTCGTTCAACAAATGAATCAGCAAAGAACAAGGAGCTTCATGCTTTGGAATTTATCTATCAAGCACACACTTGAATAACTAGAGCATTCTCCTTCTATACTCATCCATGCCTTCATAACCATTGGCACCTTCCAAAAGAGTTTTTCTAATCTACCCATTAGACAGAATCAATTAGAGAGATCTTAAGTTACTTAAGGAATGTGAAGATAGCCCACTAATCCTACTCGCCCATGCAATCAGGATCTAGATTTCCATAAGTAGAACCTTCCAAGTATACTTCGCCGATCTACGGATCCGAATTACTTGAATTATTTGCAATATGAATAAAAGATCTTTAGATACTATCTCCAGCCGTGAGATAATCTTCAACCAAACGGATCAAATCCTTAAAGATAAACTTGCATTTGAATAAGATTTCTTCGTCAGTCTAGAAAGTATCAATGAGGGCAAACTTTAAGTCTTGAGCCTGATGGTCTTCAAACTTTGATGGAACGAAACGTTTTGTCAACTTCAAAACAAATAAGGAAGTTTTCTCCAACACATGGCATATCCCCATATATCATATGAACGAAGGAAGAAGTTGGATGACAAAAGCGAGAAGTGCATCTTCATTAGCTATGTTGACACAATTAAAGGTTACAAGCTATATGACCCAATCATTGAAAATGTAATTATCAGCGAGGATGTCCAGTTTTTAGAAGATGAAGCCTGGGACTAGAACCAAAAGGGTGACTAAAAAAAGCATTAGCATCAAAGAGGAACCATCAGAGGGAGATATAGAAAAGCCTCCATCATCTTCAATAGATGGTGCTTCTTCTCCATCATCTTCAACTGGTAGTGCATCTTCTTCACCAACAGCAACTTCGAAGTCACCAATACATCGTTCACAACGATTGTGGGAGACTCCAGCAAAATTCAGGGATTATGTGGTCACAAGAGACGATGACAATAACAATTAAGGAATCACTGATGAAATAATGGTAATTTTTTGTCTATCTATTGAACGTGACCCAATATCCTAGGATAAAGCAGCTCTAGATGAGAAGTGGATCCAAGCAATAGATGAAGAAATCTACTCCACTGAGAAAAATGACACATGGATTCTAACTTCTTTATCTCCCGATAGGAAGCCCATTGGTGTCAAGTAAGTGTACAAGATGAAGTATAAACCCAACGGTCAAGTGGATCGTTACAAAGCCAAACTAGTTGTAAAGGGCCAAGAAAAAGTCAAGTATTGATTATTTTGAAGTATTTCCAACAGTGGCCTAAATGGATACCATTCAGATGATCTTAGCACTTGCAACTCAAAATCATTGGAGGATCTATCAAATGGATGTGAAATCAACATTTCTTAATGGTTTCCTTGAAGAGGAAGTTTATATAGAGCAACCACAGGGTTATGAGAAGAAAAGGCATGAAAGCCAAGTTTGCAACCTAAAGAAGGCATTGTACGGGCTAAAACAAGCATCTCATGCTAGGTACACACGAATCAAAACATTTTTGTTAAAGCATGGTTTTCAAAAGTGCCGCTATGAACATATATTGTATATCAAGTCAAATACTAACGATGATATAATAATTATGTGCTTTTATGTTGATAACTTGATATTTATAAGGAGCTATGAAAGATGCTTACCGAATTCAGGGAAGCTATAAGTAGCCAGTTCGAGATGACAGATTTGGGATTGATGTCTTATTTTTTTGGCCTTGAAGTGAAGCAAACAAATGATGGCATAATTATTTCATAGCAAAAATATGCTAATAATATTTTTAAGTGATTGAAAATGGAATCGCTCAAACCAATTTGGACTCCCATGGTGGAACAATTAGAGCTTAAGAAAGAAGAAATCGGTGAATTGGTAAATCCCACTTAGTTTAAAAGCATTGTCGGGAGTTTGAGATATTTGGGGCGCGCATGACAAAATTTTTCTTTCTCTATTTCTCTTTTTTTTGTTCCTGAAATAGGTTTGGAATAGAAATCCATTTGGTAACACAATTTTATTTTTCTATTTTTGGAACAGATTTCTATTCCAAAATTAAATTTGTAGCAAAAAGTAGAAGTTAAGGCCCTGCATGGTAACACTTCTCATTTCTGTTCTTGGAACAGATTTTTTGTTTTTCTGTTCCCGGGAACAAAAAAAGAACAGAAACGCATTTGGTTGCGTTTCTGTTCTTTTTTGTTTTTTTGTTCCCAGAACAAAATTGGAGCAAAAAAAAGAAAAACAAAAAAGTTACTTCTTGTTCCAGAAACAATTTTGAAGAAACACTTCCATCTTCTCTCTCCTCTTTTCTTCTTCTTTTCTTCTTCTTTTTTTCTTCTTTTTCCTTTGGCCGGTCGCCGACCTCGGCATGGCCGGCGACCGACCGTCGAGGGCCGGCAACGCCATCAAGGGTCGGCGACCTCGCCGGAGCGTCGCCGGCCCCGGCGAGGCCGAGCCTCACCTTGGCGGGCGACCTCGGCCTCATCGGATCCGGGCGAGCTCGAGCTTGCCGGCCATGGCGAGCTCGGCCTCGCCGGATCCGGGCGAGCCGAGCTCGCTTTGCTCGGCCTCGCCGGATCGGGCAAGGCCGAGCCTCGCCGTGGTTGGGCGAGGCTGCCGGCCCCATCGGCCCGATCACCGGAGGCCGGGGCCGGCCAAAAGAAGAAAAAATAAAAAAAGAAAGGAAAAAATGAAAAATAAAATAAAAATATTAAAAATTAAAAGAAACAAAAAAAGAATAAAATTTACCAAACGTTTTTCTATTCATTTTTATTCCCGGAACAAACGTTACCAAACACGTTCTTTTGTTCAAAAACCGTTCCGGAACGGAAACACTTTTTTTATTTTGTTCCGGGAACAAAAAGGAACGGAAGTGTTTCCATGCGGGGCCTAAAATTTTTAGCTTTTCTATTTCGGAACGAAATGAGAAATCAATTTTTTTCATCATTCACTCTCGTCACCACCCGTCGCCCACTTGCTACTACGTGGGATGCCGGACTCCCGCCGCGAGTTGTTGGCCGCTCGCCCACGGCCCGGGCACCAGCCGCCGACCACCGCACTCTGGCCACTTGTCACCAACCACCGGTCACCGAATGCCAAATGCCCACCGGTCGTTGGTCGCACATCGCCAATAATTGGATGCCAAACACTCATCACCAACCACTGGATGTTCGTCAGCAACCGTCCGCTGCTCCCCACCAACCGCTAGATGTCAACCGCCCGCCACCCGCTACAAGACTCCAGCCACTAGCCACCGTTCGTGCTTCCGTGTCGTGTCCGACACATGTTGGAGCGTGTTTGACACGTCGACACGCTCGGACACGGTCAGACACGCAGTCAACTTTTGCCCGACATGTTTGGACACTCGTGTTTTGAAGACGATGGAGGGTGGAAGCGACGGTGAGGGAGCAAAGACGAGGCAGCGAGTGATGGCGAGAGACGACTAGAGAAAGAGCATAGATTGAGGCAAGGGCCGCCACTGTGATGCTGCGATGGATCAGAGGAGGCTGCAATTGCAAGGGAGAAAGGGCAAAAGGCAGTCATCCGGCGAGGAGGAGAGGAGAAGGATCAAGAGGAAGAGGAGAGGAAGGGGGTCGTGCGACGTGCGGCAAGTGGTGAGGAAGAAGAAGGATCGAAAGGAGGAGGAGAGGAAGGGTCGTGCATGAGCGGCGAGGAGGAGGAGGTAAAGGAGCTAGGGTTTTTGATAGGTTACTCAAAAATAATTATAAAAAAAAAAAAAAAAGGGACTTTGATGGGCCATCTCGTATTTTGGGGGAGGGGAAGTGACAAGGGACAGCCTGTTTGTTAGTGGTGGGGAGGGAAAGGGGTGGGGGAAATGGACGATGGTGGGCAGGGAAAGACAAATAAATTTTGGGGGAGGCACGACGGAAAGAAGAGAGTGGGGTGGACCTTAGTGGGACGTTTTCTTTTTAATTAGAAAAATAAATAAATGAGATTAAAAAATAATTCCAAAAAATAAAAAACTGAATTTGAATTAAATTAATTAAAAATAAAAATATTCATTTAATATACAACGTGTCCCAAACGCACGTCGAATTCTCTATTTTTAAGAAATGACATGTCGACGTATCGTGTCGTATCGCGTGTCCATGTCGTATGTCCATGATACTTAGCTAGCCACTCGCTGCCACCCTACTGTCACCGGACTCCAGATGTCGAACATCAAACATCAAACTCCAGACGTTGGACGCCAGTTGTCGATTGTCGGACTCCAGTGCTAGACTCTAAACTTTGGCCGCTCACCATCAGTCACCGGACTTGGCACCAGACGCCAAACGTTGAACTTTTCGGCCGCCCACCACCGGTCACTAGACATCGAACGTCAGTCGCCGAATGTCGGACTCCAGCCATCAACACGCCAGTCGTTGCCACTCCTACAAATAGAAATTTAACTCTGTTATCAAACGAATTTTTATTTTAGAAATAAAAATTTTGAATTATTATCAAACATGTTTCTTTACTCAGAAACTCGTCATGGAATAAAAATTGAAAAATCAATTTCTAGCCATAAATTTTGTCATATGCGCCCTTGGCTTCTACTAGGCTGGATATTACCTATGGCGTGGGAATTATTAGCAGGTTCATGGAAAAACCATGCCAATTACATTTGTAGGCGGCAAAAATAATATTACGGTATGTCAGTAGAACTCATGATCATGGAATTTTATATTCTTATACTTTACAATTTCAATCTAGTGGGGTACACAAACAGTGATTGGGCAAGCGACACTAACACTCAAAAGAATACTTCTGGATATGCTTTCTTTCTTGGATCAAGAGTAGTTTCTTGGTCCTCGAAAAATTAGCAAGTTGTTGCATTCTTAACCATTGAAGCAGAATACATGGCATTAGTTTCGATGGCATGTCAAGCGATATGGCTTTGTAGGATGATGTGTGAATTGAAACATGAAAAAACAGATCCTACCAAAATTATGTGTGACAATAAGTCAACTATTGCATTAGCCAAAAATCTAGTTTTTTCATGGTAAGAGCAAACACATCGATATCAAGTATCACTATATTTGTGAGCAAGTCAAAAATGGTGAGATTGAGCTTAATTTCTATCAGAAGATTAAATCGTAAATATTTTGATGAAACTGTTAAAGGCTAATTTGTTCAAAAAATTAAAGATGATACTCGATGTTGTTGAATTCAAGATCCAATTTTAACGGAGGCTATTAAAGTAAATTTGATTTTTGAAGATTCGAGCACATTGGTTGCTCAGCTCCATATTTTGCTTTCATAATTCTTCAAAAGGCCTCGATTTATGGTGGGCATATGAAGAAGAAGAAAACGAATCGGTGTGTTGGTGTCTGTGAAGATTGAAGAACAAAAAGTCTACAAGTATTTAATGAAGAAGACCCACTCAAGAAGAAGACAAAGAACGCAAACAAAGTCTTAGAAGAAAGTCTCCATTGATTGACACGCTTGTTTGTCTGCATTTATTGATTGTGTGATGTTTCTTCTTGTAGCTTTGTGAAAATTATTGTCAGGAGTTTCGAAGACTCCATGTATCTGTTAAGTGTGAGTCCTCTGCAATCATATAAAGATAGAGGGTAAGGGTCGTAGATTGGCAAAGGCCACTAGAAAAGCATTCTAACAATTATTTCTTCCTCCAATTTGTGCCTTGTTCCAAATTTCCAAAATTGCCATTACTTTTTGGTTCAAACAAAGAGATTCCCCGATTTTGGACATCTCTTCCTCATATCCGTGTTGGTGCCTCCTCAAATAGCTCGTCCCACTCGAGTTGCCTTTTAATAAAGTATTAGATATCATGCAAACGGCTGCCTTGACACAATTGGCATCGATTTCAAGCCTGAATATCTTCAGAATAATTGATGTTTTTCTCTGCAACAGCGGTGCCACAATTGCTTCAGGGTTTTCTTTGCTAGTAGGGTATTGTCTGGAGAAGTGTTTTAGCGAAACCTAGCGTTCGTGGTTCTCCCCTACTATTCCTTCTAATCATCGGGTTATGGTGTCTCGTCGTCAACGGTCTCAGCTTGTTGGGATAGAGTTGACAAGGATTAAGTTGTTGTCATGGTACTCACTAAAAGAGTTTCACAACAATTGTTAAATGAAGTCCAAATTGAGTGGGGATGATCGAACAATATTGTTGTTATTTGTTCTCCATTGCAATATTTGGAATGCGATTAAATGTTTTGAGGAGAAAGAAATAAATGAATTTGATGAACAGTTTAAAGAGAAAGAGCATTTGAAATTATTATAGGGCCCCACAGTTAGCCATTGTCAGCTGGCCATTGGATCTTTTGGGCCATGCGGCTTGACTAAGAATTCCAGTATATGAGTGAGCGATTTCAGGGACAATTTAGATCTCATCTGAAATTTGAAACCTACATGTTAGGACCGTTCCAATTTATATAACTCAGAACTTACTTTACATACTTTAGAACCAAATCTATGGTTCCAAGATCAATTCCAGAATTTATTAGGAAACTAGCTAGAGACAAACTCACATAGACTTGGTTTTATGGATTTCATTAAACACATGGTAAGTAGTTTTGTGAAGATGTTGACAAGCTAATTAAATAAACTTCACATTTTTTTCACTCACATTCAAATTCTAAATTGCAAACAAAAGACAATGAGTGAACAACTATATTCTCAAAGTTGTGACCATATTTTTTGCCTTGTTTGTCGCACTCATTGATGGCTCTTCTTCACCTCCATGGCCTGATGATTCCAATTCTGTGATCGAACTCATCTCATCATATCCCTCCACCTCCATTGATATGTTATCTTGGATACATCAACTTCACATAAACATAACAATAACATAAGATAATTAGAAATTTCAAAATAAAGATCAAACATTTACAAAATGGCAAAACAAACCTCCATACATAAACATTCAAACATCTATTTCTCCTTAGAGATCATTCACTATCATCGAAGGCGGTGTCACATCGGTAAAATTCAGCATCATTTTCTTTTTGTCGATTGTGATATAGAGAAAAAAATTAATAACAATCTGAAATAACATATTATATTAATATGGCTAATATTCCCACTTGATTATCGAAATGTTGAGGATATTGTTGATTTATTACCATATTAAGGTTGTGTCTTGCAAGATCAACCGATAAAATTTAAATGAGGTTAGAAAACTGTACGATCTTCAAAGGGTGAACTAACCATAACACT
This sequence comes from Eucalyptus leucophloia subsp. euroa, assembly GCA_017140325.1. Classification (NCBI taxonomy): domain Eukaryota; kingdom Viridiplantae; phylum Streptophyta; class Magnoliopsida; order Myrtales; family Myrtaceae; genus Eucalyptus; species Eucalyptus leucophloia. Next base: position 34,111,007 of record CM029472.1, on the reverse strand, counting down.
TTTCCCGTAATTGACAGTAAAACTGCTGATAAGGTAGCAAACAGCAAACAAAGGTGGCCCCATTTCCACTCCAACCAGTTAATTCAGTATGCATATTTCAAGCTGCATTAAGGTTTTAATGAAGTCAGCCTAGGTGGCTCCATTTTCACTCCCACCAGTTAATTCAGTATGCATATTTCAAGCTGCATTAAGGTTTTAATGAAGTCACCCTCGTTTATGTCGCTTAACCCCACCTGTGCACAACACTCTCCTCGCACAGCCCACACGCAGCGGCACGCCTTCACACACTTGGAGCACCTCTGGACAGCACTCAAGAACACACAAAATCTCCGGTTCTTCAGTTTCCAATTTCCAGTCTAGGAACTAAACCGCACGGTACCGGTTCCAAAATTTTTGGAACCGAGAATCAAACCTAGGCGACCAAGAACCAGGAATTAAACCTAACCGACCCTAAAAATCGGTTCAATTCCCGATTCTATCCAGAACCCGTAGTCAGTCATATTCCAAAAGATCAAGTCCAGTAGTCAAGTTCAATCAAGGAAAAAAGAATTTTATTGAGCCTGGGCTGACCAATGAGGGGCCATTGCCTTGACCGGCCCAAGCCCAAAATGAGGCATGGCCCAAGCACGGCTTGCTACATTTGTGGCCTGTCAATGATAACCGACATGTTATATGACTTATGTGTTTGTACACGTGTAATGTGTTTTACTCTAAAAGTACAAGTACTTTCCGTTAATTTACCATAAGTGTGAGAGATGCGTTTTTTATTAAAAGAACAAATTATTAAGATCATGTTAAGATATATAACATATTTAAAGCATACTAAAGATTTAAGGTTGTATTTCATTGTCTAAATTTTTAATCAATATTGAATTGCATAAGATTTGATATAAACTTCAAAAATTTTGTTATATCATTTGCATTATTTGATAAATCGTATTAATAAAGCCAAATATTTTATATCTTATTAAGTCCATCATTCGGTGGAAATTACATATCAATGTAAATGAACTCAAAAATGCACAAAAAAAAATGGTAAGAATCTCTTACATTTTACTATGAAGGAAATCACAAATACACAAATGGAGACAACCTCCAACAATCAATCGATGATTATTGTACTATCTAAACTTCAATAACGAAAGAGCTCATTATAGTATTCCATAGTGCAAGTTTGACCATGACAAGCAAAATAATGGGCCACAACAACAAACAATTTTGATCGGCTAACAAATGCCAAATCTTGTAAGAGAGGGATAAAAATATAATCATTCACTTTTGTGATTTTGAAAATAGAGAGTTTCGACTTTCTCACCACTTTCATCAAATTTCAACATGAGCTAGAGAGCCATGAATGAAAAGGAGTTTTGATTTTCTTGTATTTTGGTCAAGCTTCAACATGAATCAAAAAGTTACTGAGAAATTGTAAAATTATAATGTGAACTAGATTTGAGGAGGAGAAAAAGAATAAGCGGATACGTTTTTGCCTTTTTGTTTTTTTTTTTCAAAGCTCTTTACCCACGTTCTTCGAGAATTAAAAAAAATCCTCTTTTCGAATTTGAATTCATTCATTTAAAATCCTATTCTTCTATTTCATTTTTATTTACTTTCCCCACTCTATTTTATTCCTTTTTTAAATCCCTTTCATCATTCATTAATCATATTTTTTGTTAAATAACAAACTACACTAATATACCTAAAATATATAATAAATATAATAATAAATACACATAGATATGTAAAATAGATATTATAGGATATAAATAAATTCAAATATTTTAATAAAAAAGGAATAAATAAGAATGCAATTTTTTTAAAAAAAATTTTTTTTTTATTTTGAATTTTATTTTCATATTATAATTGAAACATTATTTATATTTAATTATTATTTTATTTTACCAACTTAAAAAGTTTATTATTAGAGAAAAATAGTTTTTATACTATATAAATAAATAAATAATCTTATCCAATTTTATCCTAGCCCTCACAAAATAATATTTTTATCTGGACTATATTTATCTTATATTTAGTGTTATCTTGTCTTGAATAGAAGCTAAATGCGGGATATGGTAATAAATAGCTTTCCAAATTCTAAATTGATGTCAGATAATGTAGATAGTTTTGCTAATGTCCAAGTAGCAAGCTTAAATGACATGGAAGTATCACGGATCCGCTCGCCACCCCTTTGGGATAAACAACTTAAAAGATGGATGACCCCACTCAGCAATTCACACAAAATCCAAATATTATGAGATACAATGCTTTGCACTAACGATGACAATGAAATATCATAACGCTGTGAATCGAAAGTTTATAATTCATGACATTTATGCTTAATTATAATGAAGAATCATAAATGTGGTGCAATATTAAAAAATTTAGCATGAGCGTCCACAAAATGCAACATGGTTTTCAGTTAGGAAGCTCATGATTTCGATGAACTGAGGCTCAGTCAATGCTATTAGAGGTGATTGATTTCAGTATAAGTTGATTTCCACCTTGGAATCGAAAACAGCCCACAAACTAGGCCAGTTCTCGGTTGGGTCTAGGCAAACTCCGCCCTGCATTGTAAATTGGCGATGATGGCGAAATTAGGCATTGGTAACTCCAATTAAAGGTGTCGGCGTATGGGCTGAACAATCTCGAAGGTAAAACCTCTCTAAAGCAAATGGGTAATGACATGTGACGGCAAAGACCAAGACCACCACATGGATCTGTTAAAGCATTGCAGTGCTTTGGAACGTGCAAGGAACTCATCGGGATTGCTGCTGAGGACTGGAGTTTACAGCAACGGCGCTTGGACTCATGCTAAGGCTGGGCAAAGAAGTCTAGGCGCTGTTAATTACCGGAAACCATCGGAAAAACCTACAAAAAAGCGCTCGAGTGTGGCAATGGTGCGGTAGTGCCAGTCTGGAGGTGTGGGGACTACGAGACCATTGCCAGAAGCACCAGTTGAAGGTTGGAAGGCGCCGGCCAACTTAGAAGCTCGGTAGGTACTCTAATTAGTATTTTGAAACATAAGAATTTAAAATTATATTTATATCGAGCTGGTCCAGGTGGTTCAGATCCATACTTGAAACCAGCAACTGGATCAATTCTCGCAAAACCACCCAAAAATTAGCTAATTCAGTCCGGTTCGGGGGTTCTCAATTCCGTCTGGTTATTTTGCTCGCCTCTATATGCTACGACACATGGTGGTCTTGTGGAATGAACTAATGCATTGGCGTGAGGTGAGATTAGAGGTGTTAAAATGGGTCTTAAACCCATATATGACCCATTTAAATCATAAATGAGTCATTTATGGGTCACTTGTTTTTAGATAATAGTAGTTAAATGGGTTTCATAACTAAAAGCTTAAAATATGTAGGTTTTAAATGAGTTTTAAGTGGGTCTTAAATGAATTGGATTAAGAATCCATTTTTAACCACAACCTTATAATTTCTTTCTTTTCTCTTTAAATTTTCAAAAAATATATTTTTTTATAAAAATTGAAATTACAAATTTTTATTTTATTTTTCTTTCCTTTTTTTTTTTTTTTTTTCTTTCTCCTTCCTCCTTCCGGTCACCGGCACGGTGATGGCTAGCGACCGGCCAGGCGAGCCTCGAGCTCACCGGCGTCGGGCGAGCTCGAGCTCGCCAGATGCGGCGAGGTGGAGGTCTCGCCGACTCCGGCGAGGCTTGACCTCGCCAATGGCGAGACTCGAACTCGCCGCGTCGAGTGAGGTCGAGGCTCGCCTTTGTGGCTGGTCGCCGGCTGTCGTCGTGGTCGGCAAATTTCGGCCAAGAAAAAAGAAAAAAGAAAAGGAAAAATGAAAATTATATCTAAAAAATAAAAATAATTAAAATTCAATTTTTTAAAATAATTATTTTAAAATTTATAAAAATTATCCATTAAATTTATGTTGTATAAAACTATTTTAGCAATACTATTTTTTAAAAACTAATATATATATATATATATATATATATATATATATAAGTTTTATTAAATTTAGTTAAACGGAATTCGGGTATAAGTTGGATATGGGTCGGGTCGGGTATGGGTCTAAAATTTTTGTTGTAATAAATGGTTTAAACGGATTAAATGGGTCGATTTAAGTTGGACCATTTATGACCGACCAAAATCCAACTCGATCCACCCGTTTAACAGGTCTAGGTGAGATTATCAGTTCGTACTCAGCTTGCAGATAAAGCGTCGGCATCTCACTTTGGTAGATGATGAGCTTTCGACCTCCATCACCTCAAGAGGCTATCGCACAAGCTCCCCTCCCTCAACCAACAGGGATGCTGACTGACAGCCTCTTCGCAATCTCGAACATTTCACAATCGATTCGGAATCTTTCATGAAAAACATCGAGAGAAAGTGGTCGTGTCGATTGCCTTCTTGCCCCCACTTTGACTAACTCCGAAAGTTTCTTTAAGCAGATATTATTAGTTCCTTATTTAATCATAGTCTTGCCACGAATGCTGCTGTTTTCTAATAAATCCCATGTTTCCTTTCCTTTTAAAAAGGAGAGGAAAAGGGGGAAAAAAAAAAACTGGTGAGGGGAGACAAAGAGGGAGGCACGCTCGAAAATGTTAGAGAGAGAGAGAGAAAGAGAGAAGCGCGTCCGACAGCAGCGGAAGTGGGGGGCCTCAACACCACTCAATCCCGTCAACCGCCACCTCTGACAGTTACTCTCTCTCTCTCTCTCTCTCTCTCTTTCTCTCTCTATAGACGAACAACCAAATAAACTAGAACGATGTGGAAAAAATGCAAAAGGAAAATAATGATAACGAAAGAATGTAATTCCATTGTCAGCAGCCGTCAGGACCCACGAGATGGCAAACATGCAGCAACAGCTTATTACATACTTTTTTGTGGGGGTGGCCGGTTTGGTTGGTGAGAAGTTAGAGATAGAGAGGAAGAGAGAGAGGAAGAGAGAGAGAGAGAGAGAGGGAGAGAGGGGGGAAGGGAGGGAGATGGCAAAATAAAGAAAAGAAGCTGAGCGGAAAACCATCCTTTGAGAGAGAGAGAGAGAGAGAGAGACCGCGCCAGAAAGATGGTCGACGACGACGGTGTCCTCTGAGATCATCACCGTTCTGCGAAAGAACGAGAAGGGCAGTGATCGAAAGGAAAAACTCAAAGGATCTAAAATAAAATTTCCTTTGAAATTCTATTGTCTTCTTCATCGCCATTACCAATCCCATTTCGACCCTTCCATTAAGAATTTTCAAGCACTTGTTATCGTGTTTCTCTTTTTTTCCTGATACTGCCTTTTGGGATTCATCTCATCTCATCTCATCTCCCCCTTCACCTTTCACCCTCTACCTCCATTTCTTGACGTTTAGAAATTTCCTCACTAAAGAATTCGTTTTCCATTTTTCCTCCGGCCTTTTGTTGTTGCATAGTCGTATCATTCCAAAACCAAATCTCCACTCCTCGTATCAAGGAAAACAGCACAGCACCCTGCGAAAAGGTTGAGTGCTCGGACACCCTTTTGGCATTTCTTTATGCTCGGATTCGCTCTGCTTTATTTTTCGGATCGCTTGCTCATGAGGGTATTCTTGTTCTTCCCTTTTTTTTGCATGCTGCTTGCATTTTTGCAGATTTGCGAGCTCTGAAGAGGTTCATGCGATTTTCTCCTAAAGGGGTTTTGTAGCAGAATTTTACAGAGTACAAAGATGAGGGACCCTGATGCGATGATGGAGGGGAAGCTTCCACGTTATTGCATTTCTTAGAAGCGTAGTTTTGTAAATCTGTAGATAGTGGTGGAATGTATAAGAAAAAAATTATTGAAGGAGGTGTTTATCTCTTCAACTTTTTTTCTCCTCGTTGAAGAAAACCTGGCGAGATTGCATAGCCAACATTGCGGCAGTCGGTACATCAAGCGATGGGGGCAAGATGGAACCCACTTGGATTCCAGCTCCCTTGTTATCTGCTTTTCTTGATCCTCGGTCTGCAAATTTGGCATTGTCGGTCTCTCAATTCTGAAGGTGATTGTCGTTTTTTGTGTTATATTTCTATCCAAATCAAGATTGTACGTTCCTTAGAATTGTACCAGAAAAGTTCGAAATGTTGCATCCATGTGTAGCTATTCCTGAAGATTTTTGTTACGTGAGCAGAGAAGTGGATGTCATAATTCTTGCAATACTACAATTTTTGGTTGAAGGAAAAAGGATAACTTTCATATTCAGAGCTAGGTCCGCTCCAGCTTGATGAGAACTAGTTCGACGAGTTCCACTTAATATTTTTAGTGGTTCTCGTTGGATTCTGAACAGATGACATGCTTCAGTGAATTTCCTCCCTCTCCTTTTATCACATCGCTCCTGTTTTTGATTGAAAATGCAGGACTTGCTCTGTTGAAATTCCGTGACAGAGTGGATCTCGATCCATATGGGGCTCTTGCAAATTGGAGTGTCGAGGATGATGATCCATGCGAGTGGTTGGGCATTCATTGTGTGGATGGTGAAGTTCAAAAGCTGTAAGTCACCCCTTGTGATTCAGTTTTCAATTAAGTTTGGGGCAATTCAAGCTTGTCTTCTTGCAGCATACGACCTCAATGATTTGAAAGATTGAACAAGCTGAACCAATCACGAACTCTCTCTCATTCAGCTCAACCATTGCAGGGACCTGACTGGGTTTTCTTTGGAAGGGCTGCTGGCGCCAGAGCTTGGAAAGCTTAGTCAATTACGATCCCTGTAAGGAGGACATTTCCATGTCTTTGCAGTTGAGGAGATCATACTGCATGGCATTACTGTAAATTACACGTCCTAGCAAAATTCAGTTACATTCTGTCTGCCATAGGGCGACTTCTGGTTAATGTGGAGAAAGCTGCAGTAGATCGCCTGGCACTTTTATCTAAAAACAAAAGTTGCATTTGCTGGGAGTTTTTGCCTGAAATGAAGTGTTAGGAAGTTGACAGTTTCATTGTTATTTTCATAACTGATACATAAGTCTGCAATCTCTGGTGAATTTTAGGATGATCCTCTGTACTCCTGACAGACCCTAAGTTTGTTGGTTCCAGGTGTTCTAACATGTCCATGTACCTAGTTTTCTGGTACTTTTTAGGATTACTAGGGGGATGTCGTACTTCTTTCCATCCAAAGCTGCTTGAGATTCAAATTGCATTTTCTTTTCATACCGTTTGATGAGTTTGTGTTTGATAAAAAGAAATAAGTGGAGAACTTAATGAAGTTTTCACTTTCTTGCCACCATTTTGGTCCAAGCTGGAATGAATGTAGACATAGACAGATAGCAGTCCTCTTATGTCTTGCTGACACTAGGTGGAAAGCTTTTATTTCAAATTTTCACTCTCTCTCTCTCTCTCTCTCTCTCTCTCTCTCTCTCTAAATTTCTTGTTTTATGTTTTTTTTCCTGGCTTGCATTCAGAATACTCTACCAGAATCACTTCTCTGGTGCCATCCCTGGAGAAATTGGAGACCTGACAAAGCTGGAGTTATTGGATTTGAGGGGGAATAATTTGACTGGAACAATTCCAGCTGAAATAACCAAGATGGTGTCTCTGAGATTCTTGTAAGTGTAGCCTCATACTATCTGATTCCTAGCAATTTGACTGGTGTTAATATTTGTCACCAGCTTCTGTTTTTTATGGTAGGTTGCTTGGCGGCAACCAACTTCAGAGAACTGTCCATATGCAGCTTGAGGAGCTAAATGTTCTTTCTAAGATGCAGTCCGATGAAAACTTCACATTCGACATGACCGCTGGAAAAGGATGCCTGAATAGAAAAGTTGGACTCCGGTAAGAAACTAGTAACCACATCTAACAGTGCCTTTCTTTCCGTCATTTGCTCTGAGTTTCAGTTCTAAGTCATCTTCTAGGTTTATGTCCTCTTTTTGTTCTTTTAATCCACATATTGGGCAGCATTTGGCAGAGCAGGTGGAAACATCTGCACAAGGCAGGTTCACTCTTTTTCCCAATGAAAGAAGCTTTTTCACGTTACCTCAACATCTTTGGATTCCCACAGTATGTATTTCGCTCGTTTTGTTAGGGTTAAGCAATTTCATCATCTTGCTTCAGTAACATAATTTTTTAGCTCTTTTTATAAGTTTCAGGTTTGCTAAGGACTCCCCATACGGCCCTGGAGGCAATTTGCGTGATGATATTGCTGGTGAGTAGAGACTAACTAAATCTGGCATTAGACATATATCTCTGCAGTTCAGAAAATGCAATTTGTCTTATTTATTTGTACAGGCACCGCAGAGCCAGAAATGCTCCTAAACACACACAATGGATTTTCATCACGCCGGAAGTTACTTGGACAGTCGAGTAATCTTGCTGCTGCCCCTGTTGATGCTGGTTCTCTCCCTTCGGAGATCACGACTGTTCCTATAACCCGGAGTAGCGGGTCCTTCCCAGCTGTACCAGATGGAAAGAAGAAACAATCTGCTGCACCACCGGCCCCACCGCCTTTACTTGCGAGCCCTCCCTCTCAGAATTCATCCAAACCTAACGATGCGTCCTCCCAAACTACTAATTCAGATTCCTCACCCAGTGGACTTTCTGAAGAAGCACGGAGATATATAATCATTATCGTTCCTAGTGTGGCCGTCTTGCTCATCATTGTCACCTCCATTTTCATCTTCTGCCGAAAACAAGGAGTGGCAACCATCGGTCCATGGAAGACTGGATTGAGTGGCCAGTTGCAGAAAGCATTTATTACAGGTGAATCCATTATGAAATACGATAAGTGTTTCGACATCTTTGGTTTTCTTCTGGATTGATTTTTAATGTTATCACACAAGACACGATGCAAACTTAGAAACCAGTCTTTCCCTTTTCTATACTGACCCATATCAATGTGATGGGTGTTGCTATGCGGCAACCGATGCCTTAAACAGGCTTCTAAATGTCCTCATTCGAAGAATTGAACCCCTTTATGATGAAATGCAGGGGTCCCCAAATTGAATCGGTCGGAGCTGGAAGCTGCTTGCGAGGACTTTAGCAATATCGTCAGCTCAAGTAATGGATGCACTGTGTATAAGGGAACATTATCCAGTGGGGTTGAGATTGCTGTTACCGAGCCCACTGCAATTTCTTCCAAAGACTGGTCAGCAAGTGTAGAGAAAGCTTACCGGAAAAAGGTGCGCTCTTTCCCCGGCTGCGGTCATTGATCACTTGACACCTAGTTGATCGAAACTGTCTACTCACTGGTTATTCCAATGCATCACGCTTGTCCTGCTTTTCTTTCCTAACTTTCTAAATGTTTGAAATCTTTGTAGATTGATATGCTGTCGCGGGTAAATCATAAGAACTTTGTCAACCTCATTGGCTATTGTGAGGAGGAGGAACCATTCACTAGGATGATGGTGTTCGAGTATACTCCAAACGGTCCACTTTTCGAGCATCTCCATGGTAAACTTCAAAAGTCGTCTGAATTAGTCGGTTACAAGAGGGAATTTGAAAAGCTGAACTACATTTTCCCTTTCCTTGTGGCTTTTAGTTAAAGAAGCAGAACATCTGGACTGGACCACAAGGGTGAGGATCATCATGGGAATTGCTTACTGCCTCCAGTACATGCATCACGAGCTGAATCCACCCATGGCACATTCCAGTCTTTCTACATCATCAATATACTTGACAGATGACTATGCTGCTAAGGTAAAATTTCACACCATAAAATGTCAATACATTTCCATTTTTCTCTTTTTTGCTGTATTGCATTTCCATTCACTTCTCTAACATGTCGTATCTCAGGTTGCAGAGACCATCTGGTCAGGATTTCTATCGAAGAGGAAGAATGCTGATGAAGATAAGTCGGAACATTCTGAATTGCCACCTCATGCCGATCCGGAGACAGATGTCTATAATTTCGGGGTGATGCTGCTCGAAATTATTTCAGGAAAGCTCCCTTTTTCAGATGAACAAGGACCTCTTGTTGACTGGGTAAGTTGGTGATTGCTCTACAATCAGAGGGTGGTGAGGAAAGCTAGTGCTCTAATCGAATATTTATTGTTTTTCACTGTCATAATATGATCAATGAATTCGACAGGCCTCTCAGTACTTGTATGATAAGAAGAGCACAGGCTGCCTCATTGACCCCACTCTCAAGAACTTCAAGAACAATGAGCTCGACATCATCTGCGAGATCATCATTGATTGCATCAAACCAGATCCGAGGCGGAGGCCTTCGATAAGGGAGATCACAGCAAGATTGAGAGATGTGATTGCTATTTCGCCAGACCAAGCGACCCCGAGACTCTCTCCCCTTTGGTGGGCTGAACTCGAGATCTTATCCGTGGAGGCAACCTGAGCTCCCTGTGATTCTTTCTATTCAGTGCCAAATTTTATTTCACCGCTCAGACGTATGCTTCCCACTGCTCAGCTCAAGCTAAAAACTCTGGCATTGAAATAAGGTTTTTGTCTGCATTTCTTACATTCTCTCTATGATTCCACTTCTCTCTCTGATTGTTCATTCATGATGTTCTGATACCGCTGCCGCCGCGTAAATGGCGCACCAAGCTTGGGCTACATATTACCATCCATAATACGTATACCTAATGTATTCTTTTCTTGGCAATGTAACTTGCGAAGAGTTTGTCGGGTTTCTGCATTTCCTTATTCTCGTCATTCCGGTGTCCACGTCAACATTGTAGAAACTTTGACTCGTGACTATATTGTAATTCATTCATACCTGGTTTGTAAAAAATGTTGTTTGATTAATGAACCGTTTCTGTGTATTAAAACAGTTTTTTAGACCTAAATGGTCTTTTCTATCTCTCGTTTCTTTAGTTCCAGTGTTCTTTCATCAGAAAATGAGTTAGTCCTTCCAACCTGAAAGGGTTCGGTTTTGGACCTTCTTTCTTTGTAACTTGAACATCGCTTGTGCCAAAAGATGAAGCATGGGAAGGTTTGAAACTTGGGATTTCTTCCTTGTTTAATCTCTATTCTCAATTCGTTCTGTCTGGGAGCAAGTGGGATCTTAAAGAAGTGGTAGGGGAAAAGGAGAAGATTTTGAAGCACTTCATGATGACTGACAAGTTACCCAAATAGTCAGTTTAGGACAAAGTACCATGAAGGCACTTGATCATTTGAGGGGACAGTCAAGCCATGCTTCAACAGCATCTGAAAATCTTTTAGTCACAAAATTACGATAAAGATAAAAAGAAAAGACTGTGCTATACCTTTGGAACGGTTTTAGTCCCGACTAGTAGGAGCGACAATTGAAGGCGCAAACTTTTGCATTCAGGACCAATTTGGCTCATGTCGGCCCCTTTCAAAAACTATCTTTTAGTTATCTTTTTAAAACAGCTCTACATATTTACAGAATTGCCATCAAAGCGATATTTTCTTGGAAAGGACAATTTTTCATTCTTTATTTGTTTGCCTCCCATGTTATAATTTTCAGAATACATTTCTACCCTAGCAAGGATTGGACTACACACTTCTGCTATTATATATAGTTAAGAGATTGGGATTCTTTATTAGGAACAAGTTCACATGATTTAAGATTCTTTATTAGGAATTGCAAGAGTCCTAAAATAAATAAATAAATAAATAAAAATGAAAACTCAAGAAGTTAAAAAGATTATTGAATATGATGTGATGGACCTACATGATTTAAGACTATCCAATTTTACCGTTTCAATAGTGGACCGTCAAAGAAATAGATTTTCCGACGAGAAAAGTCTGTTTAGGGTGAAGGGGCTTGTTCTCGAAGATGTGCTGATTTTGATCTTGCCATATACACCACAAGGTAGTTGCAATCTGGTTAAATTTTAGAGCGCACTGAGGGTCTTCTTTCTGGATAAGCAACCATTCATCAAATCTAGTTAATCCGACCCTGTTTATCTTGATTTGCAGCAATTCGTCGTTCCATATGCGTGCTGTCCAGGGGCATAACAACAAGGCGTGTTCGATTGTCTCAGCTTCATGATGACACACAGGGCAAGGCGATGCAGGTACTATTTTCCTTCGGTTCAGATTGTCCAAAGACCGTATTGTGGAATAGCATGCACCACCGATTTGATTAAAATCTCTTTCCCTGCTTTAGACAATAGATTCTCCTTCCAACTTTCTAACTTCTTATTTGCTCTAGCCAAAATCCATGCAAACAAAAATCAAGATACGGCGGTATTGGTGTAGAATTTCTGCCAAAGTTAAAATTGTGGATTATTGAATATGGAAGATGGGGAAATAGAAATTAAGTTCAATATGCTCACGAAGCCCATCTGAAGTAAGCATTCTCGAAGGAAATCCCATTCTATTCGGTCGTAGGCCTTTTGCATATCTACCTTTAGCACCGCTTGGAATTTACTTTTCCTCTCCCGAGTTCGCAGCTTGTGGAGAACTTCTTGCACGATAAGAATATTGTCTTGAATCTGCCTTCCCCCTATAAAAGCACTCTGTTCTTCTGCTATGATGTTTGGTAGGATAGGCTTTAGTCTGTTTGTCATCACCTTTGATATTATTTTATAAACGAAGTTGCATAGGCTAATTGGCCGTAATTGTTCAAGCTTTTCGGGGTTGGGGATTTTCGGAATGAGTGTAATTTGGGTTCTGTTTATATCGGGGTTTAGGTAACCCATCTCAAAAAAATTCTGCACCTCACTGAATATGTCTTTGCTAACGGGAGTCCAATGGCTGCGATAAAATAATCCGTTCAGCCCATCAGGCCCAGGAGCCTTGGATGCCCCTAGCTGTTGCATTGCTGTTGTAATTTCCTCAATAGTGACTGGTTCAACTAATTTTTGATTCATGTGCCCATCCACTAATGTTGGAATTTGTTGAATGACAGGTTGTAGGTGATGCTGCCCCACTGATTTGTATAAGTCATTGAAATATGATGCGATGGTGTCCTTCAAGGCCTGCTCCTCCTTCACCCATTCATTTGCCCCATTTTTGAGTAAGGTAATTCTGTTTTTAGCTCTCCTCTGAATCGTAGTCGCGTGAAAAAACTTGGTGTTTCTATCTCCCCATTTTAACCACATGATTCTAGAGCGCATACCCCAATACATCTCCTCTTGACTCCATAGTTTTTCAATTTCTTGAGTGATACTCCGTGCTGTTTCGCTTTCGTGGTCCATATGAGGGTCATTTGTTATCCTTTGTAGCTCATTCTGTAGCTCATTAATTCTGACTTTTGCATTGCCAAAGCTGTTCTTACTCCAACTCTCTAACGTTTGTGCCACTTTCTGTAGTTTGTCCACCATAGTCAAATTTTGGGAAGCCAATTCAGCCCATGTTTTGTTGACAAGTTGCCCACATTCCTCTTTTTCTGACCAGAATGCCTCATATTTAAAAGCCCTTTTTTTCCTCTTCGTTCTCCAGTTAAATGAGAGTAGAAGCGGACTATGGTCCGACCCAATGGCTGGAAGTGCTGAACAATCAGCATTAGGAAAGGTAATCCTCCATTCTATATCACAAAGCGCTCTATCCAGTCGTTCCTTGACTAAGTGCTCCCCTATTCTGTTGTTTTTCCAGGTGAAGGCGCAACCCTTGCTTTTGAGGTCCATAAGTGAGCATTGGAGCAGAAAGTCCCTGAAAGCTGTGAGCCTGTAAGTTTCAGCTCTCTTCTTACCCATTTTCTCCCAATGGTATAGTATTTCGTTGAAGTCCCCCAAGCAAAGCCACGGTAGGTGGTGTCTGGTGCTAAGTCTGAATAGAGTTTCCCATAGCAACATTCTTTCATGGAATTCATTAGGAGCATAGACAAAGGTGATATGCATCCATTGTTTTGTGTCCTTGATTAAACTTTGGACAGCAATGTAGTTGTTCGACCAAGAGTCTATTTGTAGCTCCACCTGCTCATCCCAGAAGAGAGCTAGACCTCCTGCATAGCCTTCCGGATCTACCACAAAACTGTTTTGGTATCTCAACCTTCTCCGTATGCGTTGTACTTTTTGTTCTTGATTTTTTGTCTCCATTAAAAAGATAACACTGGGCCTTTCCTGGGTCACTAGGACCCTCAAAGCCTGAATTGTCAGGGGTGTGCCCAACCCCTGACAATTCCAACTTAATAGTTTCATGGATAAGCCGGTGGCTTATTAGGGCTAGCCACCAAAGCCCACTGATTTGGCTCCTCCGCCACGTGAATGGGAGTTTCCACCAGCTGTGTGTTGTCAATATTCTGAGGTTTTGAAGATTGGGCACCATACGGGCAAAAGCGCTTGACTTTTTTGCCATTCGTGGATTTGGAATTTCTGGATTTGGATTTGAACATCCCCTTTTCCCCTGAAAATGTTGCTTCCATATCCACAGCTGCCTCCTTGAGTTGTTCCTCATATAATACCAGATCAGATTCAGCATCAACACAACTACTTCCTCTCTTCTGTGGTCCTCTTTCCTCTCTGATGAATAACTGTATCTGCTGATTGTTTTCCTGTTCTACATGTTGATCTGGATTCTGTTCGTGCAGGTGCTGTTCAGTCTCAGGAGCTGCATGGACTGGTGTTTCGGGCACATGTTCAACTTCTTCCAGTAAGATCTCTTGCTTGCCATAAAATATCTTCCCATACGGGCTGAGTTCGCGAGCCTCCGCTTTAAGCCAATGTCCATATCTTCCCGGTTAGTTTGCTGCCAACCCTGTTTGTTCATAGGGAATCTCATTGCAAAAAGTGGCATAATGGCCGATCTTTCCACACGTATAGCAGTAATGCGGAAGACGTTCGTACTTAAATTCAATCCACAGTTTCTTTCTCTCTAGATTAAGTAAGACGCCAGTTTTCAGAGGTATTTCCAGATTTAACTTGACCCTTGCCTTCCCTACTTTATAATTGCTATTTCCTTTTGTTTCTATCTTAACCTCAATCACTTCTCCCAGTTTTGCTGCGATGTTTCTAATAACATCATAAGTCACTCTTCCATATGGTAGGCCATAGAAGTGCACCCAAAAATCACAGCATGTAAAATCATAGCATAAATCAGGAGTGTCGGGGTCACATTGCCTTAGCACAAGTAGGTTGCTAGAAAATGACCGTGGTCCCTGATCTAATATTCTTTGTTTCTCAGCTTCGGATTGAAAATTGAAGGAATAATAGCCCGGTTCAAGTATTGCACAGGTAACATCATCAACTTTCTAGACTTTCTTCATTGTATTGAAAAAGGCAGTGAAGGGCGCATTCGGTTTAGTGTAAAATTTCCCAAATAGGGTTTTCCGGCATTCAGATAGTTTTTCTTCAGGGATATCACCTGGAATCGCAACAACATCCTCTTCCGACCACAGGTTGCCAAGGCTTTTACAAAGCGCAGCGACCCTCCTTTCTTCTTCGTTGTGGTCAGCCATATTCTTTCTCCAAATGTGAAGACTGTCGCACTGCTAGCTCAAAAGTTTGGAAACAGCAGGGGTGTCGATTGAAGGGAGCTCAAAAGTAGACGCAATAGAAAAGGTTTCGAATGAGGAGAGAGCATAATCAGATTTATGGGTTTTGAGCAGCGGATTTGGGGGAGAATCGGAAGGGTTAGGGATTGGGTATGTGGGTATTAGGGTTTTGGTTTTGGGGGAATAGTGTGTCGGGACATCTCTGTAATGGAAGGGTTGAGGTTGAGCATGGTGGGTGAGTGGGTATGGGAATTAACGCTTTGTCTATATCCAGATTGAAGGATTACCTGAGTAGATGAGGAAGATGGAGACTACCCATTCGGTAGGGGAAGACTCGCCATGTGAGAGCGCGAGAGCTGACATTAATGTGCTTTTCCCCTGCGACTTGCGACCCTCGGGAGGCAAATTTCTGGTGGGGTTTTGACGCCAATCGATGAAGTTGAACATTGTAGAATTGAATGAGGAGAATTCACCTACAAGAATTTCATATATTAATACCATTTAGGTCATCATGCGGGAAAATTGTTCAATAATTCCTAAATCTATTGCATGATGTCAATTCAATCCTAATTTTTTTAGTTTTGCCAATTTAATCATAAATCTTTGCGCAAAATTATAATGTAGTCCTTCCAGTTAATTTTCTTTAGAAATTTCTAATATGATGGTGTGCCACATAGGAAAACTAGCAATGACTTAACTACCACATTAGTGATTTTCAATGAAAATTAATTGAAAGAACTACATCAAAATTTCATACAAAAATTTAGGACTAAATTGACAAAATGGAAAAATTCATTATTAAATTGGCATCTATGCAATATGTTTGAACTAAATGAGTAATTTTCCCATCATCATGCTCATCTATCTTAGAAACAGATCATGAGAGATTAGTTTCTAAGTGAATTATGAAAACAGAAGACCAAGTGATACATCTACTTATAGAATTGATCATATATTGCCATAAATAGAACCATCAACTATGCAATCCTAACAAAGGTAGGATACCCCAAGACCAAGCTCACTTACATTTCAAACTCCCCAATAAACATTTGGGAAATGACACAAAGGATTTGTAAATTTTGGCTCAACATGTAATGTAGCTCTTGAATTTTAATTTATTTAATGTGGTCCTTGAACTTTAGTCCTATGCGAAATGCCATCCTTGAACTTTTTAATTGTTCAATATGACCCATGAACTTTTAGTGTATGTTCAATTTAGTCCCTAAACTATATAAAAATATTCATTATTATATATTAGGAATTAAATTGAATATGTGTGAAAAATTCAAGAACCATATTACACAAACTAAATGTTTGAGGATCAAATTGCATATTGAAATAAAGTTTATGGACCGTTTTGAAAAAATTGAAAGTCCATGGACTATATTAAACATTAAGCAAAAATTCATTGACCATTTATATCATTGTCCCTAAATTTTGACATTTTCATCAAGATAGACCATAAAAGTTTAAAGAAGATTGCCAATTTGAGGAAAAAAAATGAGGGACAAAGAAAATGTTTTTAGAAACATACACTGTTCATAAGAAAAGAATGTTTTCCAAGAACAATGGCATGCAGAAATAAAGGGGAAAATATCAAATTTGAAATCCTATAATTGGTTTCTTCCTAGAGTAAGACTAGGAAGTGTAAACAAGATAGAAAAATCATTATACAACTTATACTACGTTCTATGGGAGACTTCATGCGTTATAAGGGGTTATAAGGGGTGGAAGAAGTTACCTTGCCAATAGAAAGAACTCAACCCATTCTAAGCCTAAAAAATCTCCTTCATTTCCCAAGGTGGGACTTTTGCCCGCATCATCCTTCATCGCTTCATAATTCTACAGCCTCGTAGAACAATCCCGAGGACACAGCCTCATGGCACCATCAAGGGACCATGGCCCTAATTATAAAGTACTAGAAGGTGGGCACCCAAGTAGTGGCTCTAATATCATGTTGATGTGAAAGTCACTGACGGATGTGTGATATGTAGGACAAGCGGTGATAACTAGATTTGGGTCTATGCAACTGGATTGATTATACTCAAGAACCAAATTAGACCACCTTGAGAACTAGTCCAATTACAAGTTCCCATTAGAACTGGTCTAGTTCCTAGTTTCGAGTGATGAAACACCCAAGAACCAAATCGATTAGACCAAATTTGGAACTAGTTTCACAAAAACTAAAAACCTTTATTTTCTCCTGGCATTTTTTATGTCTCTCTCTCTTTCTTTATTTTGTCCAACCTCACTTGGACATTTTACCTCTCTCTCTCTCTCTCATTTACACTCCTCCTCACTCACTCAAAAGTCATCCTCAATCATTCAAGCCTCACAACTCTTGCTCATTCCTGACTCACCTTTGCTTACTCAAACTCATTCATCTTTTACTTTAAATTGTTTTGTTACTCATATAATTTTGCTACAAAATATAAAACCAAAAAAGGGACAAAAAGAAAGAAAAAAATAGAGGTTCTCAAGTAGACCCTAGAACCAGACTAGAAAAATAAGATAGGCTTCAAGTTCCAAAAATTATAAATCAATTCTAATATGGTAGGTTATATAGGTTCCAAGTCTAAAATATACCCACTCTAAAAGTGATCACCCCTAATTAGACCACCACAATAGTGATTTTCAATTAAAATTGATCAAAATGATTATCTTAGAACTACGTGCAAAAGATTAATTAACAAATTTGAAGAGTTTAAAACTAAATTAATGTTTGTACAATAGGTTGAACAACAATTGGACAATTTTCCCGTTTTATGTCCCCTTAACCGACAATATATCATCATGGAAGCAATGGTTTTGGTTCATTTCAAACTTTATATTCAATTTTTTTCTTTCCACTAATTTCCATAAATGATTAGCACAAGAGACGTGTAACCTCTATCTCTCGAAGTTCAAATATCGGTCTTTCCTAATTTTATCTGGAAGGTAACTCGGTGACAAATAATATGTGTGCATCTATATTGTATGTTCATACAATTTTCTATATTTGTTTGTAATTATATATAGTAATACATTTAATTTAGGTTTTGTATACCTTTTTTTTTTTCAGTGCAAGCATATAAATATTACATCTATATCATGATGTAATCACAAATCTTACCTCGATTTATTGAGAATTTCATTATTTAATCTCGTGTACTTGTGGATTGGCAGCTAGTTTGAAATTATAATGATTTGATGGAATCATCGTGGAATTATTTTATCTTATACTATCTAGCTTTAAGTCTCAGTTATTATCCATTGAAATAATGGAAGTGGCATGTACAACAATAATCCGTCGGTAATATGACTAAAAAGATTGGGGTAACACAAACAGCCTCGGAATAATGCTTCATTTAGGTGTCTAGGCGGGGCAATAGGTATCATTGACACATGAATTTCATTCTTCGTAAATGTTAAATGAACTATAGTTTCTTAATATATCACATATCATTTTGTTTCACTGAAAACTCTTTGTTGCTGAAACTCCATCTTCTATTTTAGTGAATCAAGAGCCTCAATAAAAATAGGTGTTACAACATATCACATTGAAACAAGATTAGTACTTATTTTGATCGGATTTTACCTACCACTCTATTTGGATGATCACTTGAAAAGGAAGCTGTATTTTTTAGTGATTGGTCATGGTCTTATTAAGACAAGACTAAGGAATTCAACTTCTAATAGGATTGTCCTGTTTTGGTTAGTGAAGAGTCTACAAAAAATTCATTTGTTCGGAAACATAAATCTTCGTTTTCTCATTATTCAAATTAACAAGCGTTGATGACAAGAGTTGTTTGTTCAGTTTGGTGGAACTTGGCAATTGGAAGGTCTAGTCCACGGGTTGGTTGGCTTCCGTTGAGCAATGGATAAGAAGCAAATTGAGCATGCCTTTGAAGAATCATTATGGATAATATTTTGAAGAAGTTGGGATCAATTGACCGATACTTGTGCATTAGCCCGGCATGTTTGCCATTCTTCCATTAGGGATCATACCGAGTGTAAGGAAACAAATCGCATCCCATTCATTCGTGAAAATAAATCACATTATTGATGGTTCCAACAATAAAAAATTGTCACGATAGCATAATTTGTACGATGGGATAGATGATAAGACTTATGACGTGCAATCAAGTGTGCGCTATAATAGAAGATGTTGTGGCTCTGGTGATGGATGGTTTGTGACTGTCCTTGTCCTCACGGCTTTTATTTATGGGTTCATAAAGTTAACTTGTGCGAGGATCCATATCTATCTTCGGAGAATTGAGATGGGAGCAATTTATGATGGGTATGGTAGATTAGCATTCATTAAATTGGGCAACAAATATTGAACTTATGTGGACGCATGGTTGGAGCAATTTTATGGTGTTCAATATTAGATTAAGTGTCCATACAACATTTTCATTGATGCAATTTGGACCATTCAAATGAAAGAAAGAGCCTGTGGTATAACATTAGCTTGTTTTGGTCAAATAGTTGATCAGAAGAAACAAGACAAAATGTTGAAATAACCGTTCAAAAAGAAGCATCTTTGCATCCGCATTAAGCATGAAGCTTGCATTGCATTATTATTGGCCAAAAACAAAAACATAAATTACTCAATTCCCTCTCATATGGGGACATCTCATTCTCCTGTGACTAGAGAAACAATGACATTCAAGATTGACTCGGGAAAAATTACCAATTAGTCCTAGCTATTGTAAGGGAGCAAGTCCACTCTTAAACTTTGCAATTTCAACGATTTAGTCTCGAATCTTGATGCAAAATTCAATGTGGTCATCTCAATTAATTTCTACCAAAAATTTCACTAACGTGATAGTATAATCATTGTTGGCCATCCTATGTGACACCCAACTACTTAAACAATTGATTAGAATGATTACCTTCAAATTTTGAACTAAAGTTTAAGATTTCATTGGCAAAATAAAAATAATTTAAAATCGAATTTATATCCATACAATAAATTTAAATTTAGTTGGATAATTTTCATCAACTCATCCTCTTCGTCACTAATACATTGGCTGGACGTGAGCAACGAGGGTATTTCAAGCCTTCTAATACATTGCCAATTCAATCTATTTTATTTGAATATGATTGACTATATGATTCATTTATCTTTTGTTTTTATCTTATTTTCTTCTATTTATGCAACCTCATGTGAAAAGAACGTTCTTCTGTTGCTAACCAAAGCTAAGACATATTTTGACTAAAAAAAAAAAAAAGGCCAAGATATACTAAGAGATTTTATTTATTTATTTTATGTAATTGGAATGCTTGGGAATTAAGTTGAAGGCCGCAACCACGCATGAATAGTTCCACTCTTCTCATATCAGTTTTACTAAAAAGAATACGAGCAGGCCCTTAAATATCCGCAAGTTCTAAAAAAATTCACTAAAAAGTACAATTAATTCATAAATCTATTGGAGAATATCCAATTGGGTTCTAAAATAAGAAGTGCAATTTAAGGATGTCACATAGGCAATCTTTCAGTGACAAATAGTTGATTTTGGGTATTTTTCATTAAAGGGAGCCGATTGCATTTTTAGAAAATGTTCGGGACTTAAATGAACCGATCCGCGTATATAAGCCTTGATTGCATTCCAAAAAATTTGAGGACTTTCGGTGCACGTTTTCCTGATAACGTATAAACTTCTAAACTTTCATTTAATGTTGTTGCCACATTTTAACTCATGAGTTTTGCAAATCCGTGCAAAAGAGATCTCCTCTTTTTATAGGTGAATCGGTACTAAGAATTTTCGAGAGAAAACTCACGTGTTCATCATTTATTTGTATAATTTTTAAAATCATATATATAACTATTAATAGTAAATGTTTTCGTCAAATAATTCATTATTTTGTTAATTGATAGATAGATTATATAAAATCTCATGCAACGTTAACTGAGACAATCACTAAAAAATGAAAAATTTACCTTGAATTACAACAATATACAAAAAATGAAAATAAGAACATTGAGTCTACTTTCACCTTGATAATTACTTCCTTTTAAATTTACCTAAAGTATAATTAATCTGGATTAAGCTAGCTTCAGCAATTAATTATTTACCTATATATATTGAATTTAAATAGAGAAAAAAAAAAAGAGAAATGAGGACTGAGGAGCCGACGGGCCTCTCTTGATCAGATTCTCTCTCTCTCCGGCCTCCTCCGGCCTCCTCCGCCGCCGCCGCCGCCGTCGCCTCCGCCGCGGCCTGCCCTCCTTCTCCTTCCTCCCCTCCCCCTCCAAGTTTCAGTCTTTTCAGCCTCGATGGGGTCGCCGGAGCTGTATTTCAAGGTAACAACGCACCGCCGCGTCGTTGTTTTCGTTTCGTCTCTGATCATGTTTACCCGTCATCTCACATGGTTTTCTGGGCTCCCGGAATTATTCTATTCCGGCGCAGCGGGACATCGCCGTCCTCCAGTTCCAGAACCAGAAGCTCGTGCAGAAGCTGGAGTCGCAGAAGGTGGAGCACGCCGCCCTCGAGAGCAAGCTGTCGCAGCTGACGGAGCAGCAGCTCGCCTACGATTCCAGGCTCGAAGTGGTCAAGAATTCTTGGGATGAGGTTGCCCTGTCCGTGTTCTGTTTCGCTTAGGGTCTTTTGGGTTCTCTTCTTTTTTGGGTTCTGGGGTGGGGCTGTGCTGCTGTTCTTGAATGTGATGATGGACTTCATTTTCTGTTGTGATGACAGCTGCTTAGTAAATTGCAATCACGTTCGGTCTGTGTGGGCGAGTCGGGCGGTGGTGCCACCGTCGGTCAGGATGTCGAAAGCCTGGCTAACTCAAAAGGTTTGGATGACTTCCTTGTCCCTATAATGCTATATTGATGATGAGGCGGATGCTCTTGTTTGTCAGTTACAACTAGGTGAAATGTTTTGCGGTTTTGTTCCGGGTAGTCCGTTGTTGTCGGTGCATATAAAGCATTCGAAAGGGAAAGGTTGTCTTCTCCAGTTATGAGCCCTGATTTCTCCTGCCTGCGATCTTTCTATTCGACACATGTTAAGTCGCCTTCCATGTTGTTATTAGATGAGGATCACCCGTTGCCCGAGGACATTTATCTTAGCCGCCTCATAGAGACAGGTGTGGACGGAAGTTCCTCCGTGGATAGCTGTTCAAATAATCCACATGATGATCTGGAAATAGCTTCAGAGAAGGCTGTGAAGACAATATTACGTAATATAGCATTGGCTATTGATGGCATTTATCATGAGAAGGAGGGGCTGCATTCTGCTGTTTTGGATGGACTTCCCCCAGGTGATACTTATAAAGTATTTCTTGATGTTTTTCTGGCTTTTCCAATTGAGGATGTATGTCAGTGTCTTCCTTATTCTTTTTTTTTTGGTTAAGAACAAGGGTGTCTTCCTTATTCTTGTATTTCTCTAGCCGCAAAAAATTTGACACACATTTCTTCCCTTTGCTAGATTCTGGTAGACAAAGGACATCCATGGATTTGGCCGTGCAATTGAAGAATTCGAGAGCATTGCTTGGTGAACTTCATTTGAAGCACAGGCTTTTGGCAAGGGAGTTGCAGAGTCATCGAGATATTGATGCGAAAAACAAAGCTGAGCTTAAACGTCTGAAAGGTACCCATGGCAATTTGTGCCTGAACATTTAATTCAGATGAAATGTGATATTACATGGCAAATCTAATTTTCCATTATGTTATTATGTTTCCGGAATATCTGCCTATTTTCCTTATTTAGTTGTTAGCCATGTAATTAAAGTACCATTACGTTTATATCTATCTCAAACCACACCACTTAGGTGATACATGGCTGGTCATATGCCCTATCCTGATTTTTGTGGACTGTGGGGTGAATCAATTCCATGCAAAGAAGGGTTTTTTGGTAATGGAGTAGGAATTGACATGGTAAAGCAACGTATTTGAAAGGTTGGTTACAATCAAACTTTTCTTGACTTTAAACGAAATTAACTTTTGAAATGACAAGAGGTTTATTGTGGAGACAGCATGTTAAAGGCATCTTATGAGCTTCAGGTTTGGATTATGAGATTGTTGCAGCAGTTTTTGCTCTCAGCTTGGTTGATACCTTATGTGACTTAAGAGAACATAATGGTGGATCTGTTAGTTGGCCTGAGAAATTTCAATGGAGAGATTGAAGGCAGGGTGTTTAGAGTTGAATCGGGTTATTTACTCAAGAAATTCAATCTAAACAAAATTAAATGCTCATCAAGTATGCATGTTCTAAATGCAATATCAATTAGGATAGATAATCTAACAAGAGAACTATCAAATGTCAAATCTACAAACATTCATGAAGAAATAAGGATAGAGAATTGATTATAGTGGATTGGGCCTGTTAAAGTATCCCACACCATCTGTGTATGAGGTTTACAAGCTTAAGTTTTTAGGATGGACTTTCTAACATAGTATTTGAACCACAATCCGCCTCAAGTTTATGTCGCCTATGAGGTTCCCTGTTCATCAGTTCCACATTTCGTTCTTAGTTCAGTATGCACATGCAAATAGGTTTTAAGTATCCCATGTCGCTTGTCTATAGGGTTTCAATAGGTCTTGTATATGTGTAGTTTCCCTCCATTCGTCAGATTAAGAGTTAATATTAGACTTTCTAGCAGAACCAAGCTTGACAACAATATTGACTCCTAGTGAGTAAACATAGATACTAGAGAGCAAGGACAGAAAAAAGGAAATTCAGTTCAGGTTGAGGTTCTAGACCTTTACTCCTTGGGTTTCAGAATCCCTAATCTTCAAAACTTATTCAACTTTGTTGGTGGCCAGGTGGCCAACTCTCCTCTACAATTGACCAATGCAGGCCACAAGACCATATAGTTGTTTGTGGCCAAAAAAACTAATGCTATTGGCAAGTTGCAGTGACCAACAACTCAAATAAGAGTTCTAAAAGGATTAGGGAATTAGCAATATTATCTAGTATAACTTTTCATCTGTACTTGGAATATGATAATTTCACTTTACTTGTATGGTATAATTCTCTAGACTCAATAGTAGATGTTGATTATTGACATTTGGCAATTTTATTGCTTTTGACTTGTGTGATGCAATACTTCTCTCGCAAGTGAGGCCTAAGAAATCCTAAGTGTGATGCCAAAACAAACTTAGTCTTTTGGAATTATTGTTCGCGAGATAAACACAGGCTTGCTACTTTAGGACTCATTGTCCTACATACAAAATAATGTAGGACAATAAATGCCGATATGGTGAGTCTGATTTGCTAGATGACTCAAAAGGAAAATTGCAACTAACGATAGCTCAAAAGGAATGGATGCAGTCAGACATCACAAACAAAACTTCCTAAGGATCGCACATAGGGGTAACTCAAGCAACACAATTAAGAAAAGAGTTGTATCACACAATTAAAAGGCAAAGATTATTGCAAAACTCAATGATTCATCAACTCTACTGAAAATAAAGAATTACAACAATAATTATAGACTCTTCCAAATAATGCTACTGCTAGTCGAAATGGAAAACTAAATAAAAAACAGCAATGCTACTTAAACGGAATCAGGAAAGATGAGTATCTGCTTTATTTAGGAAGTAGAAAATTTTTGAAATTCTACCACAATTAGAATCCTACCATGTACGACTATATATTTAATTCGGAGAAGAATCTGATTTAGGACTCTTATTTGAGTTATGAATTGATGCAACAGTTCCTCTTCTGCAAAGCTTAATAAATTAATAGGCTTAAAAATGTCAATTTGATCAGTCGCGTGGGCTGCATCATGAATTCTTATGGGGTGGAGACTCAGAGACGAGGAAGGGCGTAGTAAGCGGTGAATTGCTTCAAAGAGGCCAAGGTCCTGAAAGGATCACTAGGTTACTATGCTCTATTTGTTTAGAGTGGCGTCCCAATCTTTATCATACTAGCAAGTAATGGGATTAGATTGTGTACCATAAGAGTAACTCAATGTTGATAGCAAGTTTTGGTCGATCTTGATTTCATTCTGATGAGCATGTGTCATCTCTGGGATATTTTTATTTTGGTTTTAATCACTGCTCAGTTCAACCATCCAATCTTCGAATTTCAGTTGTCTTAAAGTTGTCCAGTGGAGAACTTAAGTTTGAGACCTTTATGTGGGATTCTTGTTACCTTTGATGGATTTCCTGTCATTAATCGATTCAATCTTCTGGTTTCAACTCATACTTCTGGCTATAAAGATTGGGTACCCAATCTTCTGTTTTCAATTTGTTCTCCTGTTTTATAAGAACTGGACTTCCAAATTCTGAATCTGCAGCCTGCTTTTTCTGAAGAATATCTAATTTTCATTGAAATCATTACTCAAATTGTCACTATTACTTCCTATCGCATTCCTGTTAGTCTGATCTGCAGTAGATTGAACACCTTTTAGTCACTAATATAGCTTAGACGGTGAAGAATGGTTTAGAGACATGAAGAAATGTTAGTAGCTGAGGGTCTCATCATTGTTAAAAAACAGGGGATCGGTATTTTTATCATTTCGATGATGACAACACTTAAATGAAGCTTAAAAACAACAAATAGCATTTTCACTATAACTCCCCCTTGTCCAGATGATTGGGGGATTAACGAGGGCCCTAACTGTTCTCCTGATGTGTTTTCTTCCTGAGCAAAACATTAAGCTTGTCTAATAGCTCAATTCTCATCTGATGGACTATGTTCCAGTTTATAGAGTTTTATATTTTGTTTATATCATAAGAATCGATAAAAAGATTCACGTGAATCTCATGCTTTGGTTTTTAACTTATTTTATGCAGGGGAATTGGAGAGCACCATATCTGAGTTGGAAGAAAGTCATAGTAAGCTGGCCACTCTTAAAGTTACAAAGGATTCAATAAGAGGGGTGTCTTTCCCTGTTTTGAACTTTGGAAATAAGCATACTCCAAGTGAGAAAGTTAGAGATAAACAGAGGGATCTTCAAGAAATGGAGTCAGTTCTGAAGGAGCTACAGGTTGGCTACATCACCCCCCCCCCCCCCTCTTCCCCGAGTCTCTTCTAACTTAATTTGAATAGCTGAGTAGCTGACTGGCTGAAACTTGTCAGGACCAAGCAGCATCCCGACTGGAAGAGTTAAAAGCCCTTTATGAAGAACGAGTGAAGATACTGCAACAGCTACCAACATTGCAGGTCAGCTTCTACATCAATCCCAGGTGAAATTTATTTCTCCTGTCTAAAGAATCTCTCAAGTATTGTGTTTGTATGGTTAGAACAAGATAAAGAACTTGAAGTGCATTTCCTCATCTCAAGCCTTCATCTCCCTGAAAGACCAATTGGAGATATCTAAATCAGAAGTTTTGCGCTATCAAGCATTGTACGAGAAACTGCAGGTTGTAGACTAATTTCTTCTCTATTTTGTACTGTTTTTACGCAAGGATTTGTTTGCGCTACTTATGTACATTTATTTTCGGAAATTGCAGACAGAGAGAGGGGGCCTTTTCTGGAAGGAATTGGAATTGAGTATAAAAACCGACATAATTGATGCTTACAAAAGATGTTCTGCAGTTGCTGAGTCAAGGATGATTGAGCTGGAGACAGAAGTAAAAAAGCAGATGGAAGATAGAAACATTATTGAAACTAAACTAAAAGAGGCGTCAAATGAAGCAGGTTGTTGATGGTCTTGCTTGGCATCTTGATCTATGGTGCTTTGTATAATGTGAACTTATGAACTCACTCTTGATTTATTTTATATGGCCCTTTTAGGAAGACAAGAGATTGTCAATGACTTTAGAGCCTTGGTCTCTTCATTCCCAGAAGAAATGGGAGCAATGCAAAGTGAACTGAGCAAGTATAAAGAGGCTGCTGTGAACATTCATTCGCTTCGAGCTGATG
Organism: Eucalyptus leucophloia subsp. euroa; assembly: GCA_017140325.1. Taxonomy (NCBI): domain Eukaryota; kingdom Viridiplantae; phylum Streptophyta; class Magnoliopsida; order Myrtales; family Myrtaceae; genus Eucalyptus; species Eucalyptus leucophloia. Next base: position 34,083,951 of record CM029472.1, on the reverse strand, counting down.
TGCAGTGTTTTTCTCGTGCTCTTGACAGGATGGTAGTTATCATATTTGCATTATTTCTAAATTCTGTTTGATGCGACAGGCCTGCTAAAAATTGTTCTTTCTTTTCAAACAGGTAAAAGAATGTGAAATATTATCTGAGACATCTGCTAGTGAAGTTGCTGAAATAGAAAAATTGAAAACTGTGGTATGGTGCTTCTTTGTTCTTTCACACTGTGTTTACTTATTTTACTATATTTTTCGTGTTCTTTCTCTCTCTGGTTATGCCCCCAAACTAGTGGACATGAGATTTCTAAGGTAGGTGCATGTCATCTTCCTCAGAGAGTCCAAGAGTTTGCCATTCGAGACCTTTTTTTTTTTTTGTTTTTTTCGGGATCTCCCAATTGGCAAAATTGCATCTAATAGTCAAACCAATCTGATGGTCATGTACATCGGGTCTGTCCGAATGGACTTTAAGTTTTTGCATTTTGCTTGATCTAAACTTTGTACATCATGCACTCTGACCTTTCTAAAATTCAGAACTCCTGAAACTTTCAAAACAGCTAATTGCAAATATGAAGATTCACATATAATTTTGTATAGCCTTCTGGAATTTGGATAATATTTTAAATTTTGGAGGGAAAAGAAGTACTTTTTGCTTTTTGTGAGTTTAAGAAACAGGCCCTTCATTTTGTGCTTTGGAACATTGCTAACATTTATTATCAAAGCAATTATCAGCAAGCAAGTGATAGTTCTTCCTTACTTCCAACTGGGACAATTGGGGAAATTGTTTTGCTTTATTAGAAGGCTCTTGAGAAGTCTTGACCTGTGATATAATTGGGGAAACTCTGTCACTCCTTTAAACCTTCCACCAAATGGAAGGCTTTCATGAGTCAGTCTATGTGGTGAGTTGCATGACTCTTCCCCTTTTGTGTCACCCCAGGGATGTTGATGCTGCAATAACCAGAACTAGTCACGTTAAGAGATGTGTTTCCTAAGGTTTTTGATATGCCTTCATCTTATGAATGAACTCTCTGCCAAAAAAATGGTGCCAGATATAGGGTTTCTGTTTCACTGGTGACTGCTGGAAGTGCAGATTACTAAATGGGAAAATCTGAAGTTTTGATATTAGCCGATCTTATATTTATGCAAATGTCTTTGATTTACAAAGGCGAGCACATAGGTGACTTGACTAACCTCCTGCAGAAAAAAGCCTCTTACTTGGAGAAAATAGTCATCATTACTGCATAGTAGCATAAATTTGCATTTCTTCAATGTTAATCTTAAATACAAATTTTGAACAGTCTGTATGCATCTAATCTCATTGCAGGTCCAAGACTCGGAGGGAAGTATTCTGGAGCTGAAGCTAATTTTGGAAATGTATCGACGCGAATCCACTGATTCAAGGTTAAGAATTTACAGGAGAAGCATCTATTTCTGTTTCATTGCATATCTGTGCATTGGACTTCTTTAATGTGCAATATTACAACTAGTTTTATCTTTCAGATTCTTACTTCCTTCTCCTTTCTTATTTTTGTGATGAATTGTGTCAGCATTGAAATGTGTATTTTGCATCAAGTATTCAACTTCAATTTTTTCTCTTTTCTTTATTGTTTCAAAAGTGTGTATGATAATTTATTTGAGGAATGGCTCATATGTGAGTTGGGTTTGCATTTGTAGTTTAAGCAGTGTCCCCCTTTTTTTGCTATTGTTAAGTTTCAAAAAGGAGTATCTATTGAGCTGCTTCAGCTATTAGTTACTGGAGGTGCTAGACCGTCAGTTGTCGGTGCTTCTAGTAGGCAGTTCCTTCAATTGACTCCACTCAAACAATCTGTTAGTCATTATTACAGAATTTCCTTGATTGATCAAGTGGACCCCACAAAATTTTGGATTTGGAACCCACATGACTATTTTGACTATTTTTTTACATGCTGATCTTAAAAAACAAATATGCATGTGACATGAACAAAGAGGCCCAAAGTTGAGGATTAATGAACCTGCTCGAGCCTAAACCTGAATAAATACTAGGAAAAAGGGAAAGAAGACGACATAATAATGTTGAAAAAGGTTAAAACTGACTAGTAGTTTTTATCTTAAGTTCTTTTGCACAGACAGTAGAGGACACAAAGGACAAACAACCCTCATGGTGAAAAAGCAGAATTATACTTGACATTCACTTTTTACAAGCTTGTTTGTCCTGAATTTGTTGCACTCACTGACACGTGCTTCACTACCGCTTCCAGATAGCATCTGATGCATTAATAGTTTTATTTTGCTGCAGGGTAGTAGAAGAGGCCAAGGATTCAGAATACAAGGCATGGGCTCAAGTTGAGAGCCTAAAGTGCTCTCTAAATGAGCACCAATTAGAACTACGTGTCAAGACTGCAATTGAAGCTGAGGCATTGTCCCAGCAGAAGCTTGCTGCTGCAGAAGCTGAAATTGCTGACCTGCGACAGAAAATGGAAGCTTCCAAAAGGTTTTGCTTGTTGGTGCAGTGGAATACTTGTTTATCTTCCTAGTACCACCTGAATTCCCAAACATTTGCTTTATCTTACATGATTGTCCGAGTATGACAATTGTGTCAATTGTGTTCATTGATATATAGTTGACCTTTAGATTCATTCTCAGGTGCTAGCTGTAGTTCTGATGTTTTGTCTTACTGAAATAACCCGTCAGAGATTGTTGTCATGTTTATTTGCATCAATCCTCCTGAAGCTCAACTAGTGTACAGGGTTCTGAGAAATATTACCTGAGCAATTATCTTCGTGATAATTCTTCGGTGACTACCTAATAAAACCAGAAAGTTGTATAAACATGTGTCTGCATATGTTGAACATTCCAAATGAAAAATAATTCTTGTCTAGCCTTACGGAGATTTTGCCTTTCTTTTCCACTGACCATGACCATTTTTTTAGGTCTAAATCATCTGCAACTCTGTTTAAGATCTTGCTTTAGTTATTTCAAATAATAATGTCCTGGGTGAATATGGTAATTTGTAATCTGGATATTATGGTTTCAGGGAGATTTCTCAGCTTGCTGATGTATTGAAATCCAAAAATGAAGAAAACGAGGCATATTTATCAGAAATCGAGGTTGAGTTCATTTTACTGAATTAGAAATTGATATCTTTCTTGAAAAATGTTACTATGCACAAGATGCAATTACTTGGTGCAGGTGAGCCCTTGGATTAGGTGGGTCTCACTTGCACTGAGTGTACCCAGAAAAAATTACTTTTCTTCAAGTTTTATGTTAGTCTGAGATTTTCTCTTCCTCAGTCAATTGGACAGGAATATGATGATATGCAAACGCAAAACCAGCATCTGTTGCAGCAGATTGCTGAGAGAGATGACTACAATATAAAGGTGAATAATCTGTCTAAATTTTTGTGTTATGTCCCCTGCGTACTATCGTGGCTTGTATTTTTCCTGTGTTTTAATTATGATTGATATTTTAAGTGTTAGTTAACTTGCATGCTTGTTGGTAAAGTAATCCTTGGTTAGAAATGGAGGATTCTCTCCCCTTATGTGGCGGAACATTTTCAACAATCATGTGGTTGTTTAATGACTTTAATCAGTTGAGATATAGTTGTTTTTGGCATAAACAAGGCGGTCACCTCCAAAAAATTGAGTAATCTATGAATCTCTACTGGTGATAAGGCTAGCCTATTTAAGTGGTACATTCTGCATGGTGCTCAGTAGCTGCTAGCCTGTGAGTTTCTTGGCTGGCACTCTTAAGTTAAATATTCTTCGGTGAAGATAGTAACTCGTTCTGTAATGCATTTCTTAGTTACCTTAGATTGACGTTTTACAAAATCTTGGTAAATTTGTGGAAGTTACTCCAGATTGGTCTGGCCATTTGAGTACACGTTTCGTTTTTTAATGGTCTTGAAGCAGCAGATTGCCTTTTGTTGAAAGGAGTATCAAATAGCCAACTACTTTTACTCATAGCACGTGCTTCCAACACTCTTGGTGAAAGCTGGAGCTATCCCAAATTCACCTTTAGCTGTCACTTAAATACTTAAGTGTTCACGGGGCCTTCAAATAAATAATTACCAGTCATTTACAGGACCTGATATCTCCTACTTGGAAAACAGCCATATCAGTGTTTTTATACTCTGCTGTGTTTTTGGTTGCATTAAACATAGTGCTTGATACTTGCCTGCTTGGAAGATCCGTATTCAGTCGGCATTCTTTCTTTTGTGGCCTATCTTCATCTGCTTCATGTGATATGAGGCATTGTAGCAATGGGAAGGGGAACTTTGATAAGAGAAATTATGTTGCATGCAACCGCTACCCTGTCTGAAAAGATTCCATGCAGCCAAACATGCTGAAGAAGCATTTTGGCCCATCTTAGTATATGACTAGATGAGCCCACCATGACAAAACAATAAAATTTAACATCTTAAACCCTCATTGCTTTAGTTCATCTGATCAGCTTAATAATGTGTAGAACAATGATCTCGATGTGACTGCAAGCTGAAGCTGAGAATTTATACTTGCCACAAATATGTACAACGTGGTATAAGGCTATGAGCCTGTGTTCTTGATTCTTTTTGTTTGTTTGACTATTTTTTCCTGCTTGGCTTCAAATATTTATTGAGTAGATACTTGTCTCTATACATGCATTAAGTCTGTCTTGTTTTCTGGTTGGTTTCAGCTTGTGTTGGAGGGTGTTAGGGCACGGCAGGTAAGAGATTCTCTATCGGCAGAAAAGCAAACATTAGCAAGGGAGATTCAGTTGGCCAATGCATCTGTTGATTTTCTGAACATGAAGGTTGTGAGGGTAGAAGATCAGGTACTTCTTCAAGCATTTACAGTGGTGTTTCACTTATTGGGGCATGCATCAAATGATCAAATAATCTAAGCATGGCTGTTTTGCAGTTGAATATTTGTACGGAAAAGGTTCAGAAACTTGCAGAGGATCGATTGCAAGGCTCAAATGCCCTAGATAATACCCAAAAAAGATTGTCAGATGTTAGAAGAATGTCTCACCAAATAAGGGAGTCGCTGGAGGAGCTTCAATCTAAAGTTGACAAAAGTCGAGGGACTGCAGGAGAGCTCCAGGCAGAGCTTGAAAGGGAACGGTAATGAACAGCACTGTGTCCATCATCTTTTTCAGCATGCTGGTTATCTGAACTCCATTTTCTGGTTGCATCGCCAGGTTCAAAAAGAAGAGACTAGAGGAAGAATTAGAAGTAGTTAGGAGAAAGGCTATACATCTTCAAGCACAGGTAGTGACCCCAGTTGTGGAAAAGCTTCAAGAGGAACTTAGAGGATACCAGGATATCCTTAAGTGCAGTATATGCCGTGACCGGCCTAAAGAGGTAAATATTTTGTTCATAATCACAATGAATAATCCAGCTGACATGTCTATGAGGGAAGAAAGGTTAGAAGTATGACTCTTACTGAAAATTTTGTAGATCTAATCTGCCACGACAGTGTAGGTACCAATCTTTAAAATCTTTGTACTATTATATTGCTTTGATAAGTACCTGGAAGAGATTTTTGTTAATTTACCCCCATCTCTAGACACTAGAGTATGTTTAACTCTTTTTGTTGGCTCTAAGAATGGGATAGAGTTTGTCGTCTTCTTTTGGTGCAGGATGTTCCAACCTCTATCCTTCTGCATCTGATACGCGATAACTTGAAATCTTACTCTTTGTATTTGCTTTTTAATCCTCAGGTTGTCATCACGAAATGCTATCACCTCTTCTGTAACACCTGCATTCAGAACTTAGCAGAAACCCGTCATCGCAAATGCCCATCCTGTGGGGCTAGTTTCGGGCCTAACGACGTCAAGCCTGTTTATTTCTGACACAGGAGACTCGCTCTGCAAAAAAATTTGTGGTGAATTAACTGCTTGAAAACCCAAGAAGGGGACACCAGTAGTTCGCTTGTCCCTTGTTTAGGCAAGTTCTTGTAGATATCTTTCTTACTGCTAAATTGCTCATTCTTGCTGAGCAACATTGCTTCTTTTGCTCCCCTGAGCACATTTACTTTTAATAATGGGGTATTGAATGCGACTTTTGCGATGTGTGCCCGCGGTTAAATTTAAGTCTGCCTTTTTCATCATTGTCAATTGTAGCTTGGATTCCCTTCCCTTTATTCTCATATAAGCATTATGTGGAGGAAAAACTTTTATGGACGTGACGTGGGACTATTCATCAATAAAAAACTATTAATGTTGAAAACTCTTGAGTCTGGACTGGATGGGTAAATTTTCTAGTATGCTGTATTGAATAGTTTTGCCGATTTCGATATACATTTAACACATTGATGAGGAGAAATAAATTTCAAAAGTGTGGTTTAAATGTAAGATGGAAGGTGGTAATGTCATGAATTAGCCTTGTAGAAGAAGACAGATGTCTGGAGTTTATATCCAGTTTCGTGGGCAAGCAAAATTACCTTTGCGTGAAATTTTAATTTAGTTATTTCAGTTAATTTTCATTGGAAATCACCAACATAGGGATCCAGTCATCCTTGGTAGTCCTATGTGGTGGCTCATCACATTATCAATTTCTGGGTAAAATTGATTGAAATGATTAAATTGCAATTTCATTTAGGTTAAATTGGCCCTAAATTGGCAATATTGTAAAGTTATGCATTTAATTGGCATCTGTATAATAAGTCTAAAGTTAATTGGATGATATTCCCCATAAGATTACGTTTTCAATAAGATAACAGATGAAGATAGTTTATAAATAATTTTTATTGAGAAACTAAACTTTTACAACACTATCTTGCTGACAAATATGCTTTCACAAGCGTGATCTAGGAAGGTTCTACATGGATCGGCAAAGGAGAGTCAATGCTCGCCAAAGACAAAAGGTATATATATATATATATATATATATATATATATATATATATATATATATTAGACAAGAACAAAAGAACTTATTTAGTTCATTCTCACATAATATCTATGGTGATTGGAAATTTACCCAAAGAAATCATAAATTTATTGCACTTGTACCACTTAAGTTATAAACCTTTCAATGTGATCAATTAGGTCATAAATCTTTTGACTATTTGTTAAGTTTAGATTATTTGCTAATTAGTTTTAAACCTATTGATAATTTACCAATTTTGTCTTTCCGGCCAGTGTACATAGTGCTGGAGTTATCTGCTATTATTCTCACGTAGTCATTCCCTTGGCTGACTTCATTCATCTTTTCGTACCAATAGAGTTTTATGCTATGACATACGATTTATTCTTCTACCTTTCTCCACTTTTGTGATTGGTCCCTTAAGTTTTATCTTGTGAAATCAAGTTCTCTGAATTTTTTTAATTTTTTGCAGCCAATCGCTTCGTATCCCAGCTGTAATTAATACGGCCAAACTAGTTTTTTTTTTTTTTTCCATTTTTTTCCAATTTATTCGTTAATCTTGCGATCATTTGACAGTTTAGTTGAGAAAGTTAGAGGACTTAAATTTAGAGGATCAACCTGTACAAATCAAAGACTTGACAGAATAATGAATACTGTCAAACTAGGTGTTTTTTCTAGTTTATTTGCTAATTTTACGACCATTGGACAGTTTAGTTGAGAAAGTTAAGAGGACCTAAATTTGGAGGATCAAATTGTACAAATCAAAGGACTTGACTGAACAAATTAAAAGAGAAGCAAATTACGTAGACACTAAAACCCCCAAGACTAAAATGATGCATTTATAGATTGTAACCATACTTTGTGTGTTTGTGCGCATGTGTGCTTGCATGCATGTGCGTGCGGCCCGACCTGATTTATGTAAGCTAAACCTCAAAATCACTTGGAAAGATCCGACCAAATTCACGTGGGACAAGTCTACAAGAAATAGCAAGGTATAACCCCTAAAGGCTGTGATCATTTCACAATCGACGCACTTATGAAGCATCTTATTTCATTGTGTTTAAAACCAAAATATAGTAAGAATTGAATAGCAGAACAGAAGAAGGAATATGTTTGTATTTTTTTTTCCTATCGTATTTAGGCTCTAGTTATAGACTTGCACAAGAAATCAATGTCTACAATCAAGAGGTTTTTGAAAGGAAACGTAATTGACTGATTGGAAATTGATGTAGTGATTTGTTGATGCCTGATTCGTGGGGATTTGATTCTGTCAATTTTTTTCTTTCTTTGGTGGAGAGTGCCTTGTGGGTTTCCTTCTTTGCTTGATTCTTCCAATCTTCTTCTTTGGTGGAGCCAGAATATTGTTGATTGCTTAATTGTTGCTAATTTCTTGAATTATGGTGACTGATTGATTCTCTTAACACCTTGGGATTTGTGGTGTCACTTCCCCACTTAAAGTATCAACATCCTTGTCATTGTCTGCCCATCCCGTCCGACACACTCCTCTAATGTACTATTTGATCTATTCACCTCTCATGGTCATTCTTGTGCTACGCCAAGAGCCACACTCAGATCACTGACTTCCCTTCTTGGATAGATTGGTCTTAATTTGACACAATCTATAATGACTCGGTTGATTTATATGAGCTCCTCCCAAAAGGAATATGCGAGTATAACCACACAATGCGTGGATGACTTGGTGGTGGATATCACTCATCGATCATTTCGCAAAACTGTTCCGTAATCTACTGGAGGCTTGAGTCTCTCTCTGGGTAACAATTACTCTTTCAAAATGTGGACACAATTTTGAAAAATGTCTTAATGAACACTAAATAAGTTGCAACGCGCATCAAGAAATATTCTTACCATCTTTCCAATATTCTTACAACACTCGTTAACAAAACTCACATGTCAAACTCTCGCATGAGAGAGATGACAAAAAGAGACTCCTCTGTATATGAAGACTTCACATACAATTCTAGCATGATCACCATCCTATGTACTAACAAACACTAAAAAAGTTTCAAGGCGTGCCTCGATAAGGATTCTAATCGCCTTTGGAACTTTCTTGTGAGAGAGACGACGAAAAAGAGACTTCTCTATATACGAAGACTTCACATATGATTCTGGCATGACCCCCATCTCATCACCTACCTGATGAGGCTCAGCCAAGCCAGACAGTTAAAGAAGGGGAACATTGCAGCAAACAGGGACTCGGAGACCAGTTGGTATCCATCGCTGTGCTTGGATTTGGACCCATGCTTTCTGAGATCGATACGACGCCAGAATCGCAACGTCATTGATCAGCCTATGCTTGTGGCTCCAATTTCTCAGGGCCACCACTGAGATCTTCCCACGCGCCCACGGCAACGTCGGCAGGCCACACGGCTCGCCACACGGCGCGCCACGGGGCGCCTCCCTATTGATGAGAACACGACCGGCGTGGTCCAGCAGCCGGAGTGGTTTGGTTTGAACCGAGGAAAACGACATCGATTGGTCCCTGTCGTTTGGATAGCCTGTTTCAGGAGGACCTCTGCCACCAATCCACGGCCAGACATCTTTTTTAGGAGCACTGGGAGGAGCTTACCAGAAATTATTATCAAGCCTGCAATAAAAGCCAAAAAAAAAAAAAAAAAGCAAAATCCATTGAAAATAAGAACCCGTCGCATCCCAAATTTGGATAAGTCAAATTTCCCAAGCACCCATTTACAATTAGCAAATATCAATAAATGTCATTTCCTAATCTAGTCTTTCTATTCGATTTACGCATCACATTATGAATATCACGACACCAAAGTTTCGAAGGCCCAGTAAGTTGATTGTCACCTTGCGAAACCATGCAAATGGTGGTTATCAATAATTCAAGAATCGCCCCATGGAATCCGGGTCACACATTATATGGTATGCCTATGCATCTATAAGAACAATTGAATATAAAAAAACAGGATAAGCGCATTAAAAATTTTGATATTTATCAAGCCGTTGGGCCGGTATCGAGCTTTCAGTACTTTATGAGCCTGCTATTTTTTTTTTTCTTCTTCTTTTTTTTGGGGAAAATTTAGCGCAATTTTACACGAGACTGGCAAGTTTAGTGGGCACTCTGCATTTTCCTCAAATTCTTAGTTTATTATCTCTCTCTCTCTCTCTCTCTCTCTCTCTCTCTCTCTCTCCCTCTTTTTCTTTTGCTTAAATTTGGTGTTTTCTGTTGTAATTCTGACCTGGGTAACAGGACTAGGCATTTCTAGAACCTTCATCACCACCACTTATATTGTACTTTTCTCATCCAAATCCACTCCAGAAATTGCCCGTACATTCTTCATCTTGACTCGATTTCCTTATCTTTTTCTTTTCCCCATTTTTTTGGTGTTGACTTGTCGGTATAAGTTTAGAATTTCCTAGAATTTATGAGAGCCAGTGAATTAACAGCCATTACATTATCTAAATAAGGCACAACCATATGACTCATCGATTACTATCTATAGAAACTAGAAAAATCATCCAATGAATTTTCCGTGGAAGAAGTCTGCTAATTTTAGGTTTTGATTTGCTAAGAAGTCTGGCGTTCTCTTCATGAGAAATTTTGTTTCTAACTTCTGTAAAACAATAAATAAAGATTGTCTCTGAGCCCGGCATTTTGGCAAGGTCGGAAGTTCCTTGGTCCCTCCATTCTGCCCTTTTCCCTCTCCATCTTTTCCCGGAAATCATCTGGTGATCCTCCTTGTCCCAGATGAAGGAGAGACATCAGAATGGAGCCAGGACAGAGGTTTATGTTCCAATTCAATAGATCGTCATCCTGTCATCGGTTTCATCTTCTGATTGGGTCGTAGACTGGGAGGGAGGCTGTGGAGAGAGGATGGAGAAGAAGGGCGTGACATTGATGCATCGGTACGAGGTCGGGCGGTTGCTAGGCCAGGGCACGTTCGCGAAGGTCTACCACGGGCGGAACCTGAAGACCGGGCAGAACGTGGCGATCAAGATCATCGACAAGGAGAAGGTGCTGAAAGTCGGCCTGATCGACCAGATCAAGCGTGAGATCTCCGTGATGCGCCTCGTGAGGCACCCCAACATCGTGCAGCTCTACGAGGTCATGGCGAGCAAGACCAAGATCTACTTCGCGATGGAGTATGTCAAAGGCGGCGAGCTCTTCAACAAGGTGGCCAAGGGTAAGCTCAAGGAGGACATGGCCCGGAAGTACTTCCAGCAATTGATCGAGGCAGTCGACTTTTGCCACAGCCGAGGGGTGTACCACCGTGACATCAAGCCCGAGAACCTCCTCCTTGACGAGAATGGCGACCTGAAGGTGTCCGACTTCGGGCTGAGCGCACCGTGCGAGTCCCAGAGACAGGACGGGCTGCTCCACACGACGTGCGGGACCCCAGCGTACGTGGCCCCGGAGGTCATCAACAAGAAGGGCTACGTCGGGGCCAAGGCCGACATCTGGTCGTGCGGCGTCGTGTTGTTCGTCCTCATGGCGGGGTATCTTCCGTTCCACGATGCCAACCTCATGGAGATGTATAGGAAGATTTCCAAGGGGGACTTCAAGTGCCCTCAATGGTTCCCTCACGAAGTCAGGAAGCTGCTCTCGAAAATTCTTGACCCCAATCCCAACTCAAGGATCGGGATAGACAAAATCATGGACAACAATTGGTTCAAGAAAGGGTTCAAGCGGTTCGAGCCCCCGCCGATTTCTCGGATCAATAGCAGCGTGACAATGAAGGACATCCAGGCTGCATTCGAGCCGTCGGAAGTGGATCCCGAAGCGGAAGCAGCATCAGCAGCAGCAAAACCGCCAAAGAGCCCGCTCAAGCCAGCCAGCTTCAACGCGTTCGACATCATATCCCTCTCGAAAGGATTCGACCTGTCCAACCTGTTCGAGAATCACGCGAACCAGAGGCCCCAGGCGCGGTTCACAAGCACGAAGCCCGTGGAGGCGATCATGTCCAAGTTCGAGGAGCTGGCATCCACAGAGCAATTCAGGGTCGAGACGAACAACGGGGTGGTGAAGCTGCAAGGGAACAAGGAAGGGAGGAAAGGGCAGCTCGCCATAGATGCTGAGTTCTTTGAGGTCACTCCAAGCTTTTCGTTTGTGGAAGTCAAGAAGACAGCAGGGGACACACTGGAGTACCAGGAGTTTTGCGACCATGACTTGAAACCTTCCTTGAAGGATGTTGTGTGGGTTTGGCATGGAAATATGCAACAACAGTCTCAAACTGCTTAGGTTTTGAATTTTCTTTGCTTTTTCTTCTTCCCTCTTTTCTGGGTTTTTGCTTGGGCTAAAGGATTTCTTGAGAACGTGCTGCTACTTTGTTGAGCAAATTAGTTGCTGCTACAGGAAAATTGACAAGTTGTATCTATCTCTTGCTACCTTATGTGTATAATTTTATCACAAATGGACAACACCCTAAGTTTATGATACTTAAGATTATATGCTTTCCCTTCCTGTCAGCTTTTTAAGTAATTGTCTTTGTAAAGTTTTTTTACTTATGAAAATGTTAAAAGAGTGCCCTCAAGGCACTTGTTAAAAGTTACTAATTGTGCTTTGGAAATACTGACATTGTCTTATAGAGAAAAGATATATTTAGGTGTTATGACTTTTGAGCATTATTCACCTGAGTGTCATAAGTTTTCATCAGTCACTTGAGTTGCAGAACATACATTTTCTTAGATTGTATGAGTGGTATAACTCTCATACGATTTTCATTCGAGTGTTATGATTTTTCAATCGATCACTTGAATTTTGTAACTTCTAAAAAAAATTCATTACAAGTGTGTCATGTCATGTCAAATTTTCAATAATTGTGGTAAACCTTTTTAAGAGTTATAACGCTCAAATGAATGGTTTTTTATTCTAATAATCATAACAATCAAGTGAATGGTTGAAAACTTATGACATCCAAGTGAATGATCAATAATTAATCATACTCAAGTAAGCATCCTGTTAGGGTTCTCTGCGGGTAATTTCCGCTTCACTCTTGCTACAATGGCGAGCTCATCTCTACCAAATGGGTAGTCCCCCACATCTTCACGCCAAACCCTAATCCCTCCCCCAAACCCAACCTCCGTCACCACAATCAGTTGGCTGCAACAACCGATTCCCCTTCTTTTGAAACACAATCCACGAAACCCACGCCCCCTCATCGACTGAATTCCCAATCACAGTAACCCTAAAACCCATCTTACCCTCAAATCGCCCCCTCATCCCACTAAAGCTTCCTACCATTACGAGCTCCCTTCAATCGAATCCAGGTGATCAGAAATGGAAGGCCAACTCTCGGAAGAACGGCGTCTCGCAGCCTTGTGCAAAAGCTTAGGTGAGTTATGGTCTGAAGATGATGTTGTAGATATCAAGAGTGCTATTTCAGAAGAAAAATTGAATGAATGCTGACGAACTGTCTTTGGAAAACTATACTCTCGACCTAATGTGAACTTCCCAGCCTTTGTGAGCGTTATGACACGGGTGTGGAAAGTTGATAACGCTACATGCACCCAGCTTGGACCAGGGTATTTTGCATTTACCTTCCAATCGGAAGAGGATAAACAACGGGTGTTGAGCACTGGCCCATGGTGTTATTCTAGTAATCTATTAGTACTAAAGGAATGTAAACCTGATACCCCTGAAATCTGTTATGAGTTTACCCGTTGTGCATTTTGGGTTAACCTATATGGTCTACCGTTCGGGCGAGTCACTAATGAAGTTATTTGGAACATAGCCTCTAAATTGGGGGAAGTCATGGAGGTGAAACAGGAAGCTAGAAGCAATAGTCATTACAAAATTGGAAAAGCAAAGGTGATGTTGAATCTGGAAAATCAGTTAAAGACGGGAGTCCTTGTGAATCTAGAAAAGAAAAAGCTATGGGTCGAGTTTAAATATGAGAGACTTCCTCACTATTGCTACTTATGTGGCAAAATAGGCCCATTACGCTACTGCATGTACAGATATTCCTTATGAAAAGTCAGGCCTACCGGATGACTTACCAGGAAGATTTGGGAATTGGCTCTGAGCGGATGTGCATGACTTAAGCCTATACGGAAAAATCTTTTATAGTAAACAAGAGCCAACCCTCGAAGAACCAGAAAGTGTGCCAGAAACCCCCATGCATTCTTCATCTGACAACCAGCAGCAGGGTCAGCATTTAAGCATCACAGGGGGACAAAACATTGATGTATAGAGGACTCAAAAGGAAAATAACCCATCTGCACAGTCATTCGAACTACAAATTGTGGGAAATAAAAGCCCACAAAAGAGAGGGAGTTGCTGCGTTGATGACGAATCTATGATGGTCCTATATAAAGAACAACAAAAGGAAGCAGAAATCCAAATGTTGGAGGCCGAAACAGGGGAGGAAGGGTTAATCAGGCGAAAATCCAAAGGCACAAAGCACAACTCAGCAAAAAGGGGAAAGCGCTTCTGCCCATATGGCGCGCAAAGTTCGAAAGCACCGAAGATAAATTGCACTCAGCTGATAGAGACACCGATTGAGGTGGCAGAGAAGTCCTGTCAATGGGCTTTGGTGGCTAGCCCTAATAAGCCACCACAAGAGCCATGAAGCTATTGAGCTGGAATTGTCAGGGGTTGGGCACTCCCCTGACAATTTAGGCTTTACGAGTCTTAGTGACTCAAGAGAGGCCTAGTATTTTATTTTTAATGGAGACCAAAAATCGGGAGCAAAAAGTAAATCAGCTAAAGAGGAGGCTTAAATTTCAGCATTGTCATGTAGTGAACCCCAAAGGAATTGCGGGGGGGTTGGCTGTCTTTTGGGATGAACAGGTAGAGCTATCAATCAACTCATCTTCAAAGCATTATATAAGTGTCCTATGCCAAGTCAAGGAAAACAGAAAGCAAATGCACATCACCTTCATCCATGCCCCTACCATATTTCGAGAAAGAGTTCAACTATGGGAGGAGATTTTCACAACCAGTAGAAGGTACCACTTACCATGGCTATGTGTGGGGGACTTCAATGAGGTATTGCACCACTGGAAGAATGTAGGCAGCAAACGAGTGAAAAACTACCAACTAACAGCCTTTCGAGGCTTCCTTGACAAGTGCTCACTAATGGATCTGGAATCCAAAGGCTGCGCCTTTACCTGGACAAATAGTCGATCAGGAGATCATTTCGTCAAAGAGAGACTTGATAGAGGTCTTTGCAATTTAAATTGGAGAATTTCTTATCCCAATGCAGAAAGTATCGCATTACCAGCCATAGGGTCTGACCACAACCCTATTATTATATCCCTACATGCATGGCAAAAGAAGAAGCGAAAGGCCTTCCGATATGAAGCTTTCTAGGCAGAAGATGAAGAAAGTAGGCTGCTGGTTAAAGAGGTATGGGCTGAAGGCGAATCCCAAGGGCTGAATCTAGCTCAAAAGCTGCAGATGGTGACTAAAAAGTTGACACAATGGAGCAGACACAGATTTCATAATGCTAAACAGAAAATTGATGAGCTGAAAAATGCATTAAGAAGACTGTCCAATGGAAAAGGTGTTCATAACGAGGCTGAGATAGCAAAGGGAATCAATCAGGAGATAGAAAAGCTTTAGCGGCAAGAGGAGATGTTTTGGGGGATGCGTTCACGAATTAGCTAGTTAAAGTGGGGTGACAAAAACACAAAATTTTTCCATGCAACAACTATTCAGAGAAGAGACAGAAACAGAATAACCTTACTTAGGAATGCAAATGATGAATGGGTGCAAGATGACTAGCAGTTGAAGGAAATGACAGAAACTTTCTTCAAAAATTTGTACTTGTCTGTGGGGGCGCGAGACTTTCAACCTGTTATTCAACAAATTCCAACCTTAGTAGATGAAAGGATGAACCAGAGGTTGGTAGAATCTATCACAATAGAGGAGGTCACAGAGGCCATGCAGCAATTAGGAGCAAACAAAGCCCCAGGACCAGATAGCCGAAGAACAAAGTGCCTTTGTGGGGGGAAGATAAATCCAAGACAGCATTTTGATTGTTCAAAAAGAGGTGTCCCATCGGCCTATGCAATTTCATATACAAAACATAAGTTGAGAACATGAGAGAACAAAGTGCCTTTGTGGGGGGAAGCAAGTTCAAGACATTTTGATTGCAGGAGGTGTCCTTAAACTTGATATGTCCTAAACTTGATAAAAAGCATATGATAAAATCGAATGGGATTTCTTACAAGTGTGCTTGAGGAAAATGGGATTCAGTGAACAATGGGTCACATGAGTGATGCAGTGTGTGTCTACGGTCTCCTACAACCTAAACTTCAATGGCGAATCATTATCTTATTTCAAGCCAACCCGAGGGCTTCGATAAGGTGACCTAATCTCCCCTTATCTCTTCATCCTAGTGGCCAATGTCCTATCCTTCCTTATAAAACAAGCACTCATAGATGGCACTTTACGTGGAATTAAGCTAAACAGCTGCTGTCCTAGCCTGTCACACCTATTATTTGCGGATGATTCAATATTTTTTCTCCATGGTACTATTGTAGAATGTCAGAATTTGGCAGATATACTGCACCACTACTGTTTTGCCTCAGGACAGATCATCAATAGCAACAAATCAGGTATCCACTTCAGTAAAAATTGCCCTATGAATCTGAGAAGAAATATGGCTGAGATGTTAAGAGTACAGGAAATAGAGAAAACGGGAAAGTATCTCGGAATTCTATCGGATTGGGGAGGATTGAAAAAAGAACTGTTTGCATGGATTATTGCAAGAGTCAACATGAAGTTAGAAAGCTGGAAGGATAATTTGCTGTCAAAATCTAAGAAAGAAATATTGATCAAATCAGTGGTGTAGGCCATCCCACAATACGCCATGTCCATTTTCAAACTACCTTTGTCCACTTGTAAAACCATTGAGAAGAAAATCGCCAACTTTTGGTGGAGGAATGGGCACAAAGCTGCCGGGATTCATTGGAAGAAATTGGAGAATTTACAACTCATAAAAGGGGAAGGCGGGCTCGGATTTAAAGACCTCTTAGCCTTTAATAAGGCGATGTTAGGCAAGCAAGCTTGGAGAATCTCTCAGCAGCCATCTTCACTTCTAAGCCAACTAATGAAGGGTCTATACTACCCGCAAGGTGACTTTTGGCAAGCTGGAAAAGGAAGTAGACCGTCTTGGGGATGGCAAAGCATAATTTTAGGGAGAGAATCGATTACACCTCAAGTAATGTGGGCTGTTGGTAATGGACAATCCATCTCAATAAGAGAAGATAAATGGCTACGAAGTGGTATTATAGGAGGGCCTGCAGTAAGAAATGAACCACAAACAGTGAAGGAGTTAATAGAACAACGAGAGGGGAAATGGAATGAGAGTTTGCTACGGACAATGTTTGATGACCAAAGAGTCGAGGAAATACTGGAAACTCCCATTGGACTACCTTCTACAGCAGATAAGAGGGTATGGATGGGCAACAAGTCAGGGGACTATTCGGTGAAAAGTGGATACATCCACATCAGAAATCAAACAACCAACACACTCCACACAACAGCCTCTTCCTCTCACCAAACAAAGCCAGACCTCTGGAAATTTATTTGGCAATTGAATACCCTCCCTCGAGTTAAATAGTTTCTATGGAATGCTTGCCAACATGCGCTTCCTATTGTGGAAAACCTGCATAGGAGGAGAATTGTACCTGATCCTATATGCCCAATCTGCAAGCAAGAAGCTGAGACCACTGAACATGCGCTCCTGTTATGTCCTTGGACTACCCAGTTATGGCGAGCTAGTCCCCTGCAAGTAAAAATATCCAGAATTGGGTTAACATGTGTTGATGAACGGCTAAGATCCCAAAAAGAAGACCCAATCAGAGATCAAGATACTAACTTAATTGCCACGGCTATGTGGTGCATTTGGAAAGATCGAAATAGGTTTGTTTTTTAGCATCATCCTCTGTATTGGCAGCAGACCCTATCCAAAGCAATCGCACTACAAGAGAGTTACACAAGTTGCAACAGTAACCAAGCAGCAACAAAAGCCAGAATGTCTCATAAGCCGAGATGGAAACCACCACTACAAAATACTCTGAGCATAAATATAGATGCCTCATACTTGGAAGAGGGAATTGACCTACCAGACCTGGAGAGAAATCAACTGGTAGAGAACAGAGAGGAACGAGATATGGCTGCGAACAGGGGTACGCTTGACTTAGAAACTATTAGAGAAGTGAGCCCTCACATGGCCGAGAGTCGGGGGGAGCACGACATACCCAACAACACGAGTCCTCTCAACTCCTCTGCTGATGGTGCTCCAGAACCGGAGGAAGGCAAAGCAGACCCATCGATATCTACTAAGGAAGGCTGGACAGAAGCCTTGAACAAAATCCCAGAGAGTGAAGCCGAGCTGGAAGCAACAACAGAGGAGGGTCAAAATCCCCTACCCCACGGTCTCGAGGCCACATCTGCAGGGGCCAGCAACGCAAATTTAACTCTCTCGGTAGGGACAGCAAAACACATACCAGATCTGGAGGAACATGAGGATTTGGTGACCAGACAGATCCGAGCAAATCCAGCACTGGAAGAAGAAACAGAGGATGATTAAAACTGCCGCCCACGCCCCCGAGACTGCCATAGATGAAGGGTTGCCGAACAAAAACGAAAACGCAGTCCCCTTTTTTGAGATCACTGGAAATAGACTAGATCCCAGGGAAGAAGGAGCCATGGTGCCAAGACCGAACGTAACAACACCAGATCTTGAACGAAACAGAGGAACAATCGAGCACCGGAGCGCCATCGCCTGCATCTGTCGAGACCATCGTGGCTACCTGGTGGATGGATTCGCAAAGACGATCTCAGTGGCCTCAGCTAAACAAGCGGAAGCAGTAGCACTGCTGGAAACCCTAAACTGCCTCTCAAACTACCCGAACAAAGATAAAGACTTTGAAGTACACTCTGACTCACTAACGCTTGTGCAAGCAGTTGAAAAGGAAACAGCACCAAACTGGGAAGTGGCAAGGCTGGTGGACCGGATACGAGAGAAAAAGAGGAACCTACCGGGCCTGACTTTGGCCCATTGTAGTAGAGATGCCAATAGGCCCGCCGACTGGCTTGCAAGGGCCCAACGACAGCATTACCTACCTCCAAACTGGGTGAGCTACCCTCCGATCGGTTTGATCGATTTACTTAGTGCTGATGCTATTAATGTAATTTCCCCAAACTTATCCAAGTAAATGATGAGAACAAGCATTTTCGACCAAAAAAAAAAAAGTAAGCATCCTATAAAAATGGTACTGCTGGAATTTCTCCCACATATTTTGCTCCTTTCTTTTAACTTGTTTCGGCATTCCTGGCCTAATTGAATAAAATTTATTCATTTATCCCGCGGCAAATGTCACCCAGTTTTTCCCATACGAAGCTTGACTGGTCCTAGGAACTCACCTATAGTTTCCTTGCAGTCGCAGTGATCATGTCAAAGATTGAAAGTCACTCGCATTTTGTTACATGAGAATTGAAGGAAAGTAAGTACTAAACTTCTCTATAAATCCTCTACTGGCATTTTTTTTTTTCTTTTGGTGACGATGTGCACAATTCAATCTGAGGGGAGAAATCATAGGTTTTCAAAGGGTTGCACATAAATGATTTTAATCAAAGAATTTATTGGAGGATTTAAATTTTTCTTCTTAAGTAGCAAGTTGAAATGAGGCTTGATAACACGAAATGCCAAATGATTGAAAAAGTACTGACAAAGCCAATTTTGATCAACATACCGTATACGTGTCGTCAAACCACCAATAATAAAATGACTAATTAACCCCTACAATTAGGGAATAAAAAGGAAGAGGACTTAACTACCACAAAAAGAAATCCCAAAAAGCGATACCCATGATATATTTAGCACTAATTGATTTTCTTTCACAAAAAATCTTAAACCGGTACCTCATGACACATTTATTGCCAAATTAATTTTCGTATCACACATTTATGACACTTTCACCCCATATATATGCCCTCCATTAGCTATATGGGATTTGACATAAAGAATAGATTTGGGTTTTGGATGCCACTTTGGGGTATTCAGTAAAATGAAAATTTTACTAAAGGCAAATACTTGATAAAGTATTGATTTGAGTTTTTTTATGAGATGAAAATTAATTTGAGATAATGTGTCACGAAGTACCAATTTGAGATTTTAAATGATTTTACTTTATTAAAAAAAATGTGCAGAAGCGGTGATTATGAAAGGATATGTTGATATCATATGGGGAAGACTACGAACATGATGATTGGGTCGAAAACAAGCTCAATCAAAATGTTGAAGCCCAATATCAAACTGGGCTTGCATTTCAATTTTTAAACTATTTTGCAAACTGGTGGTCAACTTATCATGGATTTGCAAAGTGGATTCTCTTTCCTTTTTTTCTATTTTGGGCGTAGATAACTTGGAAATTATACTTTGGCCCAAGTAAAGTGGACGAATATTATGGCCAGCGTGAAGTGGAATCGTGATTTCTTTTGGGCCAAGAATAGTTGAATCAGATAATGAGACCCAACATTATATACCAAATTAATTAATTTCCACTAATTGATTTGATATCTAGCTCTAATTTATTCCACTAATTTTTGTACTGTTTGAGATTATGTCCGGAGCTTAAATGTCTTGAGGAAAACCCAACGTGAACAGAGAGTGTGGAAGCTCGGCCGCGTGAAAGTAAAGAAGACGATCTTCTTTTCGGACGTCCGATCTCAGGGTGCAAATCATGGCAATTTCCATGTTTGAAATCAGCAAAGATTTCCCTAGTTTGTATACATGTTCCTTCTTTGGGTCATTGGCAGGCAATCGACATTTGGAGAGCGAACCTTTGCTTTTGCGGCTTCCCACCAGAAATCTGTAAGGTTCATCGTCGTACCGTACAATTATGATGCTCGAAACTCGATACCAATGTTACAACCAGACTATTTAACGATCACATATGCTTGCATATGTGTATTTGTGAATCAATTATCTACATCGGAAAAGATACTTCTATTTCGTTATTATGGTTTTGATATACAAGTGCAATGTTAAGATTTTAGTATTAATTGAGGTACTCTTTATTTCGTCTGTAATTTCTTAAATCTTCATGCACCCCTTGGCTTTGGCTCGATTTTTCCTTGAAGCATGATTGGATCTTTTGGTGCTCTTTTTTAGAATTCTCTGCAATTTCTACTCCTCGTTTCATTTCTTAAAAATTAATGGGTTTTAGAGAATTTTAATTTTTGTAGGAATGGATGTAATTAAGTCTTATCTTGAATGTGGCTTGAATAGATTTTCTTTTAATGTTCTTCTCTTCTTTGCCACTTATTAGACTTGACAGCCATTATTGGACGAGAAAGAGGGCGGGAAGTATCAATGGATAAAGGGAGAGGCTAGCCTTGTATCCTCTTTTGGTTCGAGCTAGGGCATATATGCAATCGATGCATATGAGCACGATACATGTGATGCGAATCATCAAATTAGGCTAGGGATGGCAATTTGAATCGCCCTAGTAAATTTTGTATTCCCCAGCCTTTGATGGGACTGATAAAATGCCCTACATGTGTATTTTGGAGCGAGGATAGGGTCGAATGTATTACCCTACACACAAGGTGGGGTGGAGATTGGACATAGGATGACTTAGCCCCACAGAATCTGCCCCTCCTCCATGCACCTTGTCTTTTAAAATGTTAAAGTTCAGCATTTTAAAGTTATATAAAACATGTTCTTATTGTCTTTTTTCCCCCTCTTTTTGCTATCAGAATGCTAACTTCCATTCATTATTATTAGATTTACAAAATTAAAAGATTGGCACGGTACCAAATTTTAGCTCACTTTCTTCAGTTAAATCTAAACTTAAGATAAATATGGGTCGAGATGACTGATGGGGCGAAACTTGATCGCCTGCGAAGGTGGGTATGAGGCATACTAACTTGCCGTGTGGGGGTGGACATGAGGCCTCATGGGATGGAAGATTCAATCCCCACTCTCGTCCTTGCGCCCATCGCCATCTCTAAGTTAGGTGGATTTTACTTGACACCAGCCAAATCTAATAGTCCATTAGTATTTATCTAGTTTGCCACTTGGCAAATGATAATAGAGGAGTTAGGATTTTCACCTTATTATATTAAGTAGCACTTGACTTGATCTTAGGAAAAATTTCCAAGGACTTGTCCAAAAACCATAAGCAATCACGACAATGATTACAATCACCAATTGTAGTGGACTCTAGTCTAGACAAGTATTTTCCCCAATCTTACAAGTCACGCATTCATATAATTTGTCACTAGACAAGCAATAAAAAAGAAGAGTCAAACCTCCCCTTACTATTGTAAATGGATCTTTCGCTATAATTACCCTAAATTGATCTACCATCGCTGATTCCTCAACCCTCCCGCTTCATTGCATGTCACAGCGTGCGTGTGTGCGTGTCCGTGCACGTAGGGGTGATCGGTTCCCGGTTCGGTCCGGTTCCACGGGAGGACAAAGTGAACTTGGACCGGTCCTAGGCGGGGTTGTGACCACTACACATGATCAATAGCGAGCAAGCCTCGTGTTTCACGACAAAATTTCAAAATTCGTGTGATTCACGGGATCTCTTGAAGTCTTAATCTCACATCGAAACTAACAAGGAGATTTTTTTCTATAAATAAAAAAGTAACAAAAAGGGTTTTAATGGTCTCTTGGCCACATAAGAGGGACCTCAAATTGCAACAATAAGTTATCATGTTTATATGTTTTTATTAATTCTATGTATATAAATTATATATAAAAAAAAGACGTTGCGTTGTCATTGGAGGGGATGGGGACAGGTAGCGTTGCATTGATCACAAGACGTGCACGAGGACAAAGTTTTATGACATGAAAAAGGAATAAGGAAAGGAAATGGCAACTACAAAGACGTTGCGTTGTCATTGGAGGGGATGGGGACAGGTAGCGTTGCATTGATCACAAGACTTTTTATGACGAAAAAGGAATAAGGAAAGGAAAGAAAATGGAAAAAATACAATCAAAGGAAAACTATATGGACAATCTAAATTGCACTAACCCTGAAATGACGGCCTCTCTATAGGGGTGAGAGCAACCGGACCTTTTCATTGGGATAGAATGACACGGATAGATTCGAAGTGGGATTGCATGGACTTTGGAGTGAAATTTTCCAAAGTCACCCACGTTCACATACCCAATGGCTAACTCCAAATCCAAGCACCCACTAGCTCATCACATCTCAGCAAACGGCGGATTCCCCCGAAGTGCAATCCAGTTGTCACGAGTTCAGCCCCAAATGAGCCCCGCCTTTCGTTTAACTAAATGACCGATATTCCCCCTCGAAAGCTGCAGAGATTAGGGCAAGAACTGCCCCCCACTAAACCACGCCACAGCGCCGGGGGAGAAGAAAAAAGAAGTAGTAAACTAGTCACGGTTACCGATACAGATGCGAGGACAGATTGAAAAGATGGGGACAAGACTTGGTGACACTTTGCGTTCGGATTCACGGTGTCGTACTAGAATGTCTGTAACTATCGTGGAGGGTTAGGTGTCATTCCCTTTGGAATTTCGGGTTTGGACACGTGTGGGTTTGGTTGATCCTGTCGTTGATTGAAGTTCTCCACCTCCAAGAGAATTTGAACAGATCGATTAGTTTAAGTGGAACGTGGGGGGTTGGAGGGAGAAGAGAGTAGAAGAAGAGGGAGAGAGAAGGAGGGAGGGAAAAATGAGACAAACGCCACGTGATGGGGGCAGGTGTAGTGGAGGACCTTTTTATTGAATTGGGTGGGATTGGGATTGGGATTTGGAAGGAGATGATGACTTCAGGTAGCTTATCAAATCAACTTCCATGTGATTGGCACTCACTAACGAGGAATAGAATATAGTATATATAAAAGCTAAAACTTTAGGTTGATGAGCGGGAGTTGAATTCGATGTCCAATACTTAGTCCTTGAGACATCTTGGCGGTGGTAATTATTAGAATGTTCCAAACCACTTATTTATGGTATTCATAAACTCTTTATATACATATGATTTCCCCTTTTACTTATAAGTTTAAATTTTTGATATTGACTTTTTATCATGGTATTAGAATGGGATTGGCCATTTTTATCATGATATCGAAATCATATTCTACCCAAGTTTATATTATATGTGGAGCTCCTTATTTGTCAAATTTCAAAGGATGATGAAATATCTCATATTATTTGTCCTGAGAAGTTTATGTGTCATTTGCATATATATGATTGTCTCCACCTATAATTTTAAGTCTTTTTGTTGGACTATTGGATTATAGAAAGTACACTATACGGGAAGCAATAATGAAGAGATTAGGTAATGAGTTTCCTCTAGACACCAACGGTGCATACTTTAATTATATATTATGGCAAAAGTACACCCCAAGTGCCAAAACTTGGCACGATGGGACATTTAAGTTCTAAAACTTAGGAAAGTGACACTTAAGTACCACTTTTTTCAAAAAATAAGACATTTGAGTGCCACCTCCGTTAAACCCTACTGAAAATTTTACGTGATAATTTTTTATTAATTTTGCTCCCCTACATGACTTGCCAAAGAGCTGACTCAGTAAAGAAATGCAAAAATGGCGTCGTTTTTGCACCGATTTGAATTTTAATACAAAAAGTTTATTTAATTAAATTATAAAAAATTAAAGAAAAAAAGGGAGGGGGGGAGGGGGAGGGGGAAGGAAGACAGTTGCAAGCGCCTAAGGCCCGTGCCCTTGCCGCCACTGTCGCCACCTCCCCACTATCGCCGGGGAAGGGTCGATAACGGTGTGGAGAGGGCCGGGGCCTAGTGACCTCGGCCGATCGAAGGTGAGGGCCTGCGAGTCCTCACCTAGATCTAGGGCGACGGTCACGACCTCCCCCAGATCCGACGAGGGTCACTAGCCCTCACCTAGCCAAGCTAAGGGTCATAGTTGGGCGAGGGCTCACAAGCCCTCACCTCCGGTTGGCCAAGGTCATTAGCCCCTAGCTAAGGCCCGGCAACCCCAGTCGGCCCTCTCCCCCATCATTGCTAGCCCTTCCTGACAACAACTCTCTCTCTCTCTCTCTCTCTCTCTCTCTCTCTCTCTCTCTCTCTATTTTTAAATACATTTTTTAAATTTAATTTAAATAATTTTATATTAATTATTTATCAACATCAGCATGTAAAACGATGTCGTTTTGCTTTTGCCTCGCTGAATAAGCATTTTGGTCAGATTTTCTCGCCATTGGTACTTAAATAATTCATTTTACTGTAATTTTGACACTTAAATGTCATTTCGTGCCAATTTTTGGCATTTCAGGTGTTCGGCACTCTACATATTGTATATATGGAAAAGGTTGTACATCTAATAGACAGTGACGACCTATCAAATTCTCTTCTTCTTCTTCTTTTTTCCACCTTATCAATCATTTTCTTATTTATTACAATAAAGTACCTTTGTTTCAAGCCCATTGTAACCAAATACATTGACTATGTTGAGTGACTATTTCAATTTATGGAATGAACTTTTCTTTTCAACCAACATAAGGAAAAATAAAATTGGCTAGATCAACCCGCCAATAAAATCTCGCTTGCACAAATGATTCATTTGAAGAGTGGACATAAATCTAAAACAGTAAAGAGAGTGCATTTGGCTTGAAATAGTCCATCGGTCATTATTCGTTAATTTTCTCCTTTTGTCAATTAATCTAGCCAGAACATCAATTCAGAGAATTAAAATGATGCATTTTGGTACGGGATGCTCTATTAAAATTCGTCGGGTATTTTCCAATCGTGATAAAAAAAATAAACAAGTCTATACATTTTGGGAGGCCTTAAAAATTGACAAGTTATACAATCCGAACCCAGACTCCGGATGAGAAGACAAACACGTTTACCCAGTATCGAGTAATTCTTCCAAAGATAGGCGTTCGAATTTCAAAAAGCATTTGATAAATAAATAAAAGATTTGGAAGCTTATTGTCTGTATACAGCCCACCTAGGGAGCACCAATTGTTGTTAAATTATTAGCTAAATCTAATTATTTTTCTTTTTTACTTATTACTGTTTTAATATAGTTTGACATCTTTCAATCAATAATTGAGGGTCTTATTTTGTCTTTGCATGGAGTAATTTAATTTGATCTGCATTGGATTTATCGCCCTTCTACTGCGTCTAGCAAATAACCAAACACCCGTGAAGCAAGACCAAGCACCTAAAAATTGTAGCACTTGATGTTATGAGGCTAGATGAGGATACCTTGGAAAAATCACGAGAAACAGCAAAAACATATCAGTGCGAATTTAAGGAAACTTACCAAAAAAATCCAAAATTTATTGTTATTGTTTCAATTCGGTCAATAAACTATTTTTTTTCAATATAGTCATAAACATTTTGCGATTGTATCAATTCAATCCATTCAGCCAAACTTGCTTGACTAATGCTAACATGGACAATTTTAATGGAATTTACATGATTCTATTCATATGACCCATGCCGTTTCAAAAAACCTAGTGGAATCCATGAGGTTGAGTGCCAACTCGTGACCGGAAGTAAGGGAAGGTGCTTCAAACTTGTCCTTGAGAAGGCATCGACTGGCTTACAAGGAGGGCTCTATGACTTTGGAGCGGATGAGTTTGCTCTTTGGGTTTTAGTCGGTCAAGGTCGTCGCACGTGACAAAGGATTAAGTATGTAACATCGAGTACTCATTTGAATCTTCTGGGTTTTATGGGGGCATAGGGTTGACTTCTGGAAAACCAAATGGTTGAAAATTAGAGGGATTCCCACAATGCACCGAATATACACGCAGGTTCACCGGCTCGCGTGACTAATCGATCCTACATTAGTGGGATTGACATTTCGTGCGAGAGAAAGGGGGTATGTATCGAATAAGCTGGATCGGATTTAGTCCGGTCATTGCTAAAGATGAGGAGAAATAGGGCTAGAAGGGTGAATACTAAAAAAATTAATGAACCAAATTGTAAAATCAACTTGGATTGAAAATTTTGGTTGGGGTGCCACCTCACATTACTATTGTGAAATAGGAAAATTATGATTTTTGCCCGATTTGTAGATTGTCCTCTTTTTATTTCCATTGAATTATTCTTAGGTTCTCCCTTATTCTTACGAGGGAGAAGTCCTCTTTAAGTAGGTAAAACCAGGACACATGGAAGAATCTCACCAAATTCATGAGCTAATAATGAAAATGTACTTAATTAACCCTAGAATAAACAATGTTTTTAACCTTAGCTGTGCTTATAATAAACTATCTATCTTCCTGGTATTTCGAAGCCAATGACCATTTTAAATCATGAACGTTTCTACCAAATTTCAGATTGAAATACGGTAGATCTCAACTATTCATTAAATCTCAGTTTGGACAATCGAGATCTGTTATTTTCGATCCAATTATGGAAGTCTGAGGAGGAGCCATCCAAAATTTCACTATTGCTAGTATTATTTTTCTGACAATTCACATGTCATGCTTACGTGGGAAAAGTGTGTTATGCCACGTGGTATGGTGTTAGACACAACATTGTCGTATCGGCTGAAAGGATATAAAATAGAAATCCTAAAAAAATTTAAAAAAAAAAAATCAAAAAGAAGAGACCAAAATCTTCCGGGGAGAATCGAAGACTCGAACTCCCTCACTCGAGCTCCGGCGGGTTGTATGCAAGCCGGAGCACATTGACGTCCGAAAAGAAAAGTTGGGATGAGAAGATGAGAATCACAAAGCTTCCTCCACTTTTTGCAAGAAGATGACTTTATCTATTAATGTGTCGGATTGTGGACGACACTTTAAATGAGCGAGCCATATCAAGAAATTGATCAGTTCCGAACGAAGACATTGCTCGATACATTAATTTGAATTATGTCTAAAGTCAATAGTAGATTCCTAACGTGCCGTTCAAACTCGGGAACAAACTTTTTTGGTCGCAATCACCGCATAATTACATGCTGCACGTTTCTCCGCCGCCCGAGTCAACGCCCTCACGGGAATGACCAGTCAACGCTCCCTCCTTTCTACGATATTTCCTTTATTTTGACTATTGCCCAATTCGAAGAGAATAAAAGGACTAAATTTGATTTGTTAATGAGTATTTTAAAAGCAATTTTTTTGGTGAAAATTTTAAAAGCAATTTTTGCGTATAAAACTTCAAATAATTTGATTTGCAAATTATTTATTGCTCGTGAGATAAACTATGCTTCAAAAATAACATAATTGTCTAACTTAGTCACTTTTGGATGCTCGTTAAAAGAATCCTTTGAAAATCAATGGCGATTATGTGGGAGTGGTGATTATTCACAAGATTGCAACTCGAATAAGGTAGGAACAAGGAGAAAAATCATTGAAAAAATTTATTGACATGACTTTGGTAGGGTGATTAGTCGACTTTAAAGTGAGCAAGGGTGAAAAGAAAGTTTTAGACATAAAATTTTAAGGAGAATTAATAACTTGAAAAATATTTTCTAAAAAAATAATCAAAGAAATTGGCATTACTTATATCACTTACAAAAATAAATATAAGAAAAATATTTTCATCATTCACGAAAATATTTAAACATAAATTGTTGTCGATAATAAAAATACTTTTCATTTGCTAATTTTTTTCAACAAATATTTTTAAGAAAATATTTTCAAATCAAAATTTTCTTTTAATGAAACAAACAAAACCTTAGTTCAACAATAATTCATGAGCAAAAAGTTGTTCTTTTAGTTTAAAGTTAAAGTAAGCTGAGAAATATAACTCATTGTGTCAATAGCGTAGATAACACCAACATAACTATTTAAAGCTAATTGATGATATCACACTATATAATATTATGCAAACAACACAAATAAACCATAATTAAACAACCCTTAATATGAAATATAGCATATTTCGTAACGCAATTTAACTTATTTGATATTTGCTTGATTGACTATTACAATTACATCAGTTAAAAAATAATTAAAATAAAATATAAATATTTATAAAAAAAAATGTAAATCAAACAAAATATGAATGTATTTCTTATCGAATTATCTCTAATAGAAAATATGCCAAATTCAAGCACAAGATAAAATTTAGTTAACAAACACACTCACTTTGTGTATAGATAATATTAGAGTTAACAAAAGAAGAAATTAAAGATGCCACTTATAAAAAATAAACTAGTAGAATAAAAAGATAAAGTATTCCACCCTATAAAAAATAGATATAATATAATACATTAAGTGATAAAGTCCACTTGATCTAATAATACAAAATGAACAACAATTGAGCGTAAAGTTATGTTGTTTTATTTTCTATTGCTTGGTCTGTATAAATTAAGCTCGAAATGATTAAAATAATGAAAAACAAAAGTGATGGCGCATTTATAAAGACATCCACTTAATCTTTTTTTTTAAATAAAATTATATGGCTTATTATGTTTCCTATTACTTTAATAACCGTATATAACTTAATATAAAGTATGTGAATAAGTTATTGTCATTCCATTTTCCTGTATTTACTCATACTTTTGATATTCATTTATTATAAACTTGCGATTTCCCTCAAATAATGGTAAATAAAGATATATCTGTATTAGAACTCAATCAATGGAAAATTGAAATAAATTTTCATCTAAAAAATATGACACTGGGTAGGGATCTCTATATTCTAAAATAAAAATAAATTAAATCCTGCAATTTTGCTGATAAATTTCACACTCTTCCAATTCCTTTTTTTTTAATCATATATCTGTTTTAACTATACTTTCGTTTAAAATACTCGCGTGATGCACTTTGAGCGTGTCCTTTTCTTCTGTTTGTTCAACTTTATAGAACGCTTTCTTTTTCAGTATTTATGCACAGGGATGCGGTGCAATAAATTCATAGAAGTACCACAAGTGACAACATCCTCGATGTCATAAATGGCGACAATTACATGCTAATATAAGTAAATATAACATGTAGAATGTCTTTTACCCCCAAAAAAAAATGCATAAATGCAGATATAAATTGATAAAAACACGTATATCCAAGCTGGGTGACTTTATAATTATTCCTGAATTTTGACTTAATATGTAATAGTATTCGTGAACTTCTAATCTTTTAATTGTGATTTCTCAACTTATAATTTGTTCAATATAGTCATCTAAACTTTTGATACATATTCAATATAATTCATAGACTATATTAAACATGTACAAAAAGTCTAAGATGCCACATTACATGTTGAGCCAAAATTTAAGGAATAATTGTCTTATTTTCCTATTTTACTTTGATTCTTCTAACAAATTCCTTTATTTAGTCCACGTTTGAAATTGGATAAAACTCAAGAAAGTAATGGTGGACAAAGATTACTTAACGGTCTATTATTGCTTACACCTTTCTCATGTAAGTCCAATGCAAGTGAATAAGTAGATTGAGTAAAACTCACCTAACGCCCACATGATGAGATGCCTGTAAAATTTTTTTGTTAGAGTGGGGCTAAAAGAACAATTAATTTAGCGCTCCAATAAGCTTGAGCACATCGACTTCACCATGCTCAATTTGATGGTTCAGCACTCACCGACACTGATCACATGATTAAAAACGCGTTAGTTGGACAATCGATATCATCACTTCATTCGACAGTTGACAACAATCGCGGGAAATTTCCGTGCAAGACAAAGTCCAATTTTTTTTTTTTTTTTTTTCCTTTTGCTTGTTGAGGGGCAAAAACAAAAGTGGAGGTCCATGAATAGAGAGTAATTAGATCCCTGGCTAAAACTAACTCCATTGGAGAGAAAAAGGAAAGGAAAAAGAAGAAATAGAAAAGAAAGATCTCCCTCACTCCACAGTCCACACAGAAAAGGAAAAGAGGAGGAGAAAAAACAAGGAAAGAAAAAGAAAAGCGAGGGCTTCACGGAGAAGCTCTCTTCCCTTTCCCTCGGGTAGCCACCTTAGCAATGCATTATCCATTCCGAGAGCGACACGTGTCGGTTGTGGGCCCACCTTCCTATACGAAAATTCCCTGCGACCGCTTGACGACCTCCTCCTTTTAGTCCTAGCTACTTCACTACCACCGCAGACGACCCCGGTCAAAAAGCCAAACCAAAACCACCACCACCACCGCCTCCACCACCATCTCCGATCGATAAAACTCAGCAGCCAGCAACCAGCATCTCTCTCCATCTCTCCATGCCGCCGGCGACGGCGATCGGTAGCCCCTGAAAGCTCCGGCATGGGAACGATCGGCGGGCGCGGCCTCCTCTGGCCGTTCTTCATCGCGCTCGCCTCGTCGTGGCTCGTCCTGGCCGACTCGGCATGCAACTCCACCGCGCCGGCCGACTACCGGAATCTCGTCTCCCTGGCCTTCGCCTCCGTCTCCGGCTTTGACCCTTCCTGGCTTAGCTCCGCCTGCCCCGCCGACATCCGCCTCCCCTCCCGGAACCTGAGCGGGAACGTCGCGTGGCAGCACCTGAGGGACGTGAAGGGCCTGCGCGCCCTCGACCTCTCGGGCAACTCCCTCCACGGCGCCGTCCCCGGGTGGCTCATCGCCGACTCGAGCCTCGTCGAGATCAACCTCTCCTCCAACCGCTTCGGCGGCGGCATCGCCTTCTCCGGCGGCGGCGCCGGGAAAGTCTCGTCTTCGTCGCCCTTGGAAGTCCTCGATCTGTCCCGCAACCGGTTCTCCAGCTTCGGCAATTTCTCCCGCTTCTTCTCGCGCCTCCGCCTCCTCGACCTCTCCGGCAACAAGCTCAGGGCCTTCCCTCCCGGCCTCTCCGATCTCCCCACGCTCGAGCGGCTCGACGTTTCGGGCTGCATCATCTCCGGCGACCCGCGACCCGTTTCGTCCCTCAAGTCCTTGAAGTACCTGGATCTTTCCAACAACTCGCTGACCGGCGTCTTCCCGGACGATTTCCCTCCGCTGGCCGGCATCTCGTTTCTGAACGTCTCGCTCAACCACTTCGCCGGCCGGGTCGGCGCCGGGACTTGCCGGAAGTACGGGGACTCCGCGTTCCTCCACGCCGGGAAGAACCTCGTTATCGAAGCCGACGCTAGGAAAACCCCGAGCCCGGCGACGCGCCGCCGTAACTCGACGAGCCCTGCTACCCGACCCACCCAGAAACTCGCCGCGGGCAGGAGACCCGAGTCGCGGAACAGGCGGCTGGTCCTGATTCTGGCTCCGACAGCGGCGGCGGCGGCCCTGGTCGCCGCCGCTGTCGCCGCCCTCTGTTGCGTCTACTTCGGGAGGAGGGGCACCTTCGCCCGAAGGAAGAACAAGTGGGCCATATCGGGCCCGGCCCGGCCCGATTTCCGGATGGAGAAGGCGTCCGGGCCGTTCGCGTTCGAGACGGAGTCGGGGACGGCGTGGGTGGCGGACATCAGGGAGCCGTCGTCGGCGGCGGTGGTGATTTTCGAGAAGCCGCTGATGAGCCTGACCTTCCGGGACCTGATCGCCGCCACGTCCGGGTTCGGGCGGGAGTCGCTGCTCGGGGAGGGGCGGTGCGGGCCTGTCTACCGGGCGGTGCTGCCGGGGGACCTCCACGTGGCGATCCGGGTGCTCGACGGCGCGAGGGCCGTCGGCCCCGGCGCCGCCGCGGGGGTCTTCGAGGGGCTCGCCAAGCTCAAGCACCCGAACCTGCTTCCCATCTCTGGCTACTGCATCGCCGGTACGTGGCTACTGCTTCGCATTCCTTTTTTTTTTCTTTGCTTTTTTGCGATTTTCATTCTTTTTTTTTTGGTAGCTTACTTTAAAGGTTTTGCTATTTATTACTCATGATTACACAATCAAGTCCTAAACTTATTTTATCATTATAATCCTAAATTTTACTGAAATTTCGTGCAAAAATTTAATACCACGCTGTACACTAAACTCATAATTTGCATATTCTTCTTTTGCGTTTTTCATTTATTCATTTGTTAGCTTACTTTAAAATTTTTACTATTTACCCTAAAATATTTATCTGGTTCTAAACTCTTCAATTTTATTATTATAATCCTAAATTTCATTGGAATTTCATGCAAAGATTCATATTGCATTAGCCAAATTGAAAAATTAATAATCGAACCGTACTCAAAAATTCATAGTAAATCTTGATAGGAACTTTTCTTGAAGCAATAACGTATCAATCTAGTTGCTGACTTTACACTAAAAACTTGTTTTGAAATATCTGTTATGAACTGTTTAATTTCATCATTAGTCCTAAATATCACTGAAATTTTTCAGAAATTTAGTATTATATCGACAAGGTTGGAAAATTGATAACTGAATCAATATCTATGCACTTTAAAGGCGGCAGTTTGGCTCCAAAGGTTGCATTGATTGACTTTTTTTTGGGCAACTTTTTATGCTTGGGGAATGGCCATCTTTTCCACTGGCACTGCTGCAGATGTCTCTGGGCCTTTTCAGGGCATTGACCTACCTCTCTCTCTCTGTTTCAACTACCGGCATTTAAATTACCTCACCAAAAAAAAAAAAAAAACTACCGGCATTTAAATCGGGTCACGGGGATCTCCCGGAGTTTTGTCCGAATTTTTCGATTTCCATTTCCTGCGTCCGTGCAGCGGTGTCGTACTCGCCGGACTCTTCTTTTTCTTCTCTCTCTCTGTCTCTTCTCCCGTGAGGTTTTTTTTCGTTTTAGGGTTTTTGTACTCTTTCCGGACACGTAAACCGACGCACGGCCGTTATGATTACACTTTCAGATCGTCATCAGAACTTTCTCTCTAGATTTTGCGTTGGCATTTGTGATCAAATTCAAGCTCTTCATTTTCAAATTTTTTTGGTCAATATTCAATTTTTTTACTGAATATTCAATTTTTTTTACTGAATACCACAAAAAATTCAAAATTATGTCCGTTGTGATATAAATACGTCGAATTTTATGGTACACATACCCTAAATATCTTTTTCATAAAAAAATCCTAATTTTGTACCAGTGCGATAAATATTTTCTAAATAAAATTGAAATAGAAGGTATATATTTCTGTTTAAGTTTACGTTTTTTTTTAGCACAAAAAGAAAGGGATTTAGGGTTTCTGTGATGTAGAAAAAATTGGAATATTTATATCACATCATCTTTAGTTTTGGGTT
Organism: Eucalyptus leucophloia subsp. euroa; assembly: GCA_017140325.1. Classification (NCBI taxonomy): domain Eukaryota; kingdom Viridiplantae; phylum Streptophyta; class Magnoliopsida; order Myrtales; family Myrtaceae; genus Eucalyptus; species Eucalyptus leucophloia. The sequence goes on along the minus strand of CM029472.1, from coordinate 34,050,194 downwards.
TTTTGTAATTTTCGTCACTCTAGTTAATGCAAGTTTGAATATTTATATATTGGAATAACACGAGGGAATTATCATTGTTATATACCTTAATTAGGTGACGCTTTTATTATTTTCCGTATGGATCCATTTCTTCATTTAATTTTTGGGTACGAATGAAGAGGACTTTTTCTCTTTGAGTTGCAGGCAAGGAGAAGCTGGTGCTGTACGAATTCATGCCCAACGGGGACCTCCGCCAATGGCTCCACGAGCTCCCGGCCGGGGCACCCAACGTGGAGGACTGGAGCACCGACACGTGGGAGCATCCTGGCGGCGAGTCGTCCTCCCCAGAGAAGGGGGACTGGCTCACGCGCCACCGCATTGCGGTCGGGGTTGCCCGGGGCCTCGCCTACCTCCACCATGCAGGGTCCGCCCACGGCCACCTCGTCGCTTCCAACGTCCTCCTCGCCGACGACTTCGAGCCCCGGATCTCCGACTTTGGGATCCAGAATTTCGGGGGTGGGAGAGAGCAATTTCAGGACGGGAGAATTGAGCGTGCCGACCCCGTCCCGGAGACGGACGTTTATTACTTCGGGATGATCTTGGTGGAGCTTTTGACGGGGCGAGAAGGGAGCGAGGAGAGCTTGGCATGGGCGAGGAGGCTGGTGAGGGAAGGGCGCGGCGAGGAGGCGCTCGAGCGGAGGCTGAGGATCGGCTGCGGCGGCACGGTGAGCGAGATGGTGGAGTGCCTCCGCGTCGGTTACTTGTGCACGGCGGAGTCGCCCGGGAAGCGGACCCACCATGCAACAGGTTGTGGGCATCCTCAAGGACATTCGCCCCCAGCCGAGTTGACAAGCCAAGAGTCTATCAAGTAGCTCAAACTCAGGCTTTCCCATATGCACCAAGCCGACATAGGCCACCCCAACACTTAGGAGGCACGGGAATTATAATCGAGTCTATCATGTAAATCGCACATGAGGCCTGCTATCACAATATTCCCGAGTGATTGGTCACGTCCCTTAAACATAGGAAAGCTCTCAATTGAGTCATTGATGTCACATCAGCATGTCGGGTGATGTAAAATTCAGGTTGATTTTTTTATATTTTGGGAATTGCATTTCAGTTTGGACCACGGCTTGATGTCCATTGGGTATTTGTTGTTGTGGGATTTTGATTTTTTTGCCATGTATAGACAAGATCTTAAAGTAAAAAAAAAAAAAAAATCAAAAGAATATTAATTAAATTAAAGAAAAAAAAAAAAAAGGGAATGAATGAGGTGAGGTTGTGGGGGTTAAGATTGGGGGATGTGGGGGAAGATGTTGTTCTTTAAGGTGAACAAGGAGATCAGAGAATCCCACTTATTGTTTGTCTCTTCTGCGACATCTTTCGTCAACGATTCCTTTCAATTCATCGGATTCTTGTTTTCTTTCTTTTTTTATATAAAATTTCCTTTATTTTGCTTTTTTGTTTTTGTTTCCTTATGGGCCCTTTATTCCCTTTGAATGAATTTTTTTCTCCTATTTTTATTATTTTTCTTTTGCTCTTTTTGTTTGGCAATCTTCGTTTCGATTTGCCAAAAGAGAAGAACATCGATGTTGCATGCAGTCTCCTGCTCTGGGCCTTGTTGGATTTACCTTGGAATTGGAATCTCTTTAAGGAAACAAAAGATAGAATTATGTGATAAATTTTTCATCTTTTGCATAATTTTATTACAAGATATTCCTATCCGAGCATGAAAATTCCAAGTATCAAGATTTTCATTCTTTAACTAATTGAATTTCATGTTAAATGAATTCATTAGTACTTTGACACGACGTTAAACGTGTATCATGCCAAGTTCTTGAGTCATTTTTTTCAATAAAGACAAGACGTATAAGTCATAGAGGTCTATACATTGATTTGAAAAATAAAAAATGTGAACATCAAATCACTATGCCCCTGATGTTTTCAACACCCATGCCAATGGTTGGGATAAAGGGTCGCAATCTAGGGAGGGTGAGCTAATTTGAAAAATCCGTCTCCAATTTGAATCGCGGGCTGCAAATCGTCTATGGGAAATAAAGTCGTTGGAGGCACGATATTAATTTTAGTATAAAATAATGCGATTCGAAGGACTGACTTACAATTCTTGAGAAGAAACGATCAAGCAATTGTTAAGAAATTCTGCTGCTAATCTTGACCAATGACTTCGCACACGCCCAACTTAGAAAGGGAATTTCTTTTGACCTTTGCCAAGTCAATAATTATATTTTTCCCCATGTTAATCTGTTGAACGAAACCCACAGAAATAATAATAATAATAATAATAATAATAATAATAATAATAATAATAATAATCCCTTTCTTTCCTTTTCACGATCGAGGTTTTCGATTGATTTGGACATGCATTTTCATGCCGAGTTGTTGTCAAATACGAAAGGCGGTATTGTCAGTCGACATCTACTTTTTTAGGCGTCTTCATTACAACCTGCGAAAATCACAGTCAATCAAGACGGAGAAATCGTGTGCGGCCAGGTCCCGCGAAATTTGTCCTGCATGTCCATGATTGAATGAGGAATTTGTATTTGATGCAGATAATTTTTTTTTTTTTATTTTTGGGATATATAATTGATAGAGATGTGTGTATTTTGGATTGTGTGATTTCCGAATGATAGTCTCCGGCAATTCTTCGATCAACAAAAAAAAGAAAAAAAGAAAAGATATGTGTATTTTTTTATTTTTTTTATTTTCTCGTTTTCTCCACTGAGAAAGTTCTCCCATGATGCAGGCCAGATGTTAAAAAAAAAAAAATTCTATATGTGTAAAAACGTGGGAAATTGGAGAGACCCAAGAAAGAAAACGCGTGAAAAAAAAATTTGGTCGGTCCAATCAGATTAAATGTCTATTTTATTATCGGAAGAAAATGAAATGCTAAGGAATTTATCAAAAAGAGAAAAAGAAAGTAGGAGAAAGACAATACTAAGTGCTTAAATTGTAAACCTTCGTAAAGTACATGAGAATAAGCTAAATGACTTTGGTGTTTTCTTTTCTCTAATATTTTATCTGAGGATAAGTTCTGCTGATTCATCACATTCTTACAGATTTACACAGACCTGGTCCAATTCAATCCAGAAGAGAGAAAAGGCCATGTCTGATCATTACTTTATGGGATAAAATTTGGAGTAATACTATAAAAAATCCACAATTTGTATATCTATAATAAATCTATCTAAAAATAATTTTTAAATCATCAAAAATTCCCAATTGATAGGCCCCTAACAAATTTATCCCAAATGATCATAAAGCATCATAAACCGTTACATTTATGACAAATTTATCATAAATTATTTTTTTTACCATCAAAAAGTTCAAACAAGTATATATGTAACAAACATACCTTCTATTAAATTAAATTAATACCATAAAAAATCAAACTGAGAATGAAATCTCAAACTTATATAATTAAAAACTACTAGTGAAGTATCGCATATCATCTGACTTAACAATTTGACAGTAAAATTTAACAGAAACTAACAATAGGTAAATTTATCACGGATATACTAGTTTATTAGAAACTTTGTTATAGATGTTCCGGTTTTGGGTTTTTATGGTAAAAAAAATAATTGAAATAAGTTTATCGTAAATGTACTAGTTTGAGGTTTTTTGCAGTATTAACCCTAAAATTTAAGTCCAACCGTTAGTTCATATGACTTAAGTTGTATTTCCTCATCTAAATTCAGACTATGATATGATAAAATAAAGTGAAATTAGAAATTTACTCACTCAATATATTGTTTGCTTTGACTTGTCCCACATTGAAGGTAACCTTTTTATCTTTGGCATGTAGGTAGACACTTTCCTAAAAGACTATCCATCCTAATAATGCTTTAACCTAAGCACACTTAACTTTGAAATTCTAAAGCAAAATTTGTTGTTTTGTCAAAAGACGCATTCATGAGTTAATTCCAATTTTCATGCGCTCGTGTGCATGCGCACACACACATCTCAAAATTGCTTTCTCCATCTTCAATCCAATCCATTTCATTTCTACCCTCTTTGCCATTTTAGAAACTTGCTAGGAGTCACCCCTTGTCCAAGTCCTCTAGTCTTGGCAACTACTTCCCACTCTCACTAGACTAGATCATTACAAATCTGAGTTCTTTAATGTGAAGTATAACCTCCCCTTTTCACACTCAATCGTTGAAACATGATTAGTTGGTTGCCAGTGGTCAAAGGCAAAACAATTGCACGATGGTCAATGAAGCTATATTAGGATGTATTACTCCATCACTCCATCAAAGGATAATAGGGTTTGTTAAGTTATTTGTATTTTTTTTTTAATCAATCTGATCCCATTCCTTATATTGGATTTCTTATCCGAATATATTTGAGTTTATAATGTTTTGAAGACATTGCCATATATTGAATAGAATAATTTGTTATTCTATTCGGAGTCAAATCCGAACTAGCAAACTAGGCCTTAAAGGTTTGGGATACTCCGTTTACGCAATTTATAGAACAATAAACAACTAAACATGATGTTAATTTAATCGTGTTCATGTCATAAAGGGGTTATCCCATTACATTAGAAAAAGGCGTCATTCACACATTTAATCATTTCAATTGATTATGATTTAAATGTGACACCTTTTATTAAGCTGTGTAACATTTATCCCATTATACGAATTTTGGATGCATTGAAGCACTTTAATTTATGTCAAAATACATTTACATGAGAGTTCATAGTTCATGCATGTTGACTATGTCATGACATGTGACCCATCCAAATTCCGATAAGCCTAGTCCACAGTTTGGGATTTTAAAAATCTGGCACCAATTAATAAACATGTCATGTTCTGACAAAAATTTAACACCAATACTATTATGACACAAAAGTACGAGCCATCAGCCCTATCCCGACATGACTTCGCCTTTTCTTTTCGTATTTTCAAAGGCTAAGGAATATGCCAATGCCTTACGTGGATCCTATAAATCGGGAGTCGAAAGATTAAGCAAAATTACTTTATAATATGAATATTGAATCATCATGTATGAAAGGCATTTACTGAGAAGACTATACAATTCGAGAAAATTATGTATGTGGAAAGATGCAAAATATTTCAAGATTTGAAATCATTTTAAGGTTAGTTGTTGCAAGATAAAAAAAAAGTTAAATTTTAATATCGAAACATATGAGAGATAAAATAGAATTATGAATTTATAGATTTGCCCATCGATAAAATCTTTGTAAGATAAAAATTACTCAAATATTTAAATAATAGAAGGTTCTCTTTGCATTAGATAATACAATGGATAAATATTTCTTTGCATTCTGACATGAATAAACCTCGTAGTAGGCCTAATGCAAGAGCCGAATTATGTTTTTTTTTTTCGGTTAGGTTTGCTTGTGACGTCACCGTGAGGCCCTATAAGAAAAATAACTCTTATTTATATCATTCACCTAACCAATTTTTTTCCCATTTAAGCTAAATGTTTGCCTTGTGGCAAATTTCTGACGGTTGTATTATATGTGCAAATTGAAGCGAATCTCTTTATCAAATGAAATTTATTCACTTTGCAAATACACTATACTTCAAATCGAATAAAATATACTTGACAAAAAGCTTTGTTTTCAATTCGTTTGGAGTTCTCTTTTTAATTTAGTACGATATATCATGTTTAATTTCCAAAATTAATTTTACTGTGGTATCTAAATGTTTAAGGGATGGCATTTCATTATAAATGATTAATGTAGTTAGATCTGCTATATTTCAAGTTGTAAATATTAATATTTAATTTCCAATTAAGGGTACTTTTTATAAAGTGACAATTCTCATATGAAAAAATCTACATATGCAATGTGGTAAGCTTTTTTTAATGAATAATGTATATAATTGACATATATTATTATTTGTGATTTTTATTTACTTTAAGTTTAACTCAAATGGTTTCTGCTGTTGTCGTAAAATCTTTCTAAAGTAAGCTATATGGTTAAGAATGAATACGGAGATACATTCTCTTTATTCCTTTTTCAAGTAATAATTTGAGAATAAAAAATAAATAAACTAAAATGGACTATTATTAAGTCTATAGTCATTGTAAATATACCTTTATTCGAATTGAGATTGTTAACAATGTTATCATTCATATGTCCAATATGTAAAATTAAGAGTGTAAACTATTTTTATATTAATAAATTAATATTGAACCAAATAAAAATCCAAAAGTTTTTTTCATCAACTATATACAATTGAATACATCTCTGCCACGTGTTTACCACGTGGCAATTATACATCCAAAGTATAGCTCACAGGACGAGTATACACATGAACTTCATGTTCCAGAGTAGAGCATCACAAATTTGCTGGTTTTAATTTAAAAAATGTGAATGCTATGGTAAAGTTCTCCGTTATTTTTAGAATGAGAGATTTGCTTAGCACTAATCTCTTTCACAAATCTATAGCAACCGATTGGACTTGTGGAATTCAAATACGTATTTTATATAATTTGAGAGTCGTTGTTTCCTAAAATTGGATTTGCTTACATAACAGTTTTTGAGTCACATCCAATTTCCATTTTTTTTTTTTTTGAGTTATCTTGTCAAAGGTCCACTCTACTCTAAGGAAAGGATAAGATAAGAAGAAAAATGAACTCAATCAACCTTAATTTTCAAAAGAGAAAAAGCCAAAGCGACAAATAGAGAGATGTGTCGTTTGAAGATAATAATCTGGAAATTGAGAACTTACACCGAAGAGAGCTTCCTGTCTGTGACGCTGAGTTGAACGGATTCTTCAGTTCCTTGCTTCTCTCAGCCGAGTCTGCAAGTCCGCAAGCACGGACTTGAATGTGTCGATTTTTTGGAGGGAAGTTTTGGGAGGGAAAGAAAAAGACATCATTATCGAAAGGCATAGTCTTATCTTACAGTTCAATGATCTAACTCAACTCAAAGTCGAGTTCAATCAAACTTATTTTTTAAGCTCAAGCTCGAATTAGATAAAATTTTCAATCAGGTCGTGTTCGAAATTTAAGTTAAACTTGAACTCAAACTCGAATATATTAATAAATTATTTATATTTTATCTCCTTATTTGATATTTATGAATGAGGGGGGGTTAGACGGGCATGGGGGGAGATGTTCTTCTTTAGGTTGATAGAATCCCACTTATTGCTTGTCTCTTCTGCGACGCCTTCGTCAGCCATTCCTTTCAATGGTCCCCTTTTTTTTTTTTTTTTTTTAATAAATAATTTTCTTCCTTCTGCTTTTTAGTTTTTGTTTCTTTTTGGGCACTTTATTCCTTTAAAGGATTTCTTTAATTTTCTTTTGCTCTTTTGTTTTGCATCTACCTTTTATTTTGCCAAAAGAGAGAGGAATATCGATCTTGCATGCACATCTGCTAGTCTGGGCCTTGTTGGATTTATCTTGGAATTGGAATCTCTTCAAGGAAAAAAAGGGGGAGTATGCAATTGGAAAATTTTATTATAATCTCTCTCCAAGCATGAAAATTCTAAGCATCCAAATTCTCAAACAAACTGCATATAGTGGCCCACTTCTCTTAAATCCCAAATGATTGGATCCTAATTCTAACCCGACCTTTTTTTCTCTCATAAAAAAATAAAAATTTTAGGTTGAGTTTCGATTCTTACCCAAACTTTTATTTGTCTCATAAAAATTCGCAAATTTTATATTAGATTCAATTTTGGCTGTAATTTTTTTCTCATAAAAAAGTATAAACTTTCGGTTGGTACCCAAATTTGATTCTCGTCAAGCAAAATCACATGGGGGCAAAGAGAGATCTTTAGTGGTACCACTGGATTGAAACTTGATGTGGCCAAATTTGGGTATAGACTTAAAGCTTGTGTTTGTTTATGAGACAAAATAAAGTTTGAGCCAAAGGCAGGATCTAGCCTAAAGTTAGTATCTTGTTACGAGACAAAAACAAATTGGGTGAGAATTGGGATTTGACCAAAATTAATGCTTTTAAAGGGAACTAGGACTTTTGAACCAAAAAAAAAGGGGGAATTAGGACTTTACACGGCAATCCTAGGGTTGAACGAAACTACACCACAACGTGTAAAGGTGATGCGACCATACAAAAAAGAAACCCGATAACGGGAAATAAGCATAATTCAATGAGTGAACGAATTCATAGGTACTATTATATCAAGTTAGTAACGACCGTTTTCATTTGATGATCGAGTTTTGATTGATTCCGACATGCATTTTCATGCTGAGTCGTTGTCAAATCCGTAAGCGGAGTGGGCATCAGAGGCGTCTTCATTACAACCTGCCAAAATCACAATCAAGGGAGAGAAATTGGGTGCGGCCTGGTCCTGCAAAATTTGTCCTGCATGTCCATGATTGAATGCGGAATTCGTATCCGATGGAGAATAATTTTCAATTTTTTGGGATACATAATTGATAAAGATATTTGTGTTTGTTGTCTTCTCGTTTTTCCCATGATGCACGCCATTTGTCTGACCATTGTCATAATTCCAACATACTCGAAATTTTCCTGGCCATAAGAAAGCACATGCCCTTGTTCTACGTATGTAAAACGTGGAAAATTGGAGAGATCCATGAAAGAAGAACGTTAAAAAAGAAAAAAAAAATTTGCCGGTCCAATCAGATTAGTTTTCCGTGTTCTTCTCGGAAGAAAATGAAATGCTAAGGAAAAGAAAGTAGGAGAAAGACGATACTAAGTAGGAGAAAAAGAATTGACTTAATGACTTTGGTGTTTTCTTATCTCTAATATCTTATCTGAGTACATGCTCTGTTGATTCGTCCTATTGTTGCAAATTTACGCCAACCTAGTCCGATCCAATCTAAAAGAGAGAAAGGACATGTCCGATACTTACTTCATTGGATAAAATTTAATTCCAACCGTTACTTCATAATGATTTCGCTGTATTTGATTTGAATTCAGATTGAAATATAATAGAATAAAGTGGGATTAAAAATTCTCTGAATATCTTCTAAATATTTTGTGCAATCTAAAATACAATTGAAAATCTCTTTTTTTTTTTCTGAAAATCCTACATGCCTAGGATAATTTCCGCGGGATCTCCAAACCTTGCTCCTTGAGCTCCCTTACTAGCCTGTCAAACCGTTCTCCTCAACTCCTTCGATTCATCAGATTCACCACCCTCTCCAATTCCAAGTCGTAGTCCTCGCTTAGCTTCATCATGAGGTGTTGGGAATAACGGATTCCCTAAAATCGGACCGACACTGAATCGAACTCCTAAAATGAATGTGGAAGACGAGCCTAGGAATTACATGTATCACTGATCAAAGATTTTCTTTATCGCCTATTAAAACATCAACCGAAGTTTGAGGAAGAATCCCGATCTCATTCTACCGAAAAGTGTACGGTTGCTATTAGGGGAAGAAAAAACGTTGTTTTGAGGGTACTGTTCTCTCTTACGTTTCTTAGAGGAGAGAAAGACAGAAAACAACGTACATTGGTTGAAGGTGTACATTCCCTTTTTCTTTTCTCTCTTATGTCTTCTCTAATAGATGTAACTCTTCAACATAAAACATTCCCCCAAATAACAACTCCTCATTTTAAACAACGTAACTTTTCATTAGATCCACCATCCCCTCCAATTCCAGACGTGGTCTACTTAGGCCAATCAATGCATAGATAAAACCATCATGAGGCAATTTGGAGACCAGAGAAGACAAGCATCGGTTCGGCAGGGGTGTCGTGAAGCGATCAGGGGAGGCAGTGACGAGGCAATAACACCAATGCGGAGGCGAACGCCAGCAAATCGGTGGCGGACATCGTGTGCATTGCCTGGGCACCATTTGATGCGGAAATCAAGGATCTGGGGGTAACTACGGTGGGAGAGGAGGTTGATGGAGGTCCACTTGTCCACGACGTTAGGTGGGGAGTGCCAACAAGGGCATGCACAAGCTCTGTTGTGGACGATGATCTCGAGGGATCTGGCACACTCGTGAGGGATTTGAGTTCTTCTATGATGTGAAGTATAATCTCTTCTTTTCGCCCTCAATTATGGAAATGCAGTCGGCTGTCTGGTCGGTGGTGGCGATCAAAGGCGACAACAAGGACGAACATGCAGTAATTGGGAGTGACAACAATTGGTAGTCTAGTCATGATGGGGTGCTTGGTGAACCTATAATAGGATGCATCCCATCATCACTCTAGTAAAAGATAATAGGGCTTGTTAAGTTATTGTAATATTTTCATTTAATCCGGATTTATTTCACCTCTTGTCTGGAATTTCTTATCTGGATATATTTGGACTTATCCGGTTCGGAAGACGTGCTGAATATAAGATAGAATAATTTATTATTCTATTTAGACTTAAATTCAGACTATTAAACAGAGTCTTAAAAATTGAGAATACTTTGTTTACAAGTTTTGTAAACAATACATAATTAAAGGTATTGTGAATTTAATTGTGTTCATGTTTTAAATGGGTTAGCCCGTTACAAAAGAATAACAAAGGTGTCATTTGCGCCTTTAATCATTTCAACTGATTATGATATAACACATTTAATTAAGCCGTTTAACATGTTACCTGTAATATTTAATTTATGTTTAAAAACAATTACATTAAATTTTATGGTTCATGCATGTTGAATGTATCATGACACGTGACTCACCCTAAAGATTTGGCACCAATAGAAACACGCGTCATGTTCTCAGACAAAAGTTTGTCACCAATCTTTGTCTGTCACCAATCTGGTTATGACACAAAAATATGGGCCGTTACCCCTACCCTGACATGACTTCGCCTTTTATATTTTTAAAGGCTAAGAAATATGCAAATGCCTTACACGGATGCGATAAATCGGAAATCGAAAAATTAAGGACAATTACTTTATATTATGAATATTGAATCATCATGTATGAAAAGCATTTATTGAGAAGAATGTGTTCACGGAAATTATATATATGTGGAAAGATGTAAAATATTTCAAGATTTGAAATTATTTTTAGGTCAGATGTTGCATGATAAAAAAAAAATGGACTCTAATTTTAATATTGAAACATGTGAAAGATAAAAAAGAATTATAAATTTCGTGTTTCCCTATTGATAAAATCTTTGCAGAATAAAAATACTCAAATCTCTAAATAATAGAAGGTTCTTTTTGCATTATATGATACTATATATAAGTATCTCATTGCATTCTAATATGAACAAACCTAGCAATAGGCCTAATGTAAGGGCCAAATCATATGCGTTTTGGTTTGGTCTGTTTGTGACGTCAATGTGAGGCCTTACAAGAAAAATAACCAGATTTTTTCTTATTTATATTAGGTGGATACAATGATTAATGAAGCGAGTTTCTTTATTAAGTGAAACTTATTCACTTTGCTAATAACCTATGCTTCAAACTGAAGTTATTAATAAATTTGATAAAAAAGGACAGCCGGGACAAAGAGATCCGTTGAGTGGAAAAGGGGGTGGATTCCTACAGGTTTTCTCCTTCTCTCGTCGGAGACAAATTTATCTTCCGAACAAACTAGGGTTTTTTTTTCGGAGAACACTTCTATGAAAAACCAAAAATTGGTATACATGTGACAAATTTATCCCGACGGTGCTCGCTTTCGACTATAAAAAACCATAAACCGATACATTTATGATAAATTTACCCCAAACTAATTTATTTGACTGCAAAAAATCCTAAAATAGTAAAGTTGTGACAAATATACCCTATACTAAATTGGATTAATACCACGAAAAAAAATCACAAAAATTGTAATTGTGAATAACAAGTGATTCAAAACGGAGCGTAAAATCTTAAATTGGCTTATCCAACCGAGCTAAACAAAGTCAAGCTATCGGAAAGGTGTCACGAGTATGTGTAGAAATGTCATTTAACTTAATAATTTGAGAATAAAATTTAACGTTATAGGAAAATCTCCAGCTCGCAGCTGAACTCTTCCTCGATTCACCATGGCTAGTTGCTGGTGATTTCAATGCTATCAGGGATCCTTCGGATCGTGTTGGGGGCGCCACCAATTGGATTCCGTATTTTGATGAATTCCGCCAGTGCTTGGAGCAAACGGATCTTATTGACCTCAGATTTGTCGGGCTTCGTTACACTTGGTCCACTTCATCTAGGACCGGGAGGAATATGAGGAAGATAGAAAACTAAGAGAGGGATGTATGTCTTTCGAAACTTGAAGGGAGTCTTGGCATTAGGAATACAAGATTGCAACAAAGCCTCTATGCTCAAATTCATATGGATCCTCTTCTCGGATAAGGAATCGATGTGGTGCCGGTGGATTCATTCCATTTTCTTGACAAGGAAGAATTTTTGGTTTTCATCTCAACCTGCGACTTGCTCCTGGGCGTGGAAGAAAATCCTCCAGCTTAGAAAGCACTTTAGAACTTTGTTTAGGTGGAAAATTGGTAATGGGCTATTGGTATCCTTATGGCATGAAGCTTCCATGTGGCCCTCTTGATGGATTCGTTCCGCCCTCGTTTAGGGACAATTTGGATAATGTAGTAGTTGCTGACTTATGTTAGGCGACTCATTCTCTCGGATATTAATCAGATGGGGTGTAGCTTTACCAACTCGGAGGCTTATAATGACAAGTTTATTTGGTGTGGTGATCCATCAGCCTCCTTCTCGGTCGCATCCGCATGGAATGCCATTAGAACCAAGAGAGATCGGGTGGATTGGGCTTCTTTGATTTGGGATATCGATATAGTCCCACGCCATCGGTTTATTATGTGGCTTATATCTAGAAACCGTCTTCCCACTTAAGTGATGTTGTTAAATCAGGGTCGAATTGATTTCAATCTATGTGCCTTTTGTAGTGAAGTACCGGACTCAATGGAACACCTATTCTTCCGGTGTCGCATCTTGGCCTCGTTGGCCTTCTTTTGGGTGGCCAGATGTAACTTGCCATGGAGGAATAGATGTTGGAGAGAGGCGCTCACTTGGGCCAGGAAATTCCTCATGGGGAAGGATTTTACCACGGGATAGTTCGATTCTCTTTCGGTGCTTTGTGCCATCTCATTTGGAAGAAGAGGAATGTGATTATCTTCGGGGTGAATCCTTGGTGGTCCTGCCCTTAAAAATCACCTCATCAAGGTGGTTAAGGACAAAGCACTCACATTCACGAAGTTCTTCCTTCTCCGAGGAACAAAAGACGCAAAGGGGGTGGGGATTCCACCCCATGATCTTTTCCACGTAGATTCCTCCTTAGGTTCTGTTGTTTTTCTGCTCTTGTTCTTGTAGTTGCGGGTTCCTTCCTCCTCCGTTCTCCGCTTTCAGCTTTGAGGGCTTGAGGGCTGGTGAATATTCCTGTTGTTACGTCTTGTTTGTTGGCTTCAAAGCTTTTGTGTTCTTGCTTTGGCGCCCTCGGGCTTTTATCGGATCCCGTCACTCTTGCTGGATACAATTTGTTATTGTGTATGCAAATTGATCCGATTTCTTTATTTTGTCCATTCTTATTAACTTTTAATAACCTATGCATCAAAAAAATTAATAAATTTGATAAAAAAAAGAAGCTATGTTTTTAGTTTGTTTGGAATTTTCTTTTTACATTAGTAAGATATATCATATTAAGTTTTGATTCGTGTAATTATATCAGCTATATTACAAATTATAAATGACTATTTTCACTTGAGTTTTTTTATCAAGTAATTTTTTTTCATATAAATAATGTATATAACCGATATTTGACTATTCATTTTACTGTAATCTTAACTCAAATGGTATCAATGGCTATCACAAAATCTTTTCATTGTAAGTTATAACATTTATAAATAGGCTATTTTTTTTTTTCTCTTTGTTTGTTTTTCAATGTTTTCTTCTTTGTTTTTTTTTTTGTGAAAAAGAAATTTCCATTCATTATCAAACTAATACATGAAAGAGAATTTCAAAAGTCACGGTAACAAAACAAATCCATAGATCTCCAAAATAAACAAAAATTTAAAAACCAAGGTGTTTTATTAGAGCATGATTGGCATAGATCATCACAGGCTTGTCTTTCAAGAACAATTTGTAACTAGATCTAAGCGAAATGATCGGTGACTAATCATTGAATCACACAACATCATCAATGATAAGTACACACCAAGATCTCCATATGTAATTACAACTTTGTCTTTTGATGGTGTGCACTTAGGTTAGGTGTCTCCAATACCATCACCATACGGAGACAATATAAATATGTTGAAAATTTTCAAATTTGACACCTACAAGAGCAAGCTTTATAGTTAATGTGAAGTGTCAAAACTTTGAGTGAAAAAATATTAAATGAGCATAGATTTGACACCAAAACTACCAGGAACTATTGAACCGGAGATGGAGTACTTATTCATTAAAACTTCAAAATTTAGAATTAGATCGGAAAGAAAAGCAGTCAAATATAAGACCAAGAGAGTAAAGCTCTCAAATTTAAAATTAGATTGAGAGAATTAGAAAAAAAAAAATAAGGAAATAAAAGGAAAATGAACTAAAGGAAATAAAAGGAAAATGAATTGAAGAGACGAAAAGGAGGGAGAGATCAAAGAATTTGAGAATGATAAATTACTATTATTAGGTCTATTGTCAGTGTAAATAATTTTTACAGAGTTACGGTTGGATGGTTGACACATCTATTTAAATTTTGATCAGGTGTAATTCGTATGTCAAATATCTAAAGGTGAAAGTGCAAACTTTAATTTTATATTGATATTAGACTTAATAAAAATCCAAAAATTATTAGTTAAATATATACAATTGGATACATCTCTGCCACCTGTTTGCCACGTGGCAGTCTACATCCCAAGCAGAGTTTGGAAGACTAGTATAAACATGAATTTTTTGGTCTAAACTCTAAAGTAGAGTATCGGAAAGCAAGTAAAAGAAAAAAATGAAACGAAAATGTTATGATAACATAATCTTTTAAAATGACAGAGTTATTGACCACAAATTTCTCGCGCAAGTCTATGCAACTGGGTGGACTTGTGGGGGATTCTAAATATGTACTTAATGAAATGTGACAATGGTAATAATAGAGATTTCCTTGCACGTTTTCAATTTTGACTTTGCAAACTATAATGCCACTTTATGACCCCAAAAAAAAAAAAAAACAACAGATGCCACTTTCTTGATTTAGAAAATATCTAAGTAAAACAAGAACATCGTATATAATCACTTTCCTGAAATTTGAAAAATCCCTCTTTTTTAACACCTTAATTTTTGCCTAGAAATCAAGTATACATTTTTGTTAAAAAAATTAAAAAAAAAGAAGGAGGTTTATTGATAAAATCTCGAAAGTTAAATTTAAAAAAACAAGTTGGTTGAAGGAAGCTGCCGAGTCTGTATTGGTGCTTAATCTAATCTCAATTTGATCTTAAGATGGAGATTGGGATTGGGCCGTGCATTATTAGAGGCTGTAAATATAATAATTACAAATTCTACGTAGCATCATGGGCTTGAGAAGATTCGGCTGGTTTAAAATTTTCACAGGATTTTGACACCCCTAGGCCCGATTAACGGAGTGATGATACATAAGACCAGGTCCATGGAAGAATTCGATATTGGCTCTAATGGCCCTAGGTTTCAATTTTTGGCCCAATTTTTAGTTTTGCGACCAGTACACTGTTCCTGCTCTAGGCGTTCTTAGATAAATTTGAAATTCAACATTTGAAATACGTATAAAACGGAGTTGACTAATTTATGGAAGTTTGATCACAACATAATCACAATCAAGAGAGAGAAATTATTGTGTGGGTTGGTCCTCCAAATTTGTGATGCATGTTTATGATTGAATGAGAAATTTGTATTTCGATAAAGCTATTTCTCTGTTTGGACAACAACTTTTTCATGATGCACGCTGTATGTTGATCTCTTAAGTTTAAAATTCTCCAAATTTTTTTGAAAAAAATATTACAATATTTCTATATGTGTAAAAACATAAAAAATTGGAGAGACCTGTGAAAGAAAAATGGGAGACAAAAAATTAGCATGTCCAATCAAATTAGTTTTCTATTTTATTCTTGAAAGAAAATGAAACGCTGAGGAATTTACCAAAAAAAGAAAAGGAAAGGAAAGTAGGAAAAAGACAATATTAAGTGATCTTAAATTGTAAAACTTAGTAATCACACGAGAATAAATTAAATGACCTTGTTTTCTTTTCTCTAATTATTATGTGAGTACAAGTTCTGTGGATTTGGACTATTCTTGCAAATGTTACACAGGCAAGATCTGATCACATTAGAGATAGAGAGAGACTTGTCCAATCTTTTTTTTTTTCCCATCCTATCCATACAAAATAGGGGAGTTGAACTACACATTTAAAACTAAATGTTTATCAAATAGTTAATTCACATGACTTAAAAGGCTAGCAATACTTTAAACGTAACTAAGCATGGCGTGAATTGAATCATGTTCATGCCATAAACGGGTTACCCATTATACAAAATAATAAAGGTGTCACATGTATTTTACCATTTCAATTGATAATGATATGATTGGACACGTTTAATTAAATAGCTTAACTCTAAAATATGATATTGAGATGCATCAAACATATTAATTTATATTCAAATATATTTATATGAGAGTTTATAGTTCATGCATGCTGAACAAATCATGACGTGTGACTCATTTGATAAGTCCTTCGTTTTGTGTTTGAAAGATTTATCATGATGGATGTCATGTTATGATAAGAATTTCACATATGCCGGATCCGGCTCATACTTTCTTAGCATAGACACATGAAATACATCGTGTATTTGAGTAAGTTTCGGTGACAATGCCAACCGATAGGTCATATTCCCAATTATTTATAGGATTTCAAAGGGTGTTATCTACTTAGGGCTTAGCTTTTCCTTTGGTTTTCCGTTCCGCACTCTGGATTTTTATTCCTCAAAATGGTACATAGTCACGGATGGATCTATTGTTTTCTCTCATAGTCACTTAGTCTTGAGTACTTGTGTGACTCACCAATGAAACAACTTTACAAATGCTAAGGGAACTTTTCTACATCACAATAAGAAGTCAATAATCACCACTTTCATGAAGAAAGAACAATCAAGCAAATAATCACATGCATGATATGTTCTTCCTAACTTTTTATCCCACAACTCCCAATGCACCTTATGACTCCCGATAATAACCCCACTTTGATACCAAAAACTAACACGACTCTAACTTCATCTCTAGGGTTGTGAGTGACAAGGGTTATTTTCACAATGTCCTAAGCTTGTCGTCATCCCGATTCTTTTTATCTTATTATCATGCATGTGCGAAAACGTGAACAATTAACTCCCCAAACAAATAATAGCTGGAAGATTGGGACCTACATCAAGTAGAACACACTAATTTATATTATAACAATATTTTTACAGGCCCTTTCTCTACGGGCCCTCTTTTTTTTTACATCATAGTACAAGTTTTCCACATAGGTCAAGGGAAATACTATCCTCTCTAACGTAACTAGAGATCCCAAAACTGATGTGAGACTTCCATACCTACAAGACTGAATGATGAGGGAGTGAGTTTTGAGAAAACTCAGTAAGTAAAATTTCTAGTTCCCTACTAGGAAAGCATATCATCATTGAAGCCTATCAAGTACAACACTTGCAAATAGTGTCGATAGCATATCAATAGCAAACTTGTTGCTACCATTACTACATGCAAATGTCCATCGCAATGTACTTCAATGCATACTTATCTTTCGCTTATCAATAAATGTATCAATATATCATACTTATGCATATACTAGCACTCATGCAAATTCATTTAGCATTGTCCTGACTCGACTAGGCCTTCCCGACTTGATTGGGGCTTCCAGCTTCTTACTGGGTTTTCTGACTCAACCAGGGCATCTTAGCTTGACTAAGGTTTTTCGGGGCTAGCTTTTCTATGCTTTTGAATTCAAACCCAAGCATTCTGACTTAACTAGGCATCTCGAATCAACCAAGGAATCTCATTCAATGAACAAGGCATCACCGCCAATGCTGTGTGGCGATGGACAACTTTTTCTCTTTAAGTGCTTGCATAAATGCATCATATGAGTCGGTTCTTATCTTTGCTCTTAGCCAACACATGCATGGCCTGAAGGCGTGCTCATTCATTCGTGTGTGTCATGAATTCTTATACTTCACTAGTAAATATGTTATGAACGATATTTAGTTCGTAACTTGAATCAATCATTTAGCGCCAATCCCGCATTAGACAAGGCTCGGAAATGATATACCTCAATATTGATCCAAGATCTCAAGACTTGGGTACACCTCGCTTTAATGACCATGCCAAGCTTGACAAACGTTGGCTCTAACCCAATGTAAGTACACATGTATCGAGAATGACCCTCGGCTCGCGGTTTCATTCAGCACCAAGCACAAAGTCCCTACATCCATTTGGACTATGGAAATCAACATGCTCGATGTCTTACCAAGACCTCGTGGATTTAGGCGATCCTCATACTGATCAAGGCATAAGATTGACACTCCTCATTGTCAACTTAGGACCTTATGGCCTCGAGCGAATCCTACATCAAGCGAGACTTGGACCCGACATCCTATTTATGCCAAAATCAAGGTTTTATGGCTTGGACTTTGTCTTGTGATGAACTCAATCCAAATGAACCTCGGCCTCATTCTGAGCGTGAACAACTCAAACACACATTCAAGCACAACTATGAGCAAAACCATACAAAAAATCCAACATCCTACATGGCTTGACGGATGAGCACCTAACTAGACTCGACAATGGAAACTACACCCTAGAGGAGACATGGGGATCTTACTTAGTTGAGCAAACATCGAGAACTAGCTTGGATAACTTGATGGGGCGATGGTGCAAGGCCAAGAGAAAGGAGAGAAATGGGAGAATGGTGTGTGAATGGCATAGGAGTTCCAATGATGGAAATGAATGGGGCCTCCATCTAGTTATAGGCACCAACCTCATCATTACTCATCCAAGCGGTCTAATCACGTTTCTTAAAGTGGCACAACTATGACATTGAGGTGGCAAGCCTAAGTTGTAAGGTGTTATGTCTATTTTAAAAAGATGAAACACCTAATGGCCTAATGTAATGATTGGGGGCTTACTTGTTTCATTCCTATTGGACCATTTAAACAATGCCATCATGACTTAGCTTATTTGTTATCTAAGGAAAATCTTATGGTAATGAAACCATATCTTTCATGGATACCTAAGCCAATGACTTACCATTATCATTAAATGCTTAGATTTAATTAATCATGGGTTTGAATATTTAGCATATGCCTAAATTCAAGAACTTGCTTTCTAAGTTTTGGTATTCTAGAATATTCTACCAAGTTCTATTTTTATTAGTCCACTTAAGCTTTTAAGTCATTTGCTTCTTCCCCAAGGAAAATCTTGAGCCATCATTACCAAATCTTCAAGGGACACCTAAGCGAGATGACTCATCCTTGCATTTAATGAGGCGTTCTATAATGTTTTATATGTCTTCTTTTGATTTGTTTATTTGTCCAATAGTCCCTTACTTAATTCTTAAGGCGAATCTTTGGTAATCATTATCAAATCTAGAATTATCTATCCAAAGTAGTGAGTCATCCTTCTTCAAGAAGAACCTAGGATATTCTAAAAGATTTTGTTTTGTCAATTTCCAAAGAATATGACAATCATGGGAAATAGGCCATTGGAAGTGCAACGAGAAGCGAGCAAGAGCTTTTTGTGTACATCCTCTAACGATCATTTCAACACACTCGAGGTTCAGCCATCGCGCCCCATGCTCGCCTCAATTGTTTCTTTGGACGGTCAATCGGTCTAAATGATAGTCCTTGGTCCTTCGATAGTCAAAGCCAATCCTAAGGCTACCTATGGCCTAACACTAAGTCAAGACACTCATGGACCTTAGAATTAGTGACGGAATAGCCGGGTCTATCCCTAGACTTATTTTGGTCGACACCCAATCCATTCGTATGGTTTATGATCGATCCATTACCGATCCATGATCGAACATCACCAATTCAAGGTCTTTTTCTATTGCTAAGAATTAAATAGGGAATGATGTATTTTTGGTCGGAAAACGATCACATTTGACTGAGTCAGATCGTTTGCGTATCGGTGCATAGCCGAACGAAATCACTCACGGCCGGGCATTGCGGTTGGTCGGATTGATCCATGACCATCCGTCGATCCAAAATCATCCCGTGACCAATCCTTGTGATCCAAAAAGTCATCTTATGAGCTGGTAAGCCTATCCCATCGGTATGGTTGGTAGCTAATTCACGGCTAACATCTTGACCAGTTCGTGGCCAATTGGTCGGTCGGAACCATGATCGATCCTTGATGCCTTACCGATCGAACTAGTCAATCCCATGGCCAATGGCTCATGGTTGATTCATTCAGGATCTTATGGCCGATCCTTACAGGGTTGGAATCGAGGATGTTACATATATAAAATGGGTAAATATTTGTTACATGTTCACCACGTGGCAATCATACATCCAAAATAAAGTTCACGGGATAAGCATAAATATGAACTTCCTATTCTAAAGTAGAGCATCACAAAGTTGCAGAATGCATATTTCAATAAAAAAAAAATGAAAATATATATGCAAAGAAAATTGCTAACAATACTCTAAAAGAGATATGGCAACTACATCTACACAAATGGTTGTATATCTTCGAAGAAATTATGCCGGGGATAAAGATCGTTGAAGGATCAAAACAAGTGCAAACCAATAGGGAGTATGCAACCAAATTTGAATGAATGGCATGGGTTGAAAACAAGTGCAAACTAGCAAGGAGCTCGAATCCATAAGAAAAGTACACCACTACCTTAATTTGTGTACGACACTCACTTTAGCATGACAACTTTTCCCCTACTCATTTTAGTATCAAAATTTTTGAAAAACAATATTTTCAATGTCATCTCCAATTTGCTTGGTTGGAAATTTGATGTAGATTTTTTTTTTTTGGTTAATTCTTAAGCCGACGTGGCTTGTTGAAGGCTCTAGTTAGCAACCAAACCACAAACGATGTTGTCTTTCTTACTTTCCCCGAAATAAGAACCTTAAATCTCCAAATTGAAAGAGGAACCCACAATTGAACCCTTAACCGACCGTTCAATTAAAATCACACCCTAAGTCGATTTGCCCCCAAAATGAACAACTCAATCTTGCAAATGGAGGGCATGAACTTCCGTAGTGGCTTAAATACATTTCAACAAAGTGAAAAAGAAGGTGAGTGTTACTGTCATTGTGGATTACCGAGTCCAATATGAATATCTTGGACTTGATTGAATCCCGAGAGAAGATTATATGGATGCGACAAATATAGAGAAGGCTCAAATTACAAATATTTCAAATGTATTGATACAAAATTCTCTAGTCGAGTGAGAAGGTGATCTTGGAGCTACTTGAACGATGGCATGAACCTCCACTTACAATAATGGGTGAGTTAGAGGATATCGACTCAATGCAAGCTCGAATGAATGCTTCAAAATCTTTGGCTAACCAGTTGAAGAATGAAGTTTCAAGAATGAAAATTGAAAAGGAAGCATTCTCAAGCATTGATTGTATTGTTGTTCACTTGGGTAGCTTATTTTATGGTCAAACATAAAGTGAGTGATGAGAACAAGTTTCTCTGTCTACCGTAATTAAAGATTATTGGAATATGTATTTATATTGGATAAATTGTGAGTACAATTGTGTTGTTGGTAAGCTGCAATCTTTGTATGCAATCTATCATGGAAATGGTGGAAATGGAATGTCTAAATATTGGTTCTCATAACTTATAAGTCTCATTTAGTTATGTATCAAATTTGATTTGTTTAGTTTTTGTTTAAGACATTTAGTTTATTGTAATTGTTTGCTAGTAATTGTTTGCTGCAATGCTTGCTAGTAATGGTTTGTTGCAATACTTGCTGGTTAATGGATTTAATGGTTTATTGCAATTTTTGCTGCAGACATTGGTCAAATGAAGGAGTGGTATTAAGTTCTCGAGTGTTTATATTAGTGCCACAAGTTGTAAATAGTGATTATATGAGTGCTAATTTTAATTGAAAGTAATCATTTAAGTGTTAGTCATGATAAAAAAGTGATCACTTGTGCTATATAAGTTTTTAGAAATGATGTTTGAGTGTCAACTTTAGCTGAAAGTGGTCACTCATGTATCTTGTGCTTGTACGAGCACACCTTACACTAGCAAGCTACCCCATCAACACCAAGTATCTTTTGCTTGTATCGGCACACCCTACACTAGCAAGTTATTGCCCCAACACTAAGTATTGCAAATGGAGGGCGGGAGCATTAATACCTCGTGCTTGCACCAATCACTACACCAATACTAATGTGACACCCATAGCACATCATGACTAACGTGACTATCCAATTCTTTTCTTTTCTTTTTTCGTGGGTGAAAATGTGTAACGACAAATCAATGCACTATAATTTCAATCGACACATGTAGAAATATAGAACCATGCACTTTTATTTATTTATGTCGTAAACGACCTAGGTCGGTACATCGGGGGTCAAAGTGTTCCTTCTCCCGGCTGTGTCCAAAATATGGCCCTGACCATTCCACTGTATATTTACCTGGTCGCCAATGTAACAAGTCCTGGTCTTGCAAAAAATGCCACCCTCGTCCCCAAGGTCCTCCTCCTATTCGACCCCACTATTGCCATTGTCATTGCCGTCTAGAAGTGGGCGTGGCCCACCATACGCCCACCAATCCGGGCGTAGAGGGCGACAAACCCAATCAGCATGGGGCCCAATGGGAGGCCAACATCGACAATCAAGATCGTGGTGATCCGAATTAATGTGACCTCCAGGAGGTCGGGGTCGACTTGCTCCGTCTAGTTTCATGTGAGATCTATTAGGACACCATAGAGCATCATGGAGGACGTAGATAGTAAAGGTGTACCTACAAGTTTGAAAAAAATGATAATCCACCAAGAGTGAGCACGACACATAGTAAGCAAAAGTCTACTAGATACTATGTGAATCTACCACTACCCGTTTGACGGAATCCTAAATATAAAATACATGAATTGAAATAATTCAACTTGTAGTGGCTCTAAAAGAAATTCATGAAAATGGTATACCAATGGAAATTTGGGAACTTCAATTAGTCTAGATTTAGCTACCACCATCTTCTAGAGGGAATTGTGTTACACCCTCCAAGCATCTCACACCCCAACTGGCATCGCGAGGATCTCCGAGGGCCTTTATCACATTCCCTAAGCATTTAGAGGGCGTTGTGTTACACCCCTCCAAGAATCTCGCACCCCACTTGGCATTGGGAAGACTTTTGGGGACCCTTATTATATCCCCCAAGCATTCGAAGGGCACCATGTTACATCCTCCAGGCATCTCGTTACTTAGGACATTGTTATTGTGGGAACCAACGGCATTCACCATATTTATACCATGGCGTAGCAACTAATAAAATATTTGACAAATCAAAATGAAATATTTCTAGTTTTGAAAGTTTCAGGTATCTCGTGTAACAAAAAGTAACAAAAATCCAAAATTCTGCAACACCAATAGTCGGTAAAATGCATGGCCCTTATTACATCCCCTAGGCATCCGAAGGGCATCAAGTTACACCCTTCTAGGCATCTCGACACTTAGGGCATTGTCGTCGTGGGGACCGATGGCATTCACCATACTCATACCATGGCGCAACAACTCAATAAAAATATTCGACAAATCAAAATAAAATATTTCTAGTTTTGAAAGTCTTAGGTATCTCGTGTAACAAAAAGTAACAAAAATCCAAAATCCCACAACACCAGTAGTCGGTAAAATTCATGGCCATTTTTCTAAAATTATTGACCAAAATAAGAAGAAGTATAACAAAGTCCCCAAATCCCCTTCGAAACACATACCGAAACTAGAGTATACAACAAGCATGCAAGTGAGCAAGCAAGCACAATGAAGGTCAATTCATCAAGATTGACACCAAGCAATAGTAGTGTTCTAGAATTGTAATTCTAGAGAGAGAGGAATGAAGAGGAAAACAAGGGAAGCTTGGTGAAAGGCACCACCCATAAATTCAAGAAATTTGGTTACGTACGTTTCCAAATTTAGCAAGGAACATGATCGACACAAAATAGCGATAACTTGAGGAAATTCAAAGGGATACGTCTTGTCAAGCAATGACGGAAATCACATAATATAGCATGGTAGACGTCTACTTGCCTCGGATTCTTGGTGATGAAGGCTTGTGGCGGAGCGGCGGGATGGCGCAAGTGGAATGGCGTCAAGTCGTGGCTTTAGAATGGCGGACGTTCTGGTGAGGGAATGGAAAATGAGAAGATGGTGATGTAGTCGTGAGGTTTAAAATGAAGATGACGATGGTGAGGCCTTGAGTGAGATGCTCCATGAGAGGAAGTGATTGCCAATAGCTTCTTATATCCACATCCTCTGCCAATTTTGCATGGTTTTTGGTCAAAGGTCTTCATCTATGGCTAGCTAATGAGGAGACGGATGGAGGTGGATGTGGATGGTGGTGGTAAATCTTCGCTTACTTCTTTGACAACTTGCAAGGATACGTGGGGATCTAGAGAAATCAGTTGGGAAAGAGAGTTTGCATGAGCTAAAGTTGGGATTAGGGCCCATGTTTGGAGTCAATTTGGCAACTTCATGAAGAAATCAGCTTGGTGGGAGAGGGACTTGGCTGATCTTGGGGTTAAATCTTTTTGATTTGTTGCCACGCCTTTCATGAGGAAGCGGCTATGATTTGGGGACATGTCTTAGGGTGTCGAGTGGCCATGTGAAGAGAGAGAAAACATGACTTGGTGGCACTGATAAATGGTGAGGAGGCATGACAAAATGAGGTGGTAACAGTGAGGTGTCATGGTGGCGAGACGGTGGCCATTGGTGGCGTTAATGGCATAGTCCGATGACAAGCTCGTTGACGTGGCATGGATCATTAAGTATTCGAGGCTCGAGCGAAAATACGGACATCACAAATCTCCCCCACTTAAAGAATTTCGTCCTCGAAATTGAGTGCTCCTTATGTCTCATTGAAAAGATGGGATACTTTTGCCTCATTTCCTTCTCGCTTTCCCATGTGGCCTCTTCCATGTGGTGGTGTCACCACAAGACCTTGACTAGTGGGATTACCTTCGTTCAAAGGATTTGTTCTTTTCGATCCAGTATACACATTAGCTCCTCCACGTATTTCCCTTTTTCATCCACTTCGATAACCTCATGATCCAGTATATGAGTTAGGTTGAGATGATGCTTCCTCAACATTGACATAGGTTTGAATTAGGTTCGTAGGGCCTTAAAGCCCGGTTTTGTTAGCAAAGGATCAGGGTCGCTTGGGACGACGCAGGCTTTATTTTAGCGCTATTTAGGCCCATCCGAGATTGTGAAAGATTTTAATCATTTGTCTAGTTTAAAAGAAAGTCCTTTTTAGCCTTGAGGAAACCGTGAGGTACAAGATTTTTAGACATCGAGAAGTCTCATATATTATGAAGATACTAAAGCGTCTCTTGTTGGTTGGGTGGCGTAATAACTTGTCGACGTAAATGTTGCATAACTATATTGAAGACTTTGGAAACGTGCATGTGAGAATATATATGCATGCTAGTCTTATTTTTCTTTTAACGTAGTTCTAATGAAATTCTTTCATTTAATTAATTACGATTATTAAGTTAAGAGAGGAGAGATTAAGGAAGAGAAGCCCCTCATTCCCTCCACTAATCATCCTCCGCCATCACCACTTTCGGATTGAGGAAACTATTATTCTACATAAAAATCTTCCCTTAAAAACCCCAAAAACCCACGCTTCATCTCCCTCACCATTTTCCCTCACTCGAACCCACTCCCCTCTCTTTCTTTTTTCTCAACAGCAAGCACTTTCCATTTTCTTGCCTTTTATTGTTCGGTGAACTCGAGGGAGCTCAAAAATTCAATGAGGCTTATACAAAATGGGGAGTACGTTTCGCAGCTTCAAAGGTAGGGGAAACTGTCACAATTTAGGGTGTTTGAAATCCTTAGGAGCTTGGGATGTTTGGTCGGCTTAAGTGTAGTGTCGAATGGGCTCGTGGTATCAAGATGATGTTGAAATGCTCGTGCATATGGCGACTAGCAGCTGAGCTAGGTTCAGGGGATGAGAGGGGTGGCTTTTAGTGAGTTTTGGGGTCTTGAGCTACTAGATTTTATTCTTGTTGTTTCATGTGTATGGCGTGGTTATCTTACTATTCCGTGACTGGTCGCTCGAGTATGGTAGGGTTGTGGATGGTTCCAGGTGCGACTAGCGAGCCAAGAATGGGTAATTGGCCGTGTTAAATTTAAGCAAGAGCTAGCAGTAACTATGCGGGTGTACATTAGTGCATGAATTATGAGGTTATAACTAGTTTCTAAAAACTGACTATATTGGATCTCTTAGATTTGTCGATTTTATAGTATGGTTTATGGTGAGATTATATAGGAGTCTCCTTCATGAAAGTTGTTCCAAATATCTTATTCTATAACATATATTTATTTTTATTTTTTTGGATTGGCATGGTTGACATATATGCTTAAGTCCCTATTGTAGCGGTTCTACCCAGAATCAAGATTTTTGTGACCTTAGTAGTTTCTCGATTTTATATAAAACATTTTGACTAAAATCATGACATACTTCTTTACGAAAGTTGTTTGGCACATCCATATGAAGAACATACTAAAATTTCAGGTAGATTGGTGATGCTTTGGGTGTCGAAATGGGTTCTCTCTTACAATTAGTGATTTTGCCTAGCCGGTCTGATTCTGTGCTATTTTGTTTGAGTTTCTGCTCTTTATACATATAGAATCATGCTTGACTTTCTTCATGAAAGATGTTGGTTGGGGTCTTATTTACAATATATTAAAATTAAATTTTAGAGCTCATTTAATATGTTTTTCAATTAAATTCCTAAAATTGTGCGACTTTGACTTTGCTTGCCCTTATTCCGAATTTTATAGAATTCAAGGGGACGATGATGGAACCTTGATCTGTGGTCTATAGATGATGTGAACTACATTCATTGTGCTATCTTATGGTGCATGTTAAAGATTACTTTGATACCGATTACTTGTGAAAATATGAGGTATAGTGTGAGCACATATTCTGGAATTTGAGCCTTATGTGGTGTGAGAGTTGACTGACAACTTGCTATGCTTGTAAATGCCATGAGAATTGGTTCTTTGTGTGATTGTGAATTCCATGAGTGCTGGATATATTGGTGTGGTGTGATTGATTCAAGGTGTGAAAGTTTGAGTTGTGTGAAATGAAATGAATATAAAAGATACTCATTGGCCAACAACTTGATGATACCCCAGGGGAGTAGGGATGCCCCTACTATGTGTCTGGGATGCCCTAGTTTAAAATCTCAGGCTACCGACCCCTAGATCTAGGATGCCTTGAAGTGAAATGCCCATGGGTAGCGTCCCTTGGAAGATCAGCCAACGATATGGTATTATTATGTGAGTTTATGAATGAAATTGAGAAATTAGAAATAGACAATTTGAGCTTGGGCTATAAGTGCTAGTGACTCAAAAATGATTGTACATTTATATTTTGAAATGCTTGGTAGTATCATGATAAGTTGTTTTAAATATACTACATCATATTGATTTATTTTGAAGATAACGTAGAAAGTTTATACATGCTTATCATATGGAATGGTAAGCCCTGTGAATTAAATTGAAATGTGCTTTGGGTTATGGACTGGATTATTTTGAGTTATGAACAGATTTTGCATTCTAATATGTGATTATTACCTTCATTGGCCATAGCTCACTCCTTAATCTCTTCTCAAATAACTAGCAATGGATGTACCCCTAATAGCTACTTATGGTGCTTCAGCATATGTGGAGATTGTTTCCCATGATGCATATGATGTCGACCAAGGCTACATCTTCACCAGTTATGAAGCCACCTTATGGATTGACGATCGCTGCCCCGCTTGGTTTCCCATATAGTTCATATCCTAGTTCCTAAACCAAGGTGGGGACTTGAAAGGCAAGCTTTGTGACCGAATGGGCATGGGGTTGGGATGGTTGGGGTGTAGGTAGATAGGCTAGTGAAGGATGACTTTTATATCGACCTGTGATGACTTTAAGTAGAGGAGTTAGGACACTTTTTGAACCCTCTCTCCTAGACATGTCACCGCATGTTTTTTTTTTAACTTTTTTTTTAAATTTTAATGAAGTGTAAATGTTTTGTGAGTGTGTGTGTGTGTATGCAGGTGAAAGCAAAGTTTGTAAGTAACATGTTTCTCAAATGGTTATCTCATGGAAGGATATGAAAGCATTCTTTTTTTTTTCTATCTTGTACTTTTAAATTATGTGTTAGTAGGTGGAATTTGAGATCGTATTTCTACAAGTGTGCATGGTTAAAGCATTTGGAAGAACGAATTGATTGTAGCAGAATCGGCTATGGCCACCAATTTTGGCTTGACTCGTGTGTGATTTAATTATTATCCATTCTTGGGACTCATTTTTTAGTTGAAATCTATTTGCTTATTGCAATCAAATGTAGAAGTGGCATTACTATAACGCCACACTTGCTCCTTCACTAATTGCTTCAACTAAAAACTCTTCATTTGAGGCATCACCTTGATGATGTTGAAGAAGTGCTTCGATAACCATGTACTTGTTACTCTTTTGTTGTTGTCAAACACAATGGAACAAGTATATTTCTCTTGGAGAGACCTTAGATGGAATAATCCAACGTTCCTATTCACTACACCATAGGTCTTCTATGAACAATTTTGTTTTGAACACTTTGTTCTCATAAATTTATTGGTATTTATAATGAATTCAATACTCTTCTATTCAATAATTGAATATTTGACAATAACTTCTTTGAACTGCTTCGCATCATTGAATTTCACACCAATAGTTAATATAGGACATGCAACAGTAAGATCATAATATGGAAACTTACTCTTCTTGCTATGAAGAGCTCCTTCGGCATCTCCATTCTCTAAACTATCAATCTCGTTATCACTGACACTTTCTTCATAATCTATTTGATTACCGTCAACTGGAGCTCCTTCATCTCCATTTGCAGGTTCAAATTCATGCAATTCTCCCAACGCTATAATTTTTTTTCTTTGAAAATCCCTTTGCTTTTGCCTTGACCGTGCAAGTTCCTCATCATCATCATCATCAATCGGGTAATTCACACCTTACAAAGTTTTATCATATGATTTCACTGGATAGAGTAACTTCCCACTATAATTTAGTGAATTCTTTGTCACTTACGTCTTCACCAAAGATTCTTCTTGACTATTTTATATGCCATGCCTCCCTCTCTTCCCTAACCTAAGCAAGTTGTTGTCCTTCATCTAAAACAAATCCAGACCCAATATGAGTAGTAGATTCAATACTACCTTCTACTTCTCCTACTTAAATACTCTCATCGTCTTCATCGTCTTTGTAATACTCAACATATACCATAACTTCATCGCCATGAAGACAATAGTGAATAATGTCCTTAATACCATTATCATTATCGAAGGTTCTCAAACCCTCTTTCAATTCTTTCCCAAGAACATAATAGTGCACATTTCCTATTTTGCATCATAACTGATATACTATTTCCCTCATGAAACTATTATATGATGACTCACCTATATTGACATAAATAGTCTCCTCATTTCCACCAACATATTCTCATTCATTGGCACCAATGACGAATTCCCCATCATATTTGACAATGACGCCTATAGTATTGTTGTCCCTCATGCCGACCCTGCATCCAAGAAAAAAATTAGCTTTTGGGACCACAAAAAGGACAATCGACAATTTTCACCAAAAAAAAAAAGGACAGCCGACAACTTAACATAGAGGTCCCCCAAATGACACCTAATTTAGAAAAATAACTCCATGCTTTATCTTTTATTTGACAAAGAGCAACAGAGAAATCAGGGGTTGATAAAAAATATCAAGGTCCCCACGTTACCATCTTTGTAGCCAAAAGAATGATGAGGTGGCAGTACTAATAACCCTAATTTTTCCCTCCTCATTTGAGTCATATTTTTTCCCTCCTAAACCCCTAATTTTTTTTCCATTCAACTGACTCACTCAAAGAGCATCACTTATGACTAACTTGACTGACTGAAAGTGACGAGGTGACAAGTGACGGCCGGTGAGCGAGCAGCAACAAGCGAGCATAGTGAGCAATGTTCACAAAGAAAGCGGTGTCGACGATGAGGCAATACAATCAGAGCCTTAATTTTGGTTCATTTTGGATAGCATTGCATGGTGTCATTTTGGGCCAATGATGTGATGGGGTGTCGTTTAGTCCAACCCAGCCATGTTGGATAAGCGATGCCATTTGGCTAATCCATGTAGACTAGAATTTGAAAAAAAAAAAAAATCCACTTAGTAATTTTTTTTTTAAATTGTAAAAGTCACGTAATTATTTTGGTTGGAATTTTTTGCCATAAGCACTTAAGTGATTGTTTTTATCCGATTTTGGCACTAAAGTGAGCCGACGAAAAGTTGTGGCATTAAAGTAAACACCGTATACAAGTTAAGGTACTCCCGGTATACTTATCCCTCAAATCCACTTACCTTAGAGATGGAGTCTTAATAGTGCTTCTTATGCATCTCCTTCTTCACTCCTTTGACCTTCACATCTTAATCTTTCCCTTTTAGCTTCAACTTTCCTCCAACAACATTCTCATAACCGATATCTCATTTGTTGTGCAAATGAGGTCAAATTGATATTAACAAATTTAGATCATCTCTTGAACGTTAATAATTAAATCTACTATTAGTCAAAACCCTTTGCAATCTATGCACCGTGATTCCGGGTTATTCGATTGGAAAATATGGGACTAATTTCCTTTCTAGGATTTTGAATGTATTGATAGGATAAGCAAAATTCTAGACAAATCGAAAGTGAGTGAAAGAAGGAAGAGATGAAATTGAGGCCATGCATGATAGAATAAGCAAAAATAGGATGATTGATGAACAAGCATGGAAACATATATCGATATAAAATCATTAGCACATGAACCCTAGATTCATACTTGAAACAATCGGCTTGCAAAGTTTCTTGGCTTCATAGTGTCCATTTAATTCTACGTCTCTCACTCTCTCTTCCCTTACTAATTTCTATACCTTGACGGGTTATGAAACATGTCAAGGTTGATTATTTGATGGCCCATTTTGTTATGGGCCTATTTAGGCTCTTTGGACTTTATTGCGATTAATTAAGGATTTGATGTGTCATCTTTTTTTTTGGTCGGAAAGATATTTCATTGATTAATATGGGGATGCCGAATTACAACTAAACTGAAAGTCCAAACATAATATAAAATAAAGTTCCAGCGGGGGATGGGAAACCCAATTTCTTGGTAAAGAGTTGGTGTTGTGAGACTTGGCAATCCAATCCGCCGTGCGGTTGGATTCTCGAGCTTCATATCGCAATGTAACGTTCGGCATTTGGGCCAGCAATTCTCTGCAGTCCTGGACAGTCGGACGAGAGGCCCATGTCACTTCTGTTTGGCCCAAGATGGAGTCCACGGCGTAAGTGCAGTCGCTGGAGATACACACGGGGGAAGAGAAGATCAGATGAGTTTGTGCGCCAGATGGGAGTTCTGTTAGAGCAGTTCTTTGTCTTCTCAACCAAAGTAAAGCCTGTTGGACAGCTAGGGTTTCTCCCACTTGAGCCGATTGAGCTCGAAATTTCTGCGCAAAACCTCCGATACACACACCCGCTTCTCCTCTGCATATACCAGCAATAGATCCCTCTAAATTCTTGGCTAGCCAAGAGCAATCAACGTTGATCTTCAAGGAGCCCGGAGCTGGAGGCTTCCAGGGGCGCGGATGTGATCTCGTTGTTCTTGTCCATGGGTTCCATTTCTCGTAGAGCTGTTGAGAGAGAAGGGCTTCATTAACGATCTGTTCTTGTGTTTTTCACCTACCATGGAAGATCAAAGCGTTGCGGGCTTTCCAGATGAGCCAAAGGGTGGTCGCGAAAATCACTTTTTGACTTATTGTGATGCAAGATCTGAGGTATTCACTCACCCATTGGTTTGTTCTTGTTATAGAGGTTGGAGAAACATCCATGTCAGTATAATAATGCTGCCAAATCTTCCTTGTCCACAGGCAAAGTCCAAAGAGGTGTTTGGAGGACTCTGGAAATTGGTTACTTGTGGGCATGTCGGCTCAGGTATAATCTTTCTCCAGTATAGATTGGCTCTGGTAGGAAGGCCTTCGTTGCATAAACTCCACATGAAGTGTCTGATTTTGGGTGTCGTCTGTAGATGCCAAATTTCTATCCATAGTTGTTGCGGTACCTGATATGAAGAGGATGCATGGCATTCTGTTATGCTTGTGTTGGCTGCTCGTAATTTATGATACCCGCTTTTAATTTTATACTTCCCTGAATTATGTCTTGTCCAAATTAGACGGTCAGGTCTGGTAAATATGCTGAGTGTGGTTGCTTGAATTTCCTCTGAGATGTGGCTGTCAAAAAGCTCTGTGATAATCTGATGTTTCCATGTGCGCGTAGTTGGGTCAATGATCTCTGCCACTAACTTAGGATCATCTCGGTTTGCCGGTCCCCCAATACTTCCTGACATTAACCAACGGTCATTTCTCAAGTTGATGGATTTTCCATCTCCGACCTCCCATTTCAGATCAGGTTTGAGGGCTTCGCGGCCTATTAAAAGGCTCTGCCAACCCCAAGATGGTTTGGCTCCTCTTGTAGCAGTCCATAGATTACCATTAGAGAAGTAGAGGCCTTTAAATATTTTGCTCCACAAGGCCTCAGGGGCTTTTTCTAATCTCCAGGCTTGTTTTCCCAACATAGCTTTGTTTAATTCCACTAAATCTTTAAACCCCATTCCTCCTTGTGCCTTCCTCTTCTTCAAAACTTCCCAACTCTTCTAGTGAATACCTTTTTGCTGTGCATTTTGTCTCCACCAGAAGGCTGAGATTTTCCTTTCGATTGCTCGACAAATAGATAGAGGTATTTTGAAGATATTCATGGCATATTGGGGTAATGCCTGAACAACCATTTTAATTAACACCTCTTTCCCTACCTTCGATATTAATTGTTCTTTCCATCCCTCCAATTTTCTGTCCACCCGTGCAATGATCCAATCTAGCATCTGTTTTTTAGTTTGGCCCCAATCAGATGGTATCCCTAAATATTTCTCAGTTTTTTCTAGGATAGGAACCCTCAGTTCAGCTGCAATATTGTGTTTTAAATCTTGTGGATAGCTAGCCCCAAGAAAAACACCAGATTTGTTAAGGTTGATCGATTGACCAGATGTAAAACAGTAACAATTTAGAATATTGGCAAGATTCTGAGCTTCCCTAAGAGTACCATCCAAGAAGAAAATAGCTTCATCTGCAAAGAATAGGTGGAATAAGATAGGGCAGTGTGGATTTAATTTGATACCCTTTAAGGTCCCATCCATGATAGCATTAGTCACCATATAGGAGAGAACATCCGCCATAATAATGAATAAATAAGGTGAGAGAGGGTCCTCTTGTCGAATACCTTGAGATGGAGTGAAAGAATCCCCTGGTTGGCCATTAATTAACACACGGAAGTGAGCTGAAGATATACAAAATTTGACCATATTCACCCAGTGCTCATTAAAGCCCATCTTCTTCATACAAACGCATAAAAAGTCCCACTCAACTCTATCATAAGCCTTCTGCATGTCTAGCTTCAGCACGGCTTGGAATTTTTGACGTCGCTTTCGAACCAGTAGTTGATGTGGGACTTCTTGAACAATAAAGATATTGTCTTGTATTTGCCTACCCCTTACAAATGCGCTTTGTTCCGGGGATATAATAGATGGGAGCCAAGGTTTGAGTCTATTTGCCATGACCTTTGTAATGACTTTGTAACTAAAGTTGCACAAATTTATGGGTCTGAATTCTGTTATGCTTTCAGGATTTGCAACCTTGGGAATAAGTGTGATAAAGGTCTCATTAAGGGTTGTATCAAATCTGCCTTCTTTGAAAAAGGAATCCACTAGATGAAATATGTCTTCTTGAATAGTAGCTCACTGACTTTGATAGAATAGACTACTTAATCCGTCTGGTCCAAGGGCTTTGGCTGCCCCCATTTGGAAAACCGCTTGCTCCACCTCCTCCATAGTAACGTGTGCCGTTAACTGCTCATTCATTTCCTCAGAAACAGCAATTGGACAATGCTCTAGAACTGGTTGATAATGCTGAGGACCCATAGATCTATACAACTCTTGGTAATAAGTTGTTATGTGTTGTTTAATGACGTGAGGCTCTTGAGTCCACCTATTCTCTTCAATCTTCAGCATCTTGATTTGATTTCTTTGTCTCCTTTGAATTGTTGTAGCATGAAAAAATTTTGAGTTTCGATCGCCCCACTTTAACCAGTTGATTCTAGATCGATTGCCCCAATACATTTCTTCTTGGCGCCACAAAGAGCTGATTTTCTTTGTGATAGTATTATATTCCTCTGCCCTGTTTGTCTGATTTGCCCTGTTTGTGATTTGAATGAGCTGATTGCTTAGCTGGTCAATTTGTTTAGAAGCATTTTTAAAAGATGCCCTGCTCCATTTTCGCAAATCTTCGGTTACCATTTTTGTTTTCTGTACCAGATCTCCTTGCTGCCAATTCTCTGACTTCAAGCGTTGTCTACTATAGTTGCACATTCTAGATGATCTAACTAGAAAGCCTCGAACCTTAATAGTCTCTGTCTTTTTGTTCCCCTGCATTTTAACATAATAAGAGGGGACTATGATCAGATCCTATTGCTGGAAAAGCAAAGGTTTCGGCACTAGAAAATAGGAGCCTCCATTCGAGGTTGCAAAAGACTCGATCAAGCCTTTTGTTGACTGAATCTTCCCCATCTCTCTTGTTTTTTCCACGTGAATGCGCACCCCCTACTTTCAATATCTATCAGAGAACATGAGTCAACAAAGTGCCGAAATGCCGTCATTGGAAATCTTTCCGTTAATCTTCGGCCCATCTTCTCCCAATGATATAGCACCTCATTAAAGTCACCAATACAAAGCCAAGGTGCTGTTGTCGATCCATGTCTAGTATAAAGTAGGTTCCAAAGAGATACTCTCTCTTGGAAGTCAGTTGATGCATGTAAGAAAGAGATATGCATTTTAGAACCATTTCAGCCACTTTACATGAAATATCAATGAACTCTTGGCAACTGTGCTCAATAATAAGTTGTACCAAGTCATCCCAAAGTAATACCAAGCCTCCCACTGTGCCGATAGGATTAACAACAAACATAGAAGAGAATTTTAGACTTCTTTTGATATGTCCCATCATCTGGTACTGATTTTTGGTTTCCATGAAGAAAACCAGGTTAGGTCTCTCGCGAGCCACAAGGGCTCGTAGGTGCTGGACTATCAAGGGAGAACCTAAACCTTGACGGTTCCAGCTTAGCACCTTCATGGCTTTCTTGGTGGCTTATTAGGGCTAGCCACCAAAGCCCCTGCTGCTTCGCCTTCCTCTAGTTGACTCGGTGTTTCCAGAAATTTGTCCATGTCCACAAGGGTTGTCATATTGCTCTTTCTCTCATACGGGGTGAATCGTTTTATATTTTTTGATATTTTTTTTTTTTTTTTTTTCAGATTTGGCTGCTCCTGTACTCCCCATCTCTGCATCATGCATTAGATGCTCCATTGGTTGTTCCAAGTGCTGCTAGATGCGTTTGCCTTTTTTCTATGCTACGAGTTCTGTTGAGAGTGATAATTCTGGTGTTGTTTGTATTGTAGGATGATAAAGAACAATGGCTTGGCTGCCATCTATTGATGATTTGCTGTTCAAGTCACTAATGGAGGGAATAACAGTGTCTCAGGGATCACTTCCTCTTTAGATAAGGTGAGATCTATCTCCCCATAAAAGGTAGTCCAACAAGGGCTGCATGTCTTCACCTCTGCTTTCAACCAAGATCCATAACGTCCTAGTTTGTCTTGAGGAAGACCAGATTCTTCATAGGGAAATGTCGAGCAATAGTTTGCATAATGGCCAATGTAACCACAGGAGTAACAATAGTATGGTAGTCTCTCATATTTAAAGTCAATTCACCACTTTTTATCACCCACATGAATTATTGTTCCAGTCTTCAGGGGATTAAACAGATTCAACCTTACTCTTGCTTTGCCAATTCTTCTAGAGCTGTTATTTCGAGCATCAATTCTAACTTCCTCTACTTCTCCCATTTTTCCAGCAATCATTCGTTACAGGGTGCATTTGGGAACCACTTTTGGGGAAAGTCTTTAGGAAAATGTAAAGACTTTTGAGTTAAGGGTGTTTTCCAAAATACAAACTGTGTTTGGTAAATTGTACTTTGAAAGCCCTTTGTGAAGTACTTTGAGCAAAATGGTGTTTGGGAAATTACATTTACAAAGGAGCTTTGTGGTAAAAAAAATTATCAAAAGAAAAATTAAAAAAAAAAATTGACCGGCAAGGGCTATCGGCGACCGAGCGACCTCCGGCGACCCGGATTTGGGCCGGCGAGGTCGCGCGACGTCGCGACCTCCAACGACCCCGATCCGAGTCGCGGAGGCGGGTTTGGTCACGCAGAGGTCGCGCGACCTCCGGCGACCGATCCGGTGGCGCGAGAGGTCGCGCGACCGATATGTTCGCGGAGGTTGCGCGACCTCGACCAATCCGGCGACAGATCCGGGTCGCCGGAGGTCGCGCATCCGGTCGCCGTGAGGTCACGCGACCTCCGGCGACTAGATCTGGTTGCACGAGGTCGCGCGGAGGTCGCGCGACCAGATCTATTCGTCGCGAGGTCGCGCGACCTCCGACGACCAGATCTGGTTGCACAGAGTCGCGACCAGATTTGTTCGCCGGAGGTCGCGCGGCCTCGCGCAACCAGTCCGGGCGACCAAATTTGGTCGCCGCGAGGTCGCGCGACCTCGCCGACCAGTCCGGCGACCAAATCTGGTCGCCGCGAGGTTGCGCGACCTCCGGCGACCGGATATGGTTGCATAGAGGTCGCGCGGAGGTCGCGCGACCAAATCTGGTCGCCGTGAGGTCGCGCGACCTCCGGCGACCCAAATTTGGGTCGCGCGAGGAGTGACCTCCGCGACCTGACCGGCGGACCCTCGGAGGTCGCCCGAACCCGAGGCTTGCGGCATCCCGGAGAAGATGAACAAGTGCTCATATAAGGGCACGCATCGGAAAAAGAAAAAATTTGTGAGGATAATTTTGGAAAAAAATAAATAAAAAACAAAGTGAGCTCCCAAAGATGCCAAGAATGCTAAAAGCCCAAGCGCAGCCTCGTGGCCGCTTGGGCTTTTAACCTTCCAAGTACTTGCTTTCCCATTAAGAGACTTCGAAAGCTGGTTCCCAAACACCCATTTTTTGGCCCAAAGGGCTTTTGATGCCTAAAGCCCCTTCCAAAGTTACTCCCAAACGCACCCACAATCCTCCGTTATAGCAGCTCTTGGAAGCCCCATCAGATGCACCCAAAATGAACAATGTTTGAACTCATAGTAGTGCTCGGGAATGGTCGGGTCACCTTCCTGTAGGACTAACAGATGGCTTAAGAAAGACCAAGGGCCTGTCTGCAGAATTCTTTTCTGTTCTTCCTCCGAGTTAAAGATAAAGACAAAGAAACCTGGTTCAATCACCTCACACCTAACCTCTTCTACCTTCCAAGCCATTTTCCTTGTCTCCCAGAATGTTGGGAAATTGACATTGGGTTTCGAGAACAATTTTCCATATAAAAGATACTCACCAGTCTATTTATGAACCTCATGGATGCATCCATTCAGTTCCGTGATATCATCAGTAGCACATAAATCACCCATCCGTTTACAAAGAGCCAACAATCGGAGATGGTTTTCCTGGTTACCCTCCATGGCTGAATGAAGTGTAACCCCAAAGTTACAAGGATGTAGTGCAGGGGATATTGGGCGAGAAAGGTAGGTTCGGATTGGATGTTATGAATGATTTGGAAATTAAGGGAGCTCTGCAGGTTATTGATTACACTAGCAAAAAACTAGGAAAGATAGATTAGGGTTTTAGCTGATTTTGCGTATTTGGGATCAGAACAGGGGAAAAGGAGGAACTAATCGGGAGGGGAGGCTTTGGCCACAGCCATTTCTCACGAGGAGAGATGCAGGAGAAATCACCAGAAAGGGATTGAAGAAGGCTCACCTTCAGCAAGAAGGGAGACTGCCGTCGGGTAGAGAGGTGCTCGCCTTCAGCGAGAGAATTGCCATTTAGGAGTGCATTTTTAACATTTGATGTGTCATCTTGACCACGACGCAATGATGTCATTTTGTCGAATTATCTATGTTAATACTAGTCAACAAATTATGCCTCACATGAATATATGCAATAGATGGTGATAAACCAACCGCAAACATCAAATTTTCCATATAAATCATTTTACCAATCCATTGATTAGTTTGATTTGCCAAATTGTTATTACCAATTTGATTAATTTGAATGATGTTGTCTCCATATTTTTGGTCTTGATTTGAAGATTCAAGCATTTGCATTATTCTTAGAAGGGCTAAACAGTATGACATATCATTGATAGTATTGGATATGTAGGAACTAGAAATGTATTACTCTATTACCATTGAAACGACTTGGAATGGTGGTGGTTTTTCGGACAATCCTACACTTGACAAAGCATCATTCGTAGCATTAATGACAATTGACTCGATCACATCCAACATGTGACTCGTGATATAATTAGCCATATGATATGCTATTCTTTAAGCAATCTTCCCATGGTATACACCATCATGGAGCAATATCCTATAATTGCCATTCAGTAAAAAGCCTTGGAAGATTATCCCTTCATGTTGATTTCCTCTTGTTGTTCTCCCAGAGACGGAAGATTCAGAATGGGCATCAATTTCCATCACCAATTTATGGCACTAAATTGTTGTTGGCGGCAACATTACCAAACTTTTGTTAAATTTTAATTCTTGCTATCACATTCTCCTCGAATTAATAAAATGTGTACCCCGGGCATAACAAAAAGATGTTCGTTAAAATAGTGAAAACCTTTCAAATATGACAAAGATTTTTTTTTTTTTTATCGAATTGATGAAATATCTTCTTAAATATAAATGGATTAGTGTGAATCAACAAAGGTATTGAGGATTCTTTATTGATTTTGGACAGAAAAGTAAATCACAAGGAGACAAGAAATAATTACTGTCAATGATGCAAATTGTAGAAAAGATAAATTGTAGGAAGTAAAAACAAAGGTAAATTTGTAGAAGAGCTATAGTTTTTTTTTTTAAAAAAAAGAATATGACATGAGTTTATAATGATGATTATTTACAAACAGCATTTAAATATGAATATGAATACATAACCAGTGGACAATTATATTTTTGTGTTGATCCTTGATGTGCCGGCAAATCTTTTCCCATTAATTGCACTATCTCAATACTTAGCCAAAATTAGGGATTTGTCGCTCTTAATGACTCTATCAATCAACTTCTTAAGTCTTAATGAAGGCTCTCATCAATAATTTTCATATTATGTGATTTGATGACTCCATAAGCGAAGTGTTGAATCCCTTCAAGTTGTTGATTGCTCTATTCATCGGGGCTTCTACTTTGACTAAATTCTATTTTCATCGATTGGGCTTACAACTTGTCAATTATAACAAAAATTGATCATTTTTTGGTGTTAACAAACATACAACAACATCGTCATCAATTTCTATTTTTACTTTACTTTGTTCTTGTGCCTTTTCCATTATCATAGACATCAACAATGAGATGTAAGATGGGAGATCACCAAAATTTGGATGCTATATTTATGTTCAAGTCGTGGATATCTGAGGTCATACTATTCAATACTCAAATTGAGCTAGTCCGGTTGCTCATCATTACATAAATGTGAACTTTTCAGGACTCGTAAATTACAAGCATCCTCTAGCCCTTTTGGACTCTTTTATCAACTTCTTTAACATTTATGTACTTTAGCTTAACACGTGAAATTAAGCAAATGTCACAAGTCCTGTCAATCACCTTCATAGATCAAAACCAAATGTTCCCCACATATACGGAAAAGGGAGGTGTCTGGTGGGATATTCCCGCCCGGAGTTCTCGAAACGCCTAGAGAGAGAGAGAGAGAGAGAGAGAGACTAAACCCTAGTCACGCCTTTTCAGTTTTGCCTTCAATTTTCCCTTCACTTTCACTTCACCGCCTCTTCCCTCTTCGCGCTCTCCCTCCCGCCCCTCCGCTCTCCGCTCTCCGCCGTCGGCCGCCTCGCCGGAGCTCGCCGCTGCCGGTCGCCGTCCTCGCGCCGCCGTATCCGAAGCTCCCGCGTTTTGGCCGGACTCGACTCTTCGTCGCGCGGCTTGTGATCCGCGAGCGCTCGTCGCTGTAGGTCTCCTTTTCTTTCTTTCTCTCTCTCTGCGATCTGTATCTCTCTCTGTCGCCGTCGCTGTTCGGGCTTCCCGCCGCTCGAGCGGTTGATTCCGGCGATTCTGAATCCCGCGTCGCCGGCCGGTTGGAAATGCTTTTGATTCTGTGAACTGGAAACGAATCCGTTCGTGCGATCGATGAGACGTTTTGAGGACTTCGCGTGTCGCGTTTGCTATACCTGCTTGCTTCGGATCTCTCACGTCGGATTGCGTCTCTTTTTGTGCTGGTTGTAGGGTTATTTGCTTCTCGAAGCAAGAGCAAAATGTTGCACTCTCCGATGCTCGTTCTCAGTAAGCTCCTGCATTTCTTCACTGGCTCTCTTTTGTTCTTCTAGTTCCGTCCTGTATGATCCTGGCCGATCTGTTAGTGGTTTATTGTAGCAGTTTTGTTAGGTTATTATTTTGTGCTTTTGAAGTGTATTTGAGCTACATTTTTATGGTAGCAATGCCTTCTCCCACCCTTTTTTTCCTCAAGGAAATGAGCATTGTCATTGCACCAAATTTGGTTCTTGGAGAGGGGCAGGGTTGGGAGACAAGGAGCAAAAGAATGGGAAAAATGATATTTTGAGCTTGTTTTTACTCTACTAGATGTGTTTGGGCACATTCGTGCTTTGGGATGACAATGATGTGGTTTCTAGTAAGATTATTGTTGCCAGTCTTATGTCCCTGCGAATAATTTGTTAATGTTGCATGGAACAGAGGATTCCTTGAAACGTGAATCTGGAAGCAAGGTACAACATGCTAATATCCAAGCATCCAAGGTGAGCAGCTTTTTCATTAACTTCGTGAAATTCTGTCTGGGTTCCTGTGGCTGCCAAATATAATTGAATTATGTGATATGTCTTGACCAAATGATGGGCTCATTCCAAGCTTATGTTTTGGAACGGGTATAATTTGCACATCACTGTTTTCAGTGATGGGAAGTTTCCTAGTTAAGAAGCTAGAAGCCATTAAAATAATAGCAAAGCAGAGGACCTCTGCAGAAAATCAGAGCTCTTCCTCTTTCAAAATTTTTCTAGAATCACCCATAAGAACGTTTTATATATCACTCTGCATGGCCTGAATTTTAAGGTAGATTGTAGGAGAAATTGAATTACTTGAGTGTCGTTATTTTGGTTTTGCATTTAGGTGGATATGGATCTTTTTGTTGAGTGCCTTTTTTTTTTTTTTTTAAACTAATGTTTTTGTCTCTGTTCTCTTGCTGTCAAGTCTTTTTAACTTGTACTAATACATGTGACAGGCTGTTGCTGATATTATCCGCACCACCTTGGGCCCAAGGTCCATGTTGAAGATGCTACTTGATGCTAGTGGAGGTGAAGTTCTGTTATCTCAGCTTGTCTAATGATTAATACACCGATCAAGTTGATGAAATTCCATCCCACATTTCAGATCAATTTTATCTATTTATAAAAATTTCCTTTCAGTCATGGGATTGTATAGGTGCTTTCCCTTTCCCATTGCTTTGTTTGAATTTAAATTTGCAAGCTTGGGCAAACAATGCTTCCCCTTTTCGATGGTACCCAAATTTTACAAAAGATAAAGTGACGAATTTTCTCATGTAGACTTGATTTTTGTTTGCTTTATCTGTCGTCTACAAGCATTATGTACATGTTGACAACTATTCATTTCCATTACATTTTGCGAATTCTAAACGAGGCATGAGTGTGAATTATCTCATCATTCTCTTCAAAGCTTTCTTTTCTTTCACCAAATACAAGCAATTAAGCTTCATTTGTCCAATTGTCTATTCAGTTCCATGACATACTTGCTGCATTTTAGTAAGTGGCAGTCAATGGAGTGAATTTCTTTTCCTGTCTTTAATTATAGTAATCATTGTAAGTCTGAGCAAGTATTCATTTCTCACTTGGTGCCAATAAGAAATGAGACTGTGTACTTGAACAGAGAATATGAAGAATTGGTTTGACAATATTCATCTAAGACAAGAGTAGACAAGGTTGGAATAAAGGAATCAAAAGTAATATTTAAAAGAAATGTCACATTGTTTTGTGAGTTTAAATATGGATAATAAATTGGAAGAGTAGCAGCCATTCACTATACGAGGCTAGTATGGTTGCTAGAGTTGAATTTAACATAGTGTGTAACTATTGCTTTTCATCAGTCTGGAGCCTCATGGACTTATGTGTTTTACATCTTGGCTAAAATCATTTTCTTTATTGCATGCAGGAATTGTTGTGACAAATGACGGAAATGCTATTCTCCGTGAACTTGATGTTGCACACCCTGCTGCAAAGGCATGTCTTGACATGACTCTTGAGGGCTCACTTTTCTTCCTAGATCTCATTTATTATATTGCTTACAATCAAATTTCAAGATGTTTCGGCAGTGTACTTTTGATATTATCGAAGCAGTTTGAGTGCACATTTACCTTTTTCAAGATAATAGGCATTATATACACACTTGCAGACTTGTATCAGTTTATCTTTCCTTTATTGCTTTGTCTAACAATTGCTGCATTGTTATGACAGTCGATGATTGAGCTTAGCCGCACCCAAGATGAAGAAGTTGGAGATGGAACAACTTCTGTCATTGTCCTTGGTATGGCTCTGATATGCTTCTTATGGATAGTCGCAGATAGTTTTGTATTAGGCAGTTCCTTGTATTTCAGGGCACAAATTTACTAAATATTGGCTTCAGTGAAAAATGCTTGCATCAATGTTCAGATTACTTGGATTGCTGTTTGATAAGAATTTTGTTTCACTAGGCAAGTCTGGGCTAATGTTGCCAAACATATCGAATTATGAATTATCCTTTTAGGTGGGACCTTGGGGTGGAAGTTGGAATTTATTGATAACAATGCAAAATGATTCATCACGATCTATTTGTGGAGTATTGATTTAGAGAGAGCAATTCTTTTTGACTTTTTTTTCGAATTTCATCCAAGAAAAGGCTTTGGGCTGTGATGGATTTTTTTTTTTTTTTTTTGGTTGTGGAGTTGTAAATAATCTATCCATTGGAGATGTGATCAGGTTTATTGAATAAACTAACATATAGAATTGAATTCTATGCAAGAAAACAAACTTTGGATGAACAAATGGTATTGGGATAGTAACTGTTGAAATTATAGAGTTTCCAGAGGACGTACCCTATTGTTCAAGACTCCGAATCATCATATTAAATTGATCCCAATTAAGAGCTTCCAATGCATTGTAACCCTAAATATGGTGACTCAAATGTGTATTGGCCTTCTTGTAATTGTTTTTAAGGTATTTAGAAGTCAGAGGCCATGGAATTGATGGATGGGGATTCTCAAGTCCTGCTGTATAATTTTTCTAGAGAGTTGAAAGATTTTGTGCGATGTTTGACAGATTCATAATTGTATGTTCTAGGCAATGAATTTGAATTTAAGTCTGTTGAAATGGAAGTGCTCTATTCTGTGTACAGTTTACTCCACAAACTTACTTTTTTGCTGTTGCCATATTAGATGAGATTCCTCATCTTGGGTTGTATTCCATTTGGTTGCTAATGTTGTTACTATTATCATTGGTGTTTATGACCTTAAAATCTCTTTTGAGTTATTATGGATCACAAATTGGAGAATATGTATTCAAAGCATTTTATATTAACAGCTTCCATATCCTCTCAACTGATCAAGTGTCTTACATTTTAAACTTAAATGTGTTGGAAGCTGGTGAAATGCTCCATGTTGCAGAAGCGTTCATTGACAAGAACTATCATCCTACTGTCATTTGTCGCGGTAAGAAGATTGCAATACTCAATTGTATGTTTGAAGAGCATCTGTTGTATCATGTGTAAATTAAATTAAAAGAACATTTTGCTTGTATGACAGCCTATAACAAAGCTTTGGAGGATGCTATTGCTGTATTGGATAAAATTGCAATATCAGTTGACATTAATGATCGTAAGTTCCTTGCATATGGGAATTTCACCCATTTAGCTGCTCATGTAATTTTGTATTTTACTAGCTTGGCTTTTGTGGAAATTGTCATCAATTGAAGAAATTGTCAATTAGTTTATTGAGCTGTTACCACTTGCATGTTTACTCTAGAGCATATCATATAATCCTCTCTCTCTGTTTATTTTTAAATGTTGACTATGGTCCAGTTGTTCCCTAGTTTGAAGCTTCTGAAGAT
Source organism: Eucalyptus leucophloia subsp. euroa (assembly GCA_017140325.1). Lineage (NCBI taxonomy): Eukaryota > Viridiplantae > Streptophyta > Magnoliopsida > Myrtales > Myrtaceae > Eucalyptus > Eucalyptus leucophloia. The sequence continues at coordinate 34,005,842 of CM029472.1, read as the reverse complement.
GATGAATTTGTTGTTTGTTAGTCTGAACTTTCAATTGGTTGTTAGTTGCTTGCATGTTACCATTGGAATAAGGTCAATATTAGGAGGGTTATCAATTAATATAACTTAATATTTTCTGGAGGAAAATGCAAAGGCACAAGTTTTTGTAGCTAATTCCTTCCTATATTTAACTCTTGAACTCTAGGTCTACTGGTCCTAGACAATGCAGACTGCGCATACCTGCAGATGTCATGCACCACTGGTTATACTTCTGTTCTTAATCTATATGGTGTGGTAGTTTGTCATTACATGCTTGAGATGCACAAGACCATGAAGCCATTCTTTACTTGGTTTGACTTGGTAGAACTTTTTACCGTCTTTTCTTCTGGCCTCATGATCAGTTGATTTTCAAACATATCTGCCAATTATCCCCATTGTGGTCCCCATCCATTATCATAGCTGTAGTCGGAGTTTTCACATGTAATTGTTTCGTGGAAGAGCATTGAAGAGGGGATAATACTGTCTCTGATCATCTCATGATGATGAATATTTTATGTGAAATTAATAGGGGTAATAATCGCAGGTGCTAGCATGCTTGGCCTTGTTAAAAGTAGCATTGGTACAAAGTTCACCAGTCAGTTTGGGGATCTGATTGCTGTAAGTACTCTCTGATGCACATTTGTTATGAATAATGCATATTGGTGAATTTACTTAACATCACGCTGGAAATTGTATGTGTGAAGGATGAGGCATGTGCATTGATCTTTGACTGGTGGCTAAGTCTTCAAGATAACTCAGTAAAATCCCAGTATGTCATATGCCAGTGAGATTGTACCAATAAGCACATATAGCTTAAGGAGTTGTTCACATGACAAAACTGTACATGATAACAGAAAAGTAAAACTAGGAGTCATACCTCAACCAAGCTTTCTAGCTACTGTAGGGTCTCAATGACGACTTGTGTCCTAGACTAGTGCTATGTAGCTTGGTAAATACTTCCGTGGCTACAGAGGTGTGTGTTTTTGATTAAGTTATTGTCGACTCTTCTAGAGCTCATGCATCTACCAAGATAAAGTTTTGTTTTTAAGAATTTCATATGTTCTTTTTTCAGGATTTAGCTATTGCTGCTACCACAATTGTTGGTGTGGATCTTGGTCAAGGGCTGAGAGAAGTGGATATAAAAAAGTACATAAAGGTTGAAAAAGTCCCTGGTGGACAGTTGGAAGATTCGAAGGTTCTTAAAGGAGTTATGTTCCAAAAGGATGTTGTTGCTCCTGGAAAAATGAGAAGGAAGATTGTCAACCCACGCATCATTCTTCTTGATTGCCCCCTTGAGTACAAGAAAGGCGAGAATCAAACAAATGCCGAGTTGGTCAAAGAAGAAGATTGGAGCATTCTTTTAAGAATGGAGGAAGAGTATGTTGAGAATATATGCATGCAAATACTGAAATTCAAACCAGACTTGGTGATAACGGAGAAGGGACTGAGTGACTTGGCATGCCATTATCTTAGCAAGGCTGGTGTTAGTGCCATTAGGAGGTTGAGGAAGACGGATAATAACAGAATTGCAAAGGCTTGTGGGGCCACGATTGTTAATAGACCAGATGAACTGCAGGAGTCAGATGTTGGTACTGGGGCTGGTTTGTTTGAGGTTAAGAAGATTGGGGATGAGTTCTTTGCATTTATTGTTGATTGCAAAGATCCAAAAGCTTGTACAGTACTCTTAAGGGGTGCTAGTAAGGATCTTTTGAATGAAGTTGAAAGAAATTTGCAGGTACTCTGTGGAACTCATAAACAAACTATTTTACCTGGATCTTATTAGGTTCTGAAGCTAGTTGTTGTGCAGGATGCCATGTCTGTAGCAAGAAACATCATCAAGAATCCAAAACTTCTTCCTGGTGGCGGAGCTACAGAGTTGACTGTTTCTGCCATGTTGAAGCAGAAGAGTTCCTCGATTGAAGGCATAGAAAAGGTCTGACATTCATTTTGTATTGTGTTGTTGCCTGTGATAAGACCATTTGAATTTCAATGTTGCTGAGACATTGAGAGGAATCACATTGAAAGATGCGATGATAGTTCCCATTTTGTATTTCATGTGATGTTCTAATTGATGCAACGCTTGATGATTGTGACAGTGGCCTTATGAAGCTGCGGCTATTGCTTTCGAGGCTATTCCTCGGACTTTAGCCCAGAATTGTGGAGTAAATGTGATAAGAATCATGACTGCCTTGCAGGGAAAGGTAATTGTCTGTCTGATTCTGGTCTATTTCATCTCGAAAGGTTTTATATTTTGAACCATTGTTGATGCTCTTCTAAACCTTGGTCGCACATAACGCAGCATGCAAATGGAGAAAATGCATGGATTGGCATTGATGGAAACACTGGTGCTATTACTGACATGAAAGAACGGAAGGTATATATATCACTTTAAAAGGAGTCTTTATTTTGCTGTTCTCTCCTCATTCTTTCATCAGCATCTGTCTGGAGCAAGCCATATTATGTTCCCTTGATCAGAAACTGCACCTATTGCCATATATTAAAGTTTAGTGTACTAGATTTTGAAGTGCATTCTCTGCTAATGTAATTGCGGTCCGCAAGTGTCATTTTCAAGAAGTGAGGCACACAACTAGATTCTGGAACTAGCGTCCTGCATTTAAGTCTTGGTTAGGCATTACTACATCTGGCTTGCACCTGGTGGTTAAATTTGCAGTATTTTTGCTGGAATGAACTCGAGGATGCTAATGAGTTTACAACTCGTAAGAATAGACAGTTTCATCTCCCGTGCTTTTAGTCATGACCAGTAGTTTGTCGGTGTTAGTAATTTGCCAATCAATATGTTTGGTAGCAAAAGGATGTGTTTTTTTCCCTCTGGTTTATTGGCGAATTCGAAGCATCTCTGATTCCGTTCTTCGTTCCTTTCACTTCACTATCAGATCTGGGATTCCTACAACGTGAAGGCGCAGACATTCAAGACAGCCATCGAAGCTGCTTGCATGCTTCTTAGGATTGATGACATCGTGAGCGGTATCAAGAAGAAGCAGGCGCCCGGAGCTGGTGCTGTGCCGAAGCCCCAGGTGGAGACCGAAGCCGATGCCGACGGCGAGCAAATACTCCCTGACTAGGGACACCGTGGGCGGATCCCATGCTCGTTTGCTTTTTGTATACCTCGGATTGTCCTCTTTTCAAGCGCTTTTGAACCGAGCAGGTTGCCCTCGAGTTTTTGAGTTGTTTTAAATGGCAACTGAAGCTGATTAGGATTTGTGCTAGAATGTGTTTATTCAAGAACCTTTCTGAACATTTCATTTTGATCTGCTGCTCTCCTTTTCCTATTAAGTTTTGTACTGTCTTCGATTTAGTTGGTGATTCATTTCGTAATATCCCGAAAAAATTCAAAAGAAGAAGAAGAAAAAAAAGAACCTTTAATGATAGTTTTTGGCTCCCATCTTTGTTTATTTCTTACAATCGCTGTCTCTTTACCATTCAATTTTTGCAATCCATCCTTTCCAATAGAGAAGGATTTAGAAGCACGGACACCGTCTGGAGTCTTCATGTCAGCGTCGGACGTGGGTTTGACAGATTTCAACACACGGTCAACAGGTGTTGGACATTTGACATGTGGTCAATGCTTCGGACAGTCAGTGACATGCGGGTCTGGCACCTTTACACGCACGTGTTATTTTAAACATTTGCTAAAATGTAAATCTATAAAAAAAAAGAAAAAGAAGAGATAGATAGAAGAAATATTAGTCAATTTTAATGGTGGAATGTGGATTGTTTGTTTTTTCTGTTTTTAAGGTTCTATGATTTATTGGAATGAGACATAGTTGGAGCCAATCGACGATGAATGATATTAATAAATGATGAATTAATATTTTTAGTGTAAACTCATTGTAGACTCTTTTTTATTATTTATTTATTTATAAATTTGAATCGAATTAATTTAATTGAAATAATTATAAAAATGTTAATTTATCATGTGCATATAAAAATATGCATTTAATACTTGAGTCTTGACTCGTTAGAATTCCCTATTTATTTAGAAATGATGTGTTATGTATATTGCGTGTCAATTTTAATGCTATCAAAGGATATGTGATTTCTCATTGACTTGTCTTTTTATCGGCCTGATGACGCGCTTGCTTGAAATTATAGAAATCTTATTGTGGAAAAGGTCGAAAAAATTCTTAGTACCTGTTTTTTTATACTTTTATTTCCACACCAATCGAATTCTTTAATATTGATTTGTTTATTTAATTCTTGTGAAAGTTGCTTATATTTCCAATCAGGTTTCCTTTTCCCTAATAGTCCCAAATGCAATACAAGAGGTTTGGCTTGGACTTCGAGCATATTTAAAGCATAATATTTTGCACCAAAGTCTTCGAAATTCTGTTATTAAATACCAAGGAAAAAGACTAAAAACATTTTGAACTTATTACATCCATCGATATCAATTTAATTATAAATTTTCCAATTTGACCGATTTAATTTTGAGCATTTTCACATTTGTATCAATTTAATCTTATCTAGCTAATCACCCAATCATTGATACGGTATAATTGGTGTTAACATAGACCTTTTTTAATAATATTTTTAAAATAATTTTTTCCTTTTTTTTTTCATTTCAATTTGGTTGGCAAAAGCCGTCTCTCCCAAATCTGGCAAGGTCGTGAAGGCTCTCAGTAGAATTGGCCAAGAACCGCCTTGCTCACTAAAATTAAGGAAAAAGAGAAAAAAAGAAAAAAATCATAAAAAATTTCAAAAAGTTATTAAAAGATGTTGCATCAACGCCAATAGTGTTACGTAGAATAGCAAACATTATGTCAATAATTTTTAATCAAAATTAATTGGATAGACTCAGGATTAATTGATCAAATTAAAAAAGGTTTAAATTGTATTAGTATTAAAACAACAGCTTTAAAAGTTTTTTTTTTGGGGTACTTTTCCCATCAAATACTACAATTTTAGCTTGAGGATTTGTGGAGGCCCAATGGTCATTTACAAGGGATTATTAATGGCATAAATGATAACTATTCTATTTCTTAAATCAATTTCTTACAAGAAATAGATTTTTATGTTTCTATTTCCTAGATGAGTTTTTGAATGAAAATACACGTTTGATAAATATATAAATTTTTTGCTTTTAGAATAAAAATCCATTTGATAATAACATGAAATTTCTTCCTTATCAGTAGATGAACGGCGGCGAGCGACGTAGGCGAGTGGTCGGTTAGTAGCGAGAACAAGTAATAAGAATAGTTTTTATTTTTCATTTCTACAAAAAAATACAAATTTATAAAATTTTTACTTTTCATTTTTGTTCGAGCTAATATTTTCTAAGAAACAAAAAAAAAAAAAAATGAAATTGAGTTATGAAAGGAATTCTGGCCTTAATTTTGTCTCGAGAATAGAAAAATAATTCTGATTAGAAATAAAATGATATGATTGCGCGTCTTACGACGCACCGCATCGCACCCCGTTGTTCTCTCCCTCTGAGAAATCTGCTTCGTCTCGGAGTCCCTCTTTCGAGTTTCAATACCGGCCTTGCCACCGAGACTCTCCTCAGTCCCCCAGCCTTCCTTCGTTCTCCTTCCGCAGGCTCGATTCGATAAAAGCCGAAATGGCCGCGAACAGGAAGGAGCCGGAGGGAATCATGCTCCTCTCGGTCTACAACGACGACGAGGACGACGACATGGACGACGCCGAAGACGACGGCGACGGCGCCGGCGCCGGCGCCGACGAGCAGCGGCCGGATCCGTGGGACGCCGTGGAGGCGGAGTTGGCGGGGAAGGAGAGCCCGCCGTCGGAGCTCGCGGAGGGCGATCCCATGGAGGCGAGCGATGGGGAAGACGGCGGGGCTAGGGTTGGCAGCGAGAGAGGGGCGGCGGCGGCGGCGGCGGCGGCGGCGGCGGCGGCTAGCGATTACGGTCACGAGAGCACTTTGACGGCGGAGGGCTCGACGCCGAGCCAGCGGGAGCAGCCGCCGCCGCGGCAGGAGGGGGCGGCGGTTTCCGTGGAGGTGAGGAGGAGGAGGACGAGAGAGATGCTGAGCATCGTGGATTACGCGCACGATGAATTCGCGATGTCTCCGGAAGCTGAGGTAGTTTCTTGTTCGTGGCTTATTAGGGCTTTTATTCGAGCGTTAAGTCGAATTGATGTTTTCTGTTGTTGCTGTGGGTAACCGTAGCAATAATATTTCGGTTGGGCAATCCGTGTTATCCTGCACACCAGTAGCAAAAATATGTAAATTGGCTTCTGCGCTCTTTTTCTTGATGAGGGAGATTGAATTATCATTATTGATATTCGAGGTTGGCCATTTTTCTGATCATTTCTGCATATGAAGATGTTTTGGGTTGGTGCTTTTTTTCTTGTGCAGAATCAGATGTGTTTCTTCGTATTTTGGTGTTTTGTATGATGGCTGAAAGCATGATGATCATTTACATTGCTCTTGTGTTGCTCAATCGCAGGAAGGGGAAATAGACAGCAGCAGCAACTTTATGCTTGATGAAAGATCCCAAATGGAAAATGGTATGTATGTGTTTGTGGAGCAGTGCCGTGCATTTGGGTATTTTTTCTTTCTTGTTCTTTTGGTGGGTATTGCCGGTTTTGGGTTTCACTTGGCTTGAATGAGTTTTTATTTGCACCTATCTGTGTCATGCGCCTGAGTCAGATCTGTTTTTCCTTGAGCAGGTTCAGCTTTTATCCTCACATCTGTGGTGGAGCCTAGTTGCATGTTAGTGGGATTTTGAATTGGATACCGTTGATTCTTTCACAATCCTATATGATGATGTTGATAGTTTGTTTTCTTCATAATGTTTCCTGGGTGATGGCTTTAACATGTGGTCATGTGACCTAATCTATTGTTTTTAGCTTTAGTGAACCCTGAGATGTGGGACCGTTTTGATTTGTTCTGTTTTGTTTTAAATATTTATTATGTCCTTAAATCAGTTGAGTTGATTGGTTGAGTTAAGTTAAATGGAGGATAACATAAAATCTTTTAGTGTTATTTTGCCATGTGTCGTCTTCAAATTCTAAAGAAGATTTAATGCTTGTTAAGCCAAAATGGTTTCTTCTCATTGATGTGTTCATATCTGATAAAAATAATCTTGTTTTGTTACAGTGACATACATATGGGGAACTATCTGCTTGTTCATGTCAGTTAATTTCTTTTATTGTTGCAGCAGGTGATTACAAAGAAGAGCCTACTCAACAAACTGTACAGGTTGTGTCACCAAATAACCAAGATATTTCTCTATCATCTGGACATACAGAGCCATCACAACCTGATGTTAGAAATGTCACAGAAGCACAAGCCCCAGAAGTTGAAGATTCTACTAAGGTTTCTGATGATATTGATCCATTGGATAAGTTTCTTCCCCCACCACCAACAGCCAAGTGCTCAGAGGAGCTGCAGGTAATCTTCTTACTTTTGGTCCAGCTTTTTTCCCAATGCTATCACGTATTGCAAGTGGTCTAGGCATTGATCATCTTGAATCCGGGAACATGTGTAAATGTTTGTGTGTGTACTGCAGTTACATGGCCATCAAAATTTTTAGAAGATTTTATTTGAATAGTTGTTTGGACTAAAGCCATTAGTCAATGATTTGGATCTTTTGCTTGGGGCTTTTGTTTAAAAAACTATGAGTGGGGTGCAGAGAGCACCTTCCCAACAAGAGGCTCTTAATTAGTGTACTGATTTCTTAGACTATAATGCACCTCGCTGCTGTCTGGGAGATGGCATTAGCTGTATGTTATTTCGTATATACAGACTTAATACTGTATATCATTCTATCACATGATGAGTTGGTAGACTACATGTATTGTATTCTGTTGTTGTTTGGACCAGACGGTAAACTCTGGCAAGAATAAGAGACATTAACTTGGCTAGGCTGCCCAACTAATATCTCTTTATGGAATGGAAGTCCCTGAAGAATTAATAGGTCCTTGCAGTAGAATTGGGTTCAGCCTCATTTGGCTTTTGAGACTTAAGAAGCTATAATGTTAAGTTCACTGGCATTATTGGCTTCAAAAGCCACTTTTCTATGTTCTTGTTGGTGTACACTAGGAAAGAACTGGAAGATACGACTTATATAGAGTTAGAGTGAGTTGGTGAAAAAACAGAATCATCTCAGTGACTCCAGCCTTAGAACTCCTGGTATTAGTGTTCCTCCACTTATTTAATTCCATTGAAGGCGATTACTGAATCTTGAATCTATGCATTATCGAATGAACTATAGCCATATGCTTTTTCTACTTGATCATTTGTGCCTACTTCACCATATCAGTAATACACTAAAACATGATGAAAGTTGAGAATAATAGTAAGGTGTCTTTTCCAATTGTTTTTCAAGGTTGTAAGCCGGAGAGTTAAGAACTCTTTTGTTGGATAATTTTACAGATGGAATGTGTGTAAACAGCAATTCTTGTGGACAGATGTGGAAAGTGGCATTACAGTTTAGGGTTGGTCTTTTGCTTGACAAGCTATAAAGAAAATGAAAAGTCACAATATTGAAAGAAGGGGCATATTATTGCGGCAGATGTTGGAATTATGAACAAGAAACTGTGTCACAAATGTTCTTTTTCATTGTTGGGGGATTGATGGAATATGGGTGAAGGTCAATGCTTTCTTAGGGTTTTTTTTTTTTTTTTTTTAACTGGTATTTTTAGACGTGTGTTGGGTTGGAGCGGATTATGTGTGGTCAGTGGCAGATAGAAAGGAAGTTAAGAGTTTTGCTTGCTGCTATAGTTTCTCACTGGATTGTGGGTGGAATAGAATGACACACAGGGATTGATACTTGGGTACTGAGAGGTAGCTGGATGTTTTTCTTTCCCAAATGGAATAATGCAACATTTTTCAGATAAATTAAACCTTAGAATTTTGTAGATAGCCTATTTGGTTAAAGGATAATATTGATAATTTTCAAAATAGTTTGATGCCCATGTTGCCCCCTTTTTATATATTTCTATCTTATAGAAAGAACACTTGCACTTTGCCACTGAATGCATGTAGCATGATTAGAGACTACATATGTTTGTTTCTTGATATCAAGTTGGGATACTTTTCTTTGGAAAGTTTCAAGGCATACGAAACAGCCTAAGCATTCAGGAGGTGAAGTGCCATAAAAAGAGGGTTCACACGTAATACTCATGATTGGCTCAACCTGTCTGGACAGATGCTCTTTTGTTGGATATTTGGGCATTAACGAAGTTTGAAACATAAGGATGGAAACAGACAATTGGCACTAGTAAAACAAACCATTTTGATAGTCTCAAAAAAAAAAAATGAAGAGCAAAGAAGATAGAAAAATGAGTCCAACTGGACAAACTGATTAGGGCGACTTTTGATTCAAGACAGAAATTTGGAAACAGAGAGTCATCTTTCACTCTTATCTACAGTATCAACTGCTAGGCAATGATAAAGCCCCTTTGCTGCAGTTCCAGTGCCAAAATAGGAATGCTGACTATCCTTCTTCATGAGTCTCGCATACTTCCAGATTTTGTTTGCATTTTCTAGGAAAATTTGATATCTTATGGCCTTGTTAAAGATTTTGTAGAGCTCCTCTTCCATTATTAATAAGAAATCAGACAATTGAAATCTGTGGGTGACATTAGAAAAAATAAACTCCAACTGGACAAACTTATTAAGGCAAGATTAGATTCAAAGCTAGAGATTCAGGAACAGAGAGCCATCCTTCACTCTCCTCTACAATGACAGCTGGTAGGCAGCGGTAGAGCCTGTTTGCTGCACCAAAATAGTGGCGCTGATTACCATTCCTCTGATGAGTGCTTAATTCCAGTTCTTAGTTGGGATTTCTCTGACAATTAGACATCTTATTTTCTTTTTCAAGATTGTATGGAGTTCCTTTCTCCATTCATTAAAATTATGACAGAAAATCAAATGATTGAAATCTTTGGGTGATCTTTTTGTAGTCACATGTTTTTATATGGTTGAATAGACTAAGATTATGTATGATTAGTCAGTCGAGAACTTGATACTCTTAAGTTTGAAATTGACAGGTCTTATTCTAACTTTTGTTGCTGATTTATAAATTGTGTTGTGGCTTCAGAAATTTGATGTTGAACTTTAGGTGGTGGTACCATTAAATTAGTTGTTGCATCTATCGATTCTTGCAGATCTGTTATATGAAGTTTAAAAGTCTTACTCTTTCTTACTTCAGTATTGCTACCAAATTTCATAGGACCTCATCAATCATAGTTACAAAAGTGACTTTTAGTACCTTGGGCATTACAGGTTCAATTCAAATAGGTTTTGAGCACAAGGATTGCACTATTTTTGGGGAGGGTTGATTGGTTTTTGTTTTCTCCTTTGTATCTTCTTATCTAAAATTCTAAATGCTCCTTGTCTTCTCTGAGATCCTATGGTTGAAATTGGAATACTTTCTCCTTAAACCTTTTGACTTCATATTTTCACTGTAATTTTTGTTCTGGAGCATATAGTGAGCTTGTGGAGACATCCCATTGTTATAGGATAACTGTGACACTTCAGGTATTTATAGAATAATATGTCAAGTACAAATCTGAAGTATGACAATGGGATTTTACCCTATTTTAAGCCTATCTCGATATACCAGATTTGTACCTTAGTTCAGATTTAGGCTTAAAATTTCTGACTTTGAATCTAACCTATTTTAACCCTATTATATACCAGATGGGCTTTGAGAAGAGCATAAATGGTTGTAGTTTTATCCTTTTCAGACAAGAGTTTGAAATTTGTTGGATTTTTGTGGGATCATTGGCAATTGTTTTAAAAGCTTAAACTGTTAGACAAAGTGCGGTTTAATATTTAATTACTATATCAAAGTTCATTAAGTTTTAGCTGTTCTTTTATTTTTAATGTATGAGGCTATTCTAGTGTTAAATGCGAACAATTAAGAAAGTCTAGATGTGATAAAGATGAGTTTACTGAGTGATTGAAGCTCATTAAGTCTTAGCTGTTCTTTAATTTGATTATATGAGGCTATTCTAGTGTTAAATGTGACACTTAAATAAAGTTTAGGTTTGATAATGATGAGTTTACTTTTTGGTAGTTCCTGATCATTTTTGATTGCCTTTCATTATACATCAGGATGTTATTCCGCATTCATCTTGTGGGCATGGATGGCATCTTTTGAGTTTAGGTTCATTGCATTACCCCCAAATCTGGATCCATGGCTATGACCGGTGGCTTGGCACTTGCTCTACCTTATTTTGTCACAGTTTAGATGTTTTTTAAATTTCGACAGGCCCATTTATATTTTCATGACCATCAACTTTTTAAGAAAAATAATGCTGAAAGGAATACGTTTGATATGTGTTGAGAAGCAAGCAATATGGGAAAGATGGGTTAGAAGGATTGTTATTTTGGTCAATAAATTCAAAAGATAGAGAAGAAAATTATGTTTGTGTGTTTATGGTATGAGAATAATGGATCATGTAGTTTCAGTTGTTTCAGAGCTAAAAAAAAAAGTTTATTTTGGAAAAAAAAAGAAGAAAGAAAGAAAGAAAGAAAGAAAGAAAGATCTAGGGACATCATGAATTGGTTGTAACATTTTTTGAGATATTTTCCTTGGTCTCTTATCATCTTGCACTTCAAATTGGGGATTGTTGAATAAGTGATGCTGGGTGACATATACTACCACGTCAAACTTATAAGTTGCTCGATTTTTAAAGTTCTTTAGAGTAAGGTTTATACAAAAATATGTGTCTCTTGATGTTGTAAGATGTAAAATTAGTTTCTTCTATTGATTTCCTTGCTCATTGTTTGTGCAGGAGAGAGTGAGAAAATTTATTGCATACAAAAGAGCTGGAAAAAGTTTCAATGCTGAAGTGCGCAACAGGAAAGACTATCGAAACCCAGACTTCTTGCTACATTCAGTGAGATATCAAGATATTGATCAGATAGGATCTTGCTTCCGCAAGGAGGTGTTTGATCCCCATGGTTATGATCCAAGTGACTATTATGATGAATTAGGTTAGTACCCTTTCTTCTCAACATCCCTTTGCCTGCATGCTCTGTGTGCTGTGATAATGAGCTGTAATTCTGCTGTTCTCTTGTTTATTAATATGTTCTTTTCTCTCATCAGGTTTGTGTTTCCTTTTGGCTTGTTTGAACTGCATACCATCTTTCAAAAATTTCTTCTGTTTGTGTTTAGTTGACCAAGGGGTGGACAGAAGCTGATGTTTCCGTCAGGTGACTGAGGAACCGCATTGGTTGTATGCTTAAATTTATTGCCTTTCATGTGATTACAAGCTGTAAATGTTACTTAGAAACACTTGATGGTCTCTGTCAAAAGCAATCTCCATTTTCCATTATAATTGCTTTTGCCTTGTGTTATTTGGACAATTAATTGGCATATTTCCATGAACAGAGGTTGACATGAAACGAGAAGCAGAAAGAAAGGATCAAGAGAGGAAAAAAAGTCACCAGGTCGAATTTGTTGCTGGTGGAGTTCAAGCTGGAGCACCTGCTATCTTGCCCAAAGTTAATGTGCCTGTCGCAGGTTGAACAGCAATCCATTTAAATGTAGTGAAAGATTGGTTTGAACAACTCTATAACAGGGTAGCCATTACCTTTCATGTTCTTATGAAATTCTTCTTGCAGGTGTTCCAACTGCCGCTTCTGGTGGCTTGCGACCTAGTGATCCTGCTGCTCGGGATGGCCGGCAGAACAAAAAATCAAAATGGGATAAGGTCTAACTTGTTCTTGCATGTGAGTATCCACTACTACATTTTATTCAGTCGACTGAATTGAAAGATTCTGCTTTTTATTTCAGGTGGATGGCGACAGGAAAAATCCCCTGCCACCAGGAGCACAGGAATCTGTGTCCACTGTTGCTGCTCATGCTGCAATGCTATCTGCTGCAAATGCTGGTGCAGGTTATACAGCCTTCGCGTGAGTCCATGATCTTCATTTTTTAACTTAGAAATAGTCAGGCAAGTCAGAAGTATCAAGGGTTGATTTGGAACAGTTTACTTTCCTTGTCTTCACTAATGGTGATAATGACCTAAAAGTGCTCCACTGTAAAGGTTTTTCATTCCCGCTTCAAACATCAACTCCTGTTCTTTTCCCATGCATATTTTGGACTTATACTCACGGATTATCCCTGGTGCTTCTGAGTGATGATCCAATTTTTATTTCAAATGACAGCCAACAGAGACGAAGAGAGGCAGAAGAGAGAAGATCTGGCGAGAGGAAGTTGGATAGAAGATCTTGACGTCAAAATTAATTATAGAAGCATCAGTTTGACTTTTGTTATCAATCCTAGTTGAGATCGCTAAGGATTCCAAGATCAGATCGAATCCTGCTAGACATCGTGCAATACTAATCGTGTACCTTCATTTTTTTCTTCCCAACTGAAGGAGACAATGTTCTTATACAGAGTGTCAACTTCTCATATGTAAAGCAAAAATTTTCCAGAGATGTATTGTTGGCGTGTTTGATCTCTCTCCCAGACAGAGATTTCTTCCATCTGTCCTGTATCATGTACCGTCAGTGGAACTCTGCTTTGAACTGTTGGGCAAAATTGGAATGAGTAGATTCGTGAAATAATTTGTCCATTCACTTTAGAAGATGGAAATAGTCATGAAGCTTGAGAAGCAATTTCTTTGTCGAGCTCTGTGTTAAAACACGAGGAATCTCCTAAATTATGTTCTTGAAGTCGTCAATAACATTGAATTCGTGATAGTTTTTAACTCGCGGATCAATGGTATTGAATGATCAACATGTCCGATGTAGGCGCCAGAAAACAGGGATGGGCAAGAAACCAAGGAATGACACGGTCTTGAAATTTTGGAGGGAAAAGCATCTTTGGGCGAAATAGGATTGAATGATCAACATGTCCGAGTCGACGACGGCCTGGGTTTTCATTTATATTCCAAACCAGCTTCTCGAAAAACGTTGCGCTTGCGAGTTTGCCTCCTTCGTTTCGCTTGGGACAAAAAAGTGGGATTGATCACGGACAGCATCACTTCCGAGTTCTGATGAAGATCAGAACTCAATTTGTTTCTTCACCGTGGCGTTAAAAAAAATGAAACAATTCAACAAAGCCTTCTTAGCCAGAAGGTTGAAAACTGGGAAAGGAAAGTGCAAATGACAGATTGAAGCCTCAGCAGCCAAATGGAGCAAATGTGGCTAGTGAGTATGAAGAACTCAGATCATTGAAATTGTTCTCCTGAGCTCTGATCCTGAGAAATTCGGCAGAAACATGCTTCTTGCCGCGACCCCTTTGCCATGTACAAATCTCTTGTCCAGAGGACGAAAAAGAATTAAGAGGAATTCGTCGCAGGCATGAATTGGGAGAGGGAGGGGGACCTGCACATGCATTCCGGGCACCTGGGCTGGCGATAAATGCTCCGCCCGAAGCGCCTCACCTGCGCTATCTGGCCTTCCTCGATCAACTTCTTGACTTTATATTCGAAAGCTTTCCACCTTATGGTGGCGTTCCGCGACAAAATTGCCGCTAGCCTCTTCTTGCCGGGCCGCAAGGTGGGAGCGTGGTCTCCACCGTAGTAAGTGCGGAATCCAGACACCAAGGAGGACAGTTGACTCCCCGAATCGGTCATGGCAAACACGTCGGCAGTTGCACATACGATGAAGTCCAATGCCGCTAGCTGCAATAAGATGATCAGAATGTATTGTCAGGTCATTATGCTTCTGAGGTCCTACTGTTGGTTATTACAGTTTTACAATCTGCGCATTGCAATCAAACCCTGTCCACTTCAGGGGAAAGGAAAGCCACCTGCATCAACTTGTGAACATTTCAGGAGTATGATCACGGAATTTTTTGGAGGATACAGGAAGTAACACTGTTGCAGGGGAAGAAATATGCTGCTACAGAAGAAGCAAACCCGTGTTGATTTACCTGGGAAGAGAAGTTTCTGAACGGGGAGAGTTCGCTCGGAGTGAGGAGAGTTTCCTTTGTGACCAAGTTGGGATAAAGGCCGGTGAGTGGTCGCATCCTCGACGTTCCTCCATATATGTTGGACCCGGCTAGGTAGATGAACGTGTCTCGCTTAAAGCCGAGACCAGCGAGAACAAGTGCGGCTTCTTCTGGTGTCAGTGGGCACCTACCCAACTTCCTCAGTTCTGCTGGAGACACATACCTGTCAATAGAGCAAATAGAAGGATTAAAGTTTGAGCAGAAGTTGTTGCAAAGCCAAGCAAGAAACCCATTTAGTCAATTAAGAAAGGGAAGTCATACTTGGTCTTCTTCAAGCGCTCCATTAGCAGAGAAAAATGAACTTCACGATAAGCTTGGAGTTCCTTTCTCTCATCTTTGCCACCTCCAAATTCACATCGGGAATACGCTACCATGTCCTCTTCGAATCTCAAATGCAAGGCTAGGTATTTGGACCGACCTTTTGCAATGTTGTTTCTTCCTAGTGGTGGTGCTGGAAGGAAGTTTCCGAGCAATTGTTTGTCTAAAATGTTTTGAGAAGCATCATACTTTCTGATCCTCTTTACCAACAATGAACCAGCTCTCTGGATTTTCGGGATGAACTTAAGGGCGTGGAAGTTGCATTTGCATCTTAATCTCTGCAACGTGATTTGGAGCATTAATAGGATCCAAAATGATGCATAGATAGAGAAGCGAAAACCAAACCCCAGTCAAAGACTTGAGTTGGTTAACTTAGGCATATTTATATGCCAAATCTGTACTGTCTACATAAAGGGAAGTTTCTCACCTGAAGATTAAATGGCACTGGATCGAAGCCTAGGCGATTTCCAAATCCAAGAAAATGTACAATTCCGTTCTGTTTTAGGATGGAAGCACACCCGAGATATAATCAACTGGCTTGGCCTCCTTCGCAATATCTGCATCAGTGATCTGGTACAGCAATTAGAATATAGTTTCCCAAAAAAATCAAATAAATATAGGCAGATTACAACGGCATACTTGGCTACCAATTGCTTCAAAATCCAAGGATCTCAGATGAGGTGGAAGTTCCTTCACAATGTTTACATCTCCCTCCAGAGTCTTTATGAAGTATTTTTCTTGGTAGATATCCCCAAACTGACTGCAATTTCAACAATTAATAAAGTGTGCTTCACTGAAATATTCAATAATGCATGCAAAGTGGGCGTTACCAACTGCTCCATGCTAGAGACCGAGGTATCTTCAGACAGAAATACTTGAATTAGAACTCGTTCATGAGTGGCAAAACTGCCAAAACACGCAATATATTCATCTCATTGAAGATCGTTTTATGTAAGAGTTCGCTGATGTAATGCTTAACATTAGATCTCATCATATGATTGTCATAGGTGGTCAGGGCTAGAAGCATGATTGTCAGGTAGGGACTTCGAAAGGAAATGAACAGAATGATTTCATTCTGTACCAACCTCCATTAGCAGTTTCTTCAGACCTCTGATATGCCTAAATTGCAGAGGAATTTCTAGATCAGGCCAATCAGCTCAAGCTGAGAACGGGAGCTGTAAGGCTGAAATGACAATCGACGATTTGAGCAGCCATGGAAAGGCTTTAAGGGCCCGTACATCAATGATAACCAACTCAGAAATCAGGGTCATTCAAAATTGGGGCTCAGTTCATGCATTGTTAGGTCAACCCTTGTATGAAATTTGCATCTGGGGTCAGTATCCTCATTTGTGGACAATCCAAACTCCTGTTTAAAGAATTACTTGATCATTTTCTCTTACACCGGGAGACATCCTTATCTACCTAGAATTTGGACAATATCAAATTCAAGATGAACATGTTTCCTGCAAAAAACAGTTCCTTTTGTAGCTTCCTTCTGTTGTTAAGGTCAGTCAAGAACTATTCCTCATTTGTTGCAATCCTGCTGCAATCACTTGGTATATAAAAACATGCATTATCTCTGGTCTGAATCTATGGTGCATAACCCAGATACATTTTCAAAAAAGAAATAAACAACTTGTATTCTTAGCCGACTCATTCAATGCGAATTTGCAAACAATTGGTGAAATGGGATACTATTTAGCTTCAAACTAAAATTGTTTGAGCACTTGATGAATCAAGAAAGTGTGTAAGGCGGCAGATCGTGAAATATTAATCAGGAGGAAAGTACTGCCCCCTAGTTTAATGCAGTTTTTTACTGATACCCCCATATCTCTAGCATGATAAGCAAATTGAACAAAACCATTTCCTAACACATCTAGAGTTCTACTTATTATGACGAGAGTGGGCTAAAAGGTTACCATAGAGTTATTTAATAAGCTAACAAGGTGAAATAGTTGCTGCAAAAGATGTGACGAACTATGTAAGAATAACATTAAGTCGGGGCAAACCTGGGATCCTTCCAGACGTTGCTGTACAGGAATCTTGGAAGAATCAGAGTGGCATTAAGAAGAGACGCAACAGCAACAGCATTGCAGATCTGCATAACTCAGCCACAGATTGTCATTACACCATGTTCCTTTCAGCTGTCAGAGATGGAGAAATTGCAAAAGAAATAATCGTAATATGGTCATAAGTCAGGTAAGCATTGTCAAGTTCCGTAGGTCTTGGAAAGAAATTTTAATGAGACTATAATTGATTTTAGAGAACTGAAGACTGCACAAGGAACAAAGAGCTGAAAGTTCTATCCTCCGTTTGGTCTCAAGGTTCTGAAAAGACTGTCGCTAGTACAAATCTTGTTATGAAGTCATGCAATACAATGCTGGCAAATTCCCCTTTTTTCAGGTGATCTTGATCAAGAAATATCTCTTCTTGTTTTCAGTAACAAGGAGCTTTTTGACTGCTAATAATAGATTCCTTAAGATCTACTTTCTCAAGCATGACAGGAAAACATTCAGGCAAATGAGATTAGCACAAACCTATACCGAATCAAATTCTAGATAGGGAAATTATACTCTTTAGGAAGGCACATATTAGACAAAATGATTTAAGAGATAATTAGACATTGTTGATGGTTTTACATAGGGAATGAAACAGGATAAAAGATGCTCTAAGCATCGCACTGGTGTGATATTCCAGACCGGCAAATTTTGACAGCACATAATTGTAGCGAGAGTGCAATGGATTGCTGAAGATATTTATAGATTTTCTCTCAAAGTTTCTCTTTTTTCCTCTGTTTGAGGATAGACATAGTAAAAGATCAAGACTGTATGCTTCCATGATTATTAATGGAATGATGAGTACTCATTTTCCTACATGGATGGTGATTGGCGTCTGCATAAACATACAACAGTGAAGACTCCATCTCACTCTTTATGTGAAAAATTATGCACGCTTTTGTGTGTATAATCAAATTAATTGCTTCCTTTCATGACTTGAGGGCAAAAAAGAATGTTACTAAATTTCCTTTCTTCTGTTTACACATTTAAATCCTAGCTGCATTTCTGATCACAGCTGACAAGCATTTTAATGCAATACAGAATCACAAGATTGAATAGTTGATGCTTACTGCCACTCGCTGTTGATTTAGACCACCATTAGCACTGACTAATATGTAGCCATTATCTCCACGGCTATTACCCAATTTTCCTGGTCACATAAGAATACCTAATATTAGACTTCATAAATTTTGAGTTATATCATTTAGGATTTCACTGCTAAATCATTTAGTTTGCCCACCGAGGGATCAAAATGCTGTTAAAGATAAATAAGTTTCACTGCTGATGTGCAAAATCCAGTCAGGTGTGTTCTGTACCTGAACCTGTGGGGACTTTTTTGTCTGCACAAGGCTTCCACAGAGAGGCTTGCCTTTGTGGTTTCTCCCAGAAACTAGATGACTCCTGCTTGAACTCTTTCTAAAAGCACAGGCAACATTTAACATCACGTTTTGGGAAGAGTTTTACGTCAATAAACCTGAAATTTGCGTCGTTTGATGGCATACCTCAGTGAGTGCTGTTGAGGCCATATGCAGAAGCCGGTCATACATTTTTACCTCTGGCTTTTCAACTTCACCAGAGGCATTCCTGTCTTCCTTTGGATAACAAAAGAAAGAGGCAAATGATATAATCAGAGACTAATTGTATACGGTATTACATGCATTATATTACAAAAATGAAGACCAAAAGCACAGTAAAGTTCAGTTGATTTGCAGTACAAGCTAACACAAGTTCCATGCCTCTAAAATGCCAAGTCCCATTCAAGACAGACGTGTCAGAACATGATCAATTCTCCTGTGATGAGAGTCAGGAATCATCGTGCATGTTGGTAATAGAGCATCGAGATTACAGTGGGAAGGCTTTGGAGTCAAATTAGTATGATGAAACAGTTTGCAAGAGCAAAAGCCAGATTGTACCTTTGGCCAACTTGATCTGGCTGGTCTTGAAACATTGCGGAGATGTACCGCATCAAAAACAGACACCATAAACTCATCAAACATGATGAAGAAACCCATCCACAAAAACACAAAACCAACGGTCTTTACATGCCTACGGAACGACCAAGTCCTTCTACCCGCAGAGACCCCCTTAAAAGCGCCAAATTTCGCAGGCTCATTCTTGAATCCATGCATTTGCATGGCCTTGTTCCAATGATTCTCACACCCTAACATTTTCCTACTAAATCAAGGATCAATTCCCATCAGACTTCAAAGCACTGACACTGCTGATCTTTCTGCCATAAGAAGTCGACATTTTGGAAATCGGGATGAGGACATCTAAGCGACCCTTCCCTTCCCATTCAAGTAGCAAACTTTCTAAGGCTTCAACTCGCCTAAATCAAACAAGCAAGAATGACTCCCTTCATTATGAGCAAGCACTCCAATATGATCATTGATAAAGAACAAAACGCCACGAGAGAGAAGCTAATGTTAATTCTCTTTCCCTGGTACTGTTTGTGATAAATATAACCTTACTCCAACTCCAACTGAAAGTGACTCATCAACTGGATTTAGACACATTCAACTTAGTTCTGAAGTTTGGGTGAAGAGACTGAATCAACAAAGAAACGTAAAATCCAATAATATAAGAACATCCGATGGGAGCATGATTTGAATTGAAGCTAAGAAAGTAGGTGAAGATTGGTATTAAACTTGACATATACAATGGGTAGTGTGAGAAGAAAGCGAGAGATCAGGAACAGAAAAAGAAGACACCTGAAACACATTACCTTCTGGTTCAAGAATATCGTCACCTCCAAACCCCAACAGCTACTTGCCACCAAACAGGACCAGCTTAGCGTTTTCAACAACTTAATTTATGTTAATCTTGGTTCCTGGGAAACCTTGGAGCAGAAGAAGAAGAAGTGGAAGAAAATCTATGTTGGTTTTCGGAGGACGCACATATGAAAAATGGTTGAATCAGGACATGTACGTGGGCCAAGCCAACCGCGCGGGTAAATCAAATACAAACTATCTCTCCAACAAACCAAAACTTAGATCCAAATAAAAAGGGATTGGCATTACGAAAGACCTTAGACCAATACACTTCTAATAAATTTACTACAAATTTATTTGTTAATCACAAAGAACTCTAAACTGGTACAAATCTAATAAATTTATCATAAATTAAATCTTTTACCACGAAAAACCTCAAACTAATATATTTGTAATAAATTAACCTTCTAGTAGTTTTTGTTAAATTAGATTAACACTACAAAAACAATAAATTAAAACCTCAAACTGGTGAGTCTATCAAATTGACAAATAATTTAACGGAAACTAACGGAGGATAAATTTATCATTAATGTATTGATTTGGGATTTTTTTTCTTTTGGTAACCCAAATAAATAAATAAGTTGTTGCTTGGCTTTCCAAAGATCAAGAAATCATCCGTTAGCCTATCGCCAACAGAGTTGGTTTCGGGCTTTCGAACTGAAAATGTCAACAAACTCAATCCACCAGCAGCTTCAAAAGTCAACTTTCTGTCGTAAAACGACATAGCTGCTCCGAAACTGCTCTTTCTTCACTGTACCAGAAACATTGCGTCGAAATTTCCTTTCTCTTCCTGGGACTCCTCCCCTGGGATGGTGTTTACGAGTGGCCCGGCTCTTTGATTTGCTCTGCTTTATTCTGATTTCGTTAACCTTCTGTTCTTCCTTCATTCATCGGCGGTGCTCTGGCAAATTTCCGGCCACATTCACGGCATGAACAGATGCTTCTCTTCACCTTGAGCCGTTAGGACGTGACGAATTGCGAATCCGACTTGTCATTTGAAACACACGAGCATCCACAAGTGCAGTCGCCAGCCGGTGAATAACTTCCTCGCCAACACACAGTCTACTTGGATTGGCTGAACCATGTTACGAACTTCTAGGATTACACAAGATCTCTGAAATGAAGCGAAATTACACTATTTCATCATTTGGGGATTGAGAATTGAATCTCCTAAAATTAGTAAGGCGAAAAATCTGAAAATTCTGAGTTCGTTGTGAGTGCAGTAACTAGGACGGGACCCCGGCTTGCCGACTCGATTGCAGTTCCGTTTTAACTATTGTACTGGGCAAGACACTATGATCTGTAGATCTTTTGGAAAATTTTGGAATTATTGAGAAATTTACGAAAGTTAGCATAGTTACAATTTTGTAGCTTTTAGTGGATTGAAATTATTATATTGTTTTTATTATTCGGGGAAAATTAATAATGTTCACTTTTGTTATGGGGTACTTTTAAGGAGAATAATTTTGTACGCGGCAGTTTCGGAAAATCGTGATAATCTGAGAAAATAGTGTACTGGAAATGTGAATTTTTAATTCTCTGAATTTTTAGTTTCTACATATTGGTAGTGGAATTTCCTGTTTTGTAATCTCTGAAATGCTTCGTGCTATTTTTTTTTTTTTTGGAAGGAAACTGCCTAATACCATAATAATTAGAAATTTCAATATTAACGGGTTATTTTGTATAAAAAAATACTTTTTGTTAATTAGCGGCGTGAATAATAACTATTCTATTATAGAAATTAATTTCTGGCTAGAAATTGATTTTTTTTATTTCTATTTGCCGAACGAGTTTTTGAGCAAAAATACGTAGTGGATAACCTTATAAATTTTTTAATCCTAAAATAGAAATTTGTTTGGTGAGGACACAAAATTTCTTGCTTCTGAATGGTGGTGGGAGGCATTTGGCGGTCGACAGGCAACTTGTCGCGGGAAGTGGGTAGGTGGCGTTCAGCAATTGACAGCCGTTGGGGAGAAGGGTGCAGGCGGCGACCAACGATTGATGGCGGGAGGTGGGTAGGCGGCATCCGACAATTGGCGATAGGTAGCCGACATATGGTGATGGGTGTTCCATCACTGTCTAGTGATTGGCGATGGGCGTTTGGCATCCCACAGGTGGCAAGTGGGCGGTGGTAGTGATGAGATTGAACGATGAAAAGAGTTTTCATTTCTCACTTTTGTTCCAGAAATAAAAAAGTTAAAAATATAAAATCTAATTTCTAGTCCAAATTTATTTTTAGAGTAGAAATTTGTTTCAGAAATAAAAAAAATGAAATTGTGTTACCAAATATATTTATATTCCAAACTTATTTCGGGGAGCAAAAAAAAAAAAAATAGAGAAACAAAATGGTTATCATTCGCACCCTAAGTATTGGATATTATTTTCCAGAGTCAAAATTTTTTTGGGTCTAATTGGATGTATAATGGGCCCATGAGCTGAAAATTGGACCTCAAGGGCATTCTTGTAATTTTCCACTCAACTAGCAGTTTATGAAGTACTAACACTCTCCAAGAGTCTTTGTGTTATGTCGGATACTTGGATACGTGTTCGACACTCTCTGACACTCTCGAACACACTCCGAAACTCAGTCAACACGTGTCGAAAAATCTAACACCTAATCAACTTTCCCAACACTCGAGTCGGAATTCTGATATACGAGTTGTTGATACGTGATTATCGAGGTCAATTTTAAAAATTTTCAATAAATGAAAAGTCAATATATATATATATATATATATATATATATATATATCTTACCTTTACCAAAAATATATATGTAAAAAAAAATAAACACAATAATAAAATAATAAATGGAGAAAGAAGAAAAACCTAATTTTCTATTCTCTTATGACTCCTACTTCCCATGATACACAATACACCCCTTAAGTTTTTTTTCTCCTCTTCCAACATATCTAACATGTGAGTCTATAATGTAGATTGCTTTTTTTTTTTTTTCCAAATTTTATAAATTATAAAAATAGAGTTGAATTTGTCAAATTGAAATAATGAATGATATTAATAAATGGTGGATTAATGTTTTTAGTGTATCTAGGCTTATTTATTTATTTATAAATTTAAATCAAATTAATTTGGTTAATATAATTATAAAAATGATAATTTATTATGTATATATAAATATATATTTAATATATAACGTGTCCCAACGTGTCGGAATTCGCTATTTTTTGAGAAACGACGTGTCCGCGTGTCGTGTCGCGTGTTGCTTATAAGTGTCGGTGCTACTTAGCTAGCAGTTTTGACCAAGGTAGTGTTTAGTCTTTAGTCTTTTTGAAGATATTCCAATATAGTCAATATGACCAATTTAAGTTAGAAATTGCTAATGGTATGGTCCATTCAATGTTGGCAATTCTACATGGTATGATTAGCATTGACATAAAGAATTTTTACAATTTAAAAAAAAATGATTTTTTTCTATTATTCCTTTCCTTTTCTAGCTTTTTTTTTCCCCTTCCGATTCTCGTTTATAACAAGTATTGTCACCATTCTCCTCTAATAATTCATGTGTAGAATTTAGGCTATTTTCTAATCATGACAAGATCAAATGTGAAGAAGCTAGATCTAACATCTAGAGGGAGATTAATAGGTGTTTAAAAGAAATCTTGACAAATAAACTCAAACTAAAATAAATTGCAAGTAAAGTCTAGATAAAGAACAGAATCAGTTTCAAGGAATACTGGAATTATTAACCAAAGAGTATGTAACGGACTTAAAATAAATGGAGTTGAGAAAAGAGAAAATTGCATACGAATTTTATGGTGGTTGGGCTTAGATTAAGCTTATATCTACTCTCACGTGCTGACAGCCTACTAGCTAAATATTACTATATGATCAATAGAAGATCATAATTTATGAGTGCAAACACTTAGTGATAGATTTCCTTAGCTCACAAGACACTCTTTCTGTGTATTTTTCTCTTGATCGCAATTTATAATGCTCACAAACGTAGATAGGTGATTGAGATAAGTTTCAGACTTTGGAATTCTAATTTCACTTTTCCTTCTCAACTTGGTCGAATGACCTTCCTTTAAATACTCCTCCATGCAATGCTAATTGTAGACATTCTCTAAAGGAAATTCTTCTAATCAAGCTGTTGGAAAGAATCATTTAAGGAGATCTTGTGGCCGTTGAAGATAGGAATGAAAATTTTACTTGTTTCTGCTTGCTCATACAATCAGAATCTTGGTTACCACAAGTAATGCTTTATCATATGGAACTTATCTTTGAGATGGATTTCGTCCAAAAATAATTGATTCAATCAACAATTCTAAATAAAGTAAATAAAATTCTTGGCCAAAAGATAGTCATTGAAGAATTGTTTCCAGACAAAGTTTATTATGGATTTGTGTCATAACATCACTAGATCCGATTCTGAACTATTCCTTGTTCTAGACAATATATCATCTGGGCTCATCAGAGAGGTATATACTTATGGAAAAGTATTGTTACGAGTCTTCAAAAATTCCTCAGAAGTAGAGATGATGGAAGCATAAAGCTTTGTCAACTTCAAAACTTGATAGGAGTTTTCTCAACAAAATGTGCAAGTGTGATAGTAGTGGTGGTGTCTTGATAGTATGATCTACATGTTGAAAGGAACAACACTTGCTATTATAACTTATCTTGAAAACTACTAGTGAAATCTAGCCTATATTGAGGTTGTTACTGTGGAGGTAGCCTTGGGAATAAAACCAAACCACTATAAATTGATGTGTATTTTACATATTTAGTTCATTATCATCAGCATCTTCTTATTAGTACCATCTACACATAACATTTGTTCATTAGCATCTTCTACATATAATTGTCATGACCTATTTCTAGTGCTGTTGAATAATATCTTGCAAATTTTTTTCGTAATTCACATACAACCTATTCACTCCCTCCAAGTTATCTCTATAGGCCCTAACAACATCCATATGTATTAATAGATCAAACACATGCTTTGTCAAACTCAACAACCACAACCATTGGCTTTACCATGTCCACCTCATTAGATGCGCCGTTTAGGTCAATTATAGCATTAGCACCCACTACCTCAAAAGTTTCTAATTGCAACTCTATCTTGAGCTGGACATCATCCGAATTTGTATAAACATTGCTATAATAACTTCTCAAATGTAACTTATTTGCTAACAATAGGTAAATTAAATTCTGGACACTACAACCGAAGAAATTCATTCATCTTATGCATAGATTAGGAATATCCACTTTCTTGTCCTTCCATTTAGCTTACCATCATTCACTCGGAAAAAATAAAATAAAATAGCAACCAATTGTTGTAAGAGTAGAATAATCAATAGTGTTACATCACCACCCTTTCGCGAGAGTTCTCTATCCAATTACAATTGATGGAGATCTATTAACTAGATAGCTCTTCTTATGAAGCATATCAGTTACAAACTACTAAACTATACTAGCACTAGAGAATATTTTATGGGCCATTTTTAGCAATATTATACTTATCAATCCTCAATTCGCTGCAATTCAATAGCATTAGTGTTGTATTTCACTATACCCTCCTTAAAGTAGAATTTACTTAATAGCTTCAAGCAATACTTCATGTTAATGTCAATCTACACATACCTGATTGTCTCACATGTTTCCTTTTAGATCAAATCGCTCAACCGATTGATCTTGATTTCAATATCAAATTTGTACATAACCAAGGTCCTCGTTGAGTGGCTGTTCGTAACTATTAACATAAATCTAACACTTTAACTATTAACATAAATCTGACACTCTTTCTTAAAGGCAATTGCCGCAACCTACAAAGTCCTAATGAAACAGCACTGTAGTCTTTGTGATTTCTCTAGTAGTCATATCAATTGCACTGTCCAACATTTGTCTAAGTCACATCACTAGCATATATTTAGTTATTTAATCACACAACCACATAGCAAATTCCTTTCGTTCAAAACCTTTGGGCTTGTCTTGCCATGTGCCTTAAAGACACACACGACAATTTTGGCCCTCAAACAAATGCATCCCATGTTTCCATAGCAAAATCCGTCATCGTCTTCTCTTGAATCTCATACATGCCAATATAATTGATTTGTCTCATTATCACAAGCGCATTTTGAACGATCTTCAAAATTCCACCTTTTGAAGCATTGATACCCAACTAAATTTAAAGCACTAAAAAAAAATCACATTCTTCTTGAACTCAGGAATTTTCCTTACACCATGTTCTTATAACACCGCCATGCATTCTAACTTTTGGCATCCCCAACACTCACAACATCACACATAAAAGTTGGTCCTTAACCACACTTCACCATTATCCGTGCACTGATAAGTAGTTAACTAGTTCTTGTTGAGTGTAATGTGAAATGAAAAACCAAAATCCATATTCCAACTATTAGACGACAGACCTTTAGTGAAAAACAAGACATAATTATCACCGTCCATGTTACCATCATTTATTGTAGCAATATCTTTAGTATACTTAACTCTAGCTTTATTGCCTTCTTGTTATTCTTTAAATAGGAGAGTTTCTTAGGCAAAACTAGGGCCAAACACCCTAAAAAAATCGCAACTTTAGCTCTAATCCCAATTTTATCCTAAACTTTTTTTCATCTCATAAAAAGCCCTCAACTTTTGGTCTAGTTTCAATTTTATTATAAACTTTGTTGTCTCATAAAAACCATCAACTTTATTTATAGTCCTAATTCTACTATAAACTTTTTTTTTTTTAATCTTCTAACGAGTCACCAAATTTTAATTGAGTCTCTTATCTACCTCCATTGACTCTCAGTCTAAAATCACCCTTAGTGATGTGGCATTTCCACGTCCTTGTTCTAGTTTTTCCCATTTCATATTCCAAAAGACATCTTTTGGAGATGAATTTTCATGTTAGCCCAAATGACGTCTTATTGAATATAAAATTTTGGTAAAAACAAGAGCAATTAGGATTGGCTTTTTCTAATTGTTCATACTCTTAAGAGAGTCTTGTCTCCATCTCACTTATAGATCTTCAATTTTGCATTTATTCTTTAATTTCTCATGCTCAGGAGTTCCATTTCTCATGATCAGGGAGCTCAAGCTCAAGACACTCGGCTTTGGACGGTTGCATAACTCATGCTCGAGAGTTTTTTTATCTTTCCATTGTGAAGAGAAATTTTGGTAGAACGGTTAAAGGGAGCAGATTTGAGACTTGAGTAAAAATTTGTAATATTTTATCACACAAAAAAAGTTTAGGGTAGAATTGTAACTAGACCTAAAGTTGAGGCTTTTTTTTTTTTTATAGAAAAAATTATGATTAAATTGGGATGGAACCTAAAATTAAGTATTTTTAAAGTATATTAGACCGTAAAAGTAGTGCACACCACATTCTTTCGAGAGATTTCTGGGTCCTTCAATAAAATCACATTAGCCATGATTTGACCGGTAAATGACCAAAAAGGATCTAAAAGATTTTCCTTCCTCTCAGATGTGATGTTGACCGCTAGAGGTGTGCAACTGAATCGGCTTTACCCGGTTCTTGGACCGGCCCACCCGAAAAATAGGGTCGGGAATTGGTTCTATTGAAACTGGTCTCGGAACCGGTTCCGAAAATTCAAAATCGGTTTGAATCGGTCTGGGAACCGATTCCGAGTGATTACCCACTTGAGAACTAGATTGACCGGATTGGTTCAGGAACCGGTTTCTAAGCCCAACCCAAAAGTCCAAAATCCTAATTTGTTCCCTTGTTTCTTTCTTTACCTCTCGCACTCGTAGACTTTAGCGTTTTCCTTCATCATTCATCTACTTCCCAATCCAAACTAACCCTGTAGCTCCAAGTTCTCTGTGCCCCACAGGTTCCGTTGAAAATTTCCCAACTTCTTGGGAAAGTTCTTGTTCGGACTTTTGTTTGGGACAAAGACACAAAAAAGACCTCTTCTTCGAGCTCACCTTGGATTGGGCAGGACTAGGCAGGGTCTGAAATCGGCATTTTCTTTCATTGTTCGTGTGCCTTCCTTGCTTGCTTCCATCCATCATCAGCCGGCTCACAATCGCTCCATTGCTAGCTCCCCGTCGCTCTATTTCATCCATTGTCGGCTTCCTCATTTGTAAGCTTGCAAATTTCCTTGGTTTTTTTAGAATTTTCTTTTAGATTGAAGCTGGGTTCTTCTCAGTTTTTCTCAATGTTTGGCTCATGTTGAACTGTAAGTATACATAATTTAGCATCAGTTCTCAAGTTGATATTGTCCCTTTCATTAGCATTCTCAGGAGGAGGAGACAGCAGCTATGATTGGAGGAGAAAAATTGAGATGATAAGGACTTCAAAATAGTTTAAATAAATTAATACCATGTTGTCCTCTAATATGTCTTAAAATTTTTAAAATAGAAATCTCATGATTCTATAAATCTTGTGCATATATGCCTAAGATTTTTCTCTTTTTCTTCCATTTTCTTGCTAAACATGCAAAAGGTCATATAAAGACTTAGTTTTTTCCACCGTATTGTTTTTATCTCAACTAAGACTCCATCGTCTCATTTGCATTTATAAAGTGATCAAATGGAAGACTGATAGTCTATTTGTTTCTTCCAAAATACACGTTTGAGAAAATATTTTCCTAAAAATGATTGGTTATATCACTTAAAATAATTAATCAATAAAAAAATATTTTCATTGCCAAAAATAATTTATATTTATATTTTTGGATAATAAAGATATTTTTTATTCATTAATAAGCGATGAATTTTTAAAAATATTTTTAAAATTATTTATATTTTTTGCGAAATGTATGAATCCTGAAATCTATTTATATTTATGATTTTAATGACCACGGATCCTACGCAAAATCCGCAGCAATTGCTTTGTTGCCAGGGACTGCTCTTTGTCCGCACCTGCAAAAGTTTGTTGCTTGCAGGTCTTACCGGGTGAAAATCGTGAAATCGGGTGCCGTCCGGAACAAAACAAATGCATTTCCTGAGGCGCAATAAAGTTTCATGAATGCTGCATGGAAAGGGAAAAGGATTTCTGTTTAGGTCAACATAACTGAAATCAACAAAATCCGATCTTTCGTGCATGGCTGAGGGCATTAATGCCATCCTAGATCTCTCAAGTTAATGACCCACGAAGAGCTGTATATATACCTAGTCGAGCTGAGTAATGCAGCATTGTGCCTGCTTTGATTGTCAATGGCTTTCAATAAGGTGGCTGTTGTTCTTAGTCTTGCACTGGCTTTGATTTTCTTTACTTCTATGCCCAGATTGTCTGAAGGAAGGAAATGGAAGCCGGAGAAGAACGATTTCCCCTCAATGTCGAGCACTGGAGAATATGAGATGATGGGCGAAGAGGACAACAACAATCGCGGTCTCTTACAATCACGAGTTGTGTACCCTCCAGCGCCGGCTCCATCAGTAGAGGCATTTATGCCTGCCAGTCTAAGTCATTCTCCTGGAGTTGGACACCCTGAACATACTCTGATGTCGACCGGCGGAAAATATGAGGGGATAATGGCCAAAGAAGACAACGATGATCATGTTCTCAAGCAACCACATGTTGTGAAATCTCCAGCTTTGGCTCCGACGGAAGAGGCAATTAGCCCTACCAGTCCAGATCATAGTCGTGGAGTCGGACACCCAGTACATCCTCCAAGTTATGATCAAGTTGCAGCATTTAGGCCAACGAGTCCTGGTCATAGTCCTGGGGCTGGACATAAGTTACCTCCCCTCTCCCCCTAAATCCCTATTATGTGGTTTCTTACCCCTACTTGAGCATGGAGAGATACAAATGTCGTCGTGTTCATCATGGTGGCAATTCTGTTGCTCTTATGATCGTATACATTAATAAATTTTATTTTCCTTGCATACTTTGACGATGATTACATGGTATAACAAAGCGCTTGCATACATCCGTAGATAGTACGCTGCTCCTTTGGCAATATGTGTGGTGATTTCAAATTGCAACGTGCAAAATTTTCATCTACTAATCAGCAATCAATTAATTGTCCAATTGGTGGCTGACGTACAACATCTTCAGCAACTAACAGATGCCAGGACGAGATTGAATTTAATCGCTTATCCTTCACTTCTTGAGGAGTCTTGCAGATAAGTTGATCGGATGATTTAAATAGGGGCAAACGAGGCAGGCTTGGCAAACGCAGAGTATGGATTTATAAGAGGGAGTGCAGTATTGGATATCTTATACTTTATACAAGTAATCTATTTTAGAAGCATATGAACTGCTAAACTATGAGGATGGATCTAAAGACATAGGGGCAATAGAAGTAGTTGGTTTTGTGATGTTGGACAAGATGAGAATTATTCTCTAGTCTATTAATGTGTCAGCAAACTATAATAAATCTTTAATGGGCTGTGTTTGATAGTTCGAACGGGATAATTTCTTATCTTATTTGGTGTTCTTGGACATCCTCTGAACTAGATAAATCTGGATATGTGCAAACAAAATTTGGGGAAGAAATCCTGGATAGGGAGTAGGATAGACACGAATTGGATAAGAAATTTAAAACAAATGACAAAAGGAAGGAAAACAAGAAGTTGCTGCTTGCTGCTTATGAAGATCAGGGCTGCCATGAATGCCAATGGTGGTGCAGCGTGCAACCTCCGCAAGATAGAGAACCTCTCCATCGAGCAAGTTGCGCAGATGGAAAAGCTCGTCGGAGTAGCACGACGAAGATCTTTGCACGAGGAAAACGAAGACTTCCGCACGGCTTGACAGAGATCTCTACGCAGCCGTGCACGAGTGACACTGGTGCTCGCCTGAAATTCTGTTGCTCTATCGGGATCTCAAATCGACGGATCTAAGGCACACTCCCCAAGTAACGGTCATAATTTATAACTAAATTTACTTAACTTACGAAATCATATGTAACTAAATTTATGAAAACTTTCTCAATAAATAGGGTGAAGAAAGTTTTCATAGTTAGATATGACAGGGTGAAGAAAGTTAGAGCAAAAAAAAAGGGTGAAGAAAGATTATATTAGTTAATTTCCGGAATTCACACGATATGAAAAGAGAAATATATCATTTATGTAATTATATTTAGTTATACGGAATTGAAGCTAAAAAAAAAAGCATGAAAAGCATAAAGGAATAAACGAACGAAGATTTGTCTGCATATTATATCTTTTAAGGAGCTAGCCGACTCAAACTTTCGAGTGGGACTTTTGTACAACAAATCTTATTAGCTTTGCAACAAAAGGTCTTGATCATGCAATGATCGCACTATGTGGAGAGAGAATTACGTTAATGGCTATGGGAAGATACATAATATGTTGAATCTAGATATTCTCGTAGCTATTTTGGGGTTGATATCCTTATATTTCGATGAATTCTATTCTACAGTAACATAACTTAAGGATATTTGGCCATCTAGCTTTATGCTATATGTCTAATTTGGAGCAAATAAGCAATTGCGATGGCTTTTGCAATCACTGACTCATGCTTTGAAGGGAAAAAAGAAGAAGGAGAAATGATTGCATAACAGCTTTTAATCTACTATTAGAATAATAGTCTATTTTGGATAACAAAAAATCAATAACAAATAATTATAAATTGTTGTAGGCCTATTTCTTTAAAAATTTGTGACTCACAATAAACTGTTATTTTCACAATAGCCCAAAAAACCATTCTTTTTGGGCTTTACTAGCATAAAAGATTTTGGAATAATATGAGAATAACAGTTTACTGTGAGCTACAAATTCTGAAAGAAGTGAACCTCACAATAATTTATAATCACTTATTATTGGATTTTGGTAAGAGAAATGAGGAAGTGCTATAGCAAGACCCTCGACTCTTATTTTACCTTCAATAAAAAAAATTAAAGTCGATAATTTGTAAGATTAACCTCTTTTAACATGAAATTCTTCATTAAGATGTTTGAGAATTTTATGTACAAGCGTAATCTCTTATAACTTGCTGACAAAATAAATAATTTACCTGCCTCAAGGTTCGTCATAGTAATTGTATGATATAAGGTCAAATATCATTAAGTAAATAAAACCATAAAGATTGTTGTATACAAAGTCAGCATTTTGAAGTTAAAATTCACAATATCAACCCATGCGGATCCATGGTGAGGAACCATTAGCTTGCCTAGGCACCTCCATAATTTCAAAAAATTATAGGAAAGTAACCTTCCGTTCTATAATACATTATGCTACTCTTCTATGTGGATGATATGATTATCACTGGCAATGATTAGACTAACATTTTACCTTAGTAAACAGTATGAAATGAAACCACTGGGATTCGCCCCAGTGGCCACCCTTCCAACGTGGAAGGGGGAGGTGAGGGGTTCAAATCCCCACATTCTCAAGGGGGGATGGGGTGGGGACGCGTAAGTTTCAGGAGTGGGTTTCGACTCCCACGCCCTGCAAGAGGTAGGGCAAAAGTCTGAGAGTGAGTGTAGAATAGGCATAGAGTAGGATTGACCAAAA
Organism: Eucalyptus leucophloia subsp. euroa; assembly: GCA_017140325.1. Taxonomy (NCBI): domain Eukaryota; kingdom Viridiplantae; phylum Streptophyta; class Magnoliopsida; order Myrtales; family Myrtaceae; genus Eucalyptus; species Eucalyptus leucophloia. The sequence goes on along the minus strand of CM029472.1, from coordinate 33,973,376 downwards.
AAAAAAAAACAGTATGAAATGAAAGATTTTGGGCGACTAAGCTATTTTCTAGGCTTGGAGGTTGCGTTTGATGCTTCTGATTATAATCTCTCACAAGCAAAATATATCATTGATCTTGTTTCTCGAGCTGGGCTCACTAATAACAAGATTGCTTCTACTCCCATTGAGTTGAATGCAAAATTTAATGACAAGGATGGAACTCTTTTCCCAAATACTACACTTTATCGGCAATTGATTGGTAGTCTTACATATCTCATTATTAGCCATCCTAACAATGCTTATGCTCATAATATTGGTAGTCAATACATGACCATGCCTTGTACAACTCATTGTTTGACAATGTTAATTTTCTTTTCCCAAACATGTGCTCTCTCTCTCTCAAAAACGAGACCAGCTCTCTTTCATTTGAAAAGCATGACTAGTGCAGTGGTCATTAGGGGTGTGCAACCGGACCGGGTTTACCTGGTTCTCGGACTGGCCCACCTGGAAAATAGGGTCAGGAACTGATTCCCGTTGAAACCGGTTTGGGAATCGGTTCCCAAAATTCAGAATCGGTTTGAACTAGTTCAGGAATCGGTTCCGAGTAATTACTCACCCAAGAACCGGATCGACTGGACCGGTTCTGGAACCCGATCGACTGGACTGGTTCTGGAACCAATTTGAGAATCGGTTTGTAAGCCTAACCCAAAAGTCCAAAACCCTAATTTGTTCCCCTGATTTTTTCTTTACCTCTCGCACTCACAGACTTCAGCGTTTTCCTTCATTGTTCATTTGCTTCCCAAACCAAACTGACCCTCCAGCTCTAGAGTTCTTCATGCCCCACAAGTTCCGCCGAAAATTTCTCAACTTCTTGGTAAAGTTCTTGTTCGGACTTCTATTTGGCACAAAGACATGAAAAAGACCTCTTCTTTGAGCTTGCCTTGGATTGGGGAGGACTAGGCACGGTCCGAAATTGGCGTTTTCCTTCATTGTTCGTGTGTCTTCCTCGCTTGCTTCCTTCCATCATCAGCCAACTAACAATTGCTCCATCGCCAGCTCCCCATCGCTCTATTTCATCCATTGCCGACTTCCTCATTTGTAAGCTCGCAAATTTCCTCGATTTTTCTAGAATTTTCTTTCAAATTGAGGCTAAGTTCTTCTCGGTTTTTCTTAATGTCTGGCCCGTGTCGGGCTGTGAGTATACATAATTTAGCATCAGTTCTCAAGTTGACTTTTTCCCTTTCATCAACATTCTCTGTCTCCAAAGTTATGTTGAGAGATTTGATTTACATGAAATAAGCATCTGCCTGTTGGTTTGGATTTTGAGATTCGTATTTACAAAAATAGCCTAGCTGCTAGAGCACCTTGTAATTGCCTTCGAGATCTGTCTCTACAATAGAGAGGTTCTGGTTACATCAGCTTTCTTTGAAAAAGAAAAAAGGAGGTTCTTTCATCATGTTTATGATTTCAAAAAATATATTTACCCACGTTAGTTCACAACTTGTGTGATGGCCTATACTTGTTCTTTTGATTCTGCTACTCGAGATTTTTTTCTTTGATATGAAATTGCTAGCCTAAGTTGCTTTGCATGTGCCTCTATTCTCTGTACCCTGCTTGTTTTATATATCAATTATGTACTTGCATATCTATATAACAGTGAAATTCTTCTTGTTAACTGCCTTTAACTTTGTTTGCAAGTATGTTGCAACTGAGTTGGCAACTGATATTCTGCTCAGCATTGGGGATATCAAATTTTATCTACACACTGTAAGAGAGTCAAATCGTCATTATTTAGATGTACAATGTGCTGTATATTGACTTATCATGTGGTAATAGAATAAAAATGGGGTCCTTGAGAAGTTTTATTATAAACCGCAAATTAAAAGTAAACTGTAGTCCCCAGTTTTAATTATCAATTGGAAATCATGAATTAAATAAAGCTTGTAAATCATCTGGATGGACCTTTACAAACCACACAATTCGGAGTTCCTTCCATCATAACTATGAAAACTAATTTGCTTTTGTAGAATCCTAATGTTATATAATTTGTTTTCAGTTAATGGATCAAGACAAAAACATATCAGTGGAAGTGGAGGGACATAATGAAATGAGTCCGCTCATGGAATTGCCATTTCATGGAGCTGATGAAGTGAAATTTGCAACCATGGGTGCGACAAAGAAGGTGAGGGTACCTAACTTTCATCCTCCTTCGGGTAAAAAGCAAGCTAATCAATCAAATACTTGGGATAATTTTTCGAAAATCATAGATGAGAAAACATAGAAAACAATTAAGGTGAAGTGCATTCATTGCGGGATTGATTATGCATATAATGTTGATCATGGAACCTTTACTATGTGGAAGCCCTTGAGAAAGTGCAAAAAGTATCCTCATGCAGATAAAAAACAAATGTTGTTTGCATCACATAACAAAGATGTGGCTGGCGAGGTAGGGGAAAATACTATGAGTGGTGGTAGTGTCTGAACGACATGGAAGTTTGATCAAGAACGTTATAGGCATATGCTTGCTCGAATGATTATTATTGATGAACAACCATTTTCCATGGTTGAGCGTGTTGGTTTTCGCGATTTTGTTATTGAATTGCAACCTCTTTTACATCATCTTTCACGATTTACGGTAGCAAGAGATTGTATGAACTTATATCTAAGTGAAATGACTTGTTTGAAAGCTTACTTTGGTAAGCTTAAATCTAGGATTGCACTCATAACGGATATATGGAGTTCCATTCAAAACTTGAACTATTTGTGTCTCACTGCACATTATATTGATGAAAATTGGCAGTTGCATTAAAGAATAATCACTTTTGTGGTGATGCATAGTCATAAGAGTATAGAGATTGAGAAAATGGTAGAGAAATGCATTTGTGACTGGGGAATATAAAAAAAGATGTCCACAATAAACGTGAATAATGTTAGTTCAAATGATGCACTGCTCATATACTTAACTTGATAGTAAGATATTGATTGAATGAGGTGCGTGATTCTATTACACGCATCCGAAATGTAGTTAGGTATGTGAGGAGTTTTCTAGCGAGAGCTAAGACATTCAAATCTTGCATTGAGAGTGAGAGGATTGCATATAAGGGTTTGGTCTGTCTTGATATTGCCCCTAGATGGAATTTCACTTACATGATGTTAGAGACTGCCATAAAGTTCAAGAAAGCTTTTCAAAAAATGGAAGAAGATTTATTTTTTTTTTAAGGGAAATTGACAATGATTCTCCTCAAGATGAAGATTGGGAAATGCCATTATTCTTTCTAAATTTTTGAGACGGTTTTATGATGCAACAAAAAGGATGTTGGGTAGTTTATATGTTATTTCAAATGATTATTTTGAGCGGATAGTTATGTTGTATAAATATTTGAATAATGCGGCGAATTCTTTAGACTCAAAGCTTCAAGTTATGGGTTTAAAAATGAAAGAGAAATTTGACAAGTACTATGGGAGTTTATATAAAGTTAATATGATGGCATTGATTGTGGTTGCATTGAATCCTACAAAAAAGTTGAATTATGTAAAGTTCTGTTTTGAACAAATTTATTATGATGAAGTGAAAATTGATGAGATTCAAGATAAAGTGAAGTTCGCCTTGGAGAATTTGTATAAATCTTATGAGCAATCTTTTGTTGGCTCTTCTAGTAAAGAAAAATTTAGTGGTTCAAGTGTGAATAATAGTAGTAGTGCTTCCAATGCCGATATTGATGACAATGAGTGTGAAATCCATGCTTTGCACAAAAGCTTTCTCCACACGAAGAAAAAAGTGTTGGATGAAAACAAATTTGAGCTTGATCGGTATCTTGAAGCTAAAAGTGAAGATATCCTTATTCTTGATCTTTTGATGTGGTGGAAGAGTACTAGGTCAAAGTATAAAATTTTATCTTTGATGGCTCGAGATGTTTTGTTTATTCCTATGACTACCATTGCTTCAGGGTCGATTTTTAATATATTGGGACATGTACTTGATGGCTTTCGAAGTCCTTTGACTTCTAGAGTGGTGGAGGGTTTGATTTGTACTCAAGATTAGTTGAGAGGTGTTCACGTACCGATTAATGTTGAAGAGTGTATTGACAACACGGAAAAGTTTGAAGCGGGTAAGTCATATATATTTCTTTCTATTTTGTAATTCATTTGCATAACTATGTATTACGTGAATGCCTTATTTAATCTTTTTATTTTTAAGATTTGGATTGTCTTACCGAGGACATTATCATTGGGAAATAAGCTTTATTTTGTGGAAACTCAGATTTTGTAAGTAAATAGACTTGATTAAATCATAACTTTTGCATATGTCTTTAAAGCATGATTTCTTGTTGATTTTTCTTTATATATGAATTTTAGGTTTTTGCCAGAGATTTTGTACCATGTGGATTGACTCGCCTGATTTCACTTTTGGAGGAGTTATGCTTGCGCCAAAGATTTTTTGACCATTTTAGACAAATAAAAAGCTTTTATATGTAGTATTGTTGCTGATGACGAATAAAGGGAAGAGGTTCAAAGGATTCTACGAGAATGCGAGGCCGAAGAAGGAGAAGAAGATCAAGCGCATCAAGGACAAGGTTGAGGTCCCTAGGTCCACTCCTTGGCCTCTTTCTTTCAAGCTCATTTGAAATTCATCTCGCTCTCACTCTCTCGTGCTCTCTTCTTCTCCAGTTTCGTTCATTTGTGTAGTTGTAGCTGTACTTCTGATTTACCGATTGGCAATGGAATATGGAAGCTATTTGTGTAAATCGTCGATGGATTTTCGGTTGGGATTCACTTTGTATTTCGGTTTTGAGATTAGAGAAGTTCTATTTTCTTTGAGATTGATTGTTCTACTGGTTTGAAAGTGTGCATGGTGATACCTAGGAACTTTTGGATAAGAATGAGAGTCATTAGCATTTTGATTGATAGTGTTTTTAATCGCTAGTCCTCGCAGTTTGCTGAAAGTGAGTGATTTGATTGTTGATGATTGGAAAAATTGGAGAATAAGTTTATCTTTGGTGCAAAGCGAGGATAAGGGACACAGGTTAGCTCATTGCTATGCAAATATGGTGTAACGCAATTAGAGGATATTCGTTAAGTATGTGGTTTTGATTAGCTTTGGGTCTGAGTTGTTAAGAAATCGAGGAACCTAACATGCCAAGAAAGGAGAGAACTTGTTTTCAAGAAATTGATATGTGAGGTTGATGTACAACAACATTTATATGAAATGACAATTTGTGTATAGCTAATCCATCAGTGACCACTAGGCTCATTAGGGGGATAGAGATCATAGCCATCCTAAAATTTTCATCATTAACACGGTAGATTATGTTGCTGACAAAACTCAGGTCTTTTTACAAGCACATTGATCGTCATTAGTGCTTCTGCTAGTGAGAGTTGATTGTAATCCAATTAGATTGTAGAAAGGAGATATTTGGCATCGCTGTTGTCATCATCATGGATGGCTCTACAATTTCTGTATTGTGACCTACTTGGCAAATCCAGGGTTAGCTCCACAAGGTCTAGTGCAGTAATAAAATAAATCAGGTCGAAGATAACAGTCCTGCTGAAATTGTTAGAGCATGAAGAATTATGTTGTTTTCTCGTGTATTAATATAAAATTCAAAGTCATATAGGATGGACAATTGCAAAACAAGTTTCAATATAAACAGGGTCAACCTCGGAACTGGACAAAAAAAAAAAAGGATGGGTCGGATACAGGGCCCAAAAAAGGGGAACCGATTATAACAAGGTCGGGTATAGGGGCCAGGTCTGGAACCTACCCATCCTGCACCCAATCACCCCTTATTGACCACACTCATGACATAATTACCCGGTTTATATAAAAGCCCCTTTAAGAAAGAACTCGAGGCCACATGAAAATTTATAGCAAATCCATGTTAGTTTTCATTATGATCCTTTAGCATAAAAATTAGAGATTAAATTTTGAATTTCAATTTTTTTTCTTTGCGATTTAGAGTTTACAATTCTAAGTTTGTAGTCTCAAAATTTAGTGGGGCCAAAAGTCCACAAAAATAATAGGGTAAAATATACACTGTGCATCAGAATTTGTTGGTAAATAGCAATATAAGTAAAATAAATAAATAAATAAAAATTGCGGGGTCGACTTACCCCAGCAGATAGAATGGCGCTCCGTTCCGTGCTGGTAATTTTGTCGGTCGGGGTTGTCCTTTGAGGTTGTCTCCAGGTGACCACAAATTACGGTACGGTGTAAAAAATTCTAATCTTTTTCAGTATACTACGCAATTAATGTTGCCTAACTGAGAGAATATTGGAAATTCTTATGAAGGGGAGCTAACATTAACTTTATAATAGTTTAGTTTGTGATAATATGTTATTATTAATTAAATAAAATATATGTGAAGATGCTTGATAGCCCGAACTCCATAATGTGAAACAAATTATATTGGGCTTAGCGCACTGTTCGGTAACAAAAAAGTTGGGTGGTTAGTATAAGGTAGTTTTTTAATAGTTACTTGTGGAGCACTCTTTCACTTCCTATTCTCAACACTTGTCGTTATCCATAAAGACTGTCTGAGGGGGGAGAAGCAGACGAAAACCTAATCCCAAATGCTAGTGTGGTATCATCCTTACCGGTCGATTCAGAGATGTTAATTGGCAAATTAGGGGTGTGATTTTGATGTTTTCACCGAAACGGAATGTGAAATACCTTTTAGAATATGGATAGGTCAATGTAAATCAACAAAAGTTGCGAGGGTGTTTTGTTAATTTTAGACAATAAATAACAAGGAATTTAAAGTGCACTGAAAACAATTGTTACCAACGATTTGAATAGCAGAAAAGTAAATATAAAAATAAACTTGCAAAAGAATGTTGATTTATGTGATTGATTTAGGGTATTTACAAATGATATAGTGTGAGTATTGTAACCCATAATTGATGGCTACTAAGAAATTTTACATGATCTACATGGCTCCCACCGATTAGCAACAACCACCCACGAATTATTATATCCAAGATTGTCAACTTCACTACTCGATAGTTATATCGACTCTACTATTCAACGTTTACATTAGTACTCTATTGCTCAAGGGCTTCTATTGACCAAACTGTCAACTACAACACTTGGACTTTTTTTTTTGGTGTCAACAGTGTGTATATATCTTAAATTTTATATACGGAACTAGATTGTTGAATTCTTTTATACCAATTTCTTGTTCCATTTCAATATTTGTGTATTGTGCTACGTTTAAGAGAAAAAAAATGTCCTCTTTAATATACATGAAATAGAACCGAAACTAGCACAATTTACAGAATGGCCAAGAAAGAAGGTCGATGCGAAGGTGATCAGTGAAGAGGTTTCCATTGTGCTAGTATGGAGCTAGCCGGGGACTTATCTTTCTTACATGCCCTTTCTTCTTTTCTTTTTTCTTGCTAGAACTTCTTATATGTCATCTTGAGTTTTCTCGTTCACAAAACTGAAGACCAATCGAATCACTACTGATACATAGGCTACTAAACATGGTAACTCAGCGAAACACGTGGAATCTTGTTTAAAAAATAAATAAATCGTGCACTTACATAAATGAAGAAGCCATGAATGTTCACGTCAGGGAGGACTTGAAGTCGATGGGATATCAAGAAACTCACCTACTTTGATAAATGATAAACTCAACCGAGGACCGGGGGACCATCTCTGCTTGTTTCAAATCTCGAAGCCCCAGTTCCCAACCTGCACAATTAAAAATTACACCGTCTAAAGCTTTCCTGGTCTTACGTTCCTGATTGAAGTATTCTAAACATAACATTTTAAAAAAGAAAACTTCACGTCTTCCGACCATCTGCCTTCATTTTTCTCTTGCTCTTTCCTTTGTATAATTTGTCTTGTCTCCGACTTGTCGTAGCTTCTCGAGAAGTAATAGGTTACAAGAGGGTGCTGTCATCTGTCGTGTGAGTACAGGCTACCCTGCTTGAAAGGAACAAATAGAAGAAAAAATTGAGGAGAAACTAGGGAGAAGAGAAGAACGAGAAGAAAGTTGAGCTCTTTTTGTACTGTCAGAAGATCTCGGGGAGCTCCTTTCATTGGGTCGAAACCCACAAAGAGACCCATAAAATTCGCTCATTGAGTGTAAAGTTCTCAAAAGGAGAAACAAAAGGAAGGAAGAACAGTCTTGTCTGGTTGCTCTCCTTCCATGGAAGTGGAACTGGTTCTTTTCTTGTTCTTTCTTCTTGCTCTGGTTGTTAAAGGCTCTGATGACAGTGTTCTCTCTCCAAAGGGTGTCAACTATGAAGGTCGTCTTCTCAAGAAAAAAATGTTTCCTTAGCGTTATCTTGCGTTTTCAGGGATTGAATGAGTTTGGATTTGGATTTTTCTTTTTCCTTTAACTCAAAGATGTTTGTGAATGTGCTTTTGTGCAATTTTTACATGTTTTAGTTGCCGCGTTGATGTCGGTGAAGAGCAAAATGATGGACGAGCAGCACGTTTTGGAAGGTTGGGACATTAATTCTGTGGATCCGTGCACCTGGAACATGGTTGCTTGCTCTCCTGATGGCTTTGTCAATTCTCTGTAAGTAATGCCCCTCATATCATCTTCCTAGACTTTCCTTTTTGTTTTCTTTTTTAATCTCTTTAACATCGTTTGAATTCATAGTTTTGCTGATTTTGTCTGCTATTTTCAGCGTAATGGGCAGCGTTGGACTATCAGGAATGCTTTCACCGAGCATTGGAAACTTGAGTCACTTGAGGACATTGTAAGCTTTTCAGCATCCTCCACCTTTTTGTTTCACTTGTTTTAGATTATCTGCTTTTTCTGCAAAGAGAAATGCTGTTTTTAAAAAAGTTTACTTTATTTTATTGTTAGGTGATGGCTTGATCGTTTAAAACTGAGCATTTTATCTGTGATTCAAGTAGCTTGTGTCTTTAGTGTTTGTGCAAGTCATTGACTAGTTGGAGGGTGTCAAGTAGGACATCAATTATATCGATCTAAGTTTCATATCTTCTGTACATTGCTAGTGGATAAGTTGATCTTCATGCCATCATAGTACAATGCAATAAGTCTACTAGCATTTTTGCAATTAACTCTAGTGTTGCCTGTATGTATAGAAGATTGACACTTGATGATGTGTTGATGTCACTTGCTAAATTCAATCTTTTTTTGCTAGATGTGGACGGAAGATATTACCATTTGATTCTGTAGTGACTCACTAATCTTGGGCGTTAATTGACATGATCCGGAATAGCTTTTAGAAAGAGCCATTTCATTATCACAAGTGTTTTTACGGATTTCAGGCATCAAGTTTCAATTGTAGATTCTAAGTTTTTGTCTTTATCGAAGATTATTGCAGAACAATCAACTATCTGGTCCAATCCCAGCTGAGATAGGAAAGCTTTCGGAACTTCAGACTCTTGATCTTTCAGGAAACCGATTTTCCGGGGACATCCCAAGTTCACTAGGATTCCTATTTCATCTGACTTATTTGTGAGTATTGCTTTGCTGATACCCTTTTTTCCTTCTCCTCTATTATTTGCATTGTATGTGTCAATGCCGGGCCCTCTAAACCTTCTCCATATTAAGTTGTTTAGGCGGCTGAGTAGCAACAAGTTAACAGGGCAGATACCTAGCGCGGTGGCAAATCTCTCAGATCTTTCATTCTTGTATGTGTTCCGTTCCATTCTATTGGTTTCTCATCAAGTTAAGTCTTTTATATCTGTGATTACACTTATAAATCGAATTAAGCAGGGATTTATCTTTCAATAATCTTAGTGGTCCAACTCCAAAAATACTTGCAAAGGGCTACAGGTGAGCACCATCTAACAACATATCTTATTATTAAGCTGCATGCTTCTTTTCCTGTCAGTGCATGATATATTTATGGAGCTGTGATTTTCTCTATCTGACAAATGAGTTAAGATGTATCAACTAAATTTGACAGAAAACAAAAGAAAATGTTGGTTATCCATGGACACTTCGTTTCTCGGGGTCAAGTGTAGTGAAGTAAGAGCAAATCATAGGATGTACATATTAATCATATGGAAATTGTATGATGCATCTGTCTATTGGAATGCTACAAGAATTTTTACAATGTTCATTTAACTACATCTTGATGTCCCAACTACTGTTTTGGTTTGTCAAATAAGGTGTTGACTGGCCTTAGACTTCAAACTCTTGCTATGCTTTACCATCATATGATCAAATAAATTTCAAGATACATGTGCTGGTCTGTACATTTAACACTCCATGGTATTTCTCGTAGTGTTTCAGGAAACAGCTTCCTCTGCACTTCAAAAGCTTGCACAGGCCTCTGGAAACCAATGAACGGTAATGAAGTCAGTCAACTTCTTTTGTATAATAAATATTCACAAGAATGCAAGCGGAGTTCATATACTATTTTGGAGCAGGAACAGCTGCAGCATCTTCACCTCAGAGGACAGATGGTCATAACAGATGGGTTCTTTCTGTAGCCACTGGTATCAGTTGTACGTTCGTGGTTTCGGTTATGCTGCTCATTTGCTGGGTACATTGGTACAGATCACGTTTTCTCTTCGGCTCATATGGTACTTCCTAGACACAGTTCTGGGTTTTGCTTTCATCTTACACAATCCTTCTTTCTAATGACTTGGGAGCCTTTTCCATCATGTGAATTCGCAGTACAGCAGGATTATGAATTTGAGATAGGCCAATTGAAGAGGTTCACTTTCCGTGAGTTGCAAACAGCAACTGGAAACTTTAGCCCCAAAAACATCCTTGGTCAAGGTGGATATGGAGTAGTCTATAAAGGATGTCTTCCCAATGGTACATTGGTGGCAGTCAAACGGCTGAAGGACCCAAACTATACTGGTGAAGTGCAGTTCCAAACTGAAGTTGAGATGATTGGCCTAGCTGTGCACCGAAACCTCTTAAGACTCTATGGCTTTTGTTTGACGCCAGAAGAGAGAATGCTTGTCTATCCTTACATGCCAAATGGAAGCGTGGCTGACCGATTGAGAGGTTTGATTCCCCTTTTTTGTAAGCTTGCCCCTCTGCTTGCCAATTGTCGCGTTCTTGATCCTTTCTTTGTCTTCATTTGTTCTTTTGAAATCAGGAGATTAGATGCTGGACGGTTGCTCATGGCAATCGATTGTGCTTGCGTATTTTATCTTTGCAAAAAATTGGTAATCAATGTTAACGTCTCACCTTCAGAATTATGTAGACTCAATCACAGGGAAACTTGCTTATCACAAGCTTTTACTGTTGAATTGTTACATGGAAATTTACTTACCTTTTAATCATCTGTGCTTAGACTCCCCTAAGCCCTAATACGACTATGTGATGGGATTTTCATCTTCTCATGAGATACCAGTTTCATCACTTGTGGCATTAACCCTGAATAATTTATCTGGAAGAAACTCATTCTGATATTTTGAGATGGGAAGGTGTATAGATATGACGCTACAGTAATTGAAGCAAATGTGCATCTTTAGCGATAGATTGAGGACTTCAGAGTCACTTAACAAAATTAAGTATTGCAGAATATTATACGGAGCAGACTTCTTGTGTGTCAAATAAATGATTCTTTTATCTTTGAACAATGGCTTACTATGCCGTCTCTTATCATGACCCGTGAGCTTTTGGATTCATCTTATATTTTGCCCTGCCCAGTCTCATTTGTAAAACAGAACATGATTGTCTTATTATCTTACTCTGACATTCTTGAGTGCCTTAAATCTCTCCTACAGAGACTTCTCGTGAAAGGCCATCTTTGGACTGGAAGAGAAGAATGTGTATCGCCCTTGGCACTGCGCGTGGACTTCTGTATTTGCATGAACAATGCAATCCTAGAATAATTCACCGGGATGTGAAGGCAGCGAACATCCTTCTTGATGAAAGTTTTGAAGCCATAGTTGGTGATTTTGGTCTAGCTAAATTGCTAGATAGGAGGGAGTCTCATGTGACTACTGCAGTACGTGGTACCGTGGGACACATCGCCCCAGAGTATCTCTCAACTGGACAGTCCTCGGAGAAAACTGATGTCTTTGGATTCGGGATACTGCTTTTGGAACTTATAACTGGGCAAAAGGCACTAGATGCTGGAAATGGTCAGGTTCAGAAAGGAATGATTCTTGACTGGGTTAGTACTTACTAATACTGAGCTAAGGAATGTCAAGTTATGGTCTATTTCTATAGTTAATGAATGATACGAACAATTTTCTCTCATGCGTCATTCGTTTATCATTTTCTGTTTAGGGCATAAATTTGTTGGACCATATATGCTTAATGCATCTTTGTTTGAGCCTGATTATTGTGGTTAAGTATTTGAACTCAGTACATTAAGTTGATTGAATGAACAAACGGACCTCATCCCCTAACCCATATCTGAGGCCTACTTTTTTCTTTAATGAATGAAGAACTTTTCAAATCCTTTTTTTTTTTTTTATATATGAGTGCACATTGCTGATTATTTCCCATTTTCTCTTCTAATTTGTTGTCTGGCTTTAACATCATCAGAAGAGCTTGGAGCAGTGATGTATTGTGATCAATGAACGTAATATATCATTTTCTCTATGCATTATAGAAGGTTTTCTGTGGCATATACTGTTTGGACTGATTATGATTGTTCTGATTACAGTCTGCTTTAGGAATACAGAGTTTGATCAATTTTGCTTGTACCCTAAGTAACATGTTGAATATCATATCCAATTTGCCAGGTGCGAACCTTGCATGAAGAAAAGAGGCTTGAAGTCCTGGTAGATAGGGACCTGAGAGGGTGTTTCGACGCGCCGGAGCTAGAGAAGGTGGTAGAACTGGCCCTGCAGTGTACTCAGTCGAACCCAAACCTTCGGCCAAAGATGTCTGCTGCTTTGAATATCCTGGAAGGTCTTGGACAAGTGGAAAACATGGAGGATTCACATGGTGGGAACAACAACCTAGGAGAAAACAGAGAATGTAGCTTCTCTAGGAACTACAGCGACATCCGCGACGAGTCATCTTTCATAATTGAAGCCATGGAGCTCTCTGGACCCAGATGATGAGGTTTTTTTTGCTCAACGCCTGCACCAGATGCTACTGTATATAATATGAACATCCGATATCTGAACTTACAACATATCAGAAAGGATTTTCGGGAGCAAGTCTTTCAAGAGGTTCAGAACGCAGCTTGCCAAAGAATTTTGTCCTATGGACTTACCCTAATATTCCAAATAGATGATGATCATATCAGATCTAATACACAGAAGAACATATGTACGCTTTTTTTTTCCTGACTAATCCACTGTTTTTTATTGACAGAGTCAGGATATTTTAGCCCTCAATTGCATCCGAACGTGGTCATTTCCTGTAGTGTAGGTGCTGATTCGATACTAGATAACTTTCCCATTCGAATGTTCGGTCCATGATAGCTTGTAATCAGCAAGAGAGAGTCCATGCCACGGTCTAGTTAAGCTATGTTGCCAGTACTGCATTAGGGGATCGCGATAATACATTACTTTCTCGTGACCTTATTCGAGACGGAATCCCACGTTAAGCCGTCAGCCTTCAGGAGATGCAGAGTCTTGGTCAATTCATCAATTTGCTTGACCGATTGATCCGTGTTAGGGCTTTTCTAGTTGCTTCAGGTTGAAGAATTTCTAGTTTTGGCCTACAGAGATTATAAGTGGTGCTTTTTTCCTCAAAATGTTATTTCAGGAAGCAATACCCAGCCATATATATGGTTTTCAGATGTCACGTAAAATGATATTATGTGAAGGGAAATTGAAATAAATGGTCATTGAAATTTGGTTTAATTTGCAATGTTGTTTATAAATTTTATATTGGTTAAATGTGATTTTTAAATTTTGATCCAATGTGCAATGTTGTCTTTAAACTTTTAATTTATTTAATATATCTTTGAACTTTGGTACAATGTCAAATGTGGTCTCTGAACTTTAAAATATTAATGAAAATATATCAATAATTCATGGATTATATTAAACAAATTAAAAATTTATAAACGATATTGTATATTTGATCAAAATTCAGAAATCAAATAGCACAAATTAAATGTTCAGAAACAACATACAAATTATTTGCGCTATTGTCGCCATAGGAGTGTGATATCAATATTATTAGGGGATAGAATCTGATTTGGGCCCTCTAATTATACTACTCTTTCAATTCGACCCTTCAGCTTCTTTTCGTCCAATTTCGAAACCTCTAATTGGCTTGATATTCGCAATCGAAACAGTGCCACCCGTTTTGTCGCCTTCGTTTTATTCCCTTTTTTGGCTCCTTCTGAGGCACCTATTTTTCTTTTTCTTTTCAATTTGGTCAAAGTTTTGGTTTGGCTCAGTGCGTTGTGCCCTTCATTATCTCATAAACATTCTTGCGGTGCAAAAGGAAAAGCATAATCATTTACCAACTTTCTCCTATTTTTGCACTTTTCATGTTCCATTTTCAGAATCTAAAATTCATATCCAAAGGTTAGGGATCAAAATAGTATAAGCACCAAAACTTTCGCCGGACATTGAATGTCGTAACTGTTTTTTTTTTTTTTTCATTTGACAGTCGTTGGCAATTTGTGTGGTCAGAAAATCCGACATGGCATTAATTTAATATAATCCGTCTAATATAGCTTGCTAACAAAATCAATCAGCGAAACAGCATAAAAACCATGTCGTTCGACTCATTTATCTATCCCATATTAACAAATCGGGGCAAAATTAGAATTGTGTCAAAACCCTAACCCCAATTTCTCAATTTGGGGAAAGCGGGAGCTGACATGGTGTAGATTGCGAGTAGGATACAATCCAGCCAAGCAACGTTTCACACCATTTCTCTATCTTCTTCTCCGGCTGAGCTCGGAGGAGAAAACGCTCCGAGGATTAGGGTTTCTTTTTTAACATCAATTTGGCGAAATTTTTTCTAAAAAAGCTATGTCATAATATAATTCAATTTAAAAAGCTACATAGGATGAATTGTTGGGATTAGCACTTAATAGAACGGTTTTTCATCGATATAGCATAAAATCATCAAAAAGAAAAGTTATAACACTTAGGTGAGTAGTATACAAAAATTACTGCACTTATAATGTCTTTATCCTTGAAAAGTTGCAAAAATTAAAAGGAATTGGAGCTCATGTCTTGATTGGGAGCGAGCACAAGGAACTGCCCATATTGGATCAAATTGGGCCATTCCCGAAGTGTTAGTTTGGTTCTTGGTTCCATAAAATTGAAGCCGGTGATTTTCGGTCCGGTTTCTGATTCTAAGTGTGGGATTGCCCACTCGAATCACCCAGACACAACCAATTAATTTTTTTTTTAATTTCTTAAAAATCTTTAAAGAAACTCTAATCCTAATTCACAATCACGCTTGCTCTTTCCCTGTTCCTTCTCACGCTCACTCTTTTCCTCTCGAGTCTCTCGACTCTCACGCCTCTTTCATAATCACAAACCCTAATTGCTCTTTTTTGCCTCTCAGGCTTCTCTCCCTCGACCGTTACTCACAACTTGCGTCTCTCTCGGTCACTTTCTCGCTCGACTCTCAAACAGCGCCACTTTACTTTGCTTGAGTTACGTCCCTCTCATCTCGAGTCACGACTCTCGCCTCCCTCTCTTGCTCGATTTTTTGCATCTCATCAAAGTAATATCCAATGCTCTAATTTTTTTTTCTTTTTCCATACAAAATACAAGTTATAGGCCAAGTTGGGAGATTTATAGTTTAGGATTTTGCTTACAATGGTGGGAGTGTTTATGGTTTTTCAAAACTCCTTAAACAAGAAGATGTTATATGTTCCATTAGATCACTCGGGAATCGAACCGATTGATCCAGTCTTAAGACCAGATGGTCAGGTTCTTGATTGCAAAAAATACGAAATCATTTTCTGTGGCCCGGTTATTGATTCCTGAGTAGAAACTGGACTGTTTAGGAATCGATCACCTCAATTGGGACTCAATATCTTGAGATGGTAAACTATCAAATATGGTACAGTGTGGTTTGTCATGATCAATTTATAGACTTTAATGGAAAAATTAGTTTTCCTGCTTCACATCAAATCACTAGACACGTTCCGAGCATATTGTTAAGGCAGAGTGGACCGCGGTCCCCTACATTTGACCAATTCGAATAAGTTAACGCAATTTTTCTCCGACAAAGAGGAGCGGCGCCAACTAGGCACGAAATTAAAAATATAATTAGGTGATCTTGGAGATTTCTTTAAAATATGTGAGCTTGTTGTCACCGCCATATCTCTACAGTGGCTAACAAAATAATCACTTTCAATGCTCTGAATTTAGCAAATATTTACCCATCATCACCGTAAGGAGGAAGGCAAGAAAATAATATTGAAAATCAACATTTCACGATTCATTCAACGACCACTTCCGTACTTTTACTTTGCAAAACATTTTGTACCCGTAACCATAGTCGCCCTCGAGCCCCCACCCCTACCACAGTCATTGTCACTGGACACCGCGATGGCTCGTGACCTCGGCTGGAGGTCGTGAGCCGACATGGTCGACATCGATTGAGGTGGTCCATGGCTTGAGAGGAGCTCGGCTGATCAAGAGAGATCTCCAAGCAGTTTTTTATAGAGGGAGGAAGGCGAGGGCCTCGAGGTTGGGATCGGGCCATGGCCGGCCAGGTAGCGTCGGACATGGCAGCCAGCGGGAGACACCGGCGTCATCTGAGGGGGGCGGCAGTAGTCGTAAATGCCGATTTTGAAAATAAAGACAACAATAACTGATCTGTAGGTGCAAAGTGGTACTTGGAATCGAAGCTCAAGGTGCAAAGCTGCATGGTCAAAAGTAGAGCCAAAAAGATTTCCGACCAACCCGTTAGCAGAATGTAAGATCAAGTCCTCGCCTGGACTCCTGTACAGATCCATGCACATCTTGGTGCAACATTTGCAAGGGAAATGGCCGCTACGATGGATCGAAAAACGAAGTGTAGTCATTCGACACCGCAGGATCGAGATCAAACGGCGAGCAATCGGAGTTGCTATCAGCTACGGCTACCACTCTTCCTCAAGCCGATTGCAAATTCTCAACCTCGTACGAACACCCTTTTAAACTCTTTGCCAAGGCTAGTCAGATCGATGAACTAGTGCTACTCACCAACTTCCATCGCGCGAGAACTCGCACATACAGTACCCACGCACGTTGAAATACAGTAAGAGGCAGAGAGCAACGAGTAAAAAGCAAGCTACCAAAGCGATCTTTCCCAACCCGAATCAGCTCAAGATCAATCACTTTGCGCAAGAAGACATCGAGAGCTTGTTAGATACGAAATCGATTGCTTCTTGCTCGGCAAATAAGGAAACTATGTAGTCAATGAGATGCTAATTAGGGAACAATAAGGTAGATACATTGGTGTCATACAAGCCTGTAAATTCGACTAATCAGAGCAATGATTACAACAAATGAAACTAGCTACTTTTTCCTACATCTTGAATAGGATGTTTTGTCACTGTGTCAATGAAATGCTAATTAGGGAACATAAGAAGGTACAGTGGTGTCATAGATGCCCCTAATCCTACTAATCCAAGCAATGTTTTCAAATGCAACGAGCTACTTTTCACTCCATCTTGAATAGGATGTTTGGTCACCATCTCAAAGACACAAACTTATGTTTGGATCTCTTGCATCATCTTTTTTTTTTTTTTTCTGAGAAAGACCAAAAGCCCAGCTCTCGAAATTTCCAGGGGGGAAAGCTCGAATGCTACGGCGCTCTCCTCGTGCATGCATCGACACTTAATTGAGCCTCCAATTCTTGTAGATGGAAATAGGTCATATCTAATCTAGTTTACCCAAATGAACAGAGGACTAAAAATTAAATCTTGCAACTTTCAAGCTCAAACGGTGATAGCATTTTCAACATTGCATATACATGCAAAACAACCACCTTTATGAGTTATATAACACACAATAACCCAAACCAACATGGGAAATAATTAATGAAAAAATTCACCCTCTGCAATTCAATTCTCTCTCGCCAATCTAGTGTTATCCCCCCCCCTCCTCTGCCATTGAACCCTCTTCTTCACGAGCACCCTTTTGTATATGACGAATCAAACAATTAAAATCAACACTAACTTGCCAAATTTCTCCCCCATCTACTTCTATAATTTCCTAATTTAGCAGCAATGAGTTCTGGTATATGCATCATTTACAGCATCTAGATAGGAGAACCAGGAACACAATAAGGAACACGATGGAGGAAAGCGCGATCGCAAAGCCGAGAACAACCTTATTTGGCCCGTGGTGGTGGCTGCTCTTGCCGGAATCGCTGCTGTCACTGTCGCTGTAGTCCGACGTGCCGCTGTCGTCCGCCGACGAATCCCCCTTTGCGGGCGGAGGCGACAGCGGGAGCCCGTGCTTGTCGCAAGGCGCGATCCCAAGCTTCACTTTCGACGACATGACGGTGTGGTTGTAGCACAGGTTGCTGTTCTCCCCAATCTTGAAGACCACTAGTTTCTTGATGAAGGACTCATTGAAAGGCATGATCCCATGGAAGTTGTTCTTCTCAAGATTCAAGTACTTGAGGTTTTTCATCTCGGTGAAGAACCTGGGGATGGTCCCGTTGAGCTGGTTCGAGCTCAGATCGACGTGGATGAGGCCCGGGATTGCCGACATCGACTCCGGGACGCTGCCGGAGATCGAATTGGACCCCAAAGACAGGTTCTTGAGCGAGATCAGGTTGCCGATCTCGGCGGGCATCTCTCCGGTGAGCGCATTGGAGGAGAGATTCAGCAATTGGAGGTTTTCCAGCAAGGTAATGGAGGAGGGTATGGGCCCCTTGAGCTGATTACCGGACAGATCGATGTGGGTGATGTTGAGGTCCCAGTGGCGGGGGAGATAGCCAGTGAAGTTGGCGCGGGAGATGGTGAGGGAGCGGAGGTTCTTGATGTTGCCGAGGATGACGTAGAGGCCGGAGGCGTTGACGGGGACGTCGGAGACGGCGAGGTCGGTGAGGTTCCTGAGGCGGGAGAGCCAGACGCCGGTGAGGTGGCGGAGGCTGTGGACGCAGGAGAAGGAGTGGAGGGAGGCGGCGAGCTCGGCGGGGAAGCGGACGGGGGCGACGGGGCAGTTGAGGAAGGCGAGGGACTGGAGGGTGGAGAGGGACTTGAGGGCGGTGAAGGAGAGCGAGACGTCTTCCCGGGAGCAGTTGGCGAGGCGGAGGGAGGTCAGGTGGCGGAAGGGCTTGCCGGCGTCGCAGGCGGTGGCGGCGGCGGCGGCGGCGGACAGCGGGGAGCAGGGGTCCTTGGGGAGGGGGATGTTGAGGGACTGCAGGGCTTGGAGCTGCTTCGGGTCGAGGCCGGAGGAGGAGGAGGAAGGGGCGGAGGGGTGGTCGGGGTTGATGGGGCGGCGGGGGAGGCGGAGGGGGAGGTGGCGGCGGCGGGGGCGGCGGCGGCGGCGGGCGGAGAGGTGGTGGGGGAGAGGCTGTGGTTGCGGGTGGGGGAGGGGGCGGCGGTGGGGGAAATGGCGTGTGGTGGAGAGACGGAGGAGTTGGCGGCGGCGGCGGCGGCGGCGGCGGAGAGGAGGAGGAGGAGGAGGAATGTGGCCGGAGGTGATGGTGGTTCCATGGTGAGCTAGAGAGAGAGAGAGAGAGGGAGCTTGGTTTAGTGAGAGAGTGAGGAGTGAAGTGAGAAGTGAGGACTTGAGGAGAGAGAAAGAGAGAAGGGAGCAAGATGACAGTTGGAACTTTGCAGGACAGATATGTCCCTAGTTGTTGGGCTCCAAATGACTGAAGTGCCCCTGGGCATGATTACCCATCCACTGCCACAGTAACTATAATATGAAAGGATCTAAGGGTCATTATTGAGGAGTTCTGACTAAACAAGTCAAACTAATAAGGACCGGTAAAAACTTGCACTTGACATTTGAGCTCTAATTGCTTCTCAAAAAGTTTGATGATCAAAGAAAAAAAACTTTTTAAGAAATTATTCACTTTTCATGATGAAGAATTCATTTTTCTAAATCTAAACATGCATGTTTTTTCAAGATCATTTTCAACAAATTGCATGAAATGTCCTAATCATTAATTCTTAGATAATTCTTTCACTTAAACAAACGCATCCTTAATAAATAACCATTTGAAATAAAAAAAAAAAGCACAGAAAGATTTTTACAATACGAGATCAATATTTATATTGTTTTTTTTCCCTACCCAATGTGAGTTTATATCAAAAACAAGAAAATATTATTTAGTATGAAAGCTGCCTCAATATTAAAAATTTCATTTATTATACGGATGGATACTTATAATATGACCAATCAATACATTGTTACAAATATCACAGCAATTGAATGAATTGATTTTAAATTTAACATCAAGAACTAATGTTGATCAATTATAGTTTCGGTCCAATTGTAATGCTAAATTAGAAAGTAGAAATTTTATATAAGGGCGTGTTTGTTTTGTTGAAAACTTCATATTAAAAGAAAAAATTTCCATGAAAATTATTTTCAAAGAAAATGGTTAGTTTTAATTTGTTTGATGGTTTAAGAAAAGAAAAATAATTCTCCTTCAATCTAAGCTTGTCACTTTTTAGCTCATGAAATTTTATTTTCATAAATCAATTAATTTTCATCATTGAAACACCAAAAAGTTAAAAAACTACTTTCCGAAAACAGTTTCCCTTTAAAGAAACATACCTTAAATTATGAAAAGTTGGATCAAACTGAGTTCTTCAGGCCTTAATGATCTTTAATATAACTTAAATGGATTTAGGATTTCTGGTCATGAGATGGATTTATAATTCCATTAACAAAATCTTTTTGGTTTGAGACGAATTTAGAACGTTATTTAACTAATGTAACCTTTTACATCTTAAAATGCTACGTCAATTACAATTTAATAGCTTGAAGAATAATCAAGATTTACCATGACTTACTTGGACTTCATTAAATTCAATGCGTCCACATTTTTCTTCCATCATTGCTTAAATTAATACATTCATTATCATTTATAAATGAGCAATCATATAATTTAACTAGATTTTAATTGACTTCTACATTCGACATTCATCGACTTTTTCTTTAATAATCTTATATCGTGTATTATATTTTTACCGGTCATTACTGTAACGTTGAAACATTCAATGTTAAATAATTAGAAAGACAAGGGTCGAATTGGAATTCAACAGACGACAAGCCCAGAATAAAAAAAAAAAAAGTGTGGTACTAAATAAAATAATCCAGTCCATCAACGTAGACAGTTGTCCTTTTTCTTATGTACATAAAAAGCGTCCATGTTAACTTTTTCTAATTGGTTTGCCAAAAAAAAAAAAAGCTTTATTGTATTTCTCGGACGTCCTTGACTTTATATAGATTGTTTGAAACTAAACACGGCAATGTTTTTTAATAAAAAATAACAGTTTAGTGTTCTAATAATAAGATCGGAAGGAAAACTTTGAGAGCACCAAAACAACAATTAGATAAATAAGTTCGCACATAAGAAAATGAAAAATATCAGTTCCATTGTTTAAACATTTCTGGGAAAAAAACTTGGGTAACTTAGTTAATTTTATAAAATAGGGTTAGTATCATTAATAAATTGAAAGTTGTATTCCCAAGACAAATGAATTTAAAAAAAAAATGATATTTGTTTCACCAAGGATTCAACCTAGTATCTTGTAATCTATTTGTCACAGATTAATTTTTATCTCAAATCATAAACTCGTAGTCATTATACATTAACATTAAACCATTTTTCATATCACAGAAAACTTAACCTAACCCAAATCTCCCATCCCTAAGCATCACTTCCAATATCTCGCAAAAAATGTATGTGTTGCAAGAAGTTTGACTTCAAGAATAAACAAAATTGACTTGGAAAATCCACACAAGTTGACACATTCGACGAAGGGTTGATTTGTGTCTTAAGTGTTGGTTCTTAGATTTTTTTTGTGAGACGAAAATTGATTTGAAGAAAAACACATTAGGAAGGTATTGGTCCAAATTTTTTTGCGAGACGAAAATTAGTCCGTGGCAAATTTTTCATGAGATACTAGTTTGTGATTTTCAAGTGTATTAACCGTATAAAGTATTTTTGTTAATTATTATTCACATAATATTAATAAAATAATAATTATTCACATAATATTAATAAAAACCAGATAAAATGTTTTCTTTTTGGCTCAAGCTGGACGTGCGTGGTTTCCAGCTAATTTCCACGCAACCTTTTTTTGGGTGCGGCCAAACTTATGAGCTATGATGATCCTCATCATTCTCGGGTAACATGGTCTATTTCCAAGGGAAAATGAACAGAAAAAAATCATCTCCCACGCGCTCGAGCACCGGAATTTGGAAACTCGCTACGAGACAATGGAAACTCACCGAATCGGACGGCTGTGAAACCGCGAAGATCAAGCGCGTGCAGTCGAAGCTCCTGTAGCGCGTGTGATTTAAAAATCATTTCTGAAAGGAAAATTGAATTTTTGAT
Organism: Eucalyptus leucophloia subsp. euroa; assembly: GCA_017140325.1. Taxonomy (NCBI): domain Eukaryota; kingdom Viridiplantae; phylum Streptophyta; class Magnoliopsida; order Myrtales; family Myrtaceae; genus Eucalyptus; species Eucalyptus leucophloia. Next base: position 33,951,042 of record CM029472.1, on the reverse strand, counting down.
AATTCCAATATATATTTTTATATACATGTCATTTTTTTGAAAAGTCTGAGACTGAAAATCGAATAAATTGCTTTTTTTTTTTTGTTAGAATCGAATAAATTGCTTGCACGATACATATCCTTCAGCTTTTCCCTCTCCCTACGTTTCCTGAGCCTCTTTTTTTTTTTTTTTTGAGGCATAGAAGACAAAAGATTCATTAAATAATAAAAAAGAGGAAGAAAAGGGGAAGGTATCATAATTTCTGAAAGAAATAAAGTAATTTCCCTTTTTATATTATTACTGTTCTCATCGCCACTTATTCTTTTTTGGGTTATTTAACAAGGGACTTCCCATTTTTAGGGCTTCTTCCGTTTGACTTCTCCAACTTCATATATTAATGCAATAGAGAAAGTATAATTATTACGGTAGTTGATGAAGATTGCTTAGTTGCTTTCCAAATTCGTGCTACCAACTCTTGTAGGTATTAACTCAATGCATGGTGGCTCGATTGATTACGACCATAAATATTTCGAATTCATTGTTGGGAAGTTATTCCCTCACTATTATTATAGTTTGATAATTCCATTTCTCAGTTTGTATGTCAATTTGCAAAGCGAATATCATGAAATCAAAGTTCCATATGTTTTGTGAAAAATGAATAATTTGAAAATTATTTTTCTAAAATTGATTGATTGTGTAGCTTGGAATTATTAGTCAAAGAATTTTTTTTTCATTATCAACAATTGTTCATGTCTAAACATATTCATAGACGATACAAGTATTTTCTGTTCATTTATTTTTTAAAAGCAACACAGGCTATCATTTTTAGGGAAAATGTTTTCTAAATTATTCATTTTCCTATGAAAAAGATGCATTTTAAAAAAGTAATTTGCATGTATGATGCTCCTTTTCGTACGTAACATTTATAGTTAGAGAAAGACAAGAGTTTCCTCTTCATGTTCTGTTCGAATGTTGCTATCAAAGGAGACGGTTGGAAAATCACACTCTACTGTATTGGAGGAGCTTCCAAAATTTTCTTTTAATATTCGGTAGAAAATGGGGAAATAAAAGGTATAATCTTGTTCATCCAAATTCAAAATTGAACAATACGGTAGTCATGTTTTCATTCCATACATTATCTAATAATATTTCATGTTTTTTTATTTTTTTAAATATCTTCATTGATTTTTTGAGTAAACAAGTGTTAAAGACAATTTCTCGCTCACTTTTGCGTGTATAATTACCTAAAATTCATCATGTTTTTCTAGAGGGACAATACCATTAAAAGTCCTGAACTAATACCCCATGATATATTTACTCAAAAATAATTTTCGTCTTGCAAAAGATCGGAACTTATACCCATGATCCAAATTTATTTTTCATTAACAATCCATTCAATGTTCCGATAAAGTTTATACATGTCAAAAAAGCTTGTGGATAACCCAATATTATTATCCACATGCATTCCATTCAATATCCTGATAAAGTTTATATGTGTTTAAAAAAAGTCATGAATTTTCCCTCTTGAATCTATTATTTTTCACATCATATCTGACTTATAGTCATTTGTCATATGTGTCGACGCATATGTATTTTCAACAAAATGTTGGACGGAACATTAATAACGGATAGGTTTAGATTCAAGGTATATTGAATTGGGTTTTCTTGTGAAGTGAGAATTAATTTAATATAATCATGTCATCGGGTACTATTTCAATATATTTTTTGGTCAACGCAAAATTATAAGAGGTTTTCTTACTCCAAAAAAGTCAAGTTTCTCAAACTTTGAAAATACATCCATCCAATACGGAGACCTCAAAAGATGAGACTTCTTATTGATCACCTATTGAAAAGTTGCTTCGCGGTAAGATCGTCTCACTTCAATGGAAATGATCATGTTCTAAACAAGAAGATTTGTGTAGAACCGAACCTATGTGGCACCATCAAATTGGACCAATTAGACCGAAAAATCAATGCAAATCAAAAGCGTCTAGGAGGGATTGATGTTTACAACGTGTTGATTATGTCCTCAGATTGCTCCAATCCTACCAGCAGAAACCCTCCAGCAAAAACTCCGTTCTCTTGGTGCAGATCACTCTGCATACCCAAGCTGCGATCACCGTAGATAACCCATGTATCTACTGGCTCCGTCGAAGATTTTAAAATCATTTCTGAAAGGAAAATTGAATTTTTGATACTTGCAATATATATTTATATATACATGGCAATCTTTTGAAAAGTCTGAAACCGAAAATCGAATAAATTGCTCGCACGATACAGATCCTTCAGCTTTTCCCTCTCCCTACGTTTCCCGAGCCTCTTTTTTTTTTTTTTTTTGAGACATAGAAGGCAAAAAATTCACTAAATAATAAAAGAGGAAAAGAAGGGGAAAGTATCACAATTTCTGAAAGAAATAAAGTAATTTCCCTTTTTTTATTATTACTGTTCTCATCGCCACTTTTTCTTTTTTGGGTTATTTAACAAGGGAGTTCCCATTTTTAGGGCTTCTTCCGTTTGACTTCTCCAACTCCATATATGAATGCAAAAGAGCAAGCATAATTATTACGGTGGTTGATGAAGATTACTTAGTTGCTTTCCCAATTTGTGCTACCAACTCTTGTAGGTACTGACTCAATGCATGGTGGCTCGATTGATTACGATCATAAATATTTCAAATTTATCAAAGGGAAGTTTTTTTTTTTTTTTGATAATCCACCGGGGCCGCCTTTAGCTTACGTTAATTGATAACCCATGGCTCGTACAATGCATGGTACACTTTGGACCAAGTATCAATATCTCGGGAGAGGTTAGCATAAGACTCCACCACTATGGCCCTCACTTAAGACGTGTTAGTAGCTGCGGAGTTTCGATCATGGGATCTTTGCGGTGAAGTGCTCAAAGTCCAACTAACTCAGCTGCTCATCGGTGAGTCATTATAGAGAAGTTATTCCCTCACTATTACTATAATATGATAATTCCATTTCTTGGTTTGCATGTCAGTTTGTAAAGCGAATATTATGAGATTAAGGTTTCAATGTTTCATAAAAAATTAATGATTTGAAAAATATATATTTTTTAAATGATTGATTGTGCAGTTTGGAATTATTAGTCAAAGAATTTTTTTTTTTATCAACAACTGTTTATGTCTAAACATATTTATAGATGATATAAATATTTTTCAATCATTTATTTTTTAAAAGCAACAGCGGCGATTGTTTTTAGGGAAGAATTTTTTTTTAAATTATTCATTTTTTTATTTATGAAAATGATGCATTTAAAAAAAAGTAATTTGTGTGTACGGTCCTCCTTTTCGTACGTAACATTTATAGTTAGAGAATGACGGGAGTTTCCTCTTCACGTTCTGCTCGAATGTTGCTGTCGAAAGAGTCGGTTGGAAAATCACACTACTGTATTGGAGGAGCTTCCAAAAATTTCTTTTAATATTCGGTAGAAAATGGGGAAAAAGAGAGAGATAATATTGTTCATCAAAATTCAAAATTGAGCAATATGATAGTCATGTTTTCATTCAATACCTTATCTAATAATATTTCATGTTTTTTTTAATAAATATCTTCATTGATTTTTTGAGTAAACAAGTGTTAAACACAATTTCTCGCTCACTTTTGTTTGTATAACTACCTAAAATTCTTCGTGTTTTTCTAGAGGGACAATACCATTAAAAGTCCCGAATTAATACCTCATAACATATTTAGTCAGAAATAGTTTTCGTCAAGCAAAAGATCCAAACTCATACCCATAATCCGAATTTATTTTCCACTAACAATCCATTCAATATTCCGATAAAGTTTATATGTGTCAAAAAAAGCTTGTGGATAACTCAAATTTGTTATCCGTTGGCATTCCATTCAATATCCTGATAAAGTTTATATGTGTCTAAAAAGAGTCATAGATTTTTAGATCTATCTTACGGTCATTTGTCATATGTGTTCTTTTTTTTTTTTTTTTGAATTTGTCGTATGTGTTAACACACATGTATTTTCAACAAAATGTTGGATGGAACATTAATGAGGGGTACCGGCTTGGGTTCTCTCGTGAAGTGAGAATTAATTTAACATAATCATGTCATCGGGTACTATTTCAATATTTTTAATGGTACTACCCGTTTTCTCTAACAGAAGAATATTCAAAGTTATTCAAGGTTAGCATATATTTTTTGGTAAACACTAAATTATAATTTTTGGTAAACACAAAATTATAAGAGGTTTTCTTTCCCCAAAAGAGTCATGTTTCTCAAACTTCGAAAACACATCCATCCAATACCGAGACCTCAAAAGAAGAGATTTCTTATTGATCTCCTATTCAAAAGTTGCTTCACAGTAAGATCGTCTCACTAAGATGGAAATGATCATGTTCTGAACAAGAAGATTTGCGTAGAACCCAACCTATGTGGCACCATCAAATTGGACCAATTAGACCGAAAAATCAATGCAAATCAAAAGTGTCTAGGAGGGATTGATGTTTACAACGTTTTGATTATGTCCTTTATGTCCTAAGATTGCTCCAATCCTACCAACAGAAACCCTCCAGCAACAACTCCGTTCTCTGTGTGCAGATCACTCTGCATACCCAAGCTGTGATCACCGTAGATAACCCATGTATCTACCGGCTGCGTCGACGACAAACGCCAGCTCTAATTGACAAGATGTCGTTCTTAGGAGAGCAACAAAGCCGATTTTCTCGTAAGTTCATCCCTACCCACCAGCCACAACCGCCTCTGGGGTTGGATTTTCCTAACTAAATTCCAACCTTACATGCTGGTCCGACAATGCCCGCACCAGAGGCATCGTGTGGAATCGTGGTCATTCATAAATTATTTGCTTCGAATTGTGAAAAAAAATTTCCTAACGAAAGCTATATAATCGTGAAGGTTGAGGTCAATCACATTAACAAGATATTGTAATAGAATAAATTTCGCTCGACATGCCAGATTTGTGCCGACGCAAAATGAAAGTAGAGATGACATGGATTTGATCTCAGCCATTCTATTTATCAATATAAAAACCGCTTAACTCTGGTGGATAAATTACCATGTAAAGCACAACATTCGCCGTGACCATATCAATTTTCAACTTTAAGAAAGGTCAGTACGCTATATTACCCCAGGGCATTCTTGAAGCTTCACTTGGTGGAGACTAAGCAGCCCTCCCGCTGTAGGATGTAGCAGCCGCATCGCTGAGTAGTAATGGTGGTTTACCTGAGGGCAAGTCCCCAGCTGGTATCGCCTTAAATTCCAAGCATACGACAATTGTGCACATAAAAAGCCCCACCAGCTCATCGAGAGTGACCTCCGTCATGTGGAGGAGGAGCTCCTGCTTTCCACAGCTTCGGGCTGCACAACTAAGAAACACTATAGACTTTGACCACTTTGGTTGTGTCGCAGACAACGAGGTTCTCAGTTGCAGCAGGAGTTGTGCACAGCCAATTCACCTGCACATGTGAAGCGCTGTGATTTAGAATGACTGAAGGACGTAAACATGTACATCAAAGAGATTATGAAGGTAGATGCAGCAGGAATAACTTACTTTTCTGCTGAGATTGATGTTCAGATGTAAGAGATCACGATGATCACTTCGGCTGCCACTTTGGTCCATATCAATGTACTTGAACAGATTCCACAACTTGATGGATTTATCATTTCCCCCCGAGATTATGAACTTCCCCCGCTCACCAAACATCGAAAATGCCCTGAAAATATATTCCTGCTATTTAATATGCATAGATTTAACTTCTGGTGTAGCTAAATTAGGTCAGCCACTTACACACAAGAAACAGCAGCAGTATGACCGCCCAAAGTGTAATCCAAGTGTAATCTCCCCCGAGCATCTGTATTTTCTGCATCACTTGATTGGGAGTGAGATCCCTTTCGGGGTTTAACAGAATTTTTTGTCCTGTCAGCAGCAAGTTCCAATTCAATATTCATTACATTGACGCCACCATCACCCCGTGCCACGACACAGATTTTGCCCAACTTGTCCAGTATATCAACATCTGGAACAGCTATTGAGTGAACAAAAGCAGGATTGAAGCATTGCCCTGTGCTACTGCCACTTTTCATTTCAGATGACCCTGCAGTAAAGAAAATGAAATAGAACTCTTATTTTAGACCTTTCAAACTACAACAACACTAGATGGACTCCAAAAATAGAAATGTTGCTGCTGTACTGTAAAACAAGTAGCTGAAGTTGTACTACAGTACTTTGCCAAGAAAAAGAGATTCTACAGGCAAAGAATTATGAGAAGTTGTTATAATAATTGAGAGCTGATCAAGTTCTCTAGCTCTGGAAATCCAATACAGAAACTATCAATCCAACATGCAAAAGAGAGTTGTTCAACCGCCTACATAACTAGGAAATATCTCAACAATTGAAAAAGAATAAAAAGAGATGAGGCATGATGAGCCTGTCTAGGTGTAACTTCAGCTCACATTCTGGGAACATTGACACGGTGAAATCAACTCATGATGAAGAATGTCACAGGAGATAACAATCATCAGCATCCCAAATGTATAACCTATAAGAGTACACAATCATTCACCAAGATATGCAACCTTTCAGACTGGAAATATGCTCGCAGAAACTACTATAGCACAAAAATAGAGCAAACTCAAAATTCCAGTTCCGCGACATCAACTTGAGATAGAGTTCCAGACAGCCTACTCAAATGTGCAAATCATAAAAGAAATATCTTGAGACACTATGAAATGGCCACCACTCTCCTTTATGTAAGTCAAAACCCACCTGAAAGGAGGGTTGCTAAGGGTTTGAGTAGCAAGCCCTTCAAATTGATCACAATCTGATCAACCTAATTTAAAGATACTTATCCATGAATATACCGTAAACATCTCCATAAAAACTTACCTAAGTCTACAACTTTGAAAGGTCTCCCTTTGGAGAAGTCCCACATCACAAGCTTTGAATCAAGGCCTCCAGTGATGACTGTAAGAAAATAAACAAAAAAACAGATTGATGTATAGATATCATTGGAAAAAGAAGTCAAAATGTGAGTTTGTCAAGTTGAGAAAAACATTAATTAACAACCCTTATTACATCATTGCAGACTTTGAAACTTCTAAAGGATTCTTAAATTGCATTTCTATAAGTTCTCTAGCTTTAGGTCGTACTTCATAATGGAACCACATATAATGTCAGTAGGTAAAGTATTGCTTAAACAGCTTGTACCTAGAATTTCGCAGAAAAGTAGTTTGAACAAACAGCTTGTACCAAGATCACATATTTCTATTTCTTTTTGGGAAGTTTATGTCCATGATGACCAATTTCTTCAATAGCATGACTCCAAAATCCTTCAAATTCTATCACCCAATATCATATTACAGACCTATCAAATAAGTGTCAGGATTGTACATTAAATTTATTGCAACCTTAGCATTGGTAGCTTATGGCCAGTTTAAAAAAAGAAAAAAAAAAAAATAGCCTTGGTAGCAAACTACAACGGTAATAGTACCTTCCCAAGGTTTCCAAGGGAGAAACTGCACGCTGCTACAAATCTACACTCCAGAGTCAAGGGCCAGCAACTCTTACTAGAGATTGGAATTAAATTATCAGCTAATGCAACACAAAAACCAAAATAAATTCAAACGGGGCAGTGAAAGGCTACTAAGCTGCAAATGCTACAAATATATTTTCCAACTCATGGTATTGCATAATCAGCATATACAACTGAAATGATATGCTAAAAGAAAACTGAGAAGGATACACTTGAATGGCCATTTCTTAATGTTTTGTAAAGACATTGTTGACGAATGTCAATAATCTGATGCACCAAAAAAAAAGGAATAAGTTAAAATGCAGGAAAAGTAGCATGATCACAGTATGATCAAGAATTTACTGCATTCTGTAGAGACATAGGTTCTTATAAACCAAAGTCATCTGTACGCTATGCATTAAAATGTGAAATGACAGATACAATATATTATGTATAGAGAGAACTTCATGCAAAAATTTCTTATCAATAATAATGGACACTGTCTTATCAAACATTTGTACCTTTATCTCGCCACCATCATCTGCTGCAGCAAGGAATGACTTTGAGCTGCATACAATCTGCACAAGGCAACACACACCTGCGTTATTTTAAAAGGTGTAGCATAAAATACCATTTTAAGAGGAGCAAACATGATGTTATAAGAATCAGAAGATGCCTATTATGAAGAGTCAAAGATCAAACTTCAGCCATCACAAGCAAAATTGCAAGTAAAGTCTCATACGTATATTAGCTGAAGGACAATAGTCGAAAATCATAGAATATCTTCTTTCAATTGATTGGAATCTCTTCAAAAATATTGGAAATTCAATCATCCTTAATTCTCACACCAAAAAAAATGAACCGTATTGATTTGTAAAGAAGCAATAAACTATTTTGATGGCCTAAAGCATGAGAAACATTATGAAATGCATTTAGAAAGATCACTATAACTAAATAAGGCCCATTATGCACCAACATAAGGTCAATTAAGATCAAGAAAGACCGCAACTATCCACCTGGCTTATTTCTTCTTTGTTGTAATCAAAACACTCCAATGGCGTCCATGAGGTACCCTTAAACATGAACGGAGGAGCCGATTGTTAATAACAGTGATGCAGTAATAAGGGTTCAAAAGATACTATAATACACTCACAATTCAGACATACATCTAGAATCAGGTCGCAAGGAAGTGAATAACATACCAAATGAGAAAAGAATCTGGGCAAACATTGAAATTGTTATTGCTTACCAGACGAACATCGAAGCACTTGACTTCCTTTCCAGACGAAACATATATGGTATCCTCCTTACCTATCAAAACCCAAAATTTCAAAATCACAACGAAATCAGCTAACACTGGAGATTGCTAGTTCAAACATACCTGCATGTACAATCGCAGGCACCATATCAACTCATACCCGAAACGACCCTTTTAAGTCGGAAACAAAGGGAGAGACAATCTCCAAGCAGAAGACAACAAGCAGCGAAAATCAACACGAGGGGAAGGAAACTGACCGGGCTTGAAACAGAGGGACGATACGGGTTCCTTCCCAATTTCCATGACGAGCTGGACGTCCTTGCAACGCATGTCGAACCAGCAAACGCAACCATCCTGTCAAAATACCCAATTTTTGATCAGAAAAACAACAGCAACAAGAAGTCTATCCGACACGAAGAACAACAACAACAACAAGTCCGTCCATCACTGCTCGAATCGTAGACGATCTAAAGCCAAGGGACGAAGAGGGACGAAACGTATATTACTTCGCCGGAAGTGGCGACGAGGCCGGGGCGGTCGCGGGAGGCGATGCAGCACGTCGCCGTCGCTCTGTGGCCCCTCAGCCGTCTCGGCTCCGCCGGTGAGCTCATAGCTTCTTCTCCTTCTTCTTCACAACACTTGCCGATTTTCCCGTTCCCTGCTGCGAAAGAGGAAGAAACTGCAAACGAAAAGGGCCGGGCCGGGTTGGGTCGGGTCGGTTCCGGTCGTATTGGGTTGGGCTTGGCCTGGTTTATTTGTGGGCAGTGAGATTAGTACGGGCTTTTTACTACTTGAATTATGGCCGGAGATAACTTCTCTATGGAGAAAATTTCATCCATAGGGAAAATTTAAAAGGACCATCTCGAGTTTTCGTCCCAATATCAATTTACATCCTCGCTTTTTGACAAATTATAATTAGCATCTTCACATTTGTTAAGTTACACCTAACCATAAATTTATCATTTTCCTTTCGAATTTATCATTCTCTCTATTCCAAATCCACCCGAGACACCCACAATCCTAATTACTGAAAACCCTAATGTTATATTTGGTCGTTTGGACTTCTAATCGGGATAAAATTGAATATGACATGATATGAAATCCTGGAATTTTTTTTATATCATGTTCATTATTTGGTAAATTGCAATATTAAAGTCGAAATATTCAGATCGTATAATGTACATTTTTTTGATATAAATGGCATGTGATTATAAATAAACCTAAATGTTCATAAACGAAGATAGTGAAAATTTCTTGTAACACTATTCATTAATTTATTTTTATTTTAATTTTCCTCTTATTTATATTATTTTATGTATTATTTCTTATTTCCCCTTTCATCATTCTTTAATAAAATTTTATCAATTAGTAAATTGTACTATTATACTTAAAAAACAAAAATACCTAAAATATATAATAAATATAAATCTTTAATTTATATATTGAATTTTTATTATAAGATATAATTAAAGTTGAATATATAAATTAAAATCAGATTAATTAAAAATAAATAAATAAATAAATTTATTTTTAATTTCTTAAATTAGAATTCAAATATTATTTATATTGAAATATAATTTCAATTTTGTTAATTTAATAAGTTTATTATTCTAGAAAAATAACTTTCCTACTTTGGACATTAGAAATCTTATCTATATTTATCCCACCTCCCCCATGGGATACTTCCTTGGAATTTTTGTCATTGAAAACTTCTACGGATTTTGGATGTTGAAGCACAGATTGGTACATCGCGATCACAATCTGCGCAGCGACCACCAGCATGACACTGCGTATTTCACCCGAGGACTCTCCCCCTTGGTTTAATTTTCTAGATGTTGAACTTGATGATGATTGATGAGCATTTGTGACTTGTTCCCCATTTGATTGGTGACCGTTACCTCTATCCATATCGTCATCGTCAAATGAGACTGGTGCTGAAGCGGGTGAGATTGATCGTCCTACTCAGCATACAGCTTCGGCTCGTGTGAGAATTTCTCGGATCTCTCTATCTCGTGCTTCCCTTGGCGAGGGAGTTAAGACATCTAGAGGTGTCAAGCCACTCTCGTTAGAGGTGTCCTTGACGACCTTAGACTCCAAAGCATGTCCACGAAGCATGAAGTCGACCACCTGCAACTCTTTCGCATATTTGTTTTACTCTCATTGATTTTCAGACTTTTAACGAGACATCCTATATTTCCGTGTTGATCAAATAAGTTCCTTGCTCAGAAGATTTTTGCATAAGATAGGGACCCAAAATAATACCCTCACTAAAACAATGCACGAAGAAAAGTGTGATAAAATAAGAGAACTGCGAGTCTTGCCTGGAAATTTTTGCTGGCGGTAGGAAGATGCAAGGTAGTGTCACCTTTGTGGTCCTTCCAATTGATCAATTGGTCCTTCTTGTGTCGCTTCAAATGCTCTACTAACTGAACCAGCACTTTAAATTGGTTGTTCTGCACCGCGAGGTGAAGCACGGTCTTAACTCGGGCCGGTCAGTGCTAGTTAATGGTGGTCAATGCCGGTCAAAGGTTGTCAAAGTCGGTCGACGATGGTCAATGACAGTCAACGTTGGTGAACGACGGTCACGGGTCAAAGGTCAAAGTCAACGGGTCAATAGGTCGGACGGGTTGAACCAATCGACCCAGCACATGCCACGCACGTGCGAGGATGACGTAACGATGACGTCAGCTGGCACGTGCCGGACACGTGCATCGCATGGGCCTGGCACTGAATCGGCACGTGCGACGCACGCGCTCGGGGGGAGATCGAATTGGCGCGTGCATAGCACGTGCGGGCTAGTTTGAAGTTAATCGCAGAGATGTCGTGAAGGTAAAGTAAGTTACAACCATTGTGATCAAGGGTAGCATAAGCGGTAGCCTGACGGAGAGATCATTGGTGAGGCAAATGATCATTTGGATTGATAGAAAGAACCCCAATGTGCTGCCGCATCGGAAGAGACCGTACACCACAAGCTTGACATTACTTGGAGTAATGGCATAACTTAGAGTAATTCTAGTCACATTATAGTCGTAGTTGTTCTACTCAACTTCCTTGGAATTTTTGTAATTGACAACTTCTATAATTTTTGGAGGTTGAAGCACGGATTGGTACGTCGCGATCACAATCTGCGTAGCGACCACCAGCATGACATTGCGTATTTCGCCCGAGGACTCTCCCCTTTGGTTTAATTTTCTAGATGTTGAACTTGATGATGATTGAAGAGCATTTGTGACTTGTTCCCCATTTGATTGGTGACCGTTACCTTCATCCATATCGTCATTGTCCAATGAGACTGGTGTTGAAGCGGGTGACATTGATCGTCCAACTCGGCGTATAGCTTCGGCTCGTGTGAGAATTTCTCGAATCTCTCTATCTCGTGCTTCCCTTGGCGAGGGAGTTAAGACATCTAGAGGTGTCAAGCCGCTCTCGTTAGAGGCGTTCACCTTGACGACCTTAGACTCCAAAGCATGTCCACGAAGCATGAAGTCGACCACCTGCAACTCTTTCGCATATTTGTTTTACTCTCATTGATTTTCAGACTTTTAACGAGACATCCTATATTTCCATGATGATCAAATAAGTTCCTTGCTCAGAAGATTTTTGCATAAGATATGGACCCAAAATAACACCCTCACTGAAACAATGCACGAAGAAAAGTTCGATAAAATAAGAGAACCGCGAGTCTTGCTTGGAAATTTTTGCTGTCGGTAGGAAGATGCAAGGTAGTGTCGCGTTTGTGGTCCTTCCAATTAATCAATTGCTCCTTCTTGTGTCGCTTCAGATGCTCCACTAACCGAACCAGGACTTTAAATCGGTTGTTCTGCACCGCAAGGTGAAGCACGATCTTAACTCGAGCCGGTCAGTGCCGGACAACGGTGGTCAATGCCGGTCAACGGTGGTGAAAGTTGGTCGACGGTGGTCAATGACAGTCAACATTGGTCAATAGCGGTAACGGTCAAACGTCAAAGTCAACGGGTCAATAGGTCGGATGGGTTGAACCGATCAACCCGGCATGTGCCATGCACGTGCGAGGATGACGTAACGATGAAGTCAAATGGCGCATGCCGCACACGTGCGTTGCATGTGCCTGGCACCAAATCGGCACGTGCGACGCACACGCCCAGGGGGAGGCAAATGATCATCCGGATTGATAGAAAGAACTCGAATGTGTTGCCGCACAAGAAGAGACCGTACACCACGAGCTCAACATTACTTGAAGGAATGCCATAACTTAGAGTAATTCTAGTCACATTATAGTCGTGGTTGTTCTGCTCAACTTCCTTGGAATTTTTGTCATTGACAACTTCTACGATTTTTGGAGGTTGAAGCACGGATTGATACGTCCCACTCACAATCTGCGCAGCGACGACCAGCACGGCGTTGCGTATTTCGCTAAAGGACTCTCCCCCTTGGTTTAATTTTCTAGATGTTGAACTTGGTGATGATTGAGGAGCATTTGTGACTGGTTCCCCATCTGATTGGTAATCGTTACCTCTATCCATATCGTCATCGTCCACTGAGATTGGTGTTTAAGCGGGTGAGTTTGATCATTCTCCTCTATGCATAGCTCCGGGTCATGTGAGAATTTCTCTGATTTCTCTATCTCATGCTCCCCTTGGCGAGGGAGTTGAGACATCTAGAGATGTCAAGCCGTTCTCGTTAGAGGCGTTCACTTGGACGACCTCAAACTCCAAAGCATGTCCACGAAGCATGAAGTCGACCACCTGAAATCTATTGCATCTTTGTTTTACTCTCATTAATTTTCAGACCTTTAACGAGACATCCTACATTTCCGTGATGATCAAGTAAGTTCATTGCTCAGAAGATTTTTGCATAAAACAGGGACCCAAAATAACACCCTCACTGAAACAATGCACGAAGAAAAGTGTGATAAAATAAGAGAATCGCGAGTCTTGCCTTGAAATTTTTGCTGGCGGTAGGAAGATGGAACGTAGTGTCGCCTTTGTGGTCCTTTCAATTGATCAATTGCTGGTTGTTGTGCCGCTTCAGATGCTCCACCAACCGAACCAGCACTTTAAATCGGTTGTTCTGCACTGCGAGGTGAAGCATGGTCTTAACTCGGGCTGGTCAGCGCCGGTCAACGGTGGTCAACGGTGGTCAACAGTGGTCAACGTCGGTCAATGGTGGTCAACAGTGGTCAACAGTGGTCAACACCGGTCAATGGTGGACAAAGTCGGTCGACGGTGGTCAATGACAGTCAACGTTGGTTAACGACGGTCACGGGTCAAAGGTCAAAGTCAACGGGTCAATAGGTCGGATGGGTTGAACCGATCAACTCGGCACGTGCCACGCATGTGCGAGGATGACGAAACGATGAAGTCAGCTGGTGCGTGCCGTGCACGTGTGTCGCACCTGCCTGGCACCGAATCGGCATGTGCGACGCACGCACTCGGGGGGAGACCGAATCGGCGCGTGCATTGCACGCGCGGGCGATTTTGAAGTTAATTGCAGGGATGTAATGAAGGTAAAGTAAGTTACAACCATGGCGATCAGGGGTAGCATAAGCGGTAGCCTGACGGAGAGATCTTTGGTGAGGCAAATGATCATCTAGATTGATAGAAAGAACCCCAATGTGCTGCCGCATAGGAAGAGACCGTACACCACGAGCTCGACATTACTTGGAGGAATGGCATAACTTCCTTGGAATTTTTGTCATTGACAACTTCTACGATTTTGGGAGGCTGAAGCACGGATTGGTACGTCGCGCTCACAATCTGCGTCGCGACCACCAGCACGGCATTGCGTATTTCACCAGAGGACTCTTCCCCTAGGATTAATTTTCGAGATGTTGAACTTGATGATGATTGAAGAGCAGTTGTGACTGGTTTCTCATTTGATTGGTGACCGTTACCTCTATCCATATCGTCATCGTCCGCTAAGACTGGTGTTGAAGCGGGTGAGATTGTGGTCCATCCAATTGATGAATTGCTCCTTCTTTTGTTGCTTCAGATGCTCCACCAACCGAACCAACACTTGAAATTGGTTGTTCTGCACCGCGAGGTGGAGCACAGTCTTAACTCGGGCTGGTCAGCCTTAGTCAATGGTGGTCAACGGCGATCAACGGTTGTCAACAACGGTCAACAGAGGTCAAGGATAGTCAAAGTTGGTCAACGACAGTGAACAGTGAAAGGTGAAAGTCAACGGGTCAATGGTTCAGATGGGTTGAATCGATCGACCCGGCACATGCCACGCACGTGCGAGGATGACGTAACGATGATGTCAGATGCCGCGTGCCGCGCACGTGCATTGCACGTGCCTGGCACCGAATCGGCACGTGCGTTGCACATGCCCAGGGGGAGACCGAATCGGCACGTGCGTGGCACGTGCAGGCGAGTTTGAAGTTAATCGTAGGGATGTCGTGAAGGTAAAATAAGTTACAACCATTGCGATCAGGGGTAGCATAAGCGGTAGCCTGACGGAGAGATGTATGATGAGGCAAATGATCATCTGGACTGATAGAAAGAACTTGAATGTGTTGCCGCATAAGAAGAGACCGTACCCCACGAGCTCGACATTACTTGGAGGAATGCCATAACTTAAAGTAATTCTAGTCACGTTATAGTCATAGTTGTTCTGCTCAACTTCCTTGGAATTTTTGTCATTGACAATTTCAACGATTTTTGGAGGCTGAAGCACGGATTGGTACGTCCTGCTCACAATCTGCGCAGCGACGACCAGCACGGCGTCGCGTATTTCGCCCAAGGACTCTCCCGCTTGGTTTAATTTTCTAGATGATGAACTTGGTGATGATTGAGGAGCATTTGTGATCGGTTCCCCATCTGAATTATGACCGTTACCTCTATCCATATCGTCATCCTCCACTGAGACTGGTGTTTTAGCGGGTGAGTTTGATCGTTCTCCTCTGCACATAGCTCCGGCTCATGTGAGAATTTCTCGGATCTCTCTATGTCGTGCTTCCCTTGGCGAGGGAGTTAAGACATCTAGAGGTGTGCAGCTGCTCTCATTAGAGGCATTGACCTTGACGACCTCAGACTCCAAGGCATGTCCATGAAGCATGAAGTCGACCACCTGCAACTCCTTCACATATTTGTTTTACTCTCATTGATTTTTAGACTTTTAACGAGACATCCTATATTTCCGTGATGATCAAATAAGTTCCTTGCTCAGAAGATTTTTGCATAAGATAGGGACCCAAAATAAACCCTCACTGAAACAATGCACGAAGAAAAGTGCGATAAAATAAGAGAACCGCGAGTCTTGCCTTGAAATTTTTGCTGGCGGTAGGAAGATGTAAGGTAGTGCCGCCTTTGTGGTCCATCCAATTGATGAATTGCTCATTCTTTTGTCACTTAAGATGCTCCACGAACCGAACTAACACTTGAAATCGGTTGTTCTGCACCGCGAGGTGGAGCAGGGTCTTAACTCGGGTCGGTCAGCCCCGGTCAATGGTGGTCAACGGTGTTGAACGGTTGTCAACGCTGGTCGACAGAGGTCAATGACAGTCAAATTTGGTCAACGACAGTCAACGGTGAAAGGTGAAAGTCAACGGGTCAATGGTTTGGATGGGTTGAATTGATCGACCCGGCACGTGCCACGCACGTGCGAGGATGACGTAACGATGATGTCAGATGGCATGTGCCACGCACGTGCGTTGCACGTGCCTGGCACCGAATGGGCACGTGCGTCGGGGGAGATCGAATCGGCACTTGCGTGGCACGCGCAGGCGAGTTTGAAGTTAATCGCAGGGATGTCTTGAAGGTAAAATAAGTTACAACCATTGCGATCAGGGGTAGCATAAGCGGTAGCCTAACGGAGAGATCTATGGTGAGGCAAATGATCATCTGGACTGATAGAAAGAACCTGAGTGTGTTGCCGCACAGGAAGAGACCGTACCCCACGAGCTCGACAGTACTTGGAGGAATGCCATAACTTAGGGTAATTCTAGTCACGTTATAGTCGTAGTTGTTCTACTCAACTTCCTTGGAATTTTTGTCATTGACAACTTCTACGATTTTTGGAGGCTGAAGCACGGATTGGTACGTCGTGATCACATTTTGCGCAGCGACTACCATCATGACATTGCATATTTCGCCCAAGGACTCTCCCCCCTGGTTTAATTTTTTAGATGTTGAACTTGATGATGATTGAGGCGTATTTGTGACTTGTTCCCCATCTGATTGGTGACCGTTACCTCCATCCATATCGTCATCGTCCAACGAGACTGGTGCTAAAGCAGGTGAGATTGATCGTCCTACTCGGCGTACAGCTCCGGCTCATGTGAGAATTTCTCGGATCTCTCTATGTCCTGTTTCCCTTGGTGAGGGAGTTAAGACATCTAGAGGTGTGCAGCAGCTCTCATTAGAGGCGTTGAACTTGACGACCTCAGACTCCAAGGCATGTCCATGAAGCATGAAGTCGACCACCTGCAACTCCTTCGCATATTTGTTTTACTCTCATTGATTTTTAGACTTTTAACGAGACATCCTATATTTCCGTGATGATCAAATAAGTTCCTTGCTCAGAAGATTTTTGCACAAGATAGGGACCCAAAATAACACCCTCACTGAAATAATGCATGAAGAAAAGTGTGAAAAAAATAAGAGAACCGTGAGTCTTGCCTGGAAAATTTTGCTGGCGGTAGGAAGATGCAAGGTAGTGTCGCCTTTGTGATCCTTCTAATTGATCAATTGCTCCTTCTTGTGCTGCTTTAGATGCTCCACTAACCGAACTAGCACTTTAAATCGGTTGTTCTGCACCGTGAGGTGAAGCACGGTCTTAACTCGGGCCGGTTAGTGCCGGTCAACGGTTGTCAACGCCGGTCAAGGGTGGTGAAAGTCGATCGACGGTGGTCAATGATAGTCGACGTTGGTCAACGACGGTAACAGTCAAAGGTCAAAGTCAACGGGTCAATAGGTCGGATGGGTTGAATCGATTGACCCGGCATATGCGACGCACGTGCGAGGATGACGTAACGATGACGTCACATGGCGCGTGCCCAGGGGGAGGCAAATGATCATCCGGACTGATAGAAAGAACCCGAATGTGTTGACGCATGGGAAGAGACCGTACATCACAAGTTCAACATTACTTGGAGAAATGCCATAACTTAGAGTAATTCTAGTCACGTTATAGTCGTAGTTGTTCTGCTCAACTTCCTTGGAATTTTTGTCATTGACAATTTCTACGATTTTTGGAGGCTGAAGCACGGATTGGTACGTCCCGCTCACAATCTGCGCAGCGACGACCAGCACGGCATTGCGTACTTCGCCCAAGGACTCTCCCCCTTGGTTTAATTTTCTAGATATTGAACTTGATGATGATTGAGGAGCATTTGTGACTAGTTCCCCATCTGATTGGTAACTGTTACCTCTATCCATATCGTCATCGTCCACTAAGACTAGTGTTTAAGCGGGTGAGTTTGATCGTTCTCCTCTGCGCACAGCTCCGGCTCGTGTGAGAATTTCTTTGATCTCTCTATCTCGTGCTCCCCTTGGCGAGGGAGTTGAGACATCTAGAGATGTCAAGCCGCTCTCGTTAGAGGCATTCACTTGGACGACCTCAGACTCCAAAGTATGTCCACGAAGTATGAAGTTGACCACCTGAACTCTATTGCATCTTTGTTTTACTCTCATTAATTTTCAGACTTTTAACGAGACATCCTACATTTCCGTGATGATCAAGTAAGTTCCTTGCTTAGAAGATTTTTGCATAAGATAGGCACCCAAAATAACACCCTCACTGAAACAAAATGCATGAAGAAAAGTGCGATAAAATAAGAGAACCACGAGTCTTGCCTGGAAATTTTTGCTGGCGGTAGGAAGATGCAACGTAGTGTCGCCTTTGTGGTCCTTCCAATTAATCAATTGCTGGTTCTTGTGCTGCTTCATTTGCTCCACCAACCGAACCAGCACTTTAAATCGGTTGTTCTGCACTGCGAGGTGAAGCACGGTCTTAACTCGGGTTGGTCAGCGTCGGTCAACAGTGGTCAACGCCAGTCAACGGTGGTCAACGTCGGTCAATGATGGTCAAAGTCGGTCGACGGTGGTCAATGACAGTCAACGTTGGTCAACGACGGTCGCGGGTCAAAGGTCAAAGTCAACGGGTCAATAGGTCGGACGGGTTGAATCGATTGACCCGGCACGTGCCACGCATGTGCAAGGATGACCTAACGATAACGTTAGTTGGCGTGTGCCGCACACGTGCATCGCATGTGCCTGGCACTGAAATGGCACGTGCGACGCACGCGCTCGGGGGAAGACCGAATCGGCGCATGCATAGCACGCGCGGGCAAGTTTGAAGTTAATCACAAGGATGTCGTGAAGGTAAAGTAAGTTACAACCATTGCGATCAGGGGTAGCATAAGTGGTAGCCTGACGGAGAGATCTTTGGTGAGGCAAATGATCATCTGGACTGAACGAAAGAACCCCAATGTGCTGCCGCACAGGAAGGGACCATACATCACGAGCTCGACATTACTTGGAGGAATGGCATAACTTAGAGTAATTCTAGTCGCATTATAGACGTAGTTGTTCTGCTCAACTTCCTTGGAATTTTTGTCATTGACAACTTCTACGATTTTGGGAGGTTGAAGCACGGATTGGTACGTTGCCCTCACAATCTGTGCAGCGACCACCAGCACGGCATTGTGTATTTCACTCGAGGACTCTCCCCCTTGGTTTAATTTTCTAGATGTTGAACTTGATGATGATTGAGGAGCATTTGTGACTGGTTCCCCATCTGATTGGTGACCGTTACCTCTATCCATATTGTCATCGTCTCCTAAGACTGGTGTTGAAGTGGGTGAGATTGATCGTCCTCCTTGGCGTATAGCTCTGGCTCGTGTGAGAATTTCTCTGATCTCTCTATCTCGTGCTTCCCTTGGCTAGGGAGTTGAGACATTTAGAGGTGTCAAGCCGATCTCGTTAGAGGCGTTCACCTTGATGACCTCAGACTCCAAAGCATGTCCACGAAGCATGAAGTCGACCACTTGCAACTCTTTCGCATCTTTGTTTTACTCTCACTGATTTTCAGAATTTTAATGAGACATCCTATATTTCCATGATGATCAAATAAGTTCGTTGGTCGGAAGATTTTTGCATAAGATAGGGACCCAAAATAACACCCTCACCGAAACAATGCACGAAGAAAAGTGTGATAAAATAAGAGAACCGTGAGTCTTGCCTGGAAATTTGTGCTGGCGGTAGGAAGATGCAAGGTAATGTCGCCTTTGTGGTCCTTCTAATTGATCAATTGCTCATTCTTGTGCCGCTTCAGATACTCCACCAACCGAACCAGCACTTTAAATCGGTTGTTTTGCACCGCGAGGTGAAGCACAGTCCTAACTCGAGCCTATCAGTGCTGGTCAATGGTGGTCAACGCCGGTCAACGGTGGTGAACGCCGGTCAACATTGGTGAACGCCGGTCAATGGTGGTCAAAGTCGGTGGACAGTGGTCAATGACAGTTGACGTTGGTCAACGACGATCACGGGTTAAAGGTCAAAGTCAACGGGTCAATAGGTCGGACGTGTTGAATCGATCGACCCATCGACCCAGCACGTGCCACGCAGGTGCGAAGATGACGTAATGATAACGTCAGCTGGCGTGTGCCACGCACGTGCGTCGCACGTGGCTGGCACCGATTCGGCACGTGCGACGCACATGCCTAGGGGGAGACCGAATTGGCACGTGCATGCGAGTTTGAAGTTAATCGCAAGGATGTCGTGAAGGTAAAATAAGTTACAACCATTGCGATCAGGAGTAGCATAAGCGGTAGCCTGACGGAGAGATCTATGATGAGGCAAATGATCATCTGGTTTGATAGAAAGAACCCGAATGTGTTGCCGCACAGGAAGAGACCGTACCCCACGAGCTCGACATTACTTGGAGGAATGCCATAACTTAGGGTAATTCTAGTCACATTATAGTTGTAGTTGTTCTACTCAACTTCCTTGGAATTTTTGTCATTGACAACTTTTACGATTTTTGGAGGCCGAAGCACGGATTGGTACGTCGCGATCACATTTTGCGCAGCGACCACCAGCATGACATTGCGTATTTCGCTCGAGGACTCTCCCCTTGGTTTAATTTTCTAGATGTTGAACTTGATGATGATTGAGGGGCATTTGTGACTTGTTCCCCATCTGATTGGTGACCATTACCTCCATCCATATTGTCATTGTCCAACGAGACTGGTGCTGAAGCAGGTGAGATTGATTGTCCTACTCAGCGTAAAGCTCCGGCTCGTGTGAGAATTTCTCGGATCTCTCTATCTCGTGCTTCCCTTGGCGAGGGAGTTGAGACGTCTAGAGGTGTCAAGCTGCTCTCGTTAGAGGCGTTCACCTTGATGACCTCAGACTCCAAAGGATGACCACGAAGCATGAAGTCGACCACCTGCAACTCTTTCGCATATTTGTTTTACTCTCATTGATTTTCAGACTTTTAATGAGACATCCTATATTTCCGTGATGATCAAATAAGTTCCTTGCTCAGAAGATTTTTGCATAAGAGAGGGACCCAAAATAACACCCTTACTGAAACCATGCACGAAGAAAAGTGCGATGAAATAACAGAATCGCGAGTCTTGCCTCGAAATTTTTGCTAGCGATTGGAAGATGCAAGGTAGTGTTGCCTTTGTGGTCATTCCAATTGATCAATTGTGAGATAGCTAGTATAAGCACTTAGAGGGGGGGTGAATAGGTGTAAAAACAATTTCTCGAGATACGGAAGTGATACTAGGCAGACAATAGAAAGGGAGTTCTCTTTTGATTAACAAAATGAAATACAATCAAAGTAAAGCAAAGAGTAGGGAAGAGAAAATTGAACACAAGATTTATAGTGGTTCGGCTTATTCCAAGCCTACGTCCACTCTTCCGCACTGACAGCCCATCGGATGGATTTCACTATGAACAAAAGAGATGTTACAGTACAGCTTTTCCTTGATTCCACAGTGTAGATATTCTACCACACTTCCTCAAGGATTCTCACAAATGTAGACTCTCTTTTGTGTATAAGATTTTGCTCAACAAATGAATTGACTAATAACAAGGAGCTTTAGACTTTGAAATTCTTCTATCGTGCATGCTTTCGAACAACTAGAACGTCTTCCTTATATACTCCTTTATGCCATCATACCCGTTGGCACTTACCAAAAGAATTTCTCCAATCTACCCATTGGACGGAATCAATTAGGAAGACCATTTGAGCTATTAAAAGAACATGTCGATAGCCCATCAATCATGTTCGCTCATACAATCAGGATCTCGGTTTCCATAAGTAGAACCTTCCAAGTATACTTTGTCAATCATCGGATCCTTAATCTTCGAATCAATCATGATCAAATAAAGGATTCCGTTATGTCATATCCAGCCAAGAGATCTTCTCCAGTTGATAAGGTCACATCCTTAGTGAAACATCTAGTTCTGGATAGCCTTTCTTCAACGGATTAGAAACTGTCAATGAGGATAGATTTTGAGTCTTGAGTCTGGCTGTCCGAAGGTCTTCAGACTTTAAATAGCAGAGTCTGCAAATTTTCAGACTAGATTGATGGAAACGTTTTGTCAGCTTCAAAACACTTCACGAAGATTTCTCCAATAATCTCCCCCTTTTTGATGATGACAAAACTTTCCTGCAGATTTGGATAACTTTGACCTGCAAAATATTACTCAAACAAATATGGATATCTTATAAAGATAAATGGCTTAATGAATAATAACACTAAAATCTGCAACCACAGAAATTAGGTTAGTCTTGTATGAGATAAAGTCATCCATAAGATATCAATAGTAGTTAATATAAGCAGTCAAGTCTAAATCCAAATTCACTCCACATCCAGACACAAAAGTCAAATATCAAAACAATCTTCAAACATCAAAACAATCTTCAAATTTGGTGAAAATTTGCTGAATTATCGGTTTGCGTACTGGCTTCGGCACGATCTGATGGAGTAAAGGTAGACGATGGTAAATCAACATAATCACACAAATTTGGCGATGAAATATCATGTCTTTTCTCAGGAAATTGAGAGGCATAAATGTCCTCTGGATCTGCTGGAGAGCGACTGACTCCCTCACTAGTAACAGGATATGAGGACATTCCTCTTTTCTCTTGGTCTCCCCCAGTTTTCATATCTTCAGGTGGAGAAGAGTGTTCCTCATGTTCTCCTTCCTCTTGATCTCTTTTCTCTTCTTCTTCTTTTTCAACTCTTTTCTTCTCAGCATCTCTTTCTTCTGCTTCTTTCTCTTCTCTTTCTCTAGTCCTCTGTTCTGAGTCTTTCTCTGGAATAGAACGACTCAGATTCTTCAATGCCATTGCAGAAATGGTGATGTTTTCCTCTTCATCTTCATCCTTAACGATGAGAGCTATTCTTTTCTTGGATGGAGCAACCATGGGCTCTTTCCCTTTTCTTTTTGTTGCAGAAGAGATTTGATGAGTTTTGACTGGAGTCTTCTCCTTGAATTTCTCGAACACCTTGCTTAGTTCCTTCAGATGCATTTTAGTCACCATTTTCAGTCCTACCACCATATGATCACACGATCGAGCACAAAGAATTTGTGGAGGCTGTATATTCAGATGTCTGAATAACTTCGTCATAAGACTTGGATAAGGAAGTTGACCCCTGTCCTTCACCACTGCTCTATACATGTGGAACATAACAATGTGAGGAAGAGAAAATTTTTTCCTAGTGATGATGGCATACATCAGCTTTGCCTCTGAACTTGAAACATCAGTCTTGGAAGTTGATTTCGGTCTGATGCAATTGATCACAATCTTGTGAAGCAGAATGTTAAACGCACTCATCCTCAAGTAGGAAATCTTTTCCTCTGTTCTTCTATCCTTGACAAGTTCCAATGTAGCACGAGCAATAGAAACATTGATAGGTTGATATCTTCCTCTCTCAACCCCAATGACATCCGCCAACATATCCATATCCACCACAAAGTCCTGATTTCGGACACTAAAAGAGAATCTATTTGCATCCAAGAAACTAAGATTCGAATAGAAATAAGTAGTCAATTCAGCATGGGCTTCTGTGGTGTCGAATCGAATGCTCAAGTTGAAGAAAACTAAACTTTTCTCTCAAATTGACATTTACAGTATCAAGGAAATCAAAATCCACACTCCTAGGGTTTATCATCCCACGCTTTAACAGTTTTGAGTATAGAACCTTCTGTTCCTTCGATCTAAACAACTCTGTCCTTTTTCCTCGAATTTTCGCTGCAACACCCATTCTCAGTTGAAATTGGCTATATAATTTGTCATCATCATTCCCATCTATAGGATTAAATCCTCCAACACGCGGATCACTTGGAATATTTGCAAGGATTTCTTCAGCCAACCCTTTAGGAGCAATTCCCCAACTCTCCATTTTTCACAAAAAGATATATTCATTCACATACCCTTTGTCCTTAAGAAATTCATCAATGTAGTTCAATGGAGTACCGGTCTTCTTTAAAGCACGATAAAGCTTATAAATAAAAGAGGGCCTTTGAACTCTTACGGGATCTGCATCTTCAATGATTTCTTCCTCTTGTTGATGACCAACACCTTATGGATTAGTTGGTGAAGAATGACGTTGTTGAGAATGTTGTGGGCTCTATTGCTGATTTGGAGACTCTTCTTCCTCGGTGAGATCGAAGTGCGTAGGCCCCTCACTCATTCGCCATGGTCCCCTGCTTGTGATCCTCGAAGACTTTCTTGAAGACGGCATTTTTCTTAGTCTTTGAAAGATTCCTTGCTTGACTTTCTCAAGAAAGAGGACAACTTTTTCGAAGATTAAACAAGAGAAGAAAATAGGAATGGAAGATCGGTGCTTTTTAGGGTTTTTGGAGTTAAGCGAAGAGAAATCGATTGTATATAGCTCAGTCGAAAGGAAGGAATACTAAGCGTTGTAATGGAAAGTGAAAAGATGCATTTTCAAAAAATAACTGCCTTTTTCGGGAAAATGGTCATTTCAAAATAACTTCCCCCCCTTTTTTTTTTCGAAAAGGAAACATTGCAATAGTCATGTCAATTAAATATAGCAATAATCAAACACAGTTGATGATCGTACATTTTCAAGATGAGATTCGAGAGAGAGAATAACTTACAGTCAAGGTCATGTATACTTACAGTCAAAGTCTTGTTTGTCTGAGTCTGAGAGTCTCTAGACTTTAACTTCTTCAAACCTCAAAATATTGAGTCTGGAACGGATGATTTCAAATTGATTTTTCTCCAAAGGCTTTGTAAATATATTCACCCATTGGTTCTTTGAATCAACAAACTGAATTGAAATTTCTCCATTTTGAACATGATCTCTAATGAAGTGATGTCGAATCTCTATATGCTTTGCTCTTGAGTGAAGAATTGGATTTTTGGTGAGATTGATTGCACTAGTGTTGTCACAGTTAATCTCTGTGCATGAATCTTTAATTCCAAAGTCTCTTAGCTGTTGTTTTATCCATAGAATTTGTGAACAACAATTTCCAAGAGCTACATACTCTGCTTCTGCTGTAGAAAGAGCTACTGTACTTTGCTTCCTTGAAAACCAAGACACTATCCTGCCTCCAAGTAGTTGACATGTACCCGAGGTGCTCTTTCTATCAACTTTGCATCCGGCTAGGTTTGCGTTTGAGTATCTAAGAAGAGTAAAGTCTCCCCTTTTAGGATACCAAAGACCAAAGCTTGAAGTTGATGCAATATATTTGATAATACGCTTTGCAGCATTTAAATGAGATTCTTTAGGATCTGCTTGAAATTTGGCACAAATGCAAACACTAAACAAAATGTCAGGTCTAGAAGCTGTAAGATAAAGAAGTGAGCCAATGATAGTCCTGTATAACTTCTGATCGACTTTCTTTCCTCCTTCATCTTTGTCTATCTTTAAGGAATTTGACATTGGTATATAAGCCTTTTTGCAATTGTCCAGTCCAAACTTTTTGACAAGATCTTTAGCATACTTTTCTTGATGAATAAAAGTTCCTTCACTCAGTTGTTTTACTTGAAGCCCGAGAAAAAAGGTTAACTCACCCATCATGCTCATTTCAAATTCATCCTGCATAGTCTTAGAGAATTTTTGCACAGACTTTCATTAAGGGATCCAAAAATAATATTATCGACATATATTTGAACAAGCAGAAAACTTTTGCTTTCTTTTTTAATAAATAGAGTAGTGTCTACTTTACCTTTTATAAAGCCTTTTTGAATTAAAAACTTACTCAGCTTGTCGTACCAAGCTCGAGGTGCTTGCTTTAAACCATACAAGACATTTTTCAGTCTGAACACTAGTAGCCCACAGGCTGGATTTCACTATAAACAAAAGAGATGTTACAACACAGCTTTTCCTTGATTCCACAATGCTACCACACTTCCTCAAGGATTCTCACGAATATAGACTCTTTTTTGCGTACAAGATTTTGCTCAATAAATGAATTGACTAAGAACAAAGAGTTTCAGACTTTGGAATTCTTCTATCATGCACTCTTTCGAACAACTGGAACGTCTTCCTTATATACTCCTTTATGCCATCATACCCGTTGGCACTTACCCAAGGAATTCCCCCAATCTACCGATTGGACGGAATCAATTAGGAAGATCATTCAAGCTATTAAAGGAACATGTTGATAGCCCATCAATCATGTTCGCCCATACAATAAGGATCTCGGTTTCTATAAGTAGAACCTTCCAAGTATACTTTGTCAATCATCGGATCCTTAATCTTCGAATCAATCATGATCAAATAAATGATTCTGTTATGTCATATCCAACCAAGATATCTTCTCCAGTTGATAAGGTCACATCCTTAATGAAACATCCAGTTCTGGATAGCCTTTTTTCAATGGATTAGAAACTGTCAATGAGGATAGACTTTAAGTCTTGAGTCTGGCTGTCCGGAGGTCTTCAGACTTTAAATAGTAAAGTCTGCAAATCTTCAGACTAGACTGATGGAAACATTTTGTTAGGTTCAAAACACTTTACGAAGATTTCTCCAACAAATTGCTCCTTCTTGTGCCGCTCCAGATGCTCCACTAACCGAACCAGCACTTTGAATAGGATGTTTTGCACCGCGAGGTGAAGCATGGTTTTAACTCGGGCAAGTCAACGCCGGTCAACGGTAGTGAAAGCCAGTCAACAGTGGTCAAAGTCGGTCGACGATGGTCAATGACAGTCAACGTTGGTCAATGACGGTCAATGGTCAAATGTCAAAGTCAGCGGGTTAATAGGTTGGACGGGTTGAACCAATCGACCTGGCACGTGCGACGCATGTGCGAGGAAGACGTAACTATGACGTTAGATGGCGCATGCCGCGCACCTGCGTCGCACGTGCTAGGCACCGAATCGGCATGTGCGACGCACGCGCACAGGGGGAGGCAAATGATCATCCAGACTAATAGAAAGAACCCAAATGTGTTGCCGCACGGGAAGAGACCGTACACCACGAGCTCAACATTACTTGGAGGAATGCCATAACCTAGAGTAATTTTAGTCACGTTATAGTCGTAGTTGTTCTGCTCAACTTCCTTGGAATTTTTGTCATTGACAACTTCTACGACTTTTGGAGGCTGAAGCATGGATTGGTACGTCACGCTCACAATTTGCGCAGAGACGACCAGCACGGCGTCGTGTATTTTGCCCAAGGACTCTCCCGCTTGGTTTAATTTTCTAGATGATGAACTTGATGATGATTGAGGAGCATTTGTAACTGGTTCCCCATTTGATTCGTGACCGTTACCTCTATCCATATCGTCATCGTCCACTGAGACTGGTGTTTTAGCGGGTGAGTTTGATCGTTCTCCTCTGCGCACAGCTCCGGCTCGTGTGAGAATTTCTCTAATCTCTCTATCTTGTGCTCCCCTTGGCGAGGAAGTTGAGACGTCTAGAGGTGTCAAGCCACTCTCGTTAGAGGTGTTCACTTGGACAACCTCAGACTCCAAAGCATGTCCACGAAGCATGAAGTCGATCACTTGAACTCTTTCACATCTTTGTTTTAATCTCATTAATTTTCAGACTTTTAACGAGACATCCTATATTTCCGTGATGATTAAATAAGTTCCTTGCTCAGAAGATTTTTGCATAAGATAGAGACCCAAAATAAACCCTCACTGAAACAATGCACGAAGAAAAGTGCGATAAAATAAGAGAACCGCGAGTCTTGCCTTGAAATTTTTGCTGGCGGTAGGAAGATGTAAGGTAGTGTCGCCTTTGTGGTCCATCCAATTGATGAATTGCTCATTCTTTTGTCGCATCAGATGCTCCACCAACCGAACCAACACTTGAAATTGGTTGTTCTGCACCGTGAGGTGGAGCACGGTCTTAACTCGGGCCGGTCAGCCCCGATCAATGGTGGTTAATGGCGGTCAACGGTTGTCAACGCCGGTCGATGGCGGTCAAGGACAGTCAAAGTTGGTTGATGACAGTCAACGGTGAAAGGTTAAAGTCAACGGGTCAATGGTTCGGATGGGTTGAATCGACTGACCCAGCACGTTCCACGCACGTGCGGGGATGACGTAACAATGACGTAAGATGGTGCATGCTACGCACGTGCGTTGCACGTGCCTGGCACCGAATCGGCACATGCGTCGGGGGAGACCGAATCGGCACTTGCGTGGCACGTGCAGGCGAGTTTGAAGTTAATCGCAGGGATGTCGTGAAGGTAAAATAAGTTACAACCATTGTGATCAGGGGTAGCATAAGCGGTAGCCTGATGGAGAGATCTATGGTGAGGCAAATGATCATCTGGACTGATAGAAAGAACCCGAATGTGTTGCCGCACAGGAAGAGACCGTACCCCACGAGCTCGACATTACTTGGAGGAATGCCATAACTTAGGGTAATTCTAGTCACGTTATAGTCGTAGTTGGTCTACTCAACTTCCTTGGAATTTTTGTCATTGACAACTTCTATGATTTTTAGAGTCTGAAGCACGGATTGGTATGTCGCGATCACATTTTGTGCAGCGACCACCAGCATGACATTGCGTATTTCGCCCGAGGACTCTCCCTCTTGGTTTAATTTTCTAGATGTTGAACTTGATGATGATTGAGGAGTATTTGTGACTTGTTCCCCATCTGATTGGTGACCGTTACCACCATCCATATTGCCATCGTCCAACGCAACTGATGCTGAAGTGGGTGAGATTGATCGTCCTACTCGGCGTACAGCTCCGGCTCATGTGAGAATTTCTCGGATCTCTCTATGTCGTGCTTCCCTTGGCGAGGAAGTTAAGACATCTAGAGGTGTCAAGCGGCTCTCATTAGAGGCGTTGACCTTGACGACCTCAGACTCCAAAGCATGTCCACGAAGCATGAAGTCGACCACCTGCAACTCCTTCGCATATTTGTTTTACTCTCATTGATTTTCAGACTTTTAACTAGACATCCTACATTTCCGTGATGATCAAGTAAGTTCCTTGCTTATAAGATTTTTGCATAAGATAGGCACCCAAAATAACAGCCTCATTGAAACAATGCACGAAGAAAAGTGTGATAAAATAAGAGAATCGCGAGTCTTGCTTGGAAATTTTTGCTGGCGGTAGGAAGATGCAACGTAGTGTCGCCATTGTGGTCCTTCCAATTGATCAATTGCTGGTTCTTGTGCCGCTTCAGATGCTCCACCAACCGAACTAGCACTTTAAATCGGTTGTTTTACACTGGGAGGTGAAGGACGGTCTTAACTCAGGCTGGTTAGTGCCGGTGAACAGTGGTCAACGCCAGTCAACGGCGGTGAACGCCGGTCAATGGTGGTCAAAGTCGGTCGACGGTGGTCAATGACAGTCAACGTTGGTCAATGACGGATCGGGTCAAAGGTCAAAGTCAACGGGTCAATCGGTCGGACGGGTTGAACCGATTGACCCGGCACGTGCCACGCATGTGGGAGGATGACGTAACGATAACGTCAGTTGGTGTGTGCCGCGCACGTGCATCGCACGCACCTGGCACTGAAACGGCACGTGCGACGCACGCGCTCGGCGGGAGACCAAATCGGCGCGTGCATAGCATGCGCGGGCGAGTTTGAAGTTAATCGCAGGGATGTCGTGAAGGTAAAGTAAGTTACAACAATTGCGATTAGGGGTAGCATAAGCGGTAGCCTGACAGAGAGATCTTTGGTGAGGCAAATGATTATCTGGACTGATAGAAAGAACCCCATTGTGCTGCCGCACAGGAAGAGACTGTACACCATGAGCTTGACATTTCTTGGAGGAATGGCATAACTTAGTGTAATTCTAGTCACATTATAGACGTAGTTGTTCTGCTCAACTTCCTTGGAATTTTTGTCATTGACAACTTCTATGATTTTTGGAGGCTGAAGCATGGATTGGTACGTCGCCCTCACAATCTGCGCAGTGACCACCAGCACGACATTGCGTATTTCACCCGAGGACTCTCCCCCTTGGTTTAATTTTCTAGATGTTGAACTTGATGATGATTGATGAGCATTTGTGACTGGTTCCCCATCTGATTGGTGACCGTTACCTCTATCCATATCGTCATCGTCCGCTGAGACTGGTGTTGAAGCGGGTGAGATTGATCGTCCTCCTCGGCGTATAGCTCCGGCTCGTGTGAGAATTTCTCTGATCTCTCTATCTCGTGCTTCCATTGGCGAGGGAGTTGAGACATCTAGAGGTGTCAAGTCGCTCTCGTTAGAGGCATTCACTTTGACGACCTCATACTCCAAAGCATGTCCATGAAGCATGAGGTCGACCACCTGTAACTCTTTCGCATCTTTGTTTTACTCTTATTGATTTTCAGACTTTTAACGAGACATCCTATATTTTCGTGATGATCAAATAAGTTTGTTGCTCAGAAGATTTTTGCATAAGATAGGGACTCGAAATAACACCCTCACTGAAATAATGCATGAAGAAAAGTGCGAGAAAATAAGAGAACCGCGAGTCTTGCTTGCAAATTTTTGCTGGCGGCAGGAAGATGCAAGGTAGTGTCGCCTTTGTGGTCCTTCCAATTGATCGATTGCTCCTTCTTATGCCGCTTCAGATACTCCACCAACCGAACCAGCACTTTAAATCGGTTGTTCCGCACCGCGAGGTGAAGCACGGTCCTAACTCGGGCCCGTCAGTGCCGATCAACGGTGGTCAACGCCGATCAACGGTGGTGAAAGTCGGTCGATGGTGGTCAATTATAGTCGACGTTGGTCAACGACGGTCACGGGTTAAAGGTCAAAGTCAACGGGTGAATAGGTCGGACGGGTTCAACTGATCGACCAAGCACGTGCCACGCACGTGCGAGGATGACGTGACGATGACGTCAGCTGGTGCGTGCTGCACATGTGCGTTGCACGCGCCTGGCACCGAATTGGCACGTGTGACGCACGCGCTCAGGCGGAGACCGAATCTGCGCGTGCATAGCACGCGCGTGCGAGTTTGAAGTTAATAAGTTACAACCATTGCGATCAGGGGTAGCATAAACGGTAGCCTGCCGGAGAGATCTTATGTCAGGCAAATGATCATCTAGATTGATGGAAAGAACCCCAATGTACGGCCGCACAAGAAGAGACCGTACACCACGAGCTCGACATTACTTGGCGGAATGGCATAACTTAGAGTAATTCTAGTCACATTATAGTCGTAGTTGTTCTGCTCAACTTCCTTGGAATTTTTGTCATTGACAGCTTCTACGATTTTTGGAGGCTGAAGCACGGATTGGTACGTTGCGCTCACAATCTGCGCAGCGACCACCAGCACGGGAGTGCGTCTTTCGCTCGAGGACTCTCCCACTTGGTGTAATTTTCTAAATGTTGAGCTTGATGATGATTGAGGAGCATTTGTGACTGGTTCCCCATCTGATTGGTGACCGTTACCTCTATCGATATCGTCATCGTCCACTGAGACTGGTGTTGAAGTGGGTGAGTTGATCGTCCTCCTCGGCGTATAGCTTCGGCTCGTGTGAGATTTTCTCGGATGTCTCTATCTCGTGCTTCCCTTGGTGAGGGAGTTGAGACATCTAGAGGTGTCAAGCCGCTTTCGTTAGAGGGGTTCACCTTGACGACCTCAGACTCCAAAGGATGACCATGAAGCATGAAGTTGACCACCTGCAACTCTTTCGCATATTTGCTTTATTCTCATTGATTTTCAGACTTTTAACGAGACATCCTATATTTTTGTGATGATCAAATAAGTTCCTTGCTCAAAAGATTTTTGCATAAGAGAGGGACCCAAAATAACACCCTCACTGAAACAATGCACGAAGAAAAGTGCTATGAAATAAGAGAACCGTGAGTCTTGCCTCGAAATTTTTGCTAGCGATTTGGAGATGCAAGGTAGTGTTGCCTTTATGGTCCTTCCAATTGATCAATTGCTCCTTCTTGTGCCGCTTCAGATGCTCCACTAACCGAACCAGCACTTTAAATCGGTTGTTCTGCACCACGAGGTGAAGCACGGTCTTAATTCGGGCCGGTCAGCGCCAGTCAACGGTGGTCAACGCCGGTCAACGGTGGTCAAAGTCGGTCGACGGTGGTCAATGACAATAAACGTTGGTCAACGACGGTCAACAGTGAAGTGCCAAAGTCAGCGGGTGAATAGGTTGGACGGGTTGAACCAATCATTCCGGCACATGCGACGCTCGTGTGAGGATGACGTAACTATGACGTTAGATGGCGCATGCCGCGCACTTGTGTTGCATGTGCCTAGCACCGAATCGACATTTGCGATGCACGCGCCCAAGGGGAGGTAAATGATCATCCGGACTGATAGAAAGAACCCGAATGTGTTGCCACAAGAGAAGAGACCGTACACCACGAGCTCGACATTACTTGGAGGAATGCCATAACTTAGAGTAATTTTAGTCACGTTATAACCGTAGTTGTTCTGCTTAACTTCCTTGGAAATTTTGTCATTGACAACTTCTACGATTTTTGGAGGCTGAAGCATAGATTGATACATCACGCTCACAATCTGCGCAACGATGACCAGCACGGCGTTGCGTATTTCGCCCAAGGACTCTCCATCTTGGTTTAATTTTCTAGATGTTGAACTTGATGATGATTGAGGAGCATTTGTGACTAGTTCCCCATCTGATTGGTGACCATTACCTCTATCCATATCGTCATCGTCCGCTAAGACTGGTGTTGAAGCGGGTGAGATTGATTGTCCTCCTAGGCAAATAGCTCCGGCTCGTGTGAGAATTTCTCTGATCTCTCTATCTCGTGCTTCCCTTGGCGAGGGAGTTGAGACATCTAGAGGTGTCAAGCCGCTCTCGTTAGAGGCGTTCACCTTGACGACCTCAGACTCCAAAGCATGTCCACGAAGCATGAGGTTGACCACCTGCAACTCTTTCGCATCTTTGTTTTACTCTCATTGATTTTCAGACTTTTAACGAGACATCTTATATTTCCATGATGATCAAATAAGTTTGTTGCTCAGAAGATTTTTGCATAAGATAGGGACCCAAAATAACACCCTCACTGAAACAATGCACGAAGAAAAGTGCGAGAAAATAAGAGAACCGCAAGTCTTGCCCTGAAATTTTTGCTGGCGATAGGAAGATGCAAGGTAGTGTCGCCTTTGTGGTCCTTCCAATTGATCAATTGCTCATTCTTATGCCGCTTCAGATACTCCACCAACCGAACTAGCACTTTAAATTGGTTGTTTCGCACCACGAGGTGAAGCGCGGTCCTAACTTGGGCCCGTCAGTGCCGGTCAATGGTGGTCAACACTGGTCAACAGTGGTCAACACCATTCGACGGTGGTCAATGACAGTCGACGATGGTCAACGACGATCACTGGTTAGAGGTCAAAGTCAACGGGTTAATAGGTCAGATGGGTTGAATCGATCGACCCAGCACGTGCCACGCACGTGTGAGGATGACGTAACGATGACGTCAGCTGGTGTGTGCTGCGCACGTGCGTCGCACGCGCCTGGCACCGAATCGACACGTGCGACGCACGCGCTCGTGGGGAGACCGAATCGGCGTGTGCATAGCACGCGCGGGCGAGTTTGAAGTTAATCGGAGGAATGTCGTGGAGGTAAAGTAAGTTACAACCATTGCGATCAGGGGTAGCATAAGCGGTAGCCTGACGGAGAGATCTTTGGTGAGGCAAATCATCATCTGGACTGATAGAAAGAACCCGAATGTGATGCCGCACAAGAAGAGACCGTACCCCACGAGCTCGACATTTCTTGGAGGAATGGCATAATTTAGAGTAATTCTAGTCACATTATAGTCGTAGTTGTTTTGCTCAACTTCCTTGGAATTTTTGTCATTGACAACTTCTGTGATTTTTGGAGGCTAAAGCACGGAAGGTACGTCGCGCTCACAAGCTGCGCAGTGACCACCGGCACGGGATTGCGTATTTCGCCCGAGGACTCTCCCGCTTGGTTTAATTTTCTAGATGTTGAACTTGATGATGATTGAGGAGCATTTGTGACTTGTTCCCCATCTGATTGGTGACCATTACCTCTATCCATATCGTCATCGTCCACCGAGACTGGTGCTAAAGTGGGTGAGATTGATCGTCCTTCTCGGCGTATAGCTTCGGCTAGTGTGAGAATTTCTCTGATTTCTCTATCTCGTGCTTCCCTTGGCGAGGGAGTTGAGACATCTAGAGGTGTCAAGCCGCTCTCGTTAGGGGCGTTCACCTTGATGACCTCAGACTCCAAAGGATGACCACGAAGCATGAAGTTGACCACCTGTAACTTTTTCGCATATTTGTTTTACTCTCATTGATTTTCAGACTTTTAACGAGGCATCTTACATTTCCGTGATGATCGAATAAGTTCCTTGCTCAGAAGATTTTTGCATAAGATAGGGACCCAAAATAACACCCTCACTGAAACAATCCACAATGAAAAGTGTGACAAAATAAGAGAACCACAAGTCTTGCCTGGAAATTTTTGCTGGCGGTAGGAAGATGCAACGTAGTGTTGCCTTTGTGATCCTTCCAATTGATCAATTGCTGGTTCTTGTGCCGCTTCAGATGCTCCATCAACCGAACCAGCACTTTAAATCGGTTGTTCTGCACTGCAAGGTGAAGCACGATCTTGGGCCGGTTAGCGTCGGTCAACGGTGGTCAAAGTCAGTTGACGGTTGTCAAGGACAGTCAACGTCGGTCAACGATGGTCAACGGTCAAAGGTAAAAGTCAACGGGTCAATGGGTCGGACGGGTTGAACTGGTCGACCCGGCACGTGCCACTCACGTGCGAGGATGACGTAACAATGACGTTAGATGGCGCGTGCCGCACACATGCGTTACACGTGCCTGGCACCAAATCGGCACCTGCGATGCACGCACCCAGGGGGAGACTGAATTGGCGCGTGCGTGGCACGCGCAGGCGAGTTTGAAGTTAATTGCAGGGATATCGTGAAGGTAAAATAAGTTACAACCATTGCGATCAGGGGTAGCATAAGCGTTAGCCTAATGGAGATATCTTTGGTGAGGCAAATGGTGATCTGGATTGATAGAAAGAACCCGAATGCATTGCCGCACAGGAAGAGATCGTACACCACAAGCCCGATATTACTTGAAGGAATGCCATAACCTAGAGTAATTCTAGTCATGTTATAGTCATAGTTGTTCTGCTCAATTTCCTTGGAATTTTTGTCATTGACAACTTCTACGATTTTTGGAGGCTGAAGCATGGATTGGTACTTCGCGTTCACAATTTGCGTAGGGACGACCAGCATGACGTTGTGTATTTTCCTAAAGGACTCTTCCCCTTGGTTTAATTTTCTAGATGTTGAACTTGAAGATGATTAAGGAGCATTTGTGACTGGTTCCCCATCTGATTGGTGACAGTTATCTCTATCCATATCGTCATCGTGCATTGAGACTGGTGTTGAAGCGGGTGAGTTTGATCGTTCTCCTCTGCGCATAGCTCCGGCTTGTGTGAGAATTTCTCTGAGCTCTCATATTTGTTTTACTCTCATTAATTTTCAACTTTTTAATGAGATATCCTATATTTCCGTGATGATCAAATAAGTTCCTTGCTCAGAAAATTTTTGCATAAGATAAGGACCCAAAATAACATCCCCATTGAAACAATGCACGAAGAAAAGTGCGATAAAATAAGAGAACCGCGAGTCTTGCCTCGAAATTTTTGCTGGCGGTAGGGAGATGCAAGGTAGTGTCGCCTCTGTGGTCCTTCCAATTGATCAATTGCTCATTCTTTTGCCGCTTCAGATGCTCCAGCAACCGAACCAGCACTTTAAATCGGTTGTTCTACACCGTGAGGTGAAGCATGGTCTTAACTCGGGCCGATCAACGGTTGTCAACGTCGGTCGAGGACAGTCAACGTTGGACAGTGACGGTCAACGGTCAAAGGTTAAAGTCAACGGGTCGATGGGTCCGACGGGTTGAACCGATCGACCCAGCACGTGCCACGCACGTGCGAGGATGATGTAATGATGATGTCAAATGGCGCGTGCCGTGCACGTGCGTTGCACGTGCTTGGCACCATATTGGCACGTGCGACGCACACGCCTAGGGGGAGACTGAATCGGCACGTGCCACGAGTTCGAAGTTAATCGCAGGGATGTCGTGAAGGTAAAGTAAGTTACAACCATTGCGATCAGGGGTAGCATAAGCGATAGCCTAACGGAGAGATCTTTGATGAGGCAAATGATCATTTGGACTGATAGAAAGAACCCTAATGTGCTGCCGCACTGGAAGAGACCGTACACCACAAGCTCGACATTACTTGGGGGAATGGCATAACTTATAGTAATTCTAGTTACATTATAGTCGTAGTTGTTCTGCTCAACTTCCTTGGAATTTTTGTCATTGACAGCTTCTACGATTTTGGGAGGCTGAAGTACCGATTGGTACGTCGCGCTCACAATCTGCGCAGCGACCACCAGCATGACATTGCGTATTCTGCCTGAGGACTCTCCCCCTTAGTTTAATTTTTTAGATGTTGAACTTGATGATGATTGAGGAGCATTTGTGACTGGTTCCCCATCTGATTGGTGACCGTTACCTTTATCCATATCGTCATCGTCTACTGAGACTGGTGTTGAAGCGGGTGAGATTGATCGTCCTCCTGGGTGTATAGCTCCAGTTCGTGTGAGAATTTCTCTAATCTCTCTATCTCCTGCTTCCCTTGGCGAAGGAGTTGAGACATCTACAGGTCTCAAGCCGCTCTCGTTTGAGGCGTTCACCTTGACGACCTCAGACTCCAAAGGATGACCACAAAGCATGAAGTCGACCACTTGCAACTCTTTCGCATATTTGTTTTATTCTCATTGATTTTCAGACTTTTAACGAGACATCCTATATTTCCGTGATGATCAAATAAGTTCGTTGCTCAGAAGATTTTTGCATAAGATAGGGACCCAAAATAACACCCTCACTGAAACAATGCACGAAGAAAAGTGTGATAAAATAAGAGAATCGTGAGTCTTGCCTTGAAATTTTTGCTGGTGGTAGGAAGATGCAAGGTAGTGTCGCTTTTGTGATCCTTCCAATTGATCAATTGCTCCTTCTTTTGCTGCTCCAGATGCTCCACTAACCGAACCAGCACTTTAAATTGGTTGTTCTGCACCACGAGGTGAAGCACGGTCTTAATTCGGGCCGGTCAGCGCTGGTCAACAGTGGTCAATGCCAGTCAACGGTGGTCAAAGTCGGTCGATGGTGGTCAATGGTAGTTAACGTTGGTCAACAGTCAAATGTCAAAGTCAATGGGTCAATAGGTTGGACGGGTTGAACCGATCGACCCGGCACGTGCCACGCACGTGCTAGGATGATGTAATGATGATGTCAGATGGCGCAAGCCGCGCACCTGTGTTACACGTGCCTAGCACCGAATCGGCACGTGCGACGCACGTGCCCAGGGGGAGGCAAATGATCATCCGGATTGATAAAAAGAACCCAAATGTGTTGCCGCATGAGAAGAGACCGTATACCACGAGCTCGACATTACTTGGAGGAGTGCCATAACTTAGAGTAATTTTAGTCACGTTATAGTCGTAGTTGTTCTGCTCAACTTCCTTGGAATTTTTGTCATTGACAACTTCTACGATTTTTGGAGGCTGAAGCACGGATTGGTACGTCACGCTCACAATCTGCGCAGCGACGACCAGCACGGCGTTGCGAATTTCGCCAGAGGACTCTCCCCCTTGGTTTAATTTTCTAGATGTTGAACTTGATGATGATTGAGGAGCATTTGTGACTGGTTCCCCATCTGATTGGTGACCGTTACCTCTATCCATATCGTCATCGTCCATTGAGACTAGTGTTTAAGCGGGTGAGTTTGATCGTTCTCCTCTGCGCACAGCTCCGGCTCATGTGAGAAATTCTCTGATCTCTCTATCTTGTGCTCCCCTTGGCGAGGAAGTTGAGACATCTAGAGGTGTCAAGCCGCTCTCGTTAGAGGCGTTCACTTGGACGACCTCAGACTCCAAAGCATTTCCACGAAGCATGAAGTCGACCACCTGAACTCTTTTGCATCTTTGTTTTACTCTCATTGATTTTCAGACTTTTAACGAGACATCCTATATTTCCGTGATGATTAAATAAGTTCCTTGCTTAGAAGATTTTTGCATAAGATAGGGACCCAAAATAAACCTTTATTGAAACAATGTTCTAAGAAAAGTGCGATAAAATAGGAGAATCGCGAGTCTTGCCTGGAAATTTTTGCTGGCGGTAGGAAGATGTAAGGTAGTGTCGCATTTGTGGTCCTTCCAATTGATGAATTGCTCCATCTTTTGTCGCTTTAGATGCTCCACCAACCGAACCAACACTTGAAATCGGTTGTTCTACACCGTGAGGTGAAGCACGGTCTTAACTCGGGCTGGTAAGCCTCGGTCAATGGTGGTCAACGGCGGTCAATGGTTGTCAACGCCGGTCAACGGTTGTCAATGTCGGTTGGCGGAGGTCAAGGACAGTCAACGTTGGTCAACGATAGTTAACGGTCAAAGGTGAAATTCAACGGGTCAACGGTTCGGCTGGGTTGAATCGATCGACCCGGCATGTGCCACGCACATGCGAGATAACGTAACGATGACGTCAGATGGTGCGTGCCTGGCACCGAATCGGCATGTGCGATGCATGCGCCCAGGAGGAGACCGAATCGGCACGTGCGTAGCACGCACAGGCGAGTTTGAAGTTAATCGTCGGGATGTCGTGAAGGTAAAATAAGTTACAACCATTGCGATCAGGGGTAGCATAAGCGGTAGCCTAACAAAGAGATCTTTGGTGAGGCAAATGATCATCTGGACTGATTGAAAGAAATCGAATGTGTTGCGGCACAGGAAGAGATCGTACACTACGAGCTCGACATTACTTGGAGGAATGCCATAACTTAGGGTAATTCTAGTCACGTTATAGTCGAATTTGTTCTGCTCAACTTCCTTGGAATTTTTGTTATTGACAACTTCTACGATTTTTGGAGGCTGAAGCACGTATTGATACGTCGCGATCACAATCTGCGCAGCAGCCACCAGCATGACATTGCATATTTCCCCCGAGTGCTCTCCCCCTTAGTTTAATTTTCTAGATGTTGAACTCTAAGATGATTGAGGAGCATTTGTGACTTGTTCCCCATCGATTAGTGACCATTACCTCCGTCCATATCGTCATCGTCCAATGAGACTGGTGCTGAAGCGGGTGAGATTGATCGTCCTACTCGGCGTACAGCTCTGGCTCGTGTGAGAATTTCTCGGATGTCTCTATCTCGTGCTTCCCTTGGCGAGGGAGTTCAGACATCTAGAGGTCTCAAGTCGCTCTCGTTAGAGGCGTTCACCTTGACGACCTCAGACTCCAAAGCATGTCCACGAAGCATGAAGTCAACCACCTGCAACTCTTTCGCATATTTGTTTTACTCTCATTGATTTTCAGACTTTTAATGAGACATCCTATATTTCCGTGATGATCAAATAAGTTCCTTGCTCAGAAGATTTTTGCATTAGATAGGGTGCCAAAATAACACCCTTACTAAAACAATGCATGAAGAAAAGTGCGATAAAATAAGAGAACCGCGAGCCTTACTTGGAAATTTTTGCTGGCAGTAGGAAGATGCAAGGTGGTGTCGCCTTTGTGGTCCTTCCAATTGATCAATTGCTCCTTCTTATGCCGCTTCAAATGCTCCACTAACCGAACTGGCACTTTAAATCGGTTGTTTTGCACCATGAGATGAAGCACGGTCTTAACTCGGGCTGGTCAGTGCCGGTTAACGGTGGTCAACGCCGGTCAACGGTGGTGAAAGTCGGTCGATGGTGGTCAATGACAGTCAACGTTGGTCAAGGATGGTAACGGTCAAAGGTCAAAGTCAACGGGTCAATAGGTCGGACGGGTTGAACCAATCTACCCGGCACGTGCCACGCATGTGCGAGGATGACGTAACGATGACGTTAGATGGCGCGTGCCACGCACATGCGTTGCACGTGCCTGGCACTGAATCGGCACGTGCGATGCACGCGCCCAGGGTGAGGCAAATGATCATCCCGACTGATAGAAAGAACCCGAATGTGTTGCTGCACGGGAAGAGACCGTACACCACGAGCTCGACATTACTTGGAGGAATGCCATAACTTAGAGTAATTCTAGTCACGTTATAGTCGTAGTTGTTCTGCTCAACTTCCTTGGAATTTTTGTCATTGACAACTTCTACGATTTTTGGAGGCTGAAGCACGGATTGGTACATCCCACTCACAATCTGCACAGCGACAACTAGCACGGCGTTGCGTATTTCGCCCAAGGACTCTCCCCTTTGGTTTTGAGATAGCTAGTATAAGCACCTAGAGGGGGGGTGAATAGGTGCACAAATAATTTTTCGAGATACGGAAGCGATTCTAGGCAAACGATAGAAAGGGAATTCTCTTTTGATTAACAAAATGAAGGACGATCAAAGTAAAGTAAAGACTAGGGAAGAGAAAATTGAACATAAGGTTTATAGTGGTTAGGCTTATTCCAAGCCTACGTCCACTCTTTCGCACTGACAGCCCACTGGCTGGATTTCACTATGAATAAAAGAGAAGTTACAGCACAGCTTTTCCTTGATTCCATAGTGTAGATGTTCTACCACACTTCCTCAAGGTTTCTCACAAATATAGACTCTCTTTTGTGCATAAGATTTCGCTCAAAGGAATTGACTAAACAACAAGGAGCTTCAGACTTTGGAATTCTTCTATCGTGCACATCTCGAACAACTTAGAACGTTTTCCTTATATACTCCTTCATGCCATCATACCCGTTGACACTTACCAAAGGAATTCCTCCAATCTACCCGTTGGACGGAATCAATTAGGAATATCATTCGAGCTATTAAAGGAACATGTCGATAGCCCATCAATCTTGTTCGCCCATACAATCAGGATCTTGGTTTCCATAAGTAGAACCTTCCAAGAATATTTTGCCAAATCATTGGATCCTTAATCTTCGAATCAATCTCGATCAATCAAAGGATTCCGTTATGTCTTATCCAGCCAAGAGATCTTTTCCAGTCGATAAGGTCATATCCTTAATGAAATATCCAATTCCGAATAGCCTTTCTTCAACGGATTAGAGACTGTCAATGAGGATAGACTTTGAGTCTTGAGTCTGGCTGTCCGGAGGTCTTCAAACTTTAAATAGCAGAGTCTGCAAACCTTCAGACTAGACTGATGGAAACGTTTTGTCAGTTTCAAAACATTTCAAGAAGATTTCTCCAACAATCTCCCCCTTTTTGATAGTGACAAAACTTTCCTGCAGATTTGGACAACTTTGACCTGCAAAACATTTCTCAAACACTTATGCATATCTTATAGAGATAAATGGCTAAATGAATAACACTAGAATTTGCAACCACAGAAAATAGGTTAGTTTAGTATGCGATATAGCCATCCATAAGATATCAATAGTAGTTAATATAAGCAGTTAAGTCCAAGTCAAGTTCAGTTCTCATCCAAACACAAAAACAAAGTCAAACAGAGTTAAACATGAAAACAATCCCAACCAAACGATTAAAAGTCAAAGTTTCAAATCTTGCATCTCTCCCCCTTTTTGTCAGCATTAAAAAGGTTGAGATGAAAATGGAATAAAGTCAAGATTGCTTGGGAACGCGAACAAGCTGGAAATCTCCCATAGATTGAACGATGCCTTCTAGCCTTTTCAAGTCTTCCTTCAGTTATGCAATCTCCTCACCCTTGGCATTGGCTTGAATCTGAACAAAGAGGGCTTGGATCTGATCATTCAATGAACCCGAAGAAGCTTGACCTGCATTCTGCAAGTTTTGAATCTCGCATCCCAGAGCATAAATTTGATCTTGCATCTCTAAGAGAATATCCATAATTCTGCGAAAATCTGCTACATTATCAGTCTGAGTACTTGCTTCGGCACGATCTAATGGAGTAAATGCAGACGATGATAGATCAGCATAATCATGCAGATTTGGCGATGAAACATCATGACCTTCCTTAGAAAATTGAGAGGCATAAATTTCCTCTGGATCTGCTGGAGAGCGACTGATTCCCTCACTTGTAGCAGGATATGAGGACTTTCCTCTTTTCTCTTGATCTCCCCCTATTTTTATGCCTTCAGGTGGAGAAGAGTGTCTCTCAGGTTCTCCTTCTTCTTGATCTCTTTTCTCTTCTTCTTCTTCTTTCTCAACTCTTTTCTTCTCAGCATCTTTTTCTTCTTCTCCTTTCTCCTCTGCTTCTTTCATCCTTTGTTCCGATTCTTTCTCTGGATCAGAACGACTCAGATTCTTCAAAGCCATTGCAGAAATGGTGATATTTTCCTCATCATCTTCATTTTCAACGATGAGAGCTCTTCTTTTCTTGGATGGAGCAACCAAGGGCTCCTTCATTTTCCTTTTTGATGAAGAAGAGGTTTGATAAGTTTTGACTTGAGTCTTCTCCTTGAATTTCTCCAATGCCTTGCTTAGTTTCTTCAGACGCATTTTGGTCACCGTTTTTAGTCCTACCACTATATGATCGCACGATCGAGCACAAAGAATTTGCGGAGGTTGAATATTCAGATGTCTGAATAACTTCGTCACAAGATTTTGATAAGGAAGTTGACCTCTGTCCTTCACCACTGCTCTATACATGTGGAACATAACAGTGTGAGGAAGAGAAAACATTTTCCCAGTGATGATGGCATACATCAGCTTTGCCTCTGAACTTGAAACATCACTCTTGGAAGTTGATTTCGGTCTGAGACAATTGATCATAATCTTGTGAAGCAAAATGTTGAACGCACTCATCCTTAAGTAGGAAATATTTTTCTCTGTTCTCCTATCCTTAACAAGTTCCAATGTAGCATGAGCAATAAAAACTTTGATCGGTCGATATATTCCTCTCTCAACCCCTAACACATCTGCCAGCATATCCATATCCACTACAAAGTCTTATCTTTGACGTTGAAAGAAAATCTATTCGCATCTAAGAAACTAAGATTTGAATAGAAATATGCAGTTGATTTAGCATAGGCCTCTGTGGTGTCAGAGCAGAACTTTTCAAGTTGAAGATAACTGAACTTTTCCCTCAAGTTAACATTCATAGCATCCAGAAAATCAAAATCCACACTCCTAGGGTTTATCACCCCTCGCTTCAACAATTTTGAGTATAGATCCTTCTGATCCTTCGATCTGAACAACTCTCCCATTTTTCCTCGATTTTCAACCGCAACACCCATTCTCGGTTGAAATTGGCTATACAATTTGTCATCATCATTTCCATCTACAGGATTATTTCCCCAATCACGAGGATCACTTGGGATATTCGCAAGGGTTTCTTTTGCCACCCCTTTACGAGCAATTCCCAAACTTTCCATTTTTCGCAAAAAGATATATTCATTTCCATACCCTTTGTCCTTAAGAAAATCATCGACATAGTTCAAAGGAATACAAGTCCCTTTTAAGGCACGATACAGCTTATAAATAAAAATGGGCTTTTGAACTCTTACAGGATCTGCATCCTCAATGATTTCTTCCTCTTGTTGATGATCAACGCCTTGAGGACTAGATGGAGGAGAATGACGCTATTGAGAATGTTGTGGGCTCTGCTGCTGATTTGGAGACACTTCTTTTTTGGTGAGATCGAAGTGCGTAGGCCCTTCATTCATCTGCGGTGGTGCCCTGCTTGCGATTCTCGAAGATTTTCTTGAAGACGACATCTTTCTCAGTCTTTGAAAGATTCCTTGCTTGACTTTCCCAAGAAAGATGACAACTTTTTCGAAGATTAAACAAGGGAAGAAAACAGGAATGGAAGATCGATGCTTTCTAGGGTTTTTGAAGGTAAAGCGAAGAAGAATCAACAGTGTATGATTGGTTAAAAAGAGAGGTATATAGATTGTCACAAAGGAAAATAAAAAGATGCCTTTTCAAAATAACTGTCTTTTCCGCAAAAATAGTTATTTCAAAAAATAACTTCCTTTTCGAAAAGGAAACGTCACAATAGTCATGTCAATTAAATATAGCAATAATCAAACACAATTGACGATTGTACCTTTTCAAG
Organism: Eucalyptus leucophloia subsp. euroa; assembly: GCA_017140325.1. Classification (NCBI taxonomy): domain Eukaryota; kingdom Viridiplantae; phylum Streptophyta; class Magnoliopsida; order Myrtales; family Myrtaceae; genus Eucalyptus; species Eucalyptus leucophloia. Next base: position 33,906,962 of record CM029472.1, on the reverse strand, counting down.
ATGAGATTTGAGAGAGAGAATAACTTACAGTCAATGTCTTGTTTGTCTGAGTCTGAGAGTCTCTAGACTTTGATTTCCTCATACCTCAAAATGTTGAGTTTGGAACGGATGGTTTCAAATTAATTTTTCTACAAAGGCTTTGTGAATATATCCGCCAGTTGGTTCTTTGAATCAACAAATTGAATTGAAACTTCTCCATTTTGAACATGATCTCTAATTAAGTAATGTCGAATCTCTATATGCTTTGCTCTTGAGTGAAGAATTAGATTTTTGGTAAGATTGATTGCATTGGTGTTGTCGCAATTAATCTCCGTGCTTGAATCTTCAATTCCAAAGTCTCTTAGCTGTTGTTTTATCCACAGAATTTGTGAACAACAACTTCCAAGAGCTACTGTACTCTGCTTCCTTGAAAACCAAGACACTGTCCTACCTCTAAGTAGTTGACAGGTACCCGATGTGCTCTTTCTATCGACTTTGCATCCGGCAAGGTCTGCGTTTGAGTATCCAAGAAGAGTAAAGTCTTCCCTTTTTGGATACCAGAGACCAAAACTTGAAGTTGATGAAATATATTTGATAATATGCTTTGCAGCATTTAAATGAGATTTTTTAGGGTCTGCTTGAAATCTAGCACAAATGCAAACACTAAACAAAATGTCAAGTCTAGAAGCAGTAATATAAAGGAGTGAACCGATGATACTCCTATATAACTTTTGGTCGACTTTCTTTCCTCCTTCATCTTTATCTATCTTCAAGGAACTTGACATTGGTATATCGGCCTTTTTGCAATTGTCCAGTCTAAACTTTTTGACAAGATCATTTGCATACTTTCCTTGATGAATAAAAGTTCCTTCCTTCAATTGTTTTATTTGAAGACCGAGAAAGAAGGTTAATTCACCCATCATGCTCATTTCAAATTCAACCTGCATAGTCTTAGAGAATTTCTTGCACAGACTTTCATTAGAGGATCCAAAGATAATATCATCGACATATATTTGAACAAGCAGAAAACTTTTGCTTTCTCTTTTAATAAAAAGAGTAGTGCCTACTTTACCTTTAACAAAACCATTTTGAATTAAAAACTTACTCAGTCTGTCGTACCAAGCTCGAGGTGCTTATTTTAAGCCATATAAGGCCTTTTTGAGTATGAATACTGAGTCTAGTTTCCTTGGGTCTTCAAACCCAGGTGGTTGTTCCACATAAACTTTCTCATGGATGAATCCATTTAGGAAGGCACTTTTGACATCCATTTGGAATAACCTGAAATTCTTATGACAAGCAAATGCAAGTAATAAACGAATTGCTTCTAACGTTGCTACCGGTGCGTAAGTCTCGTCATAGTTAATCCCTTCTTCTTGTGTGTATCCCTTGCCCACGAGTCTTGCATTGTTTCTTATGACTTTTCATTTCTCGTCCATTTTGTTCCTAAAAACCTATTTAGCTCCAACAATTGATTTACCTTTTGGTTTATGAGTCAACTCCTAGACATCATTAATTCTGAATTGTCTGAGTTCTTCTTGCATAGCTTCAATCCAGCTTTCATCGGATAAAGCTTCATCTATGCTTTTGGGTTCTATTTCAGAAATAAGAGCCATAACACTAGACTCTTCGCGCCTTTTGGATCTTGTGTGAATTCCTTCATTGATGTCGCCAATAATAAGATCTTTGGGATGACTGGACTTATGTTTCCAGTTATTGGTTAATTTGTCAGATTGATGATCACTTCCTTCACTTGAATCTTCAACAGTCACTTGTTGCCGGTCTTTCAAAGTCTGAGTTGTTTCTTGAGATTTAAACTTTGTAGAGTCTGGAGCAGGTTTAGTCTCTTCAAGATGAGTCTGAATAGATTCATTTTGTATAGAGTCTTGGAATTTGACATTCATTGATTCTTCCACAGTTTGAGTCTTCTTGTTGTAGACTCCGTACGCTTTACTTGTTGTTGAATATTCAAGGAAGATGCCTTCATCTGACTTTTCTTCAAACTTACCAACTCTATTATTTGCATTTTTTAGTATGAAACATTTGCATCCGATACATGAAAATATGAAACAATAGGCTTCTTTTCTCTAAATAGTTCATAGGGGGTTTTTCAAGAATAGGCCTTAGAAAAACTCTATTGATAATATAACATGATGTTGAAACTGCTTCAGCCCAAAATCGTAAAGAGATATCGCTTTCAATTAAAAGAGTTCTAGTCATTTCTTGAAGAGATCTATTCTTCCTTTCCACAACTCCGTTCTACTCTGGAGTATATGGAGATGAGAACAAATGCTGAAAACTAGATTCATCACAAAATTTCGTAAAATTTTGATTTTCAAATTCACCTCCATGGTATGTTTTTATACTTGAAATAACATACATCTTTTCATTTTGAACCTTCTTAGCAAATTTTTCAAAGTAAGAGAAAGTTTCAGACTTACTTGCCAAGAAATATACCCAAGTAAATCGTGAGTAGTCATCCACAATTACTAGGCAATATTTCTTACCTCCAATGCTCTGTGTTCTTGTTGGTCCAAAGAGATCCATATGCAAGAGCTGCAATACACGGTTAGTGGAAACTTGATTTATTGGTTTAAAGGAATTTCTTACCTGTTTTCCCAATATACATGGTGTACATAGATCAGTCTTTTGGTATAATAAATTGGGTAGACCACGAACAAGCTTCTTTGCTGAGATTTTGGTTATCTGCTTCATGTTAATATGTCCAAGCTTTTTGTGCCATAAGCTTGCTTCGTCTTGGATTGAGATTAGACATTGTGATTCATATGGTTTCACGTCCAAGAGGTAGATATTTCAATGTCTTGGACCCATAAATGACTGAGTAAAATCTTTACTGGTTCCTGAGCAAATACCCTCTTGAAAGTAAATTTTGAAACCGGCATCACATAGCTGACTAACACTGAGCAAATTGTAGTTGAGCCCTTCAACTAAAGAAACATTGCTTATTGTGAGGTTCCCAATCTTTACAGTTCCAAATCCCACAATTTTTCCTTTATTGTTTCCTCCAAATGAGACTTTTCCATTATTCACTTGAACGAGCTTTATGAAGCAATTTGAATATCCTGTCATATGTCTTGAGCATCCACTATCCAGATACCATTTTACCTTTTTCTTGATAGTGACCTGCATTTAAAAAAAGACTCAAACTTTCTTTGGTACCCATATTTTCTTGGGTCCATTTGAGTTAGTATGATATGCGGTTTTTGCCCAAACTTTATTGACAGGTTTCCAAACCATAGGACATTTTTTTTCAAAATGATCACACTATTGCACTTTGAACATCTAAAAGCATTGCGACCTACTGGTTTTACAAAGGTCATTTTAAAATGATTTTTGTAAGCATCTCTTGTGAGTCTTTGTTTGATTATTTCTTTCACTTTAGGAAAATCAATTAAATGAATGGTTTCAGTAGTCATTCCCATACCAGATTTATTGAAATAAGGTCTTTGAATAAAAAGTATTTTTTCCAGCTTTTCAGATCCTAAAGAAAATCTTTTGGAAATATTTGAGATATCATTTTTCAAGAATTCATTTTCTTTTAAAAGATTATCTTCACTTTCTTTAAGAGAAGAAACATTCTTGTTTAAGCATTTCACTTTTTTCTTCCAAAACATTTTATTGTTGTTTTAGAGCAGAATTTTCCTTTTTGAGTTCGGAAATTCTTTTAAGAGAAGTCTTAAGACTAAAACACAATTCATCAATGTATTTTGAAACTTTAATAGGAATTTTGAAGTTACTTACCTCGAATTCACTTTCTGAATCTGAATCTGTCTCAGAGTTTGATTCTGAATCCGATTATGCCATTAGACATATGTTGGCATAATCATCATCACTATCTTCGTACTTTGTATCACTCCAGGTTTCTACTTTGAGAGCCTTTCGATACTTTTCTGTTTTTCCTTTCTTCTTCCTCAGAAGAGGACAGTTGAGTCTGATATGTCCCTTTTTCTTACATTCAAAGCAGATTACATCTTTATTTGATTCATCGTCTTCAGCAGACTTGGTCTGTTGCTTTTGAAAACTTTGTTTCTTTGAATTGAATATTCTTCCTTTTCTGTTTAGCTTTCTGAATCTTCTTATCATGAGAGCAAGCTCCTCATCATCCATATCGTCTTCAGAATCTGTTATATCAGAATCATCATTAGATTTTAATGCAATGGATTTCTTACCTTTAGGATCTTCGTCTTCATTGATTCGTTCCACTTCATAAGATTGAAGAGTCCCAACCAACTCATCAACAAACAGTGGCATGATTCTTTGGGTCTCTCTGATTGAGGTCTTTATGTGATTTCAATCCTTGGAGAGTCCACACAGTAGCTTGTTTACTTTCATGGGATCAGAAATTGGTTGACCTTAATTTTCAAGACCATTCACGATTTTTGTAAAACAACTGAACATGTCAGTTATAGATTCTCCCGATTTCATTCTGAAAGCTTTGTATTGACCAAGGAGAATGTTGATTCTAGTCTCTTTCACTCGATCGGTTCCTTCATAAGTAATGTGTAATCTATCCCAGACTTCTTTGGCTGTATCACAAGAAGATATTCTGTTATATTCAGTAGGTGATAAAGCACAATATAAAGAATAAATTGCTTTTGCATCAAGTGCTTGTCTCTTGATTATCTCTTCCTGAGTCATTTCGTTAGACTCAACATTATCTTTTCCTCTTTCTGAGACAGGTGCAGCTTTAGGAATGATTCCTTTTTCTACAACGTCCCATTCCAGAGGATCCTTTGATCTTAGGAACGCCTTCATCTTGTTTTTCCATATGTTGTAGTCCTTTCCATCAAAGTAAGGCGGTCTGGTATTGCTTTACCCTTCTACCAGCCCTGAAGCCAACATATTAGCCATAGATTTTTAACTTTGAAGTAAAACACTTCAAACAAGGTGAGTACACGAGCTCTGATACCAATTAAGATAGCTAGTATAAGCACATAGAGGGGGGTTGAATAGGTGCACAAATAATTTTTCGAGATACGGAAGCGATTCTAGGCAAATGATCGAAAGGGAGTTCTCTTTTGATTAACAAAATAAAGTACGATCAAAGTAAAGTAAAGACTAGAGAAGAGAAAATTGAACACAAGGTTTATAGTGGTTTGGCTTATTCCAAGCCTACGTCCACTCTTCCGCATTGACAGCCCCCCGGCTGGATTTCACTATGAACAAAAGAGGAGTTACAGCACAGCTTTTTCTTGATTCCACAGTGTAGATGTTCTACCACACTTCCTCAAGGTTTCTCACAAATATAGACTCTCTTTTGCATACAAGATTTCGCTCAAAGAAATTGACTAAACAACAAGGAGCTTCAGACTTTGGAATTCTTCTATCATGCACACCTCAAACAACTTAGAACGTCTTCCTTATATACTCCTTCATGCCATCATACCCGTTGGCACTTACCAAAGGAATTCCTCCAATCTACCCGTTGGACGAAATCAATTAGGAAGATCATTCGAGCTATTAAAGGAACATGTCAATAGCCCATCAATCCTGCTCACCCATACAATCAGGATCTTGGTTTCCATAAGTAGAACATTCCAAGAATATTTTGCCAATCATCGGATCCTTAATCTTCGAATCAATCTCGATCAATCAAAGGATTCCGTTATGTCTTATCCAGCCAAGAGATCTTTTCCAGCCAAGAGATCTTCTCCAGTCGATAAAGTCATATCCTTAATGAAACATCCAGTTCTGGATAGCCATTCTTCAACATATTAGAGACTGTCAATGAGGATAGACTTTGAGTCTTGAGTCTGGCTGTCCGGAGGTCTTCAGACTTTAAATAGCAGAGTCTGCAAACCTTTAGACTAGACTGATGGAAACGTTTTGCCAGCTTCAAAACACTTCAAGAAGATTTCTCCAATAGGTTTAATTTTCTAGATGTTGAACTTGATGATGATTGAGGAGCATTTGTGACTGGTTCCCCCTTTGATTTTTAACCGTTACCTCTATCCATATCCTCATCGTCCACTAAGACTGGTGTTTAAGCAGGTGAGTCTGATCGTTCTCCTCTGTGCACCCCTTGGCTAGGGAGTTGAGACGTCTAGAGATGTCAAGCAGCTCTCGTTAGAGGCATTCACTTGGACGACCTCAACTCCAAAGCATGTCCATGAAGCATGAAGTCGACCACCTGAAATCTATTGCCTTTTTGTTTTACTCTCATTAATTTTCAGACTTTTAACAAGACATCCTACATTTCCGTGATGATCAAGTAAGTTCATTGCTTAGAAGATTTTTGCATAAGATAGGGACCCAAAATAACACCCTCATTGAAACAATGCACGAAGAAAAGTGTGATAAAATAAGAGAACCGCGAGTCTTGCCTGGAAATTTTTGCTGGCAGTAGGAAGATGCAACGTAGTGTCGCCTTTGTGGTCCTTCCAATTGATCAATTGCTAGTTGTTGTGCCGCTTCAGATGCTCCACCAACCGAACTAGCACTGTAAATTGGTTGTTCTGCACTGCGAGCTGAAGCACGGTCTTAACTCGGGCTGGTCAGCGCCAGTCAACGGTGGTCAACACCGGTCAACGGTGGTCAACGCCGGTCAATGGTGGACAAAGTCGGTTGACGGTGGTCAATGACAGTCAATGTTGGTCAACGACAGTCACGGGTCAAAGGTCAATGTCAACGGGTCAATAGGTCGGACGAGTTGAACCGATGGACCCGGCATGTGCCACGCACATGCGAGGAAGACGTAACGATGATGTTAGCTGGCGCGTGCCACGTACGTGCGTTGCATGTGCCTGGCACTGAATTGGCACGTGCGACGCATGCGCTCGGGGGGAGACTAAATCGGTGCGTGCATAGCACACGTGGGCGATTTTGAAGTTAATCGCAAGGATGTCGTGAAGGTAAAGTAAGTTACAACCATGGCGATCAGGGGTAGCATAAGCGGTAGCCTAACAGAGAGATCTTTGGTGAGGCAAATGATCATCTGGATTCATAGAAAGAACCCCAATGTGCTGCCGCACGGGAAGAGACCGTACACTGCGAGCTCGACATTACTTAGAGGAATGGCATAACTTAGAGTAATTCTAGCCACATTATAGTCGTAGTTGTTCTGCTCAACTTCCTTGGAATTTTTGTCATTGACAACTTCTACGATTTTGGGAGGCTGAAGCACGGATTGGTACGTCGCGCTCACAATTTGCGCAACGACCACCAGCACGGCATTGCGTATTTCCCCCAAGGACTCTCCCCCTTGGTTTAATTTTATAGATGTTGAACTTGATGATGATTGAGAAGCATTTGTGATTGGTTCCCCATCTGATTGGTGACTGTTACCTCTATCCATATCGTCATCGTTCGCTGAGACTGGTGTTAAAGTGGGTGAGATTGATCGTCCTCCTCGGCGTATAGTTCCGGCTCGTGTGAGAATTTCTTTGATCTCTCTATCTTGTGCTTCCCTTGGCGAGGGAGTTGAGACATCTAGAGGTCTCAAGCCGCTCTCGTTAGAGGCGTTCACCTTGACGACCTCAGACTCCAAAGCATGTCCACGAAGCATGAAGTCGACCACCTGCAACTCTTTCACATCTTTGTTTTACTCTCATTGATTTTCAGACTTTTAACAAGACATCCTATATTTCCATGAGGATTAAATAAGTTCCTTGCTCACAAGATTTTTGAATGAGATAGGGACCCAAAATAACACCCTCACTGAAACAATGCACAGAGAAAAGTGCGATAAAATAAGAGAACCGTGAGTCTTGCTTGGAAATTTTTGCTAGCGGTAGGAAGATGCAAGGTAGTGTCGCCTTTGTAGTCCGTCCAATTGATAAATTGCTCCTTCTTGTGTCACTTCAGATACTCCACCAATCGAACCAGCACTTTAAATCGGTTGTTCTGCACCGTGAGGTGAAGCACGGTCTTAACTCGGGCCGGTCAGCGCCGGTCAACGGTGGTGAATGCCGGTCAATGGTGGTCAAAGTCGGTTGACGGTGGTCAATGACAGTCAACGTTGGTCAACGATGGTCACGGGTCAAAGGTGAAAGTTAACGGGTCAATAGGTTGGACGGGTTGAACCAAATGACCCAACATGTGCCACGCGCGTGCGAGGATGACATAAGCATGACGTCAGCTGGCGCGTGCTGCCCACGTGTGTCGCACACGCCTGGCATCGAATCCGCACGTACGACGCACGCGCTCGGGGGGAAACCGAATCGGCGCGTGCATAGCAGGCGCAGGCAAGTTTGAAGTTAATCACAGGGATGTCATGAAGGTAAAGTAAGTTACAACCATTGCAATCAGGGGTAGCATAAGCGGTAGCCTGACGGAGAGATCTTTCGTGAGCCAAATGATCATCTGGACTGATAGAAAGAACCCCAATGTGCTGCCACACAGGAAGAGACCGTACGCCACGAGCTCGACATTACTTGGAGGAATGGCATAACTTAGAGTAATTCTAGTCACCTTATAGTCATAGTTGTTCTGCTCAACTTCCTTGGAATTTTTTTCCTTGACAACTTCTATGATTTTTGGAGGCTGAAGCACGGATTGGTACGTCACACTCACAATGACCAGCACGGCGTCGCGTATTTCGCCCCAGGACTCTCTCGCTTGGTTTAATTTTCTAGATGTTGAACTTTATGATGATTGAGGAGCATTTGTGACTGGTTCCCCATCTGATTGGTGACTGTAACCTCTATCCATATCGTCATCATCCACTGAGACTGGTGCTTAAGCAGGTGAGTTTGATCGTTCTCCTTTGCGCAAAGTTCCGACTCGTGTGAGAATTTCTCTGATCTCTCCATCTTGTGCTCCCCTTAGCGAGGAAGTTGAGACGTCTAGAGGTGTCTGCTCTCGTTAGAGGCGTTCACTTGGACGACCTCAGACTCCAAAGCACGAGGTGGAGCACGGTCTTAACTCAGGCCGGTCAGCCCCGGTCAATGGTGGTCAGCGGTGGTCAACGGTTGTCAACGCCGATCAACAGAGGTCAAGGACAGTCAAAGTTGGTCAACGACAGTCAACGGTGAAAGGTGAAAGTCAACGGTCAATGCTTCAGATGGGTTGAATCGATCGACCCGGCACGTGCCACGCACGTGTGAGGATGACATAACGATGACGTCAGATGGCACGTGCCGCGCACGTGCGTTGCAGGTGCCTGGCACCGAATCGGCATGTGCAACGCACGTGCCCATGGGGAGACCAAATCGGCATGTGCGTGGCACGTGCAGGCAAGTTTGAAGTTAATCGCAGGGATGTCGTGAAGGTAAACTTAGTTATAACCATTGCGATCAGGGGTAGCATAAGCGGTAGCCTGACGGAGAGATCTATGGTGAGGCATATGATCATCTGGACTGATAGAAAGAACCCGAATGTGTTGCCGCACAGGAAGAGACCATACCCCACGAGCTTGACATTACTTGAAGGAATGCCATAACTTAGGGTAAGTCTAGTCACGTTATAGTCGTAGTTGTTCTACTCAACTTTCTTGGGATTTTTGTCATTGACAACTTTTACGATTTTTGGAGGCTGAAGCACGGATCGGTACGTCGCGATCACATTTTGCGCAGTGACCACCAGCATGACATTGCGTATTTTGCCCGAGGACTCTCCCCCTTGGTTTAATTTTCTAGATGTTGAACTTGATGATGATTGAGGAGCATTTGTGACTTGTTCCCCATCTGATTGGTGACCATTACCTCCATCTATATCGTCATCGTCCAATGAGAGTGGTGCTGAAGCGGCTAAGATTGATCGTCCTACTTAGCGTACAGATGCGGCTCGTGTGAGAATTTCTCTGATCTCTCTATCTAATGCTTCCCTTGGCGAGGGAGTTGAGACATCTAGAGGTCTCAAGCCACTCTCGTTAGAGGCGTTCACCTTGACGACCTCAAACTCCAAAGGATTACCACGAAGCATGAAGTTGACCACCTGCAACTCTTTCGCATATTTTTTTTACTCTCATTGATTTTCAAACTTTTAATGAGACATCCTATATTTCCGTGATGATCAAATAAGTTCCTTGCTCAGAAGATTTTTGCATAAGAGAGGGACCTAAAATAACACCCTCACTGAAACAATGCACGAAGAAAGGTGCGATGAAATTTGAGAACCGCGAGTCTTGCCTCGAAATTTTTGCTGGCGATTGGAAGATGCAAGGCAGTGTCGCCTTTGTGGTCCTTCCAATTGATCAATTGCTCCTTCTTGTGCTGCTTTAGATGCTCCACTAACCGAACTAGCACTTTAAATCGGTTCTTTTGCACCGTGAGGTGAAGCACGGTCTTAACTCGGGTAGGTCAGCGCCGGTCAACGATGGTAAACGACGATCAACGGTGGTCAAAGTCGGTCGACAGTGGTCAATGACAGTCAAAGTTGGTCAACGACGGTCAACGGTCAAATGTCAAAGTCAGCGGATCAATAGGTTGGACGGGTTGAACCCATCGACTCGGCACGTGCGAGGATGATGTAACTATGACGTCAAATGGCGCATGCCGCGCACCTGCGTTGCATGTGCCTAGCATCGAATCGGCATGTGCGACGCACATGCCCAGGGGGGCAAATGATCATCCGGACTGATAGAAAGAACCTGAATGTGTTGCCGCATGGGAAGAGACCGTACACCATGAGCTCGACATTACTAGGAGGAATGTCATAACTTAGAGTAATTTTAGTTACGTTATAGTCCTAGTTGTTCTGCTTAACTTCCTTGGAATTTTCGTCATTAACAACTTCTGCGATTTTTGGAGGCTGAAGCACGGATTGGTACGTCACGCTCAGAATCTGCGTAGCGACGACCAGCATGGCGTTGCGTATTTCTTCCAAGGACTCTCCATCTTGGTTTAATTTTCTAGATGTTGAACTTTATGATGATTGAGGAGCATTTGTGACTAGTTCCCCATCTAATTGGTGACTGTTACCTCTATCCATATCGTCATCGTCCACTGAGACTGGTGTTTAAGCGGGTGAGTTTCATCATTCTCCTTTGCGCACAGCTCCGGCTTGTGTGAGAATTTCTCTGATCTCTCTATCTCGTGCTCCCCTTGGCGAGGAAGTTGAGACGTCTAGAGGTGTCAAGCCGCTCTCGTTAGAGGCGTTCACTTGGACGACCTCGGACTCCAAAGCATGTCCACGAAGCATGAAGTCGACCACCTGAACTCTTTTGCATCTTTGTTTTAATCTCATTAATTTTCAGACTTTTAACGAGACATCCTATATTTCCGTGATGATTAAATAAGTTCCTTGCTCAAAAGATTTTTGCATAAGATAGGGACCCAAAATAAACCCTCACTGAAACAATGCACGAAGAAAAGTGCGATAAAATAAGAGAACCGCGAGTCTTGCCTCGAAATTTTTGCTAGCGGTAGGAAGATGTAAGGTAGTGTTGCCTTTGTGGTCCATCCAATTGATGAATTGCTCCTTTTGTCGCTTCAGATGCTCCACCAACCGAACCAACACTTGAAATTGGTTGGTTTGCATCGCGAGGTGAAGTACGGTCTTAACTCGGGCCGGTCAGCCCTGGTCAATGGTGGTCAACGGCGGTCAACGGTTGTCAACGCCGGTCAACGGAGGTCAAGGATAGTCAACGTTGGTCAACAACAGTCAATGGTGAAATGTGAAAGTCAACGAGTCAATGGTTTGGATGGGTTGAATCGATCGAGCCAGCAGGTGCCACGCACGTGCGATGATGACGTAAAAATGACGTCAGACGGCGCGTGCCGCGCACGTGCGTTGCACGTGCCTAGCACCGAATCGGCACCTGCGACGCACGTGCCCAAGGGTAGATCGAATCGGCACGTGCGTGGCATGTGCAGGCGAGTTTGAAGTTAATCGCAGGGATGTCGTGATGGTAAAATAAGTTACAACCATTGCGGTCAAGGGTAGCATAAGCGGTAACCTGACGGAGAGATCTTTGGTGAGACAAATGATCATCTGGCCTAATAGAAAGAACACGAATGTGTTGCCACACAGGAGGAGACCGTACACCACGAGCTCGACATTACTTGGAGGAATGCCATAACTTAGAGTAATTCTAGTCACGTTATAGTCGTAGTTCTTCTACTCAACTTCCTTGGAATTTTTGTTATTGACAACTTCGGCGATTTTTGGAGGCTGAAGCACGGATTGGTACGTCGCGCTCACAATTTGCGCAGCGATGACCAGCATGGCGTCGCGTATTTCTTCCAAGGACTCTCCATCTTGGTTTAATTTTCTAGATGTTGAACTTGATGATGATTGAGGAGCATTTGTGACTGGTTCCCCATCTGATTGGTGACCGTTACCTCTATCCATATCGTCATCGTCCACTAAGACTGGTGTTTAAGCGGGTGAGTTTGATCGTTCTCCTCTGCGCACAGCTCTGGCTCGTGTGAGAATTTCTCTGATCTCTCTATCTTGTGCTCCCCTTGGCGAGGAAGTTGAGACGTCTAGAGGTGTCAAGCCGCTCTCGTTAGAGGCGTTCACTTGGACGACCTCGGACTCCAAAGCATGTCCATGAAGCATGAAGTCGACCACCTGAACTCTTTTGCATCTTTGTTTCAATCTCATTAATTTTCAGACTTTTAATGAGACATCCTATATTTCCGTGATGATTAAATAAGTTCCTTGCTCAGAAGATTTTTGCATAAGATAGGGACCCAAAATAAACCCTCACTGAAACAATGCACGAAGAAAAGTGCGATAAAATAAGAGAACCACGAGTCTTGCCTCGAAATTTTTGCTGGCGGTAGGAAGATGTAAGGTAGTGTCGCCTTTGTGGTCCATTCAAGATGAATTGCTCATTCTTTTGTCGCTTTAAATGCTCCACCAACCGAACCAACACTGGAAATCGGTTGTTCTGCACCGCAAGGTGGAGCACAATCTTAACTCGGGCCGGTCAGCCCCAATCAATGGTGGTCAACGGCGGTCAACGGTTGTCAACGCCAGTCAACGGAGGTAAAGGACAGTCAACGTTGGTCAACGACAGTCAACAGTGAAAGGTGAAAGTCAACGAGTCAATGGTTCGGATGGGTTGAATTGATCGACCCGACAGGTGCCACACACGTGCAAGGATGACATAATGATGACGTCAGATGGCGCGTGCCGCGCATGTGCCTAGCACCGAATCGGCACCTGCGACGCACGTGCCCAGGGGTAGATCGAATCGGCACATGCGTGGCACGTGCAGGCGAGTTTGAAGTTAATCGCAGGGATGTCATGAAGGTAAAATAAGTTACAACCATTGCGATCAGGGGTAGCATAAGCAGTAGCCTGACGGAGAGATCTATGGTGAGGCAAATGATCATCTGGACTGATAGAAAGAACCCGAATGTGTAGCCGCACAGGAAGAGACCGTACCCCACGAGCTCGACATTACTTGGAGGAATGCCATAACTTAGGGTAATTCTAGTCATGTTATAATCGTAGTTGCTCTACTCAACTTCCTTGGAATTTTTGTTATTGACAACTTCTACGATTTTTGGAGGCTGAAGCACGGATTGGTATGTCGCAATCACATTTTGCGCAGCGACCACCAGCATGACATTGCGTATTTCGCCCGAGGACTCTCCCCCTTGGTTTAATTTTCTAGATGTTGAACTTGTTGATGATTGAGGAGCATTTGTGACTGGTTCCCCATCTGATTGGTGACCGTTACCTCTATCCATATCGTCATCGTCCACTGAGATTGGTGTTTAAGCGGGTGAGTTTGATCGTTCTCCTCTGCGCAAAGCTCCGGCTTGTGTGAGAATTTTTTTGATCTCTCTATCTCGTGCTCCCATTGGCGTGGGAGTTGAGACATCTAGAGATGTCAAGCCGCTCTCGTTAGAGGCGTTCACTTGGACGACCTCAGAGTCTAAAGCATGTCTACGAAGCATGAAGTCGACCACCTGAACTCTTTTGCATCTTTGTTTTACTCTCATTAATTTTCATACTTTTAACAAGACATCATATATTTCCGTGATGATCAAATAAGTTCCTTGCTCAGAAAATTTTTGCATAAGATAGGGACCCAAAATAACACCCTCACTGGAACAATGCATGAAGAAAAGTGCGATAAAATAAGAGAACCGCGAGTCTTGCCTGGAAATTTTTGCTGGCGGTAGGAAGATGCAAGGTAGTGTCGCCTTTATAGTCCTTCCAATTGATGAATTGGTCCTTCTTGTGCCGCTTCAGATACTCCACCAACTGAACTAGAACTTTAAATCGGTTGTTCTGCACCGCAAGGTGAAGCACCGTCTTAACTCGGGTCGGTCAGTGCCGGTCAACGGTGGTCAACGCCGGTCAACGGTGGTCAACGTCGGTCAAGGACAGTCAACGTTGGTCAATGACAGTCAACGGTCAAAGGTCAAAGTAACCGGGTCAATGGGTCGGACGGATTGAACCAATCGACCCAGCAGGTGCCACGCACGTGCGAGGCTGACGTAACGATGACGTCAGATGGCGCGTGCCGCGCACATGCGTTGCACGTGCCTGGCACTGAATCGGCATGTGCGACACACGTGCCTAGGGGGAGGCAAATGATCATCCGGACTGATAGAAAGAACCCGAATGTGTTGCCGCACGGGAAGAGACCGTACACCACGAGCTCGACATTACTTGGAGGAATGCTATAACTTAGAGTAATTCTAACCAAGAACCAAACAAATTCTCCCTAGAACCAGTTGGTTAAGTTCATTTCCTAAGTCGAATGGTCCTAGTTCTCATCTCAAATAATTCGCTAGTGTGATGAGATTGGATATTGCGAAGGAATGCCCCATGACAGGCAAAGCAATGGTTGTAGGAATTATTAAAGATCTGTAAAATTAAATGGTCTAGGCTGGTTTTTTTGAACTGGACTTAGTGATCACCCTAAACAATACTTAAGCATAATAAAATTGGATGTGTCAAGGAATGTCCCAAGACACACAAAACGTTTATTTCACGAAAACTAATGTCTTGGAAAAAATATTTTTTAAAAGATAATGGCTTACATTCCATGGAAAAAATTAGTCAATGCAAAGTAATTTCATTATCAACAACTATATGCATCTAATATTTTCGTTATAATGAAAATATATACATTCATTATTTATGTAATATAAGTTACCATTTTGAAAGAAATATTGTCCAAATCATTTATATTTTATAAAATAAACACATCATAGAAAGTGTCCTTTTTGTACCATAAGATGATCAGGAGAGAGTTAGGAAAAATATTCATAGAAGTGTACAATACTTATTTCTTATAAATGGTCAGAAAATGAAAAATATCATTTATTAATTATGGACCGAAGTCATTTATTGCTATTAAATGTAGTATGTAGATCTATCAAAATGATTTATAGGCCTATTTCTTAACCCATATATGATGGACTAACTTATTAAATGAGATAATTATGTATACTAAATGTATTATAAATGGGCTTAGATTAGTAAAACCCAAATTAATATGTATATTATATGGGTTCACAATTTACTTAGATACAACTTACTTTTATAAATTTCTTTTGCCTTCACTCATTCTCATGCTCGCTTGCTTTTGGCTTTCATCTTAATTTGGGTATAACTTTTCCTAAGTCGGGCTAATTATGTAAGTATTTTAGCAAATTGAGTTGGGTCATGTATGTGTTGGGTATGGTTGGGTCAGCATGAGTCATTAGATTTGCATCGCATTAGAACTGATAAATTTGAGTTGGATCATTTTTTTATGCAATTTGACCCACCCATTTAATAGGTTTAATAATATGTGTGTCACTATCTTAACGCTACTTGTATAATGATTTATGTTATATGTTCGATATACCAAATAAAAGTCCAAATAGAAAATTAAAACAAATCCGACACTCCAAAACGCATTTCTTCTATTCTCATTCAAGAAAATATTAAGTGCACAAGTTGTGCTAGCATAACAAATAAGAAAGGGCGTGAAATTGCAACATGTGTTGGGGGTGGGCCAAGTTTTCAGACGGAATTTTGAACTTGAGCAGCACTTCTTGAGGAGAGAATATCGTGTGCATGAGTTGTGCCAAAGCAACAAATAAGAAGAGATGTGAAATTGTGACACATGTTGCGAGTGGGCCAAGTTGTCCGACAAATATATTTTGAACTTGGGCAGCACTTCTTGTGGGAGAGAGAGAGCGTTCTCTCTCCCATCATGCCTGATCGACAAATCACCACATCACCCCTTTGGCTCTTGCTTTGGCTCTGGCTCATCCTACTCTCTCTCTCTCTCTCTCTCTCTCTCTCTCTCTCTCTCTCTCTGTGCGCCCGACACTCTTGACTCTGCTTGCTCTCTCTCCCTCCGACAGACCACTGAGCCCTTGTCGTGCAGTAATTCATCGGATGAGGGCTCGATCATGACTTGAAGGGAGAGAGAGAGAGGGCACAACCTAGAGGGGCTAGCGATTTGGCAACGACGAAGGCTGTGGACAAGCTCGAGCTAAAGTTGGAGGGGTGGCATAATGGCTTATCAGTCGGATGAGTGCTTTGTGGTTTGTCGGGGGGAGAGGGAGCGAGCAGAGTCGAGAGCATTCAGTGAAGAGAGAGAGAGAGAGAGAGAGAGAGAGAGAGAGAGAGTGGAGGAAGCGCTAGAGCTGGAGTCGGTGCCTGAGAGGTGGCATGGTGGTTCATCGAGTGGGCATGGTGGCTCATCGATCGATAGAGGGCTTGGAAGGAGAGAGAATCGAATGCGAAGAGAGAGAGAGCATCAAGAAGTGCCACTCAAGTTCAAAATTTCATTAGACAACTTGGCCCACCTGTAGCACATGTAACATTTCACACCCCTTTGTATTTGTTGTACTAGCACAATTTGTGCACCTAATATTTTCTCTAAAATTTTGTTTGACAACTACGTGTCACAATTTTACGTCCCTCTACCTTGGCACAATTTGTGCACATAATATTTTCTCCTTATGTTCCAATAAACATAAACCGAAAAAGAGGAAAGAATTCTTAGTAGATCTAGAATTTGCAGTCTCCAGCCAACGACACGAACAAGAATTCGTCAGTTAAATAGGTCAACCTCTCTCCAAATTACACTTAAACATAGCTAAACTCCTCTTGCCCTCCTACTTGACAGCACAGGCTACTGCAATGGCCCAACACCTGAGATGCTCTCGCATGGCGATCCCATCGCTCAGCGGCGGCATCTTCTTCATCGCCTGGACTCCGCTCACGACTCCAAACTCTTGGCGACGATGATCCACGAGGACGCGATTCTCCTCGAACCCGGAAAAATCCCCCCCCCCCCCCCCATCACATCCCAGATCAAGCTCCCCAAGAACGCTCCTCCTCCTCCTTTCGCGGAACATCCTTCTGCTCCTCTGTCTCCTCTTGCTTCTTCTCACCCACTCTTTGAGCTTCGACCCTTCCTCTGCCAACTCCGGAGTCCCCACAGCTTCCACGGCTGAAGATTTCGTCACTCCTAGCTCTGCAACTTTAGCTTCAAGATTTCCGCATCTGGGGCATCTCGGGAGCGAATCTTCGGAAGTCGTAGCGACGGGCTTGGCTCGTGCTGCTTCGTCCTCAGGTCCATCCGCCTGGTTCTCGACGGGCGGCTCTCCTCCTCCTCCTCCTCCTTTCTCTTCCGTTTCTTCCGCTTCAGCATCAGAAGACACAGGCCAAGCTCTCGAGAGGACGTTGCTGAAGAACCAGAGAGTGTCCAAGCTCTCCACAGCAGCCCACGAGCACTCCATTCTCGCTCCCCCGTGAGCGCACGAACGACAAAGCAGCTGAGAAAAGGGGGAGGAAGAAGATCCGCCGCTGAAAGAAAAAGGCGATCTCCGCCGCGACCTTTATGTGTCGGACAAGACGAGACGGGACGCGAGTTGCGGAATCCTCGTCGGTCATGTCCGAATGGCGAAAATGGCCCTCGCCTCGCGGCTACAACGGTGGGCAACCGCGGGGGTAGTTCCGTCCTTTCGAGGGAAAACTGGTGGCGCAAGCCGGTGGGTGAATTTTCCTTGTCGTGATCGTCGCTTTTTCCTTGGATTTTAAGTGGTGCGTGCGACCCACGCGCTGCGGAGGAAGGTGAGGATTGGCGTCTTCGCGGCGGAGCGTAGGTAGGGAAATTAGGTGGAAATTAACCCCAACGGTCGACTACAACGTCGACACAGCCATACAGGTAATTATTAGCGTCATTAATCATCACTATATATATATATATATATATATATATATATATATATCTCTCTCTCTCTCTCTCTCTCTCTCTCTCTCTCTCTCTCTCTGTGCAAACTAAGATATAGCTTCAAATTGAAGTATAGCAGTTGTATGTCTGAAGATAGATTACAACTTAAACTTACACATTAATTTCATAGTTTCGAATTAATGGTGTCCACTTGGATTGACGCTAGTTCGTATTCGAATTGACTGTAATTGGCGCAAGCTCTCTCTAAAAGAAACGGAGGAATTTCACGAAGTGTTTTATCAGCTCAAACTCGACTTAAAATTTAACTTGGTTTAAGTTCAAGTTCAAATGCGAGTTTTATTAGTACCGCGGAACTAGAAATAGTGAGGCATCATAGTTTCGAAAGTCTAATTGTAACTAAGATATCAAAGACCTACCATGCTCACAAGTTAGAGTTATTCGAATGAAATTATTTATTTTCGTACTTGTGGGCATACAATAATTGAGTTATTTGGACTCAATCGTGTATCTTTAAAGATGATGGAGAATGATTTGAGTAGTCCACAAGTCGATATTTAGAAGAACTTATGTGTAGTTTGCCCGTGTCTCATACAAATAAGGAAAATTACCAAAAAAGTCTTAAATCTATTACAATTGTGTCAATTCAGTCATAAACTTATTTTTTTGATCAATTGAGTCCTAAACCTTTTACAATTATTCTCGATCAGTCCATCCGACTAAAATTGGTCGGCTGGCGGTGACGTGGCAGACGACCGACGCCACGAGCTTTTTTTAATAATATTTTATTTTATTGAAATATTTTGTAATTATTTTTATCCTTTTCCTCTCTTTTTTCCCCCTTCTTCCTCTTCCTCCCTCCTCCCTCCTCCTTCCTCGGCTCCGGTGAGCTCGCCTCACCGGGTCGGCGTAAGCTTGCGCCTAGCGACAATGAGGCGAGCCCTTGTCGGATCCGGTAAGGGCTCGCCCGTGGTCGCCGGGCGAGGCGAGCCCTCGCTAGACGTGACGGTGAGCCCCACTCGCCGATTTGGCAAGGGCTCGCCTCGCTCGGTGGATCGCGAGGTGAGCTCGCACCCAACGACGGTGGGATGAGCCCCCACCGGATCGGCGAGGGCTCACCTCGCGATCGTTAGGCGAGGCGAGCTCTTGCCGATTTGGTGAGGAGGGCCTCGCTAGATGCGATGGTGAGCCCCCTTGCCGGATCGGCGAGGGCTTGCCTTGCTCGATGACCGTGAGGTGAGCCCTTGCCGGATCCAAGCAAGGTTTTGCCTCTCGATCGAGAGGCGAGCGCCTCGCCGATCCGGTAGGGTTTTGCCTTGCCGTCGTTGGTTGCGAGCTCGCTGACTGACATGGCTTCCCTCGCCAAATCTAGTGGGGCTCCCCTCGCCACATTCGGCAACGGCGAGGTCCCCCTCGCCAGATCTAGCGAGGGCTTGCCCCACTAGTGGCTAGGTGAGCTTGCCCTCGCCCAACGACGGCGAGGCAAGCTAGCTCGGCCGCCTCGGTCCGGTGACCGGCCAACCCTCCGGCCGGTTCTTTGGAGCCAAAGGAAGAAGGAGGGAGGAGGAGGGAGGAGGGAGAGGGAGAAGAAAAAAAGGGAGAGAGAGAGAAAATGAAACAAATGGATAAACAATTAATAAAATATTTCTAAAATAAAATATTATTAAAAAAAGCTCGCCAACCCTAGCCGACTACCACATCAGTGCCATCCGGCCAATTTTGGCCAGATGGATTGATCAGGAATAATTGTAAAAGGTTAAGGACTCAATTGGTCAAATAATAAGTTTAGGACTAAATTGGCACAATTGCAATAGATTTAGGACTTTTTTGATAATTTTCCCCATACAAATATGATTGATGGCAATTGGTCAAAAGGTTTAGGTTGATCAAGTGTCAAATTGAGAGACTTTAGTTGCCTAGCTTTTACAATTTGAAGTTGCCTTCATCTTTGTAAGAAAACATTCGTCACTTTTATTCATAACACTTAATCATTAGAATTGTATGTTTAAAGAATGCAATTAGATTAAATTTGATAATGGCTAGGTTTGAAACATTCATATTAATAGATTTGATCACATTTAAACATTGAGCTATAAAAAGCAAATGAAGAAAACATCGACTAGGCTACTAGGTAGTAACTGTGATCCTCAAAATTATTCTGAGTGGGAGATGTACTTTGTAACCTGATCTTGAAATCCCACATCCAAACCCATTGATTTGTCACTAAACCAACCTCCTCATCACTTCTATTTGAGCCAAACTTCACTTGCACAAAGTACTTCGGTGGGCATGACAACATACACCTACCAATGAAGAAGCGAGATTAGTCACTCCCAAAGGATAGACTCTTATATTAACTTGGGTCCATGTATTGAGTGCAATCACAATTGTTGATGATGGGGGCCCCACATGTGGAGCTCTCATGAACAATGACAGTGATGAATCTTGTCCATGTGGACTTGGGTGTAATAAGAATTTACCCTTTAAAAGACGCTTTTTGTTGCCAAAATAGAGAAATATGATTTACTTTACTCATGAAGATGCACTATGAATTGCATTATGGCTGGAGATAAATGTACATATCTATTTGGAGATCACTCCTCTTTTTTCCTAGCAAAAAAAAAAAAAAAAATGGAAGCACGTAAATTAAGATGGTTTCTACATGGAATGAAAAATTTGTTATTGCTCAGGAAGAAGAAAAGATGAAACCATAACTTGCATTGATTCTCTCTCTCTCTTTAAGCCATCAACTCGTTGACAGTGGAGTGGGAATTACAGGGCAGTTCTCCTTTGGCAGAATAGAAGCTATTTGACAAAGTTCAAGGGTTTCGCATGCAATGTCTCTATTTGGGAAAAGTGCCAAAAAAGTCCTAAATATTTTGCCTTTATGCCGATTTAGTCCTAAACCTTTTTTTACTGCCAATTAAGTCATAAACTTTTTTAAGTTGTGCCAATTCAGTCCATTTCGGTCAATTTTGGCCGGATTTTGCTAACTAAACGTCGGCCGGCTGACGTGGCCTGATCGGCGCTGACGTTGACAACTTTTAATAATATTTTAATATTTTTTTTATCTTCTTTTTGTCTTTTTCCTCCCGCCGGTCACTGAGGAATTCAACAAGGTGACCCACTCTCCCCCTATCTATTTATTTTAGTGGCCAACGTCCTATCTCATCTAATGAAACAAGCAGTTGTGGATGGTACTCTTCGAGGAATTAAATTAAACAGAAGCTGCCCTACTCTATCAGACTTGCTCTTTGTGGACAATTCCATTTTCTTTCTTCATGGCATTGTATTGGAATGTCAGAATTTGGCAGCTATCTTACATCAATATTGTTTTGCAACAGGATAGGCTATTAATCTTAACAAACTAGGTATCTATTTCAGCAAGAGTTGTCCAATGAATTTGAGAAGAAATATGGCTAAAGAGCTAAGACTTCCAAAAATAGACAAAACATGGAAGTACTTAGATATTCCCTCGGATTGGGGAGGCTAAAAAAAAGATATCTTTGCATGGATTCTTGCTAGAGTAAATAAGAAGTTAAAGAGTTAGAAGGATAATTTGATGTCCAAATCAGGCAAGGAGATATTAATTAAATCAGTGGTGCAAGCCATTCCACAATATGCCATGTCCATTTTCAAAATCTTTGTGTCGATCTGTAAAGCTATCAAAAGGAAGATTGCAAATTTCTGGTGGCGGAATGGAAACAAAGCTATTGGAATTCACTGGAAAAAGTGGGAAAAATTAAAACTTAGGAAGGAGGAAGGAGGCCTTGGCTTTAAAGACCTCCTAGATTTCAACAAAGCGATGTTAGGCAAGCAAGCATGGCGAATTTCTTAGCAACCTTCTTCCCTTCTAAGTCAACTAATGAAGGGCCTTTAATATCCACAATGCGACTTTTGGAAAGCTGGAAAAGGTTCAAGACCTTCGTGGGGATGGAAAAGTATTGTTTTGGGGAGAGACTCAATAGCTCCTCAAGTTATGTGGACCATCGGCAATGGACAGCTTATTTCGGTGAGAGAAGATAAATGGTTAAAAAGCGGACTAATTGGGGGGCCAGCGACAAGATATGAGTCGGAGAAAGTGGGTGCTCTTATAGACCAAAGGGTTGGAAAATCGAACGAGGAATTGTTAAGGCTGTTGTTCGACGACCAAAGAGTTCAAAAAATCCTTGAAACCCCTATAGGATTACCTAATTCAATAGATAAAATGGTGTGGACAAACAACAAAACATGGATTTATTCGGTAAAAAGTGGGTATCTCAATATCAGAAATCAAGCAGCAAATCATATAACCACAACAGCATCTTCCTCTCACCAAGCAAAACCAGACCTTTGGAAATTTATTTGGAAATCTAAAACCCTACCTAGAGTTAAATAGTTTCTTTGGAATGCTTGCCACAATGTATTATCTACAGTGGAAAACTTGCACAGGAGGAGAATTGCACTTAATCCACTATGCCCAATTTGCAAAAACAAAGCTGAGACCATTGAACATGCCGTATTGCTTTGCCTTTGGACAGTCAAGTTATGGCGAGATAACCCTCTGCACATTCATATTTCGAGACTCAGGTTAACACGACTTGATGAATGGCTATATTCGCAAAAAGAAAATCGAAATAGTGCCCAAAAGTTCGACCTAATTGCCCCTACTATGTGGTGTATTTGGAAAGACTGGAATCGGTTCATTTTCAAGCATCACCCCCTACATCCGCACCAGACCCTGTTCAAAGCAATAGCCCTATATGAAAACTACACAGCATGCAACAAAAAAGCCACAGAAACGAAGCTCAAAGACACCCACACGCAACGATGGCAACCATCGAACAAGGGTGCCTTAAGCATTAACATCGACACATCCTTTGTTCGGGAAGAAGGCACAGAACCAGATCAGGAGGGGAACAGAGAAGCAATCGAAAATAGATCCATACAAGACCTGGAGGAAAACAGGGGAGCAGCCGATGTCTTTGATGTCGGGAATGAAGGATCTGCGCAAGATATGGAGGAGAACAGAGAAGCGGCAACCGGATATGAGAGAACAACTTCACATCGTGGGGAACAGAGAGGAGAGGCCGCGAACAGGGGTGCGAGAAGAGAGGCCGAGAATAGGGGCGCCATTGACATCTCTGCTATCCGGACTGAAGGCTATGCGCAAGAAATGGAGGAGATCAGAGATGCAGAAACACATCTGGCAGAACAACTTCACATCGGGGGGAACTCAGAGGAGAGGCCGTGAACAGGGATGCTAGAGGACAGGTCACGAACAGGGGCGCCATCACCTATATCTACCGTGATTCTCGGGGTCGCTTGGTTGCTGGATTCTCCAAGCTCGTCGATGTCTCCTTGACTGAACACACTGAAGCCCTGGCCCTCTTGGAAACTCTAGATTTTCTCTCCCTTGAAGCACATAGAACCCTCCAAGTACATTCTGATTGCTTGCTGCTCGTGCAAGTAGTTCATGAAGAGTCAAAACCAAGCTGGGAAGTGGCAGGACTGGTGGACCGGATCTGAGAAAAGATAAAACACTTTTCAGACCTGACTTTGGCCCACTGCAGTAGGGAGTCCAATAAGCCCGCAGACTGGACAACAAGAGCACAAAGAGAGAAATACCTCCCTCCAAACTAGGTAACCAACCCCCCCGACCACCTTACTCGATTTACTATGTGCCGATGTCTCTGATGTAATTGCTTCGAACTTACCTAAGTAAATGAATAGATCTTGCATTTTTGACCAAAAAAAAAATGTGGAAAACCGGATTTGAGAATTAAGGGAGGGAGGGTTTTGGGCTTTTATTTTATTTAAGGAATAATATCACCTTTTATTCTTCTATCTTTCTCCAAAAATTAATATATCCCTCTATATTTATTGATGTTGAAAGCCGCTTTCAATTTTTAAGAAAATGTCCTGTTTAATTTTTTTTTTCTATTGCCAATCAATTTTTATTGACATTTAATAGTAAAATTGTTGACGCGAATGTTGGAATATATGTGTCATGTTACAGATCATTCAACAATGTTATATGACACCGAATATATGCCATATTAAACAATATAAATGAAAACAAAACTATGAGAGAGATAGAGTCCATTATAGCTGCCATAGTGTAGGCTCAAATTCTAGCTTATGGCAACCATGAATGTTCAAGCTTAGGTCTATGGACGTCATAGGAACTGGAGCTTGTAGCCATGATCACTTAATTTAAGCTTGCAATGGCCATATGTGCAAGATTTTTTAATTGTGAAGCTTGCGGTGGTTATGTCCACTAGATCTTTTCGAGCCACGAAGCTCGAGGCTACCATGATGCTTGAGCTTTGAGCTAGTGATGGCCATGGCCACTTGAGCTTCAAGTCATGAAGCTCGAGGCCATGGTTGCATGATGTGAGCTCTCAATCATGGTCACTCAATTGGTGATTATGTGAATAGTTACATAATGATAAATTTCGTATTGTTGTGGGTATCTTGTTGGTCTTCTCCACATAAATCATTTTCCTTATTTTGTCTTTATCCCTTGAGGAATTTCACTGTCATCCCAATAATGAAGATTTTTCTTCCAAATTTCTCAAATAAACAGGCTAAACAATTTAACCGATTTCTTTGAGAAATTGAAAGGCAAGGAAGGCACGATCTCTTTTTAAAGAGGAAAGGTGCCATTAGAAAATTATTTCTCATTATCATAACAATATCCTAGTAATTATGCCTATGACTGAACTTGATACCCCTGGACCATGTGAACATCCTCCATGTTGAGAAACCGACATAATTCTCATTAGGTCGCAAAGCATTTCAAGCACCTAATCTCGACTTGTATAAGTGAAGCTCAAGAAAGTTTTTTCATACCCTTTGCTGAATGCACATCTCTAGAATCCATGTCCAACAGTGAAATGATTGGCCTCACGGGAGTAAGATGAAATAATGTCGGTCTAGTCACAAATTTTGCTGTAATGCATCGGCTTCGATCTTCCAATATTTTACAAGCTTGTTAAAAGCCTTTCACATCAACCAGCAGGAATACTAGTTATTCGGGGGATGTTGGTGGAAGTGCAATCTGCATTTGACATTTTAAATAAGCGCTTCATCAAAGCATCATTACGATTTTGGCGTGCGAACATCTACTACATAATCGATAGATACAGGAGAGTCTCTGATTTTAAGTGTGCCGTCCTCAGCTTGCAGAGTAAGGGGTGGATTTATTGTCTGACAAAGGTATCAGAAAACTCAAGAAGAGTTGTTTGCAACGGCCTAATACGATTAGAACTATCACACACAAGGCTTTCATGCTTGGAGGATCAATGGAGTATTTCTTCACTGGAATATTTAGGGCACGTTTGGTAACATTTCTATTTAAAAATTGTTCCAGGGAACGGAAATAGAAAAATGTGTTTCTGTTTCGGGGAACAATTTTTGAACAAAAAAACGTGTTTGGTAAACTTGTTCCAGGAATAAAAAATTAACAGAAACACGTTTGGTAAATTTGTATAATTTTTTATTTCTTTTAATTTTTTAAATATTTTTATTTTATTTTTTCTATTTTATTTCTTATTTTTCTTATTTATTTTTCCTTTCTCCTTTTTTCTTCTTTTGGCAGGTTGCCGACCTTGGCCATGGCCGGCGACCGGCTGACGAGGGCCGGCGGCCTCACCTAGCCACAGCGAGGCTCGCTGGCCCCCGGCGAGGCCAAGCCTCGCCCGGGGCCGGCGACGCTCTGGCGAGGTCATTGGCCCTCGACGGCGTTGCCGACCCTTGACGGCCCATCGCTAGCCATGGCTGAGGCCGGCGACCGGCCAAAGAAAAAATAAAGAAAAAAGAAGAAGAAAAGAAAAAGAAAAAATAGAGAAGTGTTTCTGAATTTTGTTCCAGAAACAAGAAATAACTTTTTTTTTTGTTTCTTGTTTCTGTTCCAAATGTGTTTCTAGGAATAAAAAAATAGTTTTGGAATGAAAACGCAAACAAACGCGTTTATGTTCCTTTTTTGTTTCCAGGAACAAAAAAACAGAAAAGTTGTTTAAAAACAGAAAAAAGAAACAATAACAAACGCAGCCTTAGTTTACAAGAATTAAGTTTCTCCAGCAATAAGAACTCGGCTTCTCTCTTTCTACATGCAAGTCGAATTAGTACATAACAATTACTATGGTCGGAGATGGGCATCTAGTTGTCTTTATAGTCGTTGAAGAAATCATGAATCATGATGCTTGCCATTAATAGAAGTGAATCAAAGCAAATATGAGCTTTCCAAGTATTACATTAACATTCAAACAATATGCTAAAGTTGTCAGCTGTCTCGAGGCACCTTATTCAATTTGCATTTCAAACAGATATGAATATGGCCTATGAAGAAGCAGAAATTACAAGTTGATATAAGTATCTTGGTTCTCATCATTCTTTAATAATTAGCATGAATTAGATCGAGACATCTAATCTTCTTGTCTACAATAGTAAAGCAACAACAAATTTTGTTCCTATGGGAAAACCAGGCTCTCCACCATTGTTACTAGATCAAATCTCCCCAATTTTCGAAGGAGTCGGGTCAATCCCACACTCGGATCCCACGAAATCAGCTCATGTTGGTATGTTTGCATAAGAAGCTCGCCACTTTTTGTGAAGCCGTGAAATCTTGACATTCCTTCATTGATATCCAAGGCATGCAGCTTAGTCCAAGAATCAGGCATGCCATATTTAGTCATAACCCAAATATAACACTTCTCGTAAGATCGACCTATAGGGTCCCTACGATTAATTAGCAGCGCCAATGAGCTATTAAGTTCTGCTAGATAAGCACGATTATACGTGATTCCAATGAAACAGTTCTTCGGCAATGCCATTTCATTGAAGACCTCACCTGCTATCCCAAATGTGATAATTGATCTAAAGGATCGGCGACGGTCCTCATCGACACCCATCGATAGCCAATGCAAATTTCCATTGAAAGAGACCCTCGAAAAGTGGCTCAGCTCGCACTTGAAATTGAATTCAACTGTCCGCCACAAATTTGTACCAAGGCTATATACATCAACTTTAGGATCTATTTCGCCCAAGTATCTTCCATATTTATCAGGAAAATAAGTAATCCTAACAACCTTGTAGTCATCAATCCTATCGCTGTATCCAAATCCTAAAACCATATGAGCAGCATACATGTCAACAAATGGATAATCCGGAAGCGAACTTAGAATCGCCTTGTGCTTTCTAGTGAATAAATTCCACAAAAATATCCTTTGAATGCGATCTTCAGCATTAGTCTCAGCAAAACAGATCAATCCATTGCACGAACCCACGACACCATAATAACCCTTTGGGCTAATAAATGGAACTTCGATTTCTGATTGAGAAGCTAGTGTGAGAGATTTTTGTGGATACAGAGAGCTTCTTTGATTGCGAGAAAAGTACCAATCTGTAAGAAGAATATACCAATTTGTGCCACTCAAAGCGGAGTGCTTCAAGTGCATGGCCACAAAGTTAGGATCTTCAATTGTGCAAAGCCACAATTTGGAGACACATTTGAATCTCATGAGAGGCTTCACAGGTAATCTCTTGAGAATTTCGAGGACTATCTCATGAGGTAGGTTGTTCTCCAGCCTCATCATCCTTGGAGCTAGGCGAATCAAGGCAAAAAGCTCTAAACCAAAGTTGATTCTGATCAGAGAAAGAGTAGTTTTTGTGAGATCTAAATGTTCTAATCTCTAGAAAGAGGATTAAACATTGCTCACCATACTTAGTCTTTATGTTGGCCGTCAGGTTCAATTTTGTAACCCTGGACTTCTTATATATTGATCTTTAAAGGGAAACAAATCTCAAAGTTTGAAGAAAGGGAAAGAAATCTCAATGTCAGAGCAGAATTTAGTTGTGTTAGAATTATAGCGAAAGCAGATCTATTCATCCATTCATGTCTCGTGGCTGTTTGAGGCAAGCTTGAAGGCCACACAGAGACCTCCTAGAGCCATTTTCTAGTGATCACATTGGTGATTTGCACGGTCTTTAACCACGAGGGCCAGGGTGTTGATCTAAATTGGCCCAAGGACTCCCAACGGCCTCTATCCTGCTAATCTTTCTATAATTTCATATTTACTAAAAGTCATTTGCATTTAAAGTAGAATTGATCTTTTGGATTAAAGCACATGTAATTTTAATTGTGAATTTTAAAGGTTCCTATTGACGAAAACAAGTTTTTTTTTTTTTTTTTTTTTTTTTTGTAATTCCATTTTTTAGACGTTATGTTAACAAATTAAAGTTGAAGCAAATGAAAAGAAATTCATGTCTTTTTATTGAATATGTATTCACAAGACATGAGGGTGACCCTTTTTCAATGGGACAATAGTTAGAATAATAGAGATTAAGGAATTATAGTCCACTGGACAGTAAATTGTCAATTTAAGGGTCTGTTTCTTTCGTAAAAAATAAATGATTTAGAAAACATTTCCTTAAAAATGATCATTTATATTATTGAAATAATTACCAATGAAATTTTTTTCCATTGTAACAATAAATTATGGGTAAGCATTTTTGTGGAAAATGATTTTTTTTTTGGTTCATTTATTTTGTGAGTGAGACAAACGACCATTTTTAGAAACATGTTTTTTAAATCGTTCATTTTCTGCAAATGTGTGCATGCATGTATGTGTGCATTTGTCTTTTATTATAAGTATGTAGGCATTTATTTAGCTTTATTACAGTTTACACACTTGTGGAAAGAGTACCAATGCATACTTTAGGTGAAATATAGCAGTTACATTATTATTTTTTGGACTATTGAAATTAATATTACTAATTCATTTGATTCGTTCTCAAAGCCAAGAAGCTATACTATAACCTAAATATTTGGTCTGTAAATCATTAAACAATCTAATGTATATGCATATACATAAAATTTACAGTGATGGACACATAAATCTAACTCATGAGGTGAGATAAAAATTCCTACAATACCTAAGTAAAGGGGACTTTATAGGAAATTTGGGATAAGAACACTATGAGTGTCAAAATTTTCGTACAACACTTATTTGAATATCATAAATTTTAAAAATTGATCACTTGAGTACTATCGGCAATTTATCTTGTTGGAAAATCCGATATGGCATTAATTAAGAACAAATCATATGATGTGGCTCGCTAGTAAGATGAAGTCAGCAATTGAGAGAGCAAACGGTGTTATCTAGACATCTAGTAAAAGAATACTAACCTATTTTACAGAAATTGGGGAATGATTCAACTTTTCTTCTTGACCCTAACCAAACCCTCATACCTCAAAGTGGGCGAAAACACTTTATCAATTTTGCAATGGGGAGCATAAGCAGGAGTAACGGCTCACCATTATATTGAAAAAACCAAGATAAAGGTCAAGCTTTTTGCTATTGGGGCTATGAAGTCCAACAAGATTCGTCACGTACCAAGCCCTGATTTCTCCCTCCACATTATAGCCTTTTCCCATGCCTTTAGTCTCTATTGAGTGAGAGAGATGACATTGATTGAGTGAGAGAGTGAGTGAATGAGTGAGTGAGTGAGTGAGTGAAGAAGACAGAAGACGCACGGAAGAGAGGAAGCTTTTTCTTCTATGGGGTCTACAACTTTCATATAGGAAGCTTTTGGGGAGAGAGAAATGTTATCGTTTGACAAAGCATTTAGAGAGAAGGAGAGAGATACATACATTTTTTAAACTCACCATGTTGGACAAAACATTAGACTTAGAAAACCACGTTGGAATATAAAATTAAGTAAAAAAGCCACCTAGGACGAATTGATAAAATAATCACTTAAATGAATGATTTTACATTGATGTGATACTCAAGTGAGCAGAAAAAAATTATATCACTCAAGTGAATGTTGTATGACAATTATGACACTATTAGTGTTCTTATCTCTCAGAAGTTCATATGATATTAGAGTTCATATGATATTTCATAGAAAAAAGTTAATAGTACATATATAGTAAAAAAATTCAACAAGCAGATCAGTGTTTTCTCCAATAAGCTTTCATTACCCTCTGTCCATTGTTTAAGTTGACTTTTTACAAATTAATTTTTGAAAAAAAAATACCACGCACCAAAGAGCCAAAGGGCGCGATGACCCCCATCAGCTAGGGTTGTCAGAAATACCCAAACCAATTTAACTCGAACCGAATATATTGGATATTTTAAAGTTAGGATTTTTGTCGGTTCATGTAATAGCTTAAAACATTGGGCCTTATAGCGGTTCAGTTCGGGTCAAAGAAAAGCTTTTGGATTTTCACTTGCATCAACGTGATAATTGTCATTCAAGCAAATGAAGATGGTCATATTTCCTAATTCCAAATCACAATTTAATAATTAATTCACCCCATTCGCATCAACGTGACGTCTCATGAGTCTGGCGGGCCGGGACCCTTCAGCCTCCATGTACACTGCGTTTCTCGGCTGCTTGCGGAGCTTTCTGGCAAATGGAGACCGACGGAGGGTCACGTGCGTGCTTCCATTTCAGCTTCAGTTCTGACGGACTGCTTTGGCTTCTCAGGTTTGGCTGTCGTTCGGGCATTCTTTTTGCGACCTCATAATATGTTCTTTACAGACTCGGTTTGGTGAGATTTTGGTTGGATTTCTTTCGACTGGCAGGTGAAGACAGTGGAGTGGAATCCGGAGAAGGCTTTGCTGGCCATGGTCATGGATAACACGAAGGTGTGGGTGCTTCATCGCTTCAATTGGCAGAGGTTGTGGACAATCTCTCCTGGGTATTGCTTAGACTCTTGAAAGTTCGTTTCTTCAATGATGGCTTGGTGTGCCCCTCGAGTCATTGGCCTTATCTTGATGTACTTTTTTAGCTTTTCCTAAATGTGCTACTCTTCCTTTTTCGCGATAAGGACCACTGTAAGTGCCAATCTAGCTTGAATTGTGTTCGACAGAGATTTGGACGAATATAGAGGCATCAAGTGCGTGGAAGTCTAAATGAGGATGTGCCGTTGATCCGAGGAGTTGATCTTTTATACAGAAACGAAGAGTGAATGATAGTGATGTGAGTGGAAATCTAGAGATGACTTTGCCGTGAGTAAAGAATTCCAAGCTGGTATTAGTTGAATGAAGGGATTTTATTTATTGGTGCAATGGATTCTTATCGACTTCTCAATTAGGTTGTTGCCCTTCTTTGTACACCAGTTGAAGTGTCATGAAAATAATTAACATGAATTGGAGGGATGCCATTTATGCTAGATAGATTAGATATGTTAAGTGCAGAAATGCTTGATGCCTGCTTGGAGTTCGCGGGTTTAGCTCCCGCAGAATACCATTTAAATGTCATCAGGCATCTAAAAAAATCTCCTAGATTTCTGATGGTGACTCTCACAATGTAATGTTACTACTGGCTCCTCTTCTTTTATTGATTAAGGATTCTTTTACTGACTGAGCATGCCCTATAAGGAGAGATTTAGTATTCCTTGAAGTTTTATTTATCTTCTTCTCATTACAGAAGGGCATTTGTTCACGTCATTTTGATTAACAAGCTTGTTGGTGGTAGTTTGACTTTCGAGTAGGATATATCTCTAGCTGTGTTGCATACTTGTATGACAATCTTGTTGAGAGGGACATAGGGAGGAATCGCGGAAAGCTAAGAGACTAGGAGTGTAAGGGAATCTGTGTCCAAGTATGTTAAGTTCCTATATGACTTAAACTTAATCTTTTGGTAATTCAAATTCTTAAGAGCTTAGGATTAGATGCCCAGCCTTGGTAGTTCTTGCTGTCTATTCTCACTGGAAAACTTTAAAGAGGAGGTATTTTCTCTAGATACATCTAAATGCTTCGCTCGTCATATTGTCTTCTGGATATGGAGAATGTTTTGAGTGCACTATAGTACCTGAGCCAATCCTTTAATGGTTTCTGTTAAGACTAAAGTTGTGGATACTAGTACATTTGTAATTTTTGCCTCGAGAAAGCTTTCGAGCATCCAATCCACCTTAAGGTTCCATTGTTGAACAACAATTTTTTTTTTTTTTGATTCAGTTATTGGATTGGAGCTTGCGAACAAGAGTTATACTCCCCCACTTTAGATGACCTACTAGCTCAAAGAAATCCTCTATCACGTTATTGATATCCCTCTCGGTTATTTTGTACAATTATGACATTTTGCCTCACTCCACAAATTTTTTATTAACATTTTTTTTGATAACGTGTGTGCCCTATCTTTCCCTCTTCTTGTGTTAATTTTAATGGGAACATATTATTCATTCTCTGTTCTTTTTTGTTTACAATGAAGTCACTTTATTTGCACATTTAATGTGTCATTAATACTGGCATTTCTTAATCATTCTAATTTACTCTAGGCAAATGTATCACATCATTATGCTGGCATCCTAATGGCAAGTTTGTTGTCTTGGGACTTGAAGATGGTGCGATTTTACTGCATGATGTTGAAGTAAGTTATCTATGTTCTTACTTAAATGTTACCCTCATTACTTCTCAAGTAGAAATTCCTCCTGCGACAGTCCTTTATCATCAGAATGTGTTCTTCTCTAATATCTTGTGGGAAAGATTCTGAATTGCTCAAAATCTGCATGATGGAATGCAATCATCAAACTTGCTTAGCGAACATTCAATTGCTAATAGAGATGGCAATCCATTTTTATTGGTCATGTCTGTTGACACCTAAATTTTTGCATAAAAGATGAGTTAATTTTTACATAAAAAATGGGTTAATTTTTACCCCAAAAAATAAATCATAAAAATTGCACAACATATAGTTTAGAAACATTTATGTTATTTTGTGTTATTTTATTTTATTTTATTGGACTAACGGTAAGGGTAAGATTTTTCACATATTCAAATAATATACACTAGGGACCTATTTTGAGTAGAAAGGAAATTTTTGGATGGAATATTCGAAAAATACAAAAGAAAATATCACGCTGTGTACAACGATATATTCAGGAGATTATGCGCAAGCAAAATTGGAAGTAAAATGTGCAACAAAGATTTAAATTTTTCCCCTATAAAAGATGTGGTGCGTGTACGGGGACAAAGTGGGAAAAAATTGAAAAATTAGAGAGCAAATATGTGAGGAGTTTTTTTTTTTCTTTGTCTGGGAGTTGAAAATTCCGAAAGAAAAATTTTGGGAAGAGTCAAAGGTCAACTCTAGTTTGCCTTGGTCGAAAGAAAAGGAAAAGGTGCTACAGTGTTGTCTTCTCCGAAGGGCTCCCCCGACTGCACCGGCTGTGCCCACGCCAGCACCGCCTATGCCACCACCACCGAGCCTCGCCACCTTGCTACTCCGCCACTGCACTTCCGCCACTGTTGCTTTGCCGTTCTCCCTGCTCACCGAGACAACTCGATGCCTGCAGATCTGAGCTAAGCTCGCCTCTGCTCGCGACCTAGTGACCTCTATGTCCTCGTGCTCACACTAGCAGTGCTGGACACCAAAAGCACCTAGCGCCGACACCTAGCAGCACCCTTGGAGGCCGACGCCGTGCCTCAATGACCTCCACGTCCCCGCCATTCCTACACCAATGCCTGACGATCGCTGATCTTGCTACGACGCTGTCCTTGCTGCGACTCGACACCGCCGGAATCCCCCTCACCTGCGGTTGCACTAGCCCGACATCCCTACTCGCAGCGCTGACACTGCTCAAAGCTGAAGACTAGCGACTCGACACTACAACCCAAGCTGCTTTGCCCCTGCCCACTGCTGCTCCTCCTTTGTTGCGTGCCACTGGACCTTCGCTAGAGCTCCTACCGACGGTGAACCACCGCTCTAGCAACGCACCAAGCCGTCATTCGCTAACCCTAGTTTAGGAGCCTAAAATTCCAATTAGGTAGATTTCTTATTTTTATTTTATTATTTTGTTATTATTATCATCATTTATTTTGTTTCCTTATTTGAATTTTTTTTTTTTTGGTGACCTAGGGAACCTTGCACGGCTGGCAGTCGGAGGTAAACAACTGTGGGCGATACATGCTAGCCACCACACACGTGCCACCGGGTAAGTAGTCAAGAGTCTCAAGTTAGCCTTCCTGCAACTTGCATTGTAGAAGCTTCGAACACTAGACCTCCTCGATGGAAGTTTAGCGCCTACCTAGCTGAGCCACCGCAGCAGGTGGTTCTTATTTGAAATATTTCCCTATGCATAATTGGAAATTATGACATACCACCTGATTCGCAACCGCACTTGGATTTTTTTTTTTTATTTCATCTATAAGGTTTTAGATGAAATAATTAATCAAGCAGGAATAAAATTGATACTTTGATCTTTAAGGCTTAAGATTAATTTATTGATTTTACCAGCGAAATATTATCTCTTGAACCGAACGATATGTGATATTTTTGATCATTTTGAATAGCTTGTCTTGTCTTGATTGCTTTATTTATCTTGAAATATGTTTGAGTTAAAATATTGCATGCTTTAGGGTTATCTTGCATGTTTAGGGTAGGAACTTTATTATTTCTAATTTTTAAAAATAGAAAATACCAAAAACATAAATTTAGGATGTTAGATTTTTGTTTCACTGAATTAAATTGCATGTTTAATTATTTGCTATTTTTGATTTCGAATTTTTATAAAAAAAGGAACAAAAATAATATAAAAAACAAACAGAAGAAAAAAAATTAGAATTAGGGTATTCTTTGCACGTCATTGCATATTAGGATAGTTTAATTCTATATAATATTTTATTTAGTATAGACTGCGTTTTATGTCATATAGGTAGATCATATTGCCATGTCATATCATTTCATGTTAAATTAGTAGCATGCATTGCATGATTCTCATTGAATAAATGAAAAAAGAAAAAGAAATTGCATGTTAATTAGAAATCATAGCTAGGGTTGTTAATGTGAATTATGATCTAACAACGTAGATACTTTCATTGCTACGAGGTAAGTCCTTGCATTTTCTTATTTATTAGGTGTTAAATTGGTGGATTGCACACCCGCATGATCACCTAACATATTAGGGAGATAGATTTAAAATCAATTCAAACTACTTGCAAAAACATTTTTGAAAATAAAAAGAAATGGTATCGAAAGGGCATTAGAGAAGTTTAGTGTAACCAAATCCCTGTACCCAAAGTCTCTGGTTCATAGAAATAAAATAGTTCTCCCATTATTTTGCTTAGGTGTCTAATCGACCTACCGTAAATTGATTAGTGGTGACTCTTAGCTAATAATCTTTTGCATGTTAAATATTTGAACCTAAGTCGTGAATTGGTATGGGCCTGAGAGAGTCCGAGCTAAGTTTAGAAATAGTAATTCATTAGCCTAATTTTAGGTGGTGCACCTGAAATTTAGGTCGCGATAGCTTAGCAACTCCACTAGGGATTTGAATTAAAACTCTTACTGGACTTAGGCCAATTTTTATTTTCTTTTGAAAAAATATTTTTGCTTGGTAGCAAGGATCCCAGGTATGTCCCTAACATTTCTAAGGTGTTAAATATTCTTGTAGATGGGAGGTATAGGGGGAGTATTTTTTGCTAACCCTTATCTTGCAGGTTGGAGTTGGGGATGATGTTTTAAATTCGAGTTATTGAAGTGTTGTTTGCTTTAAATTGTTGTGCATGCCTTACATTTAACACTACATTATTGGACACACAACCTGCCGTCGGACTTGGGCTGCACTAGGATATTTAGGATGGTATTGAGTTGGATACGACTTTGACCATGAGCCGCGTAATAGAGGTTGTCCAACTCAATCTCAAAATTTTTTTCTTGGTGTCAAGAATGTTTACCTTTGCTCGCGAGGCTGTGTCGCATTGGGGTATCATTCTTGATTGAGTCAGAGTTATGAGGACTTGACTTAGCATGCAAGGCTACAACTAAGTCATCCCACCCTTTTAACTTCACTTTGCTTAGCCACCCTAGTTAGAAATTGAACCTCACACTTCATGCACTTGTCTATGTGGTTGCTTTAATCGCCTGGTCAAGTAAGTTTTCTACCCTTTACTCTTGCAATTTACTTACTTTATTATGTCTTTGGTCGGTCCATGACATTAGGTTGGTCGAGTCTTGGTCTATAAACAATGGGAAGATTCGACATTCGATTTGTGCCTACACTGAAGACTAATCACCTGTTTTTGTTTTTGTTCCTTTTCTGTGTATTTTTTGTGTCAGTTTGAGGATAAACATTCAGACCTTACTTCTGGTGGTGACCATCGATGCATTTTTTTTAAGAAATGTAAGGGCATAAAAAAAATGCATTAGTCATTTAATGTTAACAATTGCATGGGAAGGTGAAAATTAGTGATAAGACTGCCTAGTTCCAGCATGCTGTCTACAATTATGCATGCATTTTTTTGCAGCTTCTCTTTCAGGAAGTCTGCTTCTCATGCGTACGCTTCTGATTTTTGGTAATTCTGCAAAGAAGGGTAAAAAATGGGGATCCGAGTATATATCAAATGCAGTGATATTAGCAATAATTTCTTCCTGTTGGTTCAGGAGATTGAATGCCTCTCTCCTTTTTTTTGGTTTTACTGGTCTTTTATATATTGGAAATTTCCTATAATGTAAACTTATATTAATTAATTGATTTTCTATTTTAAATAATCATGTTAATGGATATTCCAATATATATTAAACCCTTAAGTGATCTTATTGAATTGGGTTTTGGAATCCATTAATAATGGGCCTAGTTAAGTAGTAAAGTGTAGACAATTGTATTTAATTGACCCTCGTAATAGGAGGGTTCTAGTTGACACATTATCGATTGGGGTTTGTTAGGTCTCATCTCTAGTCTATAAAAATGATAGGTTATGCCTAAATCCCATTAAAAGCTATTCAGTAATAAAGAGGAAGATTTGATATTCTGACAGATTTTTGATTATAAATAGGTTGACCTATTTTTCTTCAAGTAAAGGAATAACTCAAATAGGTACGTTTTAATTCCGTTGTATATATCATTTTTTTTTTTTTGTATTTCACAGTCATTTATGGATTTGATTATTTTTTTATTAACTAGTTGTTTATGTAGAAAATATTTTACATGTGGTATCAAAGCAGGTCATATATGATTGTAGAACCCAATTTTTTATTTTTATTTTTTTATGAACAAATTCGAAATTTTTCTCTTAAACCAAATATTATTGTTATTTTTTCATGTGGATTTTTGGATCGATTGATTCTAAAACCTTAGATTTTTTGTTCTACATATCAAGATCTTTCCAACAATATATAATCTGTATAGTTTCATTAAGAATTGAGTGAGAATTTTGAATATGAAATTCTAGGGTTTATACCTTGAAAAAGTTCTAGAATTTTTAAATTACTTTCAATTGAATGATATTCGTTGTAAATTGTTGCATAGGTATTGTTATATATATATGCACTTTTGGTTGCATCAATGTGAGTTTTTTGGGCTTAAACTTGAGAAAACTGAATTTCGGCCATGTATGTTAGATTCGAAATTTTGAAGCTTGAATATGGATGATATTTTTGTTTGTTCTTCGTTTAATTCACTCTAGTCAATTTATAATGATGTTAGAAGCAAAGACCCATGGATAAATTCCATCAAAAATCAACAATTATGTATTTTCTGATGTTCGGGTCGAAATCGGGTCATGTGACTTGGTTTGCAGGTCTCAGGACTTGGTTGGAGGTTAAAGAAGACCTCCAACTGAGCCAGGCCTGTATCATGGGCATAAGCCCATTTTTATTTTTATTTTTATTTCTTGTTTGTTCCTAATTCGGGGCCTGAGCCTAGAATCATTCTACTAGGCCAATATATGGGCGTAAGCCCATTGTTTTTCCTTTTGTTCTTGATTTTGGGTGTGAGCCTAGAATCCTTTCTATAGAGCCTATTGAAAGCGTGGGCCTGTAGCCCAAGTGGGGGGCTATATTGATTACGTGGTGGATCTTGGGTGCAGCTCCTGCGAGTGGATCTTAGGCTCAGCGCCTACGATTCCTTTGGGCCCTTTGCGGCAATATTCTGGCCCCGTTCCAAGCAGGAAGTTGAACCGCGTGGGCCGGGCGAAGGCTCGGGCCTCGCGGGTCCAATGAGTCTATTTTCTAATTTTCTTTTAATATGCCTAACTTTAATTTAACAAACATTTGGTACGATTAATTATAATTTAGGCATATTTAAATATCTATTTGGAATTATTTATTGTTATCAATATTTAATTACATGAAAAATATAGAATAAAAAAATAAAAATAAAAATAAAAATTGTGGCAAAAATTGTTATTTGATAAGTGCAATAAGATATTGGAAAGCACATGTCATAAAGTACTTCATATTGTTAGATGAATTTTGGGCATTGATTAAATTGAACATTATAATGTTTTTTTTTTTTTTTGGAGTTTTCTATTGGTAAAAATTAGTATATACAATTACTCGCCTAAAGGGGGTTATTGTGTATATTAATTTGAAAAATTGCATGAAAATTAATTCCCAATTTAAAAGATGGGGATGCATATTTGAAAAATATTTATCTACCCAAATGAGATAATTTTTTTGAAAATTATATGTAATCCCCCTCTATATTGATATAATAGAGAAGATTGATGAGGATGTATGACTCAAAAGTTCTATTTTCCTAAATGGGATAAATTTTTAGAGTTATATATAATTCTCTTTCTGTTGTGATAATGGAGATGTATAATTTAAAGGTCTTATTTGCACAAAGCAAATAAGCCCTTAATGATTATATGCAATTCTCCTTATCATATCTATATATCGATATCATGAAGATATATAATTTAAAGGATTTGTTTGCCTAAAGGAGATGGATCCCTGACAATTATATATAATTTTCTTTATCGTTGCTTTATAAACTTCATAATATACTAATTATTTTTGTTAAATTACTTATTCCCTATAATTGATCTTATTGCATTATGTATGACAAACATTTACATTTACTGTAATTAACAACAATTTTATGGTTGAAATGTTAATTGGATCAAACTTCAATTGACGGAAGCAACATATAAAGTTTGCTATGAGAATTGTGGATATGGATTTAGCTCTACATGAGGATGAACCTTCCAAGCCTAAATGATCAAAATACTGTAGATCAAAAGGCCCATCATGCTAGATGGGAAAATTCCAACCAACTAAGTCTCATTACTATGAGGAGGTCAATTACTAAGCATCTCATTAGTGGTTTATCCAAAGATATGAATGCGAGACAGTTTCTTGCGGTATTGGGAGAAAGATATAGAGTCTCAGATTAGGCTGAAGTTGTGAACTTACTGAATGAGTTAACGAACATGAGATATGATGTTGCTATGAGTGTTAGAGAATTTATACTGAAGATGGTCCATATTCAATCCAAACTTAAGACCTATGAAATTCTTATTTATGAAAATTATATTGTGTATCACGCCTTGAATATTTAGCCAGCTAAATTTAGCCATATTAAGATTGCTTATAGTGCTCAGAATGAGACATGGAGTGTCAATGCCATGATTACCAAATGTGTGACTAAGGAGGAGAAGTTAAATAATGAGAAGTATGAGTCTGCCCACTTAATTGCCAATGCCAATTTGAGTTCATCTAGAGAAAAATGAAAGCTTAAAGGGTCACATGCTCATGGTCCAAAAAAAGGCCAAAACTTCAAGAAAAATGAAAATCATGGGAGAAATGGAGATAAGGATTTTAAGTGTTTTCACTACAAGAAGCAAGGTCGCAAGAGAGCCAATTGTTACAAGTTCCAAGGTTGGCTAAAAGCTAGAAAAGAAAGTCACCAAGATGAGTTGTCGATTTGTTTTAAACCAAATCTGATTGATGTTCCTTTGGATTCTTGGTGGCTTGATTTTGGTGCTACTATTCATATAACTACTACCTTATAGGGTCTTACAAATCTGAGAAATCCAAATTTGAGGGAGTCAAAGCCTAAAGTTGGAAACAATATTTGAGTTAATGTGGAGCGTATATGTATAGTTGTTTTGAATTTAGACTTTGGTTTTCAGCTTATTTTGAATAATGCCTTTTATGTTCTTGAATTTAGGAGAAACTTGATATCTCTTTCTTTGATTGACAAAGATGGATATTGTTTTTATTTTATAAATAAAAAAGTGGATTTGAGTTATGATTCCAGAATTATTGGGAATTGTGTTCTGTTTGATGAATTATATTGGTTATCCTTATCTCCTGATATACTATATTATTTTTTTAATGTCGAGAATAAGGTTACTAAGAGATCCTTAATCAAAGAAAGATTTTCATTGCTATGGCATAACCAATTAGGGCATATCTCCAAAGAAAGGATAAATCGACTCATTAGGGCTAATGTTCTTCCTCCTTTTAACTCAGATGATACTGAGACTTGTATTGATTGTATGAGGGGAAAATGGACTAAAACCAAGAGAAGAAGGCACTACTTGCAATCAAAATCTATTAGAGATAATTCATACAGATATTAGTGGGCGATACTCAACCACCTTGTGTGGAAATAAGTACTTCCTCACATTCATTGATGATTTCTCTCGTTATTGTTATGTTTATCTAATTAAGGAGAAGACCAATGCTCTTGACATGTTCAAAGTGTTTTGCATTGAAGTTGAGAAATAATTGGGAAAAATTATCAAGATTGTCAAATTTAATCACGGTAGTGAGTATTATGGGCGATATACTGAGACTAGACAACAAATGGGACCGTTTGCTAAATATTTGTAGGACTATGGTATTGTCACTCAATATACAATACCTTGTAGTCCTGAATAGAATGGTGTAGCGTGTTACGAAGTGTCAATTCAAGTTGTTTGGCTTAGAAATTTGATCTTAGAATTACGAGTTGTGGACTCTATTGTCAGACTTATGGTGATCTACTGTGATAACACTATAGCTGTGTTTTTTTTTTTTCCAAGAATGACAAGATTAGCAATGCGTCCAAACATATGGAGATCAAATATTATACTCTTAAAGACTTGGTTATAATGGAGACAACATCTTTAAACAAATTTTTAATTTAAAGACAATTGGATGTCACTAATTATGATATCTCATGTTGAATTACCACATAATCATGCAATTTCATGTTGTTTAGAAATTGCATTAACGTAGTTTCATGTCATTGAGAAATTGTATTAAGGACTAATAAGAAATAATATATATTTTGATCACATGTTGGCACTATTCCTTACTACACTACTAAATCTATGATTCATGAAAATATAATGCTTATTGTATGTGATAATGGAATGTCATGTATTGTAGTATTTTCTTAATATGTTGATCTTCATAGTCCTATACTAAAGTTATATAGGATTGGATTTGGTTTTGAGATTTCGTCATTTGAATATTATTTTTTAAAGTTGTGGTCATATAAAACAAAATTTCAGTTATTAACTTGATAGTGTTGTTTTTAATATAATTTTTTATATAAAAAATAAGTTAATTAATGTAGCCTAAGTGGGAGAATGTTGAAAATTTCCTATAATATGGGCTTACAATAATTAATTGATTTTCCATTTTAAATAATCGGGTTAATGGATATTCCAATATATGTTAAACTCTTAAGTGATCTTATTGAATTAGGTTTTGGAATCTATTAATGATAGGCCTAGTTGAGCACCAAAGTGTAGGCAATTGTATTTAATTGAAGCCCGTAATGGGAGAGACCTAGTTGACACACTATTGATTGTGGTTTGCTAGGTCTCTTTTCTTGTTTATAAAATGGTAGGTTATGCTTATCAGTCGTTTAATTCCATTAAAAACTGCCATACTGAAATAGGTCATAAAAAGAAAGATCTAATATTCCTATAGATCTCTGATTATAAATAGGTTGATCTATTTTTCTTCAAGTAAATGAATGGCTCAAACAAGTACACTTTAATTCCGCTGTGCATATCGTTCTTTTGGTGTTTCACAGTCATATATAGATCTAATTGTTCTTGATTAATTAGTTATTTATGTATATAATATTCTTCATTATATACTTAATGCAAAGTGATTTAGTAATGAATCATGGCTAACCAACCACTACAAGAGACTCAAATGGCTACTTTTGCCTTGTGTTGCAAACATTGTAACATTTTGTCAATTTTCTATCCAGAGTTTCATGGTGCGATGTGATAACTCTATAAAAATAGAGTTATTTTACCTATTTTAGGCAACAATTAATGCATTATCTATGAGAAAATATTTGGATTTCCTTCTGATTATTTAAATTTTTCTTATTTATGTAGAATAATGAGATATGAATAAGATAAGGAAAAGAATGGCAAATATCAAGAATTCAAATAAAAAAAAGTAGTGGAAGATGGATATCAAATTAGGAAATTCTTGATTTTGTTTCCTAATGTTATTAGCAAGCGTTAGGAGATAGATATCTTGAATATAACTTTGGAAGAGGAGAACATTAAGAGCCAGAGAGAGAGAGAGAGAGAGAGAGAGAGAGAGAGTAGCTAGGTTTTCGGGTTAGATTGTTTTTCATTTTTCAGAGAGTTTTTCAAGTATTTTGAAGAGAAGACAAAAGTGGTGACAAAATTCTTGTTTTTTGATTCAAGATGCTGGGTTTGATTTATATTTTTATTTTTCTTCTACTATGTTCTAATTTTCTTTTGCTAGGACTACTATGTAGCCTAACCATAATGATATGAATTTCATGATTTTTATGTTTTACAATTGATTTCATTTATGTGAGTTATATATTATTGTGCTTAATGCTTTTGAGTGACTGGCCACCACTTGAATGATCTGATGTGCATGTTTAAGACTGAGAAGTGATAATATGCAATTACTCATTATAATATATAACCATGAATTAAACATGGATAGAGATATACCGCGTTATTTGTGTAGCTTTTGGTGATAAGATGATCAAAAAGACTCATTGTAAGCCGATAATATTCATAATTTTTAATGCACTTATGTTTATTTTAATTCACATAGAGATATAGTGGATTAATAAGCTGAGTAGATTTGCTATACCTAGAGATATGATAGTAAATAGATTAGAAAATTCCGCTATCACATATTTGATATCGTTGTTGTACCCACAATAATATGAAATTCATATATAGTGGTTACTGTGAAATTGGATGCTTTAACATATTTATCTGATCGATTTACTGCATTTAGTCTACACATTTTGTTTTTAATTTATTCTTAATTATATTTTGATCTGTTAGATAAAGTTTAGGATTAATCTATTTTAGTATTTAATTGCTTTATTAATCATCGATCTCCATGGGACGATACTTTTTCTCATCATTATATTACTTGTTCGACATGTGCACTTTTGTTTAGAATCTTACGAACATGATGATTCATTGGCTCGGGTTTATGAGTCTCGGTACAAGACCCAAAGGACAAGAATCTGGGTTATTTCTCCTGGATCCAAGGACACAAAGCTTCACCTACTATTTGATAGGTCATCTGAAGATGTGTACTCAGGTCCTTGTTCTCCAATGCTTCGAAGAATGCCGGCTGGGACCCATGTCATTGTAAAAGTGAAGAAGGAAAACGATGAAGGCACTTATGTCCGATTGAATGGAAGTGGTGCAA
Organism: Eucalyptus leucophloia subsp. euroa; assembly: GCA_017140325.1. Taxonomy (NCBI): domain Eukaryota; kingdom Viridiplantae; phylum Streptophyta; class Magnoliopsida; order Myrtales; family Myrtaceae; genus Eucalyptus; species Eucalyptus leucophloia. The sequence goes on along the minus strand of CM029472.1, from coordinate 33,863,539 downwards.
CATTAGAAGGGAACATCCCCTTTCTTGATTTGTTTGAAATGTAGGTTTCTGTAAGTCCATGCTCTCCTTTCTCCAGCAGTTTTTTTTTTTTTTTTCCTTTTAGCTCGCAATCATTGGCATTGTTTTATGACTCATGTTCGTGTAGAAATACTGGCAGCAAGGAATGAATATGGCAGAGTGACAAAGGAAAGTATTTTGAGACTGTTGTCGTTTTAATGTCCGATTAAAATGATGGGGATGTTAGTCTTGATCAATTGAAGATTTCAACTTCAAAAGAATCAGAAACTGAAAATACACAGTACTATATCATGGGCTGGCCAGATAAGAAAGCATGCCAAATTACAAATTTTCCTCATGCCAAATTACAAATTTTCCTCATCCTTATCCTCAATTGGCCTCTCTCCAAAAAGAGATGATACGATATCAGGGGAAGGATGGGTTCAGCTTATCGTAACACCTTTTTTGCCACCGAACTATGATCCATTAAAAGAGGGTCCTCTTCCCTGTCTAGTCTGGTCATATCCTAGAGAATTTAAAAGCAAAGATGCTGTTGGATGGGTCCATGGTTCTTCTAATGATTTTGCTGGGAGAGGTTTGACATAAGCTCTTCTAGGACAGACACCCGGGGGTTTCCCCCGGATCTTTCATTTCCCTGTACCACGCCCCCGTGTTTCAGGGGGAAAGGCGTCACGGGAATCCAGGCTGGCCCCCCTACCCCTGTAAGGGAGTTATGGACGGGAGGACCAATGGGGTCAAGATATTTTTCGAGACTTGAACCCACCTCTACCCGGACTTTTCCAGTGGTTAGAGCCTTTTAACGTCCGGCTCAGGACGAACTTTGGCTAGCTAGAAGGCATGGATTTCCATTGTTATTTTCCTTCTTTCACATTTCTCTATGTCGAGGCATCTGTATTGACTGATTTAGGTGAATTTAGGGACTCGTAATTTTTTTTTTTAGGTTTTATCCCTTCTAGGTTTGCTATTTTATCTAGACCAACAAATTTACCCTCCGTTAGTTTATATTAAATTAGATTAATACCATGAAAAATCACAAACTAATACAAGAGCGACAAATGGATGATAAAATCCTAAACTGGTACACCTGTTATTGTCATATGTCTTCCAATTTAGCAAATTTAATTATAAAATTTAACATAAACTAATAAAAAATAAATTTATTATTGGCGTGCCAGTTTGGGGTCTAAGTTTGAGGGTGTATTAGAGTTTTTCATTATATTAACCCTTGAAAGAAAAGTGACTTGTCTTTTTTTTTTTTAATCACTAATTTTTTTGACACTTATCAACTTGTTGAAATTTACGCATTAAAAAAATCCGTTTCCATTAGTATCGAATATTGTAATTCTATGAGGCTATAGCCACGTGGAGTCAAAGGCAAATTATAAAAGAAAATTATCCTAACCACAACATAATAGCTCTTGTATTAAAGAGCAATAACTAAAAAATTCTTGAACTTCATAAATTGCTCCCCTGCAGTATCTCTCCATGCAATGGCACGTAAAAAAGAGCATTTCTTGTGACAAGAAAAAATATCCATCTTGACATTGACTTGCCCTTTAGCTTCTTTGAGGAAAAAATGGGTCAAGAATCTGGGCCCATGTGCGAAAAGAACCTACCCAAGAATTGTTCTAGCATATACTGTTCTGTCCACTGAGCATATCCAAAAGTTTGTGCGAAAATTGGTGTTATAAAAGAGGAGGTTGGATTTAGAGAGAGAGAGAGAGAGAGAGAGAGAGAGAGAGAGAGAGAGAGAGAGTATGGAGTTGTGAAATAACAGTGCTGTTCTCCTATGGCAGAAGAGAGACATTGCATGCAAAGCCCACAATCTTTATCATATAGCTTCTACTTTGCCAAAGGAGAATTGCCCTGTAATTCCCACTCCACCATCAACAAATTGATGGCTTAAAGAGAGAGAAAGAGTTCTAACTCAGAAAAAAGAAAAAAAAAAATGGAGAGAGATAAAGAGTCAGTGCAAGTTATGATTTCTTCTTTTCTTCTTCCTAAGCACCGACATATTTTCATGTCACATAGAAACCATCTTGATTTACTTGCTTTCATTTTATTTCCTGGGACAAAAGAGAAGTGAGCTCCAAATAATATGTACATTTCAGTCCATATATAATGCAATTCATAATGCATCTTAATGAGTAAAGTAAATCATCTTTCTTTTGGCAACAAAAATTTTTGTATTTTAAAGGGAAAATTCTTATTTAGAGATGCAGGTTCATATGAATCAAATTCATCATTGCCATTATTCGTGAGAGCCCTATGTGGGCCCACATCATCAACTATGATTGCACTTGGTACGTGGATCCAAGTCAACGCACAAGTCACTTCTTTTGAAGTGACTAATCTCGCTTGTTCATTGACAGGTGTAAATCATGCCTCTCAAAGTAGGTTTGCAAGTGAACTTGGCCCAAATAGAAGTGATAATCCAAAGGAAGTTGGTTTAGTGACAAATTGATTGGTTCGGATTTGGGATTTCATTATCAAATTACAAAGCACATCTACCTCTCAAAATAATCTTGAGGATCACAGTTCCTATTTTGGAGCCTAGCCTGTGTTTTGTTTCTTTTTTATTTTCTTTGTATTTTTTTTCATAGCTCATTGTTTAAATGTGATCAAATCTATTAACATAAATGTGTCAAATCTAGCCATAGCCAAATATGATCAAATTGCATTCTTTAATTATACAGTTATGATAATTGAGTATTGCATGTAAAACTGATGACTGTTTCTCACAAAGATGAAATGCAACTTCAAATTGTAAAAGCTAGGCAACTAAAGTCTCTATGATTCTACATTTGATCGACCTAAATCTTTTGAACTAGACTGTTAACGATAATTTTTATGAAGCCCAGGCAAACTGCACAAAGTTCTTCTCAATATCACCTGGTGGACTACACAAGTCATACTCCATTCTATTTTGATTTATATGATTGAGTCTAATTAACTCAATTATTGGATTTCCACTTGATTGAAAGTGAATTTTTTTATTCGAAAAACTCATGAGCATAGTTAATGATAGATTTCCGATATTTTAACCATATTTAGATTTTTCTGAATTGTATCATTGTTTCTATTTTGCTATAGTGACAAAACACTTGTTTGAACTTGAGCTTAAACTTAATTAACTTTTTATTCGAGTTTGAGCTCATGAAACACTCCATGAAATTCCCTATTTTTACTTTTAGAAAGAGCTTTCATCGATTATCGAGCACCGTCAATTCAAATACGAAATTTTGTCAATTCAAGCTGACTACGTTAATTCGAAATCGACAATGGCCGACCTCAGTAGTCTCGTAGACCACGGCTGACAATAGTCCCCCTGCCCCCCCTCTCTCTCTCTCTAAACTTTATGATAGTCCCCTCTCTCTCTCTCTCTCTAAACTTTACACGAACCAGGTGGTGGAGAGCTAGCAAAATGGGTTCATTACCTTTTTTGACTCAAATTTCACTCTCAACTTTACGCGAACCAGGTGGTGGAGAGCTAGTAAAATGGATTCACTTACCCATTTTTTAAACTCAAATTCAATAGGCTGGATGATGTATGGGTTGTTTGAAAATTAAAAAACATGTTATATGGATTCACAATATCGAAGCGCAACTAGGTATGGGTCTTCGTGGATCTAAAATGAACCCATTTTATCCCTAAAAGTTCATGAGCTAAAAAAAGAGAGAAGATATGGCTACAAGAGTGCCGCAAGCAAAAATGATTGTCTTCGTCTCCTTGATCATGCGGAGGTCTTCGTCTCTCCTTCGATATCGTCAATTATTTGTGTCTTTTCTTTTCTTGCACTAATAAAGTTTTTGGGCTGAAATGAGTTGGAAATGGGTTCATTTTAGACCCATTAAGACCCACATCTAGTGGGCCTTTGATATTGTGAACCTACTTTAACCTATTTTTAAAATATCAAAAAACCCATGTCTCACCCAGCCCATTGAATTTGAGTCAAAAAATGGGTAAAGTGGTCCGCAAGACTACTAAGTAGGGGTATGCAAAGAATCGGGATCCGCCTGGACAGCCTGGAATCGGATTGGAACCGCCCGGAGCCGATGGTTTTTGAGGGAACCGGTCCGGTTCTCGGTTCCAATTTATGGGAACCAGTTCCATGGACGGATTCAATCACTTGCCCACCCGGACCGGACCGATTAATTTTTAATATTAAAAAAAATTGAAATTACTAATTAACAAACCCCGTCGATTTCTCTCTCTCTCTCTCTCTCTCTCTCTCTCTCTCTCCATCACCACCATTTTCCGGCTTCAGCTTTATGCTCATTAGTTGACCCACCGTTGAAACCCTTACCATGTCCCAAGAGCCTGCAACTCTCCACGCTCCCTTCCTTCCCCAAAAACTCGAAAGATCTCAACTTTGAGGTTCCCCGGCTCGCCATCCTCCATTGACGCTGTGGAGCTCCATCACTTCCGGGTGAAACGGCACGGAAGGGAGCTGCAAAATAGTAGCAAAGAAACCCTAAAACACCGCCTCCGCCCCTCCAAATCCAAGTACCAGAACCCTCCCAAGTACCCATCTTTCTTCCGGTTCAAAAGCCTTCTCTTTCCACTGCAAAGTCCCGTCTTTTTGGTTCTTTGACATTGCCCCTTCCATTGCTCATTCTTGCTCCACATAAAGAACGCTCTTTCTTTTTCTTTCTTACTTTCACCAAAATCGCCGTCAATCCGTCTGTCCCTTTCTCTATTTGGCACTCCGGAAAATCACCGTCGCCCTCGACAACAGCAGGTCCATCCCTTTCTCTATTGGTGAGACCGGTTCTATGGATCCATCCGGGAACCAGACCGGACAGTCCTGTTCCCGGGTGGATCCATGTAACAAACGGATGGATCCCGGTTCCAATTTTTCGGAATTGATCCTTAGCGGGCAGTTCCCGATTCTAGGTTGAGAACCGCCCGCCTGGATCATACACACCCTACTACTAAGGTTGGCCACGATGGGGGCTACCATCCGATGTTGATGCTGTTGCCTCAAGTAGTGATGATCATGACCACCTCGTGGAGGGGGTACAGGATAACGTGAGATTAGTAGTGCCACCACACTTTTGGGGTTTTCTCTCTCGTTAGTTAAATGATGATGCAATGATTAAATTTCTCTAAAATCTCTCCATCTCTCTCTATTCTTGAACAATTTGACCTTGTGGTCTGGTCAGAGAAGCTCGTTCAGTGAGAGTCATGTGACGAAGGACTAGAGAAAGAGAATAAAGCTCAATACTTCGTCGAAATTACTGAATGAACTTTCAGTTGGTTAGCTCCTTTTTCTTTTTTTGGCTCTAACTTTCTTCACCCTATCATATGTAACTAGATTTATGAAAACTTTCTTCACCCTATTTAATAAGAAAGTTTTCATAATTTAGTTACATATGATTTCGTAAGTTAAATAAATTTAGTTATAAATTACGACCGTTACTTGGCGAGTGTGCCTCGGATCCGTTGATTTGAAATCGCGACAGAGTGACAAAATTTCAGGCGAGCACCAGCATCGCCTGTGCACGGCTGCATAGCGGTCTCTGTCGAACATGAGGAAGTCTTCATTTATCTCATGCAAAGATCATCGTCGAGCTATTTCGACGAGCTTTTCCATCTGAGCAACTTGCTCGATGGAGAGAGACTCTATCTCGTGGTGGTTGCACACTGCACCACCACCATTGGCGTTTATGGCAGCCCTGATCTTCATAAGCAGCAAGCAGCAACTTCTTGTTTTCCTTCCTTTTGTCATTTGTTTTACATTTCTTATCCAATCCGGGTTTATCCTACTCCTTGTCCTAGATTTTTTCCTCAAATTTTGTTTGGACATGTCCAGATTTATCTGGTCAGAGGATGTCTGAAAACACCAAATAGGATAACAAATTATCCTATTCGAACTATCAAATGCAGCCCATTAAAGATTTATTATATTTTGATGATACATTAGTAGACTAGAGAATAATTGTCATCTTGTCCAATATCACAAAACCAACTACTTCTATTGCCCCTATATTTATAGATCCATCCTCATCTTTTAGCACTTCAGATGCTTCTAAAATAGATTACTTGTATAAAGTCTCTTATTTTTGTGACGAAGATAAGATATCCAATACCGCACTCCCTCCTATAAATCCACACTTTGCGTTTCCCAAGCCTGCCTCTTTTGCCCCCATTAGATCCATCTGATCAACTTATTTGCAAGACTCTTGAGGAAGTGAAGGATAAGCAAATTAATTCAATCTCGTCCTGGCTTAGTTGGTGAAGATGTTGTACATCAGCCACCAGTTGGACAATCAATTGATTGCTGATCTATAGATGAAAATTTTGCCTGTTGCAATTTTAGATTACTACACATATTGCCAGAGAAACAAGATACTATCTATGCATGTGTGCAAGCGCTTTGTTATACCATGTTAGCGTGGTCAAGTTATGCAAGGCATGGGGAAAATCAAATTTATTAATGTATATCTTCATAAGAGCAACAAAAACGCCACCATGATGAACATGACGACATCTCTATCGCTCCATGCTCAACTAGGGGTAGTGAGAAACCACATATTAGGGATTTAGGGGGCTAGGGGAGATAACTTATGTCCAGCTCCAGGACTATGACCAGGACTTGTTGGTCTAAATGCTGCAACTTGATCATAACTTGGAGGATATAATGGGTGTCCGTCTCCACGACTATCATCTGGACCAGTAGGACTAATTGCCTCTTCCGTTGGAGCCAGTGCTGGAGATTTCACAACATGTGGTTGCTCAAGAAAATCATGATCGTCATTGTACTCTTCAGCCATCATCGCCTCTTGTTTTCTGCCTGTCGACGTCGGAGGATGTACTGGGTGTCCGACTCTAGGAGTGACCTGGGCTAGCAGCCATAAATGCCTCTACTGATGGAGCTGGCACTTGAGGGTACGCAACCCATGGTTGTGAGAGATCGCGATTATTGTTGTCCTCTTCACCCATCACCCCATATTCTCCAGTGCTCAACACTGAGTAGAAATTGTTCTTCTCCAGCTTCCACTTCCTTCCTTCGGACAATTCGAGCACAGAAGAAAAGAAAATCAAAGCCAGTGCAAGACTGAGAACAACTACCTTATTGAAAGCCATTGACAATCAAAGCAGACACAATGCTGCATTACTTCGCTCGACTAGGTATATTGAGAAGAACTTATGGGTAGTTTGCCCATGGCTCATACTAAGTGCAAGTGATGATGCTAGTTTAATAGATTTAAGTCAATCAAGGAGTAAAATCAAGAGACTTTTGTGGCCTAGCTTTTAATATTTGTTGATATTAATAGTTTTGCCTATATTTAACGATGAGCTATAAAAAGGAGAAAGTAAATGTTGATAAGGCTTCCAGATAGCAACTGTGATCCTCAAGATTATTTTGATGGGGAGATGTTGGTTGCAATTTGCTCATGAAATTTGCCACATCCAAACTAATCGATTTGCCACTTAACCAATCTCTTGAGGATATTAAACTTCTATTCAAGCCAAGCTTCACTTGCAAAAACTACCTTTCTATGTACTTGTGCCAATGAAAAAGTGAGATCAGTCGCTTGAAAAGGAGTTGCATTGACTCGGGTCCATGTATCGAGTGCAATCACAGTCACTGATAATGTGGGCCCACAGGTGGAGCTCTCTCAAACAATGGCAATGATGAGTTTGATCCTTGGGACTTGAGTCTAGATAAGTTTTTTCCCTTTAAGATACAAAGTTTTTGTTGCCAGAAGGAAGAAATACAATTTACTTTACTCATGAAGATGCATTATGAGTTACGTTACGCATGGAGATATGTCCATATATATTTCGAACTCACTTCTCTTGTTTCATGGGAAATGAAATGGAAATGAGTAAATCAAGATGGTTTCTACATGGCATGAAAATTTGTCGGTGTTCGGGAAGAAGAAAAGAAGACACCATAACTTGCATTGACTCTCTATGTCTCTTAAAGCCATCAACTTGTTAACGCACAGTGGCGTGGGAATTACAGGGCAATTGTCTTTTGGCACAGTAGAAGCTATTTGATGAAGTTCAAGGGCTTTGTATGCAATATCTCTTTTCTGACAAAGGAGAACTGCACTATAATTTCACAACTTCCCCCCCCCCCTCTCTCTCTCTCTCTACGTGCACTTCAACTAGCTTAGCTCGAGTCTTCCATTGTTGAAGCTCCTCTTTCATAAAACCATTATTCGCACAAACTTTTGGATATCCTGGGTAAACGGAATAGTACATGCCGGAACAATTCTTGAGTAGGTTCTTTTTGGACATGGTCCCAAATTCTTGACCCATCTTTTCCTCAAAGAAGCAAAAGGACAAGTCAACGTCAAGATGGATATTTTTCCTAGCCTAGTACTTTAAAAAACCTCCAACTTTAGATGTAGTCCCAATTCTACCTTATTATTATTTTTTTTTTGTTCCATAAAAAACCCTCAACTTCAGTCGAGGTCCTAAATCTACCTTAAACTTTTTTTTATCACATTAAAAACAATTAACTTTAGGTCAAGTACTAATTTCATCATCAACTTTTTTTGTCTCATAAAAAAAGAAGTCTAGTTTCAATTTTACAATAATTTTTTTGTCTCATAAAAAATCATTAACTTTTATTTGAGTCCAAATTTGTCTCCATTGACCCTTCGTTAAAATCGCCCTTATTATTTTGCACTCGATCTTTGATTTCTCATGTTTTGGATATTTCATCTCTCATGATTAGGTTGTGCTCTAGACTTTCAAACGGCTTGTGCTTGGGAGTTTTTAATCTCTTGATTGTTCAATGAAATTTTTTGGACTAAGGATTCATGGGGCAAATTTGTGACTCAAGTATAAGTTAGTGTTTTTTTATAGACTAAAAATTGTTGTGTAAAATGGGGGCTAGAAGGTGAAATTGAGACAAGACTTATAGTTGTGGATCTTTCATGAGATAAAAAAAAAAAAAAAGGTTTGAGATAGAATTGGGATATGACTTAAAGTCATAGGTTTTTTTTATGAGACAAAAATTTAGACAAAAGTTGAATTTGGAGATTTTTTAGGATATTAGGCTTAGTTTTCTTGTCATTGGAAATGCTCTCTTTTACGTGTCATTGCATAAGAGGGGGGGGGGGGGACGAAGAGGGAGAGAGAGAGAAATACGAAGGGCAAGACTTATGTAGTTATTGCTTGTTAATTCTAGAGCTATTATGTCGTAGCTAGGATTCTTTTCTTTTAATTTGTCTTTGACTCCAAGTGGCTTTAGCCTCATAGAATTATATTATTCCGTACTAAAAGATATCGAATGTTTTTTTGTACCAGTTTTAACAAGTGTTGATAAGTGTCAAAAAATTAGTGTTAAATAATAAAAACAAAGTTAAGCCACTTTTCTTTTAAAATAGTTATGGTACTTTAAAAAAAAAAAAAACTGATAGTCCCTTAGCTAACAAATTGTTCCACTACTTTTTAGAAAAACGATCAATAGTCCCTCGGCTAACTCGTGTTGTTGTTAGAGTTTGTATAACTAAGTCCGAATGTTGGTGGGGGAGAAAGAGAGACCCAACACAACCTAGGTCAATCCAACCTCACCTACGGGTGTGCGAAAGAATTTGGAATCACTCGGAATCGAATCAGATCGGACTAGATTCGGCAATTCCCAAGGGAGTTGATTTGGTTCTCGATTCTAATTTATTGGAATGGGTGAGTACCGGTTTGGTTCTCGATTCTAGGTGTGGAACCGTCCACCTACCCATCCAAACTGGACCGGTAATATATAAATATAAAATTAATTTTTAAGAAAAGTTTCCAACCAAAAAATAATTTAAGAAAAATGGAAATCATAAAACTCTTAATTTAGAGCTCAATATCCATTAAATGAGTGCTCATCTCGTCCCACTTTTAACTCGTCTGAGTTGTCACACTATCTCTCACTCACCACCTCTACTCTCAAAGTCAACACACATCGACTAACAGTGTCAGCTCTCAACTTTTAATATGTGTTCATCTTTTTATTGATATTGCAACTTAGAATATGGAAGTTCTTTGTTTTTTGCTTTACTTAAGTTTGCTGGAAAATGTTGCACTAAGTGTGTGACGTTTGGCAGGACCGGTTCTATGGACCTACTCACGAATCAGACCACCAGTGTAGTTCGATTCCTGGATGGGTTCATGGAACTAACAGACAGTTCCCGATTTCAATTTTTCAGAACCAATCCTTAGTAGGTAGTTCTCAATTCTCGAGTATGAAATGCCCACCCGAACTATGCTCACCCTTTCACCCACATAACCTACCCCAAAAATAATGAAAAAGGCCAAATAGATCTCCAAAAATAAATAAATGAAAAATAAAAGGAATCTCCATCGTTGGTCCTCTTCATTTGGACCATGCAACCATTAGCATCCGGTGGCTCACGAATGCATAAAACACAGATAGATAATCAATCACCTTCACAGGGAGCATTAGAAATCGAGAATCGAAAAGTGATGAAGAGTTTGAGCTTGAGAATTGATAAGACTTTCTCTCTCTCTTTCTAAGGACACTTCTTTCTGAACTAAATGTTCAATTCAGCTCTCTAGACTTCATGTTGGTATTCTTCTTCAACGAAACTCAATTTAAGTCTGAACCAATCATAATTTAAATGTAAAGTTCATTCAGCAATTTCGGCGAACAATTGAGCTTCATTTTCTTCCTCTAGTCCTTCGTTGCATGACTCTCACCAAACGAGCTTCTCAAGCCAGATCACATGGTCAAACTCTTAATTGAGCTTCATTTTCTTCCTCTAGTCCTTCGTTACATGACTCTCATCAAATGAGCTTCTCTGGCCAGATCACAAGGTCAAACTGTTCAAGAATAGAGAGAGATGGAGAGATTTAAGAGAAATCTAATCATCCCAACATCATTTAACGATAACGAGAAAACCCCAAAAATCAGGCCACACTAATAATCTTACATGATCTTGCAACCCCTCCACAAGAAGAAAAATTGTTCAAAAAGTCCTAAATCTATTGCATTTTTGCAAATTCAGTTTTAAACTTTTCAATTTTACCAATTAAGTACTAAAACTTTACACTTTTTGCCAATTGAGTCATCCGACCAATTTTGGTTGGAAATTGCTAATGTGGATGGCCGGCGTTATTATGGCAATTTTTAATAATATTTTATAATTTTTTTGGACTTTTTTTATGTTTTTTTCTTTTTACTTTTCTTGGTCTTTTTTAATGGTTTTACGAGAGAAGGCTGGCAAGGTGGCCGACCGACCCTTGCCAGTCTTGGGCAAGCCTTCACCAGCTCTAGGTGAGGGTTGTGACGCCCTCGCCAACGAAAGTGAGGGCGCATGAGCCCTCGCCCAAATCCGATGAGGGTCGCCACACACGGGGCCAGCAAGGGCTACCATGCCCTTGCTTGGCTAGATCTGATGAGGGCATCGTGGCCCTCATTGATTCTAGGTGAGGGCTCGTGCACCCTTGCTTTCGCCGACGAGGGTGTCACAACCCTTGCTTGGTCTTGGTGAGGGTTAACCAACCCTCACCTATGGCCGGCGAGGGTCATTGACTCTCACTTGTGGTTGGCAAGGGTTAGCTAGCCACCCTCACTAGCATTCTATTCAAAACCTTTAAAAAAAAAAGAAAAGTAAAAAAAGAAAAACAAAAATAATTAAAATATCATTAAAAATTATTTAAAAATTGTCATGTCAATGGTAGTCTTCACGTTAATAATTTCCGACAAAAATTGATCAAATGGACTCAACTGGCAAAAAGTGAAAAAATTTAGAATTCAATTAGCAAAATTGAAAATTCTAAGATCGAATTGACAAAAATTGCAATAGATTTAGGATTTCTTGGACAAATTTTCCCCCCACGAGACGGTCATAATCATCACCACTTGAGGCAACATCTTGCACATCAGATGGTAGCCACTGTCGTGGCCGGCCTCAGAAGTCTTGCGGACCACATTACCCATTTTTCGACTCAAATTCGATGGGCTGGGTGAGTCATGGGATGCTTAAAAATTTAAAAATAGGTTAAAGTGGGCTCACAATATCAAAGCCCGACTAAATGTAGGTCTTAATGTATCTAAAATGATCCCTCTTTCAACCCGTTTCAGCCCAAAAGCTTTATTAGCAGAAGAAAACAAATGATACAAATAACTGACGATATCGAAGAAGAGAGGGAGGAAGAGTGAATGGAACCGCTACCGATGACGCCCCTCCGCCGTCGGCGATGTCGCCCACTTGGTTGGTCTCGCCAGTGGCATTGTCAGCACCAGCGACAATCTGGCCGACAACAGTCCCACATGCAAATGTAACGGTCTTCATCTCTCTGATCATGGTATAGATCTCTCTCTCTCTCTCTCTCTCTCTCTCTCTCTCAATCGTGAGACATAACTCTCAATAAAAGGATGTTCTTGATCGTGTTCGACTATTACATAAGCTCAACAACCAGAAGGTGATTGTCAATTCTCAAGCTAAAATTCTTCGTAACTTTTCGATTCTCGATTTCGGTGCTCTATGTGTAGGTGATTATCTATCGGTTCTCTATGTGTCCGTGAGCCACTGAGTGCCTATGGCTGCGTGGGTCATAAATGGTCCGACCCAAATCGACCCATTTAACCCGTTTATGACTCATTTATTGTAGTGCAAATTTTTTAACCCATACCCGACCCAACCCATACCCAACACACACCCGACTCATTTAACGAAACCTAAAAAAGCTTTTATATAAATATATAAATATATATATTTTAAATGGTATTGATAACATGATTTTATACAATATAAATTTAATGGATAATTTTTATAATTTTAAAATAATCATTTTTATTTTTTATTTTATTTTTCTCTTTTCTTTTTTCTTTTTTCTTCTTCCTCTTCTTTGGCTAGCCGCCGGCCATGACGACGGCCGGCGATCGGCCACAGGCAAGCTAGCTTGCCCAACTCGCTGGCGCCGGCAAGCTCGAGCTCGCCCCTCGCCAGATCTGGCGAGGCTAGAGCCTCGCCTGACGTTGGTGAGTTCAAGTCTCTCTCGATCGGCGAGGCTCGGGCCTCAGCAGATGTCGGTGAGGCCTCCGCCTCGCCAGATCGATGAGGCTCCAGCCTCGCTGGATGTCGGCGAGGCCTCCGCCTCACCAAATCTGGTAAGCTCAGGGCTTGCCGGCGTTGGGCGAGCTCGAGTTCGCCCCTCGCCAGATTTGGCGAGCTCAAGGCTCGCCGACATCGGGCAAGGCTCGAGCCTCACTCGACGCCAGCGAGTTCGTGTCTCGCCAATCGACGAGGCTCAAGCCTTGCTCGGCGTCGGCGAGGCCTCTACCTAGCCAGATCCGAAGAGCTCGAGCTCGGCCCTCGCCCGACACCGGCGAGTTCGAATCTTGCTAGATTGGCGAGGCTCGAGCCTCGTTGGGCGTCAGCAAGGCCTCCGCCTCGCCAGATTCGGCGAGCTCGAGGCTTGCCTGGCCGATTGCCGGCCATCGCATGCCGGTGACCGGAGGGAGAAGAAAGGAAAAAAAAAAAGAAGAAGAAAGAAAAAAAAGGAAAGAAAAAAGAAAAAAGAAAAAAATAATTATAATTTCGGTCTTTATCAAAAAAAAAATTGTAAAGTTAAAGAGAAGAGAGAGAGATAGTGAGGTTTTGAGTGAAAATAAATGGGTTTATTTTTAATGGATTGATAAATGGGTCATAAACAGGTCAGAGAGCTGACCCATTTAAAAACCATATATCTTAATTTTGACCCATTAAAGCCCATTATGAGTGCTTTATGAAATAAAGCTTAACTAATTAATGACCCATTTAACTATAAATGGGTCCATAAATGGATTACACAACCCATTTAACACCTCTAATGAGGAGGACCAAGGACGCTAGTGATCAACGGAGCGGGCGGCAACGCGAGAGGAGCAATGACGCAATTGGCAACGACCGGAGATTTCTTTTATCTTTTTGTTTATTTAATTTTAAAAGTCTATTTGGGCCTGCCCTCCCTCCTCTCCTCCTCTCTCTCTCTCTCTCTCTCTCTCTCTCTCTCTCTCTCTCTCTCTCTCTCTCATATCAACACTCGGACTTAATTATACAAACTCTAATAACAGCATAGTTAATTGAGAGATTATTGGTGATTTTTTTCTAAAAAGTACTGAAACTATTTGTTTGTTAAGATATTATCGGTGGTATTTTCTAAAAAGTACTCGGACTATTTTGAAACAATGATTAATGTCATGAAAGACATCAAAATAGTATATGTTTGACAAATTTACCTCAAATTAATTTTTTGACCACCAAAAATTTCAAATTGGTACATTTATAACAAATTTATTCCAAACAATTGTTTGACCACCAAACTCGTATATTTGCGATAAATTTATCATCTGTTAGTTTCCGTTAAATTAGATTAATACTATGAAAATCGGCAAAAGAACGCTTCAAGTGCCATAACTTTGGCCAAATGGACACTTACGTGCCATAACTTACGAAAGGTACACTTAGGTGTCACATTCGAAGAAAAACGGATCACTTGAGTGCCACTCTGACCAAAGTCCGGCCAAAATGCCAACGTGGCATTTTTCCGGCGAAGCGCGCCCAAAACGATGTCGTTTTATACGCTGACGTGGCCAAAACGGCGTCGTTTTGGGCTGACGTGGTAAAAACAAAATTAAGAAATTAATTAAATTAATTTTAAAATTAAATTTAGTTAAAATATTTAAAAATAATAATTTTAAAATTAAATTTAGTTGAAATATTAAAAAACTAATATTTAAAAAATTAAAAAATTAAAAAATTAAAAAAAAAAAGGAAAAGGGGGGAGGTGGCTGAGGGATTAGCCCTTAGCCGCCGCCACCACCGCCCTGCCGCCGCCGGGAAGGGCTGGCAACGGCGGGGGAAGGGTCGGCCGGGGTCGCCGGGGCGGCGGCGGTTGAGGGCTAATCCCTCAGCCCGTCTCCCCCTTTCCTTTTTTTTTTTTTTTTTTTTTTTTAAATTATTAATTTTTTAATATTTCAACTAAATTTAATTTTAAAATTATTAATTTAAAATGTTTTAACTAAATTTAACTTTAAATTATTATTTTTAAATATTTTAAATAAATTTAATTTAATTAATTAATTTGTTTTTTGCCATGTCAGCCAAAACAACGCCGTTTTGACCACGTCAGCGTGCAAAACGGCGTCATTTTGAGCTCGGTTCGCCGGAAAAGTGTCACGTCGACATTTTGGTCGGATTTTGGCCGGATTGGCACTCAAGTGATCCCTTTTACTCCGATTTTGGCACTTAAGTGTACCTTTCATAAGTTATGGCACTTAAGTGTCCCTTTGGCCAAAGTTAAGGCACTCTAGGGGTCCATGTGTTCATGAAAATCCATAAACTAGTACACTAGTGACAAATGGATAATAAAAGCCTAAATGGGTGCACCCATCACTATAACGTGTCATCTAACTTAGTAATTTAATAGTAAAATTTAACGAAAACTAACAGAAAATAAAGTTGTTAAAGGTGTGTCGATTTGGAATTTAAGTTTGAAAGTGTATAGTTTAGAATTTTTCAAAATATTAACCCTCAAAACAAAAGTGACTTATATTTGTTTTTTTATCACTATTTTTTTTTTTACACTCAGCAACTTGTTGAAAATTGCTCATAAAGAAAAAAAAAATCTGTTTCCAGTACTACCGAATAATATAATTCTATGAGGCTACAGCCAAATGGAGTCAAAGGAAAATTATAAAAAGAAAATTATCCTAGCCACAACATAATAGCTCTCGAATTAAAAAGTATTAACTAGGAAAGTCTTACACTTTATAAATTGCTCTCTCTCAGTATTTCTCCATGCAATGGCACATAAAAGAGAGCATTTCTCATGACGAGAGAAAAATATCCATCTTGATGTCGACTTGGCCTTTCTCTTCTTTGAGAAAAAGATGGGTCAAGAATTTGGGACCATGTCCAAAAAGAACCTATCCAAGAATTGTTCCAGCATATACTATTCTGTCTACTTGGCATATCCGAAAGTTTGTGCGAACAATAGTGTTATAAAAGAGGAGGTTGGATCAAGGCAAGGACTCGAGCTAAGTTAATCGAAGTGAGTGCGCAGAGAGAGAGAGAGAGAGAGAGAGAGAGAGAGAGAGAGAGAGAGAGAGAGAGAGAGAGAGAGAATGGAGTTGTGAAATAACAGTGCAGTTCTCCTTTGGCAGAAGATAGACATTGCATGCAAAGCCTGTGACCTTTATCATATAGCTTCTGTTTTGCCAAAGGAGAATTGCCCTGTAATTCCCACTCCATCAACAATTTGATGGCTTCAAGAGAGATAAAGAGTTCTTGCCAAAAAAAGAAAATAAAAGGAGAGAGATAAATAGTTAGTGCAAGTTATGGTTTCTTCTTTTCTTCTTCTTGAGCACTAACATATTTTCATGCCACGTAGAAACCATCTTGATTTTCTTGCTTCCATTTTATTTCTTGATTAAAAAGAGAAGTGAGTTCAAAATAATTTGTATATTTCTCTCCATGCATAATGCAATTCATAATGCATCTTCATGAGTAAAGTAAATCATCTTTCTGTTGGCAACAAGAACTTTTGTATTTTAAAGGGAAAATTCTTATCTAGACTCAGGTTCATATGAATCAAATTCATCATTGCCCTTATTTGTAAGAGCCCTATGTGGGTCCGCATCATCAACCGCGATTGCATGTAATCCAGGTCAATGCAAGAGTCTCTCCTTTTGAAGCGACTAATCTCACTTGTTCATTGGCAGGTGTACGTCATGCCTCTCAAAGTAGGTTTCCAGGTGAAGCTTCGCTCAAATAGAAGTGATAATCCAAAGGAAATTGGTTTAGTGGCAAATTGATTGGTTTGGATGCCGGATTTCATTATTAGATAACAAAGCACATCTCCCTCTCAAAATAATCTTGAGGATCAGAATTACTATCTGGGAACCTAGTCTTTTTTTCTTTTCTTTTTTAATTGTAGCTCATTGTTTAAATGTGATTAAATCTATCAACACCAATGTTTCAAATCTAGCAATAATCAGATATGATCATATTGTACTATTTAATTATACAGTTTTGATGATTGAGTATTGCGTATAAAAGTGATGAATGTTTCTTACAAAGATGAAACGCAACTTCAAATTGTAAAAGCTAGGCGACTAAAGTCTCTACGATTCTACACTTGATCGACCTAAATCTTTTGAACTGAGACCGTTAACCATATTTTTATGAAGCACAGGCGAACCACACATGAGTTCTTCTCAATATCGCCTTGCAGACTATTCGAGTCATACTCCATTCTCTCTTGATTTATGTGATTGAGTCCAATTAACTCAATTATTGGATTCCCACTTGAATGAAAGTGATTTTAATATTCGAAAAAACTCATGAGCATAGTTAATGTGGGGTTTCAATATTTTAATTATATTTAGATTTTCCAAATTATAATTTATCGTTCTCTATTTTGCTATAGCGACAAAACTCATTGTTTGAAGTCGAGCTTAAACTTAATTAATTTTTCATTCTAGTATGTGCTTATGAAACATTCCATGAAATTCTAGTATGTGCTTGAATCGATTATCAAGCACGGTCAATTCGAATACGAACTTTAGTTAATTCAAGCTTACTCCATTAATAATTCAACATCGTCAATAGCCGACCTCAGTAGTCTAAACGATAGTCCTCTCTCTCTCTCTCTCTCTCTCTGAACTTTGCGCCAACCAGGTGGTGGAGAGCTAGCAAAATGGGTTCATTTCCCATTTTGGACTCAAACTGGATGACATATGAGTTGTTTGAAAATTTATAAACATGATATATGGGTTCATAATATCAAAGCCCAAATAGAAATGGGTACTCGTGGGTCTAAAATGAAGTTATTTTAGCCCTAACAATTTATTATCTGAACAGGAAAAAAAAAAAAAGATATAGCGACAAGAGTCCCGCAAGCAAAGATAATTGTATTCGTCTCTTTGATCATGCGTAGATCTTTGTCTCTTCTTCGATCTCGTCAATAATTTGTGTCTTTTCTTTTCTTCAACTAATAAAGTTTTTGGGCTGAAATGGGCTGAAAATGGGTTCATTTTAGCCCGTAAGCTCACGTCTAGTGGGCTATGATAATGTGAACCCACTTTAACCTATTTATAAATTTTCAAACAATTCATGTCTCGCCCGGCCCATTGATTTTGAGTCAAAAAATGGGTCATGTGGTCCACAAGACTACTAAGGTCGGCCACGATGGCGGATACCATCTGATGTGCCCGTCGTTGCCCCAAGTGGGGATAATTATGACCACCTCGGGGAGGGGCTGCAGGATTATGTGAGATTAGTAGTGCTGCCTCATTTTTGGGATTCTCTCTTGTTATTGTTAAATGATGATGCGATGAATAACTTTCTCCACAATCTATCCTTCTCTCTCTATTCTTGAACAATTTGACCTAGTGATCTAGTAAAAAAAGCTCGTTTGGTGAGAGTCATGCGATGAAGAACTAGAGGAAGAGAATGAAGCTCAATCGTTCTTTGAAATTACTAAATGAACTTTCAATTTAAAGTCTGATTGGTTCAGACTTAAATTGAGATTTGTTGAAGTAGAATACCAACATGAAGTCTAGAGAGTTGAATTGAGCATTTAGGTTGGAGATAGACGATGACCTCGACAAGGCAGTTGTAATCATCCAAGGCTTGCAAGGCAATGTGGGGGGGGGGGGATGTGGAGAGAAATTCCATGTTAGAAAAAATATTTATGCCATCAAGTCCACATTGGCAAATCTCATCATTGAATTTTAGGGGTGAGTACAGTCCAGGCAAGCCGTTCCCACTTGTCCACTAAATATCGGTTTCTAAAAACTGGAACAGAGAATCGAGTCGCCCAGTTTAGTTTTTGGATGGATTCATGAAACTGATCCCCAATCCCTATAAAATTATATTCATCAATTAATAAAACACATAGTAAGAAGCTATAGTCCATTTCGACTCGTCCTTCTCTCAAAACCCCTTGAACTCAAAACGCTTCAACCAATCAAACTCCCCACATTACTAACACCAGCGCAGGAAACTCTATCAAGATCAAAACCCTGCCCTCCAAACGCAGCTCGGAGGAAATGCCGATCGCTGCTCCTCAATCCTGCGGCCACGGATCCGAAGATGCCTCAGCTCGGATGTGCAGGGGAAACCACGACACGAGAGAGAAAGCTTTCGCCGACCATAGGAAGGAAAATCGCAGGGGAAGATGACGAACGAGATTGACGGTTGCTAAGATGCCTCAGTTCACTCCATCCAACAATTGGCACGCGAGAAAGAGAGGGAAAATGCGAGAAAAGAGAGAGAACATCACGGAGAAAGAGAGGGAAAATGCGAGAAAAGAGAGAGAACATCACGGAGGGAGGGGGACCAGTTGCAGAGAGTTAAGAGAGATGTGAATGTAGAATGTTGTGGATAGGAGGTAGGAAATAAAAAATAAAAGGGAAAAGGCTCACTTCAGTGTAAGTGAGCTAGATTTATATATACACCTGTCCGAATGGATAGGTGGGCAGTTTCGCATTATTATTAGGAACTAAACTAGTATTCACCGGTTTTGAACAAGTTTGATTTAGTTCCAAGTAATTCGGCCAGTTCTTTTTTTTTTTTTTTTTTTTTTGCACATCCCTATAGGATCTAGTCAAAAAAATGAAACATAACAAAGAAAATTGCAAATTTATGTTAGTATAGGACTTATGATCACATTATTTCTTTTTAATTTATTATTATTATTTTTTTATAATTTACAATTTCTGTTTGTTTTTCGTTTTGACCCCTTAAAACATCCTATCTTTGTTAAAAAAGTTATCAATAGTTAACCATAGCCACTATTAAAAAAAAAAAAAACTAGAGTCACTAACTTTTCTCCAAATAAACTACTAATTAGCTTTTTATTATCAATTTTCATTTCTTTAATTACCATTTTTTCTTATCTTTTACAAATTCTTATTCATGCTGTTTACCGATGTCTTAAATTTACTAACTCTGATAATAATTACTAACTTTATTTTAATGACTTATCAAAATTTTCCGATTAAGTTACAGATTAGTTGTGAATTACCAATTTTAATTTAAGTCAATTACTTACTTTTGAATATAATAATATTTTATTGGGTTACCAACTTTTTGTTTTGGTCAAATTAACTTATTTAGATTTAGGTTACCATGTGCATGAATTATTAACCTACTTTCTAGACGAACTTACAAAAGTATATGTGTGCACCAAGTTTATTAGTTTTTATTTGCACGACTTACCAAGCTTTCCAGTTAATAGGTACCAATAAATTTTTGGTTAGCAACGCTGATGCGATACACTAACAATTTCAACTGATTCATGCAAATATAAAGTTTCCAAGTTTTATAGTAGCTTGCCTTCGTTTTAAAGTTGGCTACTCTTATCTAAATTCAATGGTCACAATTTAAGAGACTTCGCATATTTTACATGGTTCTGTCTAAGTAAGGAAATGGGCAGTAATTAGCAACTGCTACGTCGATTGCTGATATCTTATATTTATTATCTCGATCTGTCTTGCATCCATCCACTCAAACTCCGAACTTGCATTAGCTTAGTGTTACTACAGCATATTCCCGCTTGACCATTGAAGAATTTGCTTTCAATTAAATATGTATATTACGAAAAGTTTTCAAGTTTATCCTGAAGTTATATTAACTTTAGAGTTGATGACAAAAAATTGGTAATCTAATGGGAGAAAATTAACTAAATCATATAAATAAAGGTGTGTGAATTTATATAGAATCAATATATGTATGACCTGTATAAGAAACAAAAAGAATTAGTAAGGGCCTGTTTGTTAAAATGTGTTTCTGTTCCCAGGAACGCAAATTTTTGTTTTTTTGTTACTGGGAACAAAAAAGGAACATAAACGCGTTTGTTTACATTTTTGTTCCAAAATTATTTTTTTGTTACCAGAAACACGTCTGGAACGGAAACAAAAAACAAAAAAAAAGTTGTTTCTTGTTTTTGGAACAGAATTTAGGAACACTTTTTCTCTCTCTTCCATTTTCTTTTCTCTTTTTTCTTCTTCTTTTCTTCTTCTTTTCTTCTCTTTTTTTCTTTGGCTGGTCGCTGGCCTCGGCCAAGGCGAGGCCAACCTCGCGGGCTGGGCTGGGCGAGCTCGATCTCGCTCGAGATCCGCGGCGACGCCGAGCCTCGTTGGTCATTGGCGAGTTCGGCCTCGCCGGATCTAGGCGAGCTCGAGCTTGACCAGCCAAGGCGAGGCTGAGCCTCGCCCGGCTCTGGCGAGGCTCGCCGTGGCCGGGTGAGGCTGTCGGCCCTCGTCGGTTGGTCGTTGGCCATGGCCAAGGCCGGCGACCGGCCAAAAGAAGAAAAAAGAAAAAAAGGAAAGAGAAAAAGAAAAAAAGGAAAAAGAAATAAGAAAATAAGAAAATAATAAAGAAAATAGAAAAAAATAAAATAAAAATATTAACAAATTAAAAGAAATAAAAAAAGTACAAATTAACTAAACGTGTTTCTATTCTTTTTATATTTCTGGAACAGATTTACCAAATGTGTTTTTTTGTTCAAATTTCCTAAAGCAAAAATACTTTTTTCTATTTTTGTTCCCAGAAATAATTTTTAAACAGAAATATTACCAAACGCACCATAAATGACAAAATGTTAGTACTTTTTTTTAAAAAAAATAAAAAATTGGTAGAAAACTCAAATGAGAGCTAATAACTTAAAATAGTTGGTAACAATCAAAAGAAAAAAGTTCTACACCACTCAAATAATGATCAACAATTTCATATTGTAATTGACAAACTGTAGTCGTGGATAAGATATACAAATAAAGTTGATAAAAGATAATAATAATTTGCAAATTAAAATGATAAACATTGGTAAGTAACTCAATTGAGAGTAACACAACGATAATTAGTAGCTTAATTGGAGAAAAGCATGTAATTCGTTCAAAGAAATGCTGGAAATTTCATATAATTATTGTTAAATATAAACTGTCGGTAAGCAATGTACATAAATGTTGGTAAAGGATGAAAGAAGTTTTTTTTTTTTTTTTTTTTTTCATTATTAGAGATATAAAAGCTTGATAATCAAATTAACATGAATAACTAACTCAAATCAAAGTTGGCAACACAAACTAATTACTAAATAAAAAAAGTTGACAATTACTCTAATTAAGGTTTCTATTTTTTTTAAAAAAGGATTGTGAATTTAGTGGTTGGTAAGTAAAGCAACTAAAAGTTAGTAAACAACAAAAGAAAAAGGTCTATAAATTTAAAAAATTAAATATTTGTAAGTAGTTCAAATGAAAGTCAATAATTACTAATCAACCGGTAAATTAATTGGAAAGGATTTGATGTGTCACCCAAGTAAAGGTTATTATTTTCATATGGTCTTTGGTAAGTCCATTAGTTTGCAAACGATTCAATGCAGTTACTCTTGCGCGGGGACTGGGAAAGGGCTTGTGAAGGACCTGATTGACCGACGACAAACCATTCTAAATCATTGGATGCTGCCGAAGAGAGCGATGAAAAGGCATTGGTAAGAAAAACAGATAAAAAGTGGTAAATGATGAGTGAAGATTTCATTGTCCTAGCTTCGAAAGGATTTTCTCTCTCTAAAAGGGAAGAGAGAGAAGCCATTCGGGGTGACCTAATCCAATTCCAAGAATATACCTTTAAGATTTTAGCGTGTAAAGTGTGCGGTTATTTTAGATGAAAATAAGATAGTTTATCAGACGAGCTTGTAGATGGGATGTCAGGCTCCATAACTACATAAAACAGTCCAGAAAGAAGACGGTGAAAAGAAAGAACTTGAAAATTTCTTGCACTCTCCATATAAGGAGTACCATATTGCTTGATGTCGCACATTACATAATATCAAAATGCAAATTCAACTTGGATGAGCTGGCCTTTATCAATTGTCTTGTATCACACTCAAGTCACACAACCCAGTGAGTTTTGTAATGTAACTTTACATGTCCTCACTGTCCTTGCAAGCACGATCCACTAGAGAATCGCTTAATACATTGGCCATGAATTGGACCATCAATTGATCGGTGATTAACAGATGAAAAATTTGCACATTTATATTCTGGATCCCATACATAGTGCCATAAGTAAAGAAAACTTGTTAGGCAAAGCTAATAGGAAATATTCTGAAATTTCTATAGTTTGTTGATGAAGCTAGTTATGCATGTATGAAACCGCATCGCTCTACCATGTTAAGGTCATCAAAGTATGAAATAATAAGAGCATAAAAATTGCTACCATGAATATGACGAACGTTTCTATCTCTCCATGCTCAACTTAGGGTAGCAAGAAATGACATTAGGGTTTCAGGGTACCGGAGGAGAATGATCATGTCCAGTCCTAGGACAAGGACTATGACTCGGACTTGCCGGCCTAAATCCTTCAATTTGACCATGACTCAGAAGATACGAAGGGTCCAACTCCAAGACTTATGACCAAGACTCTTTGGCCTAAATGCTCTAACTTGACTTGGACAATGTATGGAGTGTCCAACTCCAGGGCCATGACTAGGACTCGTTGGCCTAAATGCTTCAACCTGATTCGGAGGATGTATGGAGGGTCCAACTCTAGGACCTTGACTAGGATTCGTTGGCCTAAATGCTTCAGCTTGACCCTGACTCGGAAGAGGTAAGAAGCGTCCAAATCCAGGACAACTACCTGAACTCTAAGCAGGCGTTGGAGATGCCTCACTGCATGATTGTATTAGATCAACGAGATTGTCATGGTCCTCTTCGGCCATCATCATCTCATATTTTCGGCTGATCGACATTGAGTGGAAATTTGTTCTTCTCCAGCTTCCATTTCCTTCCTTCAGTCAATCCGAGCGCAAAGAGGGAAAATCAAAGCAAGTATATGACTTAGAACAGTTGCCTTATTCCGATCCTTTGAAAATCAGAGCATGCAGCTCACCTCGACTAATTATATACATGGAACTTTGTTGGTCACAAAGTTGGGAGATCTAGAAATGGTACTAATGGCATTGCTATGCATGGAAGATTAGATTCCAGTTGCATTCGCTTGAAGACAAATCCATTTTTCCTTCACGAAACTTCCCGTTGTACAAAGTCCAGCATGTATTTAAAAAAATTGCACCTTCTTGTTATCAAAAGTAGCCCAAATTTCCCTTACCAAAAAAAAAAAAAAAAGTAGCCCAAATTTCAAAACATATTAAGCAAACCCATAAACTTTGGCGGTGCTATTTCCACACTCCTTTTGACTAAAATGCACCTTTTTGAGGTGACGGGCTAATATACCCTTGTAACAGCAGACTTCGTCATACATTTATTGATAGACTTGTTTCCTGTCATTCCTAATTTATGAGTTACCGTTTTCGTATCTCAAACTAATTTAGTCGACCAAAAAAAAAAAACTATTTTATAATATTGCCCTCTTTCGTTTTTTTACCCGCACAGGAAGAAGTAGACTGGTATTTTTTTCTCCAAAATGGAAAAAAAAATTCATCATAATATGGAAATGGTTAATTTGTTAGAAGCGTGGGGAGATGTTAAAATGTCTATCTTTATATCATATTTGAATATCAACAAAAAAAAAGCACAAAAAGAAAAAAAATAAAGAGAACTTTTTGCTGTTCTACTTCTAACATTATAAAGAATATAATTATATTAATTGAGGATTCAATCTCATAGCAAGTGGTCAAAACCTTAAAAATTTCCTCTAAAATAACGTGACGTGAGTTTGACAATAAAGAATGTGTAATTAGAATTTCAACTCCCTTTGCCATTCAGATAGAATGTCTAAAAGCTTAAAGTAAAACACAAAGTAAGTCATCTTTCTTGATACAAACCTACTAATTTATCTGGCCAACGCTCACAAGGTCAAGGTCAATTAGATAACTAGATTGAAATTTAATTTTCTTTTCTAAGATATAGTTTCGCTCAAACCATTTAAAAAAATAATAGGCAATCAATTGTTTATTCATATGCCATCATGAAAATAAAATCTTATTATGGAATTTTTGTGATTCGAAAGAGGAAACCATAAATTTAAATTGATAACCTTCTATAGGCCAACTGATAAGAGGATACTAGAGAAAATAGTATCTAGAGGATACTAGAGAAAATAGTATCTTGTTGGGAGTGATGAGGCATTTATATTGTGAAAGTAATGAGAGAGGCGATAAATAAAGTTAGTTTTCTTGGTTAGATGGGATGAAAAAGGAAACAAATGGGGAGGGAGGGAGGGAGGGAGGGAGAGAGTGAATTCACTAGAAAATTGAGTGTCTACCCAAAATGGGGGTGGGTCCTCCTAAACTTTTTTATGAAATTTACCTTTCAGAATCAGTCTTTAACTACTCTTAACTTGCTTCCGTGAGGTGAGATGTAGCTAATTTAATATCAATTAAGCTAGTATAAGACAAAAACATTGTAAGAAATTAATAATATAATTCAATAACTCAAGAAAAAGCTCTCCATGCGACTGGAATTGAATTTGAAGTTGGTTTTCATCTGGTTTTCATCTTTGTAAGGAAACAGCAATCACTTTTACACACAATACCCAATCAACAACAATTCGAATACATTGGATAATGGCAAACAGACCATGGCCAGATTTAGAACATTTATGCTAATTAGCTTTGATCATATTTAAACAAGAAGCTAAAAAACCAAAAAAAAATCTATTAGGTTCATAGATAGTAACTGCGTTCCCCAAGATTATATTAGTGAGAGATGTACATCGTAATCCGATCATGAAATCTACCACATTCAAACTAGTTGATTTGCCATTTAACCAACCTCTTGAGGATTATTAGTCCTGTCGGAGCCAAGCTTCACCTGTAAAAACAGCTTGCAAAGGCACGACGCAAACCTGCCAATGAAGAAGCAAGATTAATCAGTTTAAAAGGAAGAGACTCTTACATTGAATCGGGTCCAACGTACCAGAGCAGTTACGACGGTTGATAACGTGGAATACACGTGTGGCGCCCATGAATAATGGCAATGATGAGTCTGGTCCATGGACATGGATCTAGGTAAGAATTAATCCTTTAAAACACTTTTCTTGTTTCAACGGCAAGAAGAGAGATGTACATGGTAATGGCAATGGAGATGCATTATGAATCATGGTACGTAAGGAGAGAAATCTACTTATCTATTTCAAACTAACTTTTCTTGTTTCCAGGAAAATATAGTGGAAACATACGGATTAACATGTTTCTACATGGCATAAAAAATTGTCAGTGCTAGGTAAAGAAGCAACAAAGAAACCGTCACTTGCACCCACTCTATATCTCTCTTTAAGCCATCAACTCGTTGACAGTGGAGTGGGAATTACAGGGCAATTCTCCTTTGGCGGAAGAGAAGCTATTTCAAGACCTTTGCATGCAATGTCTCTCTTTTGCCAAAGGAGAACCGCACTGTAATTTCACAACCACATACTCTCTCTCTCTCTCTCTCTCTCTCTCTCTCTCTCTATTCTTCGACTAACTTAGCTTGAGTCCTTGCGTTGATCCAACCTCCTCTTTTATAACACCATTGTCCGCACATACTATCGGATATGCCAGGGAGGCGGAATAGTATATGCCGGAATAATTCTTGCGTAAGTTTTTTTCAGACATGGTCCCAAATTCTTGACCCATCTGTTCCTCGAAGAAGTGAAAGGACAAGTCGCCATCAAGATGGATATTTTCTTCTCTTCATGAGAAATGCTATCTTTTTACGTGCCATTCCTTGGAGAGATATTGAGACAAATTGCAGACTTTTCTAGTTATTGCTTTTTAATCTTAGTCCTATTATATTGTGGCTAGGATTATTTTCTTCTAATTTTTTTTTGACTCCATCTGGCTATAGTTATGCAGAATTCTAAGATACCGTGCTAAAAAGTATGGTTTTCTTTTTTTCCCATACCGATAAATTTTGATAAGTGTAAAAAAAAGAAAAAAATAGTCAAATATTTAATAAATCACTTGTTTTTCAGTAAACTTATTGGTAGCTTACCAATACTTTTTAGAAATTGCCATGCCTGTTTGATAGTTTGCAAATGACACCAACTTTCAAATTTACTACGTCTTATATGAAATTATCAACCGAGGGACTTATGGAGTTTGTCGGATTAAGTAACCTATTAATTTTGGATTATCAACTTTCATTTCGCTTCCTAATATTTATATCTTGTTAATTCATCATTTATTTTATTGGGTAACAACTTTTATTTTCCTTGGCCAATGACCCATTAAATTTACTCTATATATATATATATATATATATATATATATATATATATATATATTAGATTACTAACCTAAATCAGCGTAATTCGCTAATTTTTTCTGCTATTAAATTACCACATAGTATTGGGCTACTAACTGTCAATTGAATTACTCCCACTATAATTATTTTTTTATGAGATAATATTGCCAAAAGTCTTTATTAGGAGTGAGCATGGTCCAGGTTGGTCCGGGCCACTCCCTAACCCTAGGCCCAACCCATACAGTGTCAGTCCTCAATTTTTAAAACCGAGGATTGACCCTACTGAGCCTCGGACCAAGGACCGGATTGATCCAATGGGTTCGGTCTGGTTCTAGGGTCAACCCGGGACCGATTGATAATTTTTTTTGTCTTATTTTTTATACTCCCTAAAAAAGCAAACCTACAAATTCAAATTACACATCCATCGACAATGCGGCATTATGCAACTAAACTATAAATACCAATATATATATATATATATATATATATATATATATAAAATTTAAGATGACACAATAATAGAAATTTCATACTGTTAACCGCTCATCGAGATATGAGATAAGATGAAAAGTTCTTGTAATCATCTATCTTTAATATTCATAACACCATATGCAAAAACGTTTTCTTGCATTGATCATGTAGAGTCCACTCAACCAAAAAATGAGCTTCACACCACTTGACTAGCAAATTACCGTAGCAACTGCAGTACTACTCTACCATTCAAAAACTTCTACCATTTGACACAAATTGAAAAGCAAAGTGCAGCTGAAATTCATTAGTAAAATACAATTAAACCATAAAAAGTTCAAAATACTTAATATAAAACCATGAATATATAACTTCATATCTTGTTAATTCACTTGAACTTCTAAACACCCGAAAACAAAACAAACGACACTTAATTAATACTCAACAAAAGTTTTAAATTGAAATTACTATTAGTGCTATTGATAGAACGTCTCAATATAATATAATATAACAGACATTTTACTTAAGTTTGAATATATAAAAGAATTATAAATAAGATAATATAATATAATATAATATAATATAATATAATATACAGGGTTGGTCAAGGGTTGGACCGACCCAAAAACTCTTAGGACTGAGGACCAACCGGTACAGTGTTGGTCCTGGAATTTCAGGACCAAGGACTGACCCAGTCCCCTTGGGAACTGGATTGGGACCGACAGGGTTGGGCTGGTCCAGGGTCGGTCCAGGGTCGACCCTTGACTGCTGCTCACCCCTAGTCCCTATGCTTAGGGTCCACCATTCTCAACATGACTAATTGTCAGAAGTCCTATAATATGGTCAACAATTCTCAACAAGACTAGTTTGTATGACATGACATTGCACACAATTGAACAGGTTTGCGTTTGCATAAAGAGTTAGTGTAATGAAAATTTGTGTCTTAGGTCGATTGATTTGCTTAACCCATATAAACTGGAATTGACATGATTAAATTGATGTGTTATTGTGCAGTTCCTCTTAACATGATATGATTGGACACTGTTAATCCAAATATATTTAAACACTTTCTTTATACTTACAAGTTGAACCCATCTTAAAAAGAATAAAAAGTAAAGTAAATACATATATAAGACTACAAAAGACATTATACATGAAAGTATACTAACTCAATAAGACACTCTAGATGTGATATGAAGTGAAAGTAATCCTATTGTTTAGATTTGTGTTAAACTTGTTAACACAAAATTAATGTGCATGGGTGTTTTTACTTGTTTATTATGTAGACAGGTTAACATGTATTCACAAACATGAATCGTGTTATTCAATACAAGACAAGACAACACATTTTATAATTGTGTTAGTTGTTTTGTACCATGTGTCATGTTTGTGTTGAGGTAGTTAGACATTGTTTATTATATGCATTGTCCTTGAGTTGATGCTATAGACTTTTTTGAGATGACATGGATTTCCAACCCTGCCAATACTATTGTTTGAAATTCAAAATTGTCCAGATTACCTTTTTTTGTTTGTTTTAAAATAATACTAGTACATTTAAAAAAATGTTCATCTTTAGTCTCTTTTTGTTTTGTTATAAGCATCCCTATGTTAAGTTCGTCCATTGAGACGCTCAACAAGATGTGGGGTTAGATGTGTCCTATGCTGATTGTTTCAATTTGCTTCCAATACACCTTATCAACAGTCCAAAAAGTTCGATGAAGAAGAAGATAAACGCAAGGTGTAGTAAAGAGAGATAAAAAGACTAACTAGTGGGCCATCTGGACATGTTTCGAGCACTGAATGGAGTGTGCTATCGCCTACATGATAAGATTGGCCTACATAATTTTTTTAGAGACAAAGAGAGAAAAGGATTGGAAGTTTTTTTTTTTTTTTTTTTTTTTTTTTTTTGGGAGGGGGGGGGGGTGGGGGAGGGAGGTTGCGGTCATTCCATCTTTGAAGAAAAACCAACACGGTTAAACCTACCTCCATATGATCCGCCCCTTTTTGAAAAGCACAAAAAAGATTTTAATTTTTTATAATATTGCAGGGACTTATACCGACACTATCCTTTTTTAATTTGTCAACTATTCTTGATGCTTACAAACTTCTATTTATCAATATTGCCGACATCTTAAATTTCACATCACTCGGAATTACTAACTTTAACTAGGGTTACCGACCGACCAAAAAAAAAAAAAAAACTACGGTTACCAACTACTATCCAAATAATTACTAATTAGCTTTGACTTATCAATTGTTATTTAAGTTACCTACGGCATTTTATTATTTTAATTATTATTTTTCTTATCTATTACTGACCATTATTTATTTTTCTTAACCACGCCTTAAAATTCCAAACTTTTTATAAAAATGTATTGATGTTAATTTAAGTGACTAAAATAATTTTCTAGATAAGACCAAAAGTCCTAAAATTTTTCATAAAGTGCACTTCTTAAAATTTTCATAAATGCAATTAAGTCCCAAAACTTATTAAGTTGATATTGTCAAGTCCTTCGATAACTCCTTTTAACTTGGCTAACAAAAAAAATGCTGACATATTTTTTTCTTGTTATCTTCCCTTTTCATGGTGTCAACATACAAAAACATGAAACATAAGGTTAAATCAACACTGTTATAGTCTAAATCTTTTTTTCCCCAATTCTTACTTAAATTAGGTTAAAAGAAGGTTAAATCTAAAAAAAGTAAAATGAAGAAAAAATCCAGGCCAAGGCCTGTGGACCCTCTCACAACTGGTCCACCATCATTCGAATGGGCTAGTGGGGGTTGTTAGGGCTTCAGCAATCATTGAAACCCTCACTGACCCCTTGGCTAGATTTGGGCAAGAGTCACCGGGCTGTTGCTCGTTGTCAACAAGGGTTGCTAGCCATCGCCCCACCATTGCCGGCCATTTTGCAAGGATGGTGTGATGATGACGGCGAGGGCCTAAAGGGCTTTTTTTTTTTGAACAATTAATTTTACCTGCATTCCCGGTTTCTCTCAATAATTCTATGTCTTTTCTTTGGATTTTTTTTCCATCTCACTCTAATGTGCATGAGAATCTCCGTTTTCACCAAATGATTGTCGATGCTCTTTTATAAAAAGAAATTCCAGACTTCCCTTTGTTTTCAGAATCTTGCGATCTCCTCAATCTTTCCCCTTCTTCTTTTTCTCTCTTTCATTTCCCTTTGTTATTTGGCCGAGATTCCCTTATTCTCATTGATTCTTGGGAAAATTCCAAATAAGGATCTGAAGTTGACCGAATTTCTCAAATAAGGATTCGAAATGAACTTTGTGTCAGATAAAGACCTAACGTTGACCTATTGTCTCAAATAAGGACCCGAAGTGGTTGAATCAATTCTAAATAAGAACCTAAGCTTGTTGGTTAGCCAAATATTTGCCGGCTATCAAGCATGTGACATTTCTGACGATAAGAGTTTGGGCAATTTTGTCCAATATATATATAGGGAAAATTAACAAATCCTAAAACAGAAACAAAAAACCTAAACAGAAACAAAA
Source organism: Eucalyptus leucophloia subsp. euroa (assembly GCA_017140325.1). Taxonomy (NCBI): domain Eukaryota; kingdom Viridiplantae; phylum Streptophyta; class Magnoliopsida; order Myrtales; family Myrtaceae; genus Eucalyptus; species Eucalyptus leucophloia. The sequence continues at coordinate 33,832,397 of CM029472.1, read as the reverse complement.
AACCCCTAGGTTTTCTATGGCCTCCCCGAAGTCAAAGACCAAAGTTCTCCCATTCCTTGTACCCATCCTCCGCAAAGTCGAAGACCCAAATTCTCCACTGATTGAGGCACTAATTCAAAAACAAGAAGAAAACTAGATGCTTCTTTCTCTGTTTGCGGAGACCCAAATTCTCCACCGGTCGAGCAAGGTGAGGAGCGACAACAATTGAGTCGCGATGATGACTGGGCAGCGATTTGGTTGAGGGGCAGTGGGGGAGAAGAAAGAAGAAAATGTAAATATCTAAATGAATAACCTAAACTTAATTAATTTAGAATTTTCCCTTTTTTTCCAATCACAGATTTCTAACAAAATTGCCCCTATTTTAATTGCAAAAAAATGTCTGCCGGCGAACTAAGGTCCTCAATAGAGATTAACTTGATCACTTCGGATCCTTACTTGAAACAATGAGTCCACTTCGGGTTCTCATTTGAGACAATGTTCACTTTAGGTCCTTATTTGAAAAAATAGATTCACTTCGGGTCCTTATTTGTAATTTTTCCTTGATTGTTTCTCTCTTCTTCCTCTTTGTGAGTTTCCTTTTACCTCACCCATCTATCTTATTCCTTGTTCAGATGCAGCAATGATCAATTACCTTAGCTGGAGGTAGCTTAAATCCACTGGAGAGAGAGAGAGAGAGAGAGAGAGAGAGAGAGAGAGAGAGAGAGAGAGAGAGAGAGAGAGAGAGAGAGAGAGATGCGGGCGATATTTGGTTCATAATATTCGCAATTTTGCTCAAATAGATATTTAATCGGCATCCTATCCTAAAATTTTAGTGCGAGGAATGCGAATACAAGACTATGAACTTCCTGGTGGAAAGGATGGGACGCTGAGGGCTACGGACAACACTTCCTGGCAAAAAGAAGCGAAGCACTCTGGGCTATAAAAAAGACTTTTGTGCAGGAAACATCATAATCAAAAAAAGGGTGCTCGAGGCTATAACAGCACTTCCTGGCAGAGAGCTTGGAATGCTCAGGGCTACAAGCAGCACTTCCTGGCAAAGAGGCAAAAAGCTCCAGGCTACAAAAGCACTTCCAGACAAAGATACGCTGACGGCTATTGCAGCACTTCTTGATGGAGAGGATGGGATACTCAGGTCTATGAGGAGCACTTCCTGCCTGGTAAAAGGAGGTGAAACGCTACAGGCTACAAAAGCATTTCCGGTTGAAGAAAACGATCAGGGCTATGGCAGCACTTCTTGGTGAAGAGGAAGGGATGCTCCTTCCTGACAAAAAGAGGTACATTGCTCGGAGCTTTAAAAGCTCTTCCGGGCTAGCATGTCAAAGCAATCATATTTCTTCGAACAAAGTTTATGAGTACATTCAGAAATCATTACTCGTTAAAGATAATCTTTGGCTTCACATCTTTGGAAGGAGATAATAATTTGTTTCGTAATTGAGCAAGACTAAGCAGGACTATTTGTTCAAATTTTGTATTGCAAAACTTTACATGAAAGAGAGATCATTAGAGTAATTTTCATTCATCAAGGGGCTTACTATAAATGCCAATTAAGAGTATTTCTATATGAAAGGACTTCTGTGGAACCAAATCACAGACCTCAAACTGTACGGCAATGTTGGACCTAGTCCAAGTGAATCCAGGTTTAGGTAAGAATTTGCCCAAGGTAAGAGACATGTTTTTGTTGCCAAAAGGATGAGATATGATGTACTTTACTCATAAAAATGCATTACGAAGTATGTTATGTATGGAGAGAAATGGACATATCTATTTGGAACTCACTTTTCTTGTTGAAAATAAGAAAAAAAAAAGGAAGCAAATAGATTGAGATGGTTTCTAGATGGCATAATACTTTTGTCAGTGCTAGGGAAAAGGGAAAAGAAGAAACCCTAACTTGCGCTGATAATCTTTCTTTAAGCAATCAACTTGTTGTTGGTGGAGTCTGAATCAGAGGGCAATTCTCCTTTGGCGGAACAGAAGCTATACAAGACCTTTGCATACAATGCCTCTATTCTGCCAAAGGAGAATTGCACTGTTATGTCAAAACCCCACTCTGTCTCTCTTGCTTTGACTGGCTTAGCTCGAGTCCTCGGATTGATCAAACCTCCTCTTTTATAAAACCATTGTTCGCACAAATTTTCGGATATGCCGGGGAGATGAAGCAGTATATGCCAGAACAATTCTTGTGTAGTTTCTTTTCGGACGTGGTCCCAAATTCTTGACCCATCTTATCCTCAAAGAAATGAAAGGAAAAGTCGACATCAAGATGGATCTTTTTTCTTATCATGAGAAATGCTCTCTTTTACGTGCCAATGCATGGAGAGATATTGAAAGAGCAATTTATGAAGTGAAACTCTTTTTTAATTATCGCCTGTTAATTCTGAACTATTTTGTTGTGGCTAGGATTATATTCTTCTAGTTTGTATTGGACTCCACGTGGCTATGGCTACGTGGAACTCTATTATTCTGTGTTAAAAGGTATGGATTCTTTTTAAATACTGATAAATTTCAACAAATGTTGATAAGTGTAAAGAAGTTATTGATTTTAGGGAAAATTTCAATTAAGGGCCTAAAGTAGAATTGTTTTCTCAAAAAAGGACCCAAAATGGACATTGTCTCAAACAAGAACCTGAAATGACCAACTTAGTTTCAGATAAGGGCCTCAACTTAAAAGCCAACTAAATCTTATTTGCATCTAGAGGTATTTTTGTCTAAATACTTTTTTTTCTTTCTTTTTCTTTTAAATTTATTTTCTCCTTCTCTTTCTTTTATTCATCATCATCATCATGCCTTCGCCTTTTTCACTCTTTGGATCGCGTTCTCCAAAGTCCATCTTTATCTTCCTTGCCGAATTAGCTATCAACACCCTCAACCTCATGTGTCATTGCCCTCAACAGCAATTCCAGTACCTTTGTTGAAAGATGAAGGTCAATCCAAGCCCTAGATTGAGCATGAGTGGACCGAGATGTGACACTCAGCTCGATTCGATCCCCACATCTTGTGGTTGTGTTCAAGCATGAAACATGATGAGGTGTAAGCCATTAGCTTGCTGCCCTCGTTGTCATCGATGCTTGAATTCAAATCGGTGCTCACGCAAGCTATGATCGATCTTAGTGAGGAGAAGCTAGATTGAAGTGCCTAAGCCAAATTTATTAGAGGTTTTTGGGGATTCTCTATGATACTCAAGTGCATTGATTTGTTCAGTGAAATACGTGGTTTTGGGAATTTCTAAGAGATTTTGCACATTTTTCATCTTGTTATTCTCTCTCAAATTTGTATAGATAATATTTTGGAGTTAGAGAGACAAATTTGTTTGAACATGTGTAGACCAGAGTCATTCGTTTTTAGATTGAGTGCTGTCTAATTCGAATCGCCACCAAATGCGAGTATCTTCAATCACGGGTCAGAATGATTCAGCAGTCGCTGAAAATAACCAGCATGCACGACACAATTGGGCCCTCTCAAGAAGCCACATATTCCACCTCAATGCAATCTACGTCTATGAATGTTATGAATAATCTAACCCGGACCCAATAAAACATTCCCAAGAAGCTACGAGTGAAAGTTATCGTGGCATAGGCAATTTCATTGGCGGGGAGAGCATGAAACTGTTACTTTAATTGCCATAATAAGTTTTTTTACAAGCAAATTGAATAAAAACAAAATTCACTGATGGATATTTCTTGATTCTCATGTTCATTATCATCATCGGAGAAGGTAATCTTTTGCGAATAACTTAAAAACCGACTTATACTGAAATCGATGAGTTCTTGGGTGAGGATGCAAAATTGCATAATGTAGAGCATGCGCTTTGAAGTTTGCTGATGGGGAGGCTGCAGCACTGAAGTATGCAATTTGCAGTTTTGCAAAACTGCATAACTTCTCGTATATCTTTTTGTTTTTTCCTTTTCCTAAATTGTTCAAATTATTTTGCACTTGTGCAAGCTCGTGTGTGAGGAGTCTGATGCATTTGTCAAGAAGGAGGTGAGCAAGATGTAAAAAGAAAGAAAAGAAAAACAAAAAGGAAAGAAAAAAAGTTCTTTAGATGAAAATACCCCTAGCTACAAATAAGATTTGACTGGCTTTCAAGTTGAAACCCTTATTCGAGACTTAATTAGTCACTTCAGGCCCTTATTTGATACAATATCCACTTTATGCCATTTTTTGAGAAAACGGCTCCACTTTAGGCCCTTAATTGAAATTTTCCCTTGATTTTAAAAAAAGACGTCACCATTTTTCTAGGTAATTTTTTTTTGGCGATTTACCACTAGATTTAATAAATAAACTTTTTTGTTTGTTAGCTTGCAAAATGACCAAATATTAGACAATAATACCAACTTTTACTTACATAATTTATTAACACTTGAATTTAATAATTCCTATATAAAATTACCAACCTAAGTTAGAACGACTTATTAGCTTTTATCAAATTAAGTTAATTACTAGTTTTGGGTTGCCAACTTTTCATGGGATAGCTGCACAAATGGCTTTTGAACTTCGGCCCAATGTGCAACGTCGTTCTTGAATTTTTAACTTGTTGTGTGGTCTATGATATTTTGCCTAATGTACAATGTTGTCCTTGGAATTTTAATTTATTCAATACAATCTCTAAATTTTGTTTGTAAATATTTAATCTAGTCTATAGACCATATGAAAATATCCAACACTATCCTTCAATTAATTCAAATTAATGTAAATTGTTGATTGGGCTTCCAACCCAGTAATTTGAATTGTGTATAGAAGAATAACCTGACACATGGATTATTTTCGTGAGACAGTCAACTCAAATGAAGATAAAACTATCTAAGTCATCAATAACATGGATAATTACTTTTCCAAATTGATCAAATTAAACAAATTACATGAATTATTATATTTTAGTTTGAGTTAAATATCTTACGTGGGAATCTATGTTCAGCAATTTTTTTTTGTCCATCATTTAGATGTAGCAGATTGGAAGCCAAATCAATAAATTACGTTGATTTAAAAAAAAAATAGAAGAATAATATTGAACATTTTTCACATAATTTGAGAATTATATTAAATATGTATCAAAAGTTCAGGGATTGTTAACAACTAAAATATTGTTGTTCCATAAAATTAGGAATCGACATGACCCCTAAACAAAAATATCAAAGTCGCATTGCTTACATTTGGCGTTGCATCACACTGCATGTATGTACTAATAACATTTGGGACTAATTCATTTGCATTAAGTAGGTCGTAGGGGCAAAGCGGATAATGTTGGCACAATATCAATTCGTTTATTCAAATTTGAATTCTAGGATTAATTTGGACTTCAAGATAGGAAATAAAGATAAAATAGGATAAAAATGGTGGGATAAGGAATCGGATCATGGGGGTTTATAAGGTAAAAGCTTGAAAAAAGGGTAAAAGATAAAAATGATGGAGCAACTGGAACTTGAGCTCTTAAAAGCCAAACAAACAGATCGCCGTAAGTGCAAGTGAAAGAGAATATTACAAAGAGGAGAAATCTTGGCCGGTTCGAAGAGGAGGGCAAGCGGTTTAGAAGGATTAAATGACCATTTTTAAGATTAATAAAGGGGGCAAATTCGTTGGAGTCTACTTCGTAAAATTCTAAGCATGATTTGGTGAGATTGGAATAGAAATGGAGATCAGAGAGCGAGCTTGAAGTGAATGGGACATAGATCCATTTCCTGACCTATATTTGACGGGTTGGCTTATTAAACAGGTTAGTTATATTTAGTAAATGAGATTAGATCAAACTTTATAGGTATTAAATGAATTCACAACTTATATAAATCCAACCCATTTCTGTGACCATCTCTCGCTCTCAATCAATCCCGCATTCGTTCATGTATGAGTTTTCCTTAATTAGTTAAATATATAAGTATTTTAGTAATATGAGTTGGGTTTGGTATGAATTTGGTATGAATCAAGAGTATAGGTCACTGCATTTATATTACATGGAAATTAATCATAACATGTTAAATAGGTTAATTTGGATTGGATCATTTTTGACCTAATTCACCTGTTTAACAGGTCTAATAATGGCAAAACCGAAACAACAAACTTGGTGAAGTTTAACTGCATCAAGCTGTGACCCCAGAATGGAGATTTGGGAGAGATTGGTTTGGTTTTGGAGATTGGATCATGAGATTTTAAAAAATAATGAGAAAACACCATCACAAGATCCTAACGCCATTTTAACTCACCTGAGGAGACTCTAGACAGGACGCTCGCATCCTCAGAATGTGGGCGAAGCTTTCACGCCCCAAGGTCACGTTCTCTTCACCTTCCTATCATCGACTATTCATACACATTTCATTACGTATTCGAGTCTTATGGTGTTCTTCAACCGGTGGTCCTCTCCATCCCGTAGCTTTCTCATCGCTGTCCTGGTATCTACCACTGACATCCGCCAGCGCCCCGGCGTCCGTGGCGTTCCACCAACCATCCAGCGTTTCAATCTTCTGCATTCTCGGTTCCTCAGGCATCCTTGCTCGTGATTCGAACTGACATCCTTCCTTGTGATCTCAGCAAGCATCCTGGTCCGCGAGTCACTGTCCTTGTCCAATCCTTCGGCGCCCTTAAGCGATTGCTCTTTGAAAATACTGAATGACCTTTCAGTTATAATTCAAGCTGGTTCAGACTTAAAACGAGCTTTGTCCAGCTAGAATACCAAAAAGAAGTCCAGAGAGCTGAATCGAACATCTAGTCCGGAAAGCAGTGTAAGCAAACCAGTCAAGAAGTGGATTATAGTGTTGTCCACAGAGATTAGAAGTGGACCCAGCAAGGTGGCCGTCGTCCGACACTTGCGAGGTGATGACAACCACCATTGCTTTAGCTTCACAGCCATGACCACCACTCCGATCTTGATTTTCAAATCAGAGAGAGAGAGAGAGAGGACGCCAGCAGGGTGGCCGTTGTCATCTGAGGCTTGTGAGGCGATGGCGACCATAGTTGCTTAAGGTCCGGGGCCACGACCACCGCACCAGTTATGCTTTTCAAATGAGAGAGAGCTGGTCTCGTTTTTGAGAGACAGAGAGAGACAGAGAGAGCACATGTTAGGAAAAAAAAAAATTAACATTGTCAAACAATGAGTTGTACAAGGCGTGGTCACATACTGACTAACAATATTAAGAGCACAAGCATTATCAAGAGGGTTAGTCGTGAGATAGGACACTACCAACCAATTGCCGATAAAGTATAGGATTTGGAAGAAAATTTCCATCATTGTCATTAAATTTTGCAATCAACTCAATGGGAATAGCAGCAATCTTATTATCAATGAGCCGAGCATGAGAAATAAGATTAGTGACATATTTTGCTTGTGAGAAATATTAGCCAGAAGCATCAAACGCAACCTCCAAGCCTAGAAAATAGCTTAGCCACCCAAAATCTTTCATTTCATACTATATACTAAGATAAAATGTCAGTCTAATCATTGCTAGTAATAATCATATCATCCACATAGAAGAGTAGCATAATGTGTTTTATAGAATGGAAGGTTACTTTCCTATAATTTTTTTTTTTTTTAATTTATGGAGGTGCCTAGCCAAGCTGACAGTTCCTCACCATGGATCCACATGAGTTGCGATATTGTGTAATTCAACTTCAAAATCTTTGTCTACAGAAACCTTTAAGGTTTTATTTACTTAATGACATTTGACCTTATATCATACAATTAGTATGACGAACCTTGAGGTAGGTAAATTGTTTATTTTGTCAGCAAGTTATAAGAGATTATGTTTGTACATAAAATTCTCAAACATCTTAATGAAGAATTTCACATTAAAAGTGGTTAATCTTACAAATTATCGACTTTATTTTGTTGAAGGTAAAATAAGAGTCAAGGGTCTTGCAACAACACTTCCTTATTTTCTTACCAAAATGATAATTCTTTTTTAAGAAATGATTGCATAACAGTTTTTAATAAAATCGTTAGAATAATAGTCTATTCTAAACGGAAAAAATAAAAAATAAAAAATCAAGTAACAAATAATTATAAATTTTTGTGGAGCTCACTCCTTTAAGAATTTGTGGCTCATAATAAAATGTTATTCTCGCAGTAGTCCAAAATCTATCAAGCCCTTCTTTTTTCCCTTCCAAAGCATAAGTCAGTGATTGCAAAAGCCCTCACAACTGCTTATTTGTTTCAAATTAGACATATAGAATAAAGCTAGATGGTCAAATGTCCCTAAATTCTGCTACCATAGAATAGAATTGATCAAACTATAAATATCAACCTCAAAATAGCTAGGAGAATATCTAAATTCAACAAATTATGTATCTTACCATAGCGATAAACGTAATTCTCTCTCCATATTGTGTAATTGTTGCAAGATCAAGACCTTTTGTTGCAAAGCTAATAAGATTTGTTATACAAAAATCCCACTCAAAAGTTTGAGTTGGCTAGCTCCTTACAAGATTCAATATGCAGACAAATCTTCCTTCGTTCATTCTTTGATGATTTTCATGTTTTTTTTTTTTCTAACGTTAATTCTGTATAACTAAATCTAATTACATAAATGATAATTTTTTCATATCATGTGAATTCGGGAAATTAACTAATATAATCTTTCTTCACCCTATTTAATAAGAAAGTTCTCATAAATTTAATTATATACGATTGCGTAAGTTAAATAAATTTAGTTATTAATTATGACCATTACTTGGGGAGTGCACCTCAGATCCGTTGATTTGAGATCGCGACAGAGCGACAGAATTTCAAGCAAGCACTAACTTGGCCTGTGCACGGCTGCGAAGAGGTCTCTGCCGAGTTGTGCAGAAGTCTTCGTTTTCCCTGTGCAAAGATCTTCGTCATGCTATTACGACGAGCTTTTCCATCTGCGCAACTTCCTCGATGGAGAGGGTCTCTATCTTGTGGTGGTTACACGCTGCACCACCACTGGCGTTCATGGCAGCCCGGATCTTCATAAGCCGTAAGCAGCAACTTCTTGTTTTCCTTCCTTTTGTCGTTTGTTTTACATTTCTTATCCAATTCAAATCTATTCTACTCCCTTTCCTAGATTTTTTTTTTCCCAAATTTTGTTTGTAACATATCCAAATTTATCTGGTCCAGAGGATGTCCAAAAACACCGAATAGGATCACAAATTATCCCATTCGGACTATAGACGTAGCACATTAAAAAATTATTATATTTTGATGATATGTTAGTAGACTAGAGAATGATTCTCATCTTGTTCAACATCACCAAACCAACTACTTCTATTGCCCCTGTATCTATGGATCCATCCTCATCTTTTAACAGTTTGGATGCTTCTCAAATAGATTACTTGTATAATGTGACATCCTAAAATTCGACCTCATCTCGATAATATGAAATGGGCATTTCGTTGACGTGCTTATGGTTAATTTACTCGGAATTGATCACTCGCGAGTTAACTAATATATTAAGTGAGGTTGTTAATGGATATAAATGCAGCAGACTAAAGAATTCGATCGAAAATCAACCGCTTGACCATAAAATCGGCAAGGGTCAATACGATACCATTATAGTCGAATTGCGATCGAATATAAGTTGATTTGACTGAAACATGTAATTGAATTGTGGGTGATTTCGCATGACTGCGAAATTCACGTCGTATGGCACTAACCCGATTTTCTGTCGATTTTATACTTGGTACACGTAATTGAAACCTTGTGATTTTTTTACAAAAAACCAAGAGTTGCCTATGAGTCGGAGATGCACAAATGTGGATCGAAAATTATTGACCACAGGTCAAACGCGCTAAAATCTCTAAAAGCTACCTGATATGTTAGGTCGTACTAAAATTGCGTTCGCTCAATTTTAACCACAAAATTTAATTCGGTTTCAGGAATCGGACATTCAAGCGTGTCACGATTTATTTATAGGTCATTGTCTCATCTTTCAGAGAAATTTCGTCAAGGCTGGAATTTTGCGAAAAAAATCATTTTTTGGCAAAAAGAAATAAGGAAATTCGGATGGCTGAGAAAAAAGGGGATTTTCTACTATCAATTTGGTTTTGTTTGTGGAAATTATGACTATTTTCTAGGTGGTTGGCCCATTGACAAAAATGGCTGAAGACTTTTGAGGCTAGCACTCGAGTGTGAGATACTTTTCCAATGCTTTTTAGTGGCTGTGGTCTTGACTTTGTTTTCCATTTCTCTCTACCTCTCTCCCTCTCTATTCTCACGAGTGAAGTCCCCTCCTCTATGCAGAATAGCCCACATTCCTTTTTCTAGACATCTTCAACTAGGACATATATTTTACTCAATATTTTAGAGATTTAAAAGAATAAGATTTCAACCTTGTCATTTGCAAAATAGAATCTCTGGTTGGTACTGGAACTTGTGACCTTTTGGCGTTCAAAGGATTTTTTTTTCAACTCTTAATGTCCGATTTTCAAAAGAGTTTCTTAGTAAAGTTGTTCATAACATTTTTTTGGTTTAACATAGTCAAATTTCAGATCAAATGAACAAATTTTGAATCTCAAACCAAACTAGTTTTGGAAAACATAATTTCTGGAAACGGACATAGTTTTTTTATAACGGTTTGAGCGATTTACTTCTCTTAATCTAGAAAGACCTGGGTCAAGGTGTCTTCACATTGTTTAAGTGTTGTTTATAGCATATTCAAATTTAAGAATTTTTTGAACTCGTTTGGTTAGTTTCTGGAATTAATTTTGTAGACATGCGAGCAGACCCGGTTTCTGCCAGTTAGGGTCAGTTGTGGTTTTGTGGTTGTTCTTGGTGTCTTGTTTGCTGGATAATGTTTATTTGGTGATGTGGTTGACTTTTGGCATGCCTAGTATTTATGCGTGATATTATGTGAATGGTTGTTCTATGGTGATTGTTTATTTTTATTGTAAAATATGGCCTTGTGGGCAATTTATTAGAAAAACAATGAGGTGTCGGGTTGGACACCAATGCTTATTTACTCATCAAAACAATGAGGTTTTAAACTAGGTACTTACAAAGTTTGACGGATTAATTTTGAGTATGTGAGCACCTATGAATTTCTTTCCAAAAGCTTTGAACAAAAAAAGAGAGAGGGATTACCCAAGTTTAGTTTAAAAAGGGTGGTTGGGAAAGAAAATAGAAAATAAAAAATAAATAAGGTGACAGGTTTGGACACCAAATTTTATTTGCTCAATAAAACAAGGAGGTTTTATGGTAGAAGTGTGCAAAGTTTGACGGGTTAATTTCAAATACTGACCCCGTACAAATTTATTTCAGAAGGTTTTGAAAAAAAAAAAAGGTTGCAAGGTTATTGTTTAAAAAAGAATTTTGGTATTTTGGGCTAATTGACGGAAGATAAGAGATGGATTTGATTGATGCATGCTTGCATGGTCACTAAGTGGAACCCGTCATCGAACGGGAGTTTGGGGACGATGACCAATTTTTATCGAATGCCCGGTGGGGGTTCGGAAGTTGGTCACGGTGGAGGTTGGACCGATGCTCCTTTGTGGAATGCCGTCTAGGCGGGGGTTCTAGATGTTGCTGTGCTCGGCAGAGCGGGACGATGCCCGGTTATGCCAAATGATCACCGGCTTTCGATTTGACCGTGGCTGATGGGTTGTAATAACTGGGACACACCTGAATGGTTTTGATAGCGGCACTTGATTATGGGACAAAATTGTGTGGCATGGTATGAGACGTGTCATAACGGTTTGGCTTTATAATCGGGACCCATATGATTGTTTGTAGGATGAAAATGATGTGTTCCAATTGTTAACTACGCTTGCTGCACTGATGATGGAATATATGTTGACCTAACGAGCAGGTACATGCCAAGGCGAGGTAAGTTCTGTATGGTGTGTGCTTAGAACCGCCTTCGAGGTGAATTTGCATCCTAATCGGGACTTAAGGTTTTGACTTGCTGAGATTTTTATCTCACCCCATTGTGCGCTAACCTTTTTTAGGGTCCTAGCGTGGACTGTTGAGTGAGGATGTGGTGGGCGCGAGAGGCGACATCTTTGGCTGGTCTTGTCGCCAGTGAAGTTTAGGGTGACCCTGATCCCTGAAGGTTTTTGAGAAGGTCAGTTGGAAGTTGATAGCGTAAGGACTGGTAAATCATTAGACTCCCTAGGGACAACAATGGTTAATTGAATAAGTTGTTTTTCAACAACTTTTGTGGTGTGTTTGTACTATCCCTAATTCTGGTGATTGACTTGGTGGTGTATTTAATTCGCTTCTGCATGTGCTTACTCGAAAGAATAAAAAAAAAAGGAATGGGTTGGCGAAGTGTCCTGGGACATTGCATTTTTAATCGACCGCTGAGTGATATGCGCGCGTTGAGAATTTGGGGCGTGACATATGAAGTCTCTTACTTTCGTGATGAAGATAAGATATCCAATACTGCACTCCCTCTTGTAAATCCACACTTTGCGTTTGCCATGCCTGCCTCTTTTGCCCCTATTAGATCCATTCGGTAAACTTATTTGTAAGACTCTTTAGGCAGTGAAGGAAAAGCAATTAAATTCAATCTTGTCCAGGCAATTGTTTGTTGGGGAAGATGTTGTACATCAGCCTCCAATTGGACAATCAATTGATTGCTGATCAATAGATGAAAATTTTGCCCGTTGCAATTTTAGATTACCACACATATTGCCAAAGGAACAGGATACTATCCATGCATTTATGCAAGCACTTTGTTAGACCATGTTAGCATGGTCAAATTATGCAAGGCATAAGGAAAATCAAATTTATTTATGTATATCATGATAAGAGCAACAAAAACACCACCATGATGAACATGACGACATTTCTATCGCTCCATGCTCAACTAGGGTAGTGAGAAACCACATAATAGGGATTTAGGGGGCTAGGGGAGGTAACTCATGTCCTACCCCAGGACTATGACTAGGACTTGTCGGTCTAAATGCCGCAACTTGGGGAGGTAACTCATGTCCTGCCCCAGGACTATGACCAGGACTTGCCGGTCTAAATGCCGCAACTTGATCATAACTTGTAGGATGTATGGGGCGTCCGTCTTCACGACTATCATTTGGACCAGTGCCCGACATTAAGGGGAAATTGTTATGCTCCAACCTCCATTTCCTTCCTTCAGACAACCTAGGCACAAAAGAAAAGAAAATCAAAGCCAGTGTAAGACTAAGAGCAGCTACCTTATTCAAAGCCATTGAAAATCTAAGCATGCACAATGCTGCATTACTCAACTCGACCCAGTATATATACAGCTCTTTGTGGGTCATTAACTTGGGAGGTCATTAACTTGGGAGATCTAGGAATGCATTAATGGATGCACGAAAGATCAGATTTTGTTGATTTTAGTTGCGTTGACCTAAACATAAATCATTTTTCCTTTCTTTTTCAAGGGATTGAGCATAATTATGTATGGAAAATAATCGCAGCTCAATAACTAATATCAACACATATGCCTATTTATATTCTTTCCCTCTTTTTGATAACAATGGAAAAAGTATCACGCAAAGAGTATAAAACCATAATAACTATTTTGCATGAAACACAATTTCCAAAAAAATCAGCTTTTACAAAGTAAGTCGATTATCAAGGATATGTAATATCTCACTTCGATCATATATATATCAGCAAATATCCAATAAAAATCATGGATGCATTATAAAATTCACTTACCTTTTTTGTCATAATAAAATGATAATTTAAATAAAAGATTTGTTAATAACAAAATGTAATAAAAGATGCACTAACTGGATTTTGTAGAACTTAACAAGTTCTGACATATTCACCTTTTTCCTTCCTTCCATGATAATCAAGATCATGGTCAAGTCAATTTTTTTTTCCATAATTGATCAATGCTCCCTCTCAGTTTATTGCCTTTTTGAGGTGATCACAATTCTTTCCCTCTCTTTTCGATTCAATTACTCCTTCCATCATCAAGACAATATTTGCCAATAGAATTAATTGTAGCTTGTGCACGGAATATTTTTCCACTATTTCCTTCGTAGCAACAACATCCGCAATGATCGTTTGCTTTTTAAAATTCGAGACAGAAAATTTATTTTCTTCAATCAAGCTCGTCTTGAATTCAACTTGCATAAACTTAACGAACTTTTTGCACAAAGAAGCTATTATAATATCCATGTAATATATAATTCACTTTTTTCAAATAAATAAATCGAATAGTATATATAAAATTATCAATTAAATAAATTCTGAGCTACCCAACCTTTCAAACGACACATTAGGGACTTCCTCAATAATTTGCGAGAACTCTGTACAAGGAAGAGAATTTTTTAGCCTCCAAAAAATAGTATAGAATCTCCACGATTTTCGAATTGAGCCTTCCAAATCCATATGAAAGATTCTTTTGCCACCCAAGGTATATGATTGAAATATACCATTGATTAAAAAATGATTATTGCCAATCTTCGCATGAGATACTTTTATGATTACACTATGATTTGCATAGATTTGCAATGATTCTTCCCTTATAGAATTTTGAGCCATGAACTCATTTCCTTTTTGGTATCCATGAATTTGTACTCTTCCATTTCGTTAGAGCCCATAAATAGAGCTTCTTCGTTTATAAAGTTCTTATTTTCAAGATCCAATTGCGAATGAATTAGATTGAGTTAATCAAATCTATCTTGATGTAGAATCCAAACCAGATCAGTAAGTGTTATATGTTTGGGGCTTGTGTTACTTTTTGTCAAGTTGTCTCGTTCTAAACATGCTTCGTTTTGAATCTACTACGTAGTGAACTTGTGTCTCGTCCTAGACCTAGTCATGTTCTGGATGTAAAGTCTGCGTGCATTCTGTCGGAAATAAAGTCTGAGTGTCTTCCGTCTGAAGTAGACTTTACAATCTTGATGTAAGTGTGAACATATTATGCTTCTGAACATTTTTAGCCTTAAGGTTTGGACACAGTTTGAATAAATTTAGCTTCAGCATAGAGTCTATCTTCTAGTTCTTTCAAGTATGGACTTAGACAATATCGTTTACACATTCTATCATCTGCATAGTCTATTACTCAACCATTTAATACGTTAGTAGCCTTTGATTTATTTTGTCATCTTCAAAAGATCATAAGAGATTTCCCCAACAATAGTGAGATAAGTAAGACTACCAACCAACTGCCGATAAAGTCTAAGATTTGGAAGAGGAGTTCCATCCTTGTCATTAAATTTTGCAATCAACTCAATGGGACTAGAACCAATCTTATTATCAATGAGTTGAGCTCGAGAAATAAGATTAGTGTCATATTTTGCTTGTGATAGATATTAGCTCGAAGCATCAGATGCAACCTCCAAGCCTAGAAAATAGCTTAGTCGCCCAAAATCATTCATTTCAAACTATTTCCTAAGATAAAATGTCAATCTAATCATTACTATTAATGATCATATCATCCATGTAGAAGAGTAGCATAATGTGTTTTATAGAACGGAAGGTTACTTTCTTATAAAATTTTGAAATTATGGAGGTGCCTGGCCAAGCTTATAGTTCCTCACCATGGATCCATATGAGTTGTGATATTGGGTAATTCAACTTCAAAATCTTTGTCTACAGAAATCTTTACAGTTTTGTTTACTTAATGACATTTAACCTTATGTCATACAATTAGTTTGATGAACTCTGAGGTAGGTAAATTATTTATTTTGTAAGGAAGTTATAAGAGATTATGTTTATACATAAAATTCTCAAACATCTTAATTAAGAATTTCACAATAAATGGGGTTAATCTTACAGATTATCTACTTTATTTATTTATTTATTTATTTTTGTTGAAGGTAAAATAAGAGTCAAGAGTCTTGCCACAACACTTCCTTATTTTCTTACCAAATGAAAATTCTTTTTTGAGAAGTGATTGCATGACAATTTTTAATATACTGTTAGAATAATAGTCTATTTTAAACCGGAAAAAAAAAAAAAAAATCAAGTAACATACAGTTGTAAATTGTTGTGGAACCCCACTCTTTTAAGAATTTCTGGCTCATAATAAACTGTTTTTCTCACAGTAACCCAAAATCTATCAAGCCCTTCTTTTTTTCCGTTCAAAGCATAAGTCAGTGATTGCAAAAGCCCTTACAACTGCTTATTTGTTCCAAATTAGACACATAGAATAAAGCTAGATGGTCAAATGTCCTTAAATTCTGCTACCATAGAATAGAATTCATCCAACTATAAGGATATCAACTTCAAAATAGCTAGTAGAATATCTAAATTCAACATATTATGTATCTTCCCATAGCCATAAATGTAATTCTCTCTCCATATTGGGTAATTATTCCATGATCAAGACCTTTCGTTGCAAAGCTAATAATATTTGTTATGCAAAAGTTCCGCTCAAAAGTTTGAGTTGGCTAGCTCCTCACGAGATTCAATACGCGGACAAATCTTTCTTCGTTCATTTTTTGATGATTTTCATGCTATTTTTTTTTCTAATGTTAATTCTGTATAACTAAATCTAATTACATAAATGATATTTTCTTTTATATCACGTGAATTTGGGAAATTAACTAATATAATCTTTCTTCACCTTTTTTTTCCCACTAACTTTCTTCACCCTGTCATTTGTGACTAGATTAATGAAAGTTTCTTCACCCTATTCAATAAGAAAGTTCTCATAAATTTAATTATATATGATTGCGCAAGTTAAATAAATTTAGTTATTAATTACGACCGTTACTTGGGGAGTGCACCTTAGATCCATTGATTTGAGATCGCGACAGAGCGACAGAATTTCAGGCAAGCACCAACCTCGCCTGTGGATGACTGCGTAGAGGTCTCTGCCGAGACGTGGTCTTCGTTTTCCCCGTGGAAAGATCTTCGTCATGCTATTACGAGGAGCTTTTCCATCTGCGCGACTTGCTCGATGGAGAGGGTCTCTATCTTGTGGTGGTTACACGCTGCACCACCACTGGCGTTCGTGGCAGCCTGGATCTTCATAAGCCGCAAGCAGCAACTTCTTGTTTTCCTTCCTTTTGTCGTTTGTTTTACATTTCTTATTCAATTCGGATCTATTCTACTCCCTTTCCTGGATTTTTTCCCCAAATTTTGTTTGTAACATATCCAAATTTATCTGGTCCAAAGGATGTCCAAAAACACCAAATAGGATCACAAATTATCCCATTCGGACTATAAACGTAGCCCGTTAAAAATTTATTATATTTTGATGATACGTTAGTAGACTAGAGAATAATTCTCATCTTGTCCAGCATCACAAAACCAACTACTTCTATTGCCTCTATATCTATGGATACATCCTCATCTTTTAGCAGTTTAGATGCTTCTAAAATAAATTACCTGTATAATGTGACATTTTGAAATTCGACCTCGTCTCGATAATATGAATTGGGCATTTCATCGATGTGCATATGATTAATTTACTCGGAATTGATCACTCGCGAGTTAACTAATATATAAGGTGAGACCGTTAAGGGATATAAACGCGGTAGACTAGAGAATTCGATTGGAAGTTGACCGCTCAACCTTAAAAATCAGCAAGGGTCAATACGACACCGTTATAATCGAATTGCGATCGGATATAAGTCGATTCGATGGAAACACTTAGAAAAATATCTCACATTCAAGGTGATTCCGCATGATTGAGAAATTCAAGTCACAGGGCATTAACCCGATTTTTTGTCGATTTTATACTCGGTACATGTTATTGAAACCTTGTGATTTTTAATGACAACTGAGAGTCGCTTACGAGTCAGTGATGCACAAACATGAATTGAAAATTATCGATCACGGGTTAAACGCACTAAAATCCCTAAAAGCTACCCGATATGTTAGGTTGTACTAAAATCGCGTTCGCTCGATTTTAACCACAAAATTTAATTCGGTTTCGGGAATCTGACATTTGAGCGTGTCACAATTTATTTATAGGACGTCGTCTCAACTTTCGGAGAAATTTCGTGGAGCCTGGAATTTTGCGGAAAAATTAGTTTTCGGCAAAAAGAAATAAGGAAATTCGGATTGCTGAGAAAAAGGGGATTTTCTACCTTCAATTTGGTTTTGATTGTGGAAATTATGACTATTTTCTAAGTGTGGCCCCTTGACAAAAATGGCTGAAGACTTTTGATGCTAGCACTTGAATGTGAGATATTTTTCCAAGGCTTTTTAGTGGCTGCGGTCTTGACTTTGTTTTCCCTTTCTCTCTCCCTCTCTCCCTCTCTATTCTCACGAGTGAAGTCCCCTCCTCTCAACCACTAGGATTCGCCCCAGTGGCCACCCTTCCAACATGGAAGGGGGAGGTGAGAGGTTCAAATCCCCACCTTGTCAGGGGGGATAGGGTGGGGGCGCGTAAGTTTCAGGAGTGGGTTTCGACTCCCACGCCCTGCAAGAGGCATGACAAAAGTCTGAGAGTGAGTGTAGAGTATGAATAGAGTATGACTGACAAAAAAAAAAAAAAAGAAAAAGTCCCCTCCTCTCTACAGAACAGCCCACATTCTTTTTTCTAGACATCCTCAGCTATGTCATATATTTTACTCAATATTTTAGAGATTTAAAAGAATAAGATTTCAGCCTTGTCATTTGCAAAACAGAATCTCCGGTTGGTGCTGGAACTTGTGATTTTTTGGTGTTCAAAGGATTTTTTTGAACTCTTAGCGTCCGATTTTCGAAAGAGTTTCTTCATAAAAGTTTTTGGAATACATAATTTTTGAAAACATACATAGTTTTTTTGTAACGGTTTGAGCAATTTACTTCTCTTAATCTAGAAAGACTTGGGTCAAGGTGTCTTCACAAAAAAAATGTTCGTTTAAGTGTCGTTTATAGCATATTCAAATTTGAGAATTTTCCGAACTCGTTTGGTTAGGTTTCAGGAATTAATTCTGTAGACAAGCGAGCAAACTCGATCTCTGCCGGTTAGGGCCGGTTGTGGTTTTGTGGTTGTTCTTAGTGTCTTGCTTGCTGGATAATGTTTTTTTGGTGATGTGGTTGACTTTTGGCATGCTTAAAATTTACGCACGATATTATGTGAATGGTTGCTCTATGGTGATTATTTATTGTTAATGTAAAAGATGGCCTGGTCAATTTATTAGAAAAATAATGAGGTGTCGGGTTGGACACCAATGCTTATTTGCTCATCAAAACAATGAGGTTTTAAACTAGGTTCATACAAAGTTTGACGGATTAATTTTAAGTATGTGAACACCTACGAATTTCTTTCCAAAAGCTTTGAACAAAAAAAAAAAGAAGAAGAGGGATTACCCAAGTTTAGCTTGAAAAGGGTGGTTGGGAAAGAAAATATAAAATAAATAAGGTGTCAGGTTTGGACGCCAAATTTTATTTGCTCAATAAATCAAGGAGGTTTTATGGTAGAAGTATGCAAAGTTTGACGGGTTAATTTCAAATATGTCACCCCGCACGAATTTATTTTGGAAGGTTTTGAACCAAAAAAAAAAAAAAAAAGGTTGCAAGGTTATTGTTTAAAAAAGAATTTTGGTATTTTGGGCTAATTGACGGAAGATAAGAAATGGATTTGATTGATGCGTGCTTGCATGGTCACTAAGTGGAACCTGTCACCGAATGAGAGTTTGGGGACGATGCCCGATTTTTATCGGATGCTTGACGAGGGTTTGGAAGCTGATCATGGTGGAGGTCGGACTGATGCTCATTTGTGGAATGCCGTCTAGGCGGGGTTTCTAGATGTTGCCGTGCCTGGTGGAGCGGGATGGTGCCCGGTCACACCAAATGATCGCCGACTTTCGAGTTGACCGTGGCGGATGGGTCGTAGTAATTGGAACACGCCTAAATGGTTGTGATAACCGCGCCTGATTATGGGATAAAATTCTGTGGCATGGTATGTGACATGTCATAATGGTTTGGCCTTATAATCAAGACCCATGTGATTGTTTGCAGGATGAAAATGATGTGTTCCCATTATTAATTGCGCTTGCTGCACTGATGATGGTATATATGCTAAGCTAACGTGTAGGTATGCGCCGAGGCAAGGCAATTTCTATATGGTGTGTGCTTAGGACCGCCTTCGAGGTGAATTTGTATCCTACTCGGGGCTTAAGGTTTTGACTTGCTGAGAATTTTATCTCACCCCATCGTGGGCTAACCTTTTTCAGGGTCATAGCATGGATTATTGAGTGCGGATGTGGTGGGTGTGAGAGGCGACATCTTTGGCTGGACCTGTCTCCAGTGAAGCTTAGGGTGACCCTGATCCCTAAAGGTTTTTGAGAAGGTCGGTTGGAAGTTGACAGCGTAAGGACTAGTAAATCATAAACTCCCTAGGGACAACAGTGGTTAATTGAATAAGTTGTTTACGGCAACTTTTGTGGTGTGTTTGCAATATCCTTGTTTTTGATGATTGACTAGGCGATGTATTTAATTCGCTTTTGCATGTGCTTACTCGAAAGATAAAAGAGAGAATGGGCTGACGACGTGTCCTAAGACATCGCATTTTTAAGCGACTGCCAAGGGATATGCGCGTGCTTGGGATTCGAGGCGTGACACATAAAGTCTCTTATTTTCATGATGAAGATAAGATATCCAATACTGCACTTCCTTTTGTAAATCCACACTTTGTGTTTGTCATGCCTGCCTCTTTTGCCCCTATTACATCCATCTGATAAACTTATTTGCAAGACTCTTCAGGAAGTGAAGGAAAAGCAATTAAATTAAATCTCATCCTGGCATTTGCTTGTTGGGGAAGATGTTGTACATCAGCCACCAATCGGACAAATAATTGATTGCTGATCGATAGATGAAAATTTTGCTCGTTGCAATTTTAGATTACCACACATATTGCCAAAGGAACATGATATTGCATTTATGCAAGTGCTTTGTTAGACCATGTTAGTGTGGTCAAATTATGCAAGACATAAGGAAGATCAAATTTATTTATGTATATCATGATAATTGCAAAAAAAAACACCACCATGATGAACACGACGACATTTCTATCGCTCCATGCTCAAATAGGGTAGTGAGAAACCACATAATAGGGATTTAGGGGGCTAGAGGAGGTAACTCATGTCCTACCCCAGGACTATGACCAGGACTTGTCGGTCTTAATGCCGCAACTTGGGGAGGTAACTCATGTCCTACCCCAGGACTATGACCAGGACTTGTCGGTCTAAAAGCCGCAACTTGGGGAGGTAACTCATGTCCTACCCCAGGACTATGACCAGGACTTGTTGGTCTAAATGCCGCAACTTGGGGAGGTAACTCATGTCCTACCCCAGGACTATGACCAGGACTTGTCGGTTTAAATGCTGCAACATGGGGAGGTAACTCATGTCCTAACCCAGGACTATGACCAGGACTTGTCGGTCTAAATGCCGCAACTTGGGGGGGTAACTCATGTCCTACCCCAGGACTATGACCAGGACTTGTCGGTCTAAATGCCGCAACTTGGGGGGGTAACTCATGTCCTACCCCAGGACTATGACCAGGACTTGTCGGTCTAAATGCCGCAACTTGGGGAGGTAACTCATGTCCTACCCCAGGACTATGACCAAGACTTGTCGGTTTAAATGCTGCAACAAGTGGAGGTAACTCATGTCCTACCCCAGGACTATGACCAGGACTTGTCGGTCTAAATGCCGCAACTTGGGGAGGTAACTCATGTCCTACCCCAGGACTATGACCAAGACTTGTCGGTTTAAATGCCGCAACAAGTGGAGGTAACTCATGTCCTACCCCAGGACTATGACCAGGACTTGTCGGTCTAAATGCTGCAACTTGATCATAACTTGTAGGATGTATGGGGCGTCTGTCTTCATGACTATCATTTGGATCGGTGCCCGACATTGAGGGGAAATTGTTTTGCTCCAGCCTCCATTTCCTTCCTTCTGACAACCTAGGTGCAAAAGAAAAGAAAATCAAAGCCAGTGCAAGACTAGGAATAGCTACCTTATTGAAAGCCATTGAATATCTAAGCATGCACAATGCTGCATTACTCAACTCAACCCAGTATATATACAGCTCTTTATGGGTCATTAACTTGGGAGGTCATTAACTTGGGAGATCTAGGATGGCATTAATGGATGCACGAAAGATCAGATTTTGTTGATTTGAGTTGCGTTGACCTAAACATAAGTCATTTTTCCTTCCTTTTTCAAGGGATTGAGCATAATTATATATGGAAAAATAATCGCAGCTCAATAACTAATATCAACACATATGCCTATTTATATTCTTTCCCTCTTTTTGTCATAATAAAAAAGTGATAACAATGGTAAAAGTATCATGTAGGGAGTATAAAACAATAACAAATATCTTACATGAAACACAATTTCCAAAAAAATCAGCTTTTACAAAGTAAGTCGATTGTCAAAGATATGTAATATCTCACTTTGATCATTTATATTAGCAAATATCCAATAAAAATTGCAGATGCATTATAAAATTCACTTACATTTTTTGTCATAATAAAATGATAATGTAAATAAGAAATTTGTTAATAACAAAAAGTAATAAAAGATGCACTAACCGGATTTTGTAGAACTTAACAAGTTTTGACATATTTTCCTTTTTCCTTCCTTCCATAATAATGAAGATCATGATCAATTCAAAAATATTTTTCCATAATTGATCAATGCTCCCCCTCAATTTATTGCCTTTTTGAGGTGATCACGATTCTTTCCCTTTCTTTTTGATTCAATTTGTCCCCCCGTCATTAGGACAATATTTGCGAATAGAATTGATTGCAGCTTGTGCTTGGAATATTTTTCCACTATTTCCTTCGTAGCAACAACATCCGCAATGATCGTTTGCTTTTTGAAATTCGAGATAGACAATTTATTTTCTTCAATCAAGCTCATCTCGAATTCAACTTGCATAAACTTAACAAACTTTTTGCACAAATAAGCTATTATAATATCCACGTAATATATAATGCACTTTTTTTCAAATAAATAAATCGAATAGTATATATAAAATTATCAATTAAACAAATTTTGAACTACCCAACCTTTCATACGACACATTAAGGACTTCCTCAATAATTTGTGAGAACTCTACACAAGGAAGAGAATTTTTGAGCCTCCAAAAAATAGTATAGAATCTCCACGATTTTCGAATTGAGCTTTCCAAAATCCATATGAAAGATTCTTTTGCCACCAAAGGTATATGTTTGAAATATTCCATTAATTAAAAAATGATTATTGCCAATCTTCACATGAGATACTTTTATGATTTGCACCATGATTTGTGTAGATTTGCGATCATTCTTCCCTTATAGAATTTCCAGCCATGAACTCATTTCCCTTTTGGTATCCATGAATTTGGACCCTTCCATTTCATTAGAGCAAAATATGAAAATAGAATCTTGATTTCCATAAGTAGAGCTTCTCCATTTCAAAAGTTCTTATTTTCAAGATCCAATTGTGAATAAATTAGATTGAGTTAATCAAATTTATCTTGATATAGTATCCAAATCAGATCATTAGGCGTTATATGCTTGGGGCTTGTGTTAATTTTCATCGAGTTGTCTCGTTTTGAACACGTTTTGTTTTGAATCTGCTATGTTGTGAATTTGTGTCTCGTCCTAGACCTTGTCACGTTCTGGACTTGTGTCTCGTTCTGGATGTAAAGACTGAGTGCATTCTGTCGAAAATAAAGTCTGAGTGTCTTCCTTCTGAAGTAAACTTTACAATCTTGACGTAAGTGTGAACATATTCTATTTTTGAACATATTTAACTTTAAGGTCTGGACACAATCTGAATAAGTTCAACTTTAGCATAGAGTCTAACTTCTAGTTCTCTCAAGTATAGACCTGGACAATATCATTTACACATTCTATCATCTCCATAGTCTATTACTCAACCATTTAACACGTTAGTAGCCTTTGATTTATTTTGTTATCTTCAAAAGATCATAAGAGATTTCTCCAACAATAGTGAGATAAGTAAGACTACCAACCAACTACCGATAAAGTGTAAGATTTGGAAGAGGAGTTCCATCCTTGTCATTAAATTTTGCAATCAACTCAATGGGACTAGAACCAATCTTATTATCAATGAGTTGAGCTCGAGAAATAAGATTAGTGTCATATTTTGCTTGTGATAGATATTAGCCCGAAGCATCATATGCAACCTCCAAGCCTAGAAAATAGCTTAGTCGCCCAAAATCATTCATTTCATACTATTTCCTAAGATAAAATGTCAGTCTAATCATTACTAGTAATGATCATATCATCCATGTAGAAGAGTAGCATAATGTGTTTTATAGAACGGAAGGTTACTTTCTTATAAAATTTTGAAATTATGGAGGTGCTTGGCCAAGTTGATAGTTCCTCACCATGGATCCATATGAGTTGTGATATTGGGTAATTCAACTTCAAAATCTTTGTCTACAGAAATCTTTACAGTTTTGTTTACTTAATGACATTTAACCTTATGTCATATAATTAGTTTGATGAACTCCGAGGTAGGTAAATTATTTATTTTGTAAGCAAGTCATAAGAGATTATGTTTGTACATAAAAATCTGAAACATCTTAATTAAGAATTTCACAATTAATGGGGTTAATCTTATAGATTATCTACTTTAATTTTATTTTTTTGTTGAAGGTAAAATAAGAGTCAAGGGTCTTGCCACAACACTTCCTTATTTTCCTACCAAATGAAAATTCTTTTTTGAGAAATGATTGCATGACAATTTTTAATCTACTGCTAGAATAATAGTCTATTTTAAACCGCAAAAAAAAAAAAAAAAATCAAGTAACATACAGTTGTAAATTGTTGCGGAATCCACTCTTTTAAGAATTTGTGGCTCATAATAAACTGTTTTTCTCATGGTAACCCAAAATCTATCAAGCCCTTCTTTTTTCCGTTCAAAGCATAAGTCAGTGATTGCAAAAGCCCTTACAGCTGCTTATTTGTTCGAAATTAGACACATAGAATAAAGCTAGATGGTCAAATGTCCTTAAATTCTGCTACCATAGAATAGAATTCATCCAACTATAAGGATATCAACTTCAAAATAGCTAGTAGAATATCTAAATTCAACATATTATGTATCTTCCCATAGCCATAAATGTAATTCTCTCTCCATATTGTGTAATTATTCCATGATCAAGACCTTTCGTTGCAAAGCTAATAAGATTTGTTATACAAAAGTTCCACTCAAAAGTTTGAGTTGGCTAGCTCCTCACAAGATTCAATACGCAGACAAATCTTCCTTCGTTCATTTTTTGATGATTTTCATGGTATTTTTTTTCTAATGTTAATGCTGTATAATTAAATCTAATTACATAAATGATGAAAATTTTGCCCGTTGCAATATTAGATTACCACACATATTGCCAAAGGAGCAAGATACTATCTATGCATTTATGCAAGCGCTTTGTTATCCCATGTTAGATGGTCAAATTATGCAAGGCATAAGGAAAATCATATTTATTATTGTATATCTTCATAAGAGCATAAAAAACGCCACCATGATGAACATGATGACATTTCTATCGCTCCATGCTTAACTAGGGGTAGTGAGAAACCACATAATAGGGATTTAGGGGGCTAGGGGTGGTAACTCATGTCCTACCCCAGGAATATGACCAAGACTTGTCGGTCTATCATATGTAGGATGTATGGGGCGTCCATCTTCACACTATCATCTAGATCGACAGGGCTAATAAACCTTTCTGTTGGAGCCAATGCTGGAGATTTCACAACATGTGGTTGCATGGGAAAATCATGATCGCCATTGTACTCTTCAGCCATCATCACCTCTTGTTTGCCGCTTGTTGACATTGGAGCGTGTTCGAGTCTAGGAGTATGACCTAAACTAGCAGGCATAAATGCCTTTACTGATGGAGCCGGTGCTTGAGGGTACGCAACCCATGGTTGTGAGAGATCACAATTGCTGTTGTCCTCTTCTCCCATCACCTCTTATTCTCTGGTGCCCAACATTGAGGGGAAATTGTTCTTCTCCAGCCTCCGTTTCCTTCCTTCAGGCAATCTAGGCATAGAAGAAAAGAAAATCAATGCTAGTGCAAGACAAAGAACAACTACCTTATTGAAATCCATTGACAATGAAAGTAGGCACAATGCTGCATTACTCAGCCCGACCCAGTATATATACAGCTCTTCGTGGGTCATTAACTTGGGGGATCTAGGATGGCATTAATGGATGCATGTAGGATTGGATTTTGTTGATTTTAGTTGTGTTGACCTAAACATAAATCCTTTTTCCTTCCTTGCAGCATTCATGAAACTTTATTGTGCCTCGGGAAATGCATTTGTTCTGTTCCGGACAGAACCCGATTTCGCGATTTTCACATGGTCAGACCTACAAGCAACAAACTTTTGCGAGTGTGGAAAACGAGTAGTGTAGCACCCGGAACCCTTCGAAGGTCGCCACAAGCACCGATGTTACATCTTATTACCCTTTTGTTCTATACTTAGAAGAAGCGTCGTTATTCACAGGCATTTTTTTTTTTTAAAAGTGGTCCCAGCGCGACTCACTAGCGGAAGCAAATTAAAGCATCACCATCTCTCCCCCTACTAACCATGATACCAATACACACCACTAATCACCATAAGCCACGACACTTTATTTACATATATCTTCAAGATGGGACTTCTTTTGGGTCGGTACATCAAAAAGGAAAAGCTAGGACTCAGCCATGTCCAGCCTAAAACCTCAAAAAGAACCCTCGACCCTCTACATCACATGTGCACAACCCCCATAATAAGTGTTGGCTAACTATCCAAAAAGAAACAGCCCCTACTCATCACGCACAGGCCTCACACCCAGTCCGGTGCGTCAGGCGGCGGCAGTGGCAGCATTCCTCTCATCACCCCATCGCGGCGAACGTGGATGGAGACAAACTCTTGGACAATCGGGCCCCCAACTAGGCCTATGTCGTACGAGACAAAACAACGCACACGTATGTATGTCAGTCTAGGCACAGAAGGACAGCTGTACTCCTCACGTCGGATGGTAACTCGTAAAATGCACCCCGCGCGATGGCAGGAAGCGGCATACTGCTAATGTGAAATGTTGGTCCCCAAAGGGGTGAGTAAAACCACTCAGGAGATAAGGAATCCAACAACCACTCAATGCATCATACAAGTCATACATGCATTGCAGGCGTTACTTACCTTGAAGCAATGCGCATACTATCATGCATCATCATCACAAATTATAACACATACATGTGTATCATCATCATGTCATACATGTCATCATCATTATGACATCGCCACATCACACATGTCATCATCATATTAGACATGTCATCATCATCATCATCGTCATGCATATCATCATGCATATCATCATGCCATATCATATATCATCATCATCATCATCATCATCATCGTCATGCATGTCATCATGCATATCATCATGCCATATCATATATCATCATCATCATCATCATCGTCATGCATATCATCATGCATATCATCATGCCATATCATATATCATCATCATCATCATCGTCATGCATATCATCATGCCATAGTTTAATTTCCACTTTTAACCTCCCATTTGATCACCACATCACCCATTTCTCAAATCATCAATTTTATCATCCCCTTGGGCAAAGACCTCTGAGGCTTCCGGCATTCAGCCATTCCAGGCCACCGGACATCCGGCCCCCCACATTCTGAGCATCTCGCATCCCAACTGGCATCACGAGGCATTCCCTTCGGGCAGAAACCTCCGACAGGGCTTCCGGCATTTACACTCCTTGGCCGGACATCCCGCACCCCAATCCTAGCATCGCGAGGTATTCCCTTCGGGCAGAAACCTCCGACAGGGCTTCCGGCACCCCCACGTTCCGGGCATCCTGAATCTCCCAGGGCCATCCGGCAATGCATCTCTATACATTTCGGGCGTCATCCTCCACCACAACCACCTCCTCATTTACCATTATCCATGTTTGCCAATTTCAGTCTTAATTTAGCATGGCATATGACGTGACATCAAACAAGTCATACTTGGCATAGAATTCACACATGCATCTCAATTCAATGCCATGCACACACCAAGACCTTATCATACATGCAACAATGTATAATTATTTATTCATAAATTTAATGAAATTTATGGCAAATAAAATAATCCATTTTATTTATTTATTTATTTATTTTTAAATTTCAACTTTTGCCACTTTCATAAATATTAAATTTAATATCTATAAATTCCCAAAATTATAAAAATTAAAGAAATTATCAAACAAGCCAATAGGATGATAATTACATGCAAAATACATGGCCAAATAGAATTTCACACA
The DNA here is from genome assembly GCA_017140325.1 of Eucalyptus leucophloia subsp. euroa. NCBI lineage: Eukaryota > Viridiplantae > Streptophyta > Magnoliopsida > Myrtales > Myrtaceae > Eucalyptus > Eucalyptus leucophloia. Next base: position 33,804,283 of record CM029472.1, on the reverse strand, counting down.
AATTCGCAATTCTCACAAAATGGCATGTCATTTTCGGTAAAATCAGAATGCACAATTTCTGAAGAAATTCGATTAAGATATCCATATGACCTCCAAAAATTACGAAATTTTTCTGAGTGATAGCCAAGACATTTTCGTAAAACTTTCATGAATACTTCTAAGCCAGATTATTTTTAGATTATTTTATACAGTCTCACGAAGCTTCTGGATCCATTACCGCATCGTCCAGTGCAAGCTTCTCCGAAATATTGAGTTTTAACCTACCTATTCTCTTTCGTTTCCTCTGAAATTTGGATATGTTATACATAAAGATGTTCTATACAAGTTTCATGAAGAGATCTAAGTGAAATAACCAGAGTATGATCGTCATTTAGGTCCATGAAGTCTCGGGTGTCCCAAAATACATCTCCAGAATTACTGTCTTCAAGAGCTAGTCGATTTACTAGGCTATACTTGTTAATTTTACTTCAAATTTGAGTATGTTATATTTTAAGATGTCCCCTACAACTTTCATGAAGAAATCAAAGAGAGATTTTTAACACAAACCAACATGCAACCACAAATCCAACAAAAGGTCAGTAAAATCTTTCCAGATCTGAGGTCTCTGTAGGATGAGACTTTATCCCCTCAAATCTCCATCATTTTCCACGAAATTTTAGTATGTTATATTTAAAGATGTTAGCTACAACTTTCATGAAGAAATCGAAGCCAAAATCGGACTCTAAACATGCATGAAAGCTCACACAACATCCTGACTCACACTGTTCGAGCGAAAACGGCCAAACCATTTAAACACAAACCATCCACACTTCGGTTTTTCTCACCTAAACACCCAAAAATTCAACATGCAAGAGCAGCTAGAGGACTCCCACTTGCCTCTAGACCGGTCGGTTGACGGCGTAAGGCGGCGAGCACGGCAGCACACGGCGGACGGACGGCAGTTCCTCCTCCTCTCTCTCTCGGCCACTCTCCCTCTCTCTCTCTCTCACTCTCTCTCTCGGCCGAATGGGGAAAAACTGGCCACCCCTCTCTCTCTCTTCCCTTTTATCCCCCCTAATTCCCATAATTAGCAATCATCACATGCCTTTAAACTAGCCAATGCATGGCATTCTCCTTTGTGCCACTTGTCCTATTGCATGCATAATGGGCCTGAATTTGGGCTTGGGCTTGGGCCTCCTTTGTGGCTGGTCGACCACTCCCTCTTGGGCCTCCATTGGGCCTGCCAACTCGGCCCATTAAAAGCTTAGGCCAATGGGCCTAAGGCCCAATCCAAAAAAAATTGACTTTTCCCTCTCTCTTTTTTTTTTTGAATTTCTTCTATAAATATTTTTAAATTTTTAATTTTCAATATGGCCAAAGTCTTGTGACATTTTGTTTATTGAAATTTAATTTATAAAGTGCATGGCCAAGCATAGATTATTATCATAATCTATCAAATTTAAATTCTCACGAACATATGTACACATCATCTATTCTAAAAAAAAAGACTAATGGCTAAAGCATAAACCTTAGGAAATTTTATCGCCTAATTAAAGACTTTAACACACCTTATGGCTTGACATTGAATTTTGGGATGCCACAATTCTCCCCTCCTTAGAGAATTTCGTCCTCGAAATTTAAACACCACTCGTGCCTTCTTGAAACAAATAGGGATACTTTTCCTTCATCTGATCCTCACTTTCCCATGTGGCTTCCTCCATATCATAATGTCGCGATAATACCTTAACCAATGGGATCTTCTTGGTCCTAAGAATTTGCTTCTTTCGGTCCAATATCTGCATAGGCTCTTCAATGTACCTTACTCTCTCATCCACTTTGATGGCTTCATGATCGAGTATGTGACCAGGATCCTGCTAGTACTTCCTCAACATCGATACATGAAACACATCGTGCAAATTTTCTAACTTAGGAGGTAACGCTAAACGATAAGCTACATCCCCTATCCTCTCGAGTATTTCAAAAGGTCCAACAAATCTAGGGCTTAACTTACCCTTCATCCCGAATCAAGATATTCCTTTCATTGGAGTACCTTAAGGAATACATGGTCTCCTACACTAAATTCCAAAGGCCTTCTACGTCTATCTGCGTAGTCTTTCTGTCTACTCTGAGCTGTTCTAAGTCTTTCTCCGATAATTTCAACAGCTTCAGTGGTAACTTGTACCAGTTCAGGTCCTGTCAACTTCCTTTCACCTACTTCACTCCAACAGACAGGAGTTCTACATCTCCTTCCATATAATGCTTCATAGGGAGCCATGCCTATACTTTTCTGAAAGCTATTATTATAGGCAAACTCTACCAAATGCAATCTTTCATCCCAATTTCCTTTGAAATCAATTACACAAGCCCTTAACATATCCTCCACTATCTAGATTACTCTTTCTGTTTGTCCATCAGTCTGGGGATGAAAAGCAGTACTAAATTGAAGCTTAGTCCCTAATGCAATTTGAAGACTTCTCCAAAAATTCGAAGTAAACCTCGAATCCCAATTTGAAGTAATGGTCACTGGAACACCATGTAAGCGTACCACTTGTCTTACATACATGTCCGCATACTTATCCATTGGGTAGTCCATGCGAATTGCTAAGAAATGAGCCGATTTAGTCAAACGGTCCACTATAACCCAAATTGAGTCATGATTGCTTGATGTCCTTGGCAATCCTTGTACAAAGTTCATTGTTATATGTTCCCATTTCCATTCTGGAATGTCTAATGGTCTCAAGAGTCCTGCGGGTTTACGATGTTCCAATTTCACTTGCTGGCACATCAAACATTGAGATACGTGCTTAGCCGTATCTGCCTTCATACCATTCCACCAAAATTGTTGACGCAAATTCCTATACATACTACCTGGGTGGATATTATAATTACTTTTATGTGCCTCCGACAGAATTTCCTTCCTCAATTCTTCATTGTCGAGAACACAAAGTCGTCCTTAACATCTTATTATTCCATCATAAGAGATTTGAAATTCTGATCTTTTTTCTAAAGACACAACATCTTTCACTTTCAAAATCTCTAGGTCAGATTCTTGTAGGATTTTAATTTTTTGGATAATTTCGGGCTCAATCCTTAATGCACTAAGCATGCCAGTAAGACAATTCATTTCCAATTTAAATTCTGAATTTGCTATAGATTCTAACAATTCCTATTTTGCCATCCTCAAACTAGCCATTTCCATAGCCGACTTACGACTAAGAGCATCTGCTACTCTATTCGCTTTCCATAGATGATATCTTATCTCACCATCATAATCCTTCAACAACTCCATCAATCTCCTTTGTCTCATGTTCAACTCCTTTTGTGAGAACATATACTTCAAACTTTTATGATCCGTATAAATCTCAAACTTTTTCCCATACAAATAGTGTCTCCATATCTTCAAGGCAAACACTATAGCTGCTAGTTCTAAATCATGCGTCGGGTAATTTAGCTCATGGGGTTTCAATTGTCTGGATACATAGGCGACAACCTTGCCATGTTGCATCAACACACATCCTAGTCCTCTGTGAGATGCATCACTATACACTGTGAAACCATCAGGTCCAGCAGGTATAGTCAGAATTGGAGCTGAAGTCAATTTCCTTTTGAGCTCCTGAAAACTCCTTTCAAATTCCCCATTCCACTCAAATTTCACATTCTTTCGGGTCAATTTAGTTAAAAATCTTGCCAGTCGTGAAAATCCTTATGAACCTCCTATAATAACTAGCCAGTCCTAAGAAACTTCGTATTTCGGTAGGTGTCGTTGGTCTCAGCCAATTTACTACCATTTCAACTTTTGCTGGGTCTACTGCAATTCCTTTTCCTGACACCACATGTCCTAGAAATATTATCTGGTCCAACCAGAACTCACATTTACTAAACTTAGCATACAACTTATGCTCTCTTAGAGTCTCTGCAAAACTATTCTCCAATGTTGCTCATGCTCTTTAGGCCCTTTTGAATATACCGGAATATCATCAATAAAAACAATCACAAACTGGTCTAAATAAGGCTGAAATATTCTATTCATCAAATCCATAAATGCAGCCGGCGCGTTAGTCAATCCAAATGGCATAACAAGGAACTCGTAGTGTCCATAACGAGTCTTGAACGCAGTCTTAGGAATGTCCTCCTTCTTAATTCTTAACTGATGGCATCCCCACCTCAAGTCAATCTTAGAGAAGACCGAACATCCCTGGAGTTGGTCAAACAAGTCATCAATTCTAGGCAAATGATACTTATTCTTAATGGTCACTTGATTCAATTGCCTATAGTCAATACAAAAGCGCATCGATCCATCTTTCTTTTTCACAAACAAGACTGGCGCACCCCAAGGTGAAGCACTTGGTCTAATGAATCCTTTGTCAAGCAACTCTTGCAGTTGCACTTTCAATTCCTTCAATTCAACTAAGGCCATCCTATATGGGGCTTTTGATATTGGTCCTATTCCAAGCATTAATTCAATTTCAAATTCAATCTCCCGCTCTGGTGGTAATCCAGGCAATTCTTAGGGAATTCATCTTGAAATTCGTTAACTACACGAACTTCCTCAAGTTTAGGCTCCTCCCTTGCATAATCTCTAACTATGGCTAGGTACCCTTGACATCCTTTGTCAAGTAACTTACAGGCTTCTATTGTCGAAATAAGTGCTACAGGAAAATGGGTCTGACCTCCTAAAAATTCACAACTAGACTGATCAGGTAAAACGAATTGAACCACTCTTCTATAGCAATCCATTCTAACCCAATACTTACGAAGCCAGTCCATTCCTATAATAACGTCAAAATCATACATAGCCATTACAACCAAGTCTATTTCCATATCCTTTACTCCCATTGATATCTTACAATTTCCACACACCAGCGTATACAATACCATATCCTTTAAAGGCGTGGAAACACAAAGAAGCGTCTCAAGAGGCATAACTTTTATCTTATTCAAACGTTTATATCTTTTAGACATAAACGAATGCGTTGCACCCGTATCAAACAATGCATATGCCTTTTCACCATTAATAAGGATCGTACCTGAGATAACATTTTTGGAAGCTTTCGCTTCCTCCTGGGTGATCGCATACACCCTTCCTTGTGCAAGTGGTCTTTGATGATTTCCTTGTGGGTTTGACCTAACAGCACTCTGATATCCCTGTTACACCGAGCCAACACTCACTTGTGACCTCTCTTGTGGGCAATTTCTCCTAAGATGACCCACTTGTCCACAACCAAAACATTTCAGTTGTCTAGTACAAGGTCCTGGGCCATGGCGTCCATTACACTTCTCACAAATACCAGGCTGATATGGTGCTTTCCCTATATTCGGACCACTCCTTGCCCCTCCAAAATTGCCAAAGTTACTTTTCTTCTTCACATTCCAGGTCTGACCTTGACCAGAATAAGGTCTTTTACCCTTTCTCACATCGTTAAAATTCAACGATTTCTTAAGCTCTGACCGCTCTCTCAACAGCTCCTGCTCCACTAACTGTGCCCTTTCGTAAATCTCATTATAAAATCTTATGTTCAAAGGCACCAGTTGCTTCCTAATGTCAGTCCTCAATCCTTTCAGGAATCTCTTAGCCTTCTCTTCTTGATCCTCAATCAATCTAGGAGCATATCTAGACAATTCAGAAAATCTAGCCTCATACTGATCTACTGTCAACCCCCTTTGTTCTAGCTGAACAAATTTTGTAATCTTCCTATCCTTAGCACAATTAGAGAAATGCTTCCTATTGAAAGCTCTAACAAACTCCTCCCAGTTAACATCAGTACCTGGTGGAAAGATTATGTCCTTCGAAGCTCTCCACCAAAACTTCGCATTTCCCTCCAACTGGTACCCCGCTAAAATTATTTTCTCAGCATCAGTGCAGTCCAACAGCCGGAAAATTCGTTCCATCCCATCAATCCATTGCTCCACCTCCTCAGGACTTCCCATTCCATTGAACTTAAGTGGCTTCAGCTTCAGAAACTGCTCCACTAGTCCTTGAGTATGGCGTTCTACTCCGGGCTGTTGCTGCGCTTGCCTTTCCATCAGATTTCCAACATTGGCTAATGCCTGCAGGATGTCTTCCATTCGGGGTTCAGCCCTTGCTACAGAGGCTTCAGCCCTCAATGGATGAGCACTTCCAGCTCGCACCATGACTTTCTTGCAATTTCCAAGCATTGCCTCAGGAATAATCTGAGACTCATTGCCTCCATTCAAAGCAACTACTACTACTACATAAGTAACATATACATGTTACTGGTACCTAAAGGCAATTCAAAGTAAACTACTAGGGATCTATGAGTGAGTTCTCATCACCCGTTATTCAATTATTCCGTTTTACATCCTATGGTGTGCATTGTCATCATGTTCCTCAATTTCCAAATGAGGCTCCTTATCACTCCATCTATAATCATTCACTCTGATACCAAAAAGGAGCGTTGTAGCACCCCGAACCCTTCGAAGGTCGCCACAAGCACCGATGTTACATCTTATTACCCTTTTGTTCTACACTTAGAAGAAGCATCGTTATTCACAGGCATTTTTTTTTTAAAGCGGTCCTAGCGCGACTCACTAGCGGAAGCAAATTAAAGCATCACCATCTCTCCCCCTACCAACCATGATACCAATACACACCACTAATCACCATAATTTTTATAGACAAGCCACGACACTTCATTTACATATATCTTCAAGATGGGACTTCTTTTGGGTTGGTACATCAAAAAGGAAAAGCTAGGACTTAGCCATGTCCAGCCTAAAACCTCAAAAAGAACCCTCGACCCTCTACATCACATGTGCACAACCCTCATCATAAGTGTCGGCTATCTATCCAAAAAGAAACAGCCCCTACTCGTCATGCACAAGCCTCACACCTAGTCCGGTGCGTCAGGCGGCGGCGGTGGCAACATCCCTCTCATCACCCCATCGCAGCGAACGTGGACGGAGACAAACTCCTAAACAATCGGGCCCCCAGTCAGGCCTATGTCGTACGAGACAAAACAGCGCACACATATGTATGTCAGTCTAGGCACAAAAGAACAACTTTAATCCTCACACTCTACCTCGACGTCGGACGGTAACCCGTAAAATGCACCCCGCGCGATGGCAGGAAGTGGCATACTGCTAATCTAAAATGTTGGTCCCCAAAGGGGTGAGTACAACCACTCAGTAGATAAGGAATCCAACAACCACGCAATGCATCATACAAGTCATACATGCATTGCAGGCGTTACTTACCTTGAAGCCATGCGCATACTATCATGCATCATCATCACAAATTATAACACACACATGTGTATCATCATCATGTCATACATGTCATCATCATTATGACATCGCCACATCACACATGTCATCATCATCATGGCATCATCATATCATACATGTCATCATGCATATCATCATGTCATATCATATATCATCATCATCATCGTCGTCATGCATGTCATCATGCCATATCATATATCATCATCATCATCATCATCGCCATGCATATCGTCATGCATATCATCATGCATATCATCATGCCATAGTTTAATTTCCACTTTTAACCTTCCATTTGATCACCACATCACCCATTTCTCAAATCATCAATTTTATCATCCCCTCGGGCAAAGACCTCCGAGGCTTCCAACATTCAACCATTCCAAGCCACTAGACATCCAGCCCCCCACATTTCGGGCATCTCGCATCTCAACTGGCATCACGAGGCATTCCTTCGGGCAGAAACCTCCGACAGGGCTTCCGGCATTTACACTCCTTGGCCAGGCATCCCGCACCCCAATCCTGGCATCGCGAGGTATTTCCTTCAGGCAGAAACCTCCGACAGGGCTTCCGGCACCCCCACGTTCCGGGCATTCTGAATCTCCCAAGGCCATCCAGCAATGCATCTCTATACATTCCGGGCATCATCCTCCACCACAACCACCTCCCCATTTACCATTATCCATGTTTACCAATTTCAGTCTTAATTTAGCATGGCATATGACGTGACGTCAAACGAGTCATACTTGGCATAGAATTCACACATGCATCTCAATTCAATGCCATGCACACACCAAGACCTTATCATACATGCAACAATGTATAATTATTTATTAATAAATTTAATGGAATTTATGGCCAATAAAATAATCCATTTCATTTATTTATTTATTTATTTTTAAATTTCAACTTTTGCCACTTTCATAAATATTAAATTTAATATCTATAAATTCCCAAAATTATAAAAATTAAACCAATTATCAAACAAGCCAATAGGATGATAATTACATGCAAAATACATGGCCAAATAGAATTTCACACAAATTCGCAATTCTCACAAAATGGCATGTCATTTTCGGTAAAATCAGAATGCACAGTTTCTGAAGAAATTCGATTAAAATATGCATATGACCTCTAAAAATTACAAAATTTTACTGAGTGATAGCCAAGACATTTTCGTACAACTTTCATGAATACTTCTAAGCCAGATTCTTTTCAGATTATTTTATACAATCTCACGAAACTTCTGGATCCATTACCGCATCGTCCAGTGCAAGCTTCTCCGAAATATTGAGTTTTAGCCTACCTATTCTCTTTCGTTTCCTCTGAAATTTGGATATTTTATACATAAAGATTTCCTCTACAAGTTTCATGAAGAGATCTAAGTCAAATAACCAGAGTATGATCATCATTTAGGTCCATGAAGTCTCGGGTGTCCCAAAATACATCTCCAGAATTACCGTCTTCAAGAGCTAGTCGATTTACTAGGCTATACTTGTTAATTTCACTTCAAATTTGAGTATGTTATATTTTAAGATGTCCCCTACAACTTTCATGAAGAAATTGAAGAGAGATTTTTAACACAAACCAGCATGCAACCACAAATCCAACAAAAGGTCGGTAAAATCTTTCCAGATCTGAGGTCTCCGTAGGATGAGACTTTAACCCCACAAATCTCCATCATTTTCCACGAAATTTTAGTATGTTATATTTCAAGATGTTAGATACAACTTTCATGAAGAAATCGAAGCCAAAATTGGACTCTAAACATGCATGCAAGCTCACACAACATCCTGACTCACACTATTCGAGCGAAAACAGCCAACCATTTAAACACAAACCATCCACACTTCGGTTTTTCTCACCTAAACACCCAAAAATTCAACATGCAAGAGCAGCTAGAGGACTCCCACTTGCCTCTAGACCGGTTGGTCGACGGCGTAAGGCAGCGAGCACGGCGGCACACGGCGGACGGACGGCGGTTCCTCCTCCTCTCTCTCTCTCGGCCACTCTCCCTCTCTCTCTCTCACTCTCTCTCTGGGCCGAATGGGGAAAAACCGGCCACCCCTCTCTCTCTTTTCCCTTTTATCACCCCTAATTCCCATCATTAGCAATCATCACATGCCTTTAAACTAGCCAATGCATGGCATTCTCCTTTGTGCCACTTGTCCTATTGCATGCATAATGGGCCTTGAATTTGGGCTTGGGCTTGGGCCTCCTTTGTGGCCGGTCGACCACTCCCTCTTGGGCCTCCATTGGGCCGGCCAACTTGGCCCATTAAAAGCTTAGGCCAATGGGCCTAAGGCCCAATCCAAAAAAATTGACTTTTCCCTCTTTTTTTTTTTTTTTGAATTTCTTCTATAAATATTCGTAAATTTTTAATATTCAATATGGCCAAAGTCTTGTGACATTTTGTTTATTGAAATTTAATTTATAAAGTGCATGGCCAAGCATAGATTATTATCATAATCTATCAAATTTAAATTCTCACAAACATATGCACACATCATCTATTCTTAAAAAAAAAAAAAAAAGACTAATGGCTAAAGCATAAACCTTAGGAAATTTTATCACCTAATTAAAGACTTTAACACACCTTATGGCTTGAGGTTGAATTTTGGGATGCCACAAGCAGTCCCTGGCAATAAAGCAATTGCCGTGGATTTTGTGTAGGATCCATAGCCATTAAAATCATAAATATGAATAGATTTCAAGATTCATTCGTTTCACGAAATATAAATAATTTTAAAAATATATTTTAAAAATTGATGATTTGTTAATAAATAAAAATATGTTTATTATCCATGAAAAAGTATAAATATAAATTATTTTTTGTAATGAAAATATTTTTTATTGCTTAATTATTTGAAGTAATAAAACCAATCATTTTCTCAAATGTGTATTTTTCGCGAACCACTGTATGATAACGTTTCTATTCCTTAGAATTTATGTTCTTTTGTTCCCTAGAACAAAAAAAGAATAAAAACCCGTTTGGAAACGCTTGTGAAAACTAGTATGAGCACTTGGAGGGGGTGAATAGGTGTGAAAATAATTTTTGTAGCATAAAGATTATAATTTTACTTTTGAACCGACTTTGTTTAGCAATAGATTATGAAAAGGAAATTAGACTCTAACAAACAATCATTGTTACGATCAAAGTAAAGAGCTTGGGGAAGAGAATAAGAACACATGGTTTATAGTGGTTCGGTTTGATCCAAGCCTACGTCCACTCTTCCGCACTGACAGCCCATCGGCTGGATTTCACTAAGAATCAAAAGAGTTGTTACAGCATAGCTCTTCCTTGATTCCATAGTGTAGAGACTCTGCTACACTTCCTCAAGGTCTCACATAAATATAAACGCTCTTTTGAGTACAAGTTTTTGCTCAACAATTGAATTTGACAAAGAACAAGGAGCTTCAGACTTTAGAATTATTTTATTGTGCACACACTCGAATAACTAGAATGACTTCCTTATATACTCCTCCATGCCTTCATACCCGTTGGCACTTACCAAATGAGTTCTTCCAATTTATCCGTTGGATAGAATCAATTAGGAAGATTTCGAGTTATTGAAGTAATATGACGATAGCCCACCAATCATGCTCGCCCATACAATCAAGATCTAGGTTTCCATAAGTAGAACCTTCCAAGTATGCTTCGTCAATCAACAGATCTAAATTACCCGAATTGAAATCAAAACAAATAATAGATTCCAATATGCTATCTCCAACTGAGAGATCTTCTTCAGTCGATAGAATCAAATCCTTGACAAGATACTTAGTTCTGGATAAGTCTTCTTCGACGGTCTAGAAACTGTCACTGAGGATAGACTCTGAATCTTGAGTCTGGCAGTTTGGCGATCTTCAGACTTTGACTAAAGAGTCTGCAAGTCTTCAGACTAGACTGATGGAAATATTTTGTCAGCTTCAAAACACACAAGGAAGTTTTCTCCAACAATCTCCCCCTTCTTGATGGTGACAAAACTTTCCTGCAGACTTGGATATTTTTGACTTGCAAAACAGAACTCAAGCAAACATGGATATCTCACAAAGATAATTGACTTAGTAAAGACAGCATTGTATCTGCATCCACAGGAAAAAAGTTAGTCCTGTAAATAAACAACTATCTTTGCCATGAAATACCAATAGTGCTTAAGATAACCAAACGATCAAACAAACCAAACCAAATCTAGTCACAACCAAACAACCAAACAAGAGTCATTGAAAAAGTAAACCAAACAAAAGTCAAGTTTCAAATCTGCACCATCTCTCCCCCTTTTTGTCAGCATTAAAAAGGTAGAGATAAAAAGATAATGGTTGCCTAGGAACACAAATGAGGTGGAAATCTTCCATTGACTGGACAATCCCTTCCAGCTTCTTCAAATCCTCCTTCAGTTGAGCCACATCTTCACCCTTGGCATTTGCTTGAACTTGAAGAGTAAGGGCATTAACTTGATCATGCATGGAAACTGAAGAGGCTTGACCTGCATTCTGCAAGTTCTGAACTTCGTATCTTAGGGCATAAATCTGTCCTCGCATCTCCATAAGAACATCAAGAATTCTGCGTAGGTCTTCTAAATTTTCAGTTTGAGTATTAGCTTCTACATGATCAGTAGGAGTATTTGCAACTGATGGCAAGCTAGCATGATCACTCAGATTTGGCGATGAAACCTCATGATCTTCCTCTGGAAATTGAGAAGCATAGATGTCTTCTAGATCTGTAGGTGAGCGACTAACACCTTCATTAGTAATAGCAGTTGAAGATGTACCTCTTTTCTCAGCAACTCCCCTTATTTCAATGCCCTCAGGAGGTGAGAAGTACGTTTCATGCTCTGTTTCTGCATGTTCACCTCTACCTTCTTCTTCTTCTGCAATTTTTTCTTCCTCTGCTTCTTTTTGCATTGATTATCTCTCTTCACTCTTTTTCTCTTTTTCATCTCTGTCTTGATCCTCTCTCCCCTCAATCTCTAGAACAACACTTTGAAGATTTCTCAATGTAAGAGCAGAAATGGTAACATCGTCCTCATCCTCTTCATCCTCCAAAACAAGTGCTCTTCTTTTTTTTGGATAGAGCTATCATGGGCTCATTTCCTTTCCACTTTGCCACTGAAGAACCTTGGTGTGACTTGATAAGGGTTTTCTCTTTCAATCACTCCAAAGCTTTGTCCAGCTCTTTCAAATGCATTTTGGAAACCATTTTCAGTTCCAATACCATTTGATCACATGATCGAACACATAAGATCCTGGGAAGCTAAATATTGAAACGTTTGAAAGGTTTTGTAACAAGCCATGAGTAAGGAAGTTGCCCTCTATCTTTCGCCATCGTTCTGTACATGTGAAACATGATTGTGTGAGGTAGAGATAATTTCTTGCTAGCGTTGATGGCATACATCAACTTTGCTTCTGAGTTGGAGACATTTGTCTTCGAGGTTGACTTGGGTTTGAGGCAATTGATCACAATCTTGTGAAGCAAAATGTTAGAGGCATTCAGCCTCAAGTACGAAATTCTTCCTTCAATCATTCCATCCCGAACAAGTTCTACTATCGCATGACCAATAGACACACTAATCGATTGGAAAGCCCATCGCTCCACTCCAATCACATCTGCCAATATGTCCATGTCAACAACATAATCCTGGTGTCGAATACTAAACGAAAATCTATTCGCATCCAAGAAACTGAGATTAGAATAGAAATAAGTAGTAAGTTCTGGATATGCCTCTGTAGCCTCATAACAAAATTGCTCAAGCTGAAGTTTAGTGAATTTCTCTCTCAGTTTCACATTCACAAAATCAAGAAATCAAAGTCTATACTCCTCGGATTGATCACCCCTCTTTTTAGCAACTTAGAGTAAAGTCGCATGTGTTCATCCAAGCGAAACAAGTCTGTCCTTTTGCTTCGAACATTCATTGCAACACCCATTCTAGGCTTGAATTGAGTGTACATTTTATCATCACCATTTCCATTAGGCTGACTAAGACCTCCAACACGTGGATCACTAGGAATATTCTTAAATGCTCGATCTGCCAACCCTATAGGAGCAATCTTCAATTGTTCCATTGTCCGCAAAAAGTGGGTTTCTTTTCGATACCCTTTATCTTTCAAAAATTCATCGATATAATTCAAGGGAGCCCCTCCCCTTTTTAAAGTAGAATAAAGTTTATACATAAAAGTGGGCTTTTGAGATCTTATGGGTTCTGCATTTTCAATGTTTTATTCCTCTGATCTACGAACACTACCTTGAGGTCTAGCTTGAAGAGATTGACGCTGTTGAGAATGTTGTGGGCTTTGCTCTTGTCTTGGAGATTCTTCTTTCTCAGTGAGGTCAGAATGTGTAGGACCCTCACGCATTTGCTGTGGTCCCCTATTCGCAATCCTTGAAGACTTTCTCTAGGATGCCATTCTCACAGTTTTTGAGAGATTCCAAACTCGATTCGTGATAAAGGAGAGAACTTGGAAGATTAAACTAAAGAGTAAAAGTAAGAAAACGAAGGTCTATGCTTTTAGGGTTTTGAGGAACACGAACAGTATATAAAGCAGTCAAAAAGAGGCATGCGGAACGACGTAAAAAGGAAAAAATAGAAAACGCCTTTTCAAAAATAACTGCCTTTTTTTAAAAATGGATAACTGTCTTTTAAAAAATAACTCATTTTTCGAGAAGGAATGATTGCAATAATTACAAAAACTGGGGAGATGATCGTGCCTCTTCAAGATCAATCAATTACAGATTAATAAATAATCGTACATTTTCGAGATTTTATCCGAGAGATAAATTTCTAAAAATGAAAATAACTTACAGTCGTTGATCATAATCTTCTAAGTCTTAATATCATTAGACTTTTATCCCAGAGTCTGAACTTCTTCAGACTTTAAGATATTGAGTTTGGAACGAATAAGCTCCAATTGACTTTTCTCCAAAGGCTTTGTGAAGATGTCCGCTAGTTGATTCTTTGAGTCAATAAATTGAATCGAGACTTCTCCATTTTGAACATGATCTCTAAAGAAATGATGTTGAATCTCTATATGCTTTGCTCTTGAGTGAATAATTGGATTCTTGGTGAGATTGATTGCGCTGGTGTTGTCACATTTGATCTTAGTGCATGAATCTTCAATTTCAAAGTCTCTTAGCTGTTGCTTTATCCACAGAATTTATAAACAACAAATTCCAAGAGCCACATATTCTGCTTCTGCTATGATAGAGCTACGGTACTTTGCTTCCTTGAGAACCAAGATACTGTCTCGTTTCCAAGCAATTGACAAGTGCCCGAGGTGCTCTTCCTATCAACTCTGCATCCTGCTAGGTCTGCGTCTGAATATCCAAGAAGAGTAAAGTCTCATTCTTTAGGATAGCAGAGACCTAACTTTGTAGTAGATGCAACGTATTTGATGATGCGTTTTGCAGCATTTAAATGAGATTCTTTGGGATCTGATTGAAATCTGGCACAAATACAAACACTAAACAAATGTCAGGTCTAGAAGCAGTAAGATAAAGAAGTGAACCAATGATACTCATGTATAGCTTCTGGTCAATTTGCTTTTCTCCATTTTTGTCTAGCTTTGAGGAACTTGACTTTGGTATGTCAATCTTTTTGCAATTCTCCAAGCCAAACTTTTTCACAAGTTCTTTAGCGTATTTTTTTTTTTGGTGAATGAAAATTCACTCATTCAATTGTTTTACTTGAAGTCCGAGAAAGAAGGATAGTTCACCCATCAGGCTCATTTTGAACTCATCCTGCATAGTCTTAGAGAATTTCTTGCACAAATTTTCATTAGGAAATCCAAAAATAATACCATCAACATAAATTTGAACAAGCAAGAAGTTTTTGTTTTCTCTTTTGATAAATAGTGTAGTATCTACATTACCTTTAACAAAGCCATTTTGGATCAAAAACTTATTTAATCTATCATACCAAGCTCGAGGTGCTTGCTTTAAACCATGTAGCGCCTTTTTTAGTCTGAATACAGAGTCTGGTTTCCTTGGGTCTTCAAAACCGGGACGTTGTTCCACATAGACTTCCTCTTGGATAAATTCATTTAGGAAAGCACTTTTGACGTCCATTTGGAATAACTTGAAATTCTTATAACAAGCAAAAGCAAGTAATAGTCTAATTGCTTCTAACCTTGCTATTGGTGCATGGGTCTCATTATAGTCTATCCCTTCTTCCTGTGTATATCCTTTGGCCATGAGTTTTGCTTTGTTCCTTACGACTTTTCTTTTCTCGTTCATCTTGTGCCCGAAAACCCATTTAGCTCCAATGATAGATTTACCTTTCGGTTTATGAGTCAATTCCCAGACATCATCGATACTAAATTCCTGAGTTCTTCTTGCATAGCTTTAATCCAGCTTTCATCAGTTAAAGCTTCTTCTATACTATTTTGTTCTATTTCAGAAATAAGAGCCAAAGCACTAGACTCTTCACGCCTTTTGGATTTTGTACGAATTCCCTCATTAATGTCACAAATATTGAGTTCATTAGGATGATTAGACTTGTGCTTCCAGTTGCTGGTTGATTTGTTAAACTATTGATCATGTTCTTCATTTGATTCTTCAACGATCATTTGTTGCTGGTCTTCTGAAGTTTGAGCTGCTTTTCTAGATTTAGGCTTTGTAGAGTCTGGAGCAGGTTCAGGTTCTTCAGGTTGAGTTTGAATCGATTGATTTTGCATAAAGTCTTGAAATTTAACATTCATTGATTCCCTCACAGATTGGGTCTTTTTGTTGTATACTCTGTAGGCTTTGCTGGTGGTTAAATATCCGAGGAAAATGCCTTCGTCTGATTTTTCTTCAAACTTACCAATTTGATCATTTGCATTTTTCAATATAAAATATTTGCATCCAAACACATGAAAATATGAAACAATTGGCTTCCTTCTTTTGAACAACTCACGCTGTTGAAACTGCTTGAATAGGCCTTAAGAAGACTTTAATAATATAGCATGCTGTTGAAACTGCTTCAGCCCAAAAACGAGAAGAAATGTTACTTTCAATTAGAAGAGTTATAGCCATTTTTTGCAAAGATCTATTATTTCTTTCCACAACTACATTCTGCTCAGGAGTATAAGGAGAGGAGAATACATGCTGAAAACCAGATTCATCACAGAATTTAGCAAAGTCTTGATTTTCAAATTCACCTCCATGGTCTGTCCGTATACTAGAAATAACATATCCTTTCTCATTTTGAACTTTCTTAGCAAATTTAATAAAATATGAAAATGTTTTAGACTTACTTGCCAGGAAATATACCCAAGTGAATCGTGAATAATTATCCACAATTACTAGGCAATATTTCTGACCTCTAATGCTCTGAGTTCTAGTTGGTCCAAACAGATCCATATGCAAGAGCTGCAGAACATGATTAGTGGACACTTGATTTATTGGTTTGAATGGATTTCTTACCTGTTTTCCCAATACACATGGTGTATAGACTTTTGGTATGTCAGATTGGGTAGTCCATGAACAAGCTTCTTTGTAGAGATCTTGGCTATTTGCTTCATGTTGATGTGCCCAAGCTTTATGTGCCATAGATTTGCTTCCTCTTGAATTGAGATTAGACATTGGGATTTTTCTGGTTTAATATCCAAGAGATAGATATTCCTATATGTCTTCGCCCTATAAAAGTCTGAGAGGAGTCTTTACTGGTTCATGAACATATTCCTTCTTGAAAGTTGATTTTGAAATTGGTGTCACACAATTGGCTAATACTCAGCAAGTTATAGTTGGGTCCTTCTATTAAGAAACATTACTAATCATGAGACTTCCAATCTTTACAGTTCCGTATCCCACAATTCTTCATTTGCTATTTCCTCCAAAAGAAACTTTTCCACCATTAACTTGTACAAGATTTATAAAGCAGTTTGAGTCTCCTATCATATGTCTCGAGCATCCACTATCTAAGTACCATCCACAAGCTTTAAAAAAGAAACTCAAGCTTTCTTTGGTACCCATATTTTCTTGGGTCCAATGGAGTTAGTGTGATATACAGTCTTTGCCCAAACCTTTTTCATAGGTTTCCAAGCCATAGTATATTCTTTCTCAAAGTGTTTTGAGCTGTTACACTTAGAACATTTAAGTGCACTGCGGCCTACAGGTTTTACAAAAACTTTTTGGAAATGATTTTCGTAAGAATCTTTTGTAGGTTTTTGTTTAATTCTTTCCTTTACCTAAGGAAAATCAATTAGAGGAATGGTTTCAACAATCATTCCCAAACTTGATTTGTTGAAGTAAGGTCTTTGTGCAGAAATAATTTTTTCCAGTTTCTTCGATCCTATAGAAAACCTTTTAGAAATGCTTGAGATATCATTTTTCAAGAATACATTTTCTTTTGAAAGATTATCTGCATTCTCTTTTAAAGTAATAACGGTTTTGTCTAAACTTTCGACCTTTTCTTTCCAAACAATTTCCTGTTGCTTTAGTACAAAATTTTCCCTTTTAAGTTTGGAAATCCTCTTGAGAGAGGTTTTGAGATTAAGACACAATATCAATATATTTAGAAACTTTAGTAGGAGTTTTTAAATTACTTACCTTGATTTCACTGTCTGAGTCTAAGTCTGTCTCAGAGTCTAAATCTGAGCCTGATTGTGTGATGAGACAAATATTGGCATAATCATCATCACTTTCCTCACATTCGGTGTCACTTCAAGTTTCTTCTTTAAGTGATTTTCGATATTTCTCAGCTTTTACTTTCTTTCTCTTCAGCAGAGGACAGTTAGGTCTGATGTGTTCCTTTTTCTTGCATTCAAAGCAGACTACATCCTTGTTGGATTCATCATCCTCAGCTAATTTATTTTATAGCTTTTGAGAACTTTGTTTCTTCGGATTGAATCTTTTTCCATTTCTATTCAGTTTTCTGTACCTTCTTATTATGAGAGCAAGCTCTTCATCGTCCATATCATCTTTAGAATCTGTGACATCAGAATCATCATTAGATTTTAATGCAATAGATTTCTTACCTTTGGGATCTTTATTTTCGTTGATTTGCTCCACTTGATAAAACTGAAGAGTGCTAACCAATTCGTCAATAGAGAGCGGTATAATTCTTTGTGTCTCTTTTATTGAGGTCTTTACGTGGTTCCTATCTTTGGAAAGCCCACGCAATAACTTGTTGACTTTCATGGGTCTAGAGATTGGTTGACCTTGATACTCAAGACCATTCACGATTTCTGTAAAACGACTAACAAGTCAGTAATAGATTCTCCTGGTTTCATCTTGAATGCTTTATATTGACCGAGCAGAATATTGATTCTAGTTTCTTTCACTCGATCGGTTCCTTCATAGGTGATGTGCAATCTATCCCAAACTTCTTTAACTGTTTCACAAGAAGATATTCTATTATATTCAGTAGAAGATAATGCATAATATAAGGAATAAATTGCTTTTGCATCAAGAGCTTATCTCTTGGTTATTTCTTATTGAGTCATTTCACTGGACTCAACAGCTTCTTTTCCTCTTTCTAAGATTGTCGCAACTTTAAGAATGATTCCTTTGTCTACCACGTCCCATTCCAAAGGATCCTTTCATCTTAGGAATGTATTCATCTTGTTTTTCTATATGTTGTATTTTTTTCCATCAAAATAAGGCGGTCTGGTATTGCTCTGCCCTTCAACCAGACCTGAAGCCAACATACTAGTCATGGATCGTTAACTCTGAAGTAAAAACACTTCAATTTAAGTGAGTATATGAGCTCTGATACCAATTGTGAAAGCTAGTATGAGCACTTAGAGGGGGTGAATAGATGCGAAAACAAATTTTGCAGAGTAAAGATTATAACTTTACTTTTTAACCGACTCTATTTAGCAATAGATTATGAAAAGGAAATTAGACTCTAACAAACAAATATTGTTACGATCAAAGTAAAGAGATTATGGAAGAGAATAAGAATATAGGGTTTATAATGGTTCGGCTTGATCCAAGCCTACATCCACTCTTTCGCACTGACAGCCCACTAGCTGGATTTCACTAAGAATCAAAAGAGTTGTTACAGTATAGCTCTTCCTTGATTCCACAGTGTAGAGACTCTGCTACACTTTCTCAAGGTCTCACAAAAATATAAACGCTCTTTTGAGTACAAGTTTTCGCTCAACAATTGAATTTGACAAAGAACAAGGAGCTTCAGATTTTAGAATTCTTCTATCGCGCACACACTCAAATAACTGGAATGACTTCCTTATATACTCATCCATGTCTTCATACCTGTTGGCACTTATCAAATGAGTTCTTCCAATCTACCCGTTAGATAGAATCAATTAGGAAGATTTCGAGTTATTTCAGTAATATGATGATAGCCCACCAATCCTGCTCGCCCATATAATCAGGATGTAGGTTTCCATAAGTAGAACCTTCCAAGTATGCTTTGTCAATCAACGGATCTAAATTACCCGAATTGAAATCAAAACAAATAACAGATTCCAAGATGCTATCTCTTACCGAGAGATCTTCTTTAGTCGATAGAATCAAATCTTTAACAAGATACTCAGTTCTGGATAAGTCTTCTTCTATGGTCTAGAAACTATCATTGAGGATAGACTCTGAATCTTGAGTCTGGAGGTTTGGCGATCTTCAGATTTTGACTAAAGAGTCTGTAAGTCTTCAGACTAGACTGATGGAAACGTTTTGTCAACTTCAAAACGCACAAGAAAGTTTTCTCCAACAACGCCAAGATGTTTTTCTATTCCTATGAATAGAAAGTTAGCTTGGGAATAGATTTGGAGCAGAAACAAGAAGCAAAAAAAAGTTACTTCTTGTTCCTCGGAACAATTTCAAGAAATAAGCTAATTTTCTTTTTTACTTTTCTTTTATTTGTCTTTCTTGCCACGACCATCTTCAACCGCCCGGAGCCACTACCCACTGTTGGCCACCGGCCATCGTTGCTGGCACCGCTGGGTTGCCGGCTGCTGTTGTTGCTACTGGTCGTTGGCCGTTGAACGCCGGATGGTTGTCGAATGCTCGATGCTGCTGCTACCGCCGGTCGCCGCCGCTGCCGCCGGCTGTCGCTCGCCAATCACCGCCGCTGGCTGTCGGTCGCTAGTCGCCGCCATCACCTATCGCCGATAGGCGGCTACCGGTGGCCAGTGAGCTGTGCAGTGACGGTTAGCGGCCGGTGGTCGTGCAATAGAGGCGGCGGGTGGTGGGCAGTGGCGGCGATCCGTAAACAAGAATAAAAAATGAACAAATACGAAAAAGAAACTATTACGTTATTGAACACATTTCTATTCTTTTTCTATTCTAAGAGTAGAAATTTTGTGTAGTTAGCAAATGGGTTCTTTTACTTAGAAATTGTTCCCCATACTAGAAATTTAAAAAAAAATATATATATTTCTGAAAAAAAAGAAACTCTTCCCCAACCAAGAAGCATTGTCATGCGTAGCCTAAGACCATCGCTCTTCCTATTGATCACTTTATTAATGCAAATGATATGATGATTTTATGTAGGAATTACGAAAAAAAAAAAATGCATTAGAAGATGACATGCTAGTTACAATGGTGACTTGAGCAAAAGATCATAAAAGCCCTCCACACTTGGATTCCCCACATTTATGGTTGGTCTTCCTTAGGACTTTTAATCTTGCAACCCCACTCATTTATTTAGGATGCATTTATTTTGTAGAAAATGAATGATTTGGAAAAGAAATTCTAAGAATAATCTCTTGTATGGCTTAAAAAAATAAATGAGTGAATAAAAAAATTCATTGAGAATGAAACTATTTAGATACAGATTGTTATCGACAATGAAACAATTTTCATTAACTAATTATTTCAAACGATATAAACGATCCTTTTTAGGAAAATATTGTCCAAATCATTCGTTTTCATGAAACAAATGAAGTCCTAGTTGAGATAAAAGGTGGCTCACATGTGACTCAAGTCACCAGATAACTTTTAGCCCTTTACCTACTCACAACCCATTCAGTTTCCTCAAGACAACGCATGTGATTGCATCAACACATCACCTCATCTTTCAATAGTCCTCACATAATCATATATTCACGTAGCACCCTTCAACAACCATCTTTTACAATGACCATAAACTATTGTCATAGCACAATCATTCAATTATCATCATGCACAAGTTCCAAGCATGTTACAAACCAACCATATCATCAAATATGTGCAAACTAGTAAACATTGCACCAAGAACACCATAAAACCATATCTAGCCCTAACCGGCAGAAACGGTCCACTCGCGCGTCTCCAAGTTTAAATCAAGAAACCTAATCAAACAAGTTCAGAAAATTCCTAAATTTTATTATGTTGTAAAGGACAAATAAAAGAACATTGTTTATGCAGACACATTGTTGACACCGAAATTTTGGGCAACCCATTTAGTCATTTATTGCATATAAATTAGGGATTAATTTTAACCCCTAAGAAAAAATATTATAATTCAATTGCATAGCATATAAATTTTAGGTGCATTTATTTTTAATTTACATGTTTTGCATTTTTTTTTTTTTTTAGGTTCGGTGGTGGATGGGTTCGAATTAATATTTCTGAGCTCTAGTTTGGCAGGCCAGGCTAGGCCCACGAAAGGAGAAAATTAACCCAAGCTCGTCGTTATTTTTAATTAATTATCTTGTGAAAAATTAAGATTTGATGCGATATTATCATGATTTTTGGAAATTAAGAAAATCGCATTGTAATCTTATCTTTATCAATAGATGATGAAATCGGGGAGAATATTCATGAGATAAGGATTTTTGTGATCAAGAGATTATAAGCAATATTCGTGAGATGAAAATATTAACAAAAAAGATCACGTTTTGTTTCTTCTATAAAAGGATGTGTACGGAGTTCAATCCGGAAGGCTCTTTCTCGATTTTCGAAGGAAAAATTCACAAGAGAAGCTAGAAGTTTTCGAGCTTTAGGGAGTAGAAAAGTCAAACAGAATTCTTTAAGGTTTCTACTGAAAAGCAGAAAAATAAAAGGCAAAGAGAGAGAGAGTGTACAAAGACAGAGTGAGAGGGACGTGCGAACAGAGAAAGAGAAAGTAGAGGAGAGAGGAAAAAGTTAAAAAAAAAAAAAAAAACACACACACTGTTTCTTTTCTTCGGTGAGCCCCTCGCCAACCAGCACCAGCGCTCGCGCCATCGCCACTGTTCCACCAGTCGTCCCGACCCACTAGTCAAAGTCCCTGAAGCCCAGCAGCGACATTGTCTCCATTCAATCACTTACACACCCCTGAAGCCATCCGAGCCCCACTCGCCGGTCCGAGATCTGTTGTCGCAGCTTCCCCACCTTTTGTTTGGGTCTTTGCAACTCGCGACCTAGCCGATTCCAAGTTGGTATGTCGTGCCTTTGTCAGTGACGCCAGCAAACCACCCCACAACCCGCGAGAGCACCCTCGTCGCTCCGGCAGCCCATCCCGCAGCAGCTCGCCTCCTGCCGATCGCCGCTCCCGCGCCTGAGTGACCACCAGCCATTGCTGCTCGTCGCTCCACTCGCCACTGTCATGTCTCGCCTTTAGCTCGCACTGACTCGCGACATCCCTGATGTTGCTCCTGGTTCGTTTGTAGTCGGTTCGCTTGCTATCGACCCGCAACGCCACCCGCGACCTACTGCTGTCGCCAGATTGCTCGCTGCCGATCTAGCCATCGTCAATCCTCGTCAGAGCTCCGACGGACAATCTCCCACTCCGAACGGTGACCCGTTCCCCCGGTGAACCACCCCTAGCGACACCATTGCCACTGCCCTTGCACCGTAGTTGTGTTGAGTCTCCATTGGGGTTCAATCTACCATCGGATTTTTAAGGAAAAAATCCAAATTTAGGTAGAAATTTGTTTTATCTTATTTGATAGGTTTCCTTTTAGGCAGATTTAATTTATTTAGGTAAATTTGCTTTATCTTATTTTAGTTTCGATATATTATTTCTTTGTTTGAAATAATTCCCAATGCATGGTTGAAATCCCTGATGTAACATCCAATTTGCAACCGCATGAATTTTTATTCTATCTATAAGACTTTAGATGGAATAATTATTCATGCGGAAGTAAAAATTGATATTTTGATATTTAAGACTTAAGATCAATTTATTAAATTTCTTTAGCGAGATAATTGAGTTTCTATTTCAAGTTGAGTGACAGATAACGTTTTGAATGACCATGGATGATTTGAAAACACAAAAAAATTGCATTTTGCATCCCATGTAAATTAGGATTGATTGCACAATAGGTTAGTTGGTCATTTTCCAAAAAAAAAAAAAGCATATTTTGATGATATCTAGGATAGATGATATCTTTGAAATAGAATGCATATTTAGGATAGGGATTTTGTTTCGATTTTTCTTTTGAAAAATAAAAAATGTATTCATTTAGATGTTAGTTTTAAATTTGAATTGCATGTTTAATTGTTTGGCAATTTTAATTTCGAATTTCATAAAAGAAAAAAAATTAGAATTAGGGCATTCTGTGCACGTTATATAAGATAGGTTCATAAAATGCACGTCATATAGAATTAGGTTCGTTTAATTAGAAATTGCCCATCATTAGAATTAGGTCATTTAGATTGCATTTAATTATTGCATTTCTTTATGAATTACTTTACTCATGTCATATAGTTTAGGTCATGTTGCCATGTCATATTATTTCATATTAGCATGCATAGCATGATTCTCATTAAAAAAGTGAAAACAAAAATTGAATGTTTGCGTGTTAGTTAAAAATCATATCTAGGATTGTTGATGTGGATTTTAATTTAACACTGCAGATGCTTTCATTGCTTTGAGGTAAGTTATGCAATTTATTTATTTACTTTCTTGAGTGTTGAATTGATGGTTTACGCACCTGCATGATCACCTCACATGTTAGGGAGGTAAATTAAAATCAATTCAAGCTGCCTGGAAAATATTTTTTAAAATAAATGGGAAAGGTACTGAAAGGGCATTAGAGAAATCTAATGTAACCAAGTCCCCATACCCTTAGTCTCTGGTTCATAGGAGTAAAGTAATTCTCCTATTATTTTACTTAGGTGTCTAATCGATCTACCATAAACTGATTAGTGGTGACTCCTAAATAAAATCCATTTGCATGTTAAGAAATTTGAACCTAAGTCGCGAATTGGTATGGGCTTGGGAGAGCCCGAGTTAAGTCTAGGCTTAACAATCCATTAGCGAAACCTTAGGTAGTTCACACCCAAAAAATTGGTCGTGACAGCTTGGCGACTCCATTGGGGACTTGTGTTAAAACACTTAGTGGACTTAGGGCAATTTTTCTTTTTCTTTTAAAAATGTTTTTGTTTGGCAGCGAGGATGTCAGGTACATCCCTAACATTCTTAAGGTGTTAAATGTTCTTGCTGATGGGATGCAGAAGGGGAGTAGTCTTTGCTAACCCCTGTCTTGCAGGTTGGAGTTAGGGATGAATGTTTGAATTAAAACTATGGAAGTGTTGTTTGTGTGGCACCCCTCGACGGCCCCCGATCCGATTAGGGTCACCACAGTTCGCTTACCATTTACTTTCCTTATTAACATATCACTCTGATACCATTTCAAGTGCAGTGGGTCCATACAACTTAGGGGTTTACATTTTTTTTTTCGATCGATCCCTTGCGCAATTTATATGCGGAAGCACATCCAACAACTCCCTTTCCTATATTCAGAATACGATGCACACCTACTAAACGTTTATAGGTAAAAGCCGTACACTTTTTATTTACTTAAAGCAGATGGACATCTTTAGTCAGTACATCAAAATATCAATGTTTCTATACTCGGCTATACTTTAAAAGATGACCGACATCTCCTCCCACAATCGTATGCTTAAGGTCCATCAACCAGTGTCGGCGTCCAAAGGTTCCTTCCCTTGCTATCCTTCTCCTCACGGTTATATCCAACCGTTCAAACCATCTACTAATCTGAAATGTTATCCCCAAAAGGGGTGAGTACAACCACTCAGCAGATAGGGAAATCCAGTAACAACTCAATGCATTAGGCAAATCATACATGCATTGCAGGCATTACTCACCTTGAAACCATGCGCATACTATCATGCATCATCATATCATACATGTCATCATCATCATGACATCATTATATCATACATGTCATCATCATCATGACATCATGACATCACACATGTCATCATCATCATGGCATCATTATATCATACATGTCATCATCATCATGACATCATCACATTACACATGTCATCATCATCATGGCATCATTATATCATACATGTCATCATCATCATGACATCATCACATTACACAAGTCATCATGCCATATCATATCTCATCATCATTATCATCATCATTCATATCATCATGCATGTCATCATCATCATCTTGCATATCATCATGCATATCATCATCATCATCATCATCATGCATATCATCATGCATATCATATCATGGGTGATCATCATTATTTCACATCACATATCATTATCATCATCATGCATATCATCATGCATATCATCTCATGGATTAATTTCCACTTTTAGCTTTCAATTTGATCACCACATCACCCATTTCTCAAATCATCAATTTCATCATCCCCTCGGGCAAAGACCTCCGAGGTTCCCCGGCATTCAGCCTCCCAGGCCACCGGGCATCCGGCCCCCCCACATTCCGGGCATCTCGCATCCCAACTAGCATCACGAGGCATTCCCTTCAGGCAGAAACCTCCGACAGGGCTTCCGGCCTTTACCCTTCTAGCCAGGCATCTCGCACCCCAATCCTGGCATCGCGAGGTATTCCTTTCGGACAAAGACCTCCGATAAGGCTTCTGGAATTATGTACCGACATACCACGAGGGCTCCCCTGGAATTACGTACGGTATACCACCGGGCATCCCGACACTCCCGAGGAATCTTCGGAATTACGCCACTAGGCCACCGAGCATCATCATCCACCACAACCACTTCCTCACTTATCATTATCCACATTTATCATTATTTTGATCTCATTTTAACATGGCACATGGCATGATATCAAACAAATCATACTAGGCATGACATTCACACATGCATTGATTCAATGCCAAGACTTTATCACATATGCATCTCAATTCAATATCATACACACATCAAGGCTTTATCACACATGAAACATGAATTAATAGAATCTATGGCCAATGAGATAATCCATTTCATTTATTTATTTATTTATTTATTTATTTATTATTTTTATTTTTTTAATAGCTATAAATTCCCAAAATTATCAAAATTCAAGAAATTATTAAAACAACCCATAGGATGATAATTACTTGCAAAATTCATGGCCAAATTGAATTTTTACAAAATCTCATAATTTTCCCAAAACATCCTATGCTTCTCGGATGAAACCAGAATGCACGGTTTCCGAATAAATTCAATTAAAATATCCATATGGCCTCAAAAAATTATAAAATTTTACTGAATTATAGCCAAGACATTTTCGTACAACTTTCATGAAGAACTCCAAGCCAGATTATTTTATTCAACCTCACGAAACTTCTGGATCTATTACCGCATCGTCCAGTGCCTCCATCTCCGAAATATTAAGATTTCACCCATCTATTCTCTTTCGTTTTCTCTGAAATTTGGATATGTTATGTGTCAAGGTGTCCTTTACAATTTTCATGAAGAGATCTAGGTCAAATAACCAGATTATAGACCTCATTTTAGTCCTTTAAGTCTCGGGTGTCTCGGAATACCTCACCAGAATCATCGTCTTCAAGATCTAGTCGATTTACCAAGCTATACTTGTTCTTTTCACTTCAAATTTGAGTATGTGTTAGTTTAGGATGTTCCCTACAACTTTCATGAAGACATCGAAGTAAGATTCTCAACAAAAACCAACATGCAAGCTCAAACAAGTTACTGACTCACACAACCCGAGCCGAAACAGTCACACGACTTAAGAACGAGCCAACCTTACCTCGGTTTTTCGCACTTGAAACACCTAAAATCTAACATGCAATCAACAATACAAGCATGAAAGAGAAGTTAGAGGACTCCACTTGCCTCTAGACCACACGAACGGTGGCACAAGGCAGCGAGCACTGCGGTCGGACGGTGGTGGCTCCTTCCTCTCTCGGCCTCCCTCTCTCGGCTGCACCCTCTTCCTCTCTCTCTCGCACGATTCTCTCTCTCTCTCCCTTTCTCTCTTGGCCGAATGGCTAACCAGCCATTCTCTCTCCTTTTCCTTCCCTTTTATATTGCATGTATCCCCTCTTTGCATGGGGGACAAGTGTTGTCATGAGGAGAACAAGTGGCAAAAAGAAGAGAACAAGTGTTGGAGGACATGCAAAGTTAATGGGCCTTCTTCTTGGGCCTATCTTGGGCCAGCAAATGGGCTGGTCGACCACTCCTCTTGGGCCTCTATTGGGCCGGCCAACTTGGCCCATTAAAAGCTTAGGCCAATGGGCCTAACGCCCATCCTAAAAATTGACCTTTTCCTCTCTTTTTTTTTTTTTTTTGAATTTCTTTTATAAATATTTTAAACTTTAAGTTTTCCACATGGCCAAAGTCTTTCGACATTTCATTTATTGAAATTTAATTTATAAAGTGCATGGCCAAGCATAGATTATTAATTTATCCTATAGTCCTAAATTCAAAATTCATAAACACAAGCACAATAACACCTAGCCTTAAGAAAACTAATGGCTAACACATAGACCATAGGTAATTTCATTACCTAATTATAGGCTTTAATTTCTCTAGAGGATGACTTGAATTTTGGGATGCCACAGTTTGCATTTAAACTGTTGTGCATGTTTTATTGCTTTTAGCACTACACTATTGCACACACAACCTGCGGTCAGACCTATGTTGTGATAGGATTTTTAGGATGGTGTTGAGAATGATACTTCCTCCTAAGCGAGACTGCTATGTAGAGGTTGACCTTCTCTTCCCCGAAATATCTTTCATGGTGTCGAATGCGTTTGTCCATATCCGCGAGATTGCATGATTATTGGGTATTCCATTCGACTAAGCCGAGGTTAGGAGGACCTGACACATTAATGCGATATTGCAACAGTTAGATCATCCTCTTAGCTCCACCTTGTTAAGCCATTTAGACAGAAATTGAGCCTCATTTTTCATGCGAGTGTCTATGTGATTGTCATCCATTTTCCGGTGAAAGTAAGTTGTCAAAATTCTTCGCAATTTATTTACTTCATTGTAATTTTGTCGGTCCATGGCAATAGGTTTCATTGTCAATCTCATTTTATATGCAATGGGGAAAACCGATGTACAATTCATTTTCGCTCCCAAAAAGAGATCAAAATGTGGCTGGACTAGTTAGATCAAGGCGACTAGGCCTTAGGTCCAGTGGTCCCTGATGTCACTAAGAAGCCCACTTAACGAGCACAAATTGAATCTTAAGCAGAAAGTGGAAATGATTGAAGCGGAAAATATGAAGCTTTGCAAGGCGTTGGAATCATGAAAGCATATAAAATGAGATGTCTTGAATTTCAATTCTTAGTTCAATGTTTAGGGACTTTGATTTCTAGCTCAATGTTTTCAATTTTTAGATTCAATGTTTAGGGACTTTGATTTCAATTCTTAGTTCAGTTAGGGAATTTGGTTCAAATTTCAAATAAAATCAGGCAATTAGACCATTGTCATGGGCCATTTTCCTATCTTGTCATTGGTTCTTACATTACTTTTATCGAATTAGGTGATAACGGATGGCCGACCAAGCCGAAATACGAGATCGTATGTCTGCCGTGGAAGACCAACTCAAACAGTTGCTCACCTTTATGCAACTTATGACAACTCAAATGCAGTCTCTCCAAGTAAATCAAACCCTTGTGCCCGCTCCCCCCGAGATTGTAGTCCCAAAGCAGATGAACAAGACTCAAATTGACGATGACGACATGCCTGAACTGGAGGATGACCCACTGTTTGTCACTACCGAAAAGGTTAAGCCCGACAATGTCCCTAAGACGAAACAGGATGAACGCTTCGCCAAACTTGAAGAGAAACTGAAACAATTGCAAGAGTCGCGGAGTTCACTCCCATTAGACTTGTTAGTTTACAAGAAAGTCAAGATGCCGAAAAAGTTTAAGATGCCGGAGTTCGAGAAATATGACGGTACTTCCTGCCTAAAGGCTCATTTGCAGATGTACCACGTACACATGGCCCAGTATGTGAAGAATGAGCCTCTCATGATCCAATCATTTCATGCAAGTTTGACTGGGTCCGCTCTGAATTGGTATGTGATGAAGAATGTGAACCTCTTTGACACTTGGAACGAAGTGGCTAACGCGTTCCTCAAGCAGTATAAGTTCAATATGGACATCGTACCTTCCCGAGAAGATCTTGAGAGAATGGAGAAGAAGAGTGAATCATTCAAGGAGTATGCCATGAGATGGCGAAATATGGTAGCTCAAATCACTCCTGAGCCTACTGATAAGGAATTGATGAAATTGTTCATCAAGACTCTTCCATCTGAGTTCCGTAACCGGATGGCTAGCACATATGTCGAAAACTTCAACCAACTTGTTCCCGTGGGAGAACAAATCGAGATGGGGATAAGAGAAGGGTGGTTTACTAAGCCAGCTAACAAAAGGTTTTCTACCAAGAGGGAGAAGGACCTTGAAGCTGAGATTAATATGACATATTCTCAACCGAATTGTGGTTGTACTCCAGTAATTAAGATTTCTACTAATCAACAAGGTGGAGAACATCAGCTCCCTAATCGACAACGTAATGTTAGAAGATAGTTCACACCTCTTCTTAGGCCCCTATCCAAAGTTTTGCCTGTCCTCCAAAAGAATGGATTACTTTCTTTGGAGCCAAAGTGACCAAATCCTGAGCACTATCCTGCATATAATCCCTCCGAAAAGTGTGACTATCACATGGGAGAGGTTGGTCACTCCATTGATGATTGCTATGTTTTGAAGCATAAGGTCCAAGATCTCTTGGATACAAAGGCATTCTCTTTCAGCAGTAATCAGAAAAATCCTCTACCCAACCATGATGAAGGCACAAACGCTGTCACTGAGTGAAGAAGTTCTTATCTCCTAGGATTTCAAGTTTTGTTTAGGATTCTCTGCTTTTTGAAATTTCAATTATCGCTTTCGCTTTTAGGGTTTGGCTTGTTTGTATTTTCCATTCCAATAATGTAATTCATTTGATTCTATTCAATGAAATTACAATTTTATTTTCAATTTTGGGGACATGATGGAGTATACCAAACCAGTCCAATGATGATATCCAACCATGAAAAGAAAATATCATCTACGGAGAAATCCTGAGGACTGGGCTTCTTCATGCTTTCTCATAAGAAAATTTCAAAAAGTAAAAAAAAAAAAAGAAAATTCCCCAAAGCTTGTAGCAGATTAAACCTATTTGTTTGTCTGACATATTTGCTTCTTGTCTCAGAGCATAATTCTATAACTTGTTATGACAAGGGACATATGAGAATAACGTATCAAGTTTCAATGATCATAAACTTGACTTGTGATCAACGAGTTTAGAGTGCACTTGCAATGAAAAAGATTTGGGGCAAGTAAAAGAGGACCATCATTCCCTGGTGGAAGAGATGACCAATTTGGGACATAACAGATTTTGGTAGTGACCCAACTGGGATAAAATCTCGATTCGAGCCAAAATGGATGTGCAATTTGAATTTACTTTGATGTTGCATAGTATCATATTGATGCACATTCTCTTGTGCAGGGGCAAAAGTGAATTTTCAGTCCTCAATTATAAGGACAATCCAAAGACATCAACTGTTGAGGCAATCCCTTTGTGGAGCAACCCCTGAATAAATGCTTAAAACCATTTTTTAGTGTGGAAAATTGTTTGTTTTAAAGTTGACAATATTTCATGCCTAAAGATGTTGAGCTCATTTAGAAAGAAAGGATTTTGCATGATGACTCTTACATGTTTTATCCGCCAATTCCACTAAAGAACATCAAGATGGACTAATTTAATAAATGATGTGGCATTGTTTGAGCATACTAAATGAGACGAGTCAGGATGATGAAAGGCAAACATTATCCTATACACAGTCCCCTACTCATACACTTATGAGATAAGTGTAGGAAGGTTCATATACACAAGGTAAAGAGTTCTCTCACAAAAGGTACGGCAACTGAAATGATGAGAGGCAATTCATTTCTCTATCTCAAATACTATAGGTGGTCCATTGCTTAACCCTTTTGAGCCCATACACTTATAGATATTCTTTTCAAATCACCCCTGTCAAGAATCACCCCACATTGAGGTAGCTAGGAAATAAAATGGCATCTTGAGGTAAGGAAAATGAATTGAAATTTTCTTGCTCTCACTTGCATCAATCTTCAAGTAGTGCTATTACATTGAAATCATGCGTTAATGTAAGTGCCTTAGGATGACGAAGAACATTTCTTTCTCTATCTCATACACTTATATCCTTTGCATAGCCCACTTGAGCCCGCAATTTCATTTCTTTAAACCTAGTTGGTGATCATGCCCCACACCGGGGCAAGGCAAAAGGAAGATGAGGACCTTTGAAAGTTCAAGTGTCATTCAAAGTAAGAATTGCATTCAAAATAGAACTAATGGGCATGAAAAAGTAGTGTGCCTGGTAAAAGCAAAGAAAAAATGCATGAGAACTAGAGGCATGAAAAAGCGGTGTGCTTGGTAAAAGCAAGGCCAATGCCCATAGATGAAAAAAAAAAAAAGTCAAGATAGGTGACCGTCAATTACAAGAATTGAATCCCAATGGAGCAATACCCAAAGAACTCAAATGCCAAGTTTCTACAATCAATGGGGGGACTTCATGAAGATAATCCCCGATGGTGAAAAACAAAACTGGTGGCAATGCCAAGATGATCATCAACTCTCACATTTTACACACATTTTGAGCCTAATGATCCTTTCATTTCTCAACTCATGAACCCAACTTACGTTACGTCCCTTACAAAGTCTCTTCAGATTAGAGCCTTTGAATTAACGTAGGAGTTTATATGTTTATAAGCATCGCTTGAAGAAGTGCGAGCAAGATTATTTCTTTTTCATTTTGCAGGGTTCTTGACTTGTAAACCCAGAGATGATTACAAGACTGTTCATTTAATAGCCTTGACTCAAAGAGTCCATTTGTTAAGCCGTTGAGCAAGCCCACATTATGGTCCCTGTTAAAGACCTCTCAGATTGGTAGGATCGTAACGCTTGTGAGAATTATCGGACCCATGTCGATATGATGAAATTGAGTGATTCGTATAAAATAGCCATTCTAAATGAGAGTGAGCGAAAGTCATTTTTAACCGAAAGTCTCTCATTTAGTATTCTTAAGAAATCCATGTCATGAGTAAAAATTGTTATGAACGATAATTCTCTCTTAGTGGAAATTTGGGCGATGCAAAAGTCATTATGCATGAACCTTGATTGAATTGATAAAAGCTTCAGTAGATTTTGAAGTATGTATTCCAGAATAGCCTTAATTGCTTATTTCTTTGGTGAATGCATTTTTGTTCTAATCATGTCTGATAGATAATGTTTTCTCAAAAGACCCAAGAGCTCCTGACATTCAGGTTCCTTTCAAAATACCTTATGATATTAGGAGATGAGAAACCATCATGATCATTCAAGGTGCATCCTTGATGTTCCAAAATTTATTTCTACCTGGAGGTGAGAGGCCTCCACAGGATATCTAAGTTCCAGAAGACATATCCACAAGAATCAGAGATATCATCAAGTAAATATATCTCTACCCATTCTCGACACTTGACTCGGTCAAGCTGTCCTTTTA
The DNA here is from genome assembly GCA_017140325.1 of Eucalyptus leucophloia subsp. euroa. NCBI lineage: Eukaryota > Viridiplantae > Streptophyta > Magnoliopsida > Myrtales > Myrtaceae > Eucalyptus > Eucalyptus leucophloia. The sequence continues at coordinate 33,771,407 of CM029472.1, read as the reverse complement.
AATTGACCTGGCGTGCTTTTGTAGGCCAGTGTCCATTTCATTGGCCTGGCGTGCTTTCGTAGCCTAGAGTCCCTTTATATGGACCTGGCGTGCTTTTGTAGCCCAAAGTCCCTTTGTATTGACCTGATGTGCTTTTGTAGCCTAGAGTCCCTTTATATTGACATGGCGTGCTTTTGTAGCCCAATGTCCATTTATATTGACCTGGCGTGCTTTCGTAGCTCAGGGCCCATCTTCATCGACTAGGCATGCTTTCGTAGCCCGATGTCCGTTTATATTGACCCGGCGTGCTTTCATAGCTCAGAGTCCCTTTTAATAGACACTTGATTGAGTTGTCCCCAAAGATTCTTCCCTAGATTGCAACGTTGGGCGACCGAAGAATGGTTCGGGTCCTAGCCAAGTAAAATCTCAGTTTAGGCGACCGTAGAAAGGTATGGGTCCTAGACAACCTTATTGCTCTAACAGGCGACCGTAGAAAGGTACAGGTCCTGGAAAAGAAATTACCTCAGTTCAGGCAACAGTAGAAAGGTATGGGTCATGGAAAATGATTCCTTATTCAGGCAACCGTAGAAAGATATGGGTCTTGGAAAGCGAATCCCCGTTTAGGCAACCATAGAAAGGTACGGGTCCTAGACAACATTTATTGCTCTAACAGGCAACCGTAGAAAGATACGGGTCCTGGAAAAGCAATTTCCCATTCAGGTGACCATAGAAAGGTACAGGTCCTGGAAAATCAATTTTTTCGTCAAGGCGACCGGAGAAAGGTACGGGTCCTAGATACAACCAAACACTACCCTACTAGGTGACCGTAGAAAGGTACAGGTCCTAGGAAAGTAGTCTTTTCGTTACTATTTTAGGTGACCGTAGAAAGGTACGGGTCTTGAACATGTAACACCAACTATCTTGAATCACTATACCATTCTTGAAGGTAAGTCATTCTAGGTAGGTTCTTTTATCATCGGCATTAGCATTTCCATGCATCATATAAGTTACATCAAAAACTGGAATTCATTTTCCAACAAAAATCATACATTGCATACGCAGGACCAAAATTTAGGTCTCAATTTATCTTTGAAGGCAACCTCTACGAGCTCACCTTCAAAGAGGGGTAGCTGTTAACACCTAAATTTTGGGCAACCCATTTAGTCATTTATTGCATATAAATTAGGGATTAATTTTTAACCCCTAAGAAAAATATTATAATTCAATTGCATAGCATATAATTTTTAGGTGCATTTATTTTTGATTTACATGTTTTGCATTTTTTTTAGGACCGGTGGTGGATGGATTCGAATTAATATTTCTAAGCTCTAGTTCAGCAGGCCAGGCTAGGCCTACGAAAGGAGAAAATTAACCCAAGCCCATCGTTATTTTTAATTAATTATCTTGTGAAAAGTTCAGATTTGATGCGATATTATCATGATTTTTGGAAATTAAAAAAATCGCATTGTAATCTTATCTTTATCAATAGATGATGAAATCGGGGGAGAATATTCATGAGATAAGGATTTTTGTGATCAAGAGATTATAAGCAATATTCATGAGATGAAAATATTAACAAAAAAGATCACATTTTGTTTCGTCTATAAAAGGATGTGTATGGAGTTCAATCCGGGGGGGGGGGGGCGCTCTTTCTTGGTTTTCGAAGGAAAAATTCACAAGAGAAGCTAGAAGTTTTCGAGCTTTAGGGAGTAGAAAAGTCAAATAGAATTCTTTAAGGTTTCTACTAAAAAATAGAAAAATAAAAGGCAGAGAGAGAGAGTGTGTGTACGAAGATAGAGTGAGAGGGAAGTGTGAACAGAGAAAGAGAAAGCAAAGGAGAGAGGAAAAAGTTTAAAAACAAAAACACACTGTTTCTCTTCTTCGGTTAGCCCCTCGCCGACTAACACAAGTGCTCGTGCCACCACTGCTATTCCACCAGTCGTCACGACCCACTGGCCGCAATCCCTGAAGCCCAGCAACGACATTGTCTCCGTTCAATTGCTTGCACACCCCTGAAGCCAATCGAGCCCCACTCGTCGGTCCGAGATCTGTCGTTGCTACTTCCCCACCTTCTGTTTGGGTCTTTGCAACTCGCGACCTAGCCGATTCCGAGTCGATCTGTTGTGCCTCCATCAGTTACTCCAGCAAACCACCCCGCAACCCGTGAGAGCACCCTCATCGCTCCGGCAACCCATCCCGCAACAGCTCGCCTCCTGCCGATCGCCACTTCCGCGTTCGACTGACCGCTAGCCATCGCTACTTGTCGCTCCGCCCGCCACCGTTGCATCTTGCCTGCAGCCCGCGCTGACTCACAATGTCCCCGACGCTGCTCCTGGTCTGTTCGTAGCCGGTTCGCCCACTCCCGACCCACAACGCCACCCGTGACCTACTGCTGCCGCTAGACCGCTCGCTGCTAATCTAGCCATCGTTGATCCTCGCCAGAGCTCCAATGAACAATCTCCTACTTCGAACGGTGACTCGTTCCCCCGGTGAACCACCCCTAGCGACACCACTGCCGCTACCCTTTCACTGGAGTCGTGTTAAGTCTCCACTGGGGTTCAATCTACCATCGGATTTTTAGGAAAAAATCAAAATTTAGGTAGAAATTTGTTTTATCTTATTTTATAGGTTTATTTTTAGGTAGATTTAATTTATTTAGGTAAATTTGCTTTATTTTATTTTAGTTTTGATATATTATTTCTTTATTTGAAATAGTTCACAATGCATGGTTGAAATCCCTGATGTAACGTCCAATTCGCAACCGCATGAATTTTTATTCTATCTATAAGACTTTAGATAGAATAATTATTCATGAGAAGTAAAAATTGATATTTTGATCTTTAAGACTTAAGATCAATTTATTAATTTTATTGGCGAGATAATTGAGTTCATATTTCAAGTTGAGTGACAGATAACGTTTTGAATGACCATGGATGATTTGAAAACACAAAAAAATTGCATTTTGCATGCCATGTAAATTAGGATTGATTGCACAATAGGTTAGTTGATCATTTTCTATAAAAAAATGCATATTTGGATGATATCTAGGATAGATGATATCTTTGAAATAGATTGCATATTTAGGATAGGGATTTTATTTTTATTTTTTAAAAAATAAAAATAAAAAATGTATTCATTTAGGATGTTAGTTTTAAATTTGAATTGCATGTTTAATTATTTGGCAATTTTAATTTCGAATTTCATAAAAGAAAAAAAATTAGAATTATGGCATTCTGTGCACGTCATATAAGATAGGTTCATAAAATACACGTCATATAGAATAGGTTTGTTTAATTAGAAATTTCCCGTCATTAGAATTAGGTCATTTAGATTGCATTTAATTATTGCATTTCTTTATGAATTACTTTACTTACGTCATATAGTTTAGGTCATGTTGCCATGTCATATTATTTCATATTAGCATGCTTGCATGATTCTCATTAAAAAAGTGAAAACAAAAATTGAATGTTTCGTGTAAATTAGAAATCATATATAGGATTGTTGATGTGGATTTTAATTTAACGCTGCAAATGCTTTTGTTGCTTTGAGGTAAGTTCTGCAATTTATTCATTTACTTTCTTGAGTGCTAAATTGATGATTTGTGCACCTGCATGATCACCTCACATGTTAGGGAGGTAAATTAAAATTAATTCAAACTACCTGGAAAATATTTTTTAAAATAAAAGGGTAAGGTACCGAAAGGGCATTAGAGAAATTTAATGTAATCAAGTCCCCGTACTTTTAGTCTCTGGTTCGTAGGAGTAAAGTAATTCTCCTATTATTTTACTTAGGTGTCTAACCGACCTACCATAAATTGATTAGTGACGACTCCTAAATAAAATCCATTTGCATTTTAAGAAATTTGAACCTAAGTCGCGAATTGGTATGGGCTTGAGAGAGCCCGAGTTACGTCTAGGCTTAACAATCCATTAGCCAAACCTTAGGTGGTTCACACCCGAAAAATTGGTTGCGACACACATTAATCCAGATCTTTCTTGATTTAGCCCAATAAATCGCTCAATCTAGTGCAAAAACTTGGTCTGTTTCCAAAAGGTCTATTTTCCAAAATCAGTTTGGTTGAAGGTCCAACAATTGTCCATTTGATCTGAAATGTGACTATGTTAAACTAAAAGATGTGAAAAACAACTTTCGTGAAGAAACTATTTTAAAATTCGAACCCTAAGAGTTAATGAAAATCCATTGAATCCCAAAAGGTCATTAGTTCCAACAAAAACAAGGGTTCTGTTTGTTTTTGACGAAGTTGAAATCATACTCTTTTAAAATCCATAAAATCTTGGGAAAAATATACGTTATAGTTGAAGATGTCTAAAACATTTTTTAAGAAGGAATCGACCTCAAAGTCTTAGCACATTTCAGTCCACAAAAAAAGGGTAAACAGCGAGGGTCCATAAACCAGATCTGTAGAAAGTCCATTGAATTGGACAATTACATTCTCATTAGTGCTAATCTCACCCATTTGATTAACACTAATCCATTTTAAGGCTAATCTCACTTACTACTAATCTAAATAAGCTAATTAATACTAATCTAACTCCTTAGGCGTAATTAACAACTAATCAAGGATTAGGGTGTTAACTCACTGGATTAGTGAGCAAATGGGTTCACAACAACGGCGACGTGATGGCGGTGAGATCCCGTGCCTATGGTAGCCCCAAAGGAGCCTTAGAAGGCACTAAAAAACAACAAACAAGTCTACTGCTCACACTGGAAAACAGGTTCGATTGAAGGCTGAGAAGAGCTAGTTGATAGGCTGGTCGAGAGGGTTAGAACGATGCTGACTGCTGGCTTTGGTGGCTAGCTTGAGGAGGGATGGCAAAGTGACGAGGGAGGTGGCTTTGATGGGCGGCCCTAGCCGCGGTTGGATGAAACGCGAGCAGCTCGAGCGGTCGGTGGGGGCTAGTCACGAGTGAGTGGTATCTTCGGCGGATGCTAGTGGTTTCGGTGTAAGGGTTGACTAGCTTGGTTGAGTTGGCTTGGGTTGGTTCTCTAGTTTTGCTTATGAGTTGCAGCAAGGACAGAGAAAAAAATGGTGAATTCAGAGGCTGAAAATGAAGAAGTTGAAGAAGAAGAAAAAGAAACAGCAGTAACTCTGTTGGGGGAACAAAGGGGGGACAAGGCGCTTTCAAACTCCACCCTAAACATCATAAATACTTGAGTGTAGCCACCAAAGTTCAAGCTCTATCCAGTAGCCACCTTTTTTCCTCCCAAAGCTTCTTGAACAAGCCAAATTGAATGCCAAAGATGACACCTAGCATCCCTACAAATTTCCTTTCTTTTCCCAACCATTTAATTCAATTTGATGGCCCAAAGTTTCTCTAATTCAACCCAAGGAAGTCAATATGCCATCCAATGGTTAATTTCTCTCCAAAGCTTCACAAAACAACCCAATTTGGTAACCAAAAATGGCAGCCAATGTGCCCATACGAATTTTTAGCCCTTTTTTTCTCGATGTCCTCACCAATTAATTCAATTTGGTGACCGATTCATCTTCTTGAAGCTGCCCTACGAATCTCCACCATTTGCTCCACAAAGCAAAACGATTTGGCGGCCAAAAGTTCACTCTAAGGTGCCCAAAAGAATTCCATAATTTCCCTCACCAATGCACTCATTTTGAAGGCCAAAAATCAACTTAAAAATGCCCCTCTGAAATTCCTTTGTTTAAATTTGCCAAATTTCGATTTTCTATAAAATTTCCTGGCTTGACAAAATTTCTTCAAAAGATGAGACAGGATCGTAAAAATAAATTGTCAAACGGTCAAACTTTTGATTCCCGAAACAGAGTTTAATTTCATGGTTAAAATCAACTAGACGCGATTTTAGTCTAATCAAACCTGCCGAGTAGCTTTTAGGGATTTTACCATGGTTATATTCCTTAACAACTTCACCTAATAGGTTGGTTAACTTGTGAGTGATCAGCTCCGAGAAAAAGGACCATAGGCACGTCAGTGAAAAGTCCATTTAATTTTATTGAGACAGGGTTGAAATTTAGGATATCATAACTCTTCCATTCTTATAAAAATTTCATCATCGAAATTTAAACCATTACAATTCTTCTTAAAAAACGTGGGGGTATCATCGTCTCATCAATTCTTTGCTTTCTCAAGTAGCTCCTTTTGTCCTATGGTGTTGCTAAACCACTTTCACCAAGGGGATTATCTTGGTACACAGCACTTGCTCTTTTTGATCCATTATCAAAATCGGTCTTCACCGCTTATCTGCATAACTTTTCTGATGACTCTAAGTAGTCCTAAGTCTTTCTTAAATAACTGTGATGATATCCATTGACTGTTGAACTAACTCTAGGCCGGCAACCTTCCGCTCTCTAACTTCATCCTAATAAACTGGAGTTTTGCACTCTCTGTCATACAATGCTTCAAACAGTGCCATCCGAATGCTCTGCTAATAAATATTGTAGTAGAAGACTCAACCAAATGAAGTTGTTCCTCTCAACTTCTTTTGAAGTCTAACACGCAAGCTTGTAGCATGTCCTCTAGGGTTTAAATCATCCTCTCAGACTGGCCATTCATCTGCGGATGATAGGCCGTGCTATACTCCAACTTCGTTCACAAGGCGGTCTGTAACCTTTGGTCTCAATCTGATGTGATCGTTGCTAGTACTCCATGTAGTCGAACTATCTGACGCACATACAACTCAGTATATCTGTCCAATGCAAAGTCCTTTCATATGACCACAACCCATACCGAATCATTACCTCTCTGACTCCTTGGTAACTCCATCATCAAATTCCATCATGATATGTTCCCACTTCTACTAGGAATCTCAAGAGATGCAAACATCCTCTAGGTTTGCAATGTTGTGCTTTCTCTTGTTAGCACGCCAAGCACTTGGCGACATGTCTAGTGGTATCTTTCTTCATACCAATCTACCAATAGTGTTGACATAGATTCTGACACATCTTCGTATTGTCTAGAAGAATACTGTAACTACTATGATGAGTTTCTGACAAGATCTCTTGCTTAAACTCCGCATCATCGGGTACACACAATCGTCCATGAAATCTTAGTGTTCCGTCCTTGATGACTTGAAAATTAGCCTTTCTCTTGTCTGTGTCTTCCTGCAGAGTCTTCTAGGTCTCTGGGTCTATCAACTGCAACGTCTTGATTCTTAGCTATACTTCTGGTTTAATTATGAGGATGGCCATAAGACTTGAAAAGTGGCCTACCTCAAATAGATCGTCAATCCTTTGCAACGGATACTTGTTCTTGATCATCACTCGGTTGAGTTGCCGGTAGTCGATGCAAAAGCGCAACAACCCATCTTTCTTCCTCACAAATAGAAATGGTGCTACCCAAGGTGATGCACTAGGGTGTATAAATCCCTTGTCTAACAATTCCTGTATATGCACCTTCAATTCCTTCAATTCTGACAATGCCACATGGTAAGGAGCCTTAGAGATTAGCTCCGTCCTAGGGGCTAACTCAATCATGAACTCGATCTCCCTTTTTGGGGGCAAACCAGGTAATTCTTTAGGAAATGCCTCAGAAAACTCCCATACCATGGCTATGTTCTCCATCTTTGGTTCCTCAACTGTCGTATCCACTACAGTCGTCAAATAATCTTGGCAACCTACATCTAGAAACCGGTTGCCTTGAGTGATGAATTTTAAAATAATCGAGGGTCATTCTTGTTTTCCCACAACTCAGAACTTCCACACACTAATAGATTAAACTGTATTACTTCACAAAAACAATCGATTACAACAAGATGTTGCTTGAGCCAAACAACAATTCAACACAACTCGTTGCTTCTGGAACCAACCTACTTTAATTACAATAACTAGGTCAACATAATCAAAATAGTCGAGTACAACTCTAACCAGCAATTTTCCTTTTTAGAACTTCATTTCAACAAACTGAAATTCTTTAAACTTAACCAAAATTTTGTTGCGCCACTTTAATAAAATTACCCCAAAAACATTTTTTCTTTCCCTTAATCGACGCATAGCTCGGTTCATTCCTATCTCCTTCTCCATCCTAGTGGCGTCCTATCTGTGGTGCATTCTATCTATTTTGTCCCATTGGTGGCAGCAGTAGTAGCTGCTGTGGTCCCATCTTCCTGCGTAGACAATCTATGAACTAGTGGCCGTGCTGGCCACATTTAAAATAAGTTCTCGTCCTGGTATAAGATGGAGCTGAACCATGTCTTTTTCTATAGAAACGACACACGTCGTTCGAGTTGCGCACTGACTTTCCAATCCCATCCTTTCTATTAGGCAGAATTGTATATCTTCTTCCGATCATCGGCTTCTTCTCAAACCAATTTCCATCTCTGTTGGACCTGAACCGTGACTCAGATTCGGTGGCTCGTTCATTCAGGTTTCTCTCGATCAACTCTACCATTTCATACAAATTGTTGTAATCCTTTAGATTAAACAACAACAATGGATTCTTTAGCTTCGATCTGAGGCCATTCCTGAACCTTCTAGCTTTGTCTGTCGAATCCTCTATCAATCTGGGAGCATACTACGATAGCTTAGCAAATTTTTCCTTATATTGGTCTATAGACATTAGACCCTGACGAAGGCACTGGAATTCCTACATCTTCTTTTCCTTGGCATTATCAGAGAAGTATTTTTCATTAAAAGCTTGAAGGAAGGCATTCCACATTGGAACCACGCCTTCTGGGATCACTCTCCCTCCGGTGGCCCTCCACCAAGTACTTGTATTGCCCTGCAACTGATAAACTGCAAGGATAACCTTATCTTGTTCCGAGCACCTTAGCAATGGGAAGGCCTTCTTTAAATCTTGGATCCAAAGGGTTGTGGCCTCAGGATCGCTTGCTCCTAAGAACCTCGGTGGGTTCAGCTTTAGAAATTGCCCTACCAACTTATGCATCAGTCTCTCCTTGATCATATTCCTAGGTTGTACTCTAACTGGTGCGGCTGCAACAGCAGCAATGGCAGCTTGATTCTGAACTTGCTGCCTTATCAAATTCCCCTAAGTCTCGAGCGCCTGCACGATCCCATCCATTCTAGGATCGCCAGGTGCTGTTACACTAATACTGGCCTACGACAGTACTCTCTCACTCGCACTAGCCTGAGCATGCACTTTATCTTGGGCACCAACCCTAGTCGATGTCCTACCTCGAGAGGCTGACGCAACGTTCCTCTTCCAAGGAGTCCTCCGCTCCAAATCGCTTACCTTACAGGATCTCTACAGAACCTGCTTCTCAATTCCACACAGAATTAGAAAACTGAGCGACCCACACCAACAATCTATCGATAAGCTATTCAATCACATGCATTAGCATAAGAAGAAAGTCCTTCCTACTAACTATTCCAAAACCGATTACATCTTATCACTCCAAACACTGACCAACTCTGAAACTACTTCGGGCAGGGCTGTCATGCCCGGAACCTCGAGCACGCGCACATCCCTTGGCGGTTGACTAAATTGCGATGTTCCTAAGACGTGTCACCAACCTTTTTTATTAGATGCACATGCAAAAGAGAATTAAATAAACCCTAGGCAACAATCAAACATGGGATAGTAAAAGCAGAGACAACCATTTTTCATGAACCAAACTTTATAAACATAGCAAGTCGGTCCTACCAGTCTACACACATAGGTCTCGTCTCAAAAGAAACTACCAAACCGCCTAAACTCTGGACCCTTCCACCTCGGACTACGGATCTTCCATTCTAGGGACCTGAAAAATTGTAAATAATGACAGGGTGAGAATAAATCTCAGTGAGTCAACACTCTAAACCTTAATTAGGACAAGAATTCATTCAGAGGCATCCTAAACATGCACCACTCATGACTTACCTCGTCTCAGCATCTTCCTGCACATTAGTGCTTCTCATAAAACACATGCACATGGTAAATCCATATAATAATTGAACGCATCATATCATTCATCAAACAATAAGGCTAAATCGTTATGATACGTCCCATTCCGTGCCGCACAATTTCATCCCATAATTAGGCATGGATATCTCCTACTGATGGTTCAATCCACACTTAATATTCAAATTCAGTATTCAAACTCAAGATTTTAAAGGTGACCCCCACGAAGTTCTGTTATCGTGTGGCACTTAGTCCCTAACCACAATCAGCAACTGTACAAGGTTCTAGAGGTGGCTCTCACAAAGTCACACTATCATGTATTACTTAGTCCCTGACCACAATAAGCAATAGCTCAAGGTTCTAGATGTGACTCACACGAAGTTTCTTCGTCATGTAGCACTTAGTCATTTTCCACAAATAACAATAGTACAAGGTTCTAGAGGTGGTTCCCACGAAGTCTCTCTATCGTGTAGCACTTAGCCCTTAACTATGAAAGACAGTAGTACAAAGCTCTAGAGATGGCTCCCATGTGACTCAGTTCACCATGTAGCACTTAGTCCCTGACTACAATAAGCAACGATACAAGGTTCTAGAGGTGGGTTACATGTGACTCAAGTCACCATGTAGCACTTAGCTCTTTACCTTCTCATAACCCGTTGGTTTCCTCAACACAACACATGTGATTGCCTCAACACATCACCTCATCTTTCATTAGTCCTCACATTATCACATATTCATGTACTACCCTTCAACACTCATCTTTTGCCATGACCATAAACCATCACCATGGCACAACCATTTACACATCATCATGCACAAGTTCCAAGCATGTCACAAACCAATCATATCATGAAATATGGGCAAACCAGCAAGCATTGCACCAAGAACACCACAAAACCAAAACCAACCTTCACTGGTAGAAATGGTCCACTGGTGCGTCTCTAAGTTCAAATTCATAAACCTAATCAAACAAGTTCGTTTCTAGTATAAAAACTAGGTCCATTTGCAGAAAGTCCGTTTTCCAAAATTAGTTTTCTTCGAGGTTCAAAACTTATCCATCTAATCTGCAATTTGAGTATGTTAAACTTAAAGATATGACAAAGAAATTTCGTGAAGAAACCATTTAGAAATTCAAACGTTAAGAGTTAATGAAAATCCATTGAATCCCAAAAGGTCACCAATTCTAGCAAAAATAGGGGTTCTATTTGTTTTTAACGAAGTTGAAATGATACTCTTTTAAAATCCATAAAATCTTGGGAAACATATATGTTATAGCTGAAGATGTCTAAAACATTTTCAATATGGAATGGACCTCAAAATCTCAGCACATTTCGATCCACAAAAATGGCAAACGACAAGGGTCCAGAAATCGGATCTGCAAAAAGTCTACTGAATTGGACTAATATATCATCATTAGTGCTAATCTAGCTCATTTGATCAACAGTAATCCATCTTAAGGATAATTTAAGCATTCTAGATTAGCACTAATCCCTCTTAAGGATGATCTCAATTTGTACTAATCTAACTAAACTAATTAACACTAATCTAACCCCATAAGCGCAATTAATAACCTAATCAAGTATTATGGAGTTAACTCATCGGATTAGCAAGCAAACGGGTTCACAACGATGGGGGCACGAAGGTGGCGAGATCCCATGCCTATGGCGGCCCCAAAGGAGCCTCGGAAGGTATTGAAAAACAACCAACAAGTCCACTACTCGCATTGGAAAAATGGTTCGGTTGAAGGTTGAGAAGAGCTAGTTGATGGGCTGGTCAAGAGGGCTTGGATGATGCTAACTGCTGGCTGAGGTGGCTGGCTTAAAGAGGGATGGCGGAGTGGCAGATGGAGGTGGCTGTGACTGGCAGCCTTGGCCGCGGCTAGACGAAACGCGAGTGGCTCGACCGGACAGCAAGGGCTGGTTGCGAGCGAGTGGTAGCTTCGGTGGGCGCTGGTGGTTTTGGTGCAAGGGCTAGCTAGCTCGGCTGAGTTGGCTTGAGCTAGTTCTCTAGTTTTGCTTATGAGTTGCAACAAGGACAAAGAAAAAAATGGTGAATCCAGAGGTTGAAAAACGAAGAAGAAGCAGAAGAAGAAGAAGAAGAAACAACAGCAGCTCTGTAGGGGGAACAAAGGGGGGACAAGGAGCCTTCAAAGTCCACCTTAAATATCCTAAATACTTGAGTGTAGCCACCAAAGTCCGACCTCTATCCAGCAGCCACCTTTTCCCTCCCAAAGCTTCTTGAATAAGCCAAATTGAATGCCAAAGAAGACCCCTTTTGTGGCACCCCTCGAACAACCCCCAATTCGTTTAAGTCATCACAGCTCGTTTATCTCTCTCTTACAAGACCTGAAGGTCTATAAATCCCGAGGGTTTATAAGCTTTTAGATCGGTCCTTGCGCAGTTTGTAAATGTATAGCGGAAGCGAAAAATCACATCTCTTTATCCCAAAAATTTTGAAATGATGCACACCCACTAGACAATTTTATAAGTTAAGCCAGACACTTTTATTTACATAAGCTAGATAGACATCATAAGTTGGTACACCAAAATTTGCCGTGGTTTTTTATACCCGGCTACATAATAAAAGATAACTCGACCTTCCCTCAGCTTTCCTTTCCATTCAGCCCTATGTAAAAGTCTATCAGGCGGTGCCGGCGGTCCAAAAAGTTTCATCTGCTACTCATCACACACAATCATATCCAGCCCAGTCCATTGGCTGGCGACGGTGACAATATCCCTAGCATGATCCCATCACATCGAACGTGCACCGATAGAAACTCCCGAACCACGGGGCCATAAGGTAAACTGACGTCATACATGACTAGAACCCGTACTCGAATGAAAACCAATCCTCGAATCCCTACATGAGTGTGCTTTGAACACATGCACTCAACATCGACTGGGACACCATAAAAAGTGCCATGAGTGACAAGCAACAGAGGCATCTTTTAATCTAAAATGTTAGTCCTCAAATGGGGTGAGTACAGCCACTAAGTAATAAAAGATTTGTCAAACTATATCAAGCATTACCATCAATATCCAGATTCATGCAAGATAGACAAAAATAGGTAACCGAATGATAAGTATGCATCAAAGTCATGAAATTCTTCAATGTAGGGGCAAATGCAGTTTCAAAGGATCAAAACACCTCATGTCTAGTTACACAAGTCCCGATCATAGGGCTAAATTGTAATGACATGTCTCATTCCATGCCATACAACTTAATCCTATAACCAGACCACATACACACATAGTAGAATCATCCATTTATCATTCAAAAGGTTTCATCCCCCGAAGGACCAATGTTTGCGTCCCTTTGGGCATTCGCATCCACCCTGGCACCACGAAAGCCTCTGGCATTCAGCCACTAGGGCCACCGGGCATCTAGACCGTACCACACCTCCAGGCATCTCGTACCCTACCTGCCATCATGAGGAACCCTCTGAGACTCATCATGAAAATGGTTATCTGGACCCTCCGGATTTACGTACTGACTAGCATACAACTGGGCATCCCAAAGCTCTCGAGGAAAGACCTCCGGCATTCAGCCACTTACGGCCACCGAGCATCCACAAGGCATCGACTCATTCAATCCTTTGGGCATCCTGACTCCCAAGGCATTGTTCACCCGAGGGTCCAACGGCAACAATTAACATCTTAATTTCCAAAAACACCTTTCAATGCAATAACAAGATGTCCCAAGAATACTTCATCAAATCTCAATATTGCATGATATGCCAATGCCAGTATCATCATGTCACATAACAATTCAAGATATACTCATCTTTGGGACAATTTGTGCAAATTCGAAAGAAAACAGCTTAATCATTAAAATGCACAGTTCTGGTAAAAAAAATTCGGAATAATTCCCAAATGAACTTAGAAAATTCTGAAATTTTGCTATGTTATATATGAGACCAAAATAAAGAAATTTCGTGAAGGACACTAAGTCAAATTCGTTGTGTATAAAGAGTAATAGTTTGCTGTTTCCTTCAAAATTCTGCAGTAACTTTCATATTCAGTACCTACAGAAGAAAATTTGTTTCACCAACTAAATCTTGTTCGTTTGTCCTCAAATTTTGATATGTTATTCCTAAGGATGTATCCTACAACTTTAATTCAGGGTTTGAAGTCCAATTCTATCTATAAAATTACATAAAATTCACAGAATCATCAAAGGTCAAGCTGTTCTCTACAAAACAGAGTACTGGTTTCAATAGATTCACTCCTATCTTCATGTTTTCACATTCATATGGCTATATTTAGACGTCTAACTCAATCTGATAGGTGTTATCTTTAAATAAAATGGTTTCCTTTCTTATTTTCATCATTATAAATCAAAGCAACGCCAATAACAAGACTTTCTATACATACTCCTCTAAAACAGAATCTTCGTGTATGGTTTTCTTCATTTCTAGCTCAGTCCAACCATTTGTTTCTCTACCAATCTATCCTACAGCACTTCAAGTCTCTTCCACCGCATCTAAGAACACTTTCAGCAAGTTCTTATTAACAGAAAAACCTTCCACAGTTCGGCTCAAAGCCTACATTCATCCCTAAACTCACTCATATCAACATATACCACATCCTTTCCCTCGACAACACTTTTCTCTCCTTGCTCGATCCACACAGCCATCTCACACTCAATTTTCGAGACAAGCAAGACTCACAAACAACAAGCAATGATTTCTAACTTCAATCTAGTTCCCATCGAGCTCAATCTAACACTGCACAACAACAAAACATTTAGTTCTCCGTAGAACAGCACTCAATCTTCATCTCAATCATCCAAAAACTCAACATGTAGCTTCCTATTCTGCTTTTTGTCACATCTACCAGCATTTCACTAGAAAATTGCAGCATGCAACACATAGATCAATGAACTTTCACTTGCGTCTAATTCTTCTACTTGAATGCAAGCAAAAATAGGGGCTTGGGGGGTCTCAGTTTGGCTCGACGGCGATGAAGATCAGTGGCGACTACGGCAGCAGCTTGCACATGGTGGAAAGCGATCCTCCTCTTCCTCACTCACGGCTCACACCCGCGCGCTCGCTCTCTTGCTCGAACTCTCTGTCTCTCTCACTTGCTCACCCGTTCACTCTCTCAGTCTCCCCCTCTCACTTGCTCCATCCGAATGCTTTTGCTTTCTTGATTAATTGATTTGTGAATTTTTTTTGCATGCAACAAGTGTCTTCAAGGAAAGGACAAGTGGAGGGTGGCGTGGTCTCCTCTATCCAGTTCCCCCCCTTTTGGTTGACAACCTTGGAGGCTTCTTGGGCCTGCTTGGGCCTGAAAATTTGAGGCCACAAGGTCCAAATTAAATGGCCCATGATCTTCAAATTTAAGCCCATAATTTATGTACAATTATAAGGCATTTTGGTTTCCATAGAAATCAATTAATATTCCTATAATCAATTTGCTTCATGTACAAGTACATGACTGAAACCCTTGTGTGGAGAAAGAAATCGGCAAGGCTGCACAGGGTCGCGACAATGTACATAGCAGGTTCGGTCCAAGAGATAAAATAATGTGGCTGTTGGTGCAATTATCCATATGGCCATTCAAAGATGAATTTCCTTTTTTCTTCAAAAGTAAATATTTCGGGTCGTCGAGATTCTCGGATGCCACACCTTCAGCATCCCTACAAATTTCCTTTATTTTCCCAACCATTTAATTCAATTTGATGGCCTAAAGTTTCTCTAATTCAACCCAAGGAAGTCAATATGCCACCCAATGGTTAATTTCTTTCCAAAGCTTCACAAAACAACCCAATTTGGTAGCCAAAAATGGCAGCCAATGTGATCATACGAATTTCCAGCCCTTTTCTCTCAATTTCCTCACCAATTAATTCAATTTGGTGACCAATTTATCTTCTTGAAGCTGCCGTACGAATCTCCACCATTTGCTCCATAAAACAAAACGATTTGGTGGCCAAAAATTCACTCAAAGGTACCCAAACGAATTCCATAATTTCTCTCACCAACACACTCATTTTGAAGGCCAAAAATCCACTTTAAAATGCCCCTCCGAAATTCCTTGGTTTAAATTTGCCAAATTTTGATTTTTCGTAAAAGTTCCCAGCTCGACAGAATTTCTTCAAAATATGAGACAAGATCATAAAAATAAATTGTGACACACTCGAACGTTCGATTTCTGAAACTGAGTTCAATTTCGTGGTTAAAATCAACTGCATGTGATTTTAGTCCAATCGAACCTACTGGGTAGCTTTTAGGGATTGTACCGCGGTTATATCCCTTAACGGCTTCACCTAATGGTTAGTTAACATGTGAGTGATTCACTTCGAGAAAAATGACCAAAGGCACATTGGTGAAAAGCCCATTTCATTTTATCGAGACGGGGTCAAAATTCAAGATGTCACATCTTTGAAATATATCATTGATTAAAAAATGATTATTACCAATCTTCGCATGAGATACTTTTCTGACTGCACCATGATTTGCATAGATTCGCAATCATTCTTCCCTTGTAGAATTTCTTGCCATGAACTCATTTCCTTTTTAGTATCCATGAATTTGGACCCTTCCATTTCATTAGAGCAACATATAAAAACATAATCTTGGTTTCCATAAGTAGAGCTTCTCTGTTTAGAAAATTCTTATTTTGAAGATCTAATTGTGAATCAATTAGATTGAGTTAATCAAATATATATTGATATAGAATTCAAACCAGATCACTAGGTGTTATATGTTTGGAGCTTATGTCATGCCCCGAACCTCAAGCGTGTGCCCATCCCTCGGTGGTCAATAAAATTGCGATGTCCCAAGGCACGTCGCCGACCCAACCATTTTAATGCACATGTGGAAGCAAATTACTAATCCCTTAACCACGACAAACATGTAATAGAAAAGCAGGACAAATAATTTCAAATCAAACACACTTTTATAACCAATCTAGTTTACACATAGAGGCCAACTCTAAGATCTATATACAGGAGGTCTATCTCGAAAAGAAACCTCTAGGCCACCTATGCTCTTGACCTTTCCGCCTCAAGCCCCAGGTTCTTCACATGAGGGACCTGAAAAGGATAACCCATGATGGGGTGAGATATAAATCTCTGTGAGTTCACACCCTAAACTCTGATTAGGAAAATAATACACCTAGGAGCATCCTAACCACACAATAACATAGCCACACAACCAATGAGACTCACCTTGCCTCAGTCCCTTCTGGCACGTTAGCACAGTTCATATCACAGATGCATATAATAAATGTACACATCAATTGGAATGTCTCACATAGCTCAATCAATCACAAGAGCCCCGATTATAAGGTCAAATCGTTATGACCCATCTCATACTGTGCCACACAATTTTATCCAGTAATCAAGCGCATCAAATCAACAATCATGTGTTCCAATTGATTACTACCCACACAAGCACGATCAACTCGTCACATAGTGGTCTTCCGACGTAACCGGGCATTGTCTCGCACCATCGAGCATGACAACATCTATCTCAAGACGACTTTCCACATAGAAGCATCAGTCGAGCTTCTGCTGCGACTGGTATTCGTTGTCCAGGGCTTTCCACATAGGAGCATCTGTCAATTTTCTACTACAACTGGAATCCATTGTCTAGTACTTTCCACAATGGAACATCGTCCACCCAACGAGCATTGGGTGACGGGCTCTTTTAACCATCACACGCACATCCAATCCTAGCCAAGGATATCGTGCATTGCACTCAAATGCCTCATTTAAAATGATGTGCTTGGCCTATTTTATTCGTATTAAAAATACCTAGTGAAAATAGTTATGTGTGGGTACACGGTGGGATCAAACCAGAAAAATTGATATTCTTCCTTTTAAAAATCTCACTATTTAATATAGTACCTAAAAACATTTTCGGTGTCAAAACCCAACACTCGGTATTTTCTTATTAAAAATAGAAATCTCATATTTTTGGAATAATAATTCAAAATTTAACATTTAGCATCAAATTGCACAAAGTAGTGCTCAATTGCAAAATTCAACCACATCATGACAATTAGCACGAAATTTCAGTCACCGACCATCCTGGTATAATTTCCATAAGATAAATAAATAAATAAATAATTTACAAAAATAATTAAATAATGCAAATTAAATCAATAAATGCATACTTAGGCTAAAAATTGCTAATCTAACCACCTATTAAACTAATTAAATTATCCTAACCATTCTAACTACAATGCCACATAATAGATTATCTAACTGCAATTTCTAACTACCTAATTCACTAATTTAACTAACCTAAATTAACTAAATAAGCTAATAACTACACTAATCCAATCTTAAATTAATCTAAACACCCCTTAAACGTCGTTAGTCCCCTAATGAGAATTTAGGACATAAACTCACCAGTTTAGCACAAAAAAACCAGTTCACAGTGATAGCAGCCAAAACTTGGGCCTACGATGGTGCCAAAGGAGGCCTGGACAAGGCCGAAAAGGCATTGTAATCCATGGCCAGAGCTGGTTGAAGCGACAAAGTTGAGGGGAGTTGTTTCGGTGGGTGATGATGGCTGCTTGGTTTGATGCTGGACATGTGGTTGCAAGCTGGGGAAGATGGAAGAGAAACGAACAAAGGAGGGAGATGAACAGGCGAGTGGCAGCGTGAAGGAAGGATCGGTGGAGGGAGACATCCGATGGTGGTGTAGTAGAATTCGGTCACTACTTGGGGGAGTGGGCGTGGAGATGCTGGTCGGTGATGGCATGAGATGGGGGATGAAGTGGGTGGGTGAGATGATGACGGTGATGTTGGATGATGCAGTGGATGGTTGGTGTGAGGGTGTGCAACAGCAAAATGGAAGGAAGTGGAGGAAAGAAAAATGAAAAAGAAAAGGAAATGGAGAAGCAATGAGTTTGCTAGTGGTGTGGGGAAATAAGCGTGAAAGGAAAATGAGAAGGAAGACCAAAGCAGTTGGATTCGGGGAAGCAAGAGGGCTTGCATGAAGGAGGAAGGGGGAGGGGTGGGAGAGAGAGAGAGAGAGAGAGAGAGAGAGAGAAAGAACAAGGCCTTCAAAGTCAAAGAAATATCTAAAATTCATCATTCTTGGTCCTCAAAAGTCTTCATGCCTATCCTCATGGTCCCCTATTACTTTATTACATATAATTTTTCCAGAAATAACTCATTTTGGTGCCAAATGTTGCAACCCCCATACCAGCCCAGGGATTTCCCTCAATTGGACTTCAATTTCATCACAAACTTCCCCAATTTGATGACCAAATTTGCTGCGAAGGAAGGCTACATAATTTCCACAATTTTCCTTCACCAAGTAGCTCACATTGGAGGCCAAAAATCTCCTCAATTTGGCCCCTCCAAGTTTCCTTTCTTTTCTAAATCATCCGAATTGATTTTTCGTAAAAATCCCGAGCTCTTCGAAAATTCTTCAAATGATGAGTCAACGTTTCTAAAATAAATCGTGACATGACCGGACTTTCAATTTCTAAAATCGGGTTCAAATTCACGGTTAATTTCAATCTAACACGATTTTAGCGTGATCTAACCTATCGGGTAGCTTTTAAGAATTTTTAGCGCAATTGCTCGTGATTGATTATTCTCAAGCTACATTGTACATCTTCGACACATTGGTGACTCTCAGTTGTTGTGAAAACCTTAAGGTTTCAAATATGGACACAAGGTACCAAAACAATAGAAAAATCGGTCTAGTACCGATTGACAAGAATTTTGTAATTAGGTGGAATCACCCACACTTAATCATATACCTCTGTCAAATCAACCTATCCCCAGTCTCTAATCGATTTTGACGGTGTGTAATGACCCTTGCAGATTAGCACGGTCGAGCAGTTGATTCCTAGTTGAACTCTCAAGTCTATTGTGTTTAGATTCCTTAACAACTTCACCTGATAGACTAGTTATCCTGTGAGTGATCAGCTCAAGGAAAAGAACTATAGCCACGTCGATGAAAAGCCCAACTTAGTCAATTGAAAACAGAACTTAAAAGTTTGGATGTCACAGCTTGTGTTACTTTTTATCAAGTTGTCTTGTTCTAAACATGTTTCGTTTTAAATCTGCTACGTTTTGAACTTGTGTCTCGTTCTAGATGTAATATTTGAGTGCGTTCTATCAAAAATAAAGACTGAGTGTCTTCCGTCTAAAGTAGACTTTACAATTTGGACGTAAGTCTGAACATATTCTACTTTCAAACATATTTAGCCTTAAGGTTTGGACACAATTTGAATAAGTTCAGCTTCAGCAAAGAGTCTGTCTTCTAGTTCTTTCAAGTATAGACTTGGACAATATCATTTACACATTCTATCATCTGCATAGTCTATTACTTAACCATTTAAGGAGTGTTTGGTAAATTTTTGTTTCTGTTCCATGGAACACAATTTTTGTTCTTTTATTCCGGGGAACAAAAAAAGAACGGAAATGTATTTGTTTACAATTTTGTTCTTGGGAATAAATTTAGAAAATAAACAAAAAGTAGAAAAAACTTGTTTCATGTTCCCGGGAACACTTCGGAGAAACACCTTTTATTCTTTCATTTTTTCTTCTCATTTTTCTTATTATTTTTTCTCTTTCTTTTCTTCTTCTTCTTCTTCTTCCTTTTGCCGGTCATTGGCCTTGGATATGGCCAGTGCTAGGGACCAGCTAGACGAGGGTCGGCGACCTCATCGGAGCGTCACCGGCCCTTGGAGTGCCTAAGCCTCGCCGTGGCTAACCATCGCCATGTGAGGCTCGGCCTCGCCGGGCCACCTCTAGGACAGCATCACCTTGGCTTGGCGAGGCTTTGGCGAGCTCATCGAATGTTGCCCAGCCGGTCGCCGGCCACCGCCATGGCCCGCGACTGGCCAAAGAGAAAAAGAAAAAAGAAGAAAAGAAAAAATATAATATAAATATTAAAAAATTAAAAGAAACAAAAAAATATATACAAGTTTACCAAACATGTTTCTGTTCTCTTTCAATTCCAAGAACAGAAATTTTGTGCAGTCACCAAACGTGTTATTCCGTTCAAAATTTTTTCTCCAAAATAGAAATAGTTTTTTTTTCTATTTCTGTTCCCAAGAACAATTTTTGAAGGGAAACGTTACCAAATGCAATAGTAGCCTTTTGATTTATTTTCTCATCTTCAAAACATCATACGAGCTTTCCCTAACAATACTGAGATAAGTAAGACTACCGACCAATTGCTGATAAAGTGTAGGATTTGGAAGAAGAGTTCCATCCTTGTCATTACATTTTGCAATAAACTCAATGGGAGTAGAAGCAATCTTATTATCAAAGAGACGAGCTCAAGAAATAAGATTAGAGACATATTTTGCTTGTGACAGATATTAGCCGGAAGCATCAGACGCAACCTCCAAGCCTAGAAAATAGCTCAATTGCCCAAAATCTTTCATTTCATACTATTTCCTAAGATAAAATGCCAGTCTAATCATTACTACTAATAATCATATCATCCACATAGAAGAGTAACATAATGTGTTTTGTAGAACAGAAGATTACTTTCCAACAAAATTTTGAAATTATGGTGGTGCCTAGCCAAGCTGACAGCTCCTCACCATGGATCCACATGAGTTGCAATATTGGGTAATTCGACTTCAAAAACTTTGTCTACAGAAATCTTTACGATTTTATTTACTTAATGACATTTGGCCTTCGCAAAAAAAAAAAAAAATCAAGTAACATATAATTATAAATTGTTGTGGGGCCCACTCTTTTAAGAATTTGTGGGTAACAATAAACTGTTATTCTCACCGTCATGACAATTTTTAATCTACTGTTAGAATAATAGTCTATTCTAAACCGCAAAAAAAATCAACATATAATTATAAATTATTGTGGAGCCCACTCTTTTAAGAATTTGTGGCTCACAATAAACTGTTATTCTCACAGTAACCCAAAATCTATCAAGCCCTTCTTTTTTTCCTTCAAAGCATAAGTCAGTGATTGCAAAAGCCCTCATAACTGCTTATTCGTTCCAAATTAGACATATAGAATAAAGCTAGATGGTCAAATGTCCTTAAATTCTGCTACCATAGAATAGAATTCATCCAACTATAAGGATATCAACTTCAAAATAGCTAGTAGAGTAACTAAATTCAACATATCATGTATCTTCCCATAGACATAAAGGTAATTCTCTCTCCATATTGTGTAATTATTGCATGATCAAGACCTTTTGTTGTAAAGCTAATAAGATTTGTTATACAAAAGTCCACTCAAAAGTTTAAGTTGGCTAGCTCCTTACAAGATTCAATACGCAAACAAATCTTCCTTCGTTCTTTTTTTGATGATTTTCATGCTATTTTTTTTTCTAACGTTAATTCTGTATTACTAAATTTAATTACATAAATGATGTTTTTTTCATATCATGTGAATTCGGGAAATGAACTAATGTACTCTTTCTTCACCTTTTTTTTCCACTAACTTTCGTCACCCTATCGTGTGTGACTAAATTTATGATAACTTTCTTCACCCTAATTAATAAGAAAGTTCTCATAAATTTATTTATATATGATTGCGTAAGTTAAATAAATTTAGTTATAAATTTCGACCGTTATTTGGGGAGTGCGAGTCAGAGCCGTTGATTTGGGATCGCGAGAAAGCGACAGAATTTCAGGCAAGCACCAATCTCGCCTTTGCACGGCTGTGTAGAGGTCTCCGTCCAGACGCGCAGAAGTGTTCGTTTTCCCCGTGCAAAGATCTTCGTCATGCTATCACGACGGGCTTTTCCATCTGTGCGACTTACTCGATGGAGAGGGTCTCTATCTTGTGGTGGTTACACGCTGCACCTCCATTGGCGTTCAAGGCAGCCTGAATCTTCATAAGCCGTAAGCAGCAACTTCTTGTTTTCCTTCCTTTTGTCGGTTGTTTTACATTTCTTATCCAATTCTGATCTATTCTGCTCCCTTTCCCGGATTTTTTCCCCAAATTCTGTTGTAACATATTCAAATTTATCTGGTCCAGAGGATGTCCAAAAACACCGAATCAGATCGCAAATTATCCCATTCAGACTATAAACGTAGCCCATTAAAAATTTATTATATTTTAATGATACGTTAGTAGACTACAGAATAATTATCATCTTGTCCAACATCACGAAACCAACTACTTCTATGGATCCATCCTCATCTTTTAGCAGTTCAGATGCTTCTAAAATAGATTACTTGTACAAAGTCTCTTATTTTCGTGATGAAGATAAGATATCCGATACCGCACTCCCTCTTGTAAATCCACACTTTGCGTTTGCCAAGCCTGCCTCTTTTGCCCCTATTAGATCCATCCGATAAACTTATTTGCAAGACTCTTTAGGAAGTGAAGGAAAAGCAATTAAATTCAATCTTGTCCTGGCATTTGTTTGTTGGAGAAGATGTTGTACATCAGCCACCAATTGGACAATCAATTGATTGCTGATCAATAGATGAAAATTTTGCCCGTTGCAAGTTTAGATTACCACACATATTGCCAATGGAACATGATATTATCTATGCATTTATGCGAGCGCTTTGTTATACCATGTTAGCGTGGTCAAATTATGCAAGGCATAAGGAAAATCAAATTTATTAATGTATATCATGATAAGAACAACAAAAACGCCACCATGATGAACACGACGATATTTCTATCGCTCCATGGTCAAGAAATCACATAATAGCGCTTTAGGGGGCTAGGGGAGGTAACTCATGTCCTACCCCAGGACTATGACAGGGATTTGTCGGTCTAAAAGCTGCAAGTTGGGAAGGTAGCTCATGTCCTACCCCAGGACTATGACTAGGACTTGTCGGTCTAAAAGCTGCAACTTGGGGAGGTACCTCATGTCCTACCCCAGGGCTATGACCAGGACTTGTCGGTCTAAAAGCTGCAACTTGGGGAGGTAACTCATGTCCTACCCCGGGACTATGACCAGGACTTGTCGGTCTAAATGCTGCAGCTTGATCATAACTCATAGGATGTATGGCGTGTCCGTCTTCACGAATATCATCTGGACCGGTGCCCGACATTGAGGGGGAATTATTCTTCTCCAGCCTCCGTTTCCTTCCTTTAGTCAATCCAAGCAGAGAAGAAAAGAAAATCAAAGCCAGTGCAAGACTAAGAACAACTACCTTATTGAAAGCCATTGACAATCTAAGCAGGCACAATGCTGCGTTACTCTGCTCAACCCGGTATCTAAACAGCTCTTCGTGGATCATTAACTTGGGAGGTTATTAACTTGGGAGATCTAGGATGGCATTAATGGATTTCTTTGATTTCGGATGCGTTGACTTAAATAAAAATCCTTTTTCCTTCCTTTTTTCAAGGAATTGAGCATAATTATATATAGAAACATAATCGTAGCTCAATAACTAATATCAACACAATTTTGCATCCTTGTCATTAAATTTTGCAATCAACTCAATGGGAGTAGAAGCAATCTTATTATCAATGAGCCGAGCTCGAGAAATAAGATTAGTAACATATTTTGCTTGTGATAGATATTAGCCTGAAGCATCAGACTCAACTTCCAAGCCTAGAAATTAGCTCGGTCACCCAAAATCTTTCATTTCATACTATTTCCTAAGATAAAATGTCAGTCTATTCATTACTAGTAACAATCATATCATCCACATAGAAGAGTAGCATAATGTGTTTTATATAACAGAAGATTGCTTTCCTATAAAATTTTGAAATTATGGAGGTGCCTGGCCAAGCTGACAGTTCCTCACCATGGATCCACATGAGTTGCGATATTGGGTAATTCAACTTCAAAAACTGTCTATAGAAATCTTTACGGTTTTATTTACTTAATGACATTTGACCTTATGTCATACAATTAGTTTCATGAACCCTGAGGTAGGTAAATTATTTATTTTGCAAGCAAGTTGTAAGAGATTATGTTTGTACATAAAATTCTCAAACATCTTAATTAGGAATTTCACAATAAATGGGGTTAATCTTACAAATTATCTTCTTTATTTATTTACTCGATTTTGTTGAAGGTAAAATAAGAGTCAAGGGTCTTGCCACAACACTTCCTCATTTTCTTACCAAAGGAAAATTTTTTTTTGAGAAATGATTGCATCACAATTTTCAATCTACAGTTACAGTAATAGTCTATTCTAAACCACAAAAAAATCAAGTAACATATAATTATAAATTATTGTGAGGCCCACTCCTTTAAGAATTTGTGGGTAACAATAAACTATTATTCTCACCATCATGACAATTTTTAATTTACTGTTAGAATAATAGTCTATTCTAAATCGCAAAAAACATCAACATATAATTATAAATTGTTGTGAAGCCCACTCTTTTAAGAATTTGTGGTTCACCATAAACTGTTATTCTCATAGTAAGCCAAAATCTATCAAGCCCTTCTTTTTTTCCTTCAAAGCATAAGTCAGTGATTGCAAAAGCCCTCACAACTGCTTATTCGTTCCAAATTAGACATATAGAATAAAGCTAGATGGTCAAATGTCCTTAAATTCTGCTACCATAGAATAGAATTCATCCAACTATAAGGATATCCTTAAATTCTGCTACCATAGAATAGAATTCATCCAACTATAAGGATATCAACTTCAAAACAGCTAGTAGAATATGTAAATTCAACGTATCATGTATCTTCCCATAGCCATAAAGGTAATTCTCTCTCCATATTGTGTAATTATTGCATGATCAAGACCTTTTGTTGCAAAGCTAATAAGATTTGTCGTACAAAAGTCCCACTCAAAAGTTTAAGTTGGCTAGCTCCGTACAAGAGTCAATACACAGACAAATCTTGCTTCGTTCATTTTTTGATGATTTTCATGCTATTTTTTTTCTAACGTTAATTCTGTATTACTAAATCTAATTACATAAATGATGTCTTTTTCATATCATGTGAATTTGGGAAATTAACCAATGTACTCTTTCTTCGCCTTTTTTTTCCACTAACTTTCTTCACCCTATCGTATGTGACTAAATTTATGAAAACTTTCTTCACCCTAATTAATAAGAAAGTTCTCATAAATTTATTTATATATGATTGCGTAAGTTAAATAAATTTAGTTATAAATTTTGACCGTTATTTAAAAATAATATTTTAATAAAATAAAAAATAATTTACTTTTCAAGAAATATAAAAAAATCAAAATATTACATGTTTTCCTAAAAAGTCCAAAAAATCAGAAAAAAGTCAAAAATGATTATATTTTCAGAAAATGATCAAAAATCCATAAAAGTCCACCCCCCCTTTTCTTTTTGGTAAAGGTAATGTGTATAATAACTTTCACCCAAAACGGGAATATACAAAAGAAAAGAGACCCAACACCAACAGAAGGCCTTGCACCCAATATGACAAAAGGATTGTCAATAGGGGTGTAAGGGTGTCATGGTAACCCAAGCAAGATCCAAAGGAAGGGAAACACCCTTCACAAAACAAAGACAATGTAGAAAGAAGGAAACGAATTCAGTCCAAGAAGATAGACGGGTTGAGGCTCTAACTCTACTGTAATCTTCTATTGGCATGAGTATCTAACACTTGCCGGAAGGTCAAAGCCTTATCCCTAACAACCTTGTCAAGCCGTTTCTTCATAGCCGGCACAAAGAGTTCGTTCATGGAAAAGGATATTATTCATTTCCTTCCAAATAATATCACATAAAACTGCAAAAGCAAACCGAGAGATGGTGATGTAAAAGGAATCACTAGATAAATACTT
This sequence comes from Eucalyptus leucophloia subsp. euroa, assembly GCA_017140325.1. Taxonomy (NCBI): domain Eukaryota; kingdom Viridiplantae; phylum Streptophyta; class Magnoliopsida; order Myrtales; family Myrtaceae; genus Eucalyptus; species Eucalyptus leucophloia. The sequence continues at coordinate 33,744,955 of CM029472.1, read as the reverse complement.
AATGGCCCACTAGTTGTTTCGCCGGGGAAGATTACACCTAGCAGCCCAAAAAAGAGCAAGAGCCCTAATAATACGACAGCCAATGAAAAGGTGATTTACAGATTTAGGATGACAAGAGCAAAAAGCACAATCAGCATAAGAGATTTTGCCATGAGCAAGAAGCATAACCTGGGTGGGCAGTCTATTTCTAGAGATGAGCCACAAAAGAAATTGGTGCCGAGGAACTAGTGAGCTATTCCAAATAAGAGAGGACTAAACGATAGATTGACCTCTCGGCCGAATGACATCCCAGGCCAAAACAATAGTGAAAACTCCTGACCGATGGGGCAACCAACAGAAACGATTAGGGACCTGGTTAAGAATAAGTAAGGGCTCGTTCCATGAAGCAATCTCATGCATAAGTCCGAACGCCTCACCATAAAAGAAGTCAGCAACCGAAGCTTTCCTTGATAAACCCGAGCGGTAGATGTCTAGGTTAGAGAAGATAAGATTGAGGGGTTCTCTAGGGTGCCAATTATCAAATTAAAAGGATATGGAACGCCCATTACCCAAATGCCAATAGAAGAATTGGCAGAAGTCCTGCCGAAGGTCAAGCAACTTCTTCCATGACCACAAGTAGAAGGTTGGTTTCACACCTATCCAGAAGTTCTTATTATTCAGAAAGGTGGTGTGAATCCATTTGCACCAGAGGACACAGGCAGCAATGGTATCTTTATAAATTTGTAATACGTTAGCCCCATGAGGGGGTGAGTACGACTACTCAACATATGGTAGCCTGCCAAACCATATTATACATGCTTGCCTCAACTCTACTTATGAGATTCTAGCATACAACGTGTATGGAAAAATAACTCAAAGCACCATAAAGCTATAAGGGTAATTCAAGCAAAGTATTAGGAAAACAAGTAAGCAGCTATAATATTTCATAAGTCAAGCCAACTTTAGTTCTAACTGCTGTCATCTTCAAGAGGAATTAGTGTTTGCACACCTCCAAGCATATAGCACTGTACCTGGCATCACGAAGTCCTCCGATTCCATATTTCAGTCACCGCTCATTCGGAGCATGTTACATCACACCTCCAAGCATCCTACACCCCACCAAGCATCACGAGGAACCTCCGGGGCTCACCATGTCAATGATGTCTCTAGGCATCTGGAACATATTATGTCACACTCTCGGGCATTCTGGGGAACCTCCGGGGCTCACCAGTCCCCAAACTTCCAGAGGCATCGCCATCACGATCCTTCAAGCAACCCAACACCTGGGGCATCGTCGTCCTAGGGGTCCGACAGTATCATTAACATTTCAACCATCACGCAGCACCTAAAATGTTTTATTGGAATCATCACACGCATTTACCCGAGATTCGTACCTCTTTTTATTCCATCCGACTTGATTCCGATGACTCACCTAAGGTCTTCTAGTAGTTGACCCTAAATGACACACACACACACACACACACACACACACACACACATATATATATATATATATATCCAGCTTACTATAAGCCTGCGCTGGTCCACAATAAACAAGACCGATTAGCAAGACCGATTCCACTAAAAGTAGGCATAACAATCCCACGAGCATAGGAGCTCATAGCCTCATATCCGAACCTGCGCTGATCCTACTAATGGTCGTCACGCGCAAAATGGGATCACTCAACGCTAAACTCGACTCGTTTCGCCGAGGACACATCCGTGCTGTCTAGACATTGTACCTTTCAAGCCTCAACATCAATAATTTCGACTGGACCGCCTACAAGAATGACTAATGCCAATTCCGTACCATCCATCCCACAGCCAGCACACTACTTAAACTACATGCATGCGACTTCATCTACCACACCCCCGACGATACACGATTGTTCGATCATCCATCCGACTCCCGGTCATTCAACGCACCAAATTTCCAATCGCTCAACGGACCTAAACTCCGATTCTCCTATCGCATTCAGACTTCAATGTTCATCCATCCTAATCCGGACACACAAGCGGGGTATTCTCGCACAATATAGAGCGATAGAACTACCATTTTCCTCGGGTCATTAAGATGTGAGCTGCAGGCGTGGTTGTGGCGAAGCGGCAGCAACAGCAGCACGCGGTGTGGCGCGAGCTGCTAGTCTCCCGGTCCAGCGGCAACTGAGGGATGGCGGTGAGGCACGAACATCGGTGTCAATGGCTGGCGGTGGTCGTCAGCAACAAACCTCCAGCGAAGCAGGGAGAACCTCCTGAGGTGGCCGGCTGGGAGGGCTGTGGTTGGGATTTGGTGACCCAACAGCGATGAGGGAGGCAGGTGGCGCGATTGTCGACGGTGGCATGGCCGCGAGCGAGGGGCGAAAGGTCGGCTACGATGAAGAAAAGGAAATCGCGATCTCTCTCTCTCTCTCTTTCTCTCTCTCTCTCTCTCTACTAGCTCCTCTTTGTAAACTCCGCCTGTTCCCTCCTTTGTTGACTCCTTAAGTCAATATTTGAGGCGTGCAGTGGCTGCCCAAGCCGAGTGCAGGTGGCAGGAGGGGCGCCAGCAAGGTAGCTGCGCGCCAGCTTGCATGTCCCATGCAAGACGTGGCCACTTGGTTTGGCTGAAGGAGAAAAGCTGTGGCGGCACGGGTCATCGCTCCTTCTTCGGTTGACCGGTTGAAGAGGAGGAGAGGACGCGGCTGTGGCGCGGCCGTGCTTGGTCGATTGCTCCTCGGTTGACCATCACATGGATGCGGTTACATGGTCATTCAATGAAGCTATGGCAGTCAGCGATCCTTGGCTAGGGACGGTTGAGAGTCGACGTGAGGTAAATAGGGAAGTCTGCGACAATTTTCATCGTCAATCTTTACGTGTGTATGGGGTTGAAAATGACTTGCATGGAAGGTTCGATTAGCAAGGTACAAACGTGGGTGGATGTTGGTCTCATTTGGGGTGTTACGTCAGGAAATTTTCGATGAGATGTTAAGTTACAAGGGGATAGGATCTCACGACGCAACAAATGCATGAGTATGAGGATACATCGTACGATCATAACAAAATGTGACATCTCGGTTTGGCGATGATGATGATAAAATGGCATCCACTAGTGGCGCCAACAACGTGGTCTAATGACAACTCGTCGACCCGTCACGGACCTTTACGCACTCAAGATCCGATGAAATTCGGATATCACATAAGAAGAACAAAGTATCATGGATTTCTACCTCCGTTATAGGCCTAGAGAGAAGACGAACCTGATCATCGGTAAGAGAATGCATCATCACTGAGCCGATTTCTTGAACCAAGGGGAGAGTAGAGAGGTTAGAAGGTGCGAGAAGACCTTCAAAATGGGAGACAAAATGCTGGTGAATAAGAGGCAGATCCTGAGTCAAATTTCTAGGTTCATCCCTCACCAATAAGATTCTATTATGGAGTTGCCTTCTACTTACAAAATGGTGGAATAACTTGGTATTGAGGTCTCCCTCCTTCAACCATTGAATTCTAGACTTCTATTTATAAAACATTTTTTCCTGGAGACGGAGGTCCGTAAATGCCTGGAGATGGTCTCTCTCACTATCAACCAAGTCCTAGTTAAAAGGGTCAAGTTGAAGAGCCTCCTGGACGAAAGCTAAAGCATTTCTAACTTTAGCGGTCCTAGCTGAGATGTTGGAGAAAGAGTCTTTATTGAGCTACCTAAGCCTAGCTTTCAGCGGTTTCAACTTGTAACAAAGGATGAACATAGCTATTCCAATCACCGGAGAGTCCTAAGTTTGTTGAACAATCTTACTAAAAGACGGGTGTTTCATCCAAAAGTTGAAGAATTTAAAAGGCTTCCTCGTGTGAGGAGTGGAAGATTTTGATGACCATGGGGGAGTGATCAGAAATTCCAAGCAGAAGAAAAGACGTCTCAGAAAAAGAGAAAAGAGTACTGTAGGAAGAGTTGACAAGAACTCTATCAATTTTCCTTTGTTTTTGATTCTCACCTATTGAAGTGAACCAAGTGAATTTGTATCCAATGTATTTAAGATCATCAAGTTCTACCTCCAGGATGCATTGGCCGAACTCTTCATAGGATGGCAGCCATGTAGAGGAGTTGCCAAGCCAATCCGAAGGATGTCTAATGGCATTGAAGTCACCTGCAAGTAGCCAAGGGCTTTGAAGTAGCCCGGAGTTGGATTGGATGATATCCTGCCACAGGGCCGTCTTAGCACAAAAGTGTGTTCGACATAAACGATTGAGAGATAGATAGCTTTATCTATTGATAAACATTTTAAATATCCATGGATAATTTGGGAGGATGAAGAATGAACAACAAAATCCATCATTCTCTAGTTCCAACCAATCCAAATTCTTCCTCTATGGGAATGATCATAGTTAGCAATCGAAGCCCAGCTAAGAAGAAGACCTTTGGATATCGTAGGGAACCAAGTGGAAAGAATCTTTGTTTCCAAAATGTTGATGCAACAGAGACCATTAGCTCTAACAAAGCTCCTAATTTCAGCTTGCCTTAAGGGATCCATAAGTCCCATAATATTCCAAACAGCTATATACATATGTACAAGGAGGGTGGGAGGTAAAATTACCTCTTACCTACCCTCCAAAAAATCCCGTTTATGTTTAAAAAAATAGGAAAAGACCAAAAAATATTTTCCTCCATAAAAGCATGGAAAGTCCCTCAAAAATCCAAAAAACCTTAGGGTTTAAACAAGATTAGGTACCGGAAGGGCAAGAGTGAATATTCCTCCTAATATTTCTCTTGGGTTTCTAATCGACCCATCCCAAATTGATTAGTGACTACTCTTTCTTAAAATTAATTTATAGGTTAAAAAATCAAATCATTAAATTGTGAATTGGTGGGTTTGGGAGAGCTCAAGTTAAATCTAATAGTCCTAGCCAAACCATTAGCCTTTGTAGGCGCCCATCTCTAATTGGACGCCAAAAAAAAGAGATTGCGACAGCTTGGCGACTCCGCTGGAGACTTTTTTGAGGACTTGAGCCATTTTATCTTATTTAAATACTTTACTAACTTGGGCTTTTTTTTCTTTTTTTATGCAGGTTAGTAGCTTAGAGATCTATTTTAATTTTGTTAAAATAAAATGTGTTGTGATTATAAATTGTTATGCATGCTTAAATGTTTAAGCACTACACATGACACACAACTCGACTGCCAGACCTAGGCCGCCATAGGATATATTTAGGATGGTGTTAAGAAAGATACGGCCTTGAACGTGAGACTGTGATGTAGAGGTTGCCTTTCTTTTCTCTCAATTTCTTTAGGTAGAACCAAGGTTAAGAGGGTATGATGCCAACGCGACACTGCGATGGGCAGACACCCCCTTAATTTCTCTAAACCCTCTTAGTTAGACATCGAGCCATACATATCATGCACATGTCTGTGTGATTGTCATCAATTTTCTCACGTAAAGTAAGTTTTTATTCATGCACTTTGCAATTTACTTACATTCCTGTATATATTAGAGGTCCATGATTAGTCTAGGATTTCATACTACGATCATTTAAATTTGTAAATAATTGTCACAAAGTTTTTTTAAAAAAAATTTAAAAAAATTGCAAAAGAAGTTACTTTCAGTTGGTGTGTTTATTTCCTCAAGCATGTTACAAACTTCTTTTCCGCAAGAATTTTCTTCTGTTTCAAAAAGGGATAGAGGTTTTTTTTTGTTTTTTTTTTTTTTTTAAATTTGTTTTTGAGTCATGCTTTCATCGTCTTTCAAATTGAATACCTTTTTAGTCCATGCTAACATGTTACATGCCTTTTTTCAATCCATGCTTAGGAAATCCTCTACCTTTTCATGAACAAACAAAAAGAGTCGGATTAGATCGTCATCATGGATTGACTCCTTATTTACGCCTTGTGTTCAGACATGCTGTTTATTTATGACCAAGTTATCACAGAACGTCAACGTTCGCCGATCTAGACTCGCTCAAAAGCAAGAGCAAGAATGGCCAAAGAGAATGTACCAAGCCGTGTTGCAATCGTGGAAATCAAAATGAAGCAAGTCTTCAATGTGCTCCAACAACTTTGAAGCATATAGACTCCATCCAGGGCAAACTTACTCCTGCCCTAGCCTCAATCGAGGTATTGATACCACAATCATCCACCAGGGGTGATCAAGACAGAGATACTGACAATAACATGCCCGAATTGAAGGATGATCCGCACCAAACCGTGATTGAGAGAGCTAAGCCTGATAGTTTGTCTAAAACTAAGCATGACAATGCCTCGAGAAGCTTGAGGAGAGGCTAAAACAACTGTAAAGCCTCTAAGATCCTGCTTTGATGGACCTCTCAATTTATTCCAAAGTCAAAATGTCGAAAATATTCAAAATGCCCAAATTCAAAAAATATGACAAAATGACTTGCCCAATGGCTCATTTGCAAATGTACTTGGTTCAGATGGCCCAACACATCAATAATGCACCCTTGATGATCCAGTTGTTCCAATCAAGTCTAGTAGGCCTTGCCCTGAGGTGGTACATCACAAAGAACATGAACCTCCTCGAAACATGAAGCAAAGTAAGTGAGGCATTCCTCAAGCAGTACAAGTTCATAATGGACATTACCCCTTCTCATGAGGCTCTTGAGCATACTGAGAAGCAAAAGTATCATTCAAAGAACATGCTATTAGATGGAGAAACTTAGCTGCTCAAATCGGTCATGAACCAACCGATTTCGAGCTGAGAAAGATGTTTATCAAAACCCTCCCCTATGAATACAGCAATCGAATGGTTGGTTCATTGAACCTATACCCGTAAGCAGGAGGCTCAACATGAAGAAAGATAAACAACCACTGGTGAATGTCAATGCGACCTACACTGCAAATACCAGTCATCCCCCGACCATTCAAATAAGCGCGGGACAATGACAAACCACCAGCCATCAGCCATCCCAGCACTACAACAACAGGAGGCAATTTACTCCACTTCCTGGATCTCCATCCCAAGCACTGGCAATCCTCCAGAACAAAAACCTCCTTTCAATTGAGCCAAAATGACCCAACACCGAAAGCTTTTCCAACTACGACCTATCAAAGATGTGCGACTACCACATAGGCGAAGTAGGGCACTTGACTGATGAGTGTTTCACCCTTAAGAATCGAATCCAGAACCCATTGGACACTAAAGCTTTCTCATTCCAAAGCACCAAACCAAATGTCCAAAGCAATTCACTCCCTGACCACATTGACAAAGTAAACACGATCTTCAGTTCTGAGGTCAGTCAGATCAAAAACGTCAAAACACACACCATCAACATTTATCCAAGGCTAGTAAAGGCTGGGTATTATTCAGGCGATGAAATACCACCCTTAGCAACAATGAAAGAAAGAGTATCAAGGATGATGGATGTTGGAATAATTGTACATATCAGCCACACTGGCATAGTCTCTACTATATCACAAGTCGTCATCGATTGGAATGAAGAGTTTGCCACGCTAAACATGGGAAAGGTGATCCCACCTCGCTTGAAGACATCTTTGAGGGAAAAAGGAGCTATGGCCCAAGCGTCAAAGACAGAGGCACATGTAGTTATTAAGATTTGCCAACCTTATAAATATGAAAGCAAGAATGCAGTCCCTTGGTCCTACGACCTCAACGTTGGCTTAGTCACGAGGTATGGGCAAATCTATGCTTAGGCCAATATACAGCTTGCCAAACCTATCACTAACAAAGAAGCCAAAGAATTTTTGGCTGTAATCAAAGCTAGTGAATACAATGTGGTGGAACAATTACAGAAATCACAGGCACAGATCTCTCTGTTGGAATTACTTCAGATGTCTATCAAGCACTAAAAATCCCTAATGAAGGTATTAAGTGAAGTACACGTCCCTGAGATGATTGAGCATGACAAACTCGAGGAGTTTGTCAACACCATCATTCTAAAAGATCAAATGGTGTTTTTTGATGAAGAGATTCCTGAGGAAGGTAGAGGATACACCAAGGGTCTCTACATATCAATCAAGTGCAACACCTCTCATGTTGCTTAAGTACTAATTGATAATGGATATGCTCTTAACATATGTCCACTAGCAACACTCTGTCATCTTAAAATAGAGATGTCCCGGATCCAGGCAGCCAAGAATTCCATTTGGGCATTCGATGGGACAAAGAAGGAAACGATGGGTGAAATTGAGCTCGACGTTCAAATAAGGTCCAACCATATTAAAAATTTTATTCCAAGTAATGGATATTCCCACTGCATTCAACTTCCTTTTAGGTCACCCATAGATCCACGTCACTGGAGCAACACCTTCAGGTTTCCACTAAAATGTGAAGTTCATGGTTGAAGGGAAATTGGTCATGATTCGTGGAGAAGAGAACCACCGTATCTATCATGAGACAGCCATTCCTTATGTTGAGCCTAGTGGAAAGAATGAATCCAACTATCAATCATTTGAACTAGTGTCTACTATACACGGGACTCAAGGGACTCAAGCCCTTGTCCCTGAAATGTCAAACACTGCAATCATGGTAGGGGAAAATCATGGTTGGATATGGTTTCACCCTAGTCAAGGACTTGGCAAGGGAAGCCAAGGCATCTGTTAGCCTATCAAAGCCCTAAAGAGACCCCCACACTATCGGATTAGGATATTGCCATGAGAGAAAGGAAAAGAAGATAGTCGGCTTGTATATTCTCACCTCGAGGAAACCTTCCCAGGCCCCGTAAGGATGATGCATGAAGAAATGATTGGTGCTCCAAAACAATTCAACCATGAAAGCTCGAAGTTCCCCATTTACTTAGGCATAGGTTAGGAGAACATAACTCAACCAGCGCTCACAAAGAAAGAAGGGCTAGACAACACGACCACTATGTTTGGAGACCTTTTCATAGGCACCATTGAGGAGGAACAACTAGAAGGAACGGGTGATAACTTCTCATTCAGCGAGCTTCAACATCAGGTCAATGAACTACGCGAGACAATACACCACTTGACAAAAAATTTCGCTTGAGCTGCTCATGCATTCCGCTCTCACTACAATGAGGAGTTGACAACCGAAATAAATGAAGAAAGTGCTACTGACACGACCTGGTAGGGGGCTTAGCTACCCTAGTCCTTAAGCAACATAAAACTGTATTCACCACTGCCTAAATCGATGGCCACTATTTTCCCCATCCTCCTAGAGCAATGAATGATCTTTAAGGAGTTGAAATGTCCTACCCACAAGTACTTCCCTAATTGTGATCTATCCAAGTACTGTGACTATCATTTGGGGGAGTTAGGACACTCGTTAGATGATTGTACCATCCTGAAAGATAAGGTTCAGAACCTTTTGGATGTCGGGGTATTTACATTCCACTCTCTATGGCTATGTTATGACAAAGATGCCCTCCCCATGGTACCTAGCACCTGCACCATGTTCCCCGAACATGTTAAGGAGATGCGTGGAGGTAAGGCAATCAATGGACACTTGGGTTAATCAAGTGGTAAATTCGATTACTATGTTGACTATTCAACCCTCAAGGCTTCTATGACCATAAGAGCATCACCCCGGATGGATGGGGAGGCATGGACGATCTAAGATTTATGAAGTTCGAAGCATAAGAAAGTGTGACTGGTGACTGGTACGAAGATTTCTTCATAGATGCTATCAACAAAGAACTGTTAGGGGAGATGGTTGCAGGCCCACTCAAGTAGAACTTTTTTTTCTTGCATATTCCCTTATGTTGGAACCTGTTCATCTTTCTTAAGTCTGACTTGTTTTGTTTTTAACATTAGTTCCACTTGAGGAACTAACTTTTTGAAATCACTCTTCTCAAAATGTAAATCCACCTATTACCAAATAAAATTGAAAAAATTTTGAGGGCGTGAGGAGATACACCAAACCAGCCTGGTGATGCTATCCAACCATGAAAAGAAAATACCATCCAATGAGAATATTGAGGGCTGGGTTTATCCGTGCTTCCTCCCCCAAAATATATACTTTTGAAAACAAAAATACTTCATTACCAAAGGCCTTTGTCAAAGCAACATGTCAATTTTTGACTTACTCACTTCATGTCTCAGAAATATCATCCCTTTTGACTTAACGTAACCGAGGGCATTTGAAACTGGCACATCATGTGAAATCGCCAAATTTGAAGACACTCTTTCAAGAAGGCAAGGGTAAACAGAAAAGATCATCCCGTTTCAAGAAAGAAAAAAATTCCACAAAAGGAAAGTGTTGAAGATGAATCAACGATCATCAATTGTGCACACATGGCCACAAATGAGGAGGGTCAATCAAAAAAGATGTTGAACTATGTCAAGACAAAAGGCTGTCATCAACATTCAAACATCCCTAGAAGTTAGCAAATCAAACTCTGGAGAAGGGTAATTTGGTATCATTTTGGATAATCCCTCTCTCTAAATTCGCTTTTGACATACTTTCCCTTATTAACAAGAAGCATCATGATTCAAGGACCAAACTCAATGGTTAATTTGGGCAAATCAATGTCGGCCAAGCTAGCACATGAAAATAACTCGTATTAAATTCACATAACTTGGCATAAAAGGATGTGTCATCCAAGAGCCAATTCAGTTAAATGTAAAATAAGTGCTCCATGAACACCACCAATACCGCGGCTTAGTGGTATAGGGAATGAAATGATCCAGAGGCATCCGAGGTTCAATCCTCGGAAAAGGCAATCAGTTGCCATGTATAGAAGCTAATAAAATGTTTGCTTCTCTTGCAATTGCAAAAACGAGAAAAGAATTGACTTAACAAAACAGAAGATGTAAGACTTTATATCCTTCTCATGCTTCAGGTCTATTCAATCATCTACAAACCAATGAAGGGTAATGTTGTATCGTTTTCAGTTGTTCGACTCCTGAAAGAGTTTGTGACTAACATAATTCCTCTTATCTATTGTAGGATCACTTGACTGTTAAAGATACGGATAACAAGTCAACGAGAGACATGTCAAACTATGATAAGCTCTCCCAAACGAAATGGCGCCTCAAATATCGCCAAAGCAGATGATAGAAACTTTTCAAGCCTCGATTCATGTGTGATCTTGGCCCTACTGATTGATCTATTTCAACACTTTTCTGCCGAGGCAAAAGCAGAAGTGCCCATCAAATCAATGATCAAAATCCCAATCCTAGCTGATCCTTCTTGTGTCATCTCCTTATTCAATAGGGACAATTCATTGACACCCATTTATGAATAATTCTCTAATGTTCAAAATTTAACATATTTGAAAGTACCATTTCATTCACCCCTAAAGTTGTTAATAAAGTCTTTTTGAGTAAAAACAATTTATTTGTTTTGAGAGTACCAACTCCATCATATTTAAAATGTTGCATGCCTTTTCCAATTGGATTTTGCATGATGTTTTTGTCTGTCTAAATCATTGATTCCATTGAGGATTATCAAAATAGATAGCTAAATAAAGAATATAATATTGATCGAGCATGCTGGATGGGGCACGTTAGGATGATGAAAGGCAAGCGATATCCTACACACAGTCCCCTATCTATACACTTGTGAGATGAATGCAAAAAATTCCATGTCAGTAGGGTAAAGAGTTCTCTCGCGAATGGTATGATAACCAGAACAGTGAGAGGCATTTCTTTTCTCTACCACAGGTCATCTATTGCTTACCCCATTTGACCCCTATACACTAGTCAAATTTATGTCCTACCCCTGTCAAAGAACCACCCCCACACTGGGACTGATCGGAGGCAAGGTGGCATCACAAGGTGAGACAAAAGCATAGAAATTTTATTGCTTGCACTTGCATTAATCTTTGGGTGTCTTTATTGCATATTGAACACTCACGATAATTTAAGTGCCTTACAATGATGAAAAGCAATTTTTTTCTCTACGTGCTTGTATTCATTATACAGCCCAATTGACTCTGTAATTCCACCCTCACATAGAGGTAAAGCAAGAATTACTACCATTCAAACAATATAGCCCGGAGCGTCGGCTAAAGATGAATACTGTTGACACCTAAATTTTGGCAATTTGGTCATTTATTTATTGCATAAAAATTAGAAATTAATTTTTTACCCCTAAAAAAATAATTAATTAATTGCATAGCGTATAATTTTAGGTGCATTTATTTTTAATTTGCATTTGCAAGGAACTAGTGATTGATGGGTTTGACTTGATGGTTCTAATTTTAATTAGACGAGTTGGATTAAGCCCGCGGTGAGAGGAAATTGGCCCAAGCTTGCTATTCTCTAATGATCGAAAATTGACTTATGAGGAATGATGAATCGATGTATTCGTCGAATCTTTCGTATATTCATTAAGTGATATATTCCTTGGCATGGGAAAGTTTTAGATGAAATATGGAGCAATTGAAAAAGGATCTTTTTTATGCAAGGTTGTATATTCATGGCAATATCCGGTCAATCAAAAAAGAAGGAAATAGAAAATCGGCATAATATTTCAATAAGAGCACTTGCGGTGGCCGATTCTCGTGTTTGCGGAAAAGAAAGGACGTGACTTGAGCCCAGAAGGAAACTAAGTATATTTGCATGTTTAAAGGCACAAGTTCCCAAAGGAAAAAAGAAAAAACGAATATATGTATCCACAATCACCTTCTCTTCCTAAAGAGGGCTTCGTACATGCAAGGGGAGGCCACACATACAATACACGGGAAAAATTGCAGAATATAAGAAGGGGGGTGTCCACAATTCTAAGAAAGCATAGAGAGACGTATGTGAGAAAAGAGAGGAAAGAAGGGGAGTTCTCTCAGCCAAGCTTTGGCTGAGACCCACACCGTTACTACCCCCAATGCTCTCATCATCCACAACAACTTGTCGATGAGCCACAAGCCTTGCCATGCTGAGCTTGCTGTCCTCAATCTTGACAATGTTGCTACTCTAGTCTAGCTGATGGGTTTAGTCTATGACTTGATGGGCATAAGTAGGCCTGTCTGCCCAAGTTAGGCCCAAGAACCCAGCCCGCAAATTAAGAGATGTTACGTTAAGGGGTTGTGTCTTTTGGATGAACGTTTTATGTTGAAGGAATACTCCTTTGGAGAGGACATTTTAAGAGAGAAGAAAAAAAAAGGAACATACCTTTTAGCGTATGGAAGTTTCAGTCTCTCTTTGCCATTAAAAAGCGTAATAATAGTATGCTCCCAAAAACATCGTTTTTCTCTCTCATATAGCAACAGTACGCTCCTTGGTAGAACGGGATCGGAATTCTTCCTCAAACTTCAACATTAGTGTTTAATCTGTGGCAAATAAGGTACGCTCGATTCCGTAGTGTATCTTCGATCGGTGATACATGTGTTTTCTAGGCTTGTCTTCCGCGTTTGATCTTGGGGTTCGATTGAGTATCGGATCCGTTTTAGGGAATTCGTTATTCCCAACATCGGTATCAGAGCCATTGTTCATGTTTTCCAATCCCTTTTCATGTTTATGAGTTGTTTTGATTGAATTTTCGTGAAACACCGTCGTCAGCTGATCAAGGATGGAAAAATCCTGACACCCGCGTACTGTCCACCCCATTTTGTGATTTTTTGTAAGTCAAAATTCATTTTTGATAGCATAGGTTGAAGCTCTTATCGATACGAGAAAATCGAGTGGCGGATCGCTGCCAGAGGCCACCGGACATGCCGCAACATGTAACTAAAAGGAACCGATGTCGTCGGCGTGTGCAATCTTAGGCACGTGCGACACGCACGCCGTTTTGGCCCACGCACATGAGACACATGCAAGTGGTTGCTGGTGCGTGCGTCACGTCAATGTGACGTCAGCCTGCGCACACGCGCAGCATGTGCCAGTCGATTCGTCCGACTCGGCCCGGCCCAACCAGAGCAACCCAACTCGATGGCCGTTGACCGTTGACCCTTTGATAATTGACCATTGACTCCTTTGACCATCGTTGACCAGCCTTGACCAATGTTGACCGACGTTGACCAGCGTTGACCAAAAACAAAAAACAAAAAAAAAAGGGAAAAAGGAAAATTTTGTATTTTCCAATTTGTTCGTTGTAGATTATAAGTAATCCTTTTTTTTTGTTCTACATATGTTGCATGAACCATGGAAAATTCTGTATTTTCCCTTTTGTTCATTGTGGATTATAAGTAATCCATTTTTGTTATGTATTTGTTACAGAAACGATGATGCGTTATGTATGCATACCTGCATTTCCGAGAACGGACGAAGAAAATGCAAAACTTAAAGGGCTATTGACATAGTTAACTAATTATCAGTGGAATGATGGTAATATAGTATCACACATAGTCAGGATCAATCAGATGATACAAGAAATCATCTAGAATGGTTATCCTATGCCAGATTTTGAAAAAGATACTGGCCTTAATGAACACTCTTCCACTTGAATGGCAAGCAGTGTTAAATCGCCTATGGGAGGTCAACGTGATCCCAGATTATATGAGGCTTATAGTAGCTTTTGTAAGAGAATACTATAGAATCGAGTTAACTAAAATTTCAACCCTTGGGATGAGTGCCACATGGGGCAAAGTGAATGCACCTTAGAGGTAGCATGAGAGGTCTCCAAAAGTTTTTCCGTGGTTGGCCAATGTGCCTTCAGAATTCTAAGAGAATTTTATTAATAAAGTAGAAGACTTTCCCTATTTATTTTTTAGATTAGTCTAAGATGTTTTAGGTGTAAATATCTCTTTCTATGTTGATATTTCCTCTGAATAAATTACTTTGTGTAATAGACATGTTTAACTATTCAAAGTTCAAAGTTATTTATTGCTGTAAATTAGTATGTTGATTTACAATTCGTTGCGGGAAGTTCAAGAAAATTTTAGTGACTTTGTTGAACTTATTTTGCATAGAATATTATATTAATGATAGTTTTAAGTTAGAATTTTTTGGATGATGATTGGAAACATAGTGACCTTTTGATTCCGAATAGGATTTTTTGGATGATAATTGGAAACATAGTGACCTTTTGATTTCGAAACCTTACTTGAAATTATTCATTAATATGTTGGGTCTATGCAAAATGGATTCTTAAACGATAGGCATTAATAATTTGTGCATATGTGTCTAATATGTTCAGATCAATGGCTTGAGCAACTAAAAACATAATTGCTTATTTGAACAAAGAAGACAAATTGAACAGTGAGAATTGTGAAATATTGAATAAGAAAATTCAATATGTGCTTGAAAAGCAAGAAGAACTAAAAGCTCTTGACCATGTTATGGAAAAACTTAAGGATGTTGTGCGCCACCTTGAGCTAGCAAAGGACCGCCTTAAGACACTTGAGCGGGAAAAAGACATTTGCTGTGTTGTTTCCAACTCAAAAGGGGCTTCGAGCTCTAAGCATAAGCGCATTGATTTGTTCAATATGTGGAAATGCAAGGGATCAAGTCCTTCTTACAAGAAACTAAGAGCTAATCAACATAAAAGAGGGAAACATCCTCGAGTAAAGAGCATTTCAAGGGTGAAGTGTTACAACTGTGACTAGAAGGGTCACTACGCTTGCGACTATCGCGAGCCAAAGAAGGTACTCACCGCTTGTACTCTTAAGAACTTTGCTAATGTGTCAAGTTTTGAATTCTCAGCTGAATATAATCCTTTGTAGACTTTAGATTCAGGAGCAACAAACTATATAGCGAAGGATAGAGAATCCTTCGTGGAATTCCAACGAGTACCACCTGGAACTAAGTGGATCTATGTAGGAAATAACTCTAGAGCAGAAGTAAAAGGGATTAACACTCGTCAACTGAACATGCGTGGTTGACGCACTTTATTCCTACATGATGTATTGTATGCTCCGGAGATTCATCGAAATTTAGTGTATGTTTTAATGTTGGTTAAGCTTGGTTTTAATATGAACTTCCATAATAGTGGTGTGGATTTGTATTTTGATACAAATTACTATGGTTATGGTTATTTTCTAGGTGGTTTTATTGTATTAAATATCCACTATGGTAATGCCAATGTTTGTTATTCAATTTTCATGTCTCTTAATTTATATAATAATGATGTGAATGTGTGGCATGCTAAACTTGGTCATATCAGCCAACAACGTACGAATAGTCTAGCCAAAGAGAGCTTGTTGGATAACATTGAAAAAGTCGATTTGCCCATATGTGAGCATTGCCTAGTGGGGAAAACGATAAGAAAACCATTTGGAAAAAGGTAAAAAAAGCTGAATTTCCTTTATATTAAATTCATTCTAACGTCTGTGATCCGATAAATGTGAGAGGAATGTATGAGGCTATTTATTTCATCACATTTATAGATTATTATACTCGATACGGATATATCTATTTGATTTCTCATAAATCCGAAGCATTAAGTTGTTTCAAAAGGTTTATGAACTTGGTAGAAAATCAATTAGACAAGAAAATAAAAGTATTGAGATCTGATCGAGGTAGAGAATATTTATCTAATGAGTTTGAAAATTTATGTGATAAAAAAAGGAATAGAAAGATGGTTGTCTATTCCATATACTCCTCAACAAAATGGTGTTGCGGAGAGAACAAACAGAACCCTACTAGAAATGGTTAGGTCTATAAAGATGCATGCTAACTTACCTATCACTTTTTGGAGTGATGCGTTATTAACTGCTACCTATATACTTAACTGGGTGCCTTCCAAATTAGTTACTTACACTCCATATGAGTTATGGATAGGTAGAAAATCAAACTTAAGTTTTCTTAAATCAAGGGGTTGTGCTACCTATACTCATGAGCCCTCTCACATGTTTGGGAAATTGAGTCCAAATGGAAAGAAGAGTATTTTCATAAGATACTTTGAACACTCGAAAGGGTATGTATTCATAGGTGAGCAGGAAAGTGGAAGTATAACTGAACTCGAATCACGAGATGTTACATTCTTAGAAAATAAATTTCCTAAGAATGGCGAAATAGGTAAGGATTTCTCCTTATTTGAAACCTTGGATCCAGATAATGAATTTAGTAGAGTTCGTCCAAGTGGGAGTAACATGAGAAGTGATGAATTTAATTTAACTCATTCTCAATTACAACCACATGATGAGACGATATCATCATTATCTAATCCAAGTAGGAGCATAATGGGGAATGATGTGCAGAGTGTACAATCTCCCATACGACGAACAAGTCACAAAAGTATTTCCTGTCGACACTTTGACATTGAAGGGGAAACTTTTAGGGTTGCTCTACGAGATGAAGATGAGCCAAGAAATGTTAATGAGGCTCTAAATTGCCCTAGTAAGGAAAAATGGATGCATGCAATGGAAGAAGAGATTGAGTCAATGAAGTCAAATCATGTTTGGGAATTGATTGACCTTCCAAAAGGACGCAAAGCTATTGGGAACAAGTGTGTTCTTAAAATAAAGTGTAAAGCTGATGGCTAGATAAAAAGGCATAAAGGTTGCTTTGTGGCGAAAGGGTATAATCAACAGGAATGAATTGATTATGAAGAAACGTTTTCTCTTGTAGTGAGATTTACCTCGATTCACATTATTCTGGCAATAATGGCAAATATGGATCTTGAGTTACATCAAATGGATGTAAAGATTGCTTTCTTCAATGGAAAATTAGATGAAGAAATATATAGGAACGACCTGCTGGTTTTATTACGGAAGGCCAAGAATGAAAGGTATGTCAACTTTTGAGATCGATATATGACCTTAAGCAGTTGTCGAGACAATGGTATGTACATTTGCATAATGCCATAATGCATATGATTTTACAATGATAGATGAGGATCATTGTGTACATATCAAAGGATCCAAAGATCAGTTTGTGATCATATCAGTATATGTTGATGATATACTAATTGCCAAAAGCAATATGGAGTTTGTTAATACTATCAAGAGTTGATTATCTTTCAACTTTGAAATGAAAGGTATGGGTGAGGCTACATACATTCTTGGAGTTAAGATTTCAAGAGATCGTTCGAAAAGATCATTATCTCTTTCGCAAGAAAAATACATAAATAAGGTTCTTAAACAATTTCGTATGCAATATTGTAAACCTATAGATACTCCTATTGCAAAAGGTGAAGGATTGAGCCATAGAGTGTGTCCAAGGATTCCACAAGAAAATGAACAAATGAAACATGTTCCTTATGCTAGTGTTGTGGGATGCTTAATGTATGCTATGATGTGTACAAAACCTAACATATGTTTTGCAGTTGAAATGGTGAGTAGATACTAATCCAATCTAGGTCAAGCACATTAGAAGGCCGTTAAAAGAATACTGAGGTATCTGAAGGGAACTGCTGATTACAAGCTGAATTACCAAGGAAATGATCTGCGACTTGAAGGCTATTCAGATGTTGATTGGGGAGGAGATTTAGATGAAAGGAAATCTACCTCTGGTTTTGCTTTCTTACTAAATAATGGCGCCGTATCTTGGAGCAGTAAGAAGCAAACATGTATAGCCTTGTCCACGATGGAAGCTAAATTCCTGACATTATCAACAGCAGTATAAGAAGGTGTTTAGCTTAAGAGATTTTTGGATCATTTAGGTGTTATTGGGTATGCTGTAAATCCATTATTAGTTAACTATGATAGCCAAACAGTTATATCGTACACCAAAGATCCAAAATATCATGGTAAGACTAAACATATAGATACCAAGTATAATTTTGTCAAATATATGGTTGCACGAAAAGATGTGAACTTACAGTACATATATACGCATAGAATGGTAACAGATCCTATGACAAAGCCAATACCTAGAGATGTGTTTTATGGTCATGTAAAATCTGAGCGCAAAAAGAGAAAATCAAAGCAAGTATATGACTTAGAACAGTTGCCTTATTCGGATCCTTTGAAAATCAAAGCATGCAGCTCACCTCGACTAATTATATACATGGCACTTTGTTGGTCACTAAGTTGGGATATCTAGAAGTGGTACTAATGGCGTTGCTATGCATGGAAGATTTGATTCCAGTTGGATTCGCTTGAAGACAAAGCCTTTTTTTCTTTCACGAAACTTCCCGTTGTACAAAGTCCAGCATGTATTAAAAAAGAAAAATTACACCTTGTTATCATAAGTAGCCCAAATTCCAAAACATATTAAGCAAACCCATAAACTTTGGCGGTGCTATTTCAACACTCCTTTTGACAAAAATGCACCTTTTTGAGGTGATGGGCTAATATACCCTTGTAACAGCAGACTTGGTCATACATTTATTGATAGACTTTTTTCCTCGCATTCCTAATTTATGAGTAACCGTTTTTGTATTTCAAACTGTTTTATAATATTGCCTTCTTTTTTCTTCTTTTTTTTCCCGTACGGGAAGAGGTAGACTGGTATCTTTTTCTCCAAAATGGAAAAAAAGAATCCTCATAATATGGAAAAGGTTAATTTGTTGGAAGCGTGGGGAAATGTTAAAATGTTTATCTTTAGATCAAATTTGAATACCAACAAAAAAAAAAAAGCAAAAAAAGCACAAAAAAAAGAGAACTTTTTGCCGTTCTACTTCTAACATTATAAATAATATAATTATATCAATTGTAGATTCAATCTCATAGCTAGTGGATCAAAATCTTAAAAAATTCCTTCAAAATAACATGATGTGAGTTTGACAGTAAAGAATGTGTAATTAGAATTTCGACCCCCTTTGCAATTCAGATTGGAATGTCTGAAAGCTTAAAGTAGAACACAAAGTAAGTCATCTTTCTTGATACAAACCTACTAATTTATCTGGCCAACGCTCACAAGGTCAATGTCAATTAGATAACTAGATTGGAATTTAATTTTCTTTTCTAAAATATAGTTTCACTCAAACTATTAAAAACAATAATAGGCAATTAATTGTTTATTCATATGCCATCATGAAAAGAAAATCTTATAATGGAGCTTTTGTGATTCGAAAGATGAAACCATAAATTTAAATTGATAACCTTCTATAGGCCAACTGATAAGAGGATACTAGAGAAAATAGTATCTTGCTGGGAGTGATGAGGCATTTATATTGTGAAAGTAATCAGAGAGGCGGACAGTGCTGCTAAAGCCCAGGGACGCAAAGCCCTTCCTTCGAACTGGTCTCTATCACCTCCCCAACCTCTTTTAGATCTCTTATGTTTTGAAGCCCTGGCTATGGGCATGTTTGAATTTCCAATATAAATGAAACTCTCCGTTTAGACCCAAAAAAAAAAGGAAAAAAAAGTTAGTTTTCTTGGTTAAATGGGATGAAAAAGGAAACAAATGGGGGGAGAGGGAGAGGAGAAAGGGAAGAGGGGGCCCGGGGGAGGGGGTGGGCGTATTCACTAGAAAATTGAGTGTCTACCCAAATGGGGGTGAGTCCAAACTTTTTTAAGAAATTTACCTTCAGTCTGACTACTCTTAACTTGCTTCCGTGACGTGAGATGTAGCTAATTTAATATCAATTAAGCTAGTATAAGACAAAAACATAATAAGAAATTAATAACATAATTCAATAACTCAAGAAAAAGCACTCCATGCTGCTGGAATTGAATTTGAAGTTGGTTTTCATCTTTGTAAGGAAACAGCAATCACTTTTATACACAATACCCAACCAACAACAATTCGATTAAATTGGATAATGGCAAACAAATCATGGCCAGATTTAAAACATTTATGCTAATTAGCTTTGATCATATTTAAACAAGGAGCTAAAAAAAAACAATCTACTAGGTTCATAGATAATAACTGTGCTCCCCAAGATTATCTTAGTGAGAGATGTACATCGTAATCTGATCATGAAATATACCACATTCAAACAAGTTGATTTGCCATTTAAGCAACCTCTTGAGGATTATTAGTCCTGTTGGAGCCAAGCTTCACCTATAAAAACAGCTTGTAAAGGCACGACGTAAACCTGCCAATGAAGGAGCAAGATTAGTCAATTTAAAAAGAAGAGACTCTTACATTGAATCGGGTCCAACGTACCCAGAGCAGTTACGACTCTTGATAACATGGAATACACATGTGGCGCTCATGAATAATGGCAATGATGAGTCTGGTCCATGGACATGGATCTAGCCAAGAATCAATCCTTTAAGACAGTTTTATTGTTTCAACGGCAAGAAGAGAGATGTAAATGGTAGTGGCAATGAAGATGCATTATGAATTATGGTATGTAAGGAGAGAAATGTACATATCTATTTCAAACTAACTTTTCTTGTCTCCAGGAAAATATAGTGGAAGCGTACAGATTAAGATGTTTGCTTATGTCATAAAAACTTGTCAGTGCTAAGGAAAGAAGCAACAAAGAAACCGTTACTTGCACAAGCCATCAACTCGTTGACAGTGGAGTGGGAATTACAGGGCAATTCTCCTTTGGCGGAAGAGAAGCTATTTCAAGACCTTTGCATGCAATGTCTCTCTTTTGCCAAAGGAGAACCGCACTGTAATTTCACAACCACATTTCACAACCACATTCTCTCTCTCTCTCTCTCTCTCTCTCTCTCTCTCTATTCTTCGACTAACTTAGCTCGAGTCCTTGCGTTGATCCAACCTCCTCTTTTATAACAACATTGTCCGCACATACTATCGGATATGCCAGGGAGGTGGAATAGTATATGCCAGAATAATTCTTGCGTAAGTTCTTCTCAGACATGGTCCCAAATTCTTGACCCATCTATTCCTCGAAGAAGTGAAAGGACAAGTCACCATCAAGATGGATATTTTCTTATCTTCATGAGAAATGCTATCTTTTTACGTGTCATTGTGTCATTCCTTGGAGAGATATTGAGATAAATGGCAGACTTTTCTAGTTATTGCTTTTTAATCTTAGACCTATTATATTGTGGCTAAGATTATTTTCTTCTAATTTTTTTTACTCCATCTGGCTATAGTTATGCAGAATTCGATGATACCATGCTAAAAAGTAGGGCTTTAAAAAAAATACTGATAAATTTTCATAATTGTAAAAAAAAAAATAGTCAAATAATTAATAAATCACTTGTTTTTCACTAAACTTTTTGGTAGCTTACCAATGCTTTTTAGAAATTGCCATGCTTGTTTGATAGTTTGCAAATAACACCAACTTTCAAATTTACGAAGTCTTATATGAAATTATCAACCAAGGGACTTATGAAGTTTGTTGGATTGAGTAACCTAATAATTTTGGATTATCAACTTTCATTCCGCTTACTAATATTTATATCTTGTTAATTCATTCATTATTTTATTGGGTAACAACTTTTATTTTCCTTGGCCAATGACCCAGTAAATTTACTCTTTTTATTTTTTATTTTTTATAGATTACTAACCTAAATCAACGTAATTCGCTAACTTTTCTGCTATTAAATTACCACAAGGTATTGGGCTACTAACTGTCAATTGAATTACTCCCACTATAATTATTTTTTTTAATGAGATAATATTGCCAAAAGCCCCTATGCTTAGGGTCCACCATTCTCAACCTAACTAGTTGTCAAAGTCCCATAATATGGTCAACAATTCTCAACACGACTAGTTTGCATGACATGACACTGCACACAATTAAACAGGTTTGCATTTTGCATAAAGAGTTAGTGTAATGAAAAATTGTGTCTTAGGTTGATTGATTTGCTTAACCCATATAGACTGGAATTGATATGATTAAATTGATGTGTTATTGTGCAGTTCCTCTTAACATGATACGATTGGACACTTTTAATACAAATATATGTAAAAACTTTTTTATACTTTCAAGTTACACCCATCTTAAAAAGAATAAAAAGTAAAGTAAAAACATATATAAGACTACAAAAGACAGTATACATGAAAGTATACTAACTCAATAAGACACTCTGCATGTGATACGAAGTGAAATTAATCTTGTAATAAGAAGTGAAATTAATATTTGTGTTAAACTTGTTAACACAAATTTAATGTGCATGGGTGTTTTTACGTGTTTATTATTTAGATAGGTTAATATATATTCACAAATATGAGTCATGTCATTCGATACGAGAAAAGACAACACATTTTATAATGGTGTTAGTTGTTTTGTACCATGTGTAGTGTTTGTGTTGAGGTAGTTAGACACTGTTTATTAAAGGCATTGTTTTTTAGTTGATGCTGGAGACTTATTTTGAGACAACATGGATTTCCAACCCTGCCCATACTATTGTTTGAAATTCAAAATTGTCCAGATTACCTTTTCTTGTTTGTTTTAAAATAATACGAGTACATTTAAAAGAATAGTCGTCTTTAGTCTCTTTTTGTTTTGTTATAAGCATCCCTATGTTAACTTCGTCCATTGAGACGCTCAACAAGATGTG
The DNA here is from genome assembly GCA_017140325.1 of Eucalyptus leucophloia subsp. euroa. NCBI lineage: Eukaryota > Viridiplantae > Streptophyta > Magnoliopsida > Myrtales > Myrtaceae > Eucalyptus > Eucalyptus leucophloia. Next base: position 33,721,882 of record CM029472.1, on the reverse strand, counting down.
GGGTTAGATGCGTCCTATGCTGATTGGTTCAATTTGCTTCCAATGCACCTTATCGACATTCTAAAAAGTTCGATAAAGAAGAAGATAAATGCAAGGTGTAGTAAAGAGAGATAAAAAGACTGATCAGTGGACTACCTGGACATGTGTCAAGTACCGAATGGAGTTCGCTATCGCCTACGTGGCAAGATTGGCCTACATAATATTTTTTGAGGGAGAAAAAGAGAAAAGGATTGGGAGGTTTGGGGGGGGGGGGAGGGGTTGCGGTTATTCCATCTTCGAAGAAAATTCAACACGGTTAAACCTACCTCCATATGATCCGTTCCTTTTTTAAAAGCACAATCTTTTTTTAATTTGTCAAGTATTCTTGATGCCTAAAAAATTTTATTTGTCAATATTATCAACATCTTAAATTTTCACATCACTTTTTTGGAATTACTGACTTTAATTTGAGTTGCCAACTACTCTCCAAATATATTACTAATTAGCTTTGGCTTATCAACTGTTATTTAAGTTACCTACAACATTTTATTATTTTAATTATTATTTTTCTTACCTATTACCAACCGTTATTTATTTTTCTTAACCATGCCTTAAATTTCCAAACTTTTTATAAAAAGTTATTGATATTAATTTTAAGTGACTAAAAGATTTTTCTAGATAAGACCAAAGGTCCAAAAATCTGAAAGTACAAGTCTTAAAATTTTCATAAATACAATTAAGTCTTAAAAACTATAAAATCGATACTATTAAGTCCTTCCGATAACTCCTTTTAACTTGGCTAACAAAAAGATGCTGACTTATTTTTTTCTTATTATCTTCTCTCTTCATGGCGTCAACATCACAAAAACATGAAACATAAGGATAAATCAACACCTATTATGGTCTAAATCTTCTTTTCCCCAAATCTTACTTAAATTAAGTTAAAGAAAGGTTAAATCTATAAAAAAAAATTTAAAAAAAAAAAACCAGGCCAAGGCCTGTGGGCCCTCTTGCTACTGCTCCACCATCGCCGAAATGGGTTAGTGGGGGTTGTTAGGGCTTGGGCAATCACCGTGACCCTCACCAACCCTTGGTCAGATTTGGGCAAGAGTCGTCGGGCTGTTGCTTGTTGTCAGCAAGGGTTTGCGATCGCCCCACCACTGCCGACCATTTTGCAAGGATGGTGTGATGACGACAGCGAGGGCCTGGAGGGCCTTTTTTTTTTTTTTTTTTTTTTTTTTGAACAATTAATTTCACCCGCATTCCCACAAGATTTCTTTCAATATTTCTATGTCTTTTCTCTGGATTTTTTTTTTTTTTTTTTTTTTTTTGCCGTCTGGCTCTAATGTGCACGAGAGTCTCCGTTTTCACCGAATGATCGTCGATGCTCTTTTATAAAAAAGAAATTCCAGACTTCCCTTTGTTTTCAGAATCTCGCGATCTCCTCAATCTTTCCCCTTCTTCTTTCTCTCTTTTTCATTTCCCTTTTTATTTGGCTGGGATTCCCTTATTTTTCATTGATTCTCTCTCTCTTCTCCCTCTTTGTGAGTTTCCGTTTACCTCACCCATCTCTCTTATTCCTTGTTCGGATGCAGCAATTATCAATTACCTTAGCTCGAGTTAGCTTAAATATGGCATGTTTACTTTCCATTTCAGAGAGAGAGAGAGAGAGAGAGAGAGAGAAGCGGGCGATCTTTGGTTCATAATATTCGCGATTTCGCTCAAATAAATATTTAATCGGCATCCTATCCTACAATTTAAGTGCGAGGAATGAGAATACAAGACTATGAACTTCCTGGTGGAAAGGATGGGACGCTGAGGGCTACGGTAAACACTTCCTGGCAAAAAGAAGCGAACTGCTCTGGGCTAATAAACAACACTTTTGTGCAGGAATCATAATCAAAAAAGGGATGCTCGAGGTTATAACAGCACTTCCTGGCGGAGAGCTTGGAATGCTCAGGGCTACAAGCAGCACTTGCTGGCAAAGAGGCGAAAAGCTTAGGGCTACAAAAGCACTTCCAGACAAAGATACGCAGATGTCTATGAGGAGCACTTCCTGCCTGGTAAAAGGAGGTGAAACGCTACAGGCTACAAAAGCATTTCCGGGTGAAGAAAACGATCAGGGCTAAGACAGCACTTCTTGGTGAAGAGGATGGGTTGCCCCTTCCTGACAAAAAGAGGTAAAATGCCCCGAGCTATAAAAGCTCTTCCGGGCTAACATGTCAAAGCGATCATATTTCTTCGAACAAAGTTTATGTGTACATTCAGAAATCATTACTCGTTAAAGATAATCTTTGGCTTCACATCTTTGGAAGGAGATAATGATTTGTTTCGGAATTAAGCAAGACTAAGCAGGACTATTTGTTCAAACTTTGTATCGCAAAACTTTACGGGAAAGAGCGATCATTATAGTAATTTTCATTCATCAAGGGGCTTACTATAAATGCCGAATAAGAGTATTTCAATATGAAAGGACCTCTGTCTGTCTCTATTGAGAAGTTCTCACATATTTTCTTGAGAACACTTTTTTTTTTTCTCATTTTTGTTTCAAAAGTAGAAAAGTTGAAATTTTTTACTTTTCATTTCTATTTCAAGCTTATTTATAGACTGAAAATTTGTTCCAGAAAATGAAAAATGAAATTGCATTATCAGATAGATTTTTGTTCCAAACCTGTTCCCAAGAAAAAAATTAAAAAAAAAAAACATAATGGTTATTCTACACACCGAAGATGTTGTGAGAATCGAGAAATTCTCATAGATCAATAACGTACTCTTCCTGCACTTCTCTAAGCAATATTGTCGAGTATGAAATTCTCATATTAAGCCAATTGCCATTGTTCAGAAAGGACAAAAGGACATAAGTGTTAGAGAAAACTTCCTTGAGTGTTTTGAAGTTGATAAAACGTTTCCGTCAATCTAGTCTGAAAACTTGCAGACTCTTTCATCAAAGTCTGAAGACCATCGGACTGCTAGACTCAAAACTCAAAGTCTGTCCTCATTGACAGTTTTCTAGACTGTCGAAGAAGGCTTATCCAAAACTGAGTATTTCGTTAAGGATTTGATTCTATCGATTGAAGAAGATCTCTTAGATGGATATAGCATGTCGAAATCCATTATTCAAATTGAGATTGATTTAGGGATTTTGGATATATTGATTGACAAAGTATACTTAGAAGGTTCTACTTATGGAAACCTAGATCCTAATTGTATAGGCGAGCAGGATTGGTGGGCTATCGTCATATTCCTTAAATAACTCAAAATCTCCCTAATTGATTCTGTTCAACGGGTAGATTTGAAGAAAACCTTTGGTAAGTGCCAACGGGTGTGATGGCATGAAGGAGTATATAAGGAAGACGTTTCAATTGTTTGAGTGTGTGCGCGATAGAAGAATTCCCAAGTCTGAAGCTCCTTGTTCTTAGTCAATTGTTGAGCGAAATCTTGTACTCAAAAGAGAGTTTATATCTTTGTGAGACCTTGAGGAAGTGTAGTAGAGTCTTTACACTGTGGAATCAAAGAAGAGCTATTGTCACGCCCCAATCTCAGGCACGCACACATCCCTTACCTTTGGTCGATTTTAAAATGCGATATCCCAAGACTATGTATCACCGACCCTTTCATTTATATATGCACATGCGGAAGCGCTTATAAATCCCCAGACAATAAAACAATGGGATAGAAAAGCAAGCCACATATTTTTCTTACTAAAAATTCACAACTACATCTTTTTACATGCATCTCATAGTATTCTACAATACTATATATACGCAACTCTGGTCTAACGTCTATTCACATGCAAACAAGGTCTGACAAGACAGGACGGGATCTCAGTCCTCATCCGGGTCGTACTCGGGGTCCTTCTCCACGTACTCCTCTTCAGGTTCGTCAACGGGGATCTCCTCATCAAATTCATGCTCCTTAGGCTCCTCGTCCAGGTCCTAAAATGGTTATTCAATAACCACTGAGACAACGTCTCAGCAAGTTCTTCCCCCTATGACCTGATTAGTAAACTAATACACCTTAGGGCTGCTTATACACAACATGAGTCAGAGGACTTACCTTGGCCTCAGATTTCACCTGCATATTAGCACAAATCAATAGGCACCCAAGCAATCACATCACAGATCGAAGCATCGATCAAATCAACCTAGTCGATTACATGTCAACAAGACCACTCACGGTCATTTCCATCCAATCAATCAATTCACAGTATCATATCAAAGCAATGATCAATCGACTTAGTCGATTACATGTCGTTCGGACCACCTCTCGATCGCATCAACACCATACTTTATAATCTCCATTCAGGTACTCAGTCACAGAGCCAGATGAATGTTCTCGGGCGTCTTTTTCGCCAAGGTGACGTACCAATTACCGATCACGATAATCTCTAGCAGTACACTTAGTCACAGAGCCTCATTAATGCTCTCGGGTGTCGTTTTCGCCAAGGGGACATAAGTAACAGACGGTCTACGTGCGTTCTTTAAGGCGCCGTTTTCGCACAGTGATATTCCTCATCACCGAACCACGCCCATCATAGGTCACAAATCACTGACAGTCTACATGCGTTCTTTAAGGCGCCGTTTTCGCATAGTGATGTCCTTCATTACCGAATCACGCCTGTCACGATTCATAGGTAGTCTACGTGCGTTCTTTAAGGCGCCGTTTTCGCACAGTCATATCCTTAATCACCGAACCACGCCTACCATAAGTCATAGACAGTCTATGTGCGTTATTTAAGGTGCCATTTTCGCACAGTGATGTACTTTATCACCGAACCACGCCTGTCTATACTTCGTACTTGATCGGTCTCAGCCAATAGAATTCTCAGTTAGCTCTCACCACTTTCTCCACTTTACAGCTCATTAAAACATTATAAAGGTTAAATAAACGAACTTGGCCATTTACAAATCAATCATTCAATTCCACTCAAATTCGATCAATTAAGGAATAATTCTATAAATTGCACAATCATTTTAATTAAACACAACGTGGAGTTCAAATAAATAAACGGACTGCACCACGACAATCAGCACGAAATTCCGGTCATCAGCCATCCCAGTTGAATTTCCGGAAAATAAATAATTAAATAATTAATTTCGAAAATTAAAAAAATAAATACAATAAATTCAATTTAGCATAATATCAAACTCAATTAAATAAACGGACTGCGCCACAATCATCAGCATAAAATCCCGATCACTGGCCATCCCAGTTGAATTTCCAAGAAATAAATAATTAAATAATTAATTTCCAAAATTAATATTTAATTCCTAAAAATTCCACCTAGGCCCGATTTGCTTAATTAACACCCGATAAGGGACGGGAAAAATAGGCAATTCTCTATCTAATTACACTAATCACACAACTAATATGCAAAGCAATTAACTAATAATCACTAATCAATTCTAATCTAACCACATAATTACATTTAACTAACACTAATCAACCTTTAAGTATAATTAGCGCATTAAGAAGGCATTAGTGAGTAAAACTCACTCAAAACGACGGGCTCGACGCGAGGATCGACTTTCCTCAAAGCGGGCCGAGCATCCGGGCTCGGGAAGACGATCAAAACGGGCCAAAACCCTCTGCGATACCCATTTTACGCCTCCTCGATCGCGGCTGGAAGGGGTGATTCCGGGGCTGATTCGAGCTAGACAAGACCGATGGTGGTCCGGCGAAGCTTCAGCGGTCCAGGTGGTGGGGTGCGACGGCGAAAGGAGCACTAGTGGTGGCTCACGGTGCCAGACAACAGCTTCGGACGTCGACCAAGCCAAGGACGACGCAGCTGGAGGCGAAGACGCGTGGGGTAGCGCACATGAGGAGAGCCAGAGGGTAAGCGCACATGGCCGAGGAGCAGCGACAGCGTGTGGCGTGAGGCAGCGACAACGGTCTTGGCTCCGGCACGCCTGAAACCCTTCAACGCAGCTGGCCTCTGTTTCTGCTTTGTTCGAACAAGAGGGGCAGAAGAGAGAGGGACGGAGCTGGGCGAGAGAGCAACCAAGGCGCACGGAGGGCAACCGGCGAGCGATGGAGCACGCGGGCGAGGCGGAGCAGTGACGGCAGCTCCGATTTTCTTCTCTCGGCGCTATTGTTTTGCTTCTGTTTTTGCTTCTCTTCAATTGAACGAAACAGAGAGGGGGAGGAGGAGAGAGAGTGTCGAGGGAGTGAGATAAAGATAAGAGAGAGAGTAGATAGGTTTGAAAAGTCAAAAAATTAAAAGTGAATGGGAAACAAAGTGGAGGACAGCCGTGCATTCAGTGGAAGGGGGCTCACGGACAAGGGAAAAGAGAAAGGAAAATAGAGAGAAAAAGAAAAAGAAGAAAAGAGAGAGAGAGAGAGAGAGAGAGAGAGAGAGAAAGAAAAAGAGAGTGTTTGGCTAAAAGTGGAAAAGAAATGGGAAGATCACAAAATAAAAGGATTTCCTCAAATAGAAAATCCTAATCCCAATTTCTTTTAAATAAGCTCATAGACTCTCAAAAGGATTTTCCAATTTAGAGTTCTTGATCCCCACTTGCATATCTGTATTCAATTTCTCTCTTAATTTCTCTCAAATAACTCTCACAAAAATCAATTGATATTTCCATTATCAAATTGATTATTTTCTTCATTCAAGAATCCCTCATGCTTCTCAATTTCACAATCCCCGGCTTCAACTGAACAAAAACGGCCCTATTTATCCAATCGAAATTAGAACCCGAAAATCTGGATGTCACAGCTATTATGTAACAACTCTTTTTATTCATAGTCAAATCCAGCCAATGGGCTGTCAGTGCGGAAGAGTGGACGTAGGCTTAGATTTAGCCAAACCACTATAAACTTTGTGTTCTTATTCTCTTTCATAAGCTCTTTTACTTTGATCGTAATTCTATTTGATTATTAGAGTCTAATTTCATTTTCATAATCTATTACTAACCAAAGTTGCTCTAAAAATAAAATCATTTACTTCACTCTGAAAAATTTGTTTTCGCACCTATTCACCCCCTCTAGGTGCTCGTACTAGCTTTCACAATTGGTATTAGAGCTTGTGTACTCACTTAAGTTAAAGTGTTTTACTTCAGAGTTAAAGATCCATAATGTTGGCTTCAAGTCTGGTTGAAGGGCAAAATAATACCAGACCGCCTTATTTTGATGGAAAGAAATGCAACATATGGAAAAACAAGATGAAGGCATTCCTAAGATCAAAGGATCCTCTGGAATGGGACATGGTAGACAAAGGAATCATTCCTAAAGCTGCAACAGTCTTAGAAAGAGGAAAAGAAACTGTTGAGTATAGTGAAATGACTCGAGAAGAGCTAATCAAGAGACAAGCTCTTAATGCAAAAGCAATTTATTCTTTATATTGTGCATTATCTCCTACTGAATATAACATAATATCTTCTTGTGAAATAGCTCAAGAAGTTTGGGATATATTACACATCACCTATGAAGGAACTGATCGAGTGAAAGAAATCAGAATCAACATTCTGCTCGATCAATATAAAGCATTCAAGATTAAACCAGGAGAATCTGTCACTGACATGTTTAGTCATTTTACAGAAATCGTGAATGGTCTTAAATATCAAGGTCAATCAATTTCTGGACCCATAAAAGTTAATAAGTTACTACGTGGACTATCTAAAGATTAGAATCACATAAAGACCTCAATAAGGGAGACACAAAGAATCATGTCACTCTCTATTGACGAATTGGTTGGCACTCTTTAATCTTATGAAGTAGAGCAAATCAACGAAGATGAAGATTCCAAAGGTAAAAAATCAATTACATTAAAATCTAATGATGATTCTAATGTCACAAATTCTGAAGACGATATGGATGATGAAGAGCTTGCTCTCATGATAAAAATGTTCAGAAAACTAAATAGAAAGGGGAGAAGATTCAATCTAAAGAAACAAAGTTCTCAAAAGCAACAAAGTAAATCAGTTAAGGATGATGAATCCAATAAAGATGTAGTCTGGTTTGAATGCAAGAAAAATTGACACATCGGACCCAACTATCCCCTACTGAAGAGAAAGAAAAGAAAAACTAAGAAATATCGAAAGGCGCTTAAAGTAGAAACATGGAGTAATACCGAATATGAGGAAAGTAATGATGATTATGCCAATATTTGTCTTATGGCACAATCAAACTCAGATTCAGACTCTGATACAGACTCAGACTCAGACAGTGAAATTGAGGTAAGTAATTTAAAAATTCCAAATAAAGTCTCTAGGTACATTGATGAATTGTATCTTAGTCTTAAAACTTCTCTTAAAAGGATTTTCGAACTTAAAAAGGAAAATTCTACACTAAAACAATAGGAAATTGTTTGGAAAGAGAAAGTCGAAAATTTAGACAAAAGTGTTACTACTTTGAAAGAAAATACAAATAATCTTTCAAAAGAAAATGCATTCTTGAAAAATGATATCTCAAGTATTTCTAAAAGATTTTCTATAGGATCTGAGAAACTTGAAAAAATTCTTTCAGCACAAAGACCTTACTACAACAAATCGGGTTTAGGAATGATTGCTGAAACCATTCTTCTAATTGATTTTCCTAAAGTAAATGAAAGAATTAAGCAAAAACCTACAAAATATTTTTACAAAAATCATTTCCAAAAAGTTTTGTAAAACCTGTTGGCCACAATGCTCTTAAATATTCTAAGTACAATAGCCCAGATCATTTTGAGAAAGAATGTCATATGGTTTGGAAACATGTTAAGAAGGTATGGGCAAAGACCGTATATTACACTAACACTAATGGACCCAAGAAAATATGGGTACCAAAGAAAGCTTGAGTTTCTTTTCTAAATGCAAGTCACTATCAAGAAAAATATTAAATGGTACTTGGATAATGGATGCTCAAGACATATGACAGGAGACTCAAATTGTTGCATAAAGCTTGTGTAAGTTAATGGTGGAAAAATTTCGTTGGAGGAAATAGCAAAAGAAGAATTGTGGGATACGGAACTGTAAAGATTGGAAGCCTCACGATCAGTAATGTTTCCTTAGTGGAAGAACTCAACTACAACTTGCTGAGTATCAGTCAGTTGTGCGACACTGGTTTCAAAATCAATTTTTAAGAAGGAATATGTTCAAGAACCAGTAATGACTACTCTCATTCTTTTACAGGGCGAAGACATGGAAATATCTACCTCTTGGATATTAAACCAAATGAAACCCAATGTCTAATTTCAATTCAAGAGGAAGCAAACTTATGGCACAGAAAACTTGGGCACATCAACATGAAACAAATAGCCAAAATCTCTGCAAAAAAGCTTGTTCGTGGACTACCCAAATTGACATACCAAAAGTTTGATCTATGCACACTATGCATGTTGGGAAAAGAAGTAAGAAATCCATTCAAACTAATAAATCAACTATCCACTAACCATGTACTGCAGCTCTTGCATATGGATCTATTTGGACCAACCAGAACTCAGAGCATTGGAGGTAAGAAATATTGCCTAGTAATCGTGGATGATTATTCACAATTCACTTGGGTATATTTCCTGGCAAGTAAGTTTGAAACATTTTCTTGTTTTATAAAGTTTGCTAAGAAAGTCCAAAATGAGAAATGGTATGTTCTTTCAAGTATACGAATAGGCTATGGAGGTGAATTTGAAAATCAAGACTTTGCTAATTTCTGTGAGAAATCTAGCTTTCAGCATGTGTGCTCTTCACCATATACTCCAAAGCAAAATGGAGTTATGGAAAGAAAGAATAGATTACTGCAGGAATGGCTAGAACTCTTTTAATTGAAAGTAACATCTCTTTTAGTTTTTGGGTTGAAGCAATTTCTACAGCATGCTATATTATTAACAAAGTCTTCTTAAGGCCTATTCTGGAGAAAACTCTCTATGAGTTATTCAAAGGAAATAAGCCAATTGTTTCGTATTTTCATGTGTTTGGATGCAAATATTTTATATTGAAAAATGCAAATGATCGAGTTGGTAAGTTTGAAGAAAATCAGACGAAGGTATTTTACTTGGATATTCAATTACAAGCAAAGCTTATAGAGTATACAACAAAAAGACTCAATCTATGGAGGAATCAATAAAAGTCAAATTTCAAGACTTTATGCAAAACCAATCGATTCAAACTCAACCTGAAGAATCAGAATCTGCTCCAGACTTTACAAAGACTAAATCTCAAGAAGCAACTCACACTTTAGAAGACCAGCAACAAATGATCATCGAAGGTTCAAATGAAGGAAATGATTAACAGTCTGACAAATCAACCAGCAATTGGAAGCATAAGTCCAGTCATTCCAAAGATCTCATTATTTGTGATATTAATGAAGGAATTCGCACAAGATCTAAAAGGCGTGAAAAGTCTAGTGCCGTGGCTCTTATTTTTGAGATAGAACCCAAAAGCATAGAAGAAGTTTTAACTGATGAAAGCTGAATTGAAGCTATGCAAGAAAAACTCAGGCAATTCAGTAACAATGATGTCTAGGAATTGATTCCTAAACCGAAAGGTAAATCTATTATTAGAGCTAAATGGGTGTTCAGGAACAAGATGAACGAGAAAGGAAAAGTCGTAAGAAATACAGCAAGACTCGTGGCCAAAGGATATACGCAAGAAGAAGGGATAGACTTTGATGAGACTTACGTGCCAGTAGCAAGGTTAGAAGCAATTAGATTATTACTTGCTTTTGCTTGTTATAAGAATTTTAGGTTATTCTAAATGGACGTCAAAAGTGCTTTCCTAAATGGATTTATTCAAGAGGAAGTCTATGTGAAACAACCTCTCGGTTTTGAAGACCCAAGGAAACCAGATTCTGTATTCAGACTAAAAAATGTTTTATATGGTTTAAAGCAAGCACCTCGAGCTTGGTATGATAGACTAAGTTTTTAATTCAAAATGGTTTTGTCAAAGGTGAAGTAGATACTACACTTTTTATCAAAAGAGAAAGCAAAAGCTTTTTACTTGTTCAAATTTATGTTGATGATATTATTTTTGGATCTTCTAATGAAAATCTATGCAAGAAATTATCTAAGTCTATGCAGGATGAATTTGAAATGAGCATGATGGGTAAACTAACCTTCTTTCTCGGGCTTCAAGTAAAACAACCGAAGGAGGAAACTTTTATTCACCAAGAAAAATATGCTAAAGAACTTGTCAAAAAGTTTGGACTTGAGAATCGCAAAAAGACTAATATACCAATGTCAAGTTCCTTGAAGCTAGACAAAGATAAAGGAGGAAAGAAAGTTAACTAGAAGCTATACAGGAGTATCATTGGTTCACTTATTTATCTTACTGCTTCTAGACCTGATATTCTGTTTAGTGTTTGCATCTGTGCCAGATTTCAATCAGATCCCAAAGAATCTCATTTGAGTGCTACAAAACGCATTATCAAATACATTGCATCAACTTCAAATTTAAGCCTCCGGTATCCTAAAGAAGGAGACCTCACTCTTCTTGGATACTCAGACGCAGATCTAGCAGGATGCAGAGTTGATAGAAAGAGTACCTCGAGCACCTGTCAACTTCTTGGTAATAGGACGGTGTCTTGGTTTTCAAGGAAGCAAAGTATCATAACTCTTTCTACAGCAGAAGCAGAGTATGTAGCTCTTGGAAGTTGTTGTTCACAAATTTTGTGGATAAAACAATAGTTAAGAGACTTTGGAATTGAAGATTCATACACTGAGATCAAATGTGACAACACCAGCGCAATCAATCTCACCAAGAATCCAATTCTTCATTCAAGAGCAAAACAGATAGAGATTCAACATCATTTCATTAGAGATCATGTCTAAAATGGAGAAGTTTTGATTCAGTTTATTTATTTAAAGAATCAATCTGGCGGACATATTTATAAAGCCTTTGGAGAAAAATCAATTTAAAGTTATTCGTTCCAGACTCAATATCTTAAAGTCTGAGAATGTTCAGACTCAAGACTGAAAGTCTAAAGACACTCAGACTCAGATGATCAAGATTCATGACTGTAAGTTATTTCTATTTTAGAAATTTATCTCTTGGATAAAATCTCGAAAATGTATGATCATCTATCTGTAATTGATTGATGTTATCTTCCCAAGTTTTAGTGATTATTGCAATCCTTCCCTTTCGAAAAAGAAGTTTTTTTTTAAATGACGGTTATTTAACTTTTAAAAAAGGCAGTTATTTTTAAAATGCATTTTTATTTTTCCTTTTACGACGTTCCATATGCCTCGCTTCAACTGCCTTATATACTGTTGGTTCTTCTTCGTTTTACTCACAAAAACCTTAAGAGAACACAGATCTTCAACTTCTCTTTTCTTCTCTTGTTTAATTCTCGAACAGTTTTCACCTTTCTTGTGAAACAAGCTTGGAATCTTTCAAAGACTGTGAAAGATGTCGTCTTAGAGAAAGTCTTCGAGGATCGCAAACAGGGGATCACAGCAAATGCGTGAGGGTCCTAAGCATTTTGACCTCACCGAGGAAGAAGAATCTCCTAGGCAGCAGTAGAGCCCACAACATTCTCAGCAGCATCCATCTCCTCCATCTAGACCTCAGAATATTAAACATCGAGAAGAGGAAGAAATCATCGAAGATGCAGAATCCATAAGAACTCAAAAGCCCGCTTTTACTTTTTAGCTTTGCCGTGCTTTGAAGAGGGGTGGTACTCCCTTGAACTATATTGATGAATTCTTGAAAAACAAAGGGTATCAAAATGAAACCTACTTTTTACGCACAATGGAACGATTGGGAATTGCTCATGCGGGGTTAGCGGAAGAAGCATTTGCAAATAACCCAAGCGATTCACGCGTTGGAGGGCTGAGTCAACTTGATGGGAATGATGATGATAGGATGTACACTCATTTTAAACCTAAAATAGGTGTTGCAGCAAAAATCCGAAGCAAAAGGACAGATTTGTTTCGGTCGGAGGAACACAAGCAACTGTACTTAAAGTTGCTAAAGCATGGAGTGATTAACCCTAGAAGTGTGGACTTTGATTTCCTTGATTCTCTGAATGTCAAGCTGCGAGAGAAATTCAATCTTCTTCAACTAGAACGGTTTTGTTCTGAAATGACAAAGGCTCATACTGGGCTCACTGCTTACTTCTATTCTAATCTAAGATTCTTGGATGCGAATAGATTTTATTTCAGTGTTCGAGATCAGGACTATTTAGTTAACATGGATACATTGGCTAATGTGATTGGGGTTAAAAGAGGGAAATTTCGACCAATCAGTATGTCTATTGGTCAAGCAACGGTAGAGCTTGTTCAGGATAGAACGACAGAAGGAAGGATTTCATATTTGAGGATGAATGTCTCAAATATTTTGCTTCACAAGATAGTGATCAACTGCCTCAGACCCAAATCAACTTCCTAGACTGATGTTTCAAACTCGGAGGCAAAACTGATGTATGCCATTAACGCTGGCAAAAAGTTTTCTCTTCCACACACTATTATGTTCCACATGTACAGAACGATGGTGAAAGACAAGGGTCAACTTCCTTACTCAGCACTTTCACTAAGTTATTTAGATATTTGAACATTTAGCCTTCCAGGATTCTTTGTGTTCAAACATGCGATCAAATGGTAGTAGGACTGAAAATGGTCTCTAAAATGCGACTGAAGGAACTTAACAAGGCTTTGGAGTGATTCAAGGATAAAACCTCTGTCAAGACTCATCCAGTCTCTTCGGCTGTAAAACGGAAAGGGAAGGAGCCCATGGTTGCTTCATCCAAGAAAAAAAGAGCAATCATCTTGGAGAATGAAGAGGATAAGGATAATATCACAATTTCTGCTCTTGCATTGAAAAACTTAAGTCGTTTTGTTCTAGAGACAAAGGTGAGATAGGAACAAGATAAGGAGGAGATCGAACAAAGGACTGGAGAGAGAGAATCAATGGAGAAAGAAGCAGAGGAAGAAAGGATTGCTGAAGAAGAAGAAGAGGGTAGAGGTGACCAAGAGGAAACAGAGCATGAAGAGTACTTCTCACCGCTTGAAGGCAATGAAACAGGGGAAGATGCTGAAAAAAGAGGTACATCTTCAATTGGTGCTACTAGTGAAGGAGTAAATCGTTCACTAGCATTTCCAGAAGACATCTATCCTCTCAATTTCCTGAGGAAGGCCATGAGGTTTCATCGCCAAATTTGAGTAATCGTGCTGACATGCCATCATCTGCCAATATACCTACTAATCGTGCAAAAGCCAGTACTCAGACTGATAATTCAGCAGACTTTTGCAAAGTGCTTGATGTTCTTATGGAAATGTGAGGCCAAATTTATGCTCTGGGATGCGAAGTTCAGAACTTGCAGAATGTAGGTCAAGCCTCTTTAGTTTCTTTGTGTTAAATTAATGACTCCAGTTTGAGTGTTTGCAAAATGCGATTTGCTAGACTAAAAGAGGAAATATAAAAATAAAATAAAGGAGGAAAGTTCTTTGCTATGAAGCCTGAGGATTCCGAATTGAAGGAAATCAATTCGTGGGTTTTGGCATGAAGGAGTCCTCTGCACGCATGAGAAAGTAAAAGGAAGCAGGTGGGGGCCTAAATGGGCACACGCAATTCTTCACAAGGATTCTCTTTGCTCGGCCATGTAAACAAAACAAAGAAATCCAAATGTGGTGGTGTGGGCCCAGATCAAACTTTGACCTGGGCACACATATAAAGACGAATATATTTCCTTCTTTCATAGGTGTGCATGGAGTGGCCGACGACCTACGTAAAAGGAGAAGCCGCACGCCATCGAAGCATCGTTGTTGATCGAAGCACTGTTCTTATTTTGAGTGCCATGGTTTTCTTTGTTTGTGAGAGACATTCATAGGTGCTGGATGCTTAGCTTTAGGTCTTCGTGTTTTTCTTTTTTTTTGTGCGACAAAGCTTATTCGTGATTTACATCCAAGAAAGATTGGTGTATTTGGTGTAATTGGGGTTAAAGAAACACTGAGAGAGTGTTTAAGTGATTCGAGTGTGTAATCTCCTTGTATCACTTGATCTGTAGTGAAATTTGCTGCTGGACTCCCCGTGGACGTAGGTCTTTACGGCTAAATCACGTAAATCTGGTGTCCGATTTATTTTCTTCTTCTGCCTATATTATTGTTCTATCGCTCCCCTTAATCGCAACAAGTGGTATCAGAGCCAGACTTGGATAAGTTGAAGCGAATCGATGGCGACAGAAGAAGTAAAAGTGAGAATCGATAGATTTAATGGGAAGGATTTTAGTTTCTGAAAGATGTAGATTGAAGATTATCTTTACCAGATGAATCTGCACTTGCCTTTATCTAGAGAGAAACCAAAGACGATGAAGCAAGCTGACTGGGATTTGCTGAATAGACAAGCTATGGGTGTTATTTGGCCGACGTTGGCTCGTAACATCACGTTTAACATCTTGAAGGAGAAGACCACTACTGATTTGATGCAAGCCCCGTCGGATATGTACGAGAAGCCCTCTGTGATCAACAAGGTCTGTTTGATGCAACGTTTGTTTAATTTGAAGATGAGAGAAGGTGCGTCAGCTGCAGATCATATCAATGAATTCAATGTGATTGTTAGTCAATTGAGTTCAGTTGAGATTGATTTTGAAGATGAGGTACGTGCTTTGATTCTGTTATCCTTATTGCCTAATAGTTGGAATACTATCGTTACTGCTGTTAGTAATTACTCTAAGTCAACAAGTTTGACGTTAGACGGGATTCGAGATTTGATTCAGAGTGAAAACATTCGTAGAAGAGAATCTAGCGAATTTGTGTCTACTGCTTTAGTAGGTGAAAATAGAGGAAGATTTAGAACACGTGTGGGTAATAGTAATACTAATATGAATAGACGTAGTCAATCTAGGACTGCTAATGTTGTCTGTTGGAGCTATGGCAAGAGGGAACATCTTAGAAGGGATTGTCTTAAGTTGAAGAATGAGAAGGGTAAGGAAATTATGGTTGATTCTGTAGATAATGTTGCAACTGTAGCAGATAATGCCGATTATGTCTTGTCTATCACTAATGATTCATCGCTTAATGGATGGGTTATGCATTTTGGTTGTTTTATTCATATCACACCAAATAGAAACTGGTTTATCACTTATCAGTACATGGGTAGTAGTAAAGTCCAGTTAGGGAACAACACTGAGTGCGATGTTGTGGGTGTTGGTGATGTTAAAATCAAAATGCATGATGGTATCGTGAGGACATTGACTGGAGTAAGGCATGTTCCAGAATTAAAGAAGAACTTAATTTCCTTTGGTGCCCTAGATTTAGCTAGTTGCAGGTATTCTTCAAAAGGTGGAGTTCTGAAGGTTGTTCGAGGTGCCTTGGTGATAATGAAAGGAATCAAGCATGGAGGCCTGTATAAACTTCAAGGTGAGACAGTAATAAATTTCGATGCGGAGATGTTGGATGCATCTGTTCGAGAGTCTATTGACTGCTCGAGGAAGACCCGGGTGTTTGTACCAAGGCACAAGTTTGATACTGGTGTCAAGATCTCGCAGTCAAGAGCTTTGATCAAGACGGAGACTGGTAAGTCGATTAAGCATGTGCAAACTGACAGTAGCATGGAATTCTGCTTAGAGCTTATAAATAAATTCTACATGATAGAGGGCATAATGAAACATCGCACTAATGCCAATAAATCACAATAATTTGTAGAATTAATGAGCAGAACATTACTAGAGATGACCCGAAAAATTATCTCTAGTGTTGGTATTGCTAAGAGAATTCAAGCTGATGTGCTTAGTACGATAAGCTGCCTGGTGAATAGAACCCCATCAACTGCTATTGAATGGCAGACTCCTGAAGAAGTGTGGTCAGGTGAGTAGGGCAATCAGTTGTGGTGCCCAAATATAAATTCACCTATTAACATTAGAGAAGTTACCATTGACAAGTCTTCGATACTTCTGGCTAGAAGTATTTGTGGCAGTGTTAATACGGATCTAGACGGTGTTCAGCTTGAGGTGGAGTTGTGACTAGAAACTCCTGAGGTAGCGAGTATGAGTACTAGCAAAGTAATCGACTCAGATGGTGCTTATAGTGAGGTGGAGCTTATAAAGCTGACGGTTGCTGTAACTACTGATATTGACAAGGTACATATTCAATCTCCTGATAGCTATGGATGCATTAATGATTTTACTTTATCTGCGGTTGAGGGGGTTGCGTCAGAAAATCCTTGCGGAGTAGTTAAATGTGTATGTGGAGTTGGTATTCTGATGAGGTCCTTAGTTATGGCGAAGTTCAAGCGAGGCTTGGACTTGAATAATATCTATGGCGGTTGAGCCCATCTGGGCTATGGGAAAGTAGCAACAAAATTTGAATTTTTTACAAAACAATTGTAATTTAGCTCAAACGTCGAGCCAATGTGGAGATTGTTAAATTAATGACTTGAGTTTAAGTATTTGCAAAACGCGATTTGCTGGACTAAAAGAGGAAATATAAAAATAAAATAAAGGAGGAAAGTTCTTTGCTGCGAAGCTTGAGGATTCCGAATTGAAGGAAATCAATTCGTGGGTTTTGGCATGAAGGAGTCCTGTGCACTCGTAAGAAAATAAAAGGAAGCAGGTGGGGGCCCAAATGGGCACACGCAATTCTTCACACGGATTCTCTTTGCTCGGCCAGGTAAGCAAAACAAAGAAATCCAAACGTGGTGGTGGTGGGCCTGGGTCAAACTTTGACCTGGGCACACATATAAAGACGAACATATTTCCTTCTTTCATAGGTGTGCGTGGAGTGGCCGACGACCTACGTAAAAGGAGAAGCCGCACGCCACTGAAGCATCGTTGTTGATCGAAGCACTGTTCTTATTTTGGGTGCCATGGTTTTCTTTGTTTGTGAGAGAAATTCATAGGTGCTGGGTGCTTGGCTTTAGGTCTTCGTGTTTTTTTTTTTTTTTGTGCGGCAAAGCTTATTCGTGATTTACATCCAAGAAAGATTGGTGTATTTGGTGTAATTGGGGTTTGGGAAACACCGAGAGAGTGTTTGAGTGACTCGAGTGTGTAATCTCTTTGTATCACTTGATCTATAGTAAAATTCGCTGCTGCACTCTCTGTGGACGCAGATCTTTACGACTGAACTACATAAATATGGCGTCCGATTTATTTTTTTCTTCTGTCTATATTATTGTTCGATCACTCCCCTTAATCGCAACACTTTGCATGATCAAATTCATGCCCTTGCTCTTCAAGTTCAAGCAAATGCCAAGGGTGACGATGTGGCTCAACTGAAGGAGGATTTAAAAAAGCTGGAAGGGATTGTCCAGTTAATGAGAGATTTCCAGCTTGTTCGTGTTCCAAAGCAATCCTAATTCCATTCTCTTTTCGTCTCTATCTTTTTAATGCTGACAAAAAGGGAGAGATGTGGTGCAGATTTGAGATTTGAGATTTAAACTCTTGTCTTTTTACTTTTGTGTTTGGCTATTTGGTTGTGACTGGATTTGGATTGTTTGATCGTTTGTTTTAAGCATTATTGGTATTTCATGGCAACGATAGCTGCTCATTTACAGGACTAACTTATTTTCTATGGATGTAGATTTTTATGTTATCCTTACTAAGCGAATTATCTTTTGTGAGATATCCTTATTTGCTTAAGTATTGTTTTGCAGGTCAAAGTTATCCAAATCTGTAGGAAAGTTTTGGCACCATCAAAAATGGGGAGATTGTTGGAGAAAACTTCCTTGAGTGTTTTGAAGTTGATAAAACGTTTCTGTCAGTCTAGTTTGAAGACTTGCAAACTCTTTCATCAAAGTCTAAAGACCACCGGACTGCTAGACTCAAGACTCAAAGTCTATCTTCATTGACAGTTTTTTAGACCGTCGAAAAAGGCTTATCTAGAACTGAGTATTTCGTTAAGGATTTGATTCTATCGACTAAAGAAGATCTCTTGGCTAGATATAACATGTCATAATCCATTATCCAAATTGAGATTGATTTAGGGATTTTAGATCCGTTGATTGACAAAGTATACTTAGAAGGTTCTACTTATGGAAACCTAGATCCTAATTGTATGGGCAAGTAGGATTGGTAGGCTATCGTCATATTCCTTAAATAACTCGAAATCTTCCTGATTGATTATGTCCAATGGGTAGATTGGAAGAGCTCCTTTGGTAAGTGTCAATGGGTGTGATGGCATGAAGGAGTATATAAGGAAGATGTTTCGGTTGTTCGAGTGTGTGCGCGATAGAAGAATTCCAAAGTCTGAAGCTCCTTGTTTTTAGTCAATTGTTGAGTGAAATCTTGTACTCAAAAGAGAGTTTATATCTTTGTGAGACCTTGAAGAAGTGTAGCAGAGTCTCTACACTGTGGAATTAAGGAAGAGCTATTCTGTAACAACTCTTTTTATTCATAGTGAAATCCAGCCGGTGGGCTGTTAGTGCGGAAAAGTGGACGTAGGCTTAGATTAAGCCGAACCACTATAAACCTTGTGTTATTATTCTCTTCCCTAAGCTCTTTTACTTTGATCGTAATTCTATTTGATTATTAGAGTCTAATTTCTTTTTCATAATCTATTGCTGACCAGAGTTGCTTTAAAAATAAAATCATTTACTTCACTTTGAAAAATTTGTTTTCGCACCTATTCACCCCCTCTAGGTACTCGTACTAGCTTTCACAATAAGAAAGTTTACATCTTTGCCCAATATTTTTTGGCTAGGAAGAATTGCATGGTTCTGACTAAACTCAAGGTTCCGTTGCAAACTGTTCTTGCTGTGAACATTTTTTTTTTTTAAGACAAGGACCCTACGACTTTGGTATCCCTAAGATTGCATGGTCCTGGGAGGGGTGGAAAGAGACAAGGTTAGTGGAATCAAAATGGCTAAAATTAGCTTGGAACAATATCATGCAACTGTTTATGCTCTTTCTGCGCCAACATGCAGATGTATGCGATGTAAAATACCACAACAGACCAGTTGTGACTTGATTGCACAAACCAAAAAGGCCAATTCTGGATTTGTGAGTTTATTCATGGAAAAAAACTCCTTTACAGCATCAACATTTACAGGACTCAAGAATTCTCGACCAGCCATTTTTGTTATTTATCATTGATCTAGGCAAGATAGTAATCCAAGATCAAGGCACCTACGGTGAGCACCTTTTTTACAACATAGAGCCTGGCATACTTTAGAGTGAACTTCCCACAAGAATCTGGTGCAATGGGCAATATCTTCTGTGGAACCAGATCACAGACCTCAAACTGTACGAATAATGGCAATGTTGGACCTAGTCCAAATGAACCCAAGTTTAGGTAAGAATTTACCCTGTAAAAGACATTAATCGGGTCCATGTGGACCCAAGCCTAGGTAAGAATTTGCCCAATGTAAGAGACATGTTTTTGTTGCCGAAAGGATGAGATATGATTTACTTTACTCATAAAAATGCATTACGAAGTATATTATGTATGGAAAGAAATGGACATATCGATTTGGAACTAACTTTTCTTGTTGAAAATAAAAAGGAAGCAAATAGATTGAGATGGTTTCTAGATGGCATAATACTTTTGTCAGTGCTAGGGAAAAGGGAAAAGAAGAAACCCTAACTTGCGCTGATAATATTTCTTTAAGCAATCAACTTGTTGTTGGTGGAGTCTGAATTACAGGGCAATTCTCCTTTGGCGGAACAGAAGCTATTCAAGAACTTTGCACACAATGCCTCTTTTCTGCCAGAGAATTGCACTGTTGTGTCAAAACCCCACTCTCTCTCTTGCTTTGACTGGCTTAGCTCGAGTCCTCGGATTGATCAAACCTCCTCTTTTATAAAACCATTGTTCGCACAAATTTTTGGATATGCTGGGGAGAAGAAGCAGTATATGCCAGAACAATTCTTGTGTAGTTTCTTTTCGGACATGGTCCCAAATTCTTGACCCATCTTATCCTCAAAGAAGTGAAAGGAAAAGTCGACATCAAGATGGATCTTTTTTCTTGTCATGAGAAATGCTCTCTTTTACGTGCCAATGCATGGAGATATTGAGAGAGCAATTTATGAAGTGAAACTCTTTTTTAATTATTGCCTGCTAATTCTGGAACTATTTTGTTGTCTAGGATTATATTCTTTTAGTTTGCCTTCGACTCCACGTAGCTATGGTTACGTGGAACTCTACTATTCTGTGTTAAAAGGTGTGGAATCTTTTAAATACTGATAAATTTCAACAAATGTTGATAATTTTAAATAAGTTATTGATTTAAAAAAAGACGTCACCTTTTTTCTAGGTAAATTTTTTAGTGATTTACCATTAGATTTAATAAATAAACTTTCTTGTTTGTTAGCTTGCAAAATGACCAAATATTAGACAATTTTACCAACTCTTATTTACATAAGTTATTAACACTTGAATTTAATAATTCCTATGTAAAATTACCAACCTAAGTTAGAACGACTTATTAGCTTTTATCAAATTAAGTTAATTACTAGTTTTGGGTTGCCAACTTTTCATGGGATAGCTGCACAAATAGTTCTTGAACTTCGGCCCAATATGCAACATCATCCTTGAATTTTTAACTTGTTGTGTGGTCTATGATATTTTGCCTAATGTACAATGTTGTCCTTGGACTTTTAATTTATTTAATGCAATCTCTAAATTTTTTTTGTAAATATTTAATATAGTCTATAAACTATATGAAAATATCTAACACTATTCTTCCATTAATTCAAATTAATGTAAATTGTTGATCCGGCTTCCAATCCGGTAAATTTGAATGATGTATAGAAGAATAACCTGACATGGATTATGCTCGTGAGTTAGTCAACTCAAGTGAAGATAAAATTATCTAAGGCATCAATAACATGGATAATTACTTCAAATTAATCAAATTAAACAAATTATGTGAATTATTATATTTTACTTTGAGTTAAATATCTTACGTGGGAATCTATGTTCAGCAAATTATTTTGTCCATCATTCACAAATACCGGATTGGAAGCCAAATCAATAAATTATGTTGATTTAAAATAATAGAAGGATAACATTGAACATTTTCACATAATTTGAGAACTAAATTAAATACGTACCAAAAGTTTATGGACTGTCAATACCTAAAATATTGTTGTTCCGTAAAATTAGGAATCGACGTGACCCCTAAACAAAAATATCAAAGTCACATTGCTTACTTTTGGCATTGCATCACATTGCATTAAGTAGGTCGTAGGGGCAAATCAGATAATGTTGGCATAATCTCAATTCGTTTGTTCAAATTTCAATTCTAGGATTAATTTGGACTTCAAGATAGGAAATAGAGATAAAATAGGATAAAAATGGTGGGATAAGGAATCGGATCATGGGGGTTTATTATAGGTGTTAAATGGGTGGGTTGAGTTTGGTCGGGTTTGGGTCGGGTCATTAATGGTCCAACCCAAATTGACCCATTAATCCATTTATGACCTATTTATGCCTAATGTAAATTTTTTCAACCCATACCTGACTTGACCCATATCTAACCCATACCCGACCCAACCCATATTAATAAAATATTTTAATATTTAACCAAATTTAAGAAAACTTATTCTTATGTTTTTTTTTTTTAAAGATTATATTACTAAAATACTTCCAAGCAATACAAATCTAATCAATAATTTTTCAATTTTTTATACTTTTTCAAAAAAAATTCTTTTTTTTTCTTTCGCTAGCCAACCTATTTTATGAATTGGAGGTATTAAACGTCTCGAAATCAATCAACTTCAACACAAATACAATTGATGACACGTTGATCACCAACGTCAATAGCGAAATTAAGCCCAAATGATTTGCTATCACCTCCAATTTCCCGTGTAGATAACAATCTATGATGCAATTTGCTTATGCTCACATTCATTCCAAGGAATGAAGGCATGAGTTAGAAAAGTTCATTGCTGAATTAACTTGATACAGACTGTTCATCAAATCTATAACAAAATGTCAATGCTTTCGCTTCTTGGGCTGTCAAAGGCGATATTATGACTGTACTACCATTAAATTGATGCAACTTCAACACATGATTTGGTTCATAGTCTAGGACTCCTTGCAGTATGACTCCAGAACATATGTTTCAACTAGTGCATCAAATCTAGGGCAAACTATCTAATGCAAATATACATGAATTCCACAAAAAAATGTCTTCAGGAGCTTCTAAGATGTCACACAACCTCAACCATTACCGACTCAATCTGTCAAATCCTATCCAATAGCCAGTCATTCTTTTACAAAAAGAAAAAGAGAACCAGGGGTTTAACCACATGCTTCTATTTGTAGGGCATAGGACTGATCTTGAACTGGTAAAGTTTCGAGAGCATAACAAATTCGTAAACTTGATTAGAGAGATGATTCATTGCAAGTCCTCCCTTGATGTAACGCCATGCTTCATTATGAAGTAGAGCAGAAGACTGAAGCACATGTTCATGCTGTCACGGCCACACTACAGATGTTGGTCATCGATCATTTCAATGGTTGGAGCAAAATGCAAAAGCAAAGAGAGCAAGGAAATCTTAGTCACAAGAGAGAGAGAGAGAGAGAGAGAGAGAGAGAGAGAGAGAGAGAGTCTACAAGGCTTACTTCATCATCTTCATCGAAATACACTCCATCAACAGCACTATTTTGCTGGAACTCCCACCCAAAAGTATTCTCAAGTAGTTCCTTGAATTTCCTTGTCGACAAAGCCAAACAACCCCACTCTAAGTAATTCCTTCATATCCATTTAAATGAGGGTAAGTGACTAGCAAATATGCAAATTGAGATCTACAGCCACTAGATAGGACGCATAGAACTCAACAAGTTTCTTTCAACGAACTTCTCCCCAAGGCCACAGAGAAATGTGTAATTGCAGTTAGGACAAAGTCACCACTGTAAATAGCTGAAGCAAGTTCGATGGTTCAATTCCCATGAGAAGCAGGAGAAGAAGCAATTAAATCAGACGTAATTGCAAATTTATCACCAAGTGATCTCCACAACAATAATATCATTTTATTGCATTTTAAAAGAAACTGCAATTCTTGTCTATCGTCATTAGAAGTGCAATGGCAAATGGCAGATAATGCCAAGGCTCAGAAAACCAACCCAAGATAGAAGTTCTCCATCAACAGCTGGGGCAACTAGCACCATAAAGGGTAAAGAATGAATTCATACATGAAACATGGATGTTAATGAAAAACCCAACTCTCTAGCATCTATCAAAGAATCTGACCAATGAAAAAAGCAGCAGTCATCAAATTCATCCTTACCTTCTTTAGAGAGCACAAAACATAATAAAGACACAGTGCACAAACTTCCCACTCAAGAAAATGAACAAATGTTCAAATCATTAAAATAACAAATGGTTGTCCAACACCAAAGCTCATGGAAGCCAAGTCAGAGGTGAGAAAGATTGCTCAATATTTCTAAGCATTGCTCGCTAAGGCTACCTCGAGATTATCTCAATAAAATTGGGCAAAACGTATGCAGCATTTTTTTGTCCTCCGACCCAACAAATCCATCTTCTCTTTCCACCATACCGACCATGAAACACAATGTCCATAAAACATAAGCACAAAGGTTAGCTAATCAGCAATGCTCTTAAACTGTGCTCTGTTCCAAATCCAGATTCCCGCAAAACCCAAATATCATTTCAGTTAAACGCTCCCTAGTCATAAACCCACAAGGCAGACCGCGATCAAGAACATCTATATACCCACACACCCTCTTCAACGACGACACTCAACATGGAACAAGATTGACAATAACAAACTATAAATGAGATCCACAAATGCATGTTCAGACAGATTACCTGAACGAAGTGGCTCTGTCCTCCGACGATGGTTCCGCGAGCCGTTCGCGACGAGCAAACGAGTGCTGCTTTTAGGGTTTTAGACCAGCTGATCCATGAGACTGATCGTGGCGACGAGGCGACGATGGGCGGCGGCAAGCGGCAACGGGCGATGGAGGTGGCGCACTAGCGGCGAATCGAAAGCAAAAAGGAATCGTGGGTTACTGCCTACTGGTTCATCTTCAATGGGTTGGGGAATGGGTCTTAAATGGTACAAAATAGACCCATTTAAGACCCACGCAATTTAGTCTTTCTATTGTTAAAACCCACTAACGAGTGCCTTGAGAAATAAGCCCGACCCATTAATGACCCATTTAAGTAAAGATGGGTCTATAAATGGGTTTGTGGACCCATTTAACACCTCTAGGGTTTATAAGGTAAAAGCTTGAAAAAAGGGGAAAAGATAAATATGATGGAGCAACTGGAACTTGAGCTCTTAAAAGCAAAACAAACAGATGGCCGTAAGTGCAAGTGAAAGAGAATATTACAGAGAGGAGAAATCTTGGCCGATTCGAAGAGGAGGGCAAGCGGTTTAGAAGGATTAAATGACCGGTTTTAAAGATTAATAAAGGGGGCAAATTCGTTGGAGTCTACTTCGTAAAATTCTAAGCATGATTTGGTGAAATTGTAATAGAAATGGATATCATAAAGCGAGCTCGAAGTGAAATCCACCAAATGAATAATAGCTAGATCTACCGAAATGTGACATAGATCCATTTCTTGACCCATATTTGATGGGTTGGCTTGTTAAATGGGTTAGTTATATTCAGTAAATGAGATTAGATCAAACTTTATAGGTATTAAATGAATTCACAACTTATATAAATCCAACCCATCTCTATGACTACCTCTCGCTCTCAATCAATCCCGCATTCGTTCACTCTATATGAGTTTTCCTTAATTAATTAAATATATAAGTACTTTAGTAATATGAGCCGGGTTGGGTACGAGTTTGGTATGAATTAGGCCAAGTATAGGTCACTAAATTTATTTTATATGGAAATGGATCATAATGGGTTAAATGAGTTAATTTGGACTGGATCATTTTTGACCCAATTCACCTGTTTAATAGGTCTAATAATGGCAAAACGGAAACAACAAATTTGGTGAAGTTTAATTGCGTCCAGTTGTGATCCAGAGAAAGGAGATTTGGGAGAGATTGGTTGGGTTTTTGGAGATTGGACCTTGAGATTCTAAAAAATAATAAGAAAGCACTATCACAAGATCCTAACATCATTTTGTCTCACCCGAGGAGACACTAGACAGGACGCTTGCATCTTCAGAATGTGGGGGAAGCTTTCACGCCCCAAGGTCACGTTCTCTTCACCTTCCTATCCTCGACTATTCATACACATTTCATTACGTATTCGAGTCTTACGGTACTCTTCAACCGGTGGTCCTCTCCATCCCGTAGCCTTCTCCATCGCCGTCCTGGGATCTACCACTGACATCCGCCAGCGTCCCAGCGTCCGTGGCGTTCCACCAACCATCCAGCGTTTCAATCTTCTGCATTCTTGGTTCCACTGGCGTCCTTGCTCGTGATTCGAACTGACATTCTTCCTTCCTTGTGATCTCAACCAGCATCCTGGTCCGCGAGTCACTGTCCTTGTCCAATCCTTCGGCACCCTTAAGCGATTGCTAGTTGACATTACTGAATGACCTTTCAGTTTAAATTCAGGCGGGTTCAGACTTAAAATGAGCTTCGTCCAGCTAGAATACCAAAAAGAAGTCCAGAAAGCTGAATCAAACATCTGGTCCGGAAAGGAGTGTAAGCAAACCAGTCAAGATGTGGATCGTAGTGTTGTCCACAGAGAGTAGAAGTAGACCCCGCAAGGTGGCCGTAGTCTGACACTTGCGAGGTGATGACAAACACCATTGCTTTAGCTTCACAGCCCTGACCAGCACCCCGGTCTTGATTTTCAAATCACAGAGAGAGAGAGAGAGAGAGAGAGAGAGAGAGAGAGAGAGGACGCCAACGGGGTGGCCGTTGTTGTATGAGGCTTGCGA
Source organism: Eucalyptus leucophloia subsp. euroa (assembly GCA_017140325.1). Lineage (NCBI taxonomy): Eukaryota > Viridiplantae > Streptophyta > Magnoliopsida > Myrtales > Myrtaceae > Eucalyptus > Eucalyptus leucophloia. The sequence goes on along the minus strand of CM029472.1, from coordinate 33,695,243 downwards.
GGTGATGGCAACCACAGTTGCTTAAGGTCTGTGGCCGTGACCACCGCACTAGTCATGCTTTTCAAATGAGAGAGAGCTGGTCTCGTTTTTGAGAGAGAGAGAGAGAGAGAGAGAGAGAGAGAGACAGAGACAGAGAGAGACAGAGACAGAGACAGAGAGACAGAGAGAGAGAGCACATGTTTGGGAAAAAAAAAATTAACATTGTCAAACAATGAGTTGTACAAGCCATGGTCATGTATTGACTAACTATGTTAAGAGCATAAGCATTGTTAGGATGGCTAATAATGAGATATGTAAGATGACCAATCAATTGCTGATAAATTGTAGGATTTGGAAAAAGAGTTCCATCCTTGTCATTAAATTTTACATTCAACTCAAAAAAAAAAAAAATTACATTCAACTCAATAGGAGTAGAAGCAATCTTATTATTAGTGAGCCCAACTTGAGAAACAAGATCAATGATATATTTTGCTTGTGAGAGATTATAATCAAGAGCATCAGACGCAACCTCCAAGACTAGAAAATAGCTTAGTCGCCCAAAATCTTTCATTTCGTATTGTTTACTAAGGTACAATGTCAGTCTAATCATTGCCAATAATAATCATATCATCCACATAGAAGAGTAGCATAATGTGTTTTATAGAACATAAGGTTACTTTCCTATAATTTTTTGAAATTATGGAGGTGCCTCGCCAAGCTAACGGTTCCTCGCCATGGATCCACATGGGTTGTGATTTCGTGAGTTTTAACTTCAAAATGTTGACTTTGTCTACAACAATCTTTATGGTTTTATTACTTAATGATATTTGACCTTATATCATACAATTACTATGACGAACCTTTGTTTTTTTTTTTTTTTGGTCAAAAGAGATACTGATGCATTAGATTAAGTAGTCTTAGAAGACAACGATGGGTTACATTCTGAAACTAAAATATTCCATAGAGATAGAGGGGGAATATGAACCCAATCTGGAGGAAGATTCTTTGCACGATGAGTTCGTACCAGCCAATCAGCGGCTTGATTTGCCTCCCGAGGACAGTGGATTATTGTTACGTTCTGGCCCAGACGGAGTTCTTGTTGGCAGCGTTGAATTTTCTCTCTTAAATTCCATGGTATCTCGGCCCGGCCCATGACGCAATCCACCACCAGTAAACTATCGCTTTCATAGATAAAGTGAACGACTTCACTTCGTTCCTTCACGTGCGAAGACTTCCAGTTCGAGATAAAGTATAAGCCCTGTAAAAGAGCTTCCGCTTCTGCTTCAACCGACGAAGAAGCCCTAGCCTCTACCGCAAAGCCATCGACTGCAGAACCCTCATCATCTCTTGCGATTCCGGCCACAGAGCAGAGAAATTCTCCCGGTACCCATGAGGCGTCGACATTCACTTTCAATTGACGTTTTCCCGGTGGAATCCAGACCTCTGGTAAGCGTTCAGATGTGGTCTGATTAGGGTTTTTCTTTTTTCCTCTGCTGAAGGCTAAATTCTGGGTTTGTGCGAGATCAAGGACGTCCGTCGGGCTTGGGGTTTTTCCTTTGAAGATCTGTGCGTTCCGAGCCTTCCAGATCTGCCATAGGATCCCTGCGATGAGCTCTCTTTCAGGTAAGCCCTTTTGTGGTTCGAATGCTGCCGAAAGCCACCGATCTAGCCTTTTGATTTGTTTCCACATATTCGTCCCACGTAGCCATATGTTTTTCCAGATTTCTTTAGTCCACTTGCAGAATAGGAAGAGATGTTCGGTGGTTTCAATATGCGTATGGCATATCTGACATAAAGGGTCGGGGCCGATCTTCTTTTTGTAGAGGTTCTCCCTTGTGGGAATGGCACTGTGACATATACTCCAGAGAAAGGTTCTGATTTTTGGTGGGACAGAGAGACTCCAGATCTTCGTCCATAACGATCGTGGGGGTTGGTAAGAGCACGACGCTTTCTGTGAAATTGGTCGAGTGGTCCATGCGTGGATTCTGTTATATCCACTTTTCACCGTGAATTCTCCTTTGCAATTTCCTGTCCATATTCTACTGTCTGGTTTGGCATCTTTACTCAAAGGAATAGCTAGAATTTCGCTTGCTATTTTCTCTTCAAAGTACTGATGAATAAGGGTCTGATTCCATGTTCGGGTTTCTTCGTTTATCAAATCTTCAACCATTGTTGGATCTGTTTGGTTTACTGATTCCCCTGTTAGCTCCTGTGATAACCATTTATCCTCTCTTATTTTGATTGATTTGCCATCCCCAACTAACCATTTGACATCTGGTTTCATAGAGTCTCGCCCCAACATCATGCTTTGCCAGCCCCAAAAGGATCGCTGGCCCTTCTGTGCACTCCATATATCTCCATGAGGAAAGTATATGCCCTTTAAAACTTTACTCCATAACGCATCCGGGGATTTGTGTAGACGCCAGACCTGTTTACCCAGCATTGCAGAATTGAAGGTAATTAAGTCTTTGAACCCCATCCCTCCTTCATCCTTTCTTGTCTTCATAGCTTCCCAGTTCTTCCAGTGTAATCCTGACTTTGAGTCTCCTTTCTGCCACCAGAAGGACGCTATTCGCCTTTCTATTGCTCTGCAGATGGACAGGGGTAGCTTGAAGATCGACATAGCATAGGTTGGTATGGCCTGCACCACGCTCTTAATCAAGACCTCCTTCCCTGCCTTGGTAAGTAATTTTTCCTTCCAACCCTCCAGCTTTGAGTTCACTCTAGTTAATATCCATGCAAATAATTCTTTTTTAGATTGTCCCCATTCTGTAGGGATACCTAGGTATTTCCCTGTTTTCTCAAAAATAGGCACCCTCAGCTCTTGAGCCATATTCCTCTTAAGTAGTGGAGGACAATTCTTACTAAAGTGAACGCCTGACTTGTTTAAGTTAATAGCTTGCCCCGTTGCGTAGCAATACTGATTAATTGTAAGTGTCAAATTCTGACATTCCTTTAAAGTCCCATCCATAAAGAAAATAACATCATCCGCGAACATAAGGTGAGAAAGCTTAGGACAGAACCTGTTGAGCTGGATACCTTGTATGCTGCCTTCTGCTACCGCTTTTTTCATCAACCACGTTAAAACGTTAGTGATTAGGATGAATAAATAAGGCGACAATGGGTCTCCTTGCCTTAGACCTCGGGAAGGCCCGAAAAACGGGGTAGGTTCTCCATTAAGTTTAACACTGAAGGACACTGTAGTGACGCATTGCATTATTAAAGCCACCCATTTCTCTGAAAAACCCATTTGCAGCATGCAATCCCGAAGAAAATCCCATTCAATTCTATCATATGCTTTCTGCATGTCTAATTTCAGTACCGCCTGATGTTTCTTCTTTCTTTTGGTGATGCGCAGCTGGTGTAGCACTTCCTGCACTATCAGGATATTATCCTGTATCTGTCGCCCCTGTACGAAGGCGCTCTGTTCAGGTTCGATTATCTCTGGCAGCCATTGCTTCAATCTATTTGCAAGTAGTTTTGATATGATTTTATAACTGAAATTGCAAAGACTGATAGGTCTAAACTGACAAATTGTCTCAGGGTTTTTCACTTTGGGAATCAAGGCGATATAAGTTTGGTTTAGATGAGGATTCAAAACACCAGTATTGAAGAAGCTCTGTACCAGGTGGAATAGGTCAGTCTGAATAATATCCCAATCGTGTTGATAAAACAAACCGTTGAACCCATCAGGGCCAGGCGCTTTCAATGCTCCCAATTGATGAACTGCTATTTTGATTTCCTCCATTGTGGGATTAGCCACCAGCGATGCATTTATGCGATCATCAATAAGAGTGTGGCATTGGTATAATACGGGCTGATAATGACGTACCCCTGCTGTTGTATATATATTTCTGTAATAATTTGTAATGTGGTTCCTGATTTCTGCTGGATCCCGACACCATCTGTTATCTTCGACTTTCAGCATCGTAATCTGATTTCGACGCCTCCTTTGAACTGTTGTAGCATGAAAGAACCGTGTATTTCTGTCTCCCCACTGAAGCCATTTAATTCTCGACCTCAATCCCCAATATTGCTCCTCTTGCTTTCTTAATGTGTCTATCTGGTGGATGATGCTTTTCTCTTCCTTTCTACTTGAATGTGGCTGATTGGTCATTGTTGTGAGGGCCTGAGTTAACTCTCTTATCCTGCTGGGTGCATGAGCAAACTTTTTTTGACTCCACTGTGTCAATTTTTTTGCTGTCTCCTGAAGCTTGTCTGAAAAGGTTGGCTGAGGATAGGCTGAGTTAGTCCACACATTGTAAATAACATCGTGATATTCTTCATTTTCTAACCAGAAAGCCTCCATTTTAAATTCTTTTCTTCTTCGCTTTTGTGCGGGGTATAGCCTCAGAACAAGAGGGCTGTGATCCGAGCCTATCGCTGGAAGAGCATGGATTTCTGCTTCATGGAAGATTACGCGCCATTCCAAGGTACATAACGCCCTATCCAATCTTTTTTTCACAAGATCGTCCCCTTCTCTGTTGTTTGCCCACGTAAATGCGCATCCTTGACTATCCATATCCATCAGGGATAACTCATTAGGCATGTCTCTAAATGCTGTAATTCTTTTGTTATCTGCTTCCCTTCTCCCAACCTTCTCCCACACATATAGAATCTCGTTGAAATCACCCATGCATATCCATGGGTTAGAACTGGGGTTTCACTATCTTCGAGATGCTGCCATAGTTGTATCCTCTCACCAAAATTTGTGGACGCATGAATAAAAGTGATCTGCATCACTAAATGCCTGGCTGGTTCAATGCATTTAACATCAATATATTGTTTTGAACTGCTTTGCACTTGCAATGATACTTCCTCATTCCACATTAGCGCCAACCCCCCTGCTATACCCGTCGGGTTTTCTAAAAAGAAGTGCTGAAATTGAAGTTTCCTGCATATAATTTCCACCCTCGTTGCTTTGTTTTTAGTCTCCATTAGAAAAACTATACTGGGCCTTTCCAGAGCAATTAATGCTCTTAGCTCTTGAATTGTCAGGGGATTGCCCAGCCCCTGACAATTCCAGCTAATAATTTTCATGTCTTCTTTGGTGGCTTATTAGGGCTAGCCACCAAAGCCCAATCAGTGCCATCCTTAAGCAACTTCACTGGGGTTTCCGTCATGCCTGAATCATCGATGATAAGAGGTATAGGTTCAGGTAGGCATTTCTATTTTTTAGTTTTCTGCACTTTCATATTCTTTTTGCTGCTCTTTCCTATCTTCAAAGAATTCTGAATTGGAGCATCTGAGCAACGAATCTGTTTTCCATGATCTTTGATAACCTGCTGATTTGTAATAGGGGTCTCCAATATCTCCGGCTCCATGGGACTTTCTGCTCTTCTTTTACTGCATGCTTCAAGACGCATTTCTGTATCTTTCTCTCGTATTATTAGATCTTGTTTGCTGCCTTGAGAGGGTTCTTCGAGTATGGTTTCTTCTATTGTAATGTCTTCTTCTATGTTTCCATAAAAGGCCTCCCAATAAGGGCTGTGATCACTGACTTCTGCTTTCAACCATGGTCCGTAGGAGCCAATTTTGTCAATTGCCCATGGAGATTCTGCATAAGGGATTTCTGAACAATCTTGTGCATAGTGGCCTATTCTTCCACAGGAGTAACAATAATGGGGTAATCTTTCGTATTTATATTCAACCCACAACCATTTATGGCCAATATCCAGGATGGTTCCTGTTTTCAGAGGAGTAGTTAAGTCTACTTCCACTCTGACTCTTCCTCCTTTTTGCTGCAGGTTTCCCATGGTTTCAAGCTGAATTTCCTGGACCTGGCCGAGCTTTTTCCCCAATTCATGGTAAACTGTTTCCACCCTCCAACCAGGGGGAATTCCTCCAATTCTTACCCAGAAGGCTACTCTTGAAAAATCATAACAGTGTTCTGTAATTTCAGGCTCGCACTGTTTTAGTACAAGTAGATTACTGGAATAACACCAAGGTGCAGATTTGAGGATTCTATCCTTTTCCACCTCTGATTGAAATACAAAGGTAAAGAGCCCTGTTCCTTTTTGTGCACAATCTACTGCCTCCACTTTCCATGCTTTCTTTATAGTTGTGAAGAATGCTGGAACATTGACATTGGGTCTTGAGTAAAGTTTACCCAAAATTGTTCTCTTACATTCATCTCTTTTCTGTAAGGATATCTCCGGATTTACTTCAACCACATCTTCCTCAGACCATAGATGACCTAAACGTTTACATAATGCTGCAACCCGCAACTCATTGTCATCTTTTCTGTCCATGCTGTGTAAAGACCATAAAACAAGTTGATGGCAACAGTCAATAGTTCTGAATATTTCTGAAGTCCCGTTTATACATTTTATCAAACATCTTGCTGACGGAGAGCTCAATACTATTTTCAGTTGATCTCCTTATCAGAGCTGGATCCACACCCTTTCACAGAAGCAACTACGGTGAATTTGTTCCAAAAAGTACAGATCAGAATCGTATTTAAACCACCCACCAGAAGCATCTACCATGATCCATAAGTATAGATCAGAATCGTGGTCAACAACCCACCATTGCACCAGAAGTCCAGAACCAGAGTACAAACTTCTTCATCCGGATACCATTAACTCAGCCCACAGATCGAGAGGAAAGGAAATCCAAACCTTGATTGGAATCACAGAAGTCGGAGATCCTACCGATCCAGTAAAGCTTCTGCACTATGTAATGATTAGACAGCCACCATACTCGACGAAACTAGCTTGCGAAACATTTTTGGGGTTTTTGTTTTTTGTGAATCAAACAGTTACAAGAACAAAAGGACTAGAAATTTGATGGATTTAGTCAAATTCTAGGGTTTGGGGAGGAGACATCGCTACCAAAGGGTAGAGAGAGCTCGCATACACGAGAGACGTGATTGGTTCGATTTTCCAACACCTATGACGAACCTTGAGGAGGCAGGTAAATTATTTATTTTGTCAGCAAGTTATAAGAGATTATGCTTGTACATAAAATTCTCAAACATCTTAATGAAGAATTTCACATTAAAATGGGTTAATCTTACAAATTATCGACTTTATTTTTTTATTGAAGGTAAAATAAGGGTCAAGGGTCCTGCTACAACACTTCCTCATTTTCTTACCAAAATCAAATAATAAATAATTATAAATTATCGTGAGGCTCATTTCTTTAAGAATTTGTGGCTCATAATAAACTGTTATTCTTCATCATTTTTTTTTTTTTTTTGCTCTAACTTTCTTCACCCTATCATATCTAACTATGAAAACTTTCTTCACCCTATTTATTGAGAAAGTTTTCATGAATTTAGTTACATATGATTTCATAAGTTAAATAAATTTAGTTATAAATTATGACCGTTACTTGGGGAGTGTGCCTTAGACCCGTTGATTTGAGATCGCGATAGAGCGACAGAATTTCAGGCGAGCACCAGCGTCACTTGTGCACGGCTGCGTAGAGGTCTCTATTGAGCCGTGCGGAAGTCTTCGTTTTCCTCATGCAAAGATCGTCGCCATGCTACTCCGACGAGCTTTTCCATCTGCGCAACTTGCTCAATGGAGAGGTTCTCTATCTTGCGGTGGTTGCACGCTGCTCCACCATTGGCGTTCATGGCAGCCCTGATCTTCATAAGCAGCAAGCAGCAACTTCATGTTTTCCTTCCTTTTGTCATTTGTTTTACATTTCTTATCCAATTCGTGTCTATCCTACTTCCCGTCCAGGATTTTTTTCCCCAAATTTTGTTCGGACATATCTAGATTTATCTAGTTCAGAGGATGTCCAAGAACACCAAATAAGAAAACAAATTATCCCGTTCGAACTATCAAACACAGCCCATTAAAGATTTATTATATTTTGATGACACATTAGTAGACTAGAGAATAATTCTCATCTTGTCCAACATCACAAAACCAACTACTTCTATTGCCCCTATGTCTGTAGATCCATCCTCATCTTTTAGCAGTTCAGATGCTTCTAAAATAGATTATTTGTATAAAGTATAAGATATACAATACTGCAATCCCTCTTATAAATCCATACTCTACGTTTGCCGAGCCTGCCTCCTTTGCCCCTGTTTAAATCATCTGATCAACTTATTTGCAAGACTCCTCAGGAAGTGAAGGATAAGCATTTGAATTCAATCTCATCCTCGCATTTGTTAGTTGGTGAAGATGTTGTACGTCAGCCACCAATTGGGCAATCAATTGATTGCTGACCAGTAGATGAAAATTTTGCACGTTGCAATTTGAGATCACCACACATATTGCCAAAGGAACAGCATACTATCTATGCATGTATGCAAGCACTTTTCTTATACCATGTAATTGTTGTCAAATTATGCAAGGCATAAGGAAAATAAAATTTATTTATGTATACGATCATAAGGGCAACAGAAATGCCACCATGATGAGCACGACGACATTTGTATTGCTATATGCTCAACTAGGGGTATTGAGAAACCACATATTAAGGATTTAGAGGGCTAGGGGAGGTAACTCATGTCCTACCCCAAGACTGTGACCAGGACTTGTCGGTCTAAATGCCACAACTTGGGGAGGTAACTCATGTCCTGCCCCAGGACTATGACCGGGACTTGTCGGTCTAAATGCCGCAACTTGGGGAGGTAACTCATGACCTGCCCCAGGACTATGACCAGGACTTGTCAGTCTAAATGCTGCAACTTGGGGAGGTAACTCATGTCCTACCCCAGGACTATGACCAGGACTTGTCTCTGTAGGATGTATGGGGCGTCTGTCTTCACGACTATCATCTGGACCAGCATGACTAATCGCCTTTTCTGTTGGAGCCAGTGCTGGAGATTTCACAGCATGTGGTTGCATGGGAAAATCATGATCGTCGTTGTCCTCTTTGGGCATCATCCCCTCATATTTTCTTTCGGTGGACGTCAGAGGATGTTCAAGGTGTCCAACTCCAGGAGAATGACTTAGACTAGCAGGCATAAATGCCTCTACTGATGGAGACGGCGCTGGAGGGAACACAACTCGTGACTGTAAGAGACCACGATTGTTGTTGTCCTCTTCGCCCATCATCTCATATTCTCCGGTGCTCGACATTGAGGGGAAATTGTTTTTCTCCAGCTTCCATTTCCTTCCTTCAGACAATCCGGACATAGAAGAAAAGAAAATCAAAGCCAGTGCAAGACTAAGAATAGCTACCTTATTGAAAGCCATTGACAATCAAAGCAGGCACAATGCTGCATTACTCAGCTTGACCCGGTATATATACAGCTCTTAGTGGGTCATTAACTTGGGAGATCTAGGATGGCATTAATGGCCTCTGCCATGCACGAAAGATCGGATTTTGTTGATTTCAGTTACGTCGACCTAAACAGAAATCCTTTTCCCTTTCCATGCGGCATTCATGAAACTTTATTGCGCCTCGGGAAATGCATTTGTTCTGTTCCGGACGGCACCCGATTTCACGATTTTACACGGTAAGACCTGCAAGCAACAAACTTTTGGAGGTATGGACAAAGAGCAGTCAATGGCAACAAAGCCATTGTGGCGGATTTTGCGTAGGATCCATGGTCATTAAAATCATAAATATAAGCAGATTTCAGGGGTCATTCATTTCACAAAAAATAAATAATTTAAAAAATATTTTTTAAAAATTCATCGCTTATTAATGAATAAAAAATATCTTTATTATAAAAAAATATATAAATATAATAAATTTTTGGCCATAAAAATATTTTTTATTGGTTAATTATTTCAAGTGATATAACCAATCATTTTTAGAAAAATATTTTCTCAAACTTGTATTTTTGGAGAAACAAATAGACCATCGGTCTTCCATTTGATCACTTTACAAATGCAAATGATACGATGATTTTATGTAGGAATTACAAAGAAAAAATGCATTAGAACATGACATGCTAGTTACGATGGTGAATTGAGCAAAAGATCGTAAAAGCACTCCACACTTGGATTCCCCAAATTTATGGTTGGTCCTGCCAAGGACTCTTAATCTTGCAACCCCACTCATTTATTTAGGATGCGTTTATTTTGTAGAAAATGAATAATTTGAAAAATAAAAATTCTAAGAATAATCACCTGTATTGCTTAAAAAAATAAACGAATGAAAAAAAAAATCATTGAGAATGAAACTATTTAGATATAAACTGTTGTGAACAATGAAACAATTTTCATTAACTAATTATTTTCAAGTGACACAAACAATCATTTTTAGGAAAATGTTGTCCAAATCATTTGTTTTTATGAAACAAATGGAGTCTTAGTTGAGATAAGACCAATATGGTGGAAAAAACTAAGTCTTTATATGACCTTTTGCATGTTTAGCAAGAAAAGGGAAGAAAAAAGAGAAAAATCTTAGACATATATGCACAAGATTTATAGAACCATTTCATAAGTGATGTGATGGATAGGGTCAATCATATAAGAGAATACACATAAGAATCCATATGCTTTTGAAAACTTGAGATAGACTCGTTATTTGTGGCTAGGTGTAGTAAAATGAGTTAGATAATAACTTCTTTTCAGATACCACCCTCAATAGAGAGAAGGTAACCGCGAGCACATGTTCTCAAAAAGAGGCTTTGTTTCTTTATTTGGCTTTTTATTAGATCCACTGTCAATTTGAAAATTAGTTTACATGCTTAACATTTGATGCTTGACATGTGAAAGAATTTTATTACAATATAAACTCTAAATAGAACTGTCAACCATCAAATGGTGAATATATAATAATTAATTCACACGGACAATAGTCCTTATTCATAGTGGTTAGTCTTCTTTCGCGTGCATGGATTTAACGAGATGCACTTTCATTTTGCATCTCGTTAAATCTATTTCAAACAATATGTCCGTAATCAAATTTGTATTTTTTTTTTTTTTTTTTTGATATCGTCAAAGCAATTAAGTAGGAGATCCAACGTAAGAGATTTGCATAATTATTAAAAAGAAATTGATTTTGTACTTTCTCGTTTACTTTTCCGATTTTATAGCATTATCCTAGCAAGTACTTTTCATTTTTAACCACATGAAACCTCAATTTTGACCTGAGAATTTTTTTAGATTTGACCATACTTTAACCTACTTTGATCCAACCTCATCTGTAGCCCAATCAGTTGTAATTGAATAGCATTCGTCGAGGGTATCTTTTGTTCGATCGCAATGACATCAGCAAACGTGAGGTGTTTTCCCAATTTAAAGAAATTTTCGTAAAATTCAAATGACGCGTTTTCAATGTATCAAGGTTATACCAACGAAGGAGAAATCATAAGTCATCTCAAACCTTTTAAAATGAAAAAATCGAAGTAAGAACAAAACAAATAAAAGGACCAAAAAGCGAGTTGTTTTGACACAAAGTTTAGAACTTCCACGAATTGTGAGAGAGAGAGAGAGTAAACTCAAAATCAACTAGGGTATAGAATCTGACTAACTTTCGAAACTTTATTTCGACTTTTTGAAAGACCGACTAGATTTCGATAATCTAAGTAGTCAAAAGACGAATCATATTCAAAATCCCGATTGGGGAACATGATTCGGATGAATATTTGAAAATTAGGCATCACAAGCATTCCAACGGTGTGAGAATCACGCCAATCCGACAATTTCCTAGAAAGATATGAACTATGACATGAAATTTGGAAACAACGAATCAGAAACTGTCATTTTAGCAGATCTGCGTCACCCCAAATCAGATGGAGGTCACCCGGTTTAAGGTAGCACCGCACTTAATTAATTCTCCACGAATTAAGTTGAAATATGGCTCACCTTGAATCTTGTTCACCTGATCCGGCTGAGGTGAACCAACCACTTCTTTAGGAATATAAGCAGGCGCCTTCGCCCTTATGTTGATCCATGATGAGTTCTCATCTCTCTCTCTCTCTCTCGTACTTTGAAATCTCCCTCGTTTTTTTTTTTTTTAATCGTTACTTGTTTTGGTCTCTTTTTCTAAAGGTTCCACCGAAAGCCTCGAAGGCCTTCAAAGGCGAAACTCTCCTCAAGCGCGGCGGAGATAACAAAGGTGTGGTAGCTCTAAATCGCTCTTTCAAATAAATGTCATAGGCCATTACCATGCTAAAAAAAAAAAAAAAAACTCGAAAAACAAATTACGTTGTTATTATGCTGGACTAGGAATTGAATTTGCATGTTTAATTAAGCCTTCATGCTACAAAACTAGGAAGTAGAAAATCATGAATAAATAGTTTGTATGCTGCCAGAGTAAATTCATGCATTAGATTACTCGTACGGTGTAAAAACCAACCCTAGCATTCTTGTCGAGGTGATCATAGGAGGAAAAATCGCAGTTAGATTTTAAAAATCAAATAATAAAGGAAATTAGAAAACTTGAAATATGAGATACCGAAAGGGCGTTGTGGGGTGCTAGCTTTTCTCTATACGTGACCAGACCTACATTCAACAGATCTCTGATCTCACAACAGCCTAATATTCATAACCTCCCCTATATAGTTTACTCCAATAAAACTATTATAGATCCTATCTTCCAATCAGTCAATAAAACGGAATAGTGGCCACTCCATCGTTTTCAGAACCCGAGAAGCGCTTCTACACATTGTGGATCAAGCCGGACGAAGGATTGCAAGGAAGGTTCCGGAGCAGCCCGCCACGGCAAGGCGTTGCTGAATGCCATAGCGTGCCTAGGCTCCGAGTCCGGCGGAACACGCTTGGGATGTCTACCTCAAGATAGGGTTTCGCGTGGCCTTTGCCTTTTTGTTTTAAGCATGTTTAAGCATAGAAAGTCAACTAGACCCGTTAAACGAGTGGGTCAGGTCGGATTTGGGACGTGTCATAAATGGTCCGACCCAAATCAACCCATTTAACCCATTTATTACCTATTTATTGCAATGTAAAATTTTTTACCCATACCCGACCCACTTAACTAAACTTAAAAATATATATATATATATATATATATATATATATATATATATATATGATATTGTTAAAATAGTTTTATACAACACAAATTTAATGGACAATTTTTATAATTTTTTAAATAATTATTTTAAAAAATCGAATATTAATTATTTTTATATTTACAAAGTTAAATTTTTAATTATTTTTTATTTTTTAAGAATATAATTTTTAATTTTCTTTTTTCTTTTTGTTCTTCTTCTTCTTTGGCCAGTCGTTGGCCACGATGACAACCGGCGACCGACCACAAGCGAGCCTCAAGCTCGCTCGGCTCGTCAACGCTAGCGACCTCAAGGCTCGCTAGATCTAGCGAGCTCGAGGCTCACTAGATCGGCGAGACTCGAGGCTCACCCGATGCCGGCAAGCTCGAGTCTCACCAGATCGGCAAGGCTCGAGCCTCGCCGAGTGTCGCAAGGCCTCTACCTCACTAGGTCTGGCGAGCTTGAGCTCGCCCGACCCCAGCGAGGCCTCCACCTCACCAAATCCAACAAGCTCGAGGCTCTCCTGGTTGGTGGTTGGCCATTGCCATGCCGGCCACCGGAAGGAGGAGGAATAAAGACAAAAAGGAAAGAAAAAGGAAAAGAAAATTAAAATAAAAAATAATTACGATTTCGAATTTTATAAAAAAAATATGTATATATTTTGTAAAGTTAAAGAGGGAAGAGAGGGATTGTGAGGTTTTGGTTAAAAACTTAAAAGTGGATTCTAAATCCAACCCATTTAAGACCCATTTAAGACCCACATATCTTAAGTTTTTGATTGTTAAACCCATTTAACTATTTTTTCTCAAAAACTAAGTGACCATTTATAACTCATTTATGATTTAAATGGGTCATATATGGGTCTAAAACCCATTTTGCCACCTCTAAAGCCAACAAACAAACTATTGTAAGTAGCATTTTAGGTGATAATTGATTATTGACTGGGAAATATTGCAGCTCATAACGAAGGAGGTCCAACTTCGCTTGACATTTCAGGTGGAAAATCATCTCAAGCCTTTGCCAAACAAGACAAGAGGATGAGAGAACCAAGACTCTGCTTGATAGGACAAATTGATCCATCTTGATCCAATCCATGTACTCTAGGTTGACTGCTTATTTGCCATCTTCAACGATGACTTTAGTAGTAGCCAAAGTTCCATCCAACATATCTGTAAGTCACAATAACAGCACCCCAAGATCTCCATAACTAGAATCTAGAATACATTAATGGGGTAATAAAATATTTGCGCTCCTAATTTGAAACCCATTATTCTTCATATGGAATAATGACAATTCAAAGCTCAATTGCTTTTCCAATATAACCTTATGTATAACTAACTTAATAAGATAGCCCTTCATGATTAGCATTTTATAACTACTCCTCATGTGAGGTTATTTGTGCATCAGGGTCAAATGAGAGACTTAAGCACTCTTCATAGAACTTCCAACCATAGGCGCTCTCATCACATATCAGACTTTACTCAGTCTACACAAGCCAGTCCCACATTACACTAATTAAAAATCTTTATATCTCACCTTATTAGGCCAACCCCATGAAACGGTAAATTTCAATCTTAATTAATGCAGCCTATATATATGTATATAGATATATATATATATATATATATATATATATATATATATATATATATACTCTTACATTCTCCTACTTAAGTTATATTAATTAAACTTGTATTGTATCTGCTTACTTTTATGCAAGTGTAGAGATTATTCTTATCAATCAATTTGATCCCACAAAGTTTCAAATACCGAATTATGGTGGTAATTATATGAATACACACAGAGCGCTTCATAATGACTAATGCTTTTAACTATACAGATATAGATTCAATGATAGTACGGCAAATGGATAACACCTTATAAAGAGTGATACCTTAAGTGTTATGCTCATTAAAGGTCACAAAACATGATTTGTCATGAGAGAATATCCTTATCATTCCAATGAACCTATATATGTCTTATCTTTTTAGTCAACTTTACTTTATATGTAACAAGACATATTCTTAAAGCTAATAACTAAATGCTCCTAGCTTATACTCAAGGTTTACATAGTATATTGAGATTTTCAAAAGATATATGAATACATGGACCCCTAGAGTGCCATAACTTGACAGAAATGAACATTTAAGTGTCATAACTTACAAAAGATATACTTAAGTGCTAAAATCAAAGCAAAATGGATCACTTGAGTGCTAATCCTGCCAAAATCCGGCGAAAACGCTAACGTGTCAATTTTCCGGCGAAACGAGTGCGAAACAGCGTCATTTTGGTGCTGACATAGTAAAAAATTTAATAAAAAATTAATTTAATTTAATTTAAAACTAAAAATTTATTTAAAACATTTTAAAAATTAAAAAAAATTAAAAAAATTTAAAAAAATTTAAAAGAAAATTTAAAATTTACAAATTTAAAAAAATTTTAAAAAATTTACAAATTAAAAAAGAAAAAGGGAGGCAGCCCCGGCCGACCCTCCCCCACCTTCCAGCGATAGGGGAGGTGGCGGTGGCGGTGGCGAGGGCTTTGCCCTTAACTACGGCTACCTTCCTCCTCCTCCTCCTCTGTTTTTTTAAATAAATATAAATTATATTATTATTTTGTTTTAAATTTAATTTAATTAATTTTTATATTATATTAAAATTCAAATTATGCTAAAGCAATGTCGTTTTGCCTGATTTAAGGGCTCTATTCTAACTAACACTCGAAACGACATTGTTTCGGTGCTAACGTGGTAAAAAGTTTAATATAAAAATTAATTAAATTAAATTTAAAACTAAATTTATTTAAAAATTTTTAAAATTTTTTATAAATTTACAATTTTTTTAAAGTTAGAAAAAGGAGGCGGCTAAGGGCTGAAATTTTTGTAAATTTTTTAATTTTTTTGTAAATTTTTTAATTTCTTTTTGTAATTTTTTGTATTTTTTTGTAAATTTTTAAAATTTTTGGTAAATTTTTTAAATTGTTTGATTTTTTTAAAGTTTTTAAAGTTTTTAAATTTTATTTTTTAAAATTTTTTAAATAAATTTATTTTTAAATTTAATTTAAATAATTTTTATAATATATTAAAATTCAAATTATGCTAAAACTATGTCGTTTTGACCAATTTAAGAGTTCTATTTTGGCCAACACCTAAAATGACGTCACTTTGGGTGAATTCGAGCTGACTCAGCTCTCTAACAAGACACAACAGCAAGAAATGTTAATATTTTAATGCCGCGTATGATTTCCAGCCAACTTTGCCGGAGATGGTACTCATGTGTCACATTTTTCTTAAAATGTGACACTTAAGTGTACATTTTGTAAGTTATAGTACTTAAGTGTCCATTTGTGCCAAGTTATGGCACTTGAAGCATTCTTTTGCCAAGATATATGTATTCAACATGATTATAATATGTCTATAAACACTTTATTAAATGTAAAAGAGTTGATCCTTATTTATAACAAACATAGATGTAAAATTTATTAGAATAAAACCAAAGCAACTCCTACTAAACAACAACATGCCATATTGCTCTTAAACCCATGCTAATGACAAATCATCCAACGACACAAGGGTGAATACCTTTACTTAGTGGATCTGCTACCATATATTTATACAAACATGCTTCACTACAATGTTACCATTCTAAATTGTTTCCTTAATGATAAAAAAAAAAAAAAAAACACTAGATTGCAAAATGTTTAGACCCTTTGAGATCTATGTTGTTGTTGATAAACAACATTGCATAGTTATTGTCACAATACAACTATCTATCCATAAAATCAAATTTGGTCAGTTTCCTAATGAGATTCTAGAGCCAAATAACCTGAGTAGTGGCCAAAAAGCCTACTATAAAATCTGCTTACATAGTAGAGAATAACATAGATTTATGTTTCCCCTTTCCCATGATATTACACCTCTTGCTAACAAAAAGATATATTCAGTTGTCAACTTCATATGGTCCTAATAGCCAACAAAGTCTACATTCGAATATATTCATAAATTAGCATATAGTTTCTTGTCCTCTTTAAGTATCTAAAAACCTCTTTGGCAGTAATATAATGATTGTGTCCTAGATTTGATTGATATTTGGTTAGAAGTCTCATTGCAAAAGTAATGTCCAGTCTGGTGCACACTTGAACTTACATGATAAATTTAAGTATAATAAAATAAGGCACAAAATTCATTTGGGCTTTCTCAATATCAAAATGAGGATAATGTGACAAACTTAGTTTATTACCCTTAATGACATGAGTAACTCTTGGCTTGCTATTCCACATATTGAACATTTCCAAAACATTCTCCTATTGATCTTACAATATATACACTAATCCACTTTGTTCTCAACAAAATTGAATGGAGTGACAACATTCTAAAACATTAAGGCTACGTTTGGTTGTCCGAATTTCTAATCGGGATAGGATTGGATATGATAGGATATAAATCCTCGGATTTTTTTATATCCTATCAATTGTTTGGTAAATCACAGTATTAAAGTCGGATATGTTCACATCATATCATGTACATTTTCTTGATATAAACGGCATATCATTATAAATGAACCTAAATGTTCATAAACGGATATGGTGAAAATCTCTCGTAACACTATTCCTTAATTTATTTTTATTTTATTTTTCTTCTTTTTTTATATTATTTTCTTTATTATTTCTTTTTTCCCTTTTCGTCATTCTTTAATAAAATTTTATCAACTAGTAAACTGTACTAACATACATACAATACAAAAAGACCTAAAATATATAATAAGTGTAAATATTTAATTTATAGATTGAATGTTTATTGTAAGATAGAATTAAAGTTGAATATAAAAATTAAAATAGGATTAATTAAAAATAAATTTTATTTTTATTTCTTAAATTAGAATTCAAATATTATTTATATTGAAATCTAATTTCAATTTTTTTAATTTAATAATTTGTTATTCGAGAAAAATAACTTTCCTATTATGAACATTAGAAATTTGATCAACCTTTATCCCACCTCCCCCATGGGATAATTTTATCATGTCTATATCCCCTTATATTCAACTTTATCCTGTCCTAAGCGAGCACCAAACGTGGGATTTGATAAATCATATCCTATCTCGAATTTTATCCCAATTGCCAAATGCAACCTAAGTACCGTTATTTAGAAGTTTATTTGAGACCATAAATTGACTTTTTGACTCTACACACAAGTTTACCTGAATCATCTATTACAAAGTTTTGGAGTTGCACCATATAAACTTCCTCATCAAGCTCTCTATTCAGAAAAGTAGTTTTAACATCCATCTAGTACAATTCTATATTAAATTGAGCTATTAATACCATAATCACTTCTAAAAGAATCTTTAGTAGAGGATAGGGAAAATGATATTTTATAATCTACTCATTATCTTCGAGTGAGACCCTTGGCTATCAGTCTAGCTTTAAACTTCTTATTTTTTCCTTTGGAGTCATTTTTAGTCTTAAAACTCCTTTACAGTTGATGGGCTTATAACCTTCAAGTAATTTAATAAGTTCCCAAACACCATATATTTGACTGAGGGCAAGAAAGAGCATCTGCATAATTCACTAGATCAATCACATAGCCAATGTCATAGTTATAATATTCTAGATGAACTGCATAGTCGGGTGGCATAATTGATTGTCTTTACCTAATGGATCTTTTAAGTGGAGCTCTTGGAACCTCATCTTGCGCCTAAGGGGCTTGAGAAACTTCATCAGAAGTTTTCATGCATCTTAATAGGCTCGATTTATGGTGTAAGCAGTTCCACAATCGTTTATATAGTAGAATGTTCCACTCCACACTATTATTCTTAATAATTTGCGAGCAACTACCCTCTCCCACTACATCAAACTCCAAAAACTTCACTATTTATGATTCCACAATTCTTGTTCCTCCATTGAGATTATAAAACCTTCCAAATGATCTGGGTAAAATACAAAGTAACGCCAAGTAATTCTAAAGTCCAACTTACTTAATATTGAATTATATAACCTCACTTCTATAGGACAACCACAAGCCTTAAGATGGTTTAAGCTAAGTTTATGTCATGTCTATAATTTAAAAGGAATCAATGGAACAACTTTGGTAGGGACTCGGTTTAAAATGTAAAGGGTTATTTTCAAAGCTTCACCCTACAGAAAATCAGATAAAGTAATAAGACTAATCATTCTCTTTTTCTTTTATAAGAGTGTTGTGCCTTTCACTACATTATTTTGTCCAAGATTCCCAACACAGTACACTAAACTACTATCCTAGAATCCTTTAAATATTTGGCAAATGACCTTTTAAGTTGTCCAGCATTGCCATGCCTGCTAAAAAAACTCACCACCTCAGTCAAGATTTGACAATCTTAATAACTGTTCCCAACTATTTCTCTACTTCAATTCGAAAAATCTTGAACTTGTCAAGGGACTCAAAATTTTCCTGAATCAAGTACAAACAACCATATCACAAATAGTTATCAATGAATGTGATAAAATAAAAATTTCTACATAAGGTTACCATACAAAGTCCACTAAAATTAGTGATGACCTCTAATAAGTCAAAACTATGGAGTGCAATTTTTTTTCTTTATCTTAGTTGTGTTACATCTACTAAAGTAAATGCAAATCTCTAGGCAGTTCAAGAGTAGGTAAGAAGTTGACCATTATCAACCTTTCCACTCTTTTCCTAGTAATGTGACCAAGTGATTTATGGCACAATGCATAAGACTAATTTGTAGGTAGAGGTCTTTTAAAAACAACTTTTTCATCCATATAAGTGATGTATATATTATTGGGAGTTAAATACAATCTATATAATCCATTGGATATATTGCAACACTCAACACAATACAAACTATATGCTCCAACAAAAGGAAGGTATATAAAATTTATCTCTTAACATCAAATTAAAACCAGAATCTAGACTTAAAAATGACATCTCTCACAAACTTGACATCAACTTTAATGTTGTTCCTACGGAGAACTTTGATTCATCCTAATTTGGCTTTCTTCAATAATATGGTAAATGTAATATGATTAGTTGCACTGCTATCTAGCCACCATGAATTAGATGAATCTTTTTAAAGAATGTATTTATAAACAAATACCAAATAATCATTACCTAAAGGCTCACGCTTGGACCATTAAGTTATTTGTTATGGTCTTTCTTTGCGTGACCTTTCTTCTTACAAAAAAAGCAACGGTCACTATCTTTTTTGACAGATGCTTTCTTAGGACCGAAATTATTAGAATGATTGGCGATTTCATAAGTTCCTTCATAAGTATGTTTTTTTTTTTTTTTTGACCTCTTACTCTTCTTATTGTTGAAATTAAAGGCATATAAGGCGAGGTGCCATTTTTATTTCTTTAGTTTCTCTTCCTTTGCCACCACCCTAGTTATCAAGTCATTAACTGACTAGGTCTCATCTTGGGAGTTTAATTAGTCTTGATAATCCCACAATTAGTGCGAGGATATTTAAGGCCCGATGCACAATGCAAAAATAGGAATAAAAATATTAAGAGGCTCAAGTTTTGTTTATCAATTTACCATTCTTAGGTTGTAATCCCTAACTCCATGACAACCATCATATCTATGTTGAAAAGTCCTTGTAGATGTGTCAACTTGAGCATTAGATGAGACATGATTTTTGACCTCTAAGGCTGCTATCATCTATTTAGCAATGCAATTAGTTGGCAAACCACTCTTCAAATGTTTTTGAATGAATCACTTCATAAATAACAAGCAAATCTGATTGCTCTTTTCTTGGAGTTCTATATTGTTGGAAGTGAGATTTGTCGGCTTATCTTCAATAAGAGCAATATGAATATCTGTCATCTCTATCCTAAATAGAAAATCATCTTTCCATTTCTTAATGTTTAAACTAATAAAAATTAGCATAAGTATAGCGCAAGTGACAAAACTTTACATGGGGAAACATTTAAGTACTAAAAGTTTCGAAATGTACACTTAACTACCACTTTTTTTTTTTTTAATGGGACATTTAAGTACCAACTCAGGTGAAGGGTGTTGGAAATTTGACGTGACTTATTTTTAATAATAAAGTCATCTACGTGACTCGCCAAAAAGCTGGCTCAGCAAAGAAGAGTCAAAACAACGTCGTTTTGCCTTTAATTTGAATTTTAATATAATTTTTTTATTAAATTAATTAAAAAAGCTTGTAGTCAATTCAACGAGTGCTATGTAAGCTATGGCTATCGTCTCCCCACCATCGTTAGGAAGGAGTGGCGACGGTAGTGACCTCGACTGACTGACAATGAGGTCTTACAAAGTTAGGCTTAGCCTGGCTAGGCAATGGTCAGCGACCCTCGCTAGATCTAAGGGAGGGCTGTGACCTTTGCCCCACATCTGGGCAAGGGCTTATAGGTCCTCGTCACTGTCAGCTAGGGTCATTGGCCCCCTAGCCGAGTCAAGTGACGGTGGAGAGGCAGCGACTAGGGCTTGCATAGTTCTTGCCAAACTGCAATGTTCTTCTTCCTTTTTCTATATAATAATTTAGTTTTAAATTTACTTTAATTAATATTTATATTAAAATTCAAATCCGAGGCAAAGAGACGTAGTTTTTGGCTTATATAGCTACATCAACATTTTTACGTCTAAATAGTGGCTTGTGATGACGTCCGACGATGCCATCGGGCATCGAGGGCAGTGTGACCTCGTAAGGGGTCTTCGACGGTTCCTCGGTCACCAAAAAAAAACATACAAAATAATGTCATTTTTTACTTATCTAGCTATGTTAGCGTGTAAAACAACGTTGTTTTACACTTGTCTTGCTAGAAAACGCCATGTCGGCATTTTGGCCAAATGTTCTCGCCGTTAGCGCTAAAATGATCTATTTTGCTTTGATTTTAGCACTTAAGTATATATATATGAGCTTTTCGCACATAAGTGTCTTCTGGTGCCAAGTTTTGGCACTCAAGGTGTTCACGCCACAATAAAAACCTCAATAATAATGGACTTACTATTTGTAGAGAATGTGACTGAAAACAAAGCAATGTGTACAATTAGTACCATTTGAGTACCGTGTATCTCAAAATCGTATAAGTACACATTTTGAGAGTTACATATATCATTATATAATATCTTTGGGCATAATACATGATATGCAATTATGCATTCTCCACATAATAGCGACAATGAGAATATATTATATATAACCCTTTGTGAATTTTTCACATTTGAGTGTATGACCTACTATGATTAGTCACTCCTCAATCATATGTTGTACATGTATCCCTCCAAGAACCAATATAAAATCACCCCTTTAGAGAGCATGACCACTTATTAAATCAAGAGACATCACACCATAATATGAGATCGATATTTCTCAAACCCAATTAAGTATACTACTTTGGCAGTCATAACTCAATTGAATCCCTGAAACTCTTTAGCACTAGGGATAGAAAATTTATGTCTCGCATTTGGCATATAAATATAATTTTAGACTTGAAGACAGTGGTAATTTGGTACTAAAGTCACATGCTATGCCAATTACATCATTCCATTTATTGATACATGTTAAACCTTATACATGTTAACAATTAATCCTACTTTACACATCCTATATGTGATGATATCATGTGAAATAGCATTTGTTTTTGTGAAACCATAGAGAAATACCCGTTTGTTGACACCTAAATTTTGGCAACCCATATAGTCATTTATCAAATTAAAAATTAGGGGTTAATTTAATCCCAAAAAAAAAATATTAATTGCATAGCATATAGATTTAGGTGCATTTGTTTTTAATTTGCATTTTTTACACTTGTTTACTAGACCGGTGGCATATGGGTCGAATTAATGGTTTTGAGTTTTAAATTAACAGGTCGGACTAAGCCCATGAAGAATACAAGTTGGCCTGAGCCCGTTTTCTGAAATTGAGATTTGAAATGAGGATTTTTGGAATTTAAGAAAATCAGGTTGTGATCTTATCTTTTAAAACCAATAGAAAATATTTAAGAGATAAGGAGAATAAAAAGATTTTTGTGATCAAGAGGTTATAGAAATCTTCGAAATATCCCAAGATCACATTTTTTTTCTTGCTTATAAAAGGGCCGTGTACGGTAAAGAAAAGGGGGGGCTTCTTGATCCGAAGAAAAAGAACACAAAAAGTTAAAAACAAAAAGCAAAAGGGGAGAGGATTGGACAATTACTGTTCAATCATCTTCTCCATGCTTTGCTCCTTCCCTTCGCTGCTCACGATTGCGCATCACTGGCTGGAGGTCCACACCGCCAACCGACCTGGAACCTCACAACGCCATCAGAGCCCCAAATCAGCCGTACTGCTGAGCTGATCTGCCCTCAGTTGCATCCCACTTTTGGGAAAAAGAAAAAACAAAAAAAAAAAGAAAGAGGAAAAGAGGATTAGGTAGTCTTTTTATTTATTTATTTATTTATTTATTTATTTATTTATTGTTTGTTTGTTTTTATTTTCTTCTATAGCTTGTTTTTTAGTGAAGTTGTTCCTAAATATACGATTGATATTCCAACATGAAAGTGCCCCTCAAATTAGGGGTTGTCAGTCTGATTTCGTGCCCAAAATCCGACTCGCAATCCCTTGCAAAAATCGACAATCCAATCTCAAGCCCGAGATTCGATTCGCGAATTAATTTTAAAATTGGTCAACCAGATCTCATGGTGAGATATGGTTCGCCAATTTTTGGATATCAACATTATCTTGCTTGATTTGATGTCGTGGTGTTTGAGTTAGTTTTATTTTCGTAAAAGGAAAAGGAAATAAAAAAAAAATGAATTAGGATTGGGTTGGTTTTTTTTTTTTAAATTATCTTGCATATTTAGAATATGGATTTTATTTTGAATCATGAAAAAAGAAAACAAAAAAGAAAGTGCATTCATTTAGGATGTTAGTTTTTTTTTTATTTGAATTGCATGTTTAATTTTAATTTTTAATTTCATAAAAGAAAAAATTAGAATTAGGGCATTCTTTGCACATCATGGCATCTTAGAATAAATTGCATGTTTCATTTTAAGTTTAAATTGATTTTTCCATCTTAGGTTAGAGCTTGTTAGGTTAAGATAATATCTTAGTTTAAATTAGGATTTAGTCTGACCTAATCCTTAATATAAGCTAGACAGAATTTTAATTTAGATACTTATGTGTTGCATTTTCCTTAATTTCGAATTTCATAAAATTTGTCTTAGGATAAATTAGTTGCAATTTCTAGGATAGATTGCATTTTTTTAGAATATAAATCATGTGCACATCATATAGAATTAGGCCCATGAAATGTATATCATTTTAGTGATTGCTATTAGGTTCATTTAATTAGAAATTGATTGTCATTAGAATTAGGTCATTTGGCTAATTTCGATTGCACATTTAATTATTGCATTTCTTTATAATAGACTGCATGCTTATTTATGTCATATAGTTTAGGTCAAATAGTTTAGATCATATTGCCATGTCATATCATTTCATGTTAGATTAGTAGCATGCATTGCATAAATCATGATTCTCATTAAAGAAAGTGAAAACCAAAATTGAGAAATTGCGTGTTAATTAAAAATCATATCTAGGGTTGTTGATGTGAATTATGATCTAACAATGCAAATGCTTTCATTACTTTGAGGTAAGTTCTGCATTATTTAATTGCTTTCTTGGGTGTTAAATTGGTGATTTGCACACACGCATGATAATCTCACATGTTAGGGAGATAGGGAATTAAAATCAATTCAAGTTGCTTGCCAAAATTTTTCAAAATAAAAAAGAAAGGTACTGAAAGGACATTAGAGAAATCTAGCGTAACCAAGTCCCCGAACTCATAAATCTCTGGTTCGTAGGAGTAAAGTAAATCTCCCGTTACTTTACTTGGGTTTCTAATCGACCTACCGAAAATAGATTAGTGTCGACTCCTAATTAAAGATCAATCGCATGTTAAGAATGTGAACCTAAGTTGCGAATTGGTATGGGCTTGGGAGAGCCCGAGTTAAGTCTAGGCTTAACAATCCATTAGCCAAACCCTAGGTGGTTCAAACCTGAAAAATTTGATCGCAACACCGTTAATATGCAAAAATACCCTAAAAGTACACAAATATGGGGTTTTATATGCATTTTCACTTCCTTAAGGGTGCGATGACAAAATTTTTGGATCAGAAATCAATTTCTATTCCATGGATGAGTTTATGAACAAAGAAACGCATTTGATAATGATTTAAAATTTTTATTTATGGAATAAAAATTTGTTTGATAGCATAACAAAATTTCTATTTCTGGGAGCAGCAACAACTAGCGTACAGTGGTCAAAGTTCAACGTTTGGCGACTGGCGATGGTTAGCCGGAGTCCAGAGTCAAATGTTCGGCGTTCGGTGGCTGGCATTTGGCATTTGACATCCGAAGTCTAGCGTCCGACGATTGGCAGCCGATGTCTGGAGTCCAGCAATCGGCTAGTGGCAGGTGGCCATCAATCGAAGTTCGACGACGAGAGGTGGGCAGCTGACATCTGGTGGCCAGTGGTGAGCGGCGGGTGGTTGGAGGCGGACATCTAGTGGTTGGTGTTGGGCCTTCAACATCCAACAGTTGGCAATGAGCAGCCAACGATCGATGGGTGTCTGGCATCTAGTGGCCTGCGGTCATCGACAAGTGGCCGAATTTTGGTGGCCAGTGGTCGGCAGTCGAGGCCGATGGTGGGTGGAGAGCGTCCGGCGTCCCACAAGTGGTGAGTGGGTGATGGGCGATCACGAGAATGAACGATGAAAAAAATTCTTAATTAAATATCTGTTCCAGAAATAGAAACATGAAATTGCGTTACCAAATAGATTTCTGTTTCAAACCTGTTTCGAGGAACAAAAAAATAGAGAAATAGTGAAACATAAATGTTGTCATGCGCGCCCTAAAAGTATTGAGCATGTAAACTAAACACCACATTTTAGGGCATCTCAATACGAGAACACAAGAACAAGCTTACTCCAAACAAAGCCTAGACACGCCCTCACATATAGCCTGAGTGCATAGCACGTGTAGCGCATGATTTGCTTACCAATCCAACCTAAATCATCGGTCCGACTGGTTTGGTCAATGGTCAGCCAATTGAGTCAATGAGTCGGGTCTTAAACTGACTCGAGTCACCTATCGTCAACTTGGGTCAACCTATGTCAGTGGGTGCTAACATCATGATAATGTCAATCCCAGTGTGTGCATACACTAGGTGACACTGCACATGGCCATGCATGGGGGCGCATGCGATGTCCTTTGAAGGCATGCCACTCACCAATTTGCTCTTCTCGACAAGCTCTATTAGTCTATGTGATCAAAATAAATTTTTATCGGGCAAACACTTCTTAACACGGGCAAAATTCATACATTCTAGACCTAGATTATGGTTGCCTTGATACCACATGTAAGCAACAAAAATGGCACCTTAAGATCTCCACAATTAGAATCTAAAACATAATAATACTGACAAAAAGGTTTGCGCATTTGATTTGAAATCTGTCATTTTTTATGAGGACTTGCAATGATCCAAAGCTCAAGTGATTCCCATCTATTGCTCTCTATGTCACTAGCTTAATGAGTTTGCCTCTCACAAATTATGTCTATTAACTACTCCTTATATGAGGTAATTTGTTTATCGGGGTTAGATGAGATAGTTAAGCATTATTTATAGAGTTTTTAGTCACAGATGCTTTCATCAAATTTCGGCTTTACTCGATTTACACATGTCAGTCTCGTATTATACTAATTAAGAATCTTTATATCTCACCTTATTAGATCAACCCCATAAAATACTAAATTATAATCTCAATTAATGTAACTTACATTTAAAAAAAAAAAAAACTCTTACCCTCTATGTGAAGGTTCGATGCTCTATACGTCCGTGAACCATTAGATACCGATGGTTGTGTGGTTTGCACAAGAAGGACCAACAAAGTTAGCGATCAACAAAACGGGCGGTAATGACGTGATGAGCAGCAACACAATGGGAAGGATGGGAGATTTCTTTTAGTTTTTGTTTATTTATTTTTTGAGATCTGTTTAGCCTTTTTCATTCTTCTTTGGGTGGGTTAAGGTTGATCTAAGTTGTGTTGTGTGTGTAGGTCATTTAAATTGTATAGCCAAAAAAAAAAAAAGAGAGTGTGTGTGAGTTAGATGGTTAAAATTATATAAAAAAATTTATCGCTCTCTTAAACTCAACCTAGCCCATCCATTTGTCACATCTACTAACTAACCACAACAATCTCGAGGATAGTAGCCGACCGTAGTTCTCTCTCTCTCATTTCAGCATTCGGACTTAATTACGCCAACTCTAATAACAACACAAGTAATTCCACATTCGGACTTTATTATACGAACTCTATTAACAACACAAGTTAGCTAAGCGACTATCGGTGATTTTTCTAAAAAGCACTTGAACTATTTTGAAACAAAAGTACCTTATCTTACCTTTTTTTACCACTAAATTTTTTACACTTTTACAATCATTGATTTTTTTATTTCTTTTACAAAAAAAAAAAAAAGAAAGGTTTGTTTCTTTTAGCCACTTGGAGTCAAAAGGCAAATTTAAAAGAAAATAATCCTAGCCACGGCATAATAGCTCTGGAATTAAAAAGCAATAATTAGAAAAGTTTTGTACTTCATTTATTGCTCTCTCCAATATCTCTCCATGCAATGGCACGTAAAAGAGAGCATGTCTCAAGACAAGAAAAAAAATATCCCTCTTGTCATCAACTTGTCCTTTCACTTCTTCGAGGAAAAGATGGGTCAAGAATTTAGACTTTCGAAACGAGGATGTATCACTATTTATAGTTTAGGTGTACCAACAAAACTCAAGTTGAAACTTGAATTTAAATTAAATATTACGTGAAAATTCCTTCTCTTGCGTTGATTATTGAGTGCAATCAATTCAAATACGACCTTGTGTCAATTCAGGCAGACTCCATTAATACGAAACTATGATACTAATGTGTAAGTTAATATTGTAACCTTTCTTCAATCATATAACTTCTAACCTTTCTTCAATCATATAACTTCTATCTTTCAATTTGAAATCATATTTCGGTGTGAAGAGCGAGTAATGACAGCAATAATTACCTGTATGGCTGTATCCACGTTGTGGTCGACCGTTGGGGGTAATTTCGACCTTTATTCCCCTACCTAGGTTCCACCCAAGGCGCCAACCCCCACCTTCTCCTGCAGCGCGTGGATCGCACGCACCGCTTAGAATTCAAGAAGAAAGCGACAATCACGACCCCGAAATTCACCCACCGGCTTGCGCCACCAGTTTTCCTCCGAAAAGACGAAAATACCCCCGCCACTGCCCCTACTACTGCTGCTAGACGAAGGCTATCTTCGTCATTCGGCCTCGACCGACGAGAATTCCGCGTTCACGTCCCGTCTTGTCCGAGACAAAAAGATCGCCGCGTAAATGGCCTTTTCGTTTATTGGCAGATCTTCTTCCCCTTTTCTCAGCTGCTTTCCGTTCATGCGCTCACGGGGCAGCGAGAATGGAGTGTTTGTGGGCTGTGGACAGCTTGGACTCCCTCTGGTTCTTCAGCAACGTCCTCTCAAGAGCTCGGCCTCTGTCTCCTGCTGCTGAAGCAGAAGAAACGGAAGAGAAAGGAGGAGGAGGAGGAGGAGGAGAGCCCGTCAAGAGCCTGGCGAATGGACCTGAGCACGACGCAGCACGAGCCAAGCCCGTTGCTACAACTACCGAAGATTCGCTTCCAAAATGCCCCAGATGCAGAAACCTCGACGCTGAAGTTGCAGAGCTAGGAGTGATAAGATCTTTAGCCGTGGAAGCTGTGGGGACTCCGGAGTCAGCGGAGGAAGAGTCGAAGCTCAAAGCGAGTATGAGAAGAAGCAAGAGGAGACAGAGGAGCAAAAGGACGTTCCGCGAAAGAAGGAGGAGCGTCCTTGGGGAGCTTGATCTGGGATGTGATGGGGAGGATTGCTCTGGGTTTGAGGAAAATCGCTTCCTCCTGGATCGTCGTCGTCAAGGGTTTGGAGTCGCAAGCGGAAACCAAGCGGTGAAGAAGATGCCTCCGCTGAGCGATGGGATCGCCATGAGAGAGCACCTCAGGTCTTGGGCCATTGCAGTAGCCTGTGCTGTCAAGTAGTAGGGCAAGCCAAGATTTTTAACTGACGAATTCTCTCACTCGTGTCGTTGACTAGAGACCGCAAATTCTAATTCTAATAAGAGTTTTTTTTTTTTTTTTTTTTTGGTTTATGTTTATCAGAAGAAATGGGTTTTCGGGTGTCTGATTCGTTTTAATTTTCTTTTTGGACTTTTGATTTAACATATTGAAAATCCAAAATAAATCATTATACACGTAGTGTTTAGATGGTGATAGATATAGTACGTTTAATATTGATAAATAAATTCAGTCCACAATTAGCATATAAGAGTTTTCATTTTGCGACCTTTTATATGGAAAATGTGTTTGACACTACCGTGAATATTTTTCCTAACTCTCTTCTTCTATCTTACAACACAAAAAAAAAATTAAAAAAATTAAAAAAATTAAAAAAATTAAAAAAATTAAAAAAAATTAAAAAAATTTAAAAAAATTAAAAAAAATGAAAAAAAAATTCTTTACTTCATAGAAAATGAATAATTTGATATATAATTCTTTGAAAATGATAACTTGTGTTGCAAATTTAATGAACAAAAATATTTACATTATTAAAGAAAACATTTAGTTGCATATTGCTATTGATAATAAAGTTATTCTGCATGGAATAATTTTTTCAGTGAAATGTGAGCCATTATCTTTAAAGAAACTATTTTTCAAACCATTAGTCTTTCGTGAAATAAACGCTTCATGTGTCTTGGGGCAATTCCCATGCAAATCTAATCTTATTAAATTGACTTTATTGTTTAGGGTGAGCACTGAGTCCACTTCAACTTGAGAATTGGACTAAATCAGCCTTGACCATTTAGGCTGCGTTTGGTTGTATTTCTTTTTTTTGTTTTTAAACACTTTTTTTGTTTTTTTGTTCATGGGAACAAAAAAGGAACAGAAATGCGTTTGGATGCGTTTTGTTCCTTTTTTGTTCTTTTGTTCCCAGGAACAAAAAAGAACGGAAACAAGAAACACAAATTTTGTGTTTCTTGTTTTTCGAAATACTTTTGAGAAACACTTATTTTTTTCTTTTTTCTCTTATTTTCTTGTTCTTTTTTCTTTTGGCCGGCCGCCGGCCTCGGCCATGGCCGGCGACCGGCCGACGAGGGCCGGTGGCCTCGCCCAACCACGGCGAGGCTCGCCGGGCCCCGGCGAGGCCGAGGCTCGCCGTAGTTGGGCGAGGGTCGGCCCGTGCCGTGCCGGCCCGGGCGAGCTCGATCTCGCCTTGATCCGGTGAGGCCGACCTCGCCCGGCGGCCGGCGAGCCTCGGCCTCACTCGGCGGTGGCTGGCGAGGCCGCGCCTCGCCCGCCACCGGGCGAGCTCGGCCTCGCCGGATCAAGGCGAGGCGACCTCGCGTCGGCCGGGCGAGTCGGCGTCGCCTGGCGGTGGCCCGGCGAGGCCGCGCCTCGCCCGCCGCTGGGCGAGCTTGGCCTCGCCGGATCAAGGCGAGGCCGACCCTCGCCGGCGACCGGCCAAAAGAAGAAAAAAAATGAAAAAGAAAAAAATAGAAAAAATAAAAGAAATAAAAAAATTATCCAAATTTACCAAACATGTTTCGTTTATTTTTTATTCCGGAACAAGTTTACCAAACGCGTTGTTTTGTTCAAAAATTGTTCCCCGGAACAAAAACACTTTTTTCTATTTCTGTTCCCTGGAACAATTTTTAAACAGAAACACAAACAAATGCACCCTTATTTTTCCAAATCGTTAATTTTTCGTGCAATAATTGCTTTGTGTGTCTTGGGGCATTCCTTCACAATATCCAATCTTATTACACTTGTAAATTATTTGGGGGGAGCATCAGCACCAATTCAATTTGAAAATTGGATGAAATGAAAAATTTTACACAAAGTTACCTATAAGGTTAATAATATCGGTGTAAATGACCTCCAATAGGTTAATATTATGAATTGCAGTTTTCTTCTTTATTTTAATCAGCCTCTTTAACAATCTATGCAAATCTCTAAGTCACTTCAAAGAGCAAGTAGAATGTCAACTTTTATTAGCCTTTGCACTCTTTCCCTAGAGATATAACCAAGCCGTTTATGCCAAAGGCATAAGATTGTTCCTTATGTAGAGGTCTTTTGGAAACAACTTTTTCAGTAGTATGAGCAACACATATATCTTTGGGAGTTAAACACAATTTGGACAACATTGGACATTTTGCAACACCTAACCTTATTTGAATTAAAAAAACATCAAAAGAAATACCGTTCCCCATTTTAAAAGAGTAGCCACACATATCTAGACATGATACGAAAACTAAGTTTCGTCTAAAGGAAGGTACATAAAGTAGGGGTGAGCATGGTCCGGGTTGGTCCGGGCCACCCCTTAACCCTAGGAGCAACCCGTACAGTGTCGGTCCTCAATTTTTAGGACCGAGGACTGACCCTATTGAGCCTGGGACCAAGGACTGGACTGGACCGACCCAGTGCGTTTGGTCCGATTCTAGGGTCAACCCAGGACCGATCAATAATTTTTTTTCGTCTTACTTTTCATACTCCATAAAAAAGCAAACCTACAAATTCAAATTATACATCCATCGACAATATGGCATTGTACAACTAAACTATAAATACCAATACATATTTAGCAAATTTAAGATGATACAATAATAGAAACTTCATACCTGCTAACCACTCATCAAGATATGGGACAAGATGGAAAGTTCTTGTAATCATCTATCTTTAATATTCATAACACCATACGCAAAAGCGTTTTCTTGCATTTGATCATGTAGAGTCCACTCAACCAAAAAATGAGCTTCACACCACTTGACTAGCAAATCACCGTAGTAACTGCAGTATTACTCCACTCTTCAAAAACTTCTACCATTTGACAAAAATTGAAAAGCAAAGTGCAACTTAAATTCATTAGTAAAATACAATTAAACCATACAAAGTTCAAAATCATTAATATAAACCATGAATATATAACTTCACATCTTGTTAATTCACTTGAACTTCTAAACACCTACAAACAAAACAAACGACACATAATTGATACTCAACAAAAGTTTTAAATTGAAATTATTATTAGTGCTATTGATAGAACGTCTCAATATAATATAATATAACAAACATTTTACTTAGGTTTGAATATATAAAAGAATTATATATAATATAATATAATATAATATAATATAATATAATATAATATATATGGTTGGTCCAGAGTTGGACTGACCAAAAACTCTTAGGACCGAGGACCAACCCATACAGTGTTGGTCCTGGAATTTCAAGACCAAGGATCGACCCAATCCCCTTGGCTACCGGACCAGGACCAGCAGGGTTGGGCCAGTCTAGGGTTGGTCTAGGGTCGACCCTAGACCACTGCTCACCCCTAACATAAAGTATATTTCTTAACATCAAATTAAAAGAAAAATCTAGATTTAAAATAACGTCTCACATAAACTCAACGTCGACTTTAATGTTATTTTTTTCCCATAGTGAGCTTTGATTTATCATAATTTAGCTTTTTCCGATTTATAAATCCTTGTATGGCAAACGCAACATGGTCAGTTGTAGCACTATCTAGCCACCATGAGCTAGATGGGGCTTTTGAATATTCATAATCATATGCCAAAGAATTATTACCTATAAGCTTACACATAAATAATCAAGTTTTATATTTGTCACAATCTTTTTGTATATGACCTTTCTTCTTACAAAAGAAGTAGTAGTCACCATTCTTCTTGGAGGATGCTTTCTTAGAATCCAGACTATTAGAATGACCGGTGTTTTAGAAGTTCCTTTATGAGTATAATTTTTAGACTTCTTACTCTTATTGTTGCTAAAACTAGAGGTATATAGGCAAGTTGCCCTTTCTCTGCCACCACCTGATCTATTAGGTTATTAATTGACCATCTCATATTAAGAGTTGTAGTTAGTCTTGATAATTCCAAAATCAAGTGGAAGGATGTTTAAGACTTGATGCACAATGCAAGTAATATAAATAGAAACATTAAGAGCCTTAAACTTAGTTTGCAGATTTACCATCTTAGGATGTAATCCCTAACCCCACCGAATTCATCATATCTCATGTTGAAGAAACTTTGCAGATGTGTCCTTATCTTAGCATTAGACAATAAATGGTTCCTAGCCTTCATGGCTAACATCATCTATACAGTAGTGTACTTACCTGGCATATCACTTTTAATTGTTCTTGAATAGATTGCTTCATAGATAGCAAACAAATTCGATTGTTCTTTTTCCAAACAGCAAAGTATGCTTTCTAGGGTCACATAGTATCTATTGGCTTATTTTTAGTAAGAGCAATATGAACATTCTCTAACTCCATCCCTAAAAAAAAAAAAAAAAAAATCCTCTTTTCATTTCTTAATGCTCGAACCAATAAAAATCTCAATCATAATGGAGTTACCATTTACAAAGGTGACTGAAAAACAAGTAATATGTACAATTAGCATCATGTGAGTATTGTGTAACTTGAAACCGTATAGGTACACATCTTGAAAGTTACACATATCATTATATAATTACCTTTGTGCATAATAATATAACATGTAATTGTATACTCTTCACATGACAGTGGTCATGCAACCTTCATTAATTCACTACAATTAGGTATATGAACCATTAGTATCCATTATTCCTCGACCATATGTTGTACATGTGTTGCTCTATGAATTAATATACAGTCACCTTCTTTGTGAATATAATCATGCATTAGAACAAGAGACGTCCTACCACAATATGAAATCAATTTTTCTCAAATACAATCAAGTGTGTTATTTTAACAGTCATAAATTAATTAATCCATAAAACTCTCTCATATCAGGCCTTCTTTGTGAATATAATCATGCCTTAGAACAAGAGACGTCCTACCACAATATGAAATCAATTTTTCTCAAAATACAATCAAGTGTGTTATTTTAACAGTCATAACTTTATTAATCCATGAAACTCTCTCTCTTTGAGTGAGGGACGAGAGAGAGAGAGAGAGAGAGAGAGAGATGTGGCACATCAAGCCGGGGCGAAGGGTGGGATCGTGGAGATGGAAACTGTTAGAAAGTCCAACTAAGAACTTAAATTTAAATTGATAGCCAGAGAGAGACCATATGCATATAGAGAGCATATAAATTCCATTGTTAAGCGATGTGATATATTTCAACATGACATTCTTGGATGGCCAGTCGTGGCAAAGAATAGTGGCAACAGAATTAAGGTTGGGTGGCTACGGTTATAACTTTGTAATTGGAGCTTTATTTTGGAGGGCTGAAAATTCCGAAGACGGGAAGGGGCAGTTTGAGGAGAAAAAATGGCAAATTTGTAAATTAGTTTAGGAGTTAGTTCACGGGAGGTGCAATTTTGTATCTTCTCCACAGAAATTAATATGGTCGCAATCTGAAAACTCAGTGGCCTTGAAACCCACGGAATACTATGGTCAAATTTACTCTACGTAGAAAATTAGCACGGATACATTAGGTGGGATTGAATATTCGAGTGCTATAAAATCGACACCGGTCCAATCTACAAGTCATCGTCCTCCGGAACGGGAAGGAGAGAGAGCAACGACAAATGGTTTTTCGAATTTCAGGTGCGGCAGCCAGCGATAAGTGGCAAAACTTTGACGAAAAACTTGCGTAGATTTTGGTGCACCTGAAATAGTGTTGATTTACGTGCATCAAATGACATCCTTCGAACGACATTATTTTTCCGTAAAGCAGGCATTATATGCATGTATGAAGAAAATTAAAAGGGGAAAACCTCAGCGACTCTTTCATGTGATTCAAAGAGATAAGATTCAGAAGCTCTTAGATAGTAGAGGGAGACAAGAAGTGATTGCGTTTACGCAATTAACATAATACGCCACCAATTACGTTGTAAATTATGTGAAAAATCCAATCATTGATGAACGAAGCTGACATATGTTGTCCTGATTTTGGGGAAAAGAAAAGTCATCAAATCAAAATGGTTCCGTAAATAATAACTCAAAGAAACATCACATTTGCTTTCCTTAAACAAAGCCGAATCAAGAGTTACCCAAGATGAGAATCTCCAATTTCAGTGACAACTAATTCATGTGTATTGTATTTACATGAAAAAAATCGAGCTATCTTCTTATAAGAAGACAAGACGGAAGAAAGAAGAATTATCGAAACTTCCGAATTGAACCGATAACCACAACAGCAACAGAAACAACCGTCATCTAACGACAGTTGAAGCAACCGTGTGAGCCCACGATTTGAGACTCTCTCTCATGTCGGTCTCGTTCCCAAGAGCAGGAACCTTCCAGTTCATCAATGGATCCTCCTCCTCCTCCTTCTCCTCCCACCATTCCCACGCCTCCGACAGATAAGGCCTCGCGACAACTGCAGGCTCGCCAACAATCTCTTTCTCATCACCATCTTCTCGATGACGATCGCCATCTTCGTCGTCTTCATCGCCATCTTTGATTTTCTTGCCCAGTCTCTGTAGCCCAGGAATGATGGAGACCAGGCTCGAGTCAACGCTGTCTTCCTCCGAGAAGACGAACCCCAGATCCATGAACCCTTTTACCTCCTCGAACTCGAGCTCCGACAAGCTCTTGCTCAAGGCCCTCCTCTTCCCTCTTCCTCCCATTTGGCCCTTGTTTCTGCGTGAGAACTCCGAGCTTCTCGGGTTGTTCCATTTGAAACCTTCCTCTTCTTCTCTGATTACCTCTTCTTCGTAGATCATGCTGTGCATGGGAGTCGCGCGAAGGACTGAGTCTGGAGAGAGAGGGCTTGATTGGAAGCTTGTTGGGATGATGCTCGTTTGATCGCTCATGGACCTCACGAGAATCGACGGAGTCCGAGAAATTTGAAGACGCGGGCTTCCTTTCTCGGGTATATCTATGTTCTCTTGTCCCGGATCGGATCTCGAGGCTGAAGAAGGCGATGTGTCTGGTCGTTTCTTGAAGATCTCGAGCTCGAACCAGCACGTATCGATGATCTTCATGACTGCTTCGGCTTCTTCCATTGATGGCGGCCAGAGGAGATTGCGTGATTATGGAGATTTAGCAGGGGCTTGGGTTGCTCAGTATATATAGAGACTCTCAATTACCGAGATTGCCCTTGGATTTTTCTGTTATTAACGGAAAGGATTCAAACTCGGCGTTCACACGTTTGGGTATTACTTTGATTCGGTCTCGGGTCTTTGTCTAAATGTTTCAATTTCATTGGTCCTTTTTAGCCTTGATTACATCATACGAGAAGGTCGGGTTTTCCTAGAAAGTGAGAGGAAAGGGGATGTGAGACAGTAAGCCGACGTGGATGAAAATGAATAGATTTGCTTGAGGTAGTGGTCATACGCAGTATAAGTACGGATAAATTTTGAGGTAATGCCGGAGAATATTGCTATAGTATACGATGCAAATGACAAATATTTATAAACTAAGGAGTAGGGTTAACGAGGGATGTCAATCTTATATGGAGGTTGGTGAGGGTTGCTAGCCTTCGACCGATTCTAGCAAGGGTTGGTTTGAGGTGGTGGCAACCCTCATTGATGATGGCGAACTCTTCTCCCTCCCAATAGTGTAGATCAATAAGATGTTGCTAATTATGTCACTTTAGCAAAATTAATGTCATATAAATCTAATTAAAGGATTTTGATTGCATAGAAAAAGAAACATTGACATTGCACAAATTACATACTTAATGGATTATAATAATCTAAAGTAGGATTGTGTATGACACTATATTAGAATTCCATTTAAAGGTTTCTATAGTAATTCGAATTCAGGTTGGCATTTCCCCATTGCCAAGTCTGAAGAAATTGGTCTTAGTGTGAACTAAACTATGCGATACCCTTTTTACCAAAAAAAAAAAACTATGTGATACCCTTTGTCTTGCTTCATTAAATAAAAGGTGCAAGAGAGAAGGATAACTGGTGTAGTTACCACTTCTAGGCATTACCATAAGAATATCACTTCTGCTAAAATGTCCAAATTAAGCGATAACTACTATGTCAAGACATAGATATCAAGTTCGTCATCTTAGCTCCACTGAGTGCCATAAGTTAAAAAGTTTCTCCACATGAAAAATAAATGTCCAATGCAGGAGTTGGCCACAAATTCACTCACTACATGCGTTGAATTTGTAATCTCATAAAAAATAGTATGATCTTTTACCAATAAAATTACTTGAGATATTAAAAAACATAATATAACATTGCACATAGTATATAATGATGAATTAATTTAGTCACTAACGTTGACACGAACTGTTGAGTCCCATTTCCATAGAAATAAGGACAACCCAACTTTTCAAAATTGACCCTTAAAAGCAACATCTTGTTGCTTGCACACCACACTCACTAGCGGCTTCCTCTAAGCATCATTCGCGCTGCTAAGCCATTCACTTTGGATTGCTTCAAGAGTAGAGAGTTTATATCCACCAAGTGCATAACCTACACGAATTCTTCAGAAGACAATTGAACCTTATCGCAAATCTACTTGAAAATCGGTTTATTTTCGACATTTTGTCTTTGGAATTTTTGGAAAACAAATGAAAGGTTTTATTTTTATAGTCTTAATATAATTAAAAGGAAGTAGTTAGGTCATATTAGTTAGATGAGATCAATTCAAACGTCTATAGGAATATCTCAAAAGAGGGATCTAAGCCAATGATGCATTATTTAGGCCACCTAATATGATAATTACATGTTTTCTTAATTTTTTTGCGGGGGAGGCCAAGCAATGGTTGCGTGTTTTAACCAATTTATGTTGAAGAAGACACTTTCGTCGTTTTTCTCGAAGGTTGGTCAAAGTAATGCTTTGGTAATGTCGAGGGCAGGATGGTAAAAGAGCAAAAAGCTCCTTCGGAGAATATTCTGATCGTAGTTTTTCCATTATGCTAATTGAGAAGCTCCATTATTTGACTTATGGTCAACTTTTGAAAGCCCAAGCGAAAGATTTAACCATTTCGCACGTGCTTCTCGTGCGACTTTCCACTTCCCTTCCGATGATTAGTTTCAAACACGCCTTAGACTTTGTCGGCACAAAAATAATAGTAAATAAATGAACACGATATTTAACACCGGACAGCAGTCCGGCAATTATCTGTTTACACGTGATTGTTAGGTTTGGTATAAACAGATTTGTGTCACCAGAAATATTGCGTCCTGCGTGGATTTGTTTCAACACAATTAGACATGTTTAGTGAAATGCCTAAAAATTCAAGTAGCAGCTTATGTCTATTGCTTACATGCAGAAAAAGGAAAAAAAATATCTGTCATTAGACTATTTGTCCCCTTAATCGATGGTTTCTTTCTTCCACTCTCTATTTTCAATAAGCCTAAACAAGTGCATAGTGTGGATATACACCTTTGCTTATGGCATTGGTGCAAATCATCAGTTCATACTGCTAATTAATACATCTTCTAGCAACCCGACAGAAGGTGGGAAGACCCAAAGTATCACCTATTTGTGTGCTTGAAGTCTCTGAATTTCTGGGTCCAGCAGTATTGCTTGCTAATGTGACCAGGAATTTCTCATAAATATTCGATTGTCTGTCGGTATTGATAATACAAGAACAGGCAGGCACCAATAGGGGACTAATTTTCTGTGATCTTCAGCAATTTGTGGTTGATCTTGTGAGTCACGGAGAGAATGTGGTTAATCAAGTGGACAACCAAACCGATCTGGACCCTACTGTGTAGCTAAACTCACTTGCAAAATAGTAAGAGAATCCTTCTCTTCTGTTATTCAATCTTGTCCTCTTGAGCCCACAGAAGCAACAATCTTGACCCGCTGCGAAGTTTTTTCTCCATCGGTTTGCTTACCACGTGACTTCACATCGGAAAGAGATACATTGGCTTACATAGGATGCCAATTCGTTAGCCTCTCAGTATAAAACTAGGGGAAGGCCAATACTTTCTGCACAACTAGAAATAGCATTCAAATTCAACAAAAAGCGAGTCCGCTCTTCCGTTGAGAATTTCTCGGAGTTGAACAAAATGATAAGCACAAAGAAGCTGTATCAAATGGCAAGGAAGTGGCGGAAGATGGCTGCAATTGGAAGAAAAAGAATTTCGTTTCATCGGACGAACAGCAAGTCCGCTTCGACAAATGTAAATAGATCATCAGTTGCTCAGAAGGGTCACTTCGTTGTCTATACAACAGATGAGAGACGCTTCGTGATCCCTCTTTCGTTTCTCAACAACGATATAGTGAGAGAGCTATTTAGAGTATCGGAAGAAGAGTTTGGGATTCCATGTGATGAAAGAATAAATGATTAAATAAAGTCAGTAAACATTATAAAATGAAATAAATAAATAACACGCATACATTTTTCATCACAAATATGGCCAACAAAGCATATTATAAACTGACAATAAATA
Source organism: Eucalyptus leucophloia subsp. euroa (assembly GCA_017140325.1). Lineage (NCBI taxonomy): Eukaryota > Viridiplantae > Streptophyta > Magnoliopsida > Myrtales > Myrtaceae > Eucalyptus > Eucalyptus leucophloia. Next base: position 33,655,989 of record CM029472.1, on the reverse strand, counting down.
TTTCAGAATCATCAAACTGACAAAAACTGGCACAAGCTCAATGATACAATAAACCTTATTACTTTAACTATGTTAAAGTAGTCATGTGAGCTCTAAAAGATTTCCTCACTTATTGATGGGTCTAGGTCAAGATTAGGATTTGCATCAGTTGAAATCTGGTTACCACGTGTCTTTGAGATAAGATTCTGCAGAATATAATGGGTCTTGTAAAAAATCAATTGATTATGGCTGATTTCGCATGTACTTAATGTCCGGTGGATGTAATTTCTAGAGGCATAATATGTGTCGGAACACTCCCACGGCATTTCATATCGATAATTTCATACCTAATGTTAAAGCTAGAGATAAAGAAATCCCCCTCAACTAAATTTGCAGTGGGAATGCGATGAGCAATGAGCAATTTAGTTTGGCATTGATGAAAACCTCTACTTTCAAATATGACGGCAACATGGTATCAGATTTCTCTTTTCCTATATGAACAAAGGTCTCCAAAATAAGTAAGGAGAACAGACGATGGACAATTTATACGTGTGGGGAAAAAGTTAAATGTTTTAATAAATTAAATGAAAAATTTTTCTAACTATAACCAAGAAATGGAAAATGATAGAGAAAATTATCAAAACATGCAAATAATGATTGTGTTTGAATGCTAGTTTGAGGATATAAATCCAAATAACTAATTCACTAATGATTCGAATCACAATATTATAAAAATGAAATTTTTTTAGTTTGAGTGTGTTCTTCGATATAGACATGAATTGTGGATTTTGGTTACTTGAATTTCATTGAAAATAACCACTGGCCCATTTTCTAGGAATTGAGATCTTCACCATTAATGGATAAAATAACATTTATTTTTTCTCTTCTAAATAAACTAATAGATAACCTCTTTTTTTTTTTTTTTTTTTTTTTTTTTTTTTTTTGGGGTCAGTTTTCTCCTTCTTTGTTGCGCCTTTTCCTTGACCTAGTAATCATGTATTGGAAATATATGTATTGCCAAGTCAACTTGTCTTGATGCCTCTATGCCTATTGGCTATCTTTAGCCACCACAACCTCTAGGCCATCACTCACACCTTTTTTTTTTTTTTTTAATGTACCTCGGGGTGCCACCTGAAGGGGTTAGCATACATATTTGATCACAAAAGTGACATGACAAGCTAGCAAAATTAAGGAATTGCTAGTTGGGCTCAAAGCCTACCCACACTATTACCAAATGAACTAAAAAATATATATTTTTTATATTGAAAAATATGAAATATAATTATTGTTGGAGGAAGGATTTGATTTGGTCTAACGATTAATTCCCCATCTAGATTCCAATTTGGTGATTGAATCAGCAAATCGTAGATATGAAACATTTTAGGAAAGATAATATTGTGTGCATTCTTTCTTATTCATTTATTGCACTACAAATACAGCCATATACTTGTACATTGGACATAATGAGAAATACAGAATAAACTTCTCTTCATTCCCTTTACGTTTCTTGTCATGGTACCAAAACCTTGCTCTTGATCCACCTTTCACAACTTTTTTCTTGAATTGCCTTCGATTGTTTTTTGGTTTGATGCTGCAAATCACTGCCTAAAAAACAGAATCAACACATTGAAAATGGGTTCAACCATACCTTCAATATGCAAAACCCAGACAGTAGTGAAGTTCAAAGTCCAATCCTACCCACATCAAAAGAAATACCTAACCAAGTCCCATAACAAGTTGATGTCGCGACCTCTTTTTTTCAGCGCCCGCAATCGGATACAAGCACCGGTGGGAGGCTAATGGTTTGGTTAGGTCTTTTAGCCTGGACTCTCCTGAGTCCACCAATTCACGACTTAATGGTCCAAGTTTTTTAATCTATAAATTAATTTTAAAATGGAGTCGCCACTAATTAATTTGGGGTGGATCGATTAGAAACCCAAGCGAAATATCGGGAGAAATACTCGCTCCTACGTAACTAGAGAAATTAGGATTGAAGACTTGATTACACTAGTTAATCACTAGTGCCCTTTCGGTACCTAATCTTGTTTAAACCCTAAGGCCTTTTGGATGCTTGTGGGATTTTTCATGCATTTTGGGGATGAAAAACATTCTTCAGTCTTTTTCTCATTTTTTAGACATAAAAGGGATTTTTGGATTTTGGGGTATTTTTTGGAAAATACAAGTCCTTTTGGCCTTTTTTGCAAAATATGGAATATTTTTTATTTTTGATTTTTTTGGAAAATAAAATATTTTTAAATATTTTTAAATATTTTTTGGAAAATAAATTATTTTTTATTTTTCTTGATTTTTTGGAAAATAAAAAAATTTTCAACATTTTTTAAAAATATTTTTTGGTTTTTCTGGAAATTAAAATGCTTTTTAATATTTTTAAAAATAAATTATTTTTTGATTTTTTTAAAAATAAATTACTTATTTATTCATTATTTAAAATATTATTTTATATTAAAATATTATAAAAACTAACTCAGGTCGGATCCGCAGATTGGGTCTAACCCAAGTCGGCAACCCGAGCGCGGCGGGCCTGACTCAGGTTTTTCTCCCCTTTTTTTTTTTTTTTTTTTTTTTAATGAAACAGCTTCATGGCCGGATGTTTAAGGACACCCAGCCCGAGCCGACAACCTGGCTCCACAACCCGACTCCCCGGTGAACCCTACTCGACTCGGCTTCGATTCGCGACCCAACCTCCACCGCCCCCGGAATTTGCGGAATCTCTACCCGGTTCCCGATCCGGGTTTGACCCGACAACCTGGGGTCGCGACCCAGAAAATTGGGAATGCTAGGGTTTTCCGAATCTCAGCGCCAAGGAGGGAGAGGACCGAGGTGCAGCGGCGACGACAACAACGACAGCAGCGATGGCTGGGCTACAGAGAGGGATGCAACGGCAACGAAGACGGCGACGGTGGCGGTGGCAGTACGTTACCTGTTCGTGGCAACGGCGTTGGAACGGTGGTGGAGCCGCGATTGCCCTAGTGACAACGAATCCCAGATCTGGTCAAATCTGGGCTTTCACCAGCCCTCCTCATCACTCACGCTCTCCCCTCTCTCCCTCTACTTCCTTTGGCGAGGCTCGGTTCCTCGGCCGCGAGTCCTTGGACCCCCCTGAAGTCTCTCAGTGGGGTGTCCAAGGGCTATGACTCGATCGGCCTCTCTCTCTGTAGGTTCGCTCGCCGACGGCCTCCCCTAATGTCTCTTGGTGGGAGGTCATTTAAGCTCATGACCTACTTCCTCTCTCGCTCGCTCTTCGATTCCTCCCCCGAAGTCTCTCAATGGGAAGATCTCGGAGCTTGTTGTGCTCTTTGCCATTGTCGAGAGAAGCCTATTTATAGGCGAGGGGGCGAGCGGTCGACGGAGCTTCGACCGCTGATCTTGCAAGGCGAACGGCCTCCACCGGCCGAACCGGCATCCCATCTGCCACCTGTCCACCAATTGCCCCCCATGCGCATCGCCGTCCGTTTGTTCATCCGGCGTCGCACCCTCTACGCGTGTGCTGTAGAGGCAGACAAAGGAAGAAGATGACCGAAGAGGGCCAGGCTGGAGGAGGAGGAAAATGGGCCGTAAGGGCCCATGCAGAGGGGGAAGAGAGGGAGAGAAAAATGGGCTGCTGGCTTCTATTTTTCTTGCTGTTTGTTGTTTTTTTTTTGTTTGTTTTTATTATTTATTATTTATTATCCGAAAAAGGCAAAAAGGAAAAATAAAATAAAATAAACCTAATTAATTAAAAAAACGAAATTTAGGCGTCAACAGTTGAGTAGACTACTTAACACCCACTTGCTCCAGTTGTAATTCAATTGCTCACTTCAATTCAATCGTCATATGTGTCATGGGTCCAAATTTAGGGACCATGGGCCGTTGGACCTAGTTAGTGGACAGTGGGAAAATTATAGGCCATGACAACAGACAAACCTTAATGGAGATCCAGATCTAGTTTCTCCAAGTCACAGACCTGAATTCAACTCGGTGGATCGAGGACAAATCCCTAACTGAGTTTTCCACTCGAGTTTGCACTACTGCCCTTTCCAACCATTGCTAGCCATCCAAAACCTAACAATCCACTTTATACATCACCAGTTGATGGACTGGAATTGAGATTGATTACACTTCAACTTTCTAGACTGGACAACTGTTTAACCTAGTCAAGAGATTTCTATTGAGCCCTCGTCACAAAAGGCAAGGATGAATTACTTGACAAATCTATCCCTTTTCTAGTCGATGACTGCATGCAACATCATTGGCACAAATGCAACCACTTGATATAGACATGGATCGGAAATAGGGTAACAACCGAGGTTGCTATCGGGCTTCCTCCAACTGAGGATGCAAAAATGATGTGGGAAAATATTAAGGAGATGTATGGGAGGCTTGGGTTAAGGTTTTTTCTCTAATCCAAGCTCTCATGGAGTTGAAGTAAGGGAACCTCTCGGTTACTGCTTGCTTCAACCCACTTTTAGTCCTTTGGAATGAACTTGAAGCCATGAAGGAGCAGCTTGAAGGGCTAGAGTCAACCCTCAAGCAATACATGGAGATTAAGAAGAGAGAGAAGGTGACTTGCTTCCTATTAGCCTTAAATGATAGTTACGTACCTTTTTGCTCATAGATCCTTGCCATGGAGCTGATGTTGCTGATTGGCTACATATTTCAATTGGTTATCCAAGAAGAAAACCAGCACCTCGTGACCACCGAACATGAGATGGGAGGAGAAAGTGTGGTGCTTGTAGCACTAATGAAGCTTTTAGGTCGCCCTCATGGTGGCTTTCGCGCGCCATAGCAAACAGCGAGCTCGAGGTCGAGCTTGGGAGGAAACCCTTGATCGTTGATCAAGAATGAGGAGGAAGACAATGGTAACCCTAGAGGTTACCAATTCAACGGCCAGGATCAAAAGCATGGATCGAATGGCATCCGTGCAATTCGAACCAACAATTCGACAGTCCAAATTGGCAATGAGGATGTAGATCTCAATGGAACTGAATCGAATAGCCCTTATTCCCAACAATTGGACAGTCCAAATTAGCAGCAAGGATGTAGATCCCTATGGGTTTGAAGCTAGTGGCCCTTATGGTGCCATGTCATCACAAAAAGGGAGAGGCCAAAATTTTAAATTCAAGGGTAAGTACTATGAATATTGCCGGCATCCACATCACACTATTGAAATATGTTGGAAATTACATGGTAAGCCTATTTACAAAGAAAAGAAAGGAAAATAATTTTCTTCCTATCAGGTATTAGTGCATGGAAATGACAAAGCTCATTAACCAATTACCTAGGATCACATCATGAAGGCACTAAATTAGGTGAGGACAGTTGACAAGACTACGAATTTTTCAGGTACTTCATAATGCAAAGCTAAGCATGTTTCAGTTGATGCATGGGTTGTTGACATAAGCATCAGTGACCACATAATTTGCAATTAATGTATGTTTTATGATGTCTGTACAAAGCTTAATTCCTCCGTAGCTATTCGGCTTCCAAATGGGACTATTACTAATGTTAGAAAAATTGGCTTGCATGCCTTAGCACAAACATTATCCTAAAAAATGTGCTATATATTCCTGAGTTTGAATTCAATTTCATATTTGTTTCCAAAGTCTATGAAAATAATTATTGTTAAACCAATTTCAATTCCAAAAATTGTCCCTTTAAGATCTTTCGACTGGTTAACTGGTGAGCTTGGATAGAATGAAACAAATGGGCTCTATTTTTGGTCAACTTCCCGAGAAATTTTTATTTATCCATATCTTGTAATGTTATTGCTAGAAATAAAATTGCCCATTCTCATAAGCGTTTGGGTCACAGAGCTCAATTACTTTGTCCTAATTGTAAGATATGCCCTCTGTTGAAACAATCATGAGCACCATTTCCAACTAGTATATCTTGTGCCCCTAGTGTTTTCTCATTGTTCATATGGATATCTAGGGTCCTTACCATACACCACACCATGATGGATCCCATTTTTCCTCACCATAGTTGATGATTATTCTTGTGCCACTTGGATATTCCTCATGCAATCCAAGAGTTAGACTCTTTCATATTTATCGAAATTCTTGTCCATGATAAAAAATCAGTTCGATAAAAATGTTCAAAGGATTCACACAAATAACAGAAGTGAATTTTTCTCAACTAAGTGCCAATCTTTTCTATCCTCTAAAGGAATACTCCATGAGAGTTCTTGTGCTTATACTCCTCAAAAGAATGGCATTGTCGAATGTAAACGTCGACATCTTTTAGAAGTTGCCTGAGCACTGAAAATATCAAGCTTCCATTCTAGAATCTTTCTGTGAAGATTATGTGGTTATGACAACCTATCTAATTAATTGCATGCCAACTAGAATATTAGAAAGATGCACCTGATTTGAAATGCTTTTTGGCAAACAAACAAAGATTGATCATCTCTGAGTATTTCGTCGTCTTTGCTATGTGACGAATATGAAATGTCAACATAAAATGGATTCTTGTGCTCTTCGATGCATCTTTATGGGATATCCAGCTCTACGGACGAGTTATTGAGTTATCGAGATATCTATAGGTCATTTTGTTGTTAGTTGAGATGTTGTCTTCCATGAGGATGTATCCTTTTCCAAGAAATGGCATCTCCACATGAGTTGCCAATACCAACATTGAATCATTGACAATTCTTATCGGTAGAGGATATTTCTATGAAGCCACCATACGTTTTGATTGCATTGGATCTCTTGATTTTTCTACTGAATCTCCTAATTTTTCCTCTGCAATAAACATATTGCCTATTTCACCACTTGAGTAGAACAATAATGGGTCTCAATCATCACCGCAACAGCAACACACTAAATGCTCATCACTAGCTACTAAAGGAACACTAGTTCATGTGCCTAGATGTTAAGGACGACAGGTCTGGCCTCCAACATGGACAAAGGACTATATTTGTCCCACTTTGGAGACTCCATATATGCAATATCTAGTGTCCTCCTATGTTTCCTTCAATAGGTTATCACTTGAACACATGTGCTGCATCAATAGAATATCTTAAGAATAGGAACATCTTATGATGAGGAAGCAACCCGTGATATTCGGTGGCAAAGAGCCATGAAAGAAGAATTAGCTACTATTATAGAGAATAATATCTAGGATGTCATTCCCTTGCCTTCCCACAAAAAGCTCATCGGCTACAAATGGGTCTACAAAATAAAATATAAGGCAAATGGTTCAATTGAGTGGTACAAGGCTCGTCTCATCGCTAAAGGATTTATGCAATATGAAGGCTTTGATTATCATGAGACCTTCTTTCATGTTGCTAAAGAAATGACTATTCACTTTTTTCTATATGTTGCCACATTGCGTAATTGGGACTTACACCAAATGGATGTGAACAATGCATTTCTTCATGGTGATCTCAATGAAAAAATTTATATGGAACTTCCACTGGGATTATGTAAACAAGGAGAGTCTCGAGCATGTTGTTTCTGCAAATCCCTATGTAGACTCAAACATGCTTTTCAACAATGGTATGCGAAGTTTGCTATGTCACTTACAAATGCAGGTTTTCCACATTCCAAGTATCATTATCCATCGACCACGTGGACCAAAGGTGCTTCATCGACCTACTTGTTGATTTATGTCAATGATATACTTATTATCGAAAATAATGATGTCGCAATTCGAAAGCTCAAGAGATATTTGCATATGACCTTTCATATTAAGGATCTGGGACCTTCCAAATATTTTTCTAGTATTGAAATGGCTTGATCCAATGAGGGAATTTGTCTCAGTTAGCAAAAACTAGTTCTAGAAATCATACCAGATGCAAGATTATCGGGATGCAAACCAGCTACTATACCTATTGAGCAGAATGTCAAATTGGCAACATATGAATATGATGCAAGCTCTTCTTCTCCAAATAAGGATCCACTACTCAAGGATCCATCAGGATATCAACAACTCATTGGGAAATTAATTTATCTCACCATGATTAGAATATATGTTATGCAATGTAGATATTTTATTCATATTATGCATAACCCAAAGCAATCACATATGAATGTAGTGTTGAAGGTTGTGAAGTATTTGAAAGGATGTCCAGGACTTGAAATTCTAATATCCCACGACTACAACATGAAAATGATGGCCTATTGTGACATAAATTATGCCACTTGTCCAATGACAAGAAGATCCATTATTGGTTTTTGCATCAAGCTTGGAAAGTCTTTGATTTCATGGAAGACGAAGAAGCAATCAATAGTTTCATTATCATTAGTTGAATCAAAATATTGAGCCATGGCGAAAACTGTTTATGAAATAGTTTGGATATGGGGATTACTTTCACATCTTGGTGTGCTAATCAATGGCGCAAGTGAATTATTTTGTGATAATGACGCTACGCTTAAATTATGACATCCCGATTTTCTAATTCTGTTTTTGATTGAATGAGTTGGGCTTTTCATCGACACGCCTATAGTTCTTTTTGCTGAGTTGATCACGTACGAGATAACTAATCTATCAAGTGAAGCCGTTAAAGGACTTTAACGCAATAGACTTAAGAATTTGACTAGAAATCAACAGCTCAACCGTGCTAATCTGTAAGGGTCAATACAGCATTGTCAAAATCGATTATAGACCAGAGATAGGTCATTTTGACAGAGGCATGTGATTAAAGAGTAGGTGATTCAACTTAATTGCAAAATTCTCGTCGAATGACACTAGACTGATTTTTCTATCATTTCTATACCATGTGTCCGTATTTGAAACCTCAAGATTTTCATGACAATCGAGAGTCGCCAATGAGTTGAAGATGTAAAATGCGGCTCGAAAATAATCGACCACCGGTCAAATGCGCTAAAAATTCATAAAAGCTACCTAGTAGGTTAGGTCATGCTAAAATTGCGCCCAGTTGAAATTAACTGCGAAATTGAACCCGATTTCAGAAATTAAAAGTTCTGTCATGTCATAATTTATTTTAGAAACATCAACTCATCCTCTGAAGATTTTTGTGCAAACCCAAGTTTTCGGCAAAATTCCAAAATGGGGTGTTTTTGGACCAGGAAAATTAGAGGGCCGTTTTTGGTTGCATTTTTGGCAATCAAGTTGGACTAATTAGTAAGGAAAAATGTGGAATGTGATGTGGGCATCCTCCTTGACATTTTGGCCTTTGATTTGAGCTCAATTGAAGAAGATTGGAGTTGGAATTGGAGGGGAATGTTGCAAAATTCGTAGGCCAAGGTGGGCAGCAACATTTGGACCATTTGGGTGGCTTCTAGGAGAAGCTTGATGGGGAAAACCTAGCTGAGGATGAGGCAGCAACTGGTGGGGGCAAGTGATGAGTAGTTTGAATATTTTGCAAAGACTTTTGAGGCATTTATAGGTCCCCCTTACAGCTGAGCTCTTCCCCTTCTTCCCTTGGCTTGGTTTCCCCATTGTTGAGGTTATTTGAGCTCAAGAAATCCAAAGAGAACCAGCTAGCACCCCCTTGCTCGTCAACCGTCCCTGTCGCTCGTCATCTGAGCAGCCGAGCGTCGCCGAAGCCCCACGCTTGCCCGCACCAGCTCACCGTCCTTGCACGTCCAAGCCATCGTCTCATGCCTATCGCCGTCTACCAAGGTTGTTCCAGCCACTATCCATCACTATCCAGCCGCTGGAGCCATCACCGTCACCTACTGTAGCCACTGACACCCGTCTCCTCACTGTTTTAGCCCAACCAAGCCGCTCGGTCCAACCTTGCAGCCCAAGAGCAGAACCGAACCTCAAAACCTAGCTGTGAGCTTCATGGCCCATTTTAGGTCTCTTCTGGGCCTCACTTGGTGTTGCCATAGGCTCATGTTCTGCCCACCTCCACGTTGCCATCGCCGTGGACTCACCGGTTCGCTAATCTAGTGAGTTTACTTGCTAAACTCTGCTTAGGGAGTTAATGATATTTAGTAGCTAATTAGATTAGGCTAAGTATGGTTGAGGTGGTTAGTTAGCTTTGATTAGTGATTTAATTGCTTAATTATGATTGTTAGGTGGTTAGAATAGATTAATTAAGGGCTAAATAGATTGTACTATTTATGTGGATAGGTACATTATTTTTCTAGGCCCGTTTAGGTGGTTAAATTAGCGTTCCTAGCCTAAGTATGCATTTATTGGATTAAATTGCATTTATTTAAGTATTTTTGTAATTTATTTAATTATTTAATATTTTCCGGAAATTATACTGGGATAGCTGGTGATCCAAATTTCGTGCTGATTGCAGTGGTGTACTTAGTTTATGTAATTGAATGTTAATTTATGCAAATTGAGTGATGATTGTGATTTTGAGTTATTATTTCAAAATTATGAAATTTTGGTATTTAATTAGAAAATACTTGGTTTAAAGTTTTGACACCGAAAATTGTTTTAAATACTATATCAAATAGTGGGATTTTAAAAGGAAAGATATCAATTTTTCTGGTTCGATCTGACTGTATACCCACACACGATTATTTTCACCGGGTGTTTTTAATATAAAGAAAATAGGCAAAGTTCACTATTTTAATTGAGACATTTGAGTGCAATACACAGTGTTCTTAGCTAGGATTGAATGATTGTGTGATGGCTATGAGAATCCATCACGAGCTGTCAAGCCGGACGATGCCCCTATAGGGGATGCTCTAAGTCAACAGATGCCAATCGCAGTGGAGGCTGGACCAATGCTCCCTAGTGTAATCCATCTAAAGGTAGACATTGCCGTGCTCGATAGTGCAAGACGATACTCGGCTATGCCAGGAGACCGCCGACTATTGAGTCGGCCGTGGCCGTTGGGTCGTAATCAATTGGGACATATGAATGAGTGAAATTGACGCACCTGATTATGGGACAAAATTGTGTGGCACGGTGTGGGACGTGTCATAATGATTTGGCCTTATAATCAGGACCCTTGTGTTTGTTGAGATATAAGTTGAGGCGTTCCAATTGATTGAGTTTTATTACTGCTTATGTCTGTGATATGAATTATACTAACATGCAGAGAGGAATTAAGACGGGGTGAGTCTTTGTGGTTGTGTAATTGTGTGGTTAGGCAGCCCTTAGGCATATTTCCTTCCTAATTGGGGTTTAGGAAGTAGACTTGCTGAGACGTTGTCTCACCCCATCGCGGGCTTACCCTTTGCAAGTCCTTAGATGACGGTCCCTCCAAGTCGTTTTGGACAGCCTCGGGGGGTTACCGAGTGGAGCATAGATGTCCTTGTCCCCGAGAGTCACTAGGTCTATGAGCTCATAGTGACCACTTTCTGGGTCGATGAGGGCCTACCTCAAAGGGTACCTCATCAATTCAGGGTGTGGTTTCACCATGGGCTCAATAGATATAGGGATGGTCCCCTTCAAGGTTTTGATATCCCTGCCGTTGCGGTCAACACCGCTCTAGGCGAGAGTGTAGCTGACCCTCCTGATGAGTTTGTGGAGGACCCGAAGCCCCTGGAGCTTGTGGAGGTGGAGTTCAAAGGATCGGCAAATGTGTCCAACTAGTAGGTCGTAGGATAGCTTCTTTTTGAAAGCCAATCTTTTTGTAGACTTTTGTATATAAACCCAGTGTGTTTATAAAAAGTGTTTTGTGAAAATTTTACCCTACTTTTCTATCCCATGTTTGTGTTGTCTGGGAATTTATTATACGCTTCCACATGTACAATAAAATGAATGGGTCGGCGACGCGTCCTAGGACGTCGCAATTTTTACCAACCACCAAGGGATGTGCCCACATTCGAGGTTCGAGGCGTGACATAAATTGGCGCCAAATCCAATCTTCCATAAGAAAACAAAGTACATTAAGGTTGATTGCCATTTTACTCGAGAAAAATTCGGGAAGGGATTGTTGCTTCTCCAGGATTTAAAACTGTGGATTAGCCTACAAATATTTTCACTAAGCCGTTATGCTAGAGACAACACAAATATCTATTGAGCAAGCTTGGCGCCTTCGACATTTATAAGCTGCTAGCTTGAGGGCGAGTGTTGGAGAAAGGATTTGATTTCGTCTAACAATTGATTCTCAATTTAGATTCCAATCTAGTGATTGATTCAACAAATCATAGATAGGAAACATTTTAGGAAAGATAATATTGTATACATTCTTTCTGATTCATTTATTGTACTACAAAATAATTATCGGTGCTGCACAATGGGCATAATGAGAAATACATAATAAATTTTTCTTCATCCCTTTACATTTCTTGTCAATCAGTGCTGAATGTTTTACAATTTTTAAGATCGAAGGCAATAATTATCAGGTAGGTGTCCAATTTCAAGTCAAACGCTACAATTGCAATATGAAACCAAAAGTTGATGGCAAAAATTATCTCGAAAATGTATGCACATCTCTTCTTGATAAGCAAACGACGTGCATTGGCTGATGCAGAATCGTCTGTAATCATTATATGCAAGAACTATGAAATAGTCAAGAACATATGCTAGGGAAATCCAAAGTATGACTGGTATCATCACTAAAGAATCTTACCTAAAATATGTGGAAAATTTAGTAAATGAAGAAATTACTAAAATGAAATAAATATAGTGCCGTAAACGAAAACCTAAATGAAGCATCCTAGAATTGTTGAAGATTGCAACGGTGAATTGCCGGGCAAATCTCCTTTGGCAGTGAGCTTATATTGTATCCACTCCCATTGAAAGTATTTGCGGTTGTAAGCCACCTGCCAAAGGAGTAAATGCCCAATAATTCACCACTCACATACCATGCACTCTTTATTACTCATGTGCCATAAATAAAACTATAATTTCTGTTTTTTGGGCTTGGATGAATAGGGTTAGAGGGCAACATCTATTTATAGTCTCCCAGAAGGTTAGAGACACTTTCCATGCACATGGCATATTCTCAGAACATCCAAAATCCAAAAAAAAAAAAAAATGTTGTTTTTGGCACTTTAATTTTTGCCAAATAATGAAAAAAAAAAAAAAAAAAAAAAAAAAAAAAAAGCTAGTGGTCCAATGAGTTAGATATTCGTACCAGGTTTTGGTGACAACTGGTGTCAACATATATTCCTCCATCCAACTAATTGGAGCGGAGAAATTTCCAGAAAAGTTTAGTTTTAGCACATTTCAATCTTGTCATTACATTGAGCAAACTCCTAGTGTCTTTTCTTAATAGATTGAAGGACATGTCAATTAATTCTATCAACTCAAATAAACGAAAAACGACAATGAACTTTTAATATAGTCTAGGAACTACAATTAACATTTAGTGATAACTTGAGGACCATATTAAATAAACTAAAGGTATAGGGATGATGTTGAAAATTGGGCTAAAAAATTAAACAAATGATAATTAGGAAAAGTTTAAGGTGGAAACTCTCTTTTAGGTTTGTTTTAGGGTGGCATTATTTACACCCATTTTGGTTAAGACACTCATTTTTTCAGTTAACTTACTAATATACTCTTCTCTTCTTTCAACGTATTGTTTTTCTTTTTTCTTTTTGTCCTATGAGGCTAACCAACAAAATTGATTCTGTTTCTATCATCTCTCTCATCAATTTCACGATATAAATGCTCAATCACACCAAACAAGATATTATCTTATTCTGCATAATATATTTAGCATTATTCCCCACTCAGGAGGGGAGGGAGCGATGCCACTATAGTTTTCTAAGTAACTTCTTTATATATTTTGATGTGGCGCCAAGAAAAATGACTTTATGTTGTGAGTGCTTTGTCACGATATTAACAGCCACATAATGTTACCAAATATATAAAAAAAAGTGGTGTTTTCTGTTTATGAGGTTGACAAGTTGGAGGACTTGCACTATAACAATTTCTTCTTAGAATCATATATAAAATACAAACATTTTATTTTATGAATTATAGTCATAGCCTATATAGTGTTTGAAAAAATTGCACCACAGGTTCCAAACCTCATGTATAAAATATAATCAATTAAGTCCTCAAATTTTACTTAAAAACACAATTAACTCGTAAAACTTGTGTTGAGAAGAGCAATTTAAGAATGCCATATAGGCAAAATTTCAACAATACATAAGTAATTTAGGTACCATTCATTTAAAGGAATTAATTAGCACTTTTTGAAAAAGGCATAGGACTTAATTAAACTGTTGAAAAATCAAGGATTTGATTGCATTTCCTACACAGGCTTCAGGACTTTGGTGCTTTTTTTTCTTTAGATATTTCTCTTTTCCCATACATAACACGTATATATACCTCATTAAAGGTTTTTGTTGCTGACCACAAACCATGAAATTTAAAGAAGCACACACTCTTGGAAAGATGAGGCTGAAGTAGTGATAGGGACTTTGGTTGAAGAATATAAAGGTGAAGAATCGGGACCATGTGTTCTTTACCAGAAGGAAGAACCCTAGGCAAGAATTGTGCCCCGGCATATACCATCTCTTCCTCTCGCATATACCTGGTATTGTGCCGAATTTGGTGAAATAAATAGGGGCTTGATCATCAATGTGATGACTCGGGCATGACCACACGGAGTGGTGCCGAATGTGATGGCGAATAACAGGGCAATTCTCCTTTGGCATAAGAGAACTGCACTGTCAGCCATGCAAATGTTGGGGTTGTTCTTGCTTACGCCAAAGGAGAATTGCCCTGCCATTCGCTTGCACTGAATATATATACTTACTCAAAGCCAGCTAAGGCGCTGCCAAGCCATCTATCGTTTCCACAGGGCAACTTTCAGACATATATTATTGCACAAGGTACAAAGGGTGACTATCTGATTTGCATGCCTCATCACTTCATTCTATGGTTATGTGATAGATATAGATTTCATGTATTTATTGGCATTGGAGATACTTTATCGTACTTTCAATTAGGTTATACTATACCTCAATTTAATTTTGAGAAGTGGAATTTGTAGAAATGTCAAGAAAGAATAGAGCAATCATAGCATACACCATCAATATAAAAACTATTTTCACAAGCAATCTTTTCCACCCATTTTTTAATGTTTATTGTAAGAGTGAGAAGTTTAAACTCTCAAATCAATAATGAATAATGTGTAAAGTCTTATACACATTAATTCTATATGCTCTAATTTTCCCAAAAACTATATATGTCTTAGACCTTATATATCTTGTTTTCCTAATGCGGGGTATGTAAACCTTTTGATTTTACTAATTTATACAGACACATGCAAATCGCCCCTTCCATTTGCGTCGATAAGACTTGGTCTGCAACGTGGCAGCTAGAGGTTACTTTAAATGAAAAATGATGTGATTTGCTAGACTACAATCAGAATATTTTACTATTATATCATTTTGTCTATGAAAAATAATGAAATTCCCTTTTTTGTGAATGTCATACAACATAGAAGATAGAAGACGTCGAACAAACGTCGCTTTTTGAAATCCATTTGTCATCATCCAATTTTATCTTTATCGAAATATTTCGATCTTTTACTTGGCTTTAGCGCAACTTTGGGCAAAAATATTGACGAAAGGTCACTAGAAAGTGGATAAATTAGCAGATTGGAAATAAAGTAAAACTATTTCGGAATGCAGAAAAAAATGCAAATAAATTTTAGAAATTAGGGCGAAATTTAATAGACAAGTTCGGATGTATATAATGCAGATTTTCTAAAATTTGTGCACACAATCCATCTTCATCCATCATCACCATTGATATAGTAGGACTTTGATCCTTCTTTCAAAGAATTTTGCTTCTTGTATTAGTCGATATAGTTACGAATTTGTTGGAGTTTCTTGACTATACATAGTAACAAAAAGACTTGACTGCACGAAGAGAACTAATTGATCGTTGACCACTTACTTAGTTATGAAACAAATGTTTTTTATTTTTTATTTTTATTTTTATTTTTATTTTTATTTTTTTTTAACCGAGGACTCCACCACGGGCCCTCCGTGCTCGGACGGCACCAAAAAGCTGAGCCCCTATACCTCAGGAGAGACTAGCATAGAACTCCACCACCATGGCCCCCCACTTAAGACGTGTATGGCAACGCGGAGGTTCGACCTTTCCACCTCAACGTGAAATCTATTTAGCCTCCTCTACCAATGCAGCTTTGCACCGGTGGATTAAAAAAAAAAAAAAGTTTTTTTTTTTTTTTTTTTTTTTTTGGTAAAAGGTAAGTAGTATTTTGACTTTTGAACCAAGAGGCTATACAAACAGCATGGCAAGAGGACTCGGCACCAAAAAACTTGCACTCAAAAAGATAAAGTAGTCAAAATGAGTGGAAGGGTGTCGGGGTAAGAGAGCTGTGGCTAAGAAAAGCAACACAATAACAGCAGCAAGAAAAGGCTAAAACAGCAGCCAAAAGGAGAACGGAAGAAGAGCCAACCAGGTGGCCCGCACAACAGACAGAGCGAGAAGGAAAAGAAACAACAAAACCGAACAGCAGCCCGGGACAGGATCGAGAGGCCGGATCCAATCAAAGAAGAGAAGGGACCAGCTGCTGCACCAAATGAAGGGGACGCATCCGCATCCAAAGAGGAGAACACCAAGGCACCTGCGAACCGGTCATCTGGGTTGTGCGAGCTTGAAGAACAGAGGAACGGAAGCATCCAGGGACGACAGCAAGTCCAAGGAATCAGCGAGTGGGGCATCAGCTTGAAAGCAGAGGCAATCAGCAACCAGCAGCCCACCACAGCAACAAAAAGTAAACAGACAGGGAAGGAGAGACCCTCCGGGGGGAAGAAAAAACAGAGAGGGAGGGAGGGGGGGTGTCCTAGCAGCATATTCCATATGGGGTACAAGAAAAACGAACCAACCAGGGAAATAAAGGCCACGAACAGCCAAGAGGTTACAAATTCAATCAAAAAAAAAAAAAGTTCGTTGACAATTGAAAAAAGAAAAAAATGAAAAATGTACCAATTAAAAGAGCCAAATTACCTCAAAATCTTTGTCAACTTGATCTTGCTTAGAATTCATCAGTCATAGTCATCATATAAAATGAAAAGGAAAAGTAAAGCTCCTTCGAAAACTCGGGGGAGAATGTGCAGAAACTATGGCGTAGACCTCTGTCCATGGCGCCATCCACCGCAAATCCTTTGGCAACCAGCCAAATTGCACCAAACAAAACTGCCCTCCTCCTCCTCATGTCACCATCTTCAAGTAAGATGAGGCTAAACGCCCCAAGTTTGACTTCTGGCTGCGCTTCGCAGCAGGGCACCGCATGGAGGAGCTCCGCCTGTGGCTGATTACTACCAAGCCATCGTTGTTGTATATGCTGCCACCGCTGCTGAATTTCTTGAGTCGGTTTGTGCGCCTGGAAGTTGGTTTCTGCTGTTTTTCGTTGGGTAGGACTATAAGGTGGTCTTGTCTTAAGGTCTTGTTGATCGAATATGCGGAGTTGGGTGATACTATCCTCGAGGGAATTTTCAGGGGAACTCCTGTCCTAGAGTCCCTTGAGTTGCGCCACTATTGGGGCATGAAGAACGTTATAATAGAATCAATATGTGTGCAAAAGAGTTGGTACTCGTCAGCCTCGGGTTCCCTGACACAACGAAAATTTGGGACCTGCATACGCTGTCATAGTAGGCTCCGGAGAATTGGTATTGTCATGCCATGTTCAAACTTGACTATATATATTTTCTTTGGTGAAAATCAAGTTAGATTTTGTCATTTTAACTCGTGTGTCTAATAATAAGAGGATATGCAGGGATTAGTTGAAGGAATTTTTTGAGAAGTTACGTGGAATTTCTAAAATCACCAACGGTGGTGATATGGCTATGAGTTTCCTCACAAGCAAGCTGCTTCCTTTTTAATGGTTGGAAGCAAAGGTAAACACCTTTTACTGACCGCCCAGCACGTCTTGATGTTAGGCCTGAAGGATGTCAATTTGGACACTAGAACATGCACTGGATCTTCCATTGCATGGAATATGCCAAAACGTGCGTTGTTCTAAAAAAAAAAAAAAATCCGTACTCCGATCCCATCCATTGATGCATTTAATTACATTTCCAATTTCCGTACACCCATCCGATTAATTGCAACGGGGAAATTTTCCCATCTTTTTAAAAATATTATATCATAACTGAATGTTTGTCTTTATATCTTCCTAAATAATGTGGCAATAAGACAGTAAAAAGACAGTGTGAAAGGATAAGGAAAAATAAAGGTTTAATTTGACCGAAACAAAATGTATTTAGAAGGTGGTGCGACAAATTATAAACAAGCATTAAGTAAATGATTCATATCCACTCGTTCACTAAATCTCTGCTATATTACTTCACATATTTGCATTCGCAGCATCTTTTTTTGATAACTTCAATGGCAAATACATCATGATATTAAGAAAAGGATATGCAAATAAAAAAAAATATTAACGCACATATATATCTCATATCGTTCAATTCATTTTATGAGCTTTTTGTACATGCATTGATAAAATATGACCATGTTTACGATTGATATCTGTCCAAACATAGAAAAAGCAAATATTATTTGCTTGCCCTCATTATGATATTCTCGAGATTAGAAAACGGCTGAGTTACGTATTCCTAGCAGATTAGTAGGTCAAACTTCTTACAGTAACGCACTGCCAAGGGAACATCCCATCCGCTTATCTTAAACAAAACAAAATCACGAGTTACCTAAGGTGGGAATTTCTAAAACGATTGACAATTAATTCATGTGTATCATATGTACATGGACAAAAAAAAAAGCTTTTTACAGACGAAGAAAAGAGAGTAGAAAGAAGAATTATCGAAACAGCCAAATTTAACCAATGACGACTATGACAATAACGACAAAACGACCGTCATCTAACAACAGTTGAAGCAACGGTGTGAGCCCACCATTTGAGACTCTCTCTCATGTCGGTCTCGTTCCCAAGAGCAGGAACCTTCCAGTTCATCAATGGATCCTCCTTCCTCTTCTCCTCCCACCATTCCCATGCCTCCGACAGATAAGGTCTCACGACAACTGAAGGCTCACCAACAATCTCTTTCTCATCACCATCTTCTCGACGATGATCGCCATCTTTGTCGTCTTCATCACCATCTTTGATTTTCTTGCCCAGTCTCTGTAGCCCAGGAATGATGGAGACCAAGCTCGAGTCGACTCTGTCTTCCTCCGAGAAGACGAACCCCAGATCCATGAACCCTTTTAGCTCCTCGAACTCAAGCTCCGACAAGCTCTTGCTCGAGGCCCTCCTCTTCGCTCTTCCTCCCATTTGGCCCTTCTTTCTGCGCGAGAACTTCGAGCTTCTTGGGTTGTTCCAGTTGAAACCTTCCTTTTCTTCGTCTGTGATTACCTCTTCTTCATAGATCATGCTGTGAATGGGCGTCATGTGAAGGACTGAGTCTGGAGAGAGAGGGCTTGATTGGAAGCTTGATGGGATGATGCTCGTTTGATCGCTCATGGACCTCACAAGAATCGACGGAGTCCGAGAAATATGAAGACACGGGCTTACTTTCTCGGGTATTTCTATGCTTTTTTGATCCGGATCGGATCCAAAGGCTGAAGAAGGCGATGTGTCTGGTCGTTTCTTGAAGATCTCGAGCTCGAACCAGCATCGGTCGATGATCTTCATGACTGCTTCGGCTTCTTCCATTTATGGCGGCCAGAGGAGATTGTGCGATTATGGAGATTTAACGAGGGATTGGGTTTCTCAGTGTATTTATATAGACTCCTAATTACCGAGATTGCCCTTGGGTTTTTCGGTTATTTACGGGAAAGAGTCAACCTCTGTGTTCACACGTTCGGGCATTACTTTGATTTGGTCTTGGGTCTTTGTCTAAATGTTTCAATTTTATTGGTCCCTTTTGGCCCTGATCACATCATGCGAGAAGGTCGGGTTTATCTAGAAAGTGCGAGGAATGAGGATGTGAGAGAGTGAGCCGACGTGGATTTTCGTCAGAGGAAATGAATTGATTTGCTTGAGCCTGTAGGTCATGCACAGTATAAGTATGTACGGAGAAATTTTGAGGTAATGCCGGAGAATATTGCTATAGTATACGATGCAAAATTGCAAATGACAAATATTAATCAATTGAGGAGTAGGGTTGATGAGGGATATCAATCTTTTTTGGAGGTTGGTGAGGGTTGCTAAACTATGACCGACCCTAGCAAGGGTCAATTTGAGGTGGTGACGACTCTCGTAGATGGTGGAGAAGTCTCCCTCCCTCCCACCAGCTCCTAAATCAAAGGTATCTACATTTTCAATGGAGATAGGATAATTCTTTAAATAAAGAATGATCAATAATATCAAAATATATTATTTCCTACTTAGACTGACCTTTCTCAGTGCATTTCTTTAAACAAAGACTCCAATTTTTTCTCTATTCAGATAGTAAATATTTCTCAATCTAGTTTTGTACCTAACGCGTTAAGTATCCTACTTGAGGAGTATGTTCGAAAGAATAAATTTTTTTAAATGTAGCCAATTTTGTCACTTTAGCATAATCAACGTCATATAAATCTAGTTAAAGGATTTTGATTGCACAACAAAATCAACAAATTAGTTGTACAAAACCGCATAGATTATGGAACATAAAGTATAATTGAACATAATCATATACATGATAGTTGGAATGTGTATGATACTGCATTGAAGTACGATTTTAAAATATCAGCAGTAATTTGAGATTCAAGCTGGCTTTTCCCACTACGAGGGTCTAAGAATCTAGTCTTTGTGCAGGCTAAATAGCGTGATACCGTTTGTCTTGTTTCACTAAGTGAAAAGTGTGGGAGGGATGGATAATGGATGCAGTCACCACTTTTAGGTGTTATCATAAGAATCTTACTCTTGTTACGAAATGTCCAATTGAAGCCATAACTAATCAAGACGTCGGTATCAAGTTCGTTATTGCAACTCTAATGAGTGCTATTTTCTTCACATGAGGTACAAATGTCGGCATGAGTTAATCACAGATTCACTCGTTACGTGCATTGAATTTGTAATCCAATAGAAGACAATGTGACCCTTTACCAATAGAGTTACTGCACTTATCTAAAAAAGGAATACACTCTGTTTATAGTTCCTAATGATAAATTAATTTAATCACTAACTGAGGACAAACAACTCTTCAAAATTTTAAAAGCAACATCTTGTTGCTTGTACATCGCAAACACTAGCAGGTTCCTCTACGCATCATTCTCGCTAAGCCATTCACTTTGGATTGCTTCAGGAGTGGAGAGTATATATCCACCAAGTCTATATCTACACGAATTCTTCTTTTCCTTTTACCTATTTTAATATTTTTTTCTTTTTCTCTTTTTTTTTGGGGGGGGGGGGGAACCAAAATCAATGCAACTTTGGGGGACCTAATGTAATAATTTTATCGGTCAACATTTTGTCTTCGGAATTTCCATAAAAAAGGGAAGGTTTAATTTTTATAATGTTAATTAAAGTTAAAGAGAGTAGTTAGGGCACATTAATTAGACGAGACTAATTAACACGTATATAGGAATATCTGAAAAGAGGGACCTAAGCCAATGTGCATTATTTGGGGGACCTAATGTAATAATTACATTTTTTTCTTAAATCTTTTGTGGGGGGAGACCAAGCAATGGTTGCATACTTTAATCAATTTAGGTTGAAGAAGACAATTTTCGATTTTTTTTTTTTTAGGTCGTTGTCAACGTGATGTTTTGCTAACGCTCGAGGGCAGGACGGTAAATGAGCAAAAAGCTTCTTAGGAGAATATTCCGATCCTATTTTTTGTATTATGCTAATTAGGAAACTCCATCTTTGACTTATGGTCAACTCTTAGAAGTTCCGCGGGCTTCGCGTGCGACTTTTGACTTCCCCGCGTATGATTTGTTTCAGACACGTCTTGAACATTGTCGGCCAAAAATTAATAATAATAATAATAAATAAATGAACACGATGTTTTAAATGGACAGTAATCCGGTAATTTTCTATTTTCACGTGATTGTTAGGTTTGACACAAATAGATTTGTGCCACCAGAAAAATTATGTCTCACGTGGGTTTGTTCCAACAAAATTAGACATATTTAATGTTCATATTTAAAGTTTTCTTAACCTTAAGAGTATATAAAAGTAGAACCTATTTTAAAAAAGAATAAATGATTAAATAAAGTCATTAAACATAAAAAAAATAACACACATACATTTTTTGTGACCAATATGGCCAACAAAGCATATTATAGACTAGCAAGATATATTACAGATCGATCAAATTAACAAAAGCCGGTACAGACTCAATAATACCACAAACATAGTCATTAAGTTTTGAAAGATTCATTCACTTATTGATCATTCATAATATGGTTTGAAAATAGGATCTTCATCAATTGAAATTGGATTATCACGTGTCTTCAACATAAGATTCCCCTAAATCTCATGGGTCTTGAAAAAAAAAATCATTTGTTTTTGTTAATTTCACTTGATTTAGTTTATGATGAATGTCATTTCTAACGACATAATATGCATGGGAATATTCCCATGACATTTCATAAATTTTTAAGTTAGAGATGAAAAAAAAAAAAAAAACAAAACGTCCCTTGAATTAAATTTGCAGTGGGAATGCAATGAACAATTTTATTTGGCATTGACAAGAACCTCTGCTTTCAAATATGACAACAGCATTATATCAGATTTTTCCTTTCCTATGTGAACAAAGGTCTCCAAAATGATTAAGGAGAATAGACTTCACACAATTTAGACCTGTGGAAAAAAAAGGTACAATATTTGAAGAAATAAAATGGAAAACGTTTTCTAACTATAACCAAGACATGGAAAATAACGGAGAAAATTTTCCAATCATGGTAATGATGATAGTGTTGATTTGGTTCCTTTCCTATGTGAACAAAGGTCTCCAAAATGATTAAGGAGAATAGACTTCACACAATTTTGACGTGTGGAAAAAAAGGTACAATATATGAAGAAATCAAATGGAAAACGTTTTCTAACTATAACCAAGACATGGAAAATAATGGAGAAAAATTTCCAATCATGGTAATGATGATAGTGTTGATTTGGTTGTGACATCCAGTACTCAGTAGAGGGATAGGGATAAGAAGGTTTTTTCAATAGTTATGCTTGAATGTAAGGAATGTTTAAAACTATGGGGTCTGTGGTTAAAAATTCAAATAATAAATTCACTACAATGATTCCAAATCACAATATTATGATAATAAAAGTATTTTAGCTCAAGTATACCTTTTGATAAAGACATGAATTGTGGAATTTAATAACTTGAATTTCACTTAAAATAACCACTGGTCATTTTATAGGAATTAAGATCTTCTCCATTGATAGATAAAATAACATTTCATTTTTACTCTTTTAAAATTAATGACACATAAAATCATTTGAAAATATCATTTATTTTTCTTTTTTCACTTGTTCCTCTTCTTTTATATTGTGCATATTGCCAAATCGCCTTGACAGGATGCCTCTATGCCCATCGGTTGTTTTTGGCCACCATAACCACTGGGCTAGGACCGATCCCTTTATGCTTATTGCCTAAGGGCCGCCGCCTGCAAGGGCTAGCATACATTTTTCATCGCCAAAGTGACATGACAAGCTGACAAAACTATGGTATTGTCTAGTTGGGCTCAAAGCCCACCTGCACTATTGCCAAATGAACACAAAAAGATTACTGCAAGTGCACTATTATCAAGTGGGTGTCGCATTTCGAGTCAAATACTACAATTGCAGTATGGACCCGAAAGTTAAAAAGTAAAAATCATCACAAAAGCATATACACACCTCTTCTCATGAAGAACCCAACATGAATTTATGGATACAATATTATTTATAATCATTAAACGCAAGATTAAAAGGAAGGTCGTGACTATTTATTAACAAATAATTAAAATAAATAAATATAGTGCCATAATAAAGAACCTAAATGAAGCATCCCAGAATCGTTGAAGATTGGAATAATAGAGTCATCAAACTGTCAAAAATTGATATGGACTCAATAATACAACAAACATTACAACTTTAACTTTATTAAAGTAATCACATGACCTTTAAAGATTCTTTCACTTATTGATGGATTCATAATCAGGCTAGAACTTTTGGAATCTTCATTAGCTAAAATCTGGTTACCATGTGTTTTCAAGATAAGATTCTTCGAGTTTCGGCTGATTTCACTTATACTTATGTGATGATGATGGATGTCATATCTAGTAACGTGATCTGTGTGGGAATAATCTCATTGTATTTCATACCCAATGATGAAGATAGAGATAAAGAAAAAGTCCTTTGAAACTAAATTTACGGTGGGAATGCGATGAGCATTTTCATTTGGCATTGACGGGAACCTCTACTGTCAAATATGACAGCAGCATTGTATCAGATTTTCCCTTACCTATTTGAACAAATGTCTCCAAAATGGTTACCGAGAATAGACTTCGCCCAATTTACAGTTGTGGAAAAAAGGTAGAGTATTTAAAGAAATTAAATGGAAAAACGTTTTCTAACTATAACCAAGATATGAAAAATATTAGAGAAATTTTTCTAAACATGATAATGACAATAGTGTTGATTTGGTCATGACATCTATGGAGGGATGAGAAGGTTCTTCAATGGCTATCTTTGAATGGGAGGAGCATTTAGAACTAAGGAGTGTGTTGATAAAAAATACAAACGATAAATTCATCATATGATGATTTGAATCTCAATATTACAGTAATAAAAATGTTTTAGTTCAACTATGTTTCTTGATACAGACATGAATCATGGACTTTAATTACTTGAAATTCACTGAAAATAACTCCACTAAAGGATAAAATAACTTTTTTTTTAACTCTATTAAAATTAATGACACATGAACCCATTAGAAATAGTTGTTTTTTTTTTTTCACTCTTTTTTCTTCTCCTCTATTGCACCATTTCCTCTACCTATAATAATATACTGAAAACCTATGTGTTGTCAAATCGCCTTGTTGCAGTGCCTCTATACCCATTGGCTGTTTTTAGCCAATACAACCACCGAGCCGAAACTGATCTCTCTATGTTTTCATGCTTGAGGGCTGCAACCTGAAAGGGTTAGCATACATTTTTCATTGCAAAAGTTATATGACGAGCTAGCAAAACTAAGGTATTGTTTAGTTAGGCTCAAAGCCCACCTGCACTATTGCTAACTGAACACAAAAAGATAACTAGAACTACATTATTACCAAGTGGGTGTCGCATTTCGAGTGAAATACTACAATTGTAGTGTGGACCATGAAGCTAAAAAGTAAAAATCATCTCAAAAATACACACACGCCTCTTCTTGTGAAGAACCCGATGTGAATTTGTGGATACAATATCATATACGAGATTAAAAGAAAAGTCAAGAACATGTGCAGAAGAAGTCCAAAGTATGATTGTTCCCATTACCAAAGAATTTTATCTAAAATATGTGGAAAAATTAGTAAATGAAAGTAAAAGAAAATAAATATAGTGCCATAAAAGAAAACCAAAATGAAGCATCCCAGAATTGTTGAAGATTGCAACGGTGAATTGCCGGGCAAATCTCCTTTGGCAGTGAGCTTATATAACATTCACTCCCGGTGAAAATTGTGGTCACAAGCCACCTGCCAAAGGAGGAAATGCCCAGTAATTCAC
Organism: Eucalyptus leucophloia subsp. euroa; assembly: GCA_017140325.1. Taxonomy (NCBI): domain Eukaryota; kingdom Viridiplantae; phylum Streptophyta; class Magnoliopsida; order Myrtales; family Myrtaceae; genus Eucalyptus; species Eucalyptus leucophloia. The sequence continues at coordinate 33,630,551 of CM029472.1, read as the reverse complement.
CACTTACATGCCATGCCCACTATATTACTCATGTGCTATTAATAAAAATTACTATTTCTGTTTTTTCTTTTTTTTTGGGGGGGGGGGGGGGGGGGCTTGGATGAACAGTGTTAGTGTGCAATATCAATTTATAACCTCCCAAGAGGTGTAGCACATTTTGCATGAACAAGCATATTCTCAGAACATCCAAAATCCAATAAAAATTATAGTTGGGCCAAACAAAAAAGCCAGTGGTCCAATGAGTTTTTTTTTTTTTTTGGTCGAAAGTGGTCCAATGAGTTGGATATGCTAAATTCCATTCTCTGTTCCTTCCAGCTTTTGGTGTTCCTTCCAGCTTTTGGTGGCGACCGGAGTCAACATATATTCCTCTATCCAATTAATTGAAGTGGAGAAATTTCTAGACAAGTTTTGTTTTAGTACTTTTCAATTATTCCCAGCACATACCTAGTGCCTTTTCTTAAAGGAAAAATGATACTAAGAGTTCCAAGATTTTGGCTTAATATGCAATGTCATACTTATATTTTTAATTCATTCAAAGTGATTCTTGAACTACTCCTAAATATTCAATGTAATCATTCTATTTTAATCAAACAGGTCAAATGTAAATCATGACATGGAATATTTGATGTTTAGTTAGAATTTTAAAATGATGGGTCAATACGAAATAAGAACAGTGACTGCAGATTTCATTTTCTTATCAATCTACTTTTACATATAACTTTCTTTTTTACCATTTTGCAACTTAAATTGATTAAAGTGTCAATTGAAATTATCAACTCGAACTAACGAAAAAACAACATCGAACTACTTAATATAATCTAGAGACTACATTGAGCATTTAGTAATAATTCAAGGATTATATTAAATAAATTAAAAATCTAGGGATGACATTGCACTATAACTATCGCTTCTTAAAATCATATATAACATACACATTTTTTTATAAACTATAGCAAATGCAATTGTTAAGTCTTCAAATTTTACTTTAAACTGTAATTAATTCATAAAACTGATGTTGAATAGCGTAATTTAAGGATGCCGTATTGGCAAATTTTCAAAAGCAAATAGGTTCTTTTAGCTACTGTTCATTATAAGGACATAATTAGCCCTTTTCAAAAAAGGCATAAGACTTAATCGAACTATTGAAAATGTTTAGGATTTGATTGCATTCCGTGCACAAATTTTATAATTACGGTGTACTTTTTCCTTTAGTGGTCTCTCTTTTGCCATATATAACATATATACACTCTTCATTGCACAGTTTTGTTGCCGACTTGAAACTAAGGCTGTCAAAAAGGCCCTACCTGACCTGAGCCAAACTGGGAAATTCAGATACTTTCAGGTCGGACCGCAAATTGTTTGGGTAAAAGGCTATCAAGTGGCTATGTAATGGTTTTTGTTCTGTTCGAGTGACCGAACTGAATCTCTTTACCTACTAACTCTGAGTTTTCAAACCCAAACATTGCTGTGCAAATTCGTTGTCTCCTACCTCTCTCTCTCTCTCTCTCTCTCTCTCTCTCTCTCTCTCTCTCTCTCTGTCTCTCTGTCTCTCTCTCTCTCTCGTCTGCGTAAACGCACCTCCCGGGTCCCAATTCAGCTTGTATCTTCCCAAAACTCAGTTGTTCTCGGTGGTTTCCTTCAGTCTTCAGTGGCTGAGTCGAGCTTGGTCAGCCATCGCAGTGACGCGAGCGCCTCCTATAGTGAACTCGAAGTTCTCTGGCTCTAAAATTGAATGTTAGATATTTCTTAGTCCAATTGAACTAGCGATCGTGTCAATTGACGTTTCGCATGGGTCCTGCTTTCGCTTACCTGGATTCTTTTGGTTGTAATTCGGGTGTTGATAATTGGTTGTACGTGCTGTTAATTTGATGTTGTTTTGGGGCTCAAACCATGAAAATTAAAGAAGCGCACGCTCTTGGAAGCAAGAGGCTGAAGTAAAGTAGTGATAGGGACTTCGGTTGAAGAATATAAAGGTCGGGACCATGCGTTCTTTACCAGAAGGAAGAAGCCTAGGCAAGAATTGTGCTCTGGCATGTACCATCTCTTCCTCTGGCATATACCCAGCATTATGCCGAATTTGGTCAAATAAATATGGGCTTGATCATCAATACGACTCGGGCATAGCCATACAAAGGAGCGGTGTGGAATGTGACGGTGAATAACAGCGTAATTCTCCCTTGGCAGGAGAGAACTGCATTGGCATATGCATGGAAATGTTAATGCTGTTCTTGCTTCCGCCAAGGGAGAATTGCCCTGCCATTCACTTGCACTGAATATATATAGTTACTCAAAGCTCAGCAAAGGCATTGACAAGCCATTTATCATTTTCAAATGGCAACTTTCAGACGTAGATGTTGCACCAGGTACGTAGGGTGACTATCTGATGTTACATGCTTTGTAACTTCATTTTATATTAATGTGACAGATATAGATTTCACGTATTCATCTATGTTGGATGTACTTTATTATACTTTCAATTAGGTTATACTATAATTCATTTTAAGCACAAGAATTGTAGAATTATCAAGAAGAGTAGAGTAATATAGCAAACATTGTCGGTATAAAAAAATATTTCCACGAGCGATCTTATCCGCCCTTACGTTAATGTTTAGTGAGAGATCAAGAAGTTTAAAACTCTCAAATATTTCCACGAGCAGTCTCATCCACCTTTATATCGATGTTCGCTCCAAGCTTTTCAAAAAGAATTTATGTATAGGATTAATATATATATATATATATATATATATATATATATATTTGGGTCTAATGCGGGGTATATAAACCTTTTGACTCAACTAATATATACAGACGCACACAAATTGCTCCTTCCACTTGCATCAATAAGACTTCTCTTACAAGACTGAGTATGACTCTCAATGTCACTTTAAATTAGAAATGATATGACTTCCTAAAACTACAGTTACGATATTTACTATTATTTCAATTTTTCCATAAAAAAGAATCAAATTCCCTTTTTGTGAATGCATTACATCATAAAAAAAAAAAAAAATAGAAGACTTTAAATGAATGTCACTTTTTCATATCCAGTTGTCATCATCCAATTATATCTTTATCGAAATATTACGATCTTTTCACTTGGCTCTAGTGCAACTTTCAGCAAAAGTCTTCACGGAAGGCCTCTTAAAATTGGATGAAGTAACATGATCGGAATTGAAAGCAACATTATTTTTTAATGCAAACCTGTATATAACATTTACAAAATTAGGACAAAATTCAATAGAACAACTTTGGATATACAATGCAGGTTGCGTGACATTTGTGCACACAATCCATCTTCGTGTATTATCAGCATTGATATAAGTTGTTATTTTTATCAGAAATTAATCAACCATCTGAAGGTGGCTTCCCTAAAATAATAATAATAATACAGATTTTGTATCATAAAAAATATATATATCTTAATCCACTTACCCTCGATATAATTACATTTAATGATCTCCTATAGTTCACCACTCGATGAGAGAAAACTCAATCTTTTTCAAGGGGTAAGGATATAGTAGTACTATGATCCTTCTTTCAAATAATTTTACCTCGTCTATTCGTTGGATTTTGTCAACAATTTCTAGGAGTATCTTTATAGTATGTGATGGCGAAATGAACTGTTACACAAAAAGAACTGTCTGATTGTTGACCACTTGTTTGGTCTAGGAACAAAATTTTGATGAAATTTGAAAAAGAAAAGGACAATGAAAATAAAAACTATACGAATTAAAAGGGCCAAATTACTTCAAAGTTTCCTTTGACTTCACCTTGCTCATGACTCATCAATCAATCACATCCACCACATAAAAAGAAAATGAAAAAGTAAAATCCTTCAAAAATTCAAGAGAAAATCTGGTGTGTGTATATAACAGATTCAAGAAGTGTGAAAGAGTTAGTACTCATTGGCCTCGAATTCTCTAACGCGGCAAAGATTTGGGCCCTGCATGAGTTGTCATTTCGTATAGCGAGTAACTGGTATCATCATCCTGAGTACAAACTTGAAGATATATCTTCTTTGATGAAAGCCAACTTAGATTTTGTCATTCTAACTATTGTGTCCGGTGATAAGAGGACATGCGATCACCTGTTGAAGGAACTTTGGAGAAGCTAAAGAGAGTTCCTGCAATCACTGTTGGCCTTGCTACGGCTTCGAGTTTCCTTGTAAGCAAGTTGCTTCATTTTCTAGTTGTTGGAAGCGAATCTATTCACTTTTTAGCGACAGCCCAGCAAGTTTTGATATACGTATGAAAGGGATGTCAATTTGGACAACAGAACATGCTCCGGATCTGCCAAAACTTGTGTTGTCCGTTTTTCCATTTTCACACTTCTATCTCATCCATTCATGCATTTAATTACTTTTTGAGTTTCTTCATCTTCTTTTTTTTTTTTTATTTAATTTCTTTCATAACTATGCGTTTGTCTTGATATCTTTCTAAATAATGTGTCAATTAGTTAGTAAAAAGAGAGGGTCAAAATATATGGAGAAATAAAGTTTTTACCTGGCCAAAACAAAATGTAACAAGAAAGTGATGGGACAACGGTTCATATTCATTCATAATGATTAGGTCAACAGTGAATATATCATATTATTGAAAAAGATAACATACATTATGATATATGAATACGCACACATAAATTTATTTATTTATTTCTTATCAACATTCTATTCTTTTATAAGCTTGCTCTACATCTGTAGCAGATACTACTATAACATTCATTTGCCACAAAACTAAGAACAAAAAGAGAAGGGTCCAGAATGAAAAGATATTTACATTTTCGTCACATGCATTGTTTAGATTTTACCAAGTGTATAATTGATATTTGTCCATGCATAGAACAAGCAAATTTTAATTACTTGCCCGCCTCATGGTATTCTTGAGATTATAAAATGGCTGAGTTACATATTCCTAGCAATTCAAAAGCCCTTTCTCTATTCAAATATAAAACAGAACTACAAAAGAAATAATAACAATAACAATAATAATAATAATAATAATAATAATAATAATAATAATAATAATAATAATAATAATATAAAATATCCTAAGGTCAATGAAATATCCGAGGAAAACACTACTGTCTACTGTCTAGTACTATTATCCTTCCTCAAGGTACATGTTAAGAAGGTAATTGATAACAAATTAGTAGGCCAAACTTCTTACAATATCGCATTGCCAAAGGAACATCACATCTGCTTTCCTTAAACAAAGCATAATCCTGAGTAACCCAAGATGAGAATTTCCATTTGATTAACAACTAATTTATGTGTATCATATGTACACGAACAATATAAAATAAAAAATCTTTTTACAAGAAAAAAAAAAAAGAGGGAAGAAAAAAGAATTATCAAAACTTCCAAATTGAACCAATGACAACGACAGAAAACAACTGTCATCTAACAACGGTTGAAGCAACGGTGTGAGCCCACCATTTGAGACTCTCTCTCACGTCGGTCTCGTTCCAAGAGCAGGAATCTTCCAGTTCATCAATGGATCCTTCTTCCTCTTCTCCTCCCACCATTCCCACGCCTCCGACAGATAAGGCCTCGCAACAACCGCAGGTTCACCAATGCTCGCTTTCTCATTACCATCTTCTCGATGATTATCATTATCTTCGTCGTCTTCATCACCATCTTTGACTTTCTTGCCCAGTCTCCGTAGCCCAGGAATGATGGACACCAAGCTCGAGTTGACTCTGTCTTCCCCAGAGAAGACAAACCCCAGATCCATGAACCCTTTTAGCTCCTTGAACTCGGGCACTGACAAGCTCTTGCCCGAGGCCCTCACTTGTCCCCTCTTTTGGCCCTTCTTTCTGTGCGAGAATTCTGAACTTCTCGGGTTGTTCCATTTGAAACCTTCTTCTTCTGTGATTACCTCTTGTTCGTAGATCATGCTGTGAATGGAAGTCGTGTGAAGGACTGAGTCTGGAGAGAGAGAGAGCTTGATTGGAAGCTCGTTGGGATGATACTCGTTTGATCGCTTATGGACCTCACAAGAATCGACGGAGTCCGAGAAATATGAATACCCGGGTTGGGGTTATCGTTTTTGGGTATTTCTATGTTTTCTTGACCCAGATTGGATCCTGAAGCTGAAGAGGGCGATGTGTCTGGTCGTTTCTTGAAGATCTCGAGCTCGAATCAGCATCTATGGATGATCTTCATGACTGCTTCGGCTTCTTCCATTTAAGGGGAACCAGAGGAAATTGCGTGTTTATGAAGATTTTAACGAGGGCTTTTAGTGTATTTATAAAGACTCTCAGTTACCGAGATTGCCCTTCGGTTTTCCTGTTATTTACGGAAAGGACTCAAACTCTGTAGCTCACCCGTTTTTTAATTACTTGATTCGGTCTCGGGTCTTTGTCTCGATTATGTCATGAGACAAGGTGGGTTTTCCTAGAAAGTGCGAGGGATGAGGATGTGAGAGAGTGATCTGAGGGGGCTCTTAGAGAAAATGAACCAGTTATAGTATAAGTAAGTACGGAGATATTTTGAGGTAATCAAGAAGTGCATTGCTCTAGTACCTAACGCAGGTGAAAATTATTTATTAATTAATGAGTAGTTTAAGTCAAATATTTCATATCTGAATTTGCTTTGATGCTGGCGAATGCATCTCAAGTTCATTTCATAATGTAATCAAGCCTTTTAGTTTATTTAATTTGTCCAATGAAACCCTTAAAGTTACTTAAAATATAAAAATGAGTATTTCCGCCTATCATCAATGTCATGTAACAAATATAGTCACCATAGCAATATTAGTGTTGGACAAATCTATTTAAAGGATTTTGATTGCACCAAAAAAACACTGGCAATTGGTCATAATAACCACACAAATTAGGGAACAAAAAGTACACTTAACCAAATATAATCATATATATGATAGTAGAATTGTGTATGATACTACCTCCAAGTACCAATTAAAGGTTGCTACAATATATTGCGATTTAACTTGACATTTCCTCAAGTCTAAGATTCTAGTCTTAGTGCAAGCTGCAATATGTGATACCATTTGTCCTATTTGGCATTTCTCCAATTATATTGTGATTGGGGATTGGATGCCTGGACAATTGAGCTTTGCAGTAGAGGATCGCTTTCTCTATTGTTGTTATCCCCTCAAGGCAAATCTTTAAGGGTCTCACTATCTAAGTAGCACCGACATGTGACATGAGACGACAACCAACATGTCATTTCTTAAAAAGCAAAGAATTTCTACATTTTGTGACACATTGTATATTAAATATATATTTTTATAAATACATAATAAATTATCATTTTTATGATTATTTCAATCAAATTTATTTGATTCAAATTCACAAATAAATAAATAATAAAAAAGCCTAGAATGAATTTACATTAAAAACATTAATCCACTATTTATTAATATCATTAATTGTTTCAATCTGACAAATTCAATCACATTCCGATAATTCATAAAACTTGATGGAAATAAAGTAGTTCACTTTTTGGAATTGTGTGTCAAATATGTAGGAAGAAAAGAGAAAAAACTTGGGGATGAATTGTGTTTATAGGAAGTGAGAATTAGAAAAGAAAAAAAATATTATATTTTTCTTATTTCCCCAGTTATTATTTTTATTTTTTTTCACATGTATATATTTATTAAATTTTTTAAAAAATGACCTCATGTGTCGGAATTTTGACTTGAATATCCGAGTGTCAAGAAAGCCGACGAAGTGTCGATCTTCCGACACGTGCTGATTAAGTGTCCGAGTGTCTATTGACACCTTAATTTTATTTAGGTTTATTTTATTAATTTTTTATTTTATTTTATTTTAGTTTATCTTTTTCGGATAAAAAATATATATATGAAAAAAAAAGAAGCAGCCCTCAAATTGGCCCTTACGGCCCATTTTCCCTTTCAGCCTGGCCCCACCGGTCATCTCTTTCCTCGCGCCTCTGCAGCGCATGCGCAAAGGACGCGACGCTGGAGGGACAAGCGGACGGCGATCCACGTGGGAGGGGCAGCTGGTGTTAGATGGGACGCCGGTTTGGCCGGCAGAGGCCGCTCGATGCACAAGGACCGGCGGTCGAAGCTCCGTCGACCGGCCGCCCCCTCGCCTATAAATAGGCCCCTGTTTTCGTCGTTGAACAGGCACACCAGAGGATTGCAAGCTTGGAGATCTTCCAACTGAGAGACTTCGGGGGAGGAATCGAAGAGCGAGCGAGAGAGGAGGCAGGTCGTGAGCTTAAACGACCTCCCACCGAGAGACATCGGGGGAGGCCGCCGGCGAGCGAACCTGTAGAGAGAGAGGCTTATCGAGTCGTAGCCCTTGGACACCCCACTGAGAGACTTCAGGGGGTCCGAGGACTCGTGGCCATGGTCCGAGCTTCGCCGGAGGGGAGGGAAGTCGAAGAGCAGGAACGGTTGAGGCTCGAATCTGGAGCCGATTCAGCTCCAACGCTGCCGCAACACCGCCCCGACGCCGTCCAGATCTAAGGGCCACCGTCATCACCACAAGCCCAGCCCCGCCGTGCCGTGCCAACGCCGAGAGTAGGTGACGATGGATCCCGCCCACGCCATACGCATTTTTACTTGAAGCTCTGATCACCGTCGCCCCGACTTGTCACTGTCACCACCATGAAACCTTAGCCCCAATCAACAAGTCTCGTCACGCCACCGTCGTCGTTGCCATTGCCGCCATCGCCACTGTGCACCTCAGCCTTCCCCTCTCCGGTGCTACGAATCGAGAACCCTAGGGTTCTCGATTTTCTAGGTTGCGGCCTCGAGTCAGTGGGTCGAACCCGGGGCCACGAGTCGGGTAGGGTTTCTCCGTGTTTTGGAGGGCGGCGGAAACCGGGTCGAGAGTTGGATCGGACCCGGGTAGGGGTTCGCTAGGAACCCGGGTCGTCGGGCCGAGCCAAGCATCCCTAAGCGCCCGGCCACGGTGTCGTTTTAAAAAAAAAAAAAGTCGGGCCCGCTATGCGGGCCTGTGCGTTTTAGGCTACCCGGGTTGGACACAACCCATGGATCCGACCCGGGTTGGTTTTTTTTTTTAAATAATATTTTAAATAAATAAATAATTTATTTTCCAAAAAAATCAAAAAATATTTTATTTTCGAAAAATATTTAAAAAATATTTTATTTTCCAAAAAATCAAAAAATATTTTATTTTCCAAAAAACATCTATTTTCCGAAAAAAATTAAAACAAATAAAAAATATTCCATATTTTCCAAAAAATGCCAAAAATCCAAAAAAAAGCCAAAAATTCATGAAAAAGCCAAAAAAATTCAGAAAAAGCCAAAAAGACTTGTATTTTTCCAAAATACCAAAAAATCCAAAAAAATCCCTCTTATGTAAAAAAAATAGAAAAAAACTCAAAAATGTTTTTCCTCCCAAAAATGTATGGAAAATTCCCCAAAAATTCAAAAAGCCTTAGGGTTTAAACAAGATTAGGTACCGAAATGGCATTAGTGATTAACTAGTGTAATCAAGTCCCCGATCCTAATTTCTCTGGTTGCGCAGGACTGAGTATTTCTCCCGATACTTCTCTTGGGTTTCTAATCAACCCACCTCAAATTGATTAGTGGCGACTCCATTTTAAAAATTAACTTACAAGTTAAAAACTTAGACTATTAAAGTCGTGAATTGGTGGACTTGGGAGAGTCCGAGCATAATTAATTTCAGCCGAGTCATTAGCCTCCTTAGGTGCTCGTACCCGATTGCGGGCACCGAAAAAAAAAGAGGTCGTGATAGTGTCAGATATGTGTCGAAGTGTTTGACACAATACAAAAGCTTCATAACTCACTACTACTATTTAATATCCAGTTTAAATTATAACTACTCTGTCCACAAGTAGATGCATGAACTCTTAACACAATCCCTTTGAAAAGACAAAATTCAGGATTCTTTTTTCTTTTCACAAGAGGTACAAATGCCTAAGGAATAAGTTGACCAGAGGTTTGCTCATAATATATCTTGAATTTGTAACCTTAAGGGTTCGTCAAAGAGTGATTGCCGCCAAGCCATTCATTTTGGATTTTACTTCCAGAATGAAGAGTTTGGACAACATTGATCAATTGCAATAAGTTTCAGTAGATTGGACCTTAATGCAAATCTGGTTGAATATTGGTCTACTTTCAACATTTTGCCTTTGAAAATTCCGAAAATAATTGAAGTCATGGTTTATTTTTAACTCTTAAATAAAATAAAATGAAATGTTTTATAACTTTAACCTTAAATCAATTAGAAAAAGAAATTTCTAGTACAAATTAATCAAACGAGGACGACTCAAACACATATAGGAAAATTCAAAAAGAGAGATCAATGCCGATTTGCATAATTAAGTGAACTAAATGCACTAATTGAATTTTTTCCGTTTGTTCTTTTAGTAGGTCGTGGTCAATGTGATGTTTTGCTAATGCTCGAGGGCAAGATGGTAAATGAGCAGAACCCTCCTTTGGAAAATATTCGGATCCTAGTTTTTGCAATATCCTAATTGAGAAACTCCATCTTGACTAATGGTCAACTTTTAAGCACATAAACAATGGATTTGCAATTTTGCACGTGCTTCTCGTGCCCCCACGTCACGTGCACCGCGGGCTTCAAGTGCGACTTTCAACTTTCCCGCGGATGATTAGTTCCAGACCCCTCTTTTAACTATGTCGGCAAAAAAAAAAAAGAAAAAGGAAAGAACAAGTTGAATTAATAACATATTAAATTAATCACTATGAGATTGCATATTCTCAGGAGTTTGTATGTGAGTTTTTGGCTGCAACACTAATCCCGCCAAATTCATGACTAAATTTCAACCAAGCAACTCTTGACACAATCTGTTTGCACGTTACAGCATGTAATTTAATAAATATAGATTTAGCATTTGTGCCACAAGAAAAAAATTATCTTACTGGGATTGATTTCTACGCAATTAGACATGTTCAAGTTCATATTTAAAGAATTCTTTTTTAACCTTAAGAGTTTAGGAAAATAGAACCCACTTTAGAAAGAATAACGATTAAAAAAACTCATTAAACATGAAAAAACTAGCACACATACATTTTTCATCAGAAGTGTGACCAACAAAACATATTATAGATTGGTAGGGGATATTACACTAATCAAACTAACAAAAACCAGTACGTACTCGATAATAAAATGAGCCTTACAACTTCAACTCTATTAAAGTAGTCATCTAAGTTCTGAATGATTCATTCACTTATTAATGGATTCATAATCTGGGTTGACATTAGGATCTTTACCAACTAAAATCTGATCACCACGTGTTTTCAATATAAGATTCTTCGAATGAAAAAAAAAAATCATTTATTCTGGCTGACTTCGCTTCTAATTATTTAATGGCTGATGAATGTCATTTCTGGTGGCATGATATGTGCGAAAATATTTGTATGGCATTTCATACCTAATATTAGAGTTAGAGACAAAGAAAGTTCCTTGAACTAAATTTATAGTGGAAACGCAATGAGCAATTTTATTTGACTTCGACGAGAACCTCCACTGTCAAATATGACTGTAGCATTGTATCAGATTTTGCCATTCCTAAGTGAACAAAAGTCTCCAAAATAATTAAGGAGAATAGACTTCGAACAATTTACACGTGTGGGAAAAAGGTACAATATTTAAAGAAATTAAATGGAAAACCATAACCAAGATATGGAAAATATCAGAGAAATTTTTCCAAACATGGTAATGATGATACGATTGATTTGGTCATCACATCTATAGAGGGATGAGAAGATTCTTCGATGGTTATCTTTAAATGTGAGGAGCGTTTAGAACTACCGGGCTCGTGGACAAAAATTCAGATAATAAATTCATTACAATGATTTGATCACAATATTACGATAATAAAAATGTTTTAGTTCGACTATGATTTTTGATATAGGCATGAATTGTGGACTTTAATTACTTGAATTTCACTGAAAATAACTCCATTAATGAATAAAATAACAATTTTTTTACTCTATTAAAATTAACGACACATTAACCCATTTGAAATAGTTGTTTTTTTTTTTTTTTTGTTTTTTTCACTCTTTTTTCTTCGTTTATATGGCACCTTTTCCTCAACCTACTAATCATATACTGAAAACATATATGTTGCCAAATCGCCTTGTCGCGGTGCCTGTATGCCCATTGGCTGCTTTTAGCCCCTGCAACCGCCGAGCTGAAGCTGATCTCTCTGTTTACATGCGTGAGTGCTGCAACCTGCAGGTGTCGGCATACGTTTTCTTATCGAAAAAGTGATATGACGAGCTAGCAAAACTAAGCTATTGTTTAGTTAGGCTCGAAGGTCACCAGCACTATTGCCAAATGAGCACAAAAAGATTACCATGATTGCACTGTTATCCAGTGGGTATCGCATTTCGCGCAAATACTGCAACTGCAGTCAGGGATGAGAAAATATTGGGTAGGTTTTACTGTTCACGTAGGTAAAATGTAAAACCATAGAGAAGTAGACACGTGGCAAATTTGGGCCCACCTGTCAGCCCCCACTCTCTCCCTTAACTCCGTTTCTCTCCCCTTTACTCTCTCTCCTCCGCTCCGTTTCTGGACACAACTCCCTCAGCTCCCCCTCTTCTCTCTCCACTTCTCTTTTCTTTTCTCTTGCGTCTACCATGGCTCGAGCTTGAGTCTGCTCATGGCCACTTCAAGTCGAGGAGGGACGGTGTGGTGCCGGACGGAGACCGCATTGAGCTTTGTTTGTGGTGAGATGGCTTGAGGCCAAGCTCGAAACTCGAGCGCTAACCAAAGCTCCAAGTTTGAGGTCGAGCGAGTGTTGTCCATGGCTAGCTGCGAGTGTCGTCCATGGTGGACGGGAAAAAACAATACCCAGGAATAGGTGAGGACGACCCATGTGATGAAATCGCATTAAATAAGGAAACCGAAGCCGACCCGATACGCCTACGCGTCCGTTTACAAAACCCATTTGCTCATTTTCTCCTCCCAGTTCCACGTTCAACCCTTGCTGAAATTCTTCAAGAAAGTTTGGGTTTTTATTTTTCATTTCATCTATCCTTGTTGGTCTACCCGTTCGGTTGTCGTCCCAGAGACCATTTGGGAGATGGGTCTAATCTTCTCGAGCAAGTCCTTGCATTCCCCCCCCCGCACAGGCCGTGACAGCCATGTATGAGCATCGACGTGCTTGTGAGCCCCTTGATCATATGCCCTCCGAACCGTGCAAATTCCCCGCGAGGCATCGGCGTGAAGCCTCCCGCTTCCACCTGTCCATGGTCTGGACCCTTTCGGCGTCTCCACCTTTGGATTGCGAAGAAGAAAGCGTGGCGACGACCAGTGAGCTGGCCATAGTGGCCGCCACCGCCTTGATGATCGTTTTGCTTGAGGACAATGATGAGTCCGGCGGCAGTGGCGGCGCTTGGAGCGAGTCTATTACGGAAGGAGGAGGAGAGTTGGTGATGGTGGTGGCAATTGGAGAAAAAAGAAGTAGAGAGAGAAGAGGAAGAGAGACTTATCAGTAGAAACGGAGGGGAGGAGAGAGAGTAAAGGGGAGAGAGATGGAGTGTTAACGGAGAAGTAGAGCCTGACAGGTGGGCCCAAATTTGCCACGTGTCGACTTCTCTATGGTCTTACATTTCACGTACGTGTAAAACCTGCCCAATATCTTCTCGTCAAGGATGATCACGGGCATTCCCATTCCCACCTTAAAATTCAAATGAAACCGACGGCTTGTGCTTAGAAATCATGTACACACGTGCAATTAAATATTAAACTTAAGCATCTGTGTGCATTGACCACACTTTACAAGGTTTACACTTAATCTTAGCGGAAAGGCTGGAGAAAGTATGCTTGAAGAAATTGCCAGGTTTGACATTTATACACAAGCTCTCTTACACTCTTTGCTGTTTGTTCGATGTGGGACTCTTGAAGTGGCTTGTTTCTTGTAGGTGAGTGGGAGCAAGATGGAGAGAGAGGGAGTGAGCGTGTGACAACTAGTGAGCGTAGTCCCACAGTGCAGATAGAAAAGGCTAACAACTAGGTTGCCTCTTTAAATAGTGAGGAATGAGTAGAGCATGGTTGGTTTGATGGCTAGGATCAAGTGTAATGTTGGCCGAATGATTCTTAAAGTGAGGCACTGACATTATACGGAAATTTCAGTTTAAAAGATTCTTCCACATTTTTTAGGAATAAAAGTAAAAATTCATAAAAATAAATAATCGGTATAGTTGTTAGCCATCGGAAATTAGACTGGGATCTTTGAGAATGGGATCAAACCGATTAGTCCAGTCCGATCTGGGCAATTCCCAGTTTTTTTTTTGCTTACCCCTAATTGCAATTTCAGTCCGATCTGGGTTCTTTTTGCTCACCCCTAACTGCAATGTGAATTCAAAAGCTAAAATGTAAAAATCATCTCAAAAACATATACATACCTCTTGTGAAGAATCCGACATGAATTTGTTGATACAATATTATACAAGATTAAAAGAAAAGTCAAGAGCATGTGCTAGAGAAGTCCAAAGTATGAGTGCTCCCATTACTAAATAATTTAATCTAAAATATGTGGAAAAATTAGTAAATGAAAGTAAATGAAAATAAATATAACATGACAGAAATCCTAAATGAAGCATCCCAGAATTGTTGAAGATTGCAATGGTGAATTACCAGGCAAATCTCCTTTGGCAGTGAGCTTATATTACCTTCACTCTCAATGAAAATTGTGGTCATAAGCCTCCTGCCAACGGAGTAAATGCCCAGTAATTCACCACTTACATGCCTTGCACACTATATTACTCGTGTGCTATTAACAAAACAATTATTTTAGTTTTTTTTTTTGGGGCTTGAATGAACAGTGTTAGAGTGCGATATCTATTTATAACCTCCCAAGAGGGATAGCGTATTTTGTATGAACACAGCATATTCTTAGAACATCCAAAATCCAATATAAATTTTACTTGGGCAAAAAAAAAAGAAAGAAAACAAAAACAAAACAAAAAGGCTAGTGGTAGAATGAGTTGGATATGCTAAATTTCATTCTATGTTCCTATAAGGTGTTGATGCCTAAATTTCCCTTTTTTTAATTAATAGGGTTTTTATTTTATTTTATTTTATCTTATTTCTCCTTTTTCGGATAAATAGATAATAAAAAGAGAAAACAACAAAAAAAATAATGAAAAAAAAAAGCAGAAAAGCAGCAGTCCCCCTCTGTGGGCCTCCACGGCCCAGGCGCAAGGCCCAGCCCCCCCTTCGGTCGTCTTCTTCCTCGGCGCCTTTGCAATTCACGCGCTAGAGACGCGACGCTGAAGCAAACGGAACGAACAACGAAGCACATGGAGCAGTTGGCATCGGACGGCGATGGGACGTGGAGTAGGGGGGTAGCTGGCGTCAGATGGGACGCTGGTTCGGCCGGCGAGGGCCACGATCGACTGGCCACCCCTCAGCCTATAAATAGGCCTCCACTTTCGTCGTCGGAGGCACACATAGGCACGAAGGGAGAGAGAGGCAGAGGGGATCGAAATCGCGACCCTTGGATACCCCACTGAGAGACTTCGAGGGGGCCGAGGGCTCACGGCTTCGGATCTGGGTCTCGACGGAGGGAGGAGTAGAGAGAGAGAGAGAGAGAGAGAGAAGGACGCCGGAGAAGAAGGGTTCGTGGGGGTGTCGCTATCATCGCCTCCCTCGTCGCACCCTCGCCACAAGCAAGCATCGCGCCGTCCGTCTCCGTCGCCGTCGCCACCTCCCTCTCCTAAGTCCATTCACCGTCACCGTCGCCGCCACCATTGCCGTCATCGCGCCGCGCCCCTCGGCACCTTGATTCAGAAACCTTAGGGTTCCCGACTATCCGAGTCATGATCCCGAGTTGACGGATATGACCCGGATCGAGAACCGGGTAGGGATTCCGTAAATCCCAGGGGCAGCAGAGGTCGGGTCGCGAGTCGGGTCGGATCCGGGTAGGGTTTTCGCAGGGGAGCCGGGTCGTGTGTCAGGCCGTGGGGTCGGGTTGTCGGGCCGGGCCAGCGTCCTTAAACACTCGGCCACAACGCCGTTCCATTTTTAAAAAAAAAAAAAAAAAGAAAAAAAGGAGAAAAATCGAGTCGGGCTCGTGTCCGCGCTGAAGTCGCTGCCGGCCGGACCCGGCCCGTGGATCCGACTCGGGTCGGCTTTTTAAGTTTTATTTTAAATAATATTTTAATAAATAAATAAATAATAAATATTTTATTTTTAAAAAAATCAAAAATAATTTACTTTTTAAAAAATATTAAAAAATGTTTTAATTTCTAGAAAATCGAAAAATATTTAAAAAATGTTGAAAAATTTTTTATTTTCTGAGAAAATCAAGAAAAATAAAAAATAATTTATTTTCCAAAAAATATATAAAATATATAAAAAAATATTTTATTTTTCGAAAAATCAAAAAAATAAAAAATATTTCATATTTTCCAAAAAATGTCAAAAATCCAAAAAATGCCAAAAATTCATTAAAAAAAAGCCCAAAAAGCTTGTATTTTTCTAAAAATTACAAAAAATAAAAAAATCCCTTTTATGAAAAAAAATTAGAAAAAGACCAAAAAAATGTTTTTCTCCAAAAATGCATGGAAAATCCCTCGAACATCCAAAAAACCTCAAGGTTTAAACAAGATTAGATACCGAAAGGGAATTAGTGATTAACTAGTGTAATCAAGTAATTAGTGATTAACTAGTGTAATCAAGTTCTCGATCCTAATTTCTCTGGTTGCGCAGAAATGAGTATTTCTCCCGATACTTCGCTTGGGTTTCTAATCAACCCACCCCAAATTGATTAGTGGCGACTCCATTTTAAAAATTGATTTACAGGTTAAAAACTTAAACCATTAAGTTGCGAATTGGTGGACTTGGGAGAGTCCGAACTTAATAAATTCAGCTGAGCCATTAGCCTCCTTAGGCGCCCGTACCTGATTGCAGGCCCCGAAAAAAAAAAAAAAAAAGAGGTCGTGACAGCTTGGCGACTCCGTTGGGGAGAATTTGAGGACTTACGCCATTTTTGTCTTGTTTAAATTTTATGCAGGTTAATAGCTTAGAAATTTATTTTAATTTTGCTTAAAATAGATTATCTTGTGATTATAAACTGTTGTGCATGCTTTACTATTTTAACACTACACATGGCACACACAACCCGTCCACCGGACTTGGGCCGCCTTAGGATTTCAAGGATAGTGTTAAGAAAGATACGACCTCGAACGCAAGACTGCAATGTAGAGGTTGCCTTTCTTTCCCCCGAATTTCTTAGCCGAGGTTAAGGGGATATGCTGCTAACGCGAGACTGCGACGGGCGGATACCCTCTTAATTTCATCAAGCCTTCTGAGTTAGAAATCGAGCTGCACGTCCCATCTGTATGTCTTTGTGCTTGCCATTTTATTTAAAAGCAAAGTGATTTCTTTACTTTTACTCAGTCTTTTATTGGCCCATGGCAATTTAGGATAAGCTTTTCAAAGTCCCAGTCTATATGCGATGAGGAAAGACGATATCCGGTGCATTCCTGCTCCTAAAGCGGAACTTTTCAGATGGTGGGGTCAATTGGATCAGTTTGCCCAAGAGCGTGTGAAGGCCAAAATCGGTCATCTCCTATCGTTGATTCAAATCACTGTTCGTCCCGAAGTCATACAGGCCATGGCACATTTCTGGTGCCCAAAGACGACTACTTTTATGTTTGGAGGGTTTGAGCTAACCCCAACTCTAGAAGAATACAACATCATCACTGGAATGCCTCTCGAGAAAAAGCTTGTTAGACCATTGACAGGCGCTCTCCCGTGGCGCGGGTTAGCATGAATTTTAGGAACTGAAATCCATGTCATGAGACAAATTCTTAAAAACAACTATAATACCTGTCCATTAGAATTCATGAATGCCTGTTTTCAAAATCAGCCTATGACCCAAAAAAGCGAGATTTTCCTCCTGACCTTTTTTGGGTTCCTCATTTTCCCCATCAAAGAAATGTTATAAGTCCTAAGATAGCATGGATAGTTGATCAAATCTCGAGGGGGCAAAATTATGTCAACATGATTTTAACTAAAACATTTTTGTCCTTTAATCATTTTAAAGAAAATACGGAAAAAATCATGCGGGTCTCTTTGGAAATTTTACAAGTCTGGTTCTTTTCTCACCTAAGTGAATTCTGAGGCTTCATGCGATCGTTTGAAATGAATGATTTCGAAAATCCATTATAAAACTTATGGTTTTAGGACCATACATTCCCAATCAAAGCCGTTTAAATTAGATAAACTTCCTAAGAGACTCGGCTCCTGAGGCATTCCAATGGTGTGCTAGTTGGTTCTATGAAAAGAGAGCTCGCTTTGCTTTCAAGCGCTGCTATCCAATTCCGTTACTCGGCCTCACCGGTGCCACTTCCTATTTCCCACATAGGGTGGCACGATAATATAGAGCCCTTCAGGAGATCCCGCCATCTTTCAAGAAGAGGGTCCCTCTACTCCTTTTCACCCATCAAAGTTTTGAATACACGTTCGAGATTGACATTATCGAGGAAGCATGGAACAAGTACCATCGCAAAATGATCGTGGTACCGAAAGGGCTTAAGGGAGAAGAAAAAGCCCACCACGCCTCCATGTCCTGCATCCACAACCATCGTATCCCGACAAAATGAAAGTCATCAGTCCCTCACTCAATCAGCGAGAGCAGCCAGCACAAGCAAGCAGAGCTTATGGAGAAGGATTTGTGAATAGACTGGATACACACCTCAGAGCCAGTTCAAGAAAGCAAGCCTCTGCGCAAGCGCAAGACTCCCCGTCGCATATAAATTGGCAATCATGTGCCCCTTAGTGTTAATAGTGTGAAAGTTTTGTCCCATTGTTTAGGGACTTTCGTTTAATATCTAGTATTTTATTCTGTCATTTTAATTTCAAGTTTTAGATATTAGAAGTCTGCAGTCTATAAAATCCTCTTTTGATGAATAAAAAGCAGTTAGACCATTGCCATGGGTCAATCTTTGTTTACTTTCGTGCTCATTCATTGTTTTCGCAACGATAGGTAATTATGAATCGCCAGCCACCAATCACCCGCGAATGGCCTCATGCCATAAGGCTCGATCAAAATGATGAACAAAATTGCTTCATTAACATTGAAGACGGCGTAGGACAGATCTCCATTGTCCTTTGACAACTCTCGAGGCAAATGAAATTCACTTAAGCTAAGCCCAACTCTGTAGTTGCCTTAAACACCATCATGACACCCACAAATTTGCTAGAAAATAGCCAATACCATAGACAGTTTGAAAGGATCATGAAAAGGTTAAGCCAGCTGCAGGAGCAAAATCCCATGGACCTGTCCAATGATGCCAGCATTGAGATCCCTGAAAAACTCAAAGCACCTGAATGCGAAAGGTATGCTGATACCTCCCGCCCAGAGACCTACTTGCAAGCTTACCTGGTCCGAAGGATGATTCAATCGTATCAATCGAGCTTGACTGGCCCTGCTTTGCGATGGTACATTGTCAAGAAGATTAGCCCCCTTAAAACCTAGAGGGAACTAATTCATGTTTTTCACCAAGAGTACAATATTGACATCACCCCTGACATCACCTTGCCCTATGAAGAGCCGATGATCGCGGAGCATGAGGAGTCGTTAGTTGCTGAGATGGGAGAGAAGCGTGTCAATCAAGCCTTGCATAATAAATGGGCAGCTAAGCAGCATCCTGTTACTGGAAAATTTCCCACTAGGAAAGGCAAGGAGCCTTTGTACGAGATCATAGACTCAGGGCTTGTTCAAGAGTGGGGCACGACTGGACAACTCCCCAAGCTTACTCCAAGAGTTAGGGTCCAAAGAATACCAACCATTATCAACCTGGAAAGCGAATCAGACAGTGAAGCTCTAATGTCTCTCACTTCCCTTGACAAAATTGAGCTGGCAAAACGAAGGGCCTTACTCAAAAGGTCTGGACCAGAAGCTAAGAAAAGAAAGCCTAAGCAGATCAATGCAGCATCTACTGACGAGCCACCACACTAAAGCTTCGAGCATTCCCAAGAATACAGCTTTGAAGGTTACCATCCCCTAAAGTACAACCCTGAAGACTTCCCTATCCTAGAATACAATCCCAAGAACTTCCAGCGTTATTTCGACAATGAAACCGACGATTCATCGTATAACTATTTCCTACTCTCACCCGGGGATGAAGGCCCGTCAGAAGAGGGAGAATACGTCTTTATCCGCTATGATCCTAACGAAGTACTAAGCTCGTCCTCTTACCATGAGGATAGCTTCAATACTTCATCCTCATTCGGAAATTTTGACCCAGAAGAAAGCAATGGGGTAATTTCGGCAGAGTCCAACTTCCCTGAAACAGAAAAATTCACCATTACAACGAATATGCAATGGGAAAGCCAGTGGCTTAACCAAAACATACCAGGCTCATCTTGCCCTCGTAGGATCATGACCCCCCATAGAAATGTGGATACCCAATATTCGCAAGTATAACGGTACAACTTGTCCCATGGCCCACTTGTAGTACCTTCATGCTGAAATGAGTCGGTACTATGGTCCGATGTCATTCACAACTCATGCCTTTCAAGAAAGTCTTACGGAGTCTGCATTACAATGGTTCATCATGGTAGATATCTACCTCATGAGAGATTGGAATGAGCTGTCTTCGGCATTTCTGCTTTAGTATCAAAGCCAGATTGGGACTAAAGTGACTTGTCAGAACTTGGTTCACTTCAAAAGATGACCAATGGAGGATTTCCGAGCGTATGCAAGGAGGTGTGAGGCTTTTATGATGCAAGCTTACCCTCAACTGGCCGAAGAAGAAATGATAAAGCTGTTCATAGGGACTTTACCTCACGAGCATCATTGTTGGTTGTACTTCCATAGCTTCAATGAAGTGGTCCTCTCATGCGAATACTTCGAGTCTACTGGAGACGAGGAACTCAAAGACACTTGATTTCAGAACCAACACTATCAAAGCACTCCTTTACACAGGAGTTTTCATGGGCTTTACTTGTTTTTATAATTTCATGTTTCTTATCTTGTCTAGTGTGCTACTGTTGTATTTTCCATTCCAAGTACTCTATTGTACAGTTTTAATATTTTGTTTTGAAAGCATGAGGCGGTACTCCAAACTAGCCCGGTGATGCTATCCAACCATGAAAAGAAAATACCATCCAAGGAGAATATTGAGGGCTGGGCTTCCTCATGCTTTCTTTCCCCCAAAGATAAATACTTTTGAAAACAAAAAAATGTTTCAAAATCTTTTGTCAAAACAAGATGATTAAATCATGTTTGTCTTTCTAACTCACTTACTTCGTGTCTCAGAAGATCATTCATGTCCCCTTTGACTTAGTGTGACAAGGAGCATTTGAAGCAAGCGCATCAGGTAAACTCGCCAAATTCGAAGACACCTTGCCAAGAAAACAGGGGCAAACAGAAAGAAGCATCCCATTTCAAAGGGAAATGAAAGATATGACGTAATAGGTACAAGCATACGGTTGAAATCAGGCCGTCCCCAGGAGCTCTGTGCACTCCACCTCGCTCCTACCCAACTCCTTCACAAGCCCGAACAATATCTTTTCCCCACAATGTGCCTGAGCAACTAGATGTTGTGATTTCGTCAACGGGATTTCCAGCTTTAACAAGCCAAGAAGCACAGAAAAAGAATTTCTTCTCTTGAATTGGCTACTGTCAACAGGGAGAAAATCCAGACAATCAAGGAGATCTATAGCCCCACACCCTGGACAATGACTTTGGAATCTAGAAGCTTCACTCCAGATGCATATTCTTTCAGGGAGTAATTGCCATCAAAAAGCTTGAGATTTTTATCTCAGATTCCATAGAAGCTTGAGGTACATGACTTTTGCCCAATGATGCTATAGTTAAAGACAAAACGAGAAATTCCATAGAAGGGAGGCGTTGAAGATGAATAAATGACCAGCAATCATGCATACATGGTCACATATGAGGAAGGCCAATTGAAGGAAACATTGAACTATACTAAGATAAAGTGGCCATCATCGACATTCAAATATCTTTAAGAGCTAGCACAGACAAACTCTAGGGAAGGGTAATTTGGTATCGTTTCCAATACTCCCACTATCTGAACCCACTTTTGACATATTTTCCCTATTTGACAGGAAGCATCACAACTCAAGAACCAAACTCAATGGTTAGGTTTGCCAAATCAATACTGGCCAAGCTAGTATACGAAAATGACCTACATCATATTCACTTGACTTTGTGTAAAGGGATGTGCCATCCATAAGCCAATTAAGGAGAATAATTGACCTAATAAAATGGAAGACACGAGACTTCATGTCCTCCTTGTACTCCAGGACCACTTAATCGTTTGCAAACCAGTGAAGGGTAATGTTGTATCGCTTCCAGTTGTTTGACTTCTAAAAAATTTTCGTGACTAACACGCTTTCTCTTGTCTTTTATAGGATCACCTAACTGTGAAAGATGTGAAAAACAAATCAATGAAAGGCATGTCAGACTTTGATAAGCTTTCCCAAACAAAGTATCATCAAAGCAAATGACGGAAAATCTTCAGGCCTCAACTCACATTTGATTTTGGCCAGACTAATTGATCTACTTGTATATCTTCTCCTCTACAGGGGTAAAAGCAGAGATGCCCGATCAAATTCTCAATCCTTGGTTGATCATTCATGAGTCATGTCCCTAATCAATAGGGACAACCATCGACACCCCTTTGTGAATAACCCTTTTGATGTTCAAAACTTAACAATACTATTCTGTTGACCCTTAAAGCTACCAAGAAGGTCTTTTTGAGCCAAAACCATTCATTTGTTCTAAGAGTACAAACTCCATCACATTTAAAATGCTGCATGCCTTTTTCTAGGTGAATTTTGCATTATGATGTTGTCTGTCTAAGTCACTGATTCCACTAAGGATTATTAGAATAGACAGCTAAGTGAAGGATACAAGATTGATTGAGCATGCTGGATGAGGTACGTCAGAATGATGAAAGGCAAGCTATATCATACACACAGTCCCCCATCTATACACTTGTGAGATAAGTGCAGAAGATTCCATGACTGCAGGGTAAAGAGTTTTCTGCGAATGGTACGATAACCAAAATAGTGAGAGGCATTTCATTGCTCACCCCTTTGAGCCCCATACACTGGTGAAGCTTCTCTCATATCCCCGTCAAGAACCACCCCACCCTGGGGCAGATCGGAGGTGAAGCAACATCACAAGGTGAGAAGAGAGATAGAAATTTTCTTGCTCGCACTTGCATCAATCTTTGGGTGTCCTTATTGCATATGAACACTCACGTTAATTTAAGTGCCCTAGAATGATGAAGAGCAATTCTTTCTCTATGCACTTGTATTCATTGTACAACCCAAGTGAGTCTGTAAATTCACCCTCACATGGAGGCAAAGCAGAAGCTACTACTGTTTGAGCAGCATAATCAAAAGTGTCAGCAAAAAAATGAAGACTCAAATAGTCTAACAAAGGCGTTTGCTTGAACTTATCAAGATCAGCTCTCAAGCAACAAGAATAAAATAGGGGCATAAAAAAGCAGTGTACTTGGTAAAAGTAAGGTCAATGCCCGTAGATGAAAAAACAAAAGCAAAAACTATGGACATAAAAAAGCAGTGTGCCTGGTAAAAGCAAGACTAATGTCTCCAAACAAAAAATACAGCTATTTGTATTCCCGAGAGAAGTTGCTGTTGTGGTTCGACTAATGGAACCTTCATCGAACTATGAGAAGAAAGACCGATGACAAATGCCAAAGCGATCACCAGCTCTTACCTTTTTACACAAGTCAAGCCTACATTGCATCCCATTGTAAAAAGTCTCCTCAGACTAAGGGCACTTCAATTAACGTAGGATTTCATATGTTTATAAGCATCACTCGAAGAAGTACGAGCAAGATTATTCTATCTCTTTTCGCAGAATTCTTGACTTGCAAACCCGGAGATGATCGTGTGGCACTTCGTCCATCAGCTTCGACCTTGATGGTCCCCTTTGATGAGTCGTTGACCAAGACTTCATCATAGTTTCAACAAAGATCTCTCACATTGGTAAAGTCATACCATTTGCGAGAATACTCAAACCCTTGTCGACATGATGATAGTGAGAAGTGTGATCCTTATAAATCATGCATCAATGGTCAGGATAGCCTCTTCCATAAGAGCGAGTGAAAAGTCCTTTCAGACTGAAAGTCCCTCATCTGGCATGCTCAAGACATCTACATTCTAAGTGAAGGTTGTCTTTCAAAATCTCCCCCAGTGGAAATCAGATGATGCAAAACTGACAAAATTGTTGTGCATAAATCACATTTAAATTCATGAATTTGCAGCATATACAATCATGTGTGCATACTGTGCAAATAGCAAGCATACTCTCATTGAATAGAGGTATTGCCAGGTAAACATATCCATATCCCCATTTATCTTAAAGTACCTACCACTGTCCAGATACTCTCTTCTTGACACTCGACCTATTCGAGTCGTCCCTTAAGTTTGGATGCTCGTGACTGTCCAAGTATCCTCTTGTCTTTGAGTACCGGCCACCGTTCGAATACTCCCTTTTCCTGACACTCGACCTATTCGAGTTGTCCCCAGAGTATTGATACTTGTGACTGACCAAGTATCCCTTTATCGTTGAATACCTACTGCTATCTAGGTATCCCCATATCGTCAAGTACCCACCGTTGTCCAGGTACTTCCTTTTCATGACACTCAACCTGCCCGAGTTGTCCCCAAATAATATAGCAGCTGTTCAAGCATTCCATGGCTTTGCTTGGCACCGCCGTCCAGGTATGCTTTCTATCACTTGGACCAGCCTAAGTGGTCCCAGATCATATCATTAAATACTTATGTTCATCCAAGTATTACAGTACTTTGTACCCCTGCGGCTACCCAAGTGTTCCAGCCCTTTTGAGTGCCTGCGGCCATCTAGGTAAGCTTTGTACTACATTCAAATTTTCATTACCAAGAGGTGAGAGATCTTCACGAATATGCGGGGGACGCCCTCAATATTCCCATTACTAGGAGGTGAGAGACCTTCACGAATATGCGGGGCACGCCCTCGATATTCCCATTACCAAGAGGTGAGAGACCTTCATGAATATGCGGGGCATGCCCTCGATATTCCCACTACCAGGAGGTGAGAGACCTTCACGAATATCCCAGGTATCTTCCAGAGTCAATGCCCTGAGAAAGGTTGGCGCATCCTCCCAAGAAAAGTCAGGTACCAGCTGTTATCTTTGACAGAGGTCAGACACCCCCACAAAACAGATGCACTGAAAAAGGTCGGCGCATCTCCCGAGAAAGGTCGGGTACCAACTAGTGTCCTCGATACAAATCAGGCACCCACAAATGAGATGCCCTGAGAAGGGTTGGCGCATCTCCCGTCAAGGCGACCGAAGAAAGGTTCAGGTTCTAGACAAATCATTGATTGTTTTAACAGGTGACCGAAAAATGGTTTGGGTCCGAGACAAACCACTGATTGCTCCAATAGGCGATCGAAGAATGGTTTGGGTCCTGGAGGAGGAATCTCCCGTCAAGGCGACCGAAGAAAGGTTCGGGTCCTAGACAAATCATTGATTGTTTTAACAAGCGATCGAAGAATGGTTCGGGTCCTGGAGAAGCAATTTCCCGTCACGGCAACCGAAAAATGGTACAAGTCCGAGACAAATCACTGATTACTCCAACAGGCGACCGAAGAATGGTTCGGGTCCTGGAGGAGCAATCTCCCGTCAAGGCGACCGAAGAAAGATTCGGGTCCTAGACAAACCACTGATTACTCCAACAAGCGACCGAAGAATGGTTCGGATCCTGGAGGAGCAATCTCCCGTCAAGGTGACCAAAGAAAGGTTCGGGTCCTAGACAAACCATTGATTGTTTTAACAGGCGACCGAAGAATGGTTCGGGTCCTGGAGAAGCAATTTCTCGTCACGGTGACTGAAGAATGGTTCGGGTCCTAGACAAATCATTGATTGTTTTAACAGGCGACCGAAGAATGGTTTGAGTCTTGGAAAAGCAACCTCCTCATATCACCAGGTAAGATGACGCCTTGATACTTGCCAAACTCGAGGCTCACACCCTATCTTACTCACTCCTGGTAAGTATCACAGGTATTTTCTTATCTGTCTTACTATATGTAATGTTATATTGCTCTTTTTGCATAGAATAATAGGTCCCAACCAACATATAATCTACTACGCATGTATGCATAAAATTTAGGCATCAGTTTGTCTTTGAATACAACCTCTACGAGCTTACCTTCAAAGAGAGGCAGCTGTTGACGCCTAAATTTCCCTTTTTTAATTAATAGGGTTTTGTTTTTATTTTATTTTATCTTATTTTGCCTTGTTCGGATAAATAGATAATAAAAAGAGAAAACAACAAAAAAAATAATGAAAAAAACAAAAAAAAAAAGCAGAAAAGCAGCAGCCCCCCCTCTGTGGGCCTTTACGGCCCAAGCGAAAGGCCCAGCCCCCCTTCGGTCGTCTCCTTCCTCGGCGCCTCTGCAATTTACGCATTGGAGACGCGACGCCGAAGCAAACAGAACGAACATCAAAGCACGTGGAGTAGCTGGCATCGGACGGCGATGGGACGTGGAGTAGGGTGTAGCTGGTGTCGGATGGGATGCCAGTTCGGCCGGCGAGGGCCACGGCAGCTGTCGGTCGAGCTCCATCGACTGGCCGCCCCTCGGCCGATAAATAGGCCTCCACTTCCATCGTCGGAGGCACACAGAGGCATGAAGGGAGAGAGAGGTAGAGGGGATCGAAATCGTGACCCTTGGATATCCCACTGAGAGACTTCAGGGGGGCCGAGGGCTCGCAGCTTTGGATCTGGGTCTCGATGAAGGGAGGAGTAGAGAGAGAGAGAGAGAGAGAGAGAGAGAGAGAGAGAGGGACGCCGGAGAAGAGGGGTTCGTGGGGGGTCTCGCTGTCATTGCCTCCTTCCTCGCACCGTCGCCACGAGCAGGTACCGCGCCGTCGTCGTCTCCGTCGTCGTCGCCACCTCCCTCTCCTAAGTCCATTCACCATCGCCGTCGCCGCCACCATTGCCGTTGTCACCACTGCGCCCCCTCGGCGCCTTGATTCGGAAACCTTAGGGTTCTCGATTATCCGGGTCACGATCCCAGGTTGTTGGATCGGACCTAGATCGGGAATGGGAACCGGGTAGGGATTCCGTAAATCCTAGGGCAAGCAGGTCGGGTCGCGGTCGAGTCGTCGGATCCGGGTAGGGTTTTCGCAAGGGAGTCGGGTTGTGAGTCGGGCCGTGGGGTCGGGTTGTCGGGCCGGGCCATGGGGTCGGGTTGTCGGGTCGGGCCGGGTGTCCCTAAACACCCGATCACGACGCCGTTCCATTTTTAAAAAAAAAAAAGAAAAAAAGGAGAAAAATTGAGTTGGGCCCGCAACGCGGCCCATCCGCTTCAGTCGCCGGCCTAGGTTGAACCCAACTGCGGATCCGACCCGAGTCGGCTTTTTTAAGTTTTATTTTAAATAATATTTTAATAAATAAATAATAAATAAGTAATTTATTTTCAAAAAAATCAAAAATAATTTATTTTCGAAAAATATTAAAAAATGTTTTAACTTCCAAAAAATCGAAAAATATTTAAAAAATGTTGAAAAATGTTTTATTTTCTGAAAAAATCAAGAAAAATAAAAAATAATTTATTTTCCAAAAAATATTTAAAAAATATTTTATTTTTCGAAAAATCATAAAAATAAAAAATATTTCATATTTTCCAAAAAATTTCAAAAATCCAAAAAATGCCAAAAATTCATAAAAAAGCCAAAAAGCTTGTATTTTTCCAGAAATTCCAAAAAAAATGAAAAAATCCCTTTTATGTAAAAAAAAAGTAGAAAAAGACCCAAAAAATGTTTTTGTCCAAAAATGCATGGAAAATCCCTTGAACATCCAAAATGCATGGAAAATCCCTCGAACATCCGAAAAACCTCAGGGTTTAAACAAGATTAGGTACCGAAAGGACATTAGTGATTAACTAGTGTAATCAAGTCCCCCATCCTAATTTCTCTGGTTGCACAGAAGTGAGTATTTCTCCCGATACTTCGCTTGGGTTTCTAATCAACCCACCCCAAATTGATTAGTGGCGACTCCATTTTAAAAATTGATTTACAAGTTAAAAACTTGAACCATTAAGTTGCGAATTGGTGGACTTGGGAGAGTCCGGGCTTAATAAATTTAGTCAAGCCATTAGCCTCCTTAGGTGCCCGTACCCGATTGTAGGCCCTGAAAAAAAAAGAGGTCGCGACATCAGGTTTTGGCGATGACCGGAGTCAACCTAGATTCCTCTATCCGACCAATTAGAGTGGAGAAATTTCTAGACTAGTTTAGTTTTAGTTCATTTCAATTATTCCCAGCATACTCCTTGTGTCTTTCCTTAAAGGAAAAATGATACCAAGAGTTCCAAGACTTTAACTTAATATGCAATGTCATACTCAGTTTATTAATTCATTTAGCGTAATTCTTGAACTATTCCTAAATATTTAGTATAATCATTCTATTTAATCAAACAAGTCAAATGTAATTCATGACATGGAATATTTAATGTTTAGTTTGAATTTTCAAATGATGGCTCAATACGACATGAGAACAATGACTGCATGTTTAATTTTCTTATCGATCTACTTTTCTATATGAATTCTTTTTACCGTTTTACAACTTAAATAGATTGAAGGACATGTCAATTAATTCTATCAACTCGAACTGATGAAAAAAATGACATCGAACTACTTAATATAGTCTAGAGACTAGTCTAGAGACTATATTAAGCATTTAGTAATAATTCAAAGATTATATTAAATAAATTAAAGTCTATGGATGATATTGAATATTAGACTAAAATTACTAGATCATTAGTGTTAGTTTCCTCTTTTTAAACATTACAAAAAGAGCGCGTTGTGTATAAAATTTAAACAAATAATAATTAGTTAAAGTTTGAGGTTGAAACTATCTTTTAGGTTTGTTTTAGGATAGTGCTATTTCCACCCATTTTGGTAAAGA
The DNA here is from genome assembly GCA_017140325.1 of Eucalyptus leucophloia subsp. euroa. Lineage (NCBI taxonomy): Eukaryota > Viridiplantae > Streptophyta > Magnoliopsida > Myrtales > Myrtaceae > Eucalyptus > Eucalyptus leucophloia. The sequence continues at coordinate 33,601,637 of CM029472.1, read as the reverse complement.
CATGCCTTTCTTTAGTTAACTAATTGAAAAACCTTTCTCTTTTTCCAATATATTGGTTTTTTTTTTTTTTACAAGGCTAACCAACAAAACTAACGTTGTCTCTATCATCTCTCTCATCCATTTTCACAATATAAATGTTCTATTACATCCAACAAGATACTATCTAATTATGCATAATCCATTTCGCATTACTCGCCACTATGGGGTTTTTCTTTTGGGGGGGGGGGGGGCAAAGAGGGAGGTTAAGGGAGTGATGCGGCTCTAGTTTTTTAGGTAATTTATATATATTTTATGTGGCACCAAAAATGATTTTTCTTATATTGAGATTGTTCCATCACGATATTAATAGCCACATAATGTTTCAAAATATAATATATATATATATATATATTATATTATATATAAAGGCCAAGCATATTTTCCGTTCACGAAGTTGACAAGTTTGAGGGCTTGGGCTATAACTATCTCTTCTTAGAATCATATGTAAAATACAAATTTTTTTTTGTATATTATAGCTGTAACCTATATAGGTTTTGGAAAAATTGCACCACAAGTTCTAAACATTATATGTAAAATGCAATCAATTAAGTCTTCAAATTTTACTTAAAAGTGTAATCAACTCCAAAAACTTATGTTGCGAAATGCAATTTAAAGATGCAATATTAGCAAATTTTCAAAAACGCGGAGGTAATTTTAGGTGCCATTAGCCCTTTTTTAAAAAGGCACGGGAATTAATTGATCAATTGAAAATGTTTAGGATTTAATTGTAGGGTGCACTTTTTCCTTTAGTTGTCTCTCTTTTGTCATATATAACATATTTATGCACTTTATTGCACAGCTTTGTTGCTGACCTTAAACAAAGGCTATCAAAAACGCTCGACCTAACCTAAGTGAGTCAACCTGGAAAATTCCGATAATTTCAAGTTGGATCGCAAAATTGTTCAGGTAACCGGACCGAATCACTTTACCTACTAACTTTGAGTTTTCAAACCCTAAGTTTGCCGTGCAAATTCGCTATCTTCTACCTTCTCTCTCTCTCTCTCTCTCTCTCTCTCTCCCCCCCCCCCTCTCTGTGTAAACGCGCCTCCCGAGTCCCAACTCAGCTTGTATCTTCCCAAAGCATAGTTGCACTCGGTGGTTTCCTCCAGTCTTCAGTGGCTGAGTCGAGCTTAGTCAGCCACCGCAGTGACACTGGTGCCTCCTATGGCTTGCTTGAAGATCTCTATCTCCACAATTGAATGTCATCCATTTCTTAGTCCAATTGAACTGGCGAGTGTCGATTGACGTTTCGCATGGGTCCCGCTTTTGCTTATCTGGATTGATTTAGTTGTCTTTCGGATTTGATCTTGCAATGTGTGTGAGGAGGCTCATGCATGTTTTCCTTATCTGTTAAATGAGGAAAACTTATATTTCTTTAGGGCGTTGATAATTGGTTGTACGTGCTCTTAATTCGACGTAGGTTTGAGGCTCAAACCATAACATTTAAAGAAGGGCACACTCTTGGAAGCAAGAGGCTGAAGTAGTGATAGAGACGTAGGTTGAAGAATATAAAGGTCGGGACCATGCGTTCTTTAACAGAAGGAAGAACCTTAGGCAAGAATTGTGCTCTGGCATATATCATCTCTTCCTCTGGCGTATACCCGGCATTGTGCCGAATTTGGCGAAATAAATACAGGCTTGATCATCAATGTGAAGACTCAGGCATGGCCATGTGAAGGAGCGGTGCGGAATGTGACGGTGAATAACAGCGTAATTCTCCTTTGGCATGAGAGAACTGCATTGGCATGCATGCAAATGTTAATGTTGTTCTTGCTTCCGCCAAAGGAGAATTGCCCTGCCATTCACTTGCACTGAATATACATGTCTACTCAGAGCTCAGCAAAGGCATTGACAAGGCATTTGTCATTTCCAAATGGCAACTTTGAGACGTAGATGCTGCACCAGGTACGTAGGGTGATTATCAACTGTTACATGCCTCGTAACTTCGTTCTATGTTTACGTGACAAATGTAAATTTCACGTATTCACTAGCGTTGGAGGTACTTTAACATGCTTTCAATTAGGTTATGCCACGATTTCATTTTGAACAGTGAAATTTGTCGAAACATCAAGAAGAGTAGAGTAACAAAGCAAACGTTTTAAGTATAAAAAAGGTATTTCTAGTAGTCTTACCCACCCTTAATTTAATGTTTAGTGAGAGATCGGGAAGCTTAAACTCTCAAATCAATGATGAATGATTTGTAAAGACTTACATTGACGCTGTATGCTCCAAGCTTTCCAAAAAGTATATATATGTAGAACTTGTATTTTTTTTTTTTCCTAATGCAAGATATATAAACCTCTTGACTCTACTTATCTATACAGATGCATACAAATTGCCCGTTCCACTTGCATTAATAAGACTTCGCTCCCTGAGCAAGCCCTCTTTTGAATACCCTAAGGAATTTCAAACTTAATGAAACTAATGCCAAATCAAAGCTTGGAGTGTGGCTCTTAAGGTAACTTTAAATGAGAAATGATGTGACATCCTAAAATTACAATCAGAACATTTTACTATTATTTCATTTTTTTCCATGAAGAAAAGAATCAAATACCCCTTTTTGTGAATGCAATACATCATAGAAAAATAGAAGACTTTAAATGAAAGTCGCTTTTCATATCCATTTGTGATCATCTAATTATATCTTTATTGAAATATTACGATATTTTTACTTGACTCTAGTGCAACTTTCGGCAAAAGTCTTCACGGAAGGCCACTAGAAAGTGTATGAAGTAACATGACTGAAAATGAAAAGCGTTGATATAAGTTGTTATTTTTATTATAAATTAATTAACCATCTGAAGGAGGCTTCCCAAAAAAAAAATTAAAATAATTATACAGATTTTGTACCATATAATAATTTTAATCCATTTACCTTCAATATAATTTACTTGTAGTGAGCTCTCCTTTAGGTAACCGCCTCATGAGAGAGAACTCATTCTTTGCAAGGGGTAAAGTATAGTAGGACTCTGATTCTTGTTTCAAATAATATAACTCCGCCTATTCGTTGGATACTGTTAGCAATTTGTTGTATCTTAATATTAAGTTACGGCAAAATGAATTGATTGGACAAAAAGGACTATTTGACCGTTGACCACTTGTTTGGCTTTGGAACAAAATTTTGATGAAATTTGAAAAAGAGAAAAAGACAAAAAAAAAAAATAAACCACACAAATTAAAATGACCAAATTAATTCAAAGTTCTCTTCTACTTCATCTTGCTCAAGACCCGTCAATCAATCACAGTCACCATGTAAAAAGAAAATGAAAAGTAAAATCCTTTAAAAACTCAGGACAAAATCTTGTGTATGTATGTAATAGATTCTATAAATGGGAAAGAGCTGGTACTCATCGGTCTCAAATTCTCTAACACAGCAAAAATTTGGGCTCCACATTCACTATATTGCAAGTGCCGCATAATTGGTATCATCATGTGGTGTTTAGACTTGATTATATTCTTTGGTGAAAGCCAAGTCAGATTTTGTTATTCTAACTGGTGTGTCTGGTGATAGGTGGATGTGTACCGATTCATTAAAGGAACTTTTGAGATGCTATGTAGAGTTTCTACAATTGCTATTGCTAGTGATACGGCCATGAGTCTCCTCATAAGCAAGTGCTGTCCTTCCTAGTGGTTGGAAGCGAATCTAAACACTTTTTGGTGACCGCCCAGCACGTTTTGAAAGAGATTTTAATTTGGACATCAGAACATGCTCCGGATCTTCCATTTCGTGGATCTGCCAAAACTTGTGTTGTCCTTATTATTATTATTATTATTATTATTATTATTATTATTATTATTATTATTATTATTATTATTATTATTTCCATACTCTACCCTCATCCCATCCATTCGTGCAGTTAATTACTTTTTGAGTTTCCTGGTCTTTAAAAAAAAAAAATTCTTTCATAACTATACGATTGTCTTGATATCTTACTAAATATAAGGAGAAATAAAGTTTTACACACAGAAGCAAATATTAATTGCTTGCCCTTCCTATGGTATGCTTGAGATTATAAAATGGCTGAGTTACATATTCCTAGCAATTCAAAAGCCCTTTCTCTATTCAAATATATAAAATAAAAATAAAAATAAATAATAATAAAAAATATCGTAAGGTCAATAAAATATCCGAGAAAACACTTTAGATGAAAGGTTTGCAACTATCTAAAACATGGCAAGAAGGTAATTATTTAAATACTAACATATTAGTAGGTCAAATTTCTTACAATATCGCATTGCCAAAGGAACATCACATCTGCTTCCTTAAGCAAAGCAAAATCAAGAGTTACTCAAGATAAGAATTTCCAATTTGATTGACAACTAATAATAAATAAATAAATAATCTTTTTACACGAAGAAAAGAGGGAAGAAAGAAGAATGATCAAAACTTCCAAATTAAACAATGACGACGACCACGACAAGAACAACAGAACAACCGTCATCTAACAACAGTTGAAGCAACGGTGTGAGCCCACCATTTGAGGCTCTCTTTCATGTCGGTCTCGTTCCCAAGAGCAGGAACCTTCCAGTTCATCAATGGATCCTCCTTCCTCTTCTCCTCCCACCATTCCCACGCCTCCGACAGGTAAGGCCTCGCAACAACTACAGACTCACCAGCAGTCAGTTTCTCATCACCATCTTCGTCATCTTCTTCACCATCTTTAATTTTGTTGCCCAGTCTCTGTAGCCCAGGAATGATGGAGACCAAGCTTGAGTCGACTCTGTCTTCCTCCAAGAAGACGAACCCCAGATCCACGAACCCTTTTAGCTCTTCAAACTCGAGCTCCGACAAGCTCTTAGTCAGGGTCCTTCTCTTTGCTCTTCCTCCCATTTGGCCCTTTTTTCTGTGCGAGAACTCCGAGCTTCTCAGGTTGTTCCATTTGAAACCTTCCTCTTCTCCTTTGATTACCTCTTCTTCATAGATCCTGCTGTGAATAGGTTTCATGGGAAGGACTGAGTCTGGAGAGAGAGAACTTGCTTGTAAGCTTGTTGGGATGATGCTCGTTTGATCGCTCACAGACCTCACAAGAATTGATGGAGTCCGAGAAATTTGAAGACACGAGCTTTCTTTCTTGGGTATTTCTATGCTTTCTTGACCCAGGTTGGATCTGGAGGTTGAAGAAGGCGATGTGTCTGGTCGTTTCTTGAAGATCTCAAGCTCGAACCAGCATCTATCGATGATCTTCGTGACTGCTTCCGCTTCTTCCATTAATGGTGGCCAGAGAAAATTGTGTGATTATGGAGACTTAATGAGGGCTTGGGTGGCTTCGTATTTATATACTCTCTTAATTATCATGATTGCCCTTGTGTTTTCCCGTTATTACGGGAAAGACTCAATCTAAGTGTTCACACGGCTGTGTATACTTTGATTTGGTCTTGGGTCTTCGTCTAAATGTTTCAATTTCATTGGTCCTTTCTAACGTGTTTTTTTTTTTTTTTTTGGTAAGGGATTCTTTTTAACGTTGATTACAGAAGATGATTTTTGTAGATAGATGAAGACGTACCTTTATCCATAGCGTTACCATAGAACTCGAACCGAATGAAGAAATCCGATTTTTCTCCCTTAACTCACTATTCCTTACTGCATTCAATTGATGGAGGAGAGAATACCAAATTATTTTCAGTTATTGTTATTGTTGTTGTTGTCGTTTTTTTTTTTTTAATGGGTAGAGAGAGGACCGAACTCTATTTATACGTTCTTCCAATAGGTGCGTTCCATCAAAGCGCCTTTTCAACTTTCATAAAAAAAACATACTCTTCGTTTTATTAGAATCGCAACTTCTCATAATCAATATATTATTTATTTAACAGCATTTCAATTATTATTAAACCATATAATAAATCATATCATGTGGGCCATAGTAATTCTTACATTCTCCCACTTGGCCCATATGATTTTCCTTTCATGGTTTAATAAAAACGGTAATGTGCACAATAACATTATGTTATAAAATTTTTATTAAATTGGCAATCACATAATAATCACAATTAAGTAAAGAAAACTAATACGAGTCATAGCGATTGTATGTCATTAATCGACATAGTTCCTTCTATGCACTACAACTATAACACTTTACTTAACATAATCCATAAACGAGATGTACAGTACTAGTCCAACTATAATATTTCTTTAGAAACTATCCTATTTAACATTCATCTATTTTCCATAATGTATACTAAATAGAAAATATGAAATATCAGAAACACGTAAATGAGCTCAAAGTGTCGAATACATAAACTTAATGCAATCATAATACAAGCATTAATGACATTCAATAATGCTCATCTTTTCAACATGCTCATTAAATATTTTGGGCGGTAATCCTTTTGTTAAGGGATCTACTATCATAAAACTGGTGTTAATGTGCTCAATTGACACTCTTCGTTTCTAAATTTCTTTTTTAACAGATAAGTATTTGATCTCAATATGCTTAATACCCTTAGAATACTTGTCATTCTTAGAGAATAAAACTGCTGCAAAGTTATCACAATAACTTTTCAGCGGCTTGGCAATATTGTCGATAATCACAAGCCCTAAAATAAAATTCCACAGCCATAATCTATGAATAGTGGCCTCAAAGCATGCCACAAATTCAGCTTCCATAATAGATGCAGTAATAGCTGACTGCTTTGCACTCTTCCATGAAATTGCCCCTCCAGCCAGAAGAAACAAGTAACCAAATGTTGATTTTCTTGTATTGGCACATCCGGCTAAATCTAAATCTGATTATCCAATCACCTCGAGATGATCAGATCTTTTATAAGTAAGCATATGATTCTTCGTTCCTTGCAAGTATCTAAGAACTTTCTTTGCAGCTTTTCAATAATCCATTCCAGGATTACTTTGATACCTGCCCAGCATTCCGACAGCAAAACTGATGTCTGATTTGTGGTAAGTTTATGCATACATTAAGCTCCCCACAACAAATGCATAAGGAATATTTTTTCCATGTGTTCTTATTACAATTCACTCTTCGGACATTGCATAAGACTAAATTTGTCACATTTCTGAATTGGAACTATTCCTGCTGAACTTACTCATATTAAATTTCTCCAAAATTTTCTCAATGTAGGCTTTTTGAGACAATCCTAATAATCCTTATGATCTATCACGGAGTATTTCTATTCCTATCATATACGTTGCCTCTCACATATCCTTCATTTCAAAATTCTTAGAGAAAAATTTCTTGGTTTCATGTAACAAACCAAAATCATTAGTAGCAAGTAAAATATCATCAACATACAAAACTAGAAAAATAAACTTACTCCCACTAATCTTCATATATATACACCAATCAACAATGTTTTCCTTAAATCCAAATGAAGTTACGTATCGTTAAACTTAAGATGCCATTGTCGGGAAGCTTGTTTAAATCTATATATTGACTTCTTTAATTTACATACCATGTGTTCCTTTCTTTTAACTAAAAAGCCTTTGGGTTGGTTCATATAAACCTCTTCTTCTAAATTCCCATTAAAAAATACGGTTTTTACATCCATTTGATGTAACTCCAAGTCATAATGAGCCACCAAAGCCATAATAATTCTAAATGAGTCATTCTTAGAGACTGGTAAAAATGTCTCTTTATAGTCAATGCCTTCTTTCTAAGTAAAACTCTTTGCAACAAGTCTGGCTTTATGTCGTTTAATATTGCCTTTTGATTTGCGCTTGATCTTAAAGACCCATTTACACTCGATCTTTTTACATCCTTTAGGCAATTCGACAAGATCCCAAACTTGATTTTAATGCATGGATTTTAACTCTTCTTCTATGGCATTAAACTAGTCATTAGAATTTTCACATTCCATGGCTTGGGAAAATAAACCAAGATCATTTCCAATTCCTATATCAATTTCTGACTTTGGTAAATAAACCATATAGTCATCAGAAATAGCTGACCTTCTTTCTTTTTGAGATCTTCTTAATTTTATTTCTTGTGACTTAGCTATTAAAGGTTCAATATTGACATCTCTATTATGGAGTGTTTGTTCATTAATTTGTTGTTCTCGATTGTTGTAAGGTTGTACTATAATATCAGAAACAATAACTTTAGAAGCTTTGGGTATAGAAACATCTACCCTTACTTCTTGAATGCAAATATCACACACTCTTTTACTCCCACTAATGTCACTATTCTCAATGAACCTAGCATTTCCAAATTTAACAATTCTTGTACTATGATTAGGACAATAAAATTTATATTATTTGGATTTCTCTGCATAACCAATGAAATAACCATTAGTCATTCTTAAATCCAATTTCTTTTCATGTGGATTGTAAATTCTTACTTCTGTTGGACAACCCCAAACATGTAGGTATCGTAAACTAGGTTTCCTACTGTCCACAGTTCAAAAGAAGTTTTTGGAACTGCCTTACTAGGAACCATGTTTAATAAATACATAGAATTCTTTAAAACATACATCCACAAAGACAAGAGTAAAGATGAATGACTCATCATACTCCTAACCATTTCCATTAAAGTACAATTACATATTTCTGCTACACCATTTTGTTGTGGTGTACCTAGCATTGTGTATTGAGCACAAATGCCATGTCTTTCAAGGAATTTAGCAAATGGACGTGGACATTATCCCGATTTATCATACTTTCCATAATATTCTCCGCCTCTATCCGATCTTATTATTTTCACATTTTTATCTAATTACCTCTCAACCTCTTTAATATACATTTCAAGTGCATTAACTGATTAAGACTTATCATGTAATAGATAAATGTAACCATAACATGAAAAATTATCAATAAATGTGATGAAATAGCTTTCCTTACTAAAAGATGGAACATCGAATGGACCACGTATGTCAGTATGTATAATTTCAAGAAGCTATGTGTTTCTTGTGGCACATTTTTTAGTGTGCTTTGTTTGTTTACCTTTAATACAATCAATATATACTCTAAGGTCAGTAAAATCTAAATTTGGAAGAATTTCATTCTTCACTAATCTATGCATTTTTTCCTTGGATATATGACCCAAACTTTATGCTACAAGTAAGCAGAATTCTCATTCACCAAACTTCGTTTAGTGCCAACATTATGATGCAAGGTCATTAATGTCTCAACAAAAGTTTTATCAAGTTTAAATTTGTAGAGACCATCACATAAAGTTCAAGTTCCAATAAGAGTATCACTCTTAAATAAACTAAAATATTTAGAACCAAACTTACAATAAAATTCCGCTACATCAAGTATTGGCAAAGAAACTAAATTGCGAGAAAATGTAGATACATAAAGGGTTCGAAACAAATCCAAATAATGCCCAGCATCTAAGATCAAACAGTAAGTGACAATGCCTTTAACTGGAGCTTTATTTTTTGTTCCTCGTGATCACATAACTTTCATTTGGTTTTATAGTTTAGGTTGTAAGAAATTCATGCATCATATTCGACACATGAGTAGTGGCACTAGAATCAATCCACCAAATATTATGAGGAATTTCAGTAAAGTTTGATTCGAAACATACTAAAGCACAAGGCTTACCTTTCTTTTCTAACAAAGTCTTACATTTCAGACAATCTTTTTTCAAATATCCAATTTTGTTGCAAAAATGACGCTTAATAAAATTGTGTTCCTTCTTGTGGATTTGAGAAGCTTTTAAAGAGTCATTTAGGATATGTACTTCTTTCTTCTTGCTCACTCCACATTTCATTTTGAAATTCCTTTGAACTTCTTGATGACTTGAGAAATGAACATAGCGAGCATTTTGATTCTTTATCCTTATTTTCTCTTGAACTAACATACTGGCCAATTCATTCACATTTCACTTATCTTTTATAGTGTTGTAATTCATTTGAAATGACCCATATTGCTCATGAAGCAAGGAATTAAGTACAAATTGTACTAAAAAGTACTTATCCACATTCATTCATAAAGTCCTTAACTTTGCTGCTAAGTTCGTCATCTTAAGTATATGCTCATGCATGGTACGTGAACCATCATATTTCATGGTGGTTAGTGTGCTCATCAATGTATCAGCAAGTGACTTATTAGCAGTTTGAGAACGCTCTTCCACAAATTTCATAAATTTCTTAGCATTGTTAGTTTTGGGAAGAAAAGTCTTTAAGTTGTTTGCAACTGTCATTTGCATGAACATTAAGCTCAATTTGTTCGATCTTTCCCAAGCTTTATAGAAAGACTTTTCATTATTACTACTTTCATCAATAATAGCAGCTGGTTTCTCAGCTTGAAGTGCTACATCAAGATCCAGGACACTTAAGTGAAACTGGACTTGTTCACTCCAATCAGGAAAATTTTATCCTATTGAATAAGGGAACATATGAAGCATGCGAATGGAGTGAATTAGGTAATGATACTGCAAATATGCAAGAAATACTCATACATTAATGTCTTGAGAATATTACCTAATCAGATTCTAACTAAACTACACATGTACATCATAGTTCTCCTTTGAGCGATCTTATGATATACAAATATATATAAACCATAATGATGCTAATAACTTTTATTTAGTAATTGTAAATATATCTTATTGAAATTCATTTGCTATCTTTGAATATACAAAAAATTTAACAAGTCATATTAATTACCAACTACCATGTTCATGAATTATAAGAAAATAATTAACCTTTAGGTTAATCCCTAAATTCTTATAATAAATGAACTTCAATATACCCATAACACCAATAATGATATGAAACATGTCAATTATATATATAGCATCAATTAATTATGGGTAATTGAATAAAATAATTTATAATATAAAAAATTTAAAAGACTTCAAGGTTTGGCCACTTTGGTGACTAACCATTCATAATATGAATCTTTTAATATTGTAAAATATAAATATTTATCAAATTGCACACAAGGACAAAACATAATCAAAGCATAAGGGCAAAATTGTAAAATCATAATTCCATAAGGGCAGAATCATAAATTTAAAATCCATGGGCAAAATGGTAAATAATTGGCCAAGGGTAGGATCGTAAAAATGTGAAAAGAGAGGGGCAAAAGAATAAAAAGATGCTCGGGGACGTCAGGCACGTGCATCCTCGGCAGGTGCGTGCCCCGCACGCGCCTGCAACTGCGTGGGAAGCCCTGCATGTGTAGATCCCACGCTTGCGCACGTGTGAAGGCGCGTAGCGCATAGGTTCCATGCGCCTACAGTCGCAACGCACGTGTGGAGCCTACGCACCTTCTTCCTCACACACAAACGTAATTTTTTGCCAGTTTTTGCCGTTTTCAGCTGCGATTTCGCCGCCGTTTCTTCTCCAGTAGCCCATCCTAGACACAAATAAATAATAGGTTTTCAAGAGCATGCCGGCACGACCACATGGGTTCAAGTTTCGGCAAAAATGAGCAAGAAATCAGCCCCAAATCAAACCAAAATTTCTCATAACACAATCCTTTAACCATTGCAACTTCTTCTGCCCGATTAGCATCCGGTGAACACCAATATACCGGAAAAACTCATGCCTAATGTTCCTCATGGTAGTGCGACTGCATGGGTCTGAAATCAAGCGGTGGGTTGCCGGATTTTGTCCGGAATTGACGAGTTTCTTACTTGACCTCAAAACTCCGAATTCCTCATTTTTTTTTTTAATCCAAATTGAACTTCACGACAAAGAAGGTTTCCACTCCTTACAATACCCGTCTTTGCAAAGCCCCGTTGTCCAACCGCGGACGACACTTTCATTTTCGTCCTTTTCTCCATGGAAACGATCCATCATTCGGTCCTTTTTTAGAACCCTCCGAAAACATTTCAACAACAACTAGGTATGAACAGATGGTTTAACGAATCATCATACATAAATTATAATATTTCTATAAACAAAAAATCATGAGATCATAAACCGTGCTTTGATACCAATTGTTAGATTATACAAATAATACTTTGATGCGGAAATTCAAAAGAAAACAGTGATCTTTGATCTTTATGATTTTCACAAATAGATGAAGACGTACCTTTATCCACAGCGTTATCGTAGAACTTGAACCAAATGAAGAAATCCGATTTACTCCCTTAACCCACTATTCCTTACTGTATTCAATCAATGGAGAAAAGAATACCAAATTCTTTTCAGTTATTATTATTTTTTTTTATGGGTGGAGAGAGGATCGGACTCTATTTATATGTTCTTTCAATAGGTGCCTTCCATCAAAGCGCCTTTTCAACTTTCATAAAAAAACATACCTCTTCATTTTATTAGAGTTGCAACTTCTCATAATTAATATATTATTTATTCAATAGCATTTCAATTATTATTAAACCATATAATAAATCATATCACGTGGGCCACAGTAATTCTTACATCATAACCTCATAAAAGACATTGCGACAATTTACCAATAAAGCTATCAAAGAGAAAACATATAATCCGACATATATACTTCCTAATAAAGAGTAATGGAAAAAGACGTCGACACGAACTGCAGGTCCCATTTCCATATTGGCGAGAACATCTCTAGGCTTAGATGAAAGCACCACCCAACTTCTCAAAATTGACTCCTAAATGCAGCAACTTGTTGCTTGTACATCACACCCACAAAAAGGGTTCTGAGCATAATTCATTTTGGATTGCCTCAAGAGCGAAGGATTTAGACAACATTGGTCATTGAGAGCGCAAGATTGTGGACTTCATATCCACCAAGTACATATCTATACGGATTTTCCTTTTTTCCTTTCACCTACTCTATTCTATTCATTCATATTTATTCTACTTGAGTATTCGCCTACTTTGAACATTTTGCCTTGGGAATTTCTAGGAAACATATGACACTATAATTTATTTTTTTTAATCTTAATTCAATTAGAACAAAGGTAGTTAGGACATAGTAGTCAAACGAGACCATTTAAACGGAATACAGGAAAATTTAGAAAGAGGAAATTATGCCAGTGCTGCGTAATTTAGTAGACCTAATGCAATAATTTACGTTTTCTTTTTATATATATATATATATATATATATATATATATATATATATATATTTGGAGGCCAAGCAATGTTGGGTGTTTTGAATTAATTAAGGTTGAAGAAAACACTCTTTGTTTTTTGTAGTAGGTCGTGGTCAGCGTGACTTTTGCTAATTCTCGAGGGCAGGATGATAAATGAGCAAAAATCTCCTTTTTTTTTGTATTACGCTAATTGAGAAACACCATCCCTGACTAATGGTCGACTTTTAAGCACGTTAGCAAAAAGATTAACAATTTCGCATGTGCTTCTCGTGCCCCCATGCCACCCACGTGCGCCGCGGTCTTCGAGCGCGACTTTCAACTTCCCTGCGGATGATTAGTTTCAGACCGGTCTTGAAACTACGTCTGCAAAAAGAAAAAATAGAGAGAAAAGAACAAGATGAATATATGGTATCAATGACTTAATACCATGATATCGTATATTCTCATGACTTTATGTTAGATGGTAAACCAGCAATTCTCAACATGACCTGTTTACAAGGTACGACATGTAATTAACAAAGTTAGATTTTACATAAACGGATTTGTGTCAAAATAAAAGTCTTGTCTTACTCGAGTTTGTTTTCTACACAATTAGGCATGGTCAATATTCAAATTTAAAGACTTTTCTAACCTTAAGAGTTAAAGAAATAGAACCCACTTAAAAAAATTATTAAATAAAGTTATTAAACATATAAAAAAATACCTAACCCACGTACTTTTTTTTTTTTGGTAAAGTAACCCACGTACTTTTTTCATCACCACTATGGCCAACAAAGCATATTACAGACTGGCAAGGAATATTATAGAATTATTAGACTGGCAAAAACAGGTATAGATTCAATAATACAACAAACCTTATAACTTCAACTTTAATAAAGTAATCATGTGTGCTCTGAACATTTCATTCATTTATTGATGGGTTCATAATTTGGGTCAAGATCAAAATTTTCATTAGCTAAATTCTAGTTACCACATGTCTTCAAGATAAAATTCTGCGAATTCTCATGAATCTTGAAAAAAAAAATATATAGTTGTTCTGGTTGGTTTCGCTTGTATATTTAATGCCTTATATACGTCATTTTTGGAGGCATGATATGCATGGGAACAATCCCATGGCATTTCATACCTAATGTTAAAGTTAGAGATAAAGAAAAATCCCTTGAACTAACTTTACAGTGGGAATGCGATGACCAACTCTATATGGCATTGACAAGAACCTTTACTTTCAGATATGACGACAACATTATATCATATTTTTCTTTTCCCATGTGAACAAAGGTCTCCAAAATGATTAAGGAGAATAGACTTCGCAATTTTATACGTAAGGAAAAAAGGTACAATATATAAAGAAAATAAATGGAAAACATTTTCTAACTATAGTAAAGAAATGGAAAATAATGGAGAACTTTTCCAAACATAGTAATGATGATAGTGTTGATTTGGTCGTGACATCCAGTAGGGATGACAAGGTTTTTCAATGGTTATGTTTGAATGTGATGAGCATTAGGGGATTTGTGGTTAGAAATTCAAATAATATAGTCCAAAAATTTGGGCCCCACATTCACTATATTGCAAGTGTCACATAATTGGTATCATCATCTGGTGTTTAGACTTTATTATATTCATTGGTGAAAGCCAAGTCAGATTTTGTTATTATAACTGGTGTCTGATGACAGGAGGATGTGTACCCATTTGTTAAAGGAACTTTTGAGAAGCTATGCAGAGTTTCTACAATTGCTATTGCCGGTGATACGGCCATGAGTCTCCGCATAAGCAAGTGATTTCCTTCCTAGTGGTTGGAAGCGAATCTAAACACTTTTTGGCTGCCCAGCATGTTTCGAAAGAGATGTCAATTTGGACATCAGAACATGCTCCGGATCTTCCATTTCGTGGATCTGCCAAAACTTGTGTTGTGCTTATTATTATTATTTTTTTCCGTACTCTACTCTCATCCCATCCATTCGTGCATTTAATTACTTTTTGAGTTTCCTTGTCTTAAAAAAAAAAAAAGAAAATTTCATAACTATACGATTGTCTTGATATCTTACTAAATATAAGGAGAAATAAAGTTTTAATTCGGCCAAAACAAAAGGCATCTATAAAGTAATGCGAAAAATTATAAATGCGCATTAAGTACATGATTTATACTCATTCGTAATGATTAGGTTGATGGTTAATACATCGTAATATTGAAAAAGAAAAATATATCGTCATACACACACACACACACACACACACACAAATTTCTCGTAAATATTCGATTCATTTTACAAGCTGGTTCTACATATTTAGCAGATGCTAATAACATGCATTTCACACACAACTAAGGAAAAAAGAAAAAAGACATGAATGAAAAGATATTTATATTATTGTCACATGCATTGTTAAAATTTGATCATGTGTACAATTAACATCTGTCCATACATAGAACAAGCAAATATTAATTGCTTGCCCTCCCTATGGTATGCTTGAGATTATAAAATGGCTGAGTTACATATTCCTAGCAATTCAAAAGCCCTTTCTCTATTCAAATATATACAACAATTTTAAAATAAATAATAATTAAAAATATCGTAAGGTCAATAAAAATCCGAGGAAACACTTTAGATAAAAGGTTTGCAACTATCTAAAACAAGATAAGAATGTAATTATTTAAATACTAACAAATTAGTAGGTCAAATTTCTTACAATATCGCATTGCCAAAGGAACATCACATCTGCTTCCTTAAGCAAAGCAAAATCAAGAGTTACCCAAGATAAGAATTTCCAATTTGATTGACAACTAATAATAATAAATAAATAAATAATCTTTTTACACGAAGAAAAGAGGGAAGAGAGAAGAATGACCAAAACTTCCAAATTAAACAATGACGACGACCACGACAAGAACAACAGAACAACCGTCATCTAACAACAGTTGAAGCAACGGCGTGAGCCCACCATTTGAGACTCTCTTTCATGTCGGTCTCGTTCCCAAGAGCAGGAACCTTCCAGTTCATCAATGGATCCTCCTTCCTCTTCTCCTCCCACCATTCCCACGCCTCCGACAGATAAGGCCTCGCAACAACTACAGACTCACCAGCAGTCAGTTTCTCATCTCCATCTTCGTCATCTTCTTCACCATCTTTAATTTTGTTGCCCAGTCTCTGTAGCCCAGGAATGATGGAGACCAAGCTTGAGTCGACTCTGTCTTCCTCCAAGAAGACGAACCCCAGATCCACGAACCCTTTTAGCTCTTCGAACTCGAGCTCTGACAAGCTCTTAGTCAAGGTCCTTCTCTTTGCTCTTCCTCCCATTTGGCCCTTTTTTCTGTGCGAGAACTCGGAGCTTCTCAGGTTGTTCCATTTGAAACCTTCCTCTTCTCCTGTGATTACCTCTTCTTCATAGATCATGCTGTGAATAGGTTTCATGGGAAGGACTGAGTCTGGAGAGAGAGAACTTGCTTGTAAGCTTGTTGGGATGATGCTCGTTTGATCGCTCACGGACCTCACAAGAATTGATGGGGTCCGAGAAATTTGAAGACACGAGCTTTCTTTCTCGGGTATTTCTATGCTTTCTTGACCCGGGTTGGATCTGGAGGTTGAAGAAGGCGATGTGTCTGGTCGTTTCTTGAAGATCTCGAGCTCGAACCAGCATCTATCGATGATCTTCGTGACTGCTTCCGCTTCTTCCATTAATGGTGGCCGGAGGAAATAGTGTGATTATGGAGACTTAATGAGGGCTTGGGTGGCTTCGTATTTATATACTCTTTTAATTATCGTGATTACCCTTGCGTTTTCCCGTTATTTACGGGAAAGACCCCATCTAAGTGTTCACACGGTTGTGTACCGCTTTGATTTGGTCTTGGGTCTTCGTCTAAATGTTTCAATTTCATTGGTCCTTTTTAACGTTGATTACACTGTATGCTATGAATTCGTAACCTCATAAAAGACAATGCGACAATTTACCAATATAGCTATCAGAGAGAAAACATATAATCCGACATATATACTTCCTAATAATGAGTAATGGAAAAAGACGTCGACACGAACTGCGGGTCCCGTTTCCATAGTGAGAAGTACATCTCTAGGCTTAGATGAAAGCACCACCCAACTTCTCAAAATTGACCCTTAAATGCAGCAACTTGTTGCTTGTACATCGCACCCACAAAAGGGTTCCGAGCATAATTCATTTTGGATTGCCTCAAGAGCGAAGGATTTGGACAACATTGATCATTGAGAGCGCAAGGTTGTGGACTTCATATCCACCAAGTATATATATATATATACGGATTTTTCTTTTTTCCTTTCACCTATTCTATTCTATTCATTCATATTTATTCTGCTTGAGTGTCGGCCTACTTTGAACATTTTGCCTTGGGAATTTCTAGGAAACATACGACACTATGATTTTTTTTTTTAATCTTAATTCAATAAGAACAAAGGTAGTTAGGACATAGTAGTCAAACGAGACCATTTAAACGGAATACAGGAAAATTTAGAAAGAGGAAATTATGCCAGTGCTGCGTAATTTAGTAGACCTAATGCAATAATTTACGTTTTCTTTAAAAAAAATTATTTTTTTTTGGAGGCCAAGCAATGTTGGGTGTTTTGAATTAATTAAGGTTGAAGAAAACACTCTTTGTTTTTTTGTAGTAGGTCGTGGTCAGCGTGACATTTTGCTAATTCTCGAGGGCAGGATGATAAATGAGCAAAAATCTCATTTTTTTGTATTATGCTAATTGAGAAACACCATCTCTGACTAATGGTCAACTTTTAAGCACGTTAGCAAAAAGATTAACAATTTCGCATGTGCTTCTCGTGCCCCCATGCCACGTGCGCCGCGGTCTTCGAGTGCGACTTTCAACTTCCCCGCGGATGATTAGTTTCAGACCTGTCTTGAAACTACGTCGGCAAAAAGAAAAAATAGAGAGAAAAGAACAAGATGAATATATGGTATCAATGACTTAATACCATGATATCGTATACTCTCATGACTTTATGTTAGATGGTAAACCAGCAATTCTCAACATGACCTGTTTACAAGGTACGACATGTAATTAACAGACTTAGATTATACATAGACGGATTTGTGTCAAAATAAAAATCTTGCCTTACTTGAGTTTGTTTTCTACACAATTAGGCATGGTCAATATTCAAATTTAAAGACTTTTCTAACCTTAAGAGTTAGAGAAATAGAACCCACTTTAAAAAATTATTAAATAAAGTTATTAAACAAATAAAAAAATACCTAACCCACGTACTTTTTTTTTAAAATTTTTTTTGGTAAAGTAACCCACGTACTTTTTTCATCACTAATATGGCCAACAAAGCATATTACAAACTGGCAAGGAATATTATATAATTATTAGACTGGCAAAAATAGGTATCGATTCAATAATACAACAAACGTTACAACTTCAACTTTATTAAAGCAGTCATGTGTGCTCTAAACATTTCATTCATTTATTGATGGGTTCATAATTTGGGCCAAGATCAAAATTTTCATTAGCTGAATTCTAGTTACCACGTGTCTTCAAGATAAAATTCTCCAAAATCTCATGAATCTTGAAAAAATATATATAGTTGTTCTGGTTGGTGTCGCATGTATATTTAATGCCTTAATATATGAAATTTTTGGAGGCATGATATGCATGGGAACAATCCCATGGCATTTCATACCTAATGTTAAAGTTAGAGATAAAGAAAAATCCCTTGAACTAACTTTACAGTGGGAATGCGATGACCAACTCTATATGGCATTGACGAGAACCTTTACTTTCAGATATGACGACAACATTATATCATATTTTTCTTTTCCCATGTGAACAAAGGTCTACAAAATGATTAAGGAGAATAGACTTCGCAATTTTATACGTACGGGAAAAAGGTACAATATACAAAGAAAATAAATGGAAAACGTTTTCTAACTATAATCAAGAAATGGAAAATAATCGAGAATTTTTCCAAACATAGTAATGATGATAGTGTTGATTTGGCCGTGACATCCAGTAGGGATGACAAGGCTTTTCGATGGTTATGTTTGAATGTGAGGAGCGTTAGAGAATTTGTTATTAGAAATTCAAATAATAAATTCATGATGGTGATACGAATCACAATATTATCATAATAAAAATGTTTTAGTTCAAGTATGATTTTTGAAATCGACATGATTTGTGGACTTTAATCACATAAAATTTCACTGAAAATAACCACTGGCCAAATCGCCTTGTCACAATGCCTCTATCCCTGTCGGTTGTCTTTAGCCTCCACAACCATCGGGCTATCACTGATCTCTCTCTGCTCATGTGCCTAAGGACTGCCACCTGAAAGGGTTAACATGCATATTTCGTTGCAATTGTGACATGACAAGCTAGCAAAACTAAGGTATTGTTTAGTTGGGCTCAAAGCCCACTAGCCCTATTGCCAAATGAACCAAGAAAAGATTATTTTTATATCTGAAAAAAAAAATGAAATTTAATAATTGCTGAATGTCTTGCAATTTTTTAAGATCCTAGGCAATAATAGTGGTTGTCGCATTTCGTGTTAAATGCTACAACTGCAAACGTACATCTCTATTCATGAAGAACCCGACGTGACTTTGTCGATATAATATTTTTGTAATCATTATACGCCAGAATACGAGGAAAAGTCAGGAACATATGCTAGAGAAGTCCAAAGGACCGCTCTCATCACTAAATAATCTTATCTAAAGTAGGTAGATAAAATTATATAATGAAAAAAATAAGTAAAATATAATAAATAGAGTGCCATAAAAAAACTTAAATGAAACATCCCTGAATTATAGAAGATTGCAACGGTGAATTGCCGGGCAAATCTCCTTTGGCAATGAGCTTATATGACATTCACTCCCAGTGAAAACATTTGAGTATAAACCACCTGCCAAAGGAGTAAATGCCCAGTAATTCACCACTTACATGTCATCCACTCTATTCTTCACGTGCTTGTATAATTCTAATTTTTTCTTGGCTTTGATGAACAGAGTTAGATGCAATATCTATTTATAGCCTCCCAAAAGCGGCAGAGACGTTTTCCATGCACACAGCATATTCTCAGAACATCCAAAATCAAATAAAACTTTAGTTGGGCAAAGAAAAAGAAAATAAAGGCTAGTGGTCCAATGAGTTGGATATGCTAGATTTTATCCTCAGTTCATACCAGGTTTTAGGGACGACTAGAGTAGACATATATTCCTCTATATCCAACTAATTGGAGTGGAGAAATTTCTAGACAAATTTAATTTTACTACATTTCGATCTTGTCGTTATTTCGAGCATATTCCTAGTGTCTTTTCTTAAAGGTAAAATGATACTATGAGTTCTTAAATGTTGGCCTAATATGCAATGTCAAATTTAAATTTTTAATTCGCTTAGTGTGATTAGTAAACTATTCTTAAATATTTAATATAGTGTCTCTATTTAATCAAACAAGTTAGATGTAATTTGATGACATTGAATATTTAATGTTGAGTTCGAATTTTGATATCATGGGTCAATAAGACATAACAACATGTGAACGCAGATTCTATTTTTTTATTGATCTACTTCTATATACAATTTTTTCTTGTTTATTGTTGAAACTTAATAGAGTGAAGTACATGTTGGTTAATTCTATCTACTCGAACTAATGACAAACCGATGTTGAGTTTCTTAATGTAGTCTAGAGACTACATTAAACATTTAGTAAAAATTCAATAATCATATTAAATAAATTAAAAGCCCAATGATGACAAGAAACAATGAGCTAAAGTTAATGAATTATAAATGTTATTTTTCTTTTTTAAAATATTACAAAATAAGTGCATTTCCATGTAAAAAGTTTGAATAAATGATAATGGCAAATGACTTTTATTTATTTTGATGTGGCAGCAAGGAAAATAACTTTTTTCCTATGTTGAGGGAACGGCCACATAATGTTACAAAATATGAAAAAGCCTAGTAGTGTTTTCCATTCACGAAGTTGACAAGTTTGAGGACTTGCACTATAATTATCTTTTCTTAGAATCATATATGACATACAAATATTTTTGATAAATTATAGTCATAACCTATGTAGTTGTTGGAAAATTTGCACCACAAGTTCTAAACATTATGTATTAAATGCAATCAATTAAGCCCTCAAATTTTACTTAGAAGTGCAATTAATTCCTAGAATTTATATTGAGAAGTGCAATTTAAGGATGCCATATAAACAAATTCTCATGAACATGCTGGTAATTTTAGGTACCGTTCAATATAAGGAATTAATTACCACTTTTTGGAAAAGGCATAGGATTTAATTGAACTTTTGAAAAAGTTTAGGAATTGATTGCATTCCATATACAAGCTTTAGGACTTTTGTGCACTTTTTCCTTTTAGTTGTCTTTCTTGTGCCATACATAACTTATCTATACACACACACACACACAAACACACACATATATACACACACTTCATTAAAGATGTGCAAGCGTTCTTTTCCTGAACCAAGAGGCTGAAGTAGTGATAGATACTACAATTGAAGATATAAAGGTGAAGAATGGGGACCATGCATTCTTTTCCGGAAGGAAGAACCCAAGGGAAGAATTGTGCTCTGGCATATACCATCTCTTCCTCCGGCATATAGCTGGTATTATGCCGAATTTGGTGAAAAATATACGAGCTTGATCTGTAAGAAAGTGAAATAGATGGAGAGGAAAATTGTAATTACGTGTTTTCTGTATATCTCTTGTACACGTATGATCCTCCACTTATAATATTGGAGGAAGAAATAAGATAGGAAAGAAAAAATAAGGAAATATACACTGATTTACATAATGATTCTTTGTCCTATTTTACCAAGCTAATTACCGACTGACTGAATCAATTATTGATATTCAGAATCGGTACTTCCATATTTCCAACGCTCCCCCTCAAGTTGGTGGCCTGTATATGTCGAGGACACCTAGCTTGCTCAATAGGTATGCACATTGTCTTTGACACAGTGGCTTGGTGAAAATGTATGCAGGTTGCTCAACAGTTCCATTTCCTCTTGTTGTTATGATCCCTTCCCGAATCTTGTCCCGAGTAAAATGGCAATCGACCTCTATATGCTTGGTCCTCTCATGAAAAACAGGATTAGCTGCTAATTTAAGTGCAGCATCATTATCGCAGAATAATTCGCTGGATCCATTGACTTGTACTCCGAAATCTGAAAGTAGTCCTCGTATCCAGATTATTTCGCAAACAGTCTTTGCCATAGCTCGATATTCTGATTCTGCTGATGACAATGATACAGTTGACTGCTTATTTGTTTTCCATGAGATAAGTGACTTTCCCAATTTGATACAAAAGCCAGTAATGGACCTTCTTGTCATTGGACAAGTAGCATAGTCTGTGTCACAATAGGCTGTCATTCTCATGTCACAATCTCGAGACAGAAAAATACCAAGTCCCGGGCATCCCTTCAAGTATTTCACTACTTTCAGTGCCGCATCCATATGAGACTGCTTCAGCATGTGCATGAATTGACTAAGTATCTGCACTGCATAACGTATGTCCGGTCTTGTCATTGTGAGATAAATCAATTTCCCAACAAGCCGTTGATATCCTGATGGATCTTTGAGTAATGGATCCTCAATGGGTGAAGACGAGCTCACATCATACTCATGTGTTGTCAACTTCGCATTCTGCTCAATCGGTATAACTGCTGGTTTACAACCTGACAATCCTGCTTCGGAGACTATTTCTAGAATGAACTTTCGTTGACTGAGACATATTCCCTTATCAGATCGAGCTATTTCAATGCCAAGAAAGTACTTGGGAGGCCCCAAGTCTTTTATGTGAAAAGTGGCACTCAAGTAGTTTTTGAATTTTGCAATAGCCAGCTCATTATTTCCCATGATAAGAATATCATCAACATATATTAAGAGAAAAATGGACGAAGTACCTTTAGTCCATGTGAACAGGGCATAATCATGTCTGGAATGCTGAAATCCTGCGTCAGTTAGTGCTGCAGTGAACTTCGCATACCATTGCCTAGAAGCCTGTTTAAGTCCATACAGGGATTTACGAAGACGACATACACGATACTCCCCCTGGCTGCGTAATCCCTGTGGAAGCTCCATATAGATTTCTTCATCCAGATCTCCATGTAAAAAAGCATTATGAACATCCATTTGATGGAGTGGCCAATTGCGAAAGGCAGCAATAGACAAGAAAGAACGAACAGTGACTTCTTTAGCCACGGGAGAGAATGTTTCATGATAATCAAAACCTTCCCGTTGCCTAAATCCCTTTGCCACTAAACGAGCCTTATATCGTTCAATGGAGCCATCTGCTTTGAACTTGATTTTATAAACCCATTTGCAGCCAATAGGTTTTCGTCCGACGGGTAGTGGAACAATATCCCAAGTATGATTTTCATGAAGAGCCTTCAATTCTAACTTCATTGCATTTTGCCATTTGGGATCACGTGCTGCCTCAGAATAAGAAGACGGTTCCTGCTCTTCAGAAATTCTACTAATGCAGCACATGTGTTCTGGTGATAGCCGACTGAACGAAACATAAGAGGGTACAGGGTATTGTGTACCTGAAGAATCCAGCGTAGGACATATATAATCTTTTGTCCATGTAGGGGGTCGAGTAGAATGCTCGGAACGTCGAGGCTGCTCACTTTTTGGCTCTGCTGGTATTGCAGGAGACACTCTCTGATGAATTGTCGGCGAAGAAGTCACTGAGGAATTGGATGAAGAATCTTCTCTAGGTGAAGGAACTGGTGCATCATCAGTTGAGTTTGAATCACCTGGTTGGATCGGAATATGTTCCTCTGGTGCAATGAGTACATACTGAGGTTGGGCAGATAAATCTTCTTCTGATAAGAAGGGTTGATGATCAGATTTTGAGCTTGACGATAATGATGCTGCTTCTTGAAATGGGAAAACGTCTTCGTGAAAGATAACATCTCTGCTCACAAAGACGTGTCCTGTAGAAATTTCCATGACTCTATAGCCTTTCTGCATAGAAGGATATCCCATAAAAATACACTGCATAGCATGAGGATCCATCTTACTTCGTGGCCCTAGGACTGCCGTATAGCACAAACACCCAAAGACTCGAAGATGATCAATTACTGGTTGCTTTCCATAAAGCAATTCGAAGGGAGTTCTTCCTTCGAGAATTCTAGTTGGCATGCGATTGATCAGGTAAGCTGCTGTGACCACACAATCACCCCAAAATTTTTCTGGTATAGAAGCTTGATATTTTAGGGCTCTAGCTACTTCTAAGAGATGACGATGTTTGCGTTCTACAATCCCATTTTGTTGGGGCGTACAAGTACATGAACTCTCATGTATAATTCCTTGAGAAGACAGGAAAGAAGCACATTCCACAGAAAAAAAATTCTCGCCCATTATCTGTGCGAATCCTTTGGACAGGTTTGTCGAATTGATTTTTAATGAGGGACAAAAATTTCGACAAAGTAGGAAATGTTTGACTCTTGGATTGCATGAGGAAAACCCAACTAGCACGAGTATAATCATCAACAATGGTTAAGAAGAATCGAGATCCGTCACGATGTGGAGTATGATAAGGTCCCCAAATATCCATATGAAGTAAAGAAAAGGCACTGCTAGCTCTCGATGTGCTGATAGGAAATTTTGTTCGAGACTGCTTTGCTAATGGACATATTGGACATTTAGAGTAAGGAAAACGTGCAGTATGACCCAATCGTTGATGAAAAATAATATCTTTATTGCTAGCAATGGCATTACAAGAAATGCTTTGATTGATAAAATCAAGATCCTTTTGGAGATTAGTCCAGAAATATAGCCCTTCAGCAACACTACCCAAGCCCATCAGTTTGCCAGTCAAAGGGTCCTGAAAGAAGCAACTTTTGGAATTGAATATGACACGGCAAGAATTGTCCTTACAAGCTTTTGAGACTGACAAGAGATTGAACTCAAAATCAGGAATGAAGAGGACATTTTTGAGAACAATATTTGGACTGAGGTGAACGGTTCCAATTTTGCTAACATGAATAATATTTCCATTGGGCAATCGTACAGATACTGAGGAATGTGGCCTTTCTTGAATACTAGAAAATAACTGCTCGTTGCATATGTGGTCACTAGCACCTGAATCAATTATCCATGCATCAACTGATATTGAATTTGTCTTGCATAGAAAAGTACCTGAGAAATTTGCAGTCTTGTCATTAGTTGACAGCTGATTCAATGCCTTCATAATATCCTGGTACTGATCTTGGGTAATTATTTGATTTGTGCCATCAGTCCTCCGTGCTGAAACTTGGTAAGCAGCAATTTCTTTCTCCTTTTTGTCCTTTTCGCCTGGCTTTCCATGTAATTTCCAGCATGTATCAATAGTATGGTGAGGGCGTTTACAATATTCACAATATTTACCCTTATTTTTGAAATTTTGCCCATTGGTCCTGGATGACGTGGCATGGCGTGGGCCACCCGATGCCCTAAATGCGGGCGCTGATGTGGCCAAATAGGGGCCGTTTGATTCGGCCGAGTAAATGGACAGATGGTAGCCGTCCGATCGTCTCTGCTGTGGACCATTGGATTCGGCCGAATAAATGATGGAATGAGGGCCATCAGATCTTCTCCCAGCATCCCAGCCGTTCATTCTTAGGTTAGGGTTAGGGTTCCCTTCTTCGGCAGCCCCAAATCTACCTCCCCTTCTCTGCCTGAAGCCCTCCGTTCCTTCGGCGAAGCTGCGACCTCCATGGACACCCTGCAACGCCTCGGTCAAGTCGAGGCTTCTCTGAATAGCAGCAAGAGCAACTCCTTCGCCGGCTCTTCTGTGCTCGGTCGCGGCTTGCCGCTGGCTTTCCTCTTGGACAGCCAGTTGGTAGATCCGGCCGAGTGAGGGCATCGGTTCCATGGCCAAGATCTGCGATCGGAAAGGTGAGTATGTTTCGTTTAAAATCAGCAAAAAATGAGTCACTTTCTCCCTCTCTTTGATTGCTCGGTACTGTTGCAGCGTGGTCTCGGGGCCCTCGAGGTGTTCTTCAGCCGCTTCAAGCTCGTTCCAGAGAGCCGAGAGGCGATTGAAGCAAGCGGCGACTGATAAGTTCCCTTGCTTCAGTTCCGAGATGGCCTGTGTTATGGTGAAGAGTTTCGCCGGATCGAGCTGTCCATACATCTCCCAAATGCTTGCCCAGATTGTCTTCGAGTCCTCGGTTGGTGGGAGCCCAGCCGCAACATCTAGAGCAAGACAATTCCCTATCCAGGTACGAACTAGCTGGTTACATTTTCGCCAAAGGCGTTGCAGCCGTTCGTCGGTCGGGTAGGGGACAGCTCCGTCTAGGAAGCCGTCCTTGTCCTTTGTCACGAGTGCTCGTCGGAAGTCACGAGCCCAGGTGTTATAGTTGTCCGGTCCGGTAAGTTGCATGCTAATAAGTCGTAGCTCCGGTCCGTCGGCCGACGACGTGTAAAGAGGGTCGCCGGGCTCGAGACGGCCGCCATTGAAGGGAAACGGATAGGGCAAGAAACCGGGTTGAGGAACCGGGTAGGGATTCGTCCCCAGACCTGGTGGAATGGGTCCGGATCCGAAGCCCGGTCCTGTCCAGCCTGATCTGCCACTGAATTGATTCTCCTGTGTCAATCCATGTCCTTCAGGACGATTTCCAGATTCTGATACATCTTCTCTAGGTAAACCCTGCTGAATTGACATATGGCTAGATCCAGTGGGCCATTGGCCATGAATTGGATACCAGATGTGCGGCCATTGCATTGGACCCTGGGTTTGAATTGTAGCAGTCGGTTGAACAGTTGTAGGTAATGGAGCCGAGAGTGCTTGCTGCAAAATTTGAGTTTGAGCAATCTGGTCTGGTGCCAGATTCTCAGGAGAGTTGTTGGGGTTGAATGATTCCTCCACAGGTGAAGTCATTTCTTGGTTGTTGTTACTGTCGCTGGATTTGTTGCTTTGATTTCTGGGCATGGTGTTTGATGAATGAATTCCTCACGGTCTGTCGATATGTTTTGCAGGGAGAAATTTGCAACAACAATCGAAAAACTACCGAGGGCAATTCAAGGTATTTGCGGAAGCTAGATCAGAACGCGTCGCTCTGATACCATGTAAGAAAGTGAAATAGATGGAGAGGAAAATTGTAATTACGTGTTTTCTGTATATCTCTTGTACACGTATGATCCTCCACTTATAATATTGGAGGAAGAAATAAGATAGGAAAGAAAAAATAAGGAAATATACACTGATTTACATAATGATTCTTTGTCCTATTTTACCAAGCTAATTACCGACTGACTGAATCAATTATTGATATTCAGAATCGGTACTTCCATATTTCCAACATGATCATCAATGAGACGACTCGGGCACGGCCACACGAAGCAGTAGTGCAGAATGCGATGATGAATAACAATGTAATTCTCCCTCGGCAAAAGAGAACTACATTGGCATGCATGCAGATGCTAAGGTGTTCTTGCTTCCGCCAAGGGAGAATTGCCCTGCCATTCGCTTGCAATAAATATATATACTTACTCAGAGCTCAGCAAAGGCGTTGACAAGCCATTGATCATTTCCATAGGGCAACTTTTAGATGTATATATTGCACCAGGTACAAAGGTCGGTGTTACCTGCCTCGTCACTTCATTCTATGTTTATGTGATATATATAATTCACATATTCATGTGCGTTGGAAGTACTTTATCATACTTTCAATTAGGTCATAAAACACTTCAATTTTATTTTGAGCAGTGGAATTTGTAGAAGTATCAAGAAGGAAGAGAGTAATTATAGCATACACCGTCAATATCATATATATTTCCATGAGTGGCCTTGTTGACCCTTAATTTATTGTTTAGTGAAAGAGTGTGAAGTTTAAACTCTCAAATTAATGATGAATAATGTGTAAAGTCTTATTTACATAGACGCTATATGCTCTAAGTTTTCTAAATAGTATATCTGTCTAGAACTTATATATCTTTTTTTTTTCCCTAACATGAAATAGATAAACCTTTTGGCTTTACTAATTCATATAGACACACAAATCTCCTTTCCTACTTGCATCGAAAAGACTTAGCCCCGAGGTGGCAAGTATGGTCAAGGTTACTTTAAATGAGAAATGACGTGATTTGCTAATTCGACAATTAGAATATTTTACTATCATGTCTGTTGTCCATGAAAAAAGAACGGAAATCCCTTCTTTTGTGAATGCAATACAACATATAAAATAGAAGACTTAAATAAACGTCGCTTTTTCATATCCATTTTTCATAATCCAACGGTATCTTTATTGAAATATTTCGATCTTTTACTTGGCTTTAGCGCAACATTAGCCATTAACTTTTTCGGAGTGCAAATAATTGCAAATAACTTTTAGAAAATTAGGACGAAATTTAATAGAAAAATTTTGTATGTATAAAATGCAGGTTTTGTAACATTTTTGTACACAATCCATCTTCATCCATCATCACCATTCATATAAGTTGTTATTTTCTATCGGAAATTAATTAACCATCTGAAGATGACTTCCCCCAAAAAAAAAAAAAAAAAAACAAAACAAATTATACAGATTTTGCGCCATATAAAAGCTTCCATGGGTAACCGCCTGATGAGAGAGAACTCTTTCTTTTTCAAGGGGTAAAGACATAGAAGGAGTCTGATCCTTTAAAAGAATTTCGCTTCATGTATTTGTTGGATATTATTAGCAATTCGTTGGAATATGTCGACCATACGTGACGGCGAATAGATTTTATTGCACAAAGATAACTACTTGACCGTTGACCACTTGTTTGGTCATGGAACAAAATTTTGGTGACATATGAAAAGAAAAAAAGACAAAAAAAAAAATCTACACAAATAAAAGGGCCAAATTATTTCAAAGGTTTCATTTAGTTGATTTTGCTCAGAACTTGTCAGTAATTTACCGTCAAAATATAAAGAGAAAAAGGAAAGTAGATCCTTCAAAAAATCAGGGGAAAATCTGCAGAAACCATGGGGTAGACCTCCGTTCATGGCGCCATCCATTGCAGATCGTCTCACGACTGGCCAAATTGTACCAAGCAAATCCGCCCTTCTCCTACTTTGGAACGAGGCAGAAGCCCTAAGGATCTCATCAGTGCCTTGCCGGACGACATGATCCATCACGTCTTCTCATTTTTGCCACTCGAAGACGTCGTCAAGACCAGCGTCCTCTCCAAGCATGGCCACTCCACCTGGACCACCACCACTCACCTCGTCTTCAATGGAGTCTGGCCTCACAATCATGACACGTACTCCATGGACTTCCCATCTTTTGTCGACAGCGTCCTAATCCAGTGAACTTCGCCCACGGTGAAGAGGTTCCACGTCACTATCATCCAGTAGGATGTGGCCGATCGCACCAAGCTCGACCTTTGGCTCCGCTTTGCAGCAGGGCGTTGCGTGGAGGAGCTCCACCTGTGGCTGACTACGAGCTACCGTTCTTGTATTGGTTGAGTCGCTTGGTGCACCTGAAAGTCGGTTTCCGCTGTTTCTCGTTCGGTAGGACTATAAGGCGGCCGTGTCTTATGGTCTTGTTGATCTAATATGCGGAGATAGGTGATGATATCCTCGAGGGAATTTTAAGGGAAGGTCACGTTCTAGAGCCCCTTGAGTGGCGCCAGTGCTAGGGTATGAACAACATTATAGTAGATTCAACAAGTGTGAAAGAGTTGGTACTCGTCGAAATCGGTTCTCTAACATGGCAAAAATTCGAGCCCCACATTTGCTGTTATTGCAAGTATCACGTAATTGGTATTGTCAAGTCATGTTCAGACTTGATGTTATATCTTCCTTGGTAAAAACCGAATTAGATTTTGTCATTCTAACTGTTGCTTCTGGTGACAAGAGGATGTGCAGCAACTTGTTGAAGGAACTTTTTAAGAAACTGCAGAGTTATAATCACCATTGTTGCCGATATGGCTTCGACTTTCCTCGCAAGCAAGTTGCTTCCTTTCTGGTGGTTGGAAGCAAATCTCAACACTTTCTAGCCACCGCCCGCAACGTTTTGATAGAGCATGAAAGGGATGTCAATTTGGACATCAGCGCTCCGGATTTTTTATTTCATGGCATCTGCCAAAACTAGTGTCTTCCTATTTTCCTTTCTTACTCATCCTATCCATTCATACATTTAATTATTTTACAAATTTCCCCATCTTCTTTCTTCTTTTTTTTCTTTTTAATTCCTTTCATATCTTTACTTTTCTCTAGATATCTTACTAAATAATGTGACAATTTGTTTGGAAAAAAGGGTCAAAGAATATGGAAAAATAAATTTGAAATTTGGCCAAAAACAAAGTCTATATATAAAAAGATGCGGCAAATTACAAACATGAATAAATATATGATTCAAATTCATTCGTTCACTAAATTTCTGCTATATTACTCCACCTTACAGAAGCTAATATTTGCATTTGTAGCATCTCTTTTATGAGTAGGTTGATCGTAAATACATCATTATAATGGAAAAAAGAACATAAATCGTCATATAAAAATACATGCGCACGCACATATTTATATCTCGTTAGCATTCGTTTTATTTCATGTGCTTGTTATACTTATGTAGCAGATACTACTATAATATTCATTTCCAATGCAAAATCATGAAAAATAATTAAGAATGAAAAGATATTTATATTTATATTTATATTTATATTTACATTTCTGGTTGAACTGCTTGTAATTTTATTGAGATTAGAATATGGCTGAGTATGAAATTCCATGCAATTCAATATCCCTTTTTCTATTCATATAAAAAAGTAAAAGCCACAAAAGAAATAATAACATAGAACAGTCTAAGGTCAATGAAAATTCGAGAAAAATGATGCTACACCTTAGAAAATGGCTCGCAACAAATTACTATTGGTCTTCCTCAAGGTACATTTCAAGAAGGTAATTAATAAACATTAACAAATTAGTAGGTCAAACTTGTCCCTTGTTTTGGGGAAAACAAATTCACCAAAAAAAAAAAAAAACTTTTTACGATATTGCATCCCTAATTCTCACCATAACTTTTTCTTCCCTAGTGACCCTCTCAGTGTTTTATATCTTAGGGATCCCAAGGTTCAGATTTAGCGATAGTCTATTACGTTTGGATAAAATGTAATTGCAGAAGGTTTCAAAATAGGTTAATTGAGCCTCATCATCTTCTGTTGGCTAGGATTTGAAAGGTTATAAGAGGTAGGGCATCACTCTATCAAAAGTGTAGGCCTTCCTAAGCAAATGTTTTATTGGCTAATGTATGGAGGCTCCCTTCCTCCTTCTTCTCACATAACTAGTCTCTTTGTAATGCTAGGGGTTTGCCCTAAGCTTTTGTGCCTCATACGATTAATGATATTCACATATTTACACCAAAAAATTCATATGTATCATATGTATATTGACAAAATCAAAACATCTTTTTACAATGAGAAAAGAGGCTACAAATATATATATATATATATCGAAACTTCTAATTGAAACAATAACAATAACAATAACAACAAGAAAAAGCTGTCATCTAACACTTGAAGCAACTGGGTGAGCCCACAATTTGAGCAATGTCAAATGCTCAGCCATTTTCTAATCTCAAGAATACAAAAAGGGGGGCAATCAATTCATCTTT
The DNA here is from genome assembly GCA_017140325.1 of Eucalyptus leucophloia subsp. euroa. Lineage (NCBI taxonomy): Eukaryota > Viridiplantae > Streptophyta > Magnoliopsida > Myrtales > Myrtaceae > Eucalyptus > Eucalyptus leucophloia. Next base: position 33,570,103 of record CM029472.1, on the reverse strand, counting down.
GCTTGTTCAATGTATATAAAAATATCATCTTTACACATTGCCAAATCTTAACAGTGCATATGACAATCATATAAAAGTATTTCCATTCTTCGCTTGTCTCTTTTTCTCTTAGTTGTTCATGATATGAATATCACAGTAGTATCCGCTTCATATGTACAATGAACTCATTAAAATGAATCAAATGCTAACATCATACATACATGTGTGTATTTTTATATATGACATATATGTTCTTCCTCTAATATGATAATGTATTCACCATTGATCTAATCATAAAAAAAGATGCTACATATGCAGATATTAGATTGTATAAAGTGGAGTACTGACCAAAACAGGAAAGTGGAGTAATATAGCGGATATTTTTTGTGACTATGGAGATTTAACGAGGGATTGGGTTGCTATGTATTTACATAGACTCTTAATAAGCGATATTGCCCTTGGATTTTCCTGTTATTTACGGGAAGGACTCAAACTCAGTGTTCAAACGTTGATTTATTACTTTATTTGGTCTCGGGTCTTTGTTTAATTGTTTCCATTTGATTGGGACATCATGTCACGAAGGAGGGTTTTCCAAGAAAGTGCGCGGGATTGTGCTGTCAGAGAGAGCTGAGGTGGCTCTTTGTCTGAGAAAATTAACCAATGAAATTTCGAGGCAATCCCAGAGTATATTCTCTAGTATCAGATGCAGGTAAAAATTATTTTATCAGTTATGACGAAGGGTTAAGTCTACTTTTGGCGAGTGCATCTCCGAAGAAAGGGGAAGAGAGAGGGGGAGAAGAAAGGGGGCAATCAATGAAGGGCAATCAATGAAGAAAGAAGGCGCAGTGAAAGGAGAGAAAAGGCGAGACTCATAAACGTGGGGTCACATGTCGGCCCTATGGTTAAGTGAAGGGGCCGGCCTGTGCAAAAGTGACATTTTTCATCTCAAAAGTGACATGACTAGTTAGTGGAAACCAAGGCATTGTTTGGTGGCTCAAAGCCTACCTGCACCATTGGCAAGTAAATAAACAACATATATTATTTCATTATCTGAAAAAATATGAAAAATAATTTTTACCGCATGTTTATCAATTTCTTAAAATTTAAGGCAATTATTATCAAGTAAACATCGCATTTGAAGTGAAATCCTAAAATTAAAGCGTGAAACCGAAATTTCAAAGTAAAACTCATCTCAAACACATATAGATATATCTTTTCATGAGGAAATTCAATGTGAATTTCTGACAAACCCAACTTAAATAGATAAAACCTAATCTCTTTCGAATCTGAAAGTCCAGATCTTTTGCTTTCGAAGCATGTGAAAAACTGAAAAAGCTTGACTTTGACTCGCATTGCTGCCCAAAGTTTCCGATCCTTGCTATACTAGGCCTACGGTCAGGGTTCCTCTGACATGTCCTGAGGGAGGATAACCACGCCGCCGCAGCGACAGTGGCAACCGCAAGCGAGGTCAACTGGGTCAAGATGATTGTGTATCAGATTTTGCCTTTCCTATGTGAACAAAGGTCTCCAAGATAATTAAGGAGAATAAACGGAGCACAATTTACACTTGTGGGAAAAAGGTTACATGTTTAAAGAAGTCAAATGATTTTTTTATTTTTTTTAACTATAACCAAGAAATGGAAAATGATGGCGAAAATTTTCCAAACATGGAAATGATGATTGTGTATGTATGGCTGTGACGTTCTTCAAATGTTTTGTATGATAGCGAGGAGCGGCTAGAATTAAGGGCTTGTGTTCCTTCTCACTTCGGGCAATTAGCGATAATTTGGCTAAAAAATTCAAAAAAAATTCATTATGGCGATTCAAATCACAATATTACATTGATAAAAATGCTATAGTTCAATTATGGTTCCTCAATACAGACTCAAATTGGGGACTTTAGTTTCTTGAATTTCATCGAAGATAACCATCGACGATTTTCTAAAAGTGGGAACTTCTCCGTTAAGGGATGGAATAACATTTTCTTTTCACTCTCTTTAAAAAAAATGACACTAACCATATGAAACAATTTTCCTATTTTCTCTTGTTTCACTCCTTTTTCCTGTTTCACTCCTTTTTCCTCTACCTACTAATTAGTTACTAGAAAATTATCCATTGCTAAATCGCCTTGTCGCAGTGCCTTCAATCACATCCTTTGTCTTCAGCCACCATGACCACCGGCACCATGATCACCGGGCCATCACTGATCTGTCTTTACTTACATGCTGGAGGGCCGCTGCCTTTGATACGTGGTTGTCAATTGTTGATCACATCTAAAACCATACGTGCTTCATCACAAAAGTGACAGGACTAGTTAGCAAAAGCGAGAGCATTGTTTAGTTGGGCTCAAAGACCTCCTGCACTATTAGCAAATGAAAACAAAAAGATTATTTCAATATCTGAAAGAATATGAAAAATAATTATTTCTAATTGTTTTACAATTGTTAAGAAAAAAGTGAAGAACATATATGCTAGAGAGGTCCAAAGTATGTCCGCTATCATCACTTAACAGTCTTAGCTAACATATAACAAATGCAATCATCTGATTATAAACAATATCAATAGATGAACAATTGAAGAAAATTAACTAAAATTAAATGAATATAGTGCCGTGAAAGAAGACTTGATTGAAGATAGCAACGGTGAATAGCTGGGCAAATATCCTTTGGCAATGAACTTATATTGTATTCATTGCCAAAGGAGTAAATGCCCAGTAATTCACCAGTTACATGCCATGCTCACTATCAATCATTTACTCTTAATATAAATATTACTTCTGTTGCTTTTGGCTTCGAAGAGCAGTGTTAAGGTGCAGAATCTATTTATAGGCTCCCAAAAGGTTAAGGTCATTTTCCATCCAAACAGCATATTCTGAGAACATCCGAAATCCAGTAAGATCTTGGGAACTTGAACGAAAAGGACAAAAGAAGCTATAGTGGTTCAAGGAGTTAGGTATGCTAAATCTCAATCCCAGGTTCGTTCCAGAATTTGTGGACGACCGGAGTCAATATATATTACTCCATCCAAATAATGGAGTTGAGAAATTTCCTGGGAAGTTTAGTTTTAGCTCATTTCAATCTTGTCTATATACTAAGCATATTCTTAGTGTCATATTTAAATTTTTAATTTGTTCAATACGATTTTTGAACTATTTTTAAATGTTCAATATAGCCGTTCTATTTGATAAAACAACAAGTTAGATGTAATTTGATGACATGACATATTTAATACTAAGCTGGACTTCTGAAATGATGCGTCAATACTATATAAGAACATGTGATCGTGAATTCCATTTTCTTATCCAACTTTTTTTTGCTTTCAATTGGTAGAACTTAACGGCTTGAAGGGTATGTCAGCAAATTTCATTAACTTGAACTAACAAAAAGACAAAGTTAAACTTATTAATATAGTCAGACTATATTGAACATTTAGCAATAGTTTAGGGACTATATTTAACGGATTAAAAGTCTATGGATGAAATTTCATATTGAGTCAAAGTTTAGCAAATGAGCATGCTTTACAAGTGAAAAAATTAAACAAATCAAAGGAAAAAATTTATTTCCCAAAGGTTTGACTTATTCTGAAAAATGTAATCAAACCTTCATGAAATTAGATATATTTTACTTACCAAAAATAAGAAAATTATAAAATTTATGCTAAAAAGTGACAGAGATTTGAGAAATCGTCTTTGGAGCTTTATTGATAACTGTTCGGTTTCCGCAATAGTTACAACTATGAAAAAAAAATGCTACCGTTTTTTCATAGGGTATTTGGCAAACTCCTCATATTAGTGAACACATGAGTTACAATACTTCACTGTATAGTCACTAAACAATTATAGCATAACTACTAGGCAACCAAACCAATGCTTATGATGTGTTTGCTTCAGTGATTTTTTTTTTTTTTGCGAATTAATATATGATTTGTCGGAAATGATCAGTTAATGGAAAATCATTTAAGATGAGTGCTTCAACTTAGGGAAAAGAATTCCCTAATCCAGAAAATGGAAAAAAAAATTGAAAAAGGATTTATAAAAAGCACTTTTCTTTATCATGAAAAGTTTTCTGATACAAACGCCGCCTTAGTTGTAATTCGACTTTATCCACAATGAATCGAAGACTTTCCTTATATGAGTCTCCATGCCAGAGAACTTTTCCGGCTGCTGTGAGTGGAGACCACGCATTGTCATATTATTAAATGAGGAAGAAAAAGCTAAACAAAGGCATGAGAGAAGAACATAGTGGGGAATGGGGTGAGTATTCAAATCGCTTAGATAGGCTAAGAAAAACATGTTCACGGAAATTGGAAAGAAGGTGTGAGGAATCAGCAAGTTCTCCTGCAAATTCCCCAAATTACCCTTTCTTCATCTTTTCACCAATAAATTATAAGGGTAAAAATCTTTACCAAAAAAAAAATTATAAGGGTAAAAATGTATTTTTCTCCCATTACATTTGCTTTCCTTTCAATTTTCGTATCTTCCCAGACAAGGTAAATTCAATTGTTCACTTCTTTTAACTTGATCACCTTCCAAACAGCAAGATAAATATATTATCTGCTCCCTATATTTTTTCTTCACCTTTTATTTTCCTCACTTACGAGTTTTTTTTTTTTTTTTTTTTTTTTCCGAACGTTGGATAAGATTGCATGTGAATGCCCCTTTCGAACGATAAGAACTGCAAATTGCATGGAACTTGATAAATAGGATAAAAGACTGGCAGGATTCTAGAAAGATGATGAATGGCGATTAAAGTACAAATTGTTAAAAAATAATGCCTACGAAAATTATTTATTAATATTAAGTATGGTCCTATAGTCAATATTTAAATATTTTCTAAAGCTTTGAAGTGTTTCCAGTTAAAAAAATAAGAAGAAGAAGAAAAGTGTGAGTTTCGTGCATTTATAGACAGATACAAGGTATGTTTGTTGGAGTGAGAACTTTTTGTTGCTGAAAATGCTTTCAGGAATTCAATTCTAGAGAAAGTGAATAGTCTGGATTGTCTATCTTTTTTATGAGTGCACATATTTGCTATAATTGTGTTAGATAGATAATGTTTTCTTGAAGACCAAAGAGTTTGTAAGGTTCAAGTTGCTCTCTGAAGCCTCGTGACTCCTCTAAACACTGTTGAATTTTCCAACTATTCGACTGTGGGAAACCTTCCTGGATATCTAAGGTATGTCTTAGATATTGCAAATTTTTTAAATTTCTTAAGTAAGTTCCAGATGTTTACTGACCTAATCCTTTTGAATTCATAAGGAGAAGTCTAGGTAATTTGTTAGGAAATATTTTTGAATGCATAAGGAGATATCTCAGTATTTCATCAAAATCCTTTCAAATACCTTAAGAAAAGTATTGGTAATTTGTTAAGAAATCTTCTCAAATATCCAAAGAGAAATGGTATTTTGTCAAATTCCTTTCAATTACCTAAGGAGAAGTCTACGTAATTTGGAAGGAAATCTTTTTGAATACCTAAGCAGAAATCTAGGGTCATCAAAACACTTCGCAAAGAATTTTTTAAACACTTTGGATGATTACCAATCAATTTGATCGTTAGATGCCAAATATTAGTTTTAGGTATTTATCAATTAAATCTTTTTTACCTACGGAGAAATCTGGGTATTTTGTCAAGACAATTTTGAATGTCTAAGGAGAAATCTAGATATTTCGTTAAGGAATTTTAAACTCATGGGATGATTTATGTGTTTACCAAATAAATAATTAAATACTTGAGATGAGTTCCAAGTATTTATCAAGTTAAATCTTTAAATATCTACGAAAAAATCTAGGTATTTATTGATTCAATCATTTCAAGTGACTGAAATGAGTTCTATATTTCCCAAAGAAAGCCTCTAAAGTATCTAGGGTGATTTATTGGTGTTTATTGGTTGAAAATTTTGAATAGATAAGGAAAAATTTAGGTAATTCGTCAAAAATCTTCTCAAATATCTAAGATCAGTTTAGGTTCCAAATGACGTTTTAGAAATTTTCAAGACTTTCCAATATTTTAAGTCCCAGATGCTTGTCAGGCTTACAAAAAATTGATCCGTACCCAAGTGTACCTTCTTGAATCCTCAGGTAAGTAAGTGCAGGTACGTTTCTACCTTTACATCAGCATTTACGTCACATTTCGTTACATTACATTAGAAAAATGGGTGCACCTCATTAAGATCTATATTCCCAACAAAAAGAGTCATTGCATTGCATTCACATTATAATACTTAGGTGTCATTTATCTTTGAAGAACCTCTGTGAGCTTTCCTTCAAAGAGGAGAAAATGTTGACAAGTAAAATTTGGCTATTTCATTTAGTCATTTATTGTATAGGATAATTATGAAAACCCCCCTTATCATGTTGAATGATCACGACTGGCACTGGAAGGTGTTCAAGTTTGAGAGAGAAAAAGATTTGCCATTATCCCCTCGTCAATAAGAGCCATCTATGTAAATAAAGGAGGAATGTACGTGAAAGGGACAAGCAGAAATTTTTCGAGATAAGGGCGAAGCTTTCTTCCTCAACAGCCAAAAAATTATAGAGTGCAATTTCACAAAATCTAAGAGTGTGCATTTATTAATCGTTAGATCATGCTCAAAATTTATGGAGATATGGTAAGATAGTTTTATTTAGTTTGTCCGGTGGAATTGGTGAGAAAGTATCTGAATGTATGTCTTTGACATGATAAACCATATAGATCGGCTACTGGATCAAGACAAGAGAGCTCAACCCGTGGTCTCGCAAAAAGGGTGAGACCATAGGAATCGAGTGTCAAACATTTAGAGAACCAGGGATCCGACCAAGAGCTACCAACTCTCACTGAGAACAATCCTTATTTGTGATTCACACCAACTGCAGTGGTCAGCTTTCGACGTGGCCAACTACCTCTATGATCTTCTCCCTGTCTTCACATTCACTGTCATTCCATCACCTCAGTATCCAACCAGCCCTTCGCCGGTCATTGTCAGCAAATTTTCCTCGCCGGTCACCATGAACTCGCCTCGCCATCAGCCACCGTTCGACACAATCTTCCAATCTAGGTAATTAAACTTAATTTGAATATCATATTGCCTAAATCGTGATTATTGTGATTTTAAACTTGATTTAAATATAATTTTTATGCTATTAAAAAATTTCCTTTTTGACTTGTGCATAGTACCCGTGGTTTCGATCTTTAAGACTTAGAGATTGGATTCCTGATTATCATTATTTCCTATTTTTGAATGTCGCAAATCTTTGATTGTTTGGGCTTATTTATTGCATATTGTTAATTCAAGAAATTTTCCTATTTTGAAAATACAAGAATTGCATGCATTTTAGATATATTACAATTTCTAATTTATAATTGCATATCTAGGAAAAACTATTTTCTATTTTAAATTAGCTAGTCACATTTGTAGGGTGATTCCTATTTTAGCTTTAAAAGAAAATCACAAAATATAAGATGCATGCATCATACAGGACTAGTTTCATAAATACCACGTTATTATTGCCCTGTCATTGTTGCTACATTATCAATGTTATGTCATTGTTGCCATGTCATCATCTTGTCATGTCACCACATCAATGTCATTTAGTTATTGCATATTTTATTATCACAAATAACCATCATTGCATTTAGAAATTATGTGCGGGGCAATGCATTTCTTTAATTATCATCTTGCGAATATTTAGAAATTAATCATGGTGAAGTTGTGCTTTGCTTAATGCATTGAGGTCTGCCCTATTTTTTAAATTTATTTATTAATTTGATTTATTGAGTGTTACATTAATTGATCACATGCCTGCATGATCATCCATTGCATGTTAGTGGGCTAGGATTAAAACTTGCCAAGACCACCTTCTAGATATTTTTGAAAATAAACCAAAAGATTAATCTAGCATAATCAACTCTCCATATTAATCTCTAGTTCACAAAAATAATATATTCCCCCACGTTACTTGGATTACTAATTGACCCACAATTGATTAGTGGTGACTCTTAATTAAATTGAATTGCATGTTAAATTGATAAAATCAAAACCCTAAAGTTGTGATTGGTATGGGTTTAGGAAAGTCCATTCTTACTCTTTGGCTTAGTTATTCATTAGCTTTCCTTTTGATTGTTCACCTCTAGGAAGGTTAGGACAAAAGTAATAATAGAAGTGTCAAATATCAACTCTATGGATGGACGAGATTTTGCTTGTTATGTATATAACTAACTCTCTTCGAGGACTCTAAAGAATAGTTTTCAATTTCCACCTATACTACCAGCTATTAATAGATTGATTTGCCAAATTCTCAATAAGAACCTTCTTTCTTTTTATCTAATTATGATTTAATGGTGGGTAGCTTCATATATTATATTCAAATCTCAAATTGCGGTTCAATTATTTTAAATTTAACTTAAAACTTCAATAGAAGATAATGAGAGGAGAGGATATATAGTGATATTTAATTAATCTTGATTGGTTAACTATTTGGAAAGGGGACAATACACAAATCATGATTTTTTTGCCTACCTACTTTATAGAGTAAGGGTAGGGAAAGCAAGTTAAGTCTTCCACCATCTGTCTTCCATCTGACTTGCTCAATCACATCATAAATTGCTAGCATCCGCCACTTGTTCAATCAGTAAGCTTTGGGGATCTAAATTGAGTTATTGATGGGTTAAAAAAGGGTCTATCACAAATCCACTAACGGCCATTTTTCAGTTTTGCTCTATAATAATAATCCCATTATAATAGCTTGTTAAAATTTCAAATATTTCATATCCTACCCGATTCATTATAATGAGTCAAAATCTAGATCTTTGACCAATTTGCCACCTCTAGTTATGACATGTTAGGGATGAGAAGGTTTTGGTTATGCTTGAAGGTGAGGAGGGCGTTAGAATTAAGGAGTTTCTGGTTAAAAATCCAAATAATGAATTCATTATGGCAATTTTGAACCCAATATCACGATGGTGATAGTAATAATGTTGTAGTTCAAGTATGGTTCTCGATATAGATATCAATTTGGACTTTAGTTACTTGAGTTTCAACAAAAATAACCACCCAGTCTTTTCTAAGAGTTGGGATCTTCTCCATGAAGGGATACAATAACATTTTCTTTCTACTCTCTCATTTTATACCTACCTTTCTCAAACGACTAATCAATTACAAAAACCCCATCCATTGCCAAATCGCCTTGTTGCGGTCCCTCCATTCACATCATCCATCTTTAGCCACCATGAACACCGAGCTGCCACTGCTCTCTCTTTGCTTACATTCCAGAGCGCTTACACCTTCGATATGCGGCCTTTTATGGTTGACGACACATAAATAAGAAGTGGTGGCTAGGTCCACTGTGTCATTTCTCAGAGAAGTTAAATTTCTCATTCCATAAAGTGAATGTAAAGACAACCCGACAGGATTGGCCTGCATACTAAATCTCAAAAGTGACATAGCCAGTGAGCGAAAAAAAGAAATCATTTTAATATCTGAAACAATAAGATAAATAATTGTTGCAGAATGTTCAACAATTTTTTAAGATTTATGGCAAATATCATCAAGTAAATGTGGCATTGCTAGTCAGATCCTAGTTGAAGTATGAAACCGAAAGTAAAAAATGAAAATCATCTCAAACATGCGTACACATCTCTTCTCGTATGCATTTAAAGATACGATATTATCTATGATCATTATAGGCAAGATTAAAAGAAAAAGTCAAGAATATTTATTGACAAAGCGTAAGAAGCACCACAGCATGCATCTGATATGGATTCCCCACAATTGAACAAATGTAACAAATTTCAAGCAACGTAGCACAAAAATTAATAAATGAATAGATGACTGAAACCTAAATGAAGCATCCCAGAATTGTTGAAGATTGCAACGGAGAATTGCTAGGCAAATCTCCTTTGGCAGTGAGCTTATATTACATTCACTCCCAGTGAAAATATTCGAGTATAAACCATCTGCCAAAGGAGTAAATGCCTAGTAATTCACCACTTACATGCCATGCATACTACTAATCATGTGCTATAATATAATATATTTCTGATTTTTGGGGGCTTGGATGAACAGTTATAGAGCGCAATATCTATTTATAGACCCCTAAAAGGCTGAAGACATTTCCATGCACACAGCATATCCTGAGAACATCCAAAATCCATAAGATTTTTGGCACTTAAATTTGGGCAAAACAAAAAAGAAAAGCCAGTGGTCCAAGGTTTTTGGCGAGGGGACATATTCCTCTATCTAACTAACTGGAGACGCCAAATCTCCGTACAAGTTTGGTCTTAGCTTGATCTTGTCCATATTCCGAGCACATTCCTAGTGTCTTTTTCTTTAGGGTTAATAACATAAAAGACTACAAATTAGTACATCAGTGAAAAATTTACCTTGTATTAGTTTCTGTTAAATTTTATCATTAATTTACTGAGTTAGATGACATGTGATAATTAACTGATATACCAGTTTATTTACTCTTCTTTTGTTACATATGTATTAGTTTGTGATTTTTCGTTATATTAATTCAATTTAATGAAAACCAACAAAGGGTCAACTATCAAAAACGTGCTAGTTTTGGGTTTTTTGTGATAAAAAAATTAATTTGGGATAACTTTATTACAAGTTTACTAGTTTAAGTTTTTAGTGGTAAAAAAATTAATTTGGGATAAATTTGTTACAAATGTATTAATTTAAGATTTTTCATGGTATTAACCTTTTTTTTTAAAGGGCAATTGACATTAATTGCTTCTACAAATTCACACAGGCTATGTTTGGTAGTTGGGTGGAATTTGGGATATGATAAGATTATCCAACCCTACATTTAATACCTCTCTAGATAGGATAAAGTCAGATATCAATGAAATTTAAATATTATAAAATTATCTTATGGAAGAGTTGGGAGAAAGGTGGATAAAATTTATATCCATATTAAGAAAGTTATTTTTATTAAATAAAAAATTTCTTAAATTAACAAATTAAATTTATATTTCAATACAAATAATATTTGAATTCTAATATAAGAAATTCAAATTAATAAAAAATTTAGTTATTTTAATTTAATCTTATTTATATTTATATATTTGAATTTAATTCAATTTTATAATATAAATTCAATATGTAAATATAATATATATTTATATTTATCACATTTTTTAGGTATTTAAGTATTCTAGGTATATGAGTACAATTTATAATTTAATAAAATTTTATTAGAGAATGATGGAAGGGGAAGGAAGAATGAAAAAGAAATCAATTCACAAAAGAGAGGAAAAAAAATAAAAATAAAGTAGGCAAGAGTGTTAGGAGAGATTTTCACTATGTCTGCTTGTAAAATTTTTGGTTCATTTATACTAGTATGCTTTTTATACGGAACAATATATAAATATATCTGACTTTATTACTACAATCACCAAATAGTGGATATAATGTAATAAAATATTTGGATTTTATATCCCATCTTATCTAATTCTATTGTAATTAGAAATTCGGACAATCAAATGTAGTCATTAGGCTACGTTTGGTTGTTTGGACTTTCTGGATATAGGATATAGATCAAAATGGATATAAATTGGATTTTTGATATTTTATATAATTTTTGGCAAATATTCAAATGCCCACACTAGATTAAGGGCCCGTTTAGTTTGGCTTTGGGGAAATGTCCTTAGGAGAACGCAAATACCTTTGAGGTAAAGGGGTTTTCCAAAATGCTAGACTATTTGGTAAACTATAACTGAAAAGTGCTTTAAGGAAATGCAGACTGTTTGGTAAATATATATTTGAAAATCTCTTTAGTGTTAACAAATTAAGTTTTTTAGTTTTAGTATTTTTAAAATTGTAAAAAAGAAACAATGACTATATAATATTTTACATTTTCATGTTAAGAGTAATGTAAAAGATATATATTAGTAAATTTATTTAAAAATTATATTAAAATAATTTGATTATAGATTAGATGTAAAGCTCAACTTTTGGGCTAGGGTTCTTTTAGGTTTGTTTTCAACTTTAAATAATTTTTTAATTATTGAAGTATTAATCATCTTCGTTAATTAATGATCATTCTAGTGTATTGATAAAAAGTTGGGCAATTGATTGTCAAAAGATAAAAATGACAAAAAAAAAAAAAAGGTGAACTCAACATTTGCAAAGGGTTTTTATTAATTTAAAAAAATAAAAATAAAATCATATAAAACTCCATCGCCGATTAATGGCGGTTAGGATGTGGGGAAGATGATCGGTTTTAAAAAAAAAAGTCAACAGATGAATAGTAGATGTGGACTTGCATTTTCGAAATGTTGAAAGACCAAAGCAAATCCCCACCTACTTCGGGCTATCAACATTTCAAAGGCCAGCATTTGGCCAAGCACACCTTCAAATGCTGAACCAAACACCTAAATTTTTTCCCAATGGACTTTCAGGGCTGAAAGCCCGTTGGGAATGTTGAACCAAACGGGGCCTAAATGTTGCTTGTTCAAATGGATTAAATGTCTCCATAATGGCTCTGCCATCGACAAATCCCACCTCATTCCTTGTCGTATTCCACCTCCTCCACCTCTCTGTTCATGCCGTATCGAACGTCGACCGTTTAAATCTCCGAGCCCTTGTGGACGTCCATGCTGCCTAGACATCACCTGTCGTGGAAAGTCTTCTGCAACCATTGGTCCCTCCATCTTCATCACCAGCCTGCAATCTTTAGATTTTGGGTTCATCTCATTAATTCATCATTGTCTTCTTTGTTTCCATTATAGGAAGATAAATCTCGTTGCTTATCAATCCACTTTGTTTAAAACATCATAAACTTATTCCGACTTTTGTCCTTCAATTATTATGTCGTTCAAAGATGGATTGTTAGGTCAAGGTCAAGTCCAGTGTGGCTGAGGCCCAGTCGAGCTCCAATCTAGCTATGGAGCTCCTTCTTAGAGATGCTGTGGGTGCTAGAGGCTATGAGCGTCAATCATGGGTGGGTAGAGGGGACATATAAGAGAGATAAGTATGAGACATTCCTATCCTTGCATCCCAACTCTGTAAGATTAATCTGGATTATATTTGGACATATTCAAATTATTGATTGCCCCAAACTATGGATAGGATAAAAGTTATTCTATTCAGGATTATAATTGGCCCACCAAATGCAGCCTGAGGTTTGGTTCTCATTAGGATTTTATTAAGTTTCATTTTTACTTCAAGTAGGACATTATGTTTCGTTAAATTTTCCTCTTTGTCTGCATTTCGAGATCAAGGTCGAGCTCCATCATGGATGAGGCCACATCTGGCCATGGAGCTCTTCAGTGGATGAACGCCGGTGCTCCAGCTCTGGCCATGGAGCTCCTCCGTGGGAGGCTATGGGCAGCAGAAGAGGCTGTGGGTGTTGGAGGCTGTTGATGCCAACTATGGCTAAGTAGAAGGGACATAGAAGAGAGATGAGTGTGAGACATATCTTATCTCGATATATCACATCCCTTAGGTGAGATTATTTAATATGGACTATACCCGGTCAATATCAGGACATATCTGGATTTTGGATTGCCTTAAACACTGGATTTGATCAAAGTTATCCTGTTCAGTGTTATAACTGGTCCAATAAACGCAGCTTGAGGGTTTAATTCTTTTTTGGGTTTTAATGAGTTTCATTCTTAGTTCAATTAGAATACTATGTTTCTCTATTTTACGATATTGTATATAATGAGAGGGCAATGCCTTTCTTCTTTTCCTTTTCGGTCAGTGGCAAGACTCTTTCAATTGATGGAAAAAAAGGGGGAAGAAGCAAAAAAAAAAAAAAAAAAAAAAAAAAAAAAAGGAAAGGGAAAATAAATCAAAGAACTGAAAGGGATGAAAAAAAGAAAACATATGTGCTGCTACGAGTTTCCTCACAAACAATTTGCTTCCTTTCTAGTGGTTGAAAGCGAATCAATACACTTTTTAGCGACCGCCCAGTACGTTTCAATTGGCATGAAAGGGATGTCAATTTGACGCTAGAACATTCTCCGGACCTTCCACTTCACGGAATCCGGCAAAGGCTTTTTGTCCCTTTTCCATTTTGTACTCCCACGCAATCATTCATGCATTTGTTCTATATCTTAGAGTTCAATTCACTCCTTAATTAAACTACACGTAATGCATGGGATGCAATTATCATTTAAATCTATCTACATCAGCGAGCTGTTCGACTAGGCCGAGATGCGGTAGGTAGTGGCGGACAGGAGAGGTCGAGCTCACTGTGGACTGGTCGCAGGGAACCGTGAAAGACACGATGGCAGGTTGCCGGCGCGAAACTCGGCTGCGATCGGCGAGACGTTGGATCGTCACAGGCCAGAATGACGGCGTCCATGGGTACAGGCACAACGATGAACGAGCCTCGTAGAGCTCAGCTCGCTGCTGCTGACTCGATTTTGATCTGCGATGGGAACAGTGATTGTCAGGGACGGAATCGCGGGGATGGACAGTGGCGGCGTCGGGCCAGGTGTTACAGGCGACGCCGAAGCAGTGACAGATGGTGTCGAGCGGTAGTGATCATGGCGTCAGTGACTGAACAGTGACGGCGTCGGGCCAGGCGTTGCGTGTGGTGACCGGGCTTGATCCTGCAGACCTTCCTCCCTCAAATCTGGTTCTCAGGACCTCCGCTCTCCACAGATCTCACACCAGAACTGCCTCTCCTTCTCCGGCCAACCTCCCCTCCTTAGATCTCCGACTTGCTCGCTCTCGGACCTCTCCTGATGTCTCTCGGGGGAAGTTCTCAGAGCTTGCCAACTTTGACCTTTTCCTCTTCTTGTTTTGGCCTCCCCCGACGCCCTATTTATAGGTGAAAGGGGGTCGATCAACGGAGGCTTCGGCCGCCAATCTTCGGTGTGCCAACCAACCTTGGTGCGGCCAAACCGGCGTCTCCGCCGTAGGCCGTGCTCACGTGCATCATCGTTGCTGTGCATGAGTTACAGAGGCGTCAGAGGAAGGAGTAAGGAAGAAGAAGAAAGAAGGAAGGGGGCTGGGGCTTGGGAAAAAGAGGATGGGCCCTAGGCCCTTGTGGGGGGAAAAGGAAAAAAAATGGGCTGGGTGTGAAGGCCCTTTTTTCTTTTATTTTATCATCATCATCATCATCATCATCATCATCATCATTATTAAGTAAATTATCTGAAACAGGAAAAAAATAAAATAGGAAAATAAAGGTTAATGGATGCAAAAAATAAAAAATTAAGGCCGAATTGGTCCATAATTTTCTTATGTAATTTAATCCTAAATACTTAACCAAAATTTAGGTGTCAACACTCCACTCATGGTGCCACACACGTCTTGATTCACGACTACGCCTCTCAACTTCTATTGACTCATAGTTGGGTCGCAGGTCATCGCCTCTCCCACTTAACTCATGACTGCGCCTCTCACCTTCGATCAACTCAAGTCATTGCCTCCCTCCCTAGCTCTCACTTGCTCACCTCCATTTGCTATAAGTTCAAATCTCTAATTTTCAATCTACTCACTAAATCCTAGAAGTTATTTGTTTCTTTGGTCAGCTTAGGTCAAATCCCTAAATCCCTAAATTTCTAAAAGCCTCTCTTTTTGCCAATGATGATGATTACTCTACTCGTCTTCCATTATTACTAGAGAAAACTCCAAAGAAAGGTCTTGGGATTTGCTTTGTGCTGTGGATTTTCTATGAAAGTGACAAGGATTGGAAGATAAAGTTGTTATAACGACCCTAACTCTATCTCCTAGATCTTCCACAGTGGGGGTTATTTCGCAACATCCCAAGCTCATCGCCATCCTAATTTTTTTTTTTTTTATCTTGTTGATAAACACATGCAGAAACGTGAACGAACAAACTCCAGACAAATAACAATTGGAAGATTGGGACATACATTACACAAAGGATACTACTTTCTAGTATGACAGTACATTTACAAGCCCTTTCTCTACAGGTCCTCTTTCCTTTTTACATCACACTATTAAGTATCTACATAGGCCAGGGGAATTCCTATATCCTCTAGCATGACTGCATCTCCTACAACTAATGTGAGACTTCCATGCCTATAAGTCTAAAAGATAAGGGAGTGAGTTGGGAGACTCAATAAAAACCCCAATTTTCTACTAAGAAGACATCTTATCATCAAAATTTAGCAGATACAACACTTACAATACAATGTCGATGGTAGATCAATAGTAAATTATTACTACATCTTGACTATGTGCAGATGTCCATTACAACATACTTCAATACATGCTTACCTTCAGCTTATTAATAAACGCATCAACATATCATAGTTATGTATATACCAGCACGCATAAAGGATTCATTTAACTTTGTCCTAGCTCAACTAGGTCCTCTCGAATCGATCGAGGTTTCAAGTTGCATGCTGGGCTTCCTAACTCGACTAGGGCATTAACTCAACGGAGGCTTCTCAGGGCTAGCTTCACGAGGCATTCGAGCTCAAATCCAAGCATCCCGACTCAATTATGGCATCTCATTTTCATGAACGAGGCAATGTAACTCATCGTTTGGGGTAAAGGCGTGCTCTCGGGCCATCCTTCGTCCCAACCAGATATTGTTCTCTTCTGAGCATGCTCCTAGACCATTCTCCCTCAAGAATTTGCCCTTGATATAGCCAAAACACATTTATGGCATTTATCTTTCCTCTACGTGACCATATGTCATATATCACACAACTCGGTTTCTTATCTTTCCTCTTAACCAACATATTAAAGGTTCAAGGGCATGCTCATTCAAGTGTGTGTGCCATGACTCTCATTACCATACTATACAACATGTTGGGCACAATTCTTGGCTCATGACTCGAACCACATGCCTAAGCCGATTTTTGTAGCAAGCAAGACTTGGAATCGGCATGCTTCAATGCCGTACCAAGATTTCATTGGCTTAGGTGATCCCTGTACCAAACAAAGCTAGGATCTAGCACACCTCAATGCTGATACAAGGCCTCATGGCCTTGGGCGATTCCTGTGCCACACAAGACTTGAATTCGGCACATCTTGATACCAATTCCAAGGTCATGCGGTCTTAGGCCATCATGACTTGATGTCGATTCCAAGATGAACGAACATTGACCTTATCTTAAGGCATGGATGCATTCAAGCATGTAAACATGAGCAAACCATATAAAAGAACACTATAACGTACACATGACTTACATGGGTGGGCATAACTAAATTCAATGACATAGCCTATCGTCCTAGCCTAGAGTTAGGAATTTTACTTACATATAAAGGCATGAAGAAACTGATCATCAACATTAACACAAATTAAACCCAAATGAGAGCACAACCAAGTCAAAACAATATAACTCATGGCTTGAATATTCATACGTCAATGCCAGTCCAAAGCCAAGTAAGGCCCATCCGTGACCTAGAGAGCAATTTGGCTTAGGAATGTAAATACATGAGCAATCAATCATTAACATGCATAAAACTAAGCATGGGTGTGTATACAACCAAACTTGACGTAGGCTATCGCCCCAACCAAGAGCTAGAGATTCTACCCACCTTCGCTGAACTTCGATGAACTAGAGGTGTTTTTACCAAGACATGGTCATTTAGTTAGATGGTAGTTGAGCAAGTTCGAGAGGGAAGACAAGAGGCATGTAAGGACAAGAGGAAGAGAAAGCGAGCTAAGGGTGAGAATTAATGGGATGGTTCTCCTATTTATAAACTCAAACCTCATCATTACTTATCCAAATGGCCCAATAGGCTTTCTTGAGATGGCATGCCTATTTGGAAAGGGAGGCACACGTACCTTGAAAAGGTGGCATCCTAAAGCCTAGGGGAAAACACTTGTTAGCCTTCTTATCGGACCACCTATATCATGTCATCATGGCTTAATCTACTTGCTCTGAAAGGAGAATCTTATAGTAATGATGACCATATATTTCATGGACACCAAAGTCAATGACTCACCATTCTCATTAAATGCCTAGATTTGTTAATCATGAGACTTGGATATTTATCACATGTCTATTTCAAGACAAGACTTGCTCTTCAAGTTAAAACCTTCTAGTATCTTCCATGGACACCTAAGCTTACAAGTCACCATTGTAATCATAACTTCGCCAACTTGCTCTCCAAGCAAGATCTTAGGTGAATCCTTAATGACCATCTAAGCTAGAGACTCACCTTCCCCATTTAATACCCAAGATATGGTAATTATGAAGCTTAGATTTTTGCATATGTTTCATGCCTTTACTTGTTCATTAAGCTAAGCATTCTATAATGTTATATTTTGTCCTCTTCCAAGGAACATGGCAAACATGGCAAACATGGAAACAATGCCATTATTTGCCATTAGGAGCGCTAATGGGATTGAGCGAGGGCTCTTTATGTTCATCCACGATCGACCATTTCAACTAAATTGAGGTTCAAAACCGAATCACCACTAGCATTAAATGACTAATTAGGTTCTAAAGTGTTCTAATTGTCCTTTTCCAAAGAATAAGACAAACATGAGAAATTAACCATTGGAAATGCAAACAAGATTGGGTAAGGGCTTTTCGTGTACACCTTCTTTCGACCGTTTTGACATACCTAAGTTCTGTGGTAAAGCCACCTTTGGTGTGCTTATTGTAGGTGAAAATGCTTGCTTCAGCTAGGTCGGTGGCCTAGGGTATGGCTCAATAGCTAGTCCTTAGGTTGGCACTAGCTGAGTAAACTATGCCTATGATCCACAATAAGAGGCCCGTGGCCAGTCTTCAACTAGTCCATGGTTGACTTCCGATTGTCATGTGGTTATGTGGGATCGATCAATTTGTGACCAACACACAGTTGCACCAGGTTGACTCATGGTCCTCCATGATCGATACATGATTGATCACCCACGATCGAAACATGATCTCTCGGAATCGATCTATGATCGCCCATCGATCTGTGGTGATACGTGATCATCCTTTAATCAACCCTTATGGTCAAATAGTCATCTATTGGTTGAACAACTCGGATCTATTTGCATGGTCATTGGATTGGTCCGTGGCTAATCTCTTGAACAATCCATGGATGATTTATTTTATTTTATTTTATTGGAACGTGGTTAATCCCTTAGTTGCCCTTCCAATGGAGTCGATTAGTCCATGGTCGATCCTTGGAATAATTCATAATCGATCCTTACCATTAGCACATCAAACTCAGCCATTTCTTATGGGGTTGGAAATCGTAGATGGTACAACTGTTTTCCATCTGTACTGAATTCTAGTACATTTCTTAGGAGCAATTGTTTCGTGCAAACCCTGATGTCTCTGGCATGATCTTCAAGTAGCTATAGTGGTTATGTTTCTTTATTCCTCTATTGGATATTGGCAATTGTACAGCTATATCTATGGGACTTGTAGTTCGCCCATTAGATGTTCGTGAACATTTCTCAAATAAAGGAAAAAAAAATTGGAAATTTTATAGTTTGTAGAACGTGTGGTGCCTTGTGAGTGGTGGCATTGATCCTGAGGTGGGCAATATTAATTGTCGGAAATGATCATGGTGTATTTGAGAATGTGTTTTGAATGAAGTAGGCGTACATTACTCTATGTTGATGATGTTAGATGTGATTGTTGTGAATCAGTAATATTCTCTTGCATTTGGATTATCGAATTGAAATGCATGCCATCTGCTTGATGGAATTCCTAAATGAAGTCAGCATGTGTTATGTTCAAACCAGAAATTTTCTGGTTGCACAAACATTAAAATTAAAAGAATGGCAATGTTTTGGTTGATGTTTGGTGTAACCGGTTCCATAAATCCACCCAGGAACTAAATCAGACTGGCGGTCCGATTTCCGGGTGGATCCATACAACCAATGGGCAGTTCCTAGTTCCAATTTTTCGGAACCAGTCCTTAGTGGATTGTTCACGATTCTAGGGTAGGAACCACCTACCCAGACCATACACACCTCTAGTTGACACTGAATTTTCCCGGTAGACAAATTTAGAAAATTCTAGATTTTTATCGTGACAAGACTTGGTTTTTGACCAAAAAAAGTTAGATTAGAATCTCAATAGTACCTAATCTCTTTTGGAAAGTAACATATTGGCACGTAGGATATGAATTACTTAAGTCCACATTCCTTATAGATCGCGTGACTTGGTGCGATGGCATAAGTCCCTAGATAAAATGTAGGTTTTTTGTTTCGGAGGAGGGGGGGGGGTGGCTGCGCTAAGAGATAAAAGAAAGGTCCCTCTTTTGTCGGAAAAAAAAAAGCCAAGGACCGCTCTTTTCTATACGCAACGCCAGAGGTAGAGACCTCCCAAAAAGATTCAAGGCTGAATTCGTTTTTTTTTTTTTTTTTTTTTTTTTTTGGCGAGCTCGGACTCAAGTTTTGTTGTGAACCGATTGGCTTGAATAAATAAGGCCATTTCGTGTATCAAGTCTTCTGTATTTTCCTAAGCCCACACCTAGAAGACCCAAGTTTAACAGTCATTTGGACGTGGCCTATGAATCCGACCCAAACCTACATAGGCCCGAGATTGGTTCATATTTGGACCAGACCCAAGGGCCCGGCCTAATTCCCTATATATTTTTTTTCTTAATTTAAAAGGATAAGACAATCAAAAAAATTTGCGATTTTTTTTTATTTTATAAAAGAGACAGAAATAGCTCAGAGATGGGACTTTATTAAGTCGTTTAGTTTTAGCTCAAGACTTGGCTTAATTTTAATTAATTAGCATGCACCTAGTCTAGGGATTTTAGGGAACACCTTTATATGAGTTTTGTAGATTGATCATCTAGGTAAGAAATTGGACTCAATTTTTATTTAGCTCATGAGGTTGCTGTCCTGAGGCTTAATAGCAAGGGGCCATGTGTATTCTATACTTGTTGCTTTATTGAGTTTATATTCCTACACTTTACTTTCATCACATTAATTGTAATTGCCTACTTTTATTTGATAACGTACTCAAGCATGGACATCATTTAGGGGCAAAGGATAATACAATCATCAAAAATTGTATGAATCATTTAGGCAACAAATCAATTGAATTAGGGTACAAAAGCGCACTACTTAGACAATCAACATAATCAAGTCCACAACCATAGATCTTTGGTTGTGTAGAAAGTGAGGTATGCTTCCACATTTCACTTGGTTTTTAGCGACCCTTTATTAGGCTAGTAGCAGCTCCTAGTTAAGTTAAACTCCATGGATAGATTTATTTGGGATAAAGACATCATAAGTGTCATAACTTTCGTATAACGCCTTTGAGTATCAAAACTTTTTTTGACCACTTAAACATCATAGCTTCTAAAAAGCATTTACTTAAATGTCATAACTTTCAATCAATCACCTAAGTGTAAAAAAATTTTAAAAACGTCCACCCAAGTGCCAAAAATCCAACATGATGTAACACTTGTGATGAACGTCTTTAAAAAATTGTAACACTTAAGCATTTGACCGGAAATATCTTAGTTTCCTAATTTGGATTAAGAGAATATACAATATGTCCAAGATAAGAAACCAAGGTATTTCTCTTCAATAGTTTTTCATATTTCCAAATCTTGTGATATATTATGTCTCACTACTTCCAATTTGACACAGAATGATGATCTTTCCTAGTTATGGACATCACATGGCACATGTAATTTTGGCCATATGATATGTTCAATGGGCTTGGCCAAACTTTCTACTCTTGCGAGCTTAGTCCAAATAATTCAATTAAGCTCAGATTATCGGTCCAATAAGAAAATGCAATTTTTGTGGGCTTATTGAAATGCTCCTAATATGCAAATGTAAATTTATAATATATTTGTTTAGTGGTTAGAATTAATTCCTAATTTTCTTATGTGGTAAATAAATAATGAGTTGCCAAAAATCAGGTGGCAATAGTTTGTTGACACTTGATTTTTGGCCGATGCATTATTGAAAGTAAAATCTTGAAATTAAGGTTTCCGATCGTGATGGAACTCGTTTCTCAAACAAAAAGTGTCATTTTTCATTTTTTTTTTTCATTGACCCTTCATTTATGCCTAATTTCCTTGTCATTTTCATCAAAAATATAAAAAGTGAAAAAGTTGACTTTTTGATTAACTCTTTTAATAAAAAGTAAACTCCAAGTTAGAATTTGGTTGGTTTTTTGTACAAAAAGTTCCTAAATGGTCCCAATGTCTATTTTGTATTAAAACATTTCCAAAAAAAAATAATCCTATTTTACCTTCAATTTGACTTTGTCATTGAAAATTTCGCAAAAAATTGATTAAGAACCTAATTTTCCAATTTCTACGGACTTTAGGTTCAAAATTAGCCAAAATAACATTACTTTGTTTCTACTTATTTTTCTTTAGCTTTCTTTATAACATTTGATCTAGAGATCATTCTACATCCAATCATCAAACCAATTTTGGAATTTTTTACTTGGGATAAAAATTTCCAATTTTAGCTCTAATTAGGAGTCCCGATCGATCCTTAATGGTTTGAGCAAGTCTTCCCTAAATGAACTCATTCTATCAATGACAATCCAAATCCAACATCAATTTTGATAAGTTCACATGGGAACATCTCAATTTGACAAATCAGGCCTACTTGAAGGTTGCAAAATCGAGCTATTGTGGTCCGATTGAGCTAATTCGACTTGGCCCATTGGAGACTGGAGTCTAATTGAAATAATTAAACTTCAATTTCACCAATTGAAGTACCATTACAAATATGAGTCAAGCTTGCAGCATTGTTTGATAGGATTTAATAAATTCAAGCATTTTGTGAATAATTAATTGGCCTAGGGTGATTCAATTGCATTTGATTGCGTACAATTCACATAGAAAAAATTAATTTCATTTTAATTAGAGAAAATAAAAGAATTAGAACAAAATTAGGATCTGGATCGACCTGGTCAAACTGAGTTAAATCAACCTGATTGAGTCAATCCGGTTTTGACTAGCATTTTTTTTTTGGTTGAAAGAGCATTTCATTCATTCATTCATTAGTAGAAGTGCTACAAGCGACACTAAGAGAAGATTCTGAACATAAAATGTCCCGCAGAGGTTGGGGAGGCAAAGATTTCCACCCTCGTGGAAGGGTCTTTGTGCAGTGTGCTTTCACAATCGAATCGGCTGCTTGGTTAAACTCTCGCGGGATATGCATAATACTCTTTAAAGGTAATTGGGCTAGCAGACGTTTGCCTTCTTCCATTATATTGCGCAAGGCCCATGGAGTTTCTTCTCAGCCCATAACCATCTCAATAGCTAAAGAACTATCACTTTCACATTTGTACTTGCATTCCTGTTGCCCTTTTTCCTTCATGTGTTGTACATGTCTTTTTTCCAGAAATTGAACTCCTCACACAAGTGTAGGGTTTTAGCTTGAAGGGGGTGCTTGCCCAGATGTCTACTATGAAACCATCAACTAAAAGACCTCTTGCATTGTGCAAAATTCCTACGATTGAGCTCGGTTTGTCTAGATTTATCCATGAGCAGTCAACGTTCAAGGTTTGGAAGCCTTCAGCCGGTGGGTGCCAGCAAGTCGGTGAGTTTTCGGGTTAGGGTTCCTTCGGTTTCTTCGTCTGAATCCAATGCCTGAAGTTCTTAACTTGCGCTGTTGTTGCTGTTACCAGACCAAGTGGGTCGAATTTTTTTGCTTGAAAGATGATGTTGTTTCTACTTTTCCATATTTGTCATAGAGTTGTTGCCAGTAGTTCATCTCCTGGTGCTTGTGCTTTTGATTCAAAAATTTCTAATAGCCATTTGTCGAGCCTGGTGATGTTCAGGGCATTTATATTCAATTTTACCCTTGGATCTAACCACACTTTGGTCGTTTCTTTGTAGAGCAGGAATAGATGCTCTATTGTTTCCGGTTCACTGGTGCACAAAGGGCAAAGCGGATCAGGTAATGCTTTTCTCTTAAAAAATTCTCCTGTGTTGGTAGGGCATTTTGACACAAACTCCAAAGGAAGATCTTTATTTTTGGGGGAATCTATAGGTTCCAAATCTTCATCCATAAGGATCGGGGGGGGGCTGAAAGGATGCTGATGCTATATTTGTGTTTAGATTTGCAGTCTTTGCATGCACCTTGTTATAGCCGCTTTTCACTGAATAGGTACCAGATTTATTCCCAGACCCGATTAATTTGTCCTCCTTTGAGTTGGGAGCAATAGGAATGGTTAAGATTTCGTTGGCTGTTCTCACGTTAAAGAAGGTTCTTATTATGTTTTCATCACACTCTGTCTTCTGTTCATTTAACAGCTTAGCAACCATGACAGGATCATCCTGATTTACTAGTCCCCCAACTATCCCAATAGAAAGCCACCTGTCTTCTCGAATCTTGATAGATTTGCCATCTCTGATTATCCATTTCATTTATGGCTTTATGGCTTCTCTACCCATAAGGATGCTTTGCCATCCCCATGAAGGGCGGTTCCCCTTCTTTGCTTGCCAGAATGCTGATTCAGGAAAGTAGATGCCTTTTAAAAATTTTCTCCACGCTTGTTTATCTAGCATGGCAATGTTTAACGTTTTCAGGTCTTTAAAACTGAGACCCCCTTCATCTTTTCTGGTTTTGAGAACTTCCCATTTTTTCCAGTGTAGTCCCTTCTTTGCTTCAATTTGCCACCACCAAAAGGAAGCATTTTTTCTTTTAATAGCATTACAAACAGAATTTGGGACTTTAAATATTGACATTGCATATTGAGCGATTGCTTGCACCACACTCTTGATTATAATTTCTTTCCTAGCTTTTGTAAGAATCTTTTCCTTCTAGCCTTCAAGTTTCATGTTCACTCTCGCCAATATCCATGCGAACATTTCTTTTTTTGAGCTTCCCCAATCAGAAGGCATACCAAGGTATTTCCCTGTCTTCTCAATTATCGGAACTCATAATTCATTTGCCATAGCTCGCTGACGGTTCATAGGGCAGCGCTTACTAAAGTACACACTTGATTTGTTGAGATTAATTGCCTGGCCTGTGACATAGCAGTATTGATTTAAGATTGAGGCCACTTGCTGGCATTCTTTGACAATCCCTTCTAGAAAAAATATCACATCGTCAGCGAAAGATAGGTGTGTTAGGGTTGGACAATACCTGTTGAGAGTTATCCCCTTTATGTCTCATTTTTCTAGCGCTCTATGCATCATTTAAGATAGTACATTGGCCATAAGAATGAATAAATATGGCGATAGGTGGTCTCCTTGTCGTATCCCACATGATGGTGAAAAATATGGCGTTGGTTCTTCATTAACTTTCACACTAAAGGAGACATATGATACACATTACACAATAAGTTGTACCCATCCTTCACAGAAACCCATTTTAAGCATGCTGGCCCCCAAAAAATCCCACTCAACCCAATCATAAGCTTTATCCATATCCAATTTTAGGATAGCTTGGAAAGTTTTTTTCTTGTTCTTGATTCTCAGCTGGTGCAATACTTCTTGAACAATCAGAATATTGTCTTGTATTTGTCGTTTTTCAATGAAAGCACTTTGTTCATTTTCAATGATCATAGGTAACCACTTCTTTAGCTGATTTGGCATAACCTTCGATATGATCTTGTAGCTAAAGTTACAAAGGCTAATTGGTCGATACTAGCTAACATTTTCTAGATTCTTTATTTTTGGGATGAGTTTAATGTATGTTTTGTTTAGAAGGGGATCGAGTATACTTGTTAGGAAGAAATTTTGTACTAGTTGGAAGAGGTCGCCTTTAATATCTTCCCAACAATGCTGATAAAATTGGCTATTTAGTCCATCAGGACCAGGTGCTTTGAGTTCTCCTAGCTGGAAGACAGCTCCTTTCACTTCTTCTAAAGTTGTCGATTTCGATAAATCAGCATTCATTTCCTCACTAACCACTTTGGGACATTGATTAAAGATTGGTTAGAAGTTTCTAGGGCCTTCTGATTCATATAAAGTCCGGTAGAAGTTTCTAATATGCTGATTAAGGGTTGTGGGTTCCCGACACCAAGTTTGTCATCTATTTTCAGCATAATGATTTGGTTCCTCTGCTTCCTTTGCACCGTTGTTGCATGAAAGTACTTAGTGTTTCTATCCGCCCATTGAAGCCAATTGATCCAAGATCGTAACCCCCAATACATTTCCTCTTGCCTCCACAGTTTCTCTATTTGTTCCTCCAACTGTTGGATGTCTTGCTTTAATGAGGGTCCCAATCTATTCATGTGTTTTATAAGTTGTTTTTTCAATTCTCTAATCTGGTTTGATGCATTAGAGAATTTCTTAGTGCTCCATTTGACTAGATCTTGAGATAGTTCCTGGATTTTCCTTGGAAAACTCTGATTGTCTGTTGTTTGTCACTGTCCTGTGCTTCTAATTATCTCGCTGCATTCTGGATCTTCTAGCCAATAGGACTCAAAGTCTTTCTTCCTTTTTCTATGTTCAGGGTGAAGAGTGAGCATTATAGGGCAATGACCCGACCCAACAACTAGTAAGGCTAATGCTTCTGCATTTGGAAAAGCTACCCTCCATTCCATAGTGGTAAGTACTCGGTCTAACCTCTTCTTCACAAGGTTTTCTCCTTCCCTTTTATTAGACCATGTATACGCACATCCCTTACCTTCTAGATCCATGAGCGAGCAATCATTTAAGAATTCCCAGAAGGCAAACATTCTACTTTGGTTAGCTTCTCTTTTTCCAACTTTCTCCCAAGTGTACAAGATTTAATTAAAATCACCAATGCATACCCATAAGGCTTATGGGTTGTTCTGGGAGGCTTGGAGGTGCTGCCATAGTTGTAGTCTTTCGCCTAAATTCATCGATGCATGGATAAAAGTGATTTGCATATGATGTGTACTTAAAGGGTCTATGCAGTCCAATTCTATAAAATGCTTTGTGCCGTTAGTCACTTTTAAATTGACCTCTTCACTCCACATAATGGCTAGTCCTCTCACAATACCTTCTGGTGGTACTAAGAATAGGTTTGGGTAATTAAGGCGCTTTCTTACACGTTCCACCATCTCCTCTTCATTTTTTTATTTTCATAAGGAAAACCAAACTGGGCCTCTCTAGAGCCACAAGAGCTCTTAATTCTTAGAACATTAGGGGATTGCCCAACCCCTAATAGTTCCAGCTTAAAATCTTCATGGCTTCACCGGTGGCTTATTAGGGCTAGCCACCAAAGCCCACATTTTGGGATCTTCTTCCACTAGAATTGGGGTTTCATGTAGTGCTACTTCATCCGCCCACTTCATCATTGCCCCCTGAGATGCATAGGGGCTATGCCTTCTGATCTTCTTCATAACCGGATTCTTCAATTCCTTTCATTGACTTTTGGCCTTGCTGGAAGTCGACAACATAGGGGTTTCCATCAATGGAGTATCAGAAATCAACGAGGTAGAGCCCTGGGGTCTTTTGCCCAAAGCTTTTAAACTCAAACCTATTGGATTCTCCTGACTATAAGGAATAATTTCTGTTTGTTGCACTTCCATGTCCCTCATGCTTGGGCTATTATCCGGGGAGTTAGTATTTATGGGCATCTCGGGTATAACTTTTTCCACATCCCCCTCTCCACTCTCCAGTTTATTTAGCAACTTCCAAAAAGGGTTGTGCTCTTTAGCCTCTGCTTTTAGCCAATAACCAAATAGGCATTCTTCAATTGTTTATTTTATTTTATTTTTGTTATAAGGCACTTCCCCACAATTAGTAAAGTAATGACCAATTTTCCCACACGAGTAGCAGAAATGGGGTAAGCGCTCATATCTAAAGTTTATCCAAGAATCCACCTCATTGAGTTGCGGCATAACCCCTGATACAAGTGATTTTGATATATCTAGTGACACTCTTGCTTTTCCAACCTTGCAAATGCTACATTCCTTAGTTACAAGCTTTACTTCCATCACTTCCCCAATATTTGATGCTATGCTTCTTACTATGGATTCTGTTATACACCCTAGGGGCAGTCCATGAAGCTATATCCAAAACGAACAGTGAGTAAAAGTATGGCGATGAAGAGGGATTTTGGGGTTTAATTGTTTCAGGATTAGTAAATTTCCATAATATGACCAAGGGCTAGCATTTAGAACTCGATGTTTCTCTTCCTCAGTTTGGAAAGTAAAGGTGAATAAGCCTTGTTGTGGTTGGTCGCAACCAACATTCTATGTTTTCCATGCCTTAAACATAGTGGATTGGAAGGCTTGGAGGTTAACACTTGGTTTTGAGTGAAGTTTGCCAAGTAAAGTTAGCTGACATTCCTTCATTTTGCCTTTGGGAATTCCATCGAGCACCTTAACTACAGATTTTTTTGTCCACATTTTTCCCATTCTCTTACTAATTCTGTCTCCATTGTAGAAAATCTAATAACAACTAAACAACCAGTAGTAGGCTTCTTCAAAATAGGGAATAAGGCAAAGATGTAAACAGGCCACAACTACGCCATTTTAGAGATGAAGACCAATGCATCTTCTGGATAACTCACTCGGGTGCATTGATCCATGTCTTGCTGTTGTTTTTGTTGACTAGTGTTGATTGGTGGCCATTTTTTGACCAATTTCCAGTGGCCGACGGTAATTCCCAACCAGCAAAGCCCTGACCGACGGCCACCTCTTTTCCACATTTCAAAATTACAAAAAGCCATTGGGGCATGAAATTACCAAAATGCCTTTCCTCAGTCATTAATCTTAGAGAGATCAAATCTTGACCATCCATTATCATCTTGGCCAATCCATGTGATTAATTTAATACAACTTAGCAATCCATGTGATTAATTTCAACCAATCATTTAAATGCTTAGCCATTAAAGATCTTACTCTTCACTTGAGAGATTGAATCCTAGCCGTTGGATTGGATTCAACCTTGGATGAGGTATATAAGGTTTTCTCTCCAAAATTTGGAGGGGTTTCATTTGCAGACCCTCTCTCTCTCTCTCTCTCTCTCTCTCTCTCTCTCTCTCTCTCTCTCTTTACTTGGTTGAATCCTCTCTTGCCATCCACCATCGCTCCCCAACCTTACTCTAGCCACCAACTGACTCACCAATGTCTAGAAACTCTCCCTTTAACCGTTCGTGGCTATTGACAGCTCTAACCAAGGTCAAAACCGCTTGATCTATAGCCATTTCTTCATTAAGTCGAATTGTGTGCTCCATGACGAAGACCAAGAAGCCACCGTTCGCCACCATTTGCCAACACATTTTGATAAATTGCCATCAGCCTGATCATCCTCAGGACCTCCCTAAGCTAGTTGTAAGTCTCACCACTACCACCTATCATTGGAAGCCTTCGATCAGTGACAATCTCCTCCTCAGCATCGATCCCTTGCTCCACACTAATGAGAAGTCCGACAACTTTGACGATCCATTCTGTCCACCGACAAGTTCCTTTCATGATCGATCACTACATTGACAATCATCAACGTTCTCCTTTACCGGTCGTATGCCAATCGTAATCCCAATTGCCTCCGATCATCATTGGAAAGCGCCAATCAGCAGTCAAACTCTTCTTAGCTCATCCATTGTGCTCCACGCCGATAACCGGTCTAGTCCCTTTAATTGGCCATTTTAATGGCCAAATGATCTTCATTGAACTTCCGATGGTTTGACACTGTTCATTAGCCTATCACTGAGCTTGTGGTGCCCGAGTTTGGCTGGATCTCCATTGCATTTCATTTAATCATTTGATTCTTGTACTTTGTTCATTACTAGCTTCGATTGAGTCTAGTTCTCACATCGATATCTTCGATTGAGTCTAGTTCTCACATCGATATCTTGGAGTTTAATCTAGATCGTCGCTGAGCTATTCTAAGCCATCTCGTGTAGCTCGTGGTGGCCAATAGCTTAATTGAGCTCATCAAGTTCACTGATAAAGGTATAGTCTCTAAATCCCCAAGTTCGATAAAGTGAGGTCGCTAATATTGATTTTCAAATCAATATTTATTGGTTGGGGCTAGGACTTAACTTATGAATGCTTGTTGATGGCTATTCATTACTATGAGATCGATTTACATGCATTGATCGAATGGTTATGTGACTTGATGCCTATGAAATTCGTGCGTTGATTTCTGGACCAATTGTCTAATGTTGATGATATGAGGTTTTTTTTTTTTTTGGTCAAAAGAGGTGAAACTTCATTTACTAGCAGCAAAGTTATAGGAGTTTAATGCCTTAGTACAAATGAGGTCGAACAGAAAGAAAGAGGGGGCCTCAACCCAGTTAGTGGAGAGGAGATTTTGCCTATGGGCCTTTGCGACCAAGTCGGCCACAAAATTTGTCTTTCGACTATAGTGTCTCAGATCTAGGTTAGGGAAGAGACGAAGTATCGCAGCAACCTCAGCAAAGAGTTCTCTGTTCTCCCATGGTGTGTGGCTAGGGTTCTAAAGTGTCAGAACCATTTCCAAACACTTGGATTCTAGTATAATATGATCTTGAGTTCGTCCTTTATGTAGCAAGAAAAGGAGAGAAAAGGTGAGGGCTTGTACTTCTGTTCGTAGGGCTAAAGCAGAGGTGGTGCGACGGGTGAAGCCATCGATCAGCTTGCCTGAGGAGTCGTGACACACACAAGCCATGGATCCTTCGTGTGAGGCCATAGGGAAGGAGCCATCAATGTTGAGCTTCAGCAAGCCCAGATTAGGGGGACGCCAGAGGTGATCCAAAGATTGTAGTTGTGGATGTCGATTCAGCTGCGGTTTGAAAGAGGGTAAAGTAGATTCACCACTGGTAAGGGTCTCTGGAGCAGCCCGACTCAGATCTGATCTCTAGTTGTAAACTGGATGATGCATCTGTGAGCTCTTTTGCAGTAACGTCGAATGGCAACTCTGATAGGATCGAGCATGGGCGAGGGCAACAAAGACAACCTGATCAGAGTTGGGGGTTCTTTGGTGAAAGACAAAGTCGTTCCTAGCTTTCTAGAGATGCCACAGAATAGAGACTATTGTCACAAGATCCGGTGAGAGATTTTTCTTGTCAATCATTTGTAGTAGCCACACGTTGAACCTATGTGTTTGATATTGTTGTATATTGAATTGTAGCTGTTGATGAGACCCAACTGTATTTGTCCAAGGGCAATGGAAGAATAGGTGTTTTGTGGATTCAGGGACTGGGTGAAAGCTGCAGTCTCCACATAACCTACAATTCGAATCTAATATAACATGTCGGTAGTAGAGATTTTCACCAGTTGCTAGGGCATTTTGGCACAAAGACCATAAGAAGATACGTAATTTAGGAGTGGTCTGCACTATCCATATATTGGTCCATAGTTGTCGTGGAGGTTGATAGGAAGATGATGCTTGATTTTGAACTATTTTGCTCTCGCCTGATCTAATAAGATTACAGCCGCTTTTAACTGTATAAAGTCCATTACATTGCCCCGTCTAGATCAGTTGACCTTGTGTGTATTGCGGTTGGATCTGTATTTTGAGGATTTCTTCTATTGTCCGATCATCAAAGCTATCACGAAGTAAGGGAATATTCCATGATTGTTGGTCCAAACAAATAAAATCAGCCACCATTTTAGGTTCGTTGCGAGGTGCAGGGCTACCTATTATGTCTGTAGGAATCCACTTGTCCTCCCTGACTCGAATATGCTGACCATTACCTACTGACCACTATAGCTTGCTTGAAATTGAATCTCGGTCGAGAAATATGCTTTGCCATCCCCAAGAGGGTCTGGTGCCTCGTTCTGCCTGCCAAAGATCTTTAGAAGGGAAGTAAAGCCCTTTAAAGATCCTACTCCATAAAGATGCAGGCTGTTGAAACAAACGCCATACCTATTTGGCCAAAAGCGCTTTGTTAAAAGCAATAAGGTCTCGAAAACCGAGACCTCCCGTGTCTTTGCGACTCTTAAGAATCTCCTAATTCCTCCAATGTATTCCAGATTTGTTACCTTGTGATTGCCACCAAAATCTTGCAATTTTCAATTCGATAGGTTTGCAAAGCGAAATTGGGATTTTAAAGATAGACATGGCGTATTGAGGAACTGCTTGAACAATTGCTTTAATCAAAACTTCCTTACCTCCTTTTGAAAATAATTGTTCTTTCCATCCATCCAGTTTGGAGTTTACTCTAGCCAACATCCAAGAAAACATCTCTTTTTTGGACTTCCCCCAGTCCGATGGGATACCAAAGTATTTCCCATCTTTTTCATCACCGGGACTCGAAATTCTCTGGCTAAACTCTCCTACACGTTATCAGGACAAGCACAACTAAAAAATATTCTAGATTTATTGCGATCCACCGCTTGTCCTATTGCCAGGCAATATTAATTTAAGATATTTGCCAAGTTCTGGCATTCTAGAATTTTTCCTTATATAAAGAAAATGGCATCATCTGCAAAAAATAGGTGTGAGAGTGTAGGACACATTTGATTAAGTTTAATACCTTTGATGTTGCCCATGTTCACTGCCTGATGTATGAGAATTGAAAGAACATTTGCCACCACGATGAAAAGGTATGGAGAGAGTGGGTCACCCTGCCGAAGACCTCTAGTCATTTGAAAAGGCTGAAGTGGTTTGCCATTAAATTTGATGCTTAGAGAAGCGGTAGTAACACACTGCATCACCCTTTAGACCCAAATAGCATGGAAACCCAGCTGATGGAGGTAATCTCGAAGGAAATCCCATTCGAGGCGATTATAGGCTTTTTGCATGTCTAGTTTGAGGATGGCCTAAAATTTTTGCCTCCTTTTCCATGTTCTGATTTGATGTAGAACTTCATGCACCACTAGAATGTTATCTTGGATCTGACGTCCACTAACAAATGCACTCTGTTCCGTAGAGATAAGTGCAGGTAGCCATGGCTTCAATCGATTAGCTAGGACCTTCGAGATTTTTTTGTAAATATAGTTGCAAAGACTAATCGGTCTATATTGGTGTAGTCTTTCAGGGTGAGAAGTTTTCGGTATCAATGTAATGAGAGTCTTGTTAATATCATGATCCAGCACGCTAGAAGTAAAGAATTCTTTAACCGAGATAATAATGTCTGTTTTTAAAATTTCCCAGTGAGTTTGATAGAATTGACCGTTTAATCCATTTGGGCCAAGTGCCTTTGAAGCTCCTAGTTGAAAAGTTGCTCTTTGGACTTCCTCAGGAGTCACTTCACCTGTTAGAGTGTTGTTCATGGTGTCTGTAACCACAGCCGGGCATTGAGCTAATATTGGGCCATAATCTCGTTGTCCCACCGAGGAGTATAGAATTTGAAAGTAACCCTATGTCATGTCCTGTAATGATTTTCAGTCTCAAACCCAATGCTGGTCTTCATTTTGCAACATGCTGATTCTGTTATGTTAACGCCTCTGGATGGTAGTCGCATGAAAGAACTTAGAATTCTTATCTCTCCACTTTAGCCAGTTAACTCGAGAACACATTGCTTGGTATTGTTCTTCTTGTTGCCATAAGCATTGAATTTCATTTTTCAAGTCATCCATCCTTGACTTATCGAACTGACAATTTGTTTTGTTGGTTAGGAGCTGGAGTTGATGTTGTAGGTCATTAATTTGATGTTTGCCATTTGAAAATTTAGACCTACTCCAACTGGTAAGGGCTGCCGAGATCTGTCAACTTCTGGGGTAAGGTTAAAGTTTGAGTCTGAGTAGATTTTCAAGCATCTTAGATTACTAAACGACAATCTGGATCTTACAGCCAAAAGGATTCGATAGTAAAAGCCCTCTGACGTCTAGGTTGGATGGTTGTGGTCGTCAAAAGTAGTGGGCTGTGGTCTAAACTAATGGCTTAGAAGGTAAAAACTTCAGTAGCCGGAAAGGTAAGTCACCATTCCATATTGCAAAGGGCTCTATCCAGCCTTTCTTTGATTCTTTCCTCCCCTTCTCTATTATTACACCATGTAAAAGAGCACCCCTTGCTCTCTAAATCCATTAGTAAACAACCACTCAAAATTTCTCTAAAAGAATGCATGCGCTATGTAGTGGCTAGCCGTTTACCTTCTTTTTCCCAAGGATACATAATTTCATTAAAATCGCCAATGCAAAGCCAAGGTAAGGTATTATGGTTGCTGATGAGCTTCAAATTTTCTCAGAACTGTTGTCGAAGAGGAAACACAACCGGCGCATGGAGACAAGTCAGTCGCATAGTAGTTTCACTGTCCCTATCCTCATAAAACAAATCAATAAGATCTAAGGTCTATTTCTCCACTACTAGGTAAATCTGCTCTCGCCAGAATATTGCTAGGCCACCTGCTAGGTCTGTGGGTTGTTCCAAAATGCTGTTGGGATACTTAAGTCGTATTTGTAGTTAGCAAAGGACCATTTCTTGATTCTTTGTTTCCATCAAAAAAAGAACATCGAGCTTTTCTCGGGCCACCAATGCCCTCAGCGCTTGAACTGTTAGGGGATTGCCGAAACCCTGACAGTTCCAACTGATTAACTTCATTTGTGTTAGGGAAATCTCTTATTATATTTTGAAAATGACAAAATAAATCAAAGGCTACTAACGTGTTTAATTATTGAGTAATAGATTATGCAGATGATAGAACATGTAAAGGATATTGTCAAAGTCTATTATGAAGATTTCCAGACTTATGTGTTAAAGTCTTAAGACTGCCAGACTTCAGTGTCAAAGTCCGTTCTACATCAAAAGTCTGTCCACTCTGACAAATTCTAGATTGAACGTGAATGAAGAACCAGAAGAAGAACTTTATGCTGAAGCTGAACTTATTCAAACTGTGTCCAGACCTTAAAGCTAAATCCGTTTAGAAGCTGAATATGTTCAAACTCAGATTGTAAAGTCTATCACACACAAACTTATATTGTAAAGTCTATCGCACACAGACTCAGATTGTAAAGTCTATTGCTCTCAGACTTTATATCCAGAACTCGACAGAACGTAACACAAGCCCAAATGTATAATGATTAGTGATTTGGTTTGGATTCTATATAAAGATTGATTTGATTGACTCAATCTAATTAATTGACGATTGGATATTGAAAACAAGAACTTTCTATACGAAGAGGCTCTACTTATGGAAACCAAAATTCTATTTGTATGGGCAATCAAAATCAATTTGGGATTCTACTTTTATCACTCAACGGCTACCAAATCTTCTAGATATAGATCTATCCAACGGGTAGATTGGAAGACGATTCTCAAGATGCTGTCCAACGGCTAGTTTGGAAGTGGAGGAGTATTTAAGGAGATGAAGGACCGATGAGCAAGTAAGAGACAGAGCGTAGAATTTATAATTACAAAGTTTGAGTAAGCTTCGATCATACACTTATCTCTTGTGAGCTTAAACGCTTGTGATCGTGAGAGAAATACCAAAAGAGTGACTTAGTGAGTTAGTGTAATCTATCACTAAGTGTTTGCACTCAAAGTTGTAATCTCTTGTTGATTGCATAGTAGAATCCAGTAGAAGGCCATTAGCATGGGAGAGTGGATGTAGACTTGATCTAAGCCAAACCGCTATAAACCTTGTGTTCTTATTCTCTTCCTTAACTCATTTATTTTGCTTGAAGTTTGTTTTATTCCACATATATTTGGCAATGTTTATTTTAAACACCTATTCACCCCCTTCTAGGTATTCTTACTAGCCCTATCAATTGGTATCAAAGCCAAGTGCTTGGTTTATAAAAGTTTTTTACACTTTTGAGCTCAAGATATTTATGGTTAGTATCTTGGCACTAGGACTTATGGAAGAGCAGAGCAACACCAGACCGCCATATTTTGATGGAAATGAGTACAACATTTGGAAAAATAGAATAAAGGCATTCCTAAAACCCAGAGATCTCTTCCAATGGGATGTTGTGGAAAAATGAATCAATTCCACTGCTGCATCTACATCAAATAAGAATGGCAAAGACAAAGAAACCAAACCCCATGCTCTCATGTCTTAGATGGAGATATCCAAAAGAGAAGTGCTTGATGTAAAAGCCATTTATTCTTTATATTGCGCTTTGTCTCCTATTGAATATAACAGAATTTCTTCATGTGAAATAGCTAAGGAAGTTTTGTGTAAACTTCATGTTACATATAAAGGGATCGATCGTGTAAAAGAGATAAAAGTAAACTTTCTGCTTGGCAAAATATGAATCCTTCAAGATGAAGCAAGGAGAGTCGATTGGAGATATGTTCAGCTGTTTTACAGAAATTGTAAATGGTTTAGCATATCAAGGTCAGCAAATTTCTGCCCCAATGAAGGTCAACAAACTTTTGCGGGGTCTCTCAAAAGATTAGGACCTTGTCAAAACCTCGATCCAAGAGACTCAGAGGATTATGCCACTCTCTATTGATGAATTGATTAGCGCTCCTCAATCCTATGAAGTTGAACAAATCAACGACGAAAATCCCGAAAGTAAGAAGTCCATTGCTTTAATATATAATGCTAATTCTGATGATACAGACTCAAAAAATGACATGGATGACGGAGAACTTGCTTTTATGATCAAAAAATTCAAAAAGCTGAGTAGAAAAGGAAGGAAATTTAATGGAAGAAAACAATACAATGATAATGGCCAGAAACAAACAATAAAAGAAAATGATGAGCAAGAAAATATATGCTTGATGGCACATTCATAATCTAAGTCTGACTCAGACACATACTCAGAATCAAAGTCTGACTCGAACATAGACTCAGAATCCAATGAGGAAATCGAGGTAAGCCATTTAAAAATTCCTATCAAAGTTTCAAAGTATATAAATGAGTTGTGCTTAAATCTCAAATCTTCTCTTAATAGGATCTCCAAACTTAAAAATGAGAATTCTTTGCTTAGGCAACAGCATCTTTCTCGAAAAGAAAAGTTTGAAATTTTGCAAAAAGATTTTCTACAAACAAAAGAAAGTTGAGATTTACTTGTCAAAGAAAATGATTCTTTAAAGAAAGAATTTTCAAATATTTTGACAAGATTTTCAAATGGATCAAAAACATTAGAACATATCATTTCCATACAAGTACCTTACTATAATAAGTTGGGACTTTGTTTCAATAAGGAAAGTGATTATCTAATTGTTTTTTCTAAAATTAAGGAGAGACTTAGACAAAGACCTCCTAGACTTGCGTTCACGAAGCATTTTCAAAGAATATTTACAAAACCTGTTGGTCGAAAAGCCCTCAAATGTTCAAATTGTGGAGATTCAGAACACTTTGAGAAAGAATGTCCTAAAGTCTGGAGACTTGTTAAGAAAGATTGGATAAAAACAGCATACTTTACTAACTCTTATGGACACAAGAAAATATGAGTACCAAAGAAAATGTGAGTTGTTTTTGCAGGAAATGAAAGAAAAGAAGAAAGAGAATTTGGTAAGGAATTTTATATTATCAATTTGATTTGGGCAATAATTCTCTTTGTGCCTCGGTTGATTTAGATTTTATGATGATCAAATTTCATTGAAGAAAGAATTGTATGATTTGTTTTTGTGATTCGTGAGTTGCGATTTGATCTAATATGTGTGATTAATTTGATATCTTTCTTAGAGATAATGCAAATTATTTTGTCTAATTTTATGCTCTCTAATTTTGTCATATGTTGCAAACTGGAAATCTATTTTACGTGATATTAAAATATTCTTTCTTAGATATTCAAGGATTTTATTTAGATTTTATTGTGCTTTGACTAAGTGAGAATTTCCTCTTCAAAGATATTATTGTGCATTCTTTCCTTAAATACCTTGTCATGATGAGTTTAGAAAGAATATTTAATTATCTATGAAGATTTCATATTTTGCTCTTACGTCAAGGAAGGATCCAAATTAATGGATACCAAAACGGAAATGAGTTGATTGCAGGAAATTCAATAAGGGAAAAATGATTGCGAGGTATATCATGTGAAGATTGGTAATGATTGTTTTTAATCAATGGTATATTGCAAACATATACCTTAGGTAAGAGAATATTTTTTTAATCATCCTGCCTTGCAAATTTCTACGTACATTTATCATGATTTTGGATGATTGTTTATTGCAAATATCCTTTGTCAAAAATATAAGGCATTGCAATTTTTACTTGATTTGGCACGTGATAGAAATATCATCTTTCTTTTTGTGAAATGCATCAATAATATATTTTGAGATTTATGCTCCGGGAAATCCCTTTGATCTTAAAATATATTATTGCATATTTATGGATATTCTTGCTATATTCTTGGAAGATGTCTCATTTCTAGCAAGTTTGATCTGCAAATCGAAGGAAGATATTAAGTGACATTTTTGCAAAGGTTGTTATTTATTATACAAGAATTTGCAGGTGGAAAAAGAATATTCCATATGGATTTTTGGAAAGGTAGATTTGAAAATCATAGAGATTCTATACTATTTTTTGGAAGCTAAAAAATTCTCTTCATTGTGCAAAGCTTTTGCAAATTGTTAAGGAAATCCCTAATGTGTAGTACGAAAGGTTGAGTAGTTCTGAATTTTAATTTTATATATGCTATTCAATTTATTTATTTGAAAAAAGGGCATTATATATCACGTAGATATTATTACAGCTTATTATTTATGCAAAAAGTTCGTTAAGTTTATGTAGGTTGAATTCGAGAAAAGCTTGATTGGAGAAAATAAATTTTTGCCTCGAATTTCAAAATGCAAGTGATCGTTGCGGATGTTGTTGCTACAAAGGGAATAATTGAAAAATATTATGTTCAATGTGCATAAGCAACAATTGTTTCTATTCGCAAATATTGTCATGATGACATGGGGAGAAAACGAATCCAAGAGAAAGAAAAGAATCGTGATCACCTCAAAAAGGTAACAAATTGAGAGGGAGCATTGATCTATTTTGGAAAAATCATTTTGAATTGATCGTGATCTTGATTATTATGGAAGAAAGGAAAAGGTAAATGTGTTAGAACTTACCAAGTTCTACGAATCCTGTTAGTGCATATTTTATTACATTTTGTCATTAATAAATCTTTTATTGATATTATCATTTTATTATGACAAAAAGAGTACGTGAATTTTATGATGCATCCGTGATTTTTATTGAAAATTTGCTGATATATATGATCGAAGTGAGCTTTATTACATATCCTTAGTATTCGATTTACTTTATAAAAGCTGATTTTTTGGAAATTGTGTTTCATGCAAGATATATTTATTATCATTTTATATTCTCTACGTGATACCTTTTCATTATTATCGCTTTTTGATTATATCAAAAAGGGGGAGAAGATATGAATATGCATATGTGTTGATTGATTGATATTATTTATTGCATAATATTGGGTTGTGATTATTTTTTTTATATATATTGTTATGCTCAATCTATTTGCTATTTTCTGATATTCTTTGATTTAAATTAATATTTTTAAAAGCGTGTTTATAAATCTGCATATTCAAAGATTGTTTTGTCATCATCAAAAGGGGAGAGATTGTCGGGAAAATCCCTTATGATGTTTTGAAGATGACAATATAAATCAAATGCTACTAACGTATTTAATTGTTGAGTAATAGACTATGCAGATGATAGAACATGTAAAGGATATTGTCAAAGTCTATTATGAATATTTCCAGACTTATGTGTTAAAGTCTTAAAATTGCCAGACTTTAATGTCAAAGTCTGTTTTACATCAGAAGTCTGTCCACTTTGACAAATTCCAGACTGAACATGAATGAAGAACCAAAAGAATGACTTTATGCTGAAGCTGAACTTATTCAGACTGTGTCCAGACCTTAAAGCTAAATCCGTTCAGAAGTAGAATATTTTCAAACTCATATTGTAAAGTCTATCACACACAGACTCAGATTGTAAAGTCTACTACTCTCAAACTTTATATCCAGAGCTCGACAGAACGTAACACAAGCCCAAATATATAACGGCTAGTGATCTGGTTTGGATTCTACATCAAGATCGATTTAATTGACTCAATCTAATTGATTGACGATTGGATATTGAAGACAAGAACTTTCTATACGAAGAAGCTCTACTTATGGAAACCAAAATTCTATTTGTATGGGCGATCAGAATCAATTTTGGATTCTACTTCTATCACTCAACGGCTACCAAATATTCTAGATACAGATCTGTCCAACGAGTAAATTGGAAGATGATCCTCAAGATGATGTACAACGACTAGTTTGGAAGTGAATGAGTATTTAAGGAGATGAAGGACCAATGAGCAAATAAGAGACGGAGCGTAGAATTTATAATTCCAAAGTTTGAGCAACCTTTGATCATACACTTGTCTCTTGTGAGCTTAAACGTTTGTGATTGTGAGAAAAATACCAAAATAGTGACTTAGTGAGATAGTGTAATCTATCACTAAGTGTTTACACTCGAAGTTATAATCTCTTGTTCATTGCATAATAGAATCCAGCAGAAGGCTGTTAGCATGGGAGAGTGGACGTAGGCTTGATCTAAGCCGAACCACTATAAATCTTGTGTTCTTATTCTCTTCCTTAACTCATTTATTTTACTTGAAGTTTATTTTATTCCACATATATTTGCCAATATTTATTTTAAATACTTATTTACCCCCCTTTAAGTGCTCTTACTAGCCCTATCAATTTGTCTGTCGGTGGTTAATTAAAGCCAGTCACCAAAGCCCAATTATCGGAATCTCCTACCTCATAGATTGGAGTCTCTAAAAGATGGGATTCATCAATCCCCTCCTTCGACGGGTTGTAATGTTTAACGTTCCTGATCAGTCTTGCCTTTGTGCTCAACTTATTGCTTTTGGTTTTCTTTGTTTTCGTAGAGCTAGCTGACCCCTTTGTTGATGCTAGATTATTTTTGTTTGTAGGAAGTTGGATTAGGCTAGCTCGTTGAGCTATCTACCCTTCTGGTTGTGGTCTACAATTGATCGGCTCAACCACAGTAAAGAGTTGGCTCTCATCAGAAATCTGCATGAGTTCTTTGCCTTTGTTAAGGTGGGGCTGGTTTGCTGGAAGCTCAGTTGTAGGCATCAGGGGGTTTCGGGGACAGATTCCTCAACCTTTGGTAGGGGTTGAGTTGAGGCGTAAAAGTTAACCCAGAACCGGCTGTACTCCAGAACCTCTGCCCTTAGCCATTGTCCATAGAATAAGTTGTCCCTGCTTTCAAATTTCTCTTCATCAAAGGCATAATCTTTGCAAGACATGGCATAATGTTCAAGTTTACCACAAGAATAGCAAAAGTGGGATAGGCGTTCGTACCAAAAATCTAACCAGATGTTTTTTCCTTCTAATTTGATAAGTTGTCCCGTTTTGAGAGGTTCCTGCAAGCTTATCTATACTCGTGCTCTACCAGCCCGAAGCGGAGTACCATCCTTATTGTCAATTTTAACTTCTAGTACCTTGCCAACATGACAGACAGCTTCACTAATCATTTCCTCTGTGCAGCGCTCTAAAGGAAGACTAAAAACTTGGACCCAGGAGGTACAAGTCGAGAATTCATAGCAATGCAAGGGTGTGTTGGGTAGCCAAGGTTTGAGAATTACTAGATTACTTGCAAAAAGCCAGGGTTCGGTATCAAGAATTCGCTGCTTTTCAAGTTTCAGTTCTGAATTTTATTACATATAATCCAGCTTCGCGTTGCGAGATATCAACTTGATCAGTCCGCCAAGCTCTCCTCATCGTGTTCTGAAAGGCTTGAAAATTTATTGAGGAAGTAGATAGAATCTTACCTACGAGGATGAGCTTGCATTCTTCTATTTTTTCAGTTGATGGCGCTTCCTCCCACACATCAATGCTTTGTTCAGACCATAGTTGACCCAGGCGATTACACAAAGTTGCAAGACAAGCTTCCTCGTGAGGGTTTGTTCGCAGG
The DNA here is from genome assembly GCA_017140325.1 of Eucalyptus leucophloia subsp. euroa. Taxonomy (NCBI): domain Eukaryota; kingdom Viridiplantae; phylum Streptophyta; class Magnoliopsida; order Myrtales; family Myrtaceae; genus Eucalyptus; species Eucalyptus leucophloia. Next base: position 33,528,639 of record CM029472.1, on the reverse strand, counting down.
GTGTCTGGGTTGGAGGGGGTTTTGTCCTATCTTGGAGTCGCCATGGATGCAACCGAGTTAAGATCGAAGCTACCCGAGCAGAAGGGAATTTCAAATCGATACCCAGGTAAGCCAGAAACGCTGAGATCAGCCCAATTTCAGGCGATAAAGGAAAACATCAATAGCAACAAAATCTTGGAAATGGACTGAATCCATTGCATGCAGTGGCCGATGGAATCCAAACAAAATTAACTAAGCTGCGGAGGCATCTTGGGGAGAAGAATTTGATGGGGATAAGGCGCTTGTACCGGAAACATGGAAGAGGGGGGACTTGCCGGACGGAGTAGAGGTGGTGGAGGTGGGAAATGGGGTTGTAATAGGAGTGAGGTAAAAGGGGAACTGGTGTAGTGTTAGGGTATAGAAACTGAAACTACCATGGTCGGTAGACAGAGAACTCAACAAAATGAGAGAGATTTTCTATTTGCACATTGATGATATGAGGTTGAAGATGTCAAAATTTGGCGAAATTTTCAATTAGTAAACGCAAGTAGACATCAAAAGCTTCATTTGGATAAATGATATGCCATGATATGATGTCATTTGATCTGTGAAATTGATTTTGCAAGGACTGGGTTGGATTAGTGATATCGGCTGAAAGTGTCATTGTTCTGTTTTGAAGTACTTTTCTGTCTTGATGAATTTTTAAAAAAAATTGTGAATTGATTCTGAAAAAATTTACCTTTCATAAAAGGTGTACATCGCATTTGAATCAAGTTCATCAAAAACTTTCAGAAAATAAAAGGTTCCTTTGCTATTTTTAATTGGCTTCACAAAGTGCAAGGATTCTGCTGAAAACTGATTTCCAAAGCCGACCTTCGGTCATTCTTCAATTTTTATAAAATATTCACTCAAGATTTCGAAAGAAATTCTTAACTAAATTTAGAGCGAACATTTTAATCTTTCATTTGACGTTAGTTTCACTAAAATTGAAGCTGGTTTGGTCGTCCTTAGGGTTTGATTAGTGCGCCTGATCAATTCGCGCCCAAACCCTGAAGTTTGTCTTCTTTAGAATCCATATTCGTTTCATTATTTTCATGAAATTAAATTCCTCATTTGCAAATTTCCGAAGCATGAACTTTTTTCATCAACGTTTCAATTAGATTCACACAAGTTTTAAGGAATTAATTCCAAGATTTGTTGGCTTTAACTACAAATCATTCAAGGGAGGTTTGCATTGTCTTCGAAGTTAATTTGTTCTGACATCTGAATGGAGATTGATTTTTTTGCTCTAATCCATTAACCATTTCAATAAAATAAAAACTGAGAACTTGTTTGATGGTTGTAAAAAGTTTTTCATGCATTTTCAAAGTCATTTGATATTCTTCTCGAATCTTTTCATGTTCAGGCCCGAACAGGGTCAGGTCCTGAATCATTTGGGATAAATCACTTATTTCGGGTCAATTTGCTTAAAATTGGGCTAAGTGGTCTTCTTGATATTTGTTATACACATCATTAGCTTTCAAATACCACATGAATTGCATTGTTTGGAACTTATTTGGTCGGTCATATGCTTTCAAAATTAAATGGCCTGAATTTCCGAAACAATGAATAAGTGATCCTATTTTGGGCCCACTCGTTTTGTTTGTTGGCTTGAAAAACAAGACCGTTTGTTCTAAATGCATGCTTAAGCTCTCACACATGTGATTGCTCAAGGCTAATGTATGCTCATGAGAAATCTTGGGAAACTTTAGACCCTAATTTATGGATAAATTTGTATTGACTACCGCTTGTGAACACAAGTGATGATCAATCACCAATGATCACAACTCAATCAATCCTAGAGGTCTAAGTTGAGACGATGTGTGCACAAATCAAAGGCCGACCCCGAGGCTGTCATTTGTTGATTTCATGATTTATTTTGGTCCTTCATCTTAATTTTTTGTATGATATGTGGTGCGTGCATTGTATGCTTAGTACCTCAAGTAGTTTGATTTAAATGATATTTCATCAAGACATCCCAAGGAGGAGGTGGCCATAGACCGATGTCCAATCCGACCCTTAATTTTGTATTCATTCAACCCCAATCATGTCTCAAAATTTCGGTCAATATTTCTAACAATACCCAACGAGTTGCCGGTTTTACTTTTCATGCCCTTAGACTAACTTGCTTATTACTTGTCTTGGGTGTTTACTTTCTTGCAAGACCATTTCATTACTTGTGTACTTTATTTTGTGCAATATTTAGCTAGTTTAGAATTGCATGAAAAAAACATCCATGCATGATCACCCTTTGATGCTTCTAAGTGAACTTGCACAAAAAATGTAAAAAGCAAATGCATGACCACCTTAGGTAACAACTATATCATTAGGTACCAAAAAAGTGCTAATAAAAATATTAGTATAACTTAAGTCCATGAATCCATGAGCTCTGGTTGTGTGGAAATTAAGGGAATGCTCCCAACCTTTGATTTGGCTCTCCAGCCAGCTCCCAAAGGAAAGGTTATGGCAACTCTTAGTTAACATTTTAGGTTATCTAAAGAACTTTAAAATGAACCCCTATCACGTGAGGTATGAGTTTGGAAGAATCCACATTTTCAATTGATAGACCTCTTGGATGAGCATAAAATATAGTGTATTCGAGACTTCTTTACACGAATGCGCCTTGAGAACTGTTACCTGAACAAATACCCCTAAATCTATTCATTAGAGGGCCTTTCCTACCTCGAGGGATAGGTCGCAACACTAGTATTTTGTTAAGTTTCCTTTTCAATTTAAGTAGGATATTGTGTTTATTGTGTTTCCCTATTATATTCTGATTTTTTTTTTCTGTCTAGAGATTCATATTTCAACTAGGAGCAGAACTTTAGAGAGTCTATTCTAATCATTGAATTCTTTCTTCTCAATAAGGATGATAATCATTTGAATTTGGCAATATTTGGCTTTGGGATTATGTGATGTAACTCTTCTTTTTTTAAGACGATGCTTAGGAAACCCTAAATGAGACGCTTAGAAAGCTTCCGGTGTGAAGGCTAAAGGTTTATTCTTTGTTGTGGTACTGGCTGTCCTACATCATTATGATTTATGATCACTAATTTAAAAGGTGTCATTTACAAAGGTGGGATCTTCAAAATTAAACATAAGGATTTTTAAATTAAACATTTTAATCTGCTTTTTGCCCACCAAAATTTGGACAAAATTAGAGACTAATAGCACAACTATAAGACGCATATAGTACTTAGGCCACCAAAAGTGGAGTTTTAGAGGCAAAACTCATGATGTCTTTGGTGTACTGATGATGTCCTTTTATGTACTCATGATGTCTCCATTTCCGGCGCATCTGTCTTTTCCTCCATAGTCACCACCGTACCGAATTAATTTTGGACCAATCAGTCTCTTTTGGGGTAGATACGGAGGAGAGATGTATGTCGTTATAGAAAAAAGGAAAGATTTTTCTTTGGGTTAAAAATTAAACTTGTACTCATGATGTCTCCATTTCCAGCGCATCTGTCTTTTCTTCCATAGTCACGACCGTACCGAATTAATTTTGGACCAATCAGTCTCTTTTGGGGTAGATATGGAGGAGAGATGTATATCGTTGTTATAGAATAAAGGAAGATGGGAATAGCGAATCTATATGCGGCGGATGCAGGAAAGGTGAGACTTTTCTTCTTTCCTTTTCGTATGCATGAAAGGTCAAGACATTTCTTCCTTTTCTTTTCTTTCTTTTTTTCATGAAAAATGACATTACAAATCTTATAACTTTTACACGATGCTTATGTTGGATTCTTTACTTCTCAATCAATCACTTAAAAATCATAATTTTAAAAAAAATTAATTGCATGTCATAATTTTTAACCAATGTTCACTACAAGTGAAAATTATTTTTAATTGTCGTTGGGTTTTTTCAGTAAGAAAAATCATTATTGTCACTCAAATAAACGTTTTTAAAAGTTATTATACTGAAGTTATCAATTAAAACCTCATAATATAAAGGTGAATATTATATAAAATTTATGATATTTATGATATTACTTCCTTTCTCTCTTTTACTGTATGTGGCGTATGCATGAAAGGGCAAGACTTTTCTTTTCTTTTCCTTGTTTTAGGTCAGTGGCAAGACTCTATCGATTGTTGGTAAAAAGGGGAAAAAGAAAAATAAAAGGGAAAATAAATTCAAGGACTTTAACCATAGATACAACAACGAGTTTCCTCCTAAGCAAGTTGCTTCCTTTCTAGTGGTTGGAAGCGAATCCAAACACTTTATAGTGACCACCCAGCACGTTCCGATAGGGGCATGAAAGGGATGCCAATTTGGACATCAGAACATGCTCCGGATCTTCCATTTCGTGGCATCTGCTAAAACTTCTTTTGTTCTTTTCCATTTTCGCACCCATGCATTCATGCATCCGCTTTCTTTTACAAATTTTCTCCATCCTTTTTTCTTGTGTGTTTATATTGGTATCTTTCTAAATAATGCGACATTTAGTTAGTAAAAAAAAGGGGGTCAAAGATAAGGAAAATGAGCCTCTAATTTGGCCACTCAAAATGGATTGGATAGTAATTCAATAAGTTATAAATGTGCACTAAGCAAATAATTCATATTTAGTCATTCACTTAATTAGCTATATCACTCCACCTTAAGCAAGCTAATATTCGTATTTGTAGAATCCTTTTACATTATTAGGTTATTGGTGAATACATGAAAAAGAACACACATCATTATATGAATATATACTCTTATATGTAATTTGAAAATAAGAACATTAAGAGTGCCATGCAACGCTCACTTAAGTGCTCTAATATCTAAGAAATGTTCACTTTAGCGCCAAAACTTTCGAAAGATCACATTCACCCAACTGCTAGAAATTCGATGCGGCATGGCACTTGTGAACTTTTTTATGGCACTCAAATCATCAATTGAAAAGTTACATGACACTTAAGTGATTGAAAAAAAAATGTATTACACAATGAGAGCCATATGATAATTATGGCACTTGTGGTGCTTTTTTTACGATTGAATTTGTTAGTATTCAATTCATTTTATGTCCTTGTTTTCCGTATGTAGTTGATACAACTGTAATAGTCATTTCACTTGCAGCTAAGAACTTTTTTATAATTTTCACAGGCATTCTTAAGATTTGATCATGTGTACAAATAAGAATTAAGAGCAAAAGAGAATTGTGTCATTTTGATAAATTCCATAAGTAAAGAATAAATGAGCTTTTTTATAAGCTTTACAAGATGACTGTCTAAAGTAACAAAATATTATAATATCACGCACAATTAAATAGGATCAATTGATGATATGCACAATTAAAAAAAAAAAAAAAGACAATGCACAATCCTAAGAGATATAGAGATTTAAGGGAGATATGCATAATCTCCTAATTGTATCACAAACATCCTATCAAACTCAAGGTAATGTAGAAGAATCTATAGGAGTTAAGAGAAAAGATCTTGAAAACTCCTAGGTGGACATACCATAGTGAAGACATCAATAGTCTGATCAATTGATGAATTGATGATGAGATGACTAGTGCCCTATAGCATGTGATAGCACATGAAATGATGGTCTATTTCAATGTGCTTAATGCGCTCATGGAAAACATCATTACATGCTATATGAATAGCACTCCGGTTATTGCAACAAATGACCATTCCACTATTGCGAACACCCATGTCCTTTAATAACTATCGTTACCATAATAATCATTGCATCAACAAGAGCACAATATTCCGTTTCCTTGCTAAATCGAGTGGCAAGTCATTTTTCTATATGGTAGGAGACAAGCGAGAGTCCTAGAAAGAAGCAGAGTGGCAATCAAGAGGATTACTAGCCCAGTCAACATCAAAATAAGCTGTCAACTCTATGATGGAGAGAGTAAATAATTGAAGACCATAAAATAACATACTGAAGAATCTGAAGAACGATGACAAAGTGAGTCATAAGCGGCGTAGTCATGAGCTAATTGGTAAACAGCATAGACAGTGTCAAAATGACTACTAGTGAGATCTACAACACTTCCATCCAACTGTTAATAGAGTGTTAAATTCGAAAGAGTACTGCCATATCCGTCATCAAATTTTGCATATTTTGGTTGCCATATAATGGCGGTGTTCATCCTTTCGAAACTAAGAAATTCAAGTGTCAAAAATGGCAACTAAACTACGACCACCATTGAATAGACTCATTGGATGCTTCCTCATATAACAAGAATTCTGATACAAAGATAGGAATAAGACGGAAAAGAAAATTGTGAAATTTCTGTATATTTCATAATGAAAAGCGTATGAGCCTATTTATAGGTCTTACGAGATGACTATATAAAGTAATAGAATATTACAATTTCATTTATAATGAATTAGGATCCATCAATGATATGCATAATCAAACGAAGATAATGCACAATCCTAAGAGATATGTGAAATCGAGAGAGACATGCATAATCTTCTAAATTATATCCCTAAAATGTACAATTGGTACTTCTGTAGATAAAGAACCGGAAAATATAAATTGATCGCCCTCCCTATGGTATTCTTGAGATTAGAAAATGCCTGAGTTACTTATTCTAAGCCATTCAAAACCCACTTTTTCTGTTCAATCATAAAAGCTACAAAAATCTAGTACAGGGTTCCGAGAGATATGACACTGAACTTTAGAAAAAGGCTCACAACTGTCTGGCAACATTGATGCTCCTCAAGGTACATTTCAAGGAGGCAATTATAAAGCAGTACCGAATTAGTTGGTCAAAGTGCAGACATGGTGAATCTGGAATAAAGTGACGGAGGATATGAAGAGAGCCGTCAGTGACACGGGTGAGGGAATTGTTCCATTGAATATACTTCTTCAAGATTTTGCATATATATCGGCCTCTCTCAAGCCATAGCTCATCGTCAACGAATCAATTGGTTATGCAGTTGCATTACAGGGCAAGATCTCCGCTGGCAGGTAGCCACTCGCCATGAAACGTTCCTGGGAAAGAAGTTTCCATAATAATCGTATGCGTTCTCTGAGTGTGCTTTCTGCCAAAGGAGATTTGTCCGGCAATTCTTCTGCATTTATGCAGATAGAGTTTTTTCTTTCCTCTCACTTCTCATTCTGTTTATACCTTTCATTCTGTATTTCATATGAATCGCCGCTCGACTTCATGCAATCGACTCATGGAGGAACTCTCAGCTTCCGCAATCATGATCATAGTACGTAACTCCTCTTAGCTAGTCCTAGCATGACCATATTGTATTTTAGGTCATGGGGTTAATGCATGCACGTACGTAAATGCTAGTTCCATCTTCATGCAACTTTTGTATATTAATTTTATTAACCTAGAAAAAATATTTTAATTTGCAGTCGTCTTGCTTGTACTGCATTTTCATTTCCTTTATTTACAAAGTGGAGCTTTTATATAGCTTGCATTTATTTGGTCTTCTAAATTTGGGGATCATTGTCCAAAAGTCCTAAATCTTTAGTATGACAGTAGATTCAATTCTAAAATTTTCAATCCACTACTCTATTCAACATTGTAAGGAAGTCTATTTATAGCAAGCAAAGACTCGAGCAAGCATGCATCTTGGGTGCCCCTTGTTGAGTTCCCCACTAGCCCCTTCTCCATAAGGCATTTTCAATCCTTCTAACAAATCCTAAACATTTTGACGATTTGTCAATTTAGTCCTAAATCTTGCAATTGTGTCAATTTAGTTCTAAATCTTTTGAAGATTTGTCAATTTAGTCCTAAACCTATTGTTTGGGTAAGTGGCCAAAAACACTACATTGGCAAATCGTCAAAATATTTATGATTAAATTGGCACAATTAAAAGGACTAAATTGGCAAATCATCAAAAGTTTTAGGACTAAATTTGTACAATTGAAAGGTTTAAGACTAAATTGGCTATCATATAATAGGTTTAGGACTTTTTGGACAATTTTCCCTCTAAATTTGCAAGTAACATATAGGTCAGGTGCGACATGCGAAATTGAATTCAAACATGAGGTTGAGAATGGCACGTCATGGCAATGCTCACATGTGGCATGACTTGGCAAACTCAAACTCATAGTATGATGACATGCTAACGAGAAATGACATGACATGGTGGTATTTATATGCTGCATGACGTAACAATATTTTCATTGAAACGTGGGATGGAAAATGGCAACAAAACAAAGAGAAATCAGAATTCCTCTGCAGCCTTATTTTCTACCACAAAAACTGTTACTGTGTGATACATGTCCATCGGCCCCTAATTTGCCATATGTGCCAATTAACAAATTGAAACCATGTATACAATTTCGGCAATGTGTGCGAGGAGTGTTGCACCTACGATTGAATTGCAAATTGCAATTGGATGAAGGTAATTGCGTCTCCAAATTTTTAACTTCCTTGCCTCAAATTTCATCACTTTTTGCAAAGCGAGGATGCGTAAGGTTAACGTTTTATGGAAAAAAAGAAAGAGAAGAAAATACATCATTCCATGCAGTTCCTTTAATGCATGTCAAATACCAGGAGTAAGTCCCCGACTAGCCGCATGATCCACCGTAATTCCGATGAAGTTGCTGGTAATGTATACAGAGTTTGCATCGATACATGGTATTGTTTTCTAAAGCCTTGACAAATTGCACTGAAAACCCTTGAAATTACTTGCTCGACTTAGTGCAGATCAATCAGTTTCGATCACATCATCTACACCAACATGAGCTAAAAAGCAATCCATATTGATCACATGGAAATGCCAAAAGATTCCAACACGAACCAACGTCAAGTTTCGAGGGGAAAGATCTTTTGCTTTCATCTTTAGCGCCGTGAAGCTATAATTTGTTTACCTCATACACCGAAAGGCAATGACTTTAGGTGGCATAAACGAGGTTATAATAGCGTCTTTTCTTTTGATTATTGTGGTGTACAATTAGACCGGGAGCTTGCTTCATCTATAAAAGGTGTGCGTATGTTTCGCGCACAAGGCCAAACTTATCATAGAACCTCCCTTCGTTGCTGTCATTAGAAAATGATCCGTGCTACTGCCAACTATACTTCTTTGATAAGGACTAACTTGGCTGGGGCAACACTCTCTGTTATATGAAACGTACTCCTTTTCTTGGGAGGGGAAAATTAAAGCCAAAGGAGATGTGCTCAACGATTCTTCTGCAGATTACAATTGTACACATGTGAAATCATGCAGAAGGAGATCTTTTGACGTGAACTAGCGATATTAGTCACTGGTTTTGTTATTATCAATGTATTGGCCTTGATCAATCAAAAAGAGTGAGAGATTAAAGTATGAAGAAAGGCACGCTTTTCTGGGGAAGGTTTCTTATGGTTCAGAAACTCGAGGGGACTCATTACTCGTCGGTGACATGACGCGTCCAGTTCTTTTAGATGGAACATCAACGCGATAATTATAGATTGCTGCAAAGTTGCTTGTTTTACTCTATAGGTAATTAAGTAGATTGTATGCATAATGAAACACATTTTGATTTGGTGGACACTCCTCATGGTTCAATGAACTTTCTATGTGAAGCACAATCAGCACAATAATAAGGAAAACTATTAATGTTTGCATTTAGTTGTCCGAGATGTCTCAGCAGGAGTTCCATGCGATGAAGTGGCTCACAAATTATTGAAAAAATATCTCAAGTTTGGGCTCGTAAAGGAACTTGATCCAATTAAGTTTTTTTAATCTGAGTAGATTTCCTAAAAATGGTTTCCAATTATTGCGACATCCCAAATTTTCACCTAATTAAATAAAGAGTCAGAAAGAATTATTGTAATATCAACAATCAAATTTAGTGAGCAAAATTGGGGACAAAGGCATTTAATCTATGCCTTGTACGGGTATTATATGTGCCTAAAGTCATACCATATGACACAATTAGACATCTAATATGCACATACATATTGTGACATCCTGAATTTTAGGTTCTGTTTTCGATTAAATAAGTTGGGCTTTTCATTAACACGTCTATAGCTCTTTTCTCTAAGTTGGCCACTCACGAGATAAATAGCTTATCAAGTGAAGCCGTTAAGGAATATAAATGCGATAGACTTGAGAATTTGACCAGGAATCAACTGCTTAACCGCGCTAATATGCAAGGGTCATTATGGCACAGTTAAAATCGATTAGAGACCGGAGATAGGTCAATTTGATAGAAGTATGTGATTAGTGAGTGCGTGATTCCATCTAATTACAAAATTCTTGTCGATTGGCACTAAACCGATTTTTTTTGTCGTTTTGGTACTTTGTACTCGTATTTGAAACCTTGAGATTTTTACAATATTCGAGAGTCGCCAATGTGTCGAAGATGTATAATGTGGCTTGAAAATAATCGACCATGGGTTAATTGTGCAAAAAATTCCTAAAAGCTACTCAATAGTTTAGGTCACGCTAAAATCACGTCTGGTTGAAATTAACCACGAAATTAAACATGGTTTTAGGAATGGAAAGTTCCAGCATCTCATGATTTATTTTTAGGATGTCGACTAATCTTTTGAAGAATTTTCGGCCAGCTCAGGATTTTTACGGAAAATCAATTCGAACGATTCGGAAAAGAAAGAAAATTCGGTTGGCCATTTTCAAGGGGATGTTTGGCCTCCAGAGTGAGCTAATTGGTGAAGGAAAAGTGTGGAAATTGTGTGGGCTTCTTCCTCAGCAAAATTGGACATCAATTTGAAGTGAATTGTGATGAAATTGAAGTCCAAAATTGTGAAATTCGTAGGCTTGTGCGGAGCTGCAACATTTGGCATCAAATTAGAGTTTGTGGGAATTATTATGCGAGAAAGTATTATGGGGGACCAAGGGGATGAACATAAAGACTTAGGGGACTAAGCATTGATGAAATGAGATATTTTCCCTTGACTTTCAAGGCCTTGTCCCCTCTCCTTCATCCTTTCCCTCTCTTCCTTCACATGCCTCTACCAATTCCCTCATTCCTTCACTGCCTTTGCTTTCTTTTCAATTTCTCTTATGCTCGAGTGCTCCCTCCCTTGGACCGACTTGCTTCTATTTTCGCTTTCATTTTCCTTGCAAATTGTTCCCTCTCCACTCACGCCAGTGTCCCCCCATCATGTAGCAACACCTTCAACGCCAGTTGCCCCACTGCCAGCTTATTATCCCACTTCTCTATTTCTCGCTTCCACCGTTAGCCCAACTCCATCAAGAACCCTTGGTGTTGACTCTAGCAGCGCCCCTCTACCTTTACCACGTGCCAACTTCATTCCCATGCCCCAAACTCCACCGAAACAAGTTGCCCCTCTCAACCGAATCAACTGCCAGCCACCTCCCAATGGTCAACACCAGCGGAACGACCCCTTTCATGGACTCGCCTCCTATCTTCACGCTGCGTCCCACTAGCCCAGTAGCTCATGCATTCTAGTTGTAGTAACTCCATTTAGACGCCAGCAGCCTAGGAAATCAGTCCAACCCATGCGAGTTTAAGCTCAATTCCGAGTTGCCAACCAACCTGCTTTGGCCTTCAATCCAGCATCTACTCCGTAGTGAAGCCAGTCCACTTGAACCAACCAGCAGTCCTCCGTAGAAGCAAGTCAAAATATGAGCTTTGGTTGAGACGTGTTGAACCATTTTTAGCCCAGTCCAAGCTCTTTTTGGTGCAACCATAAGCTCGAGTTTTAGCCACCGTCGCGTCGCCGTCGCCGTAAATTGATTTTTTGCGTTAAACTAGGGAGTTTACTCATTAAACTCTACTTATGAAGTTAATGACGTTTAAGGGGTGATTAGTTTAGGGTATGTATGGTTTATGTGGTTAGTTAGAATGGATTAGTGATTCAATTATTCAATTGTGCATGTTAGGTGGTTAGAATAGCCTAATTAAAGACTAGATAAGTTAGGCTATTTATCTAGATAGGTCCAAAAATTTTCCTTGCCCATTTCGGTGTTTAATTAATAATTTCCGGCCTAAGTTTGCATTTTTGGCAATTAATTGCATTTATTTAATTATTTTTATTTTTTAATTATTTATTATTTTCTAGAAATTATACTGTATAATCGGTGATCGGAATTTCATGCTAATTGCATTACTTGGCCTATTTAATTGAGTGTTGATTTGTGCAAATTGAATGGTAATTGTAATTTTGGGTATTTATCCCAAAATTGTGTAATTTTGGTAAGTTCAGAAAATACAGGGCATCAATTTTTAATAAAAAAATGTTTAGGCACTATAATAAATAGTGAGATTTTCAAAAATAGAGATATAGTATTTTTAGCTCAAATTGACCATGTACTCACGCATATTATTTTTTATCGGGTATTTTTAACACGACAAAAATAAACCAAATTCGTTATTTTAATTGAGGAAGTTGTGTGCAAAGCACAATGTCCATGGTTGGTAACGGATGATCGTGTGATGGTTTATGGTCATGGCAAAGCTTGAGTATGGGTGGCTCAAAAGTTCTTTTTGGGGATAAACCTCATGTACTTAGACCCTAAAGTTGGTCTCTAATTGTAGACCGGATTGTGGTTTTTAATAATGTGTTTGATTTTAAATTTGTTGTCCTACTTTTCTATCCCATGTTTATTATTGTCAAGGGATTAGTTAATTTGCTTCCGCATGTGCATAATTAATTGGGTCAGTGACGCATTCTGGGAACGTCCCAAATTTTATCCACCACTGAGGGATGTGCACACGCTCGAAGTTCGGGGTGTGACATCCCCACTCTGAGTGTGGTATCAGAGCTAGTCGATAGTTGGAGTGATAAGGTGTGATAGGTTATGGGATAGTTAGTAGGAAGTGCATTTCTCTTATGTAGACGTTTGTGCTATGATTAACTGATTGATTGTTTGGTGTGGGTCGCTTAGCTTTCTAATTCTGTGTGGAATTGGAAAGCAGGTTCTATAGAGATCCTATAGATGAATGATTTGGAGCTGAGGACTCATCAGAAGAGGAGTGTTGCGTCAGCCTCCCAGGGTAGGACACCGACTAGGGTCGATACCCGAGGTGGTCGTGGTAGAGCGCCAGTTCAAGCTAGCACGAGTGGTCTAGCATTGCCTACTGTTGGTGTTGTGTTAGCAACCCTTAGTGATCTTAGGATCGAAGGGATCATACAGGCACTTGAGATGAAGGGAACTCCGATGGGGCAACAGGCCTAGAATCAAGCTGTAACATCCCGGGTCCCACTTATGTGATATTGTCTGCTTTGGACACTGAGTCCTCACGGCTTTAAAACACGTCTCTCAAGTTTAAGGGGCACCCAAGCCTTATAAAGGCTTCCAGGAACTCCTCCCTAAGCGATGTGGGACAAGAGGGAGAGGAATCCCTTCCCCTTCCCCTTCCCTTGCGCGCGTCCGAGGAGCGGAGGCGCGGACGCATCGCCATCCCTCCTCCCCGCGCACCGCCGCTCGGGTCGTCACACTCTCCCCCCCTTGGGAGCACAGCGTCCTCGCTGTGGCCCCACACGCTGTCGGGAGTCGGCTCTGATACCATTTGTAACATCTCGGGTCCCACTTGTGTGATATTTTCCGCTTTGGACACTGAGTCCTCACGGCTTTAAAACGCGTCTCTCAAGTTTAAGGGGCACCCAAGCCTTATAAAGACTTCCAGGAACTCCTCCCTAAGCGATGTGGGACAAGAGGGAGAGGAATCCCTTCCCCTTCCCTTGCGCGCGTCCGAGGACTGGAGGCGCGGACGCACCGCCATCCCTCCTCCCCGTGCACCGCCGCTCGGGTCGTCACACAAGCCACTGCCACTACTGCTGTCACTATAGCTACTGCCATTGCTGCCATTGCCACCGCTACCGCACCTGCCAAAATTCCACCTAGGAACGTAGTTGTGGAGAGAGAGAGGCGGATTTATAAGCTGGTGGAGCAGTTCTTGAAGTTGAACCCGCCAAGGTTCATCGGTGCTAGAGATCACAAGATTGCATCGTTTTGGATCCAAGACCTAGAGAAGGCCTTTACACTTCTAATGTGCAATGAGGAGGAAAAGATTATCCTGACAGTATATTAGTTGCAAGGTAACGCGAATACTTGGTGAAGGGCCACCAGAGGCATGGTTTTACTCGAAGGCATGGTTTCGGTGTGGAACGCCTTCCTCAGAGCCTTTAATGGCAAGTATCTCTCTGGCAGTACCCGAGAGCAAAAGATGGAGGAATTCCAACGCCTCCATCAAGGGATGATGACCATGGACCAGTATGAGACTAAATTTGCTGAGCTATCTCAATATGCTCCAAGATTGGTGGAAGATCCCGAAGACATAGCTCTGAGGTTTAGGAATGGCCTCTGACTAGAGTTGAAGAACCCACTAGTGCCACTTGATCTGAAGGATTACAATGAGGTGTATGGTATGGCCCAGCTGATAGAGAGAAGTTTGAGTGAGCAAGTCGCTGCGTCTAGGTCAAGGTTCGAGTCAAACACGGATGGAAATAGGTTTGAGAAGAAACCTATGACTAAAGGAAGACATCCCATTCCGCCCAACAAAAAGGATGGGATTGGAAAGTTAACACCCAACTTAAATGACGTGTGTCATTTCTGTAGGAAAAGACATGGTTTAGCTCCTGTTATACTAGGATGGGAAGTAGCACAATGGATTTCAGTCAAGCTTGTAGAATTTCGGTTTGTTGAAATGAAGTTGTAAAAAGAAGAATCACTAGCTAGAGTTGTACTTGACTATTTTGCTTATGTATAACTTTGATGTCATATAAAAAAAAAGAGTTGGTTTAACGAGCATCTTCCCGTGATAGATTGTTATAGTAAAGTACTCCAATTTAACCCGTTAGTGCATGGAAGTTTTGAGTTTGTTGGGAACCAAGAAGGACCTTTGATTAATTTAAATTCGTCACTTAAGACAATTGGTTTCTAGATGTAGGTTGCCAAGATTATTTGGCAACTGTAGTGGATACGACAGTTGAGGAACCGAAGATGGATAACATAGCTATGGTACGGGAGTTTTCTAAGGTGTTTCCAGAAGGATTACCTAGTCTACCCTTGGAAAGGGAGATTGAGTTCGTGTTTGAGTTGACCCCTAAGACTGAGCCAATCTCTAAGGCCCCTTACCGTATGCCATTGTTAGAGTTGAAGAAACTTGAGATGCAGATGCAGGGATTGTTAGACATCGAATTTATATGCTCTAGTGCATTACCTTGGCAAGCACCAGTTCTGCTTGTGAGGAAGAATGATGAGTCGTTATGCCTGTGCATCGACTATTGTCAACTCAATCGAGTGACGATCAAGAACAAATATCCATTGCCAATGATTGACAATATGTTTGATCAGTTACAGGGAGCATCGATATTCTCGCAGGTCGACTTGAGGATGGGTTATCATTAGTTGAGAATTAAGAAAAAGTTGAACACAAGACAGTGTCATGGGGTGAAACTTATCAAGGATTATGATTGCGACATCCTGTATCACCCCGGAGTGCAGATGGTGATTCGAGCGTGGATTTTACTCGAAGGAGCTAAAGATTTGGTTTTCAAATTTAAGGTAAGCCACTTTTCAAGTCTTATGGTCATCCTCATAATTGAACCGAAAGTATAGATAAGAATCAAGACGCTATAATTGACAGATCCAGAGATCCAAAAAATTCTGTAGGAAGATATGGATAAGAGAAGTGCTGATTTTCAAATTTCTAAAGATGAAACACTAAGGTTTCGAGGACAATTGTGTGTATCTAACGATGCAGAGCTTAAAGAAGAGATCTTGTGAGAAGCTCATCATAGCAGTTATAACATTCATTTTGGTAGTACGAAGATGTACCGGAATCTATGTCAACACTATTGGTGTTTCGGTATGAAGACGGATATCGCCAAGCATGTCGCCAAGTGTCAAACGTATTGGCAAGTGAATGAACAACATTTTAAGCTAGGAGGACTTTTGCAACCTCTCGAAATTCCCGAGTGGAAATGGGAACACATCACAATGGACTTTGTGATGGGCTTACTGAGAAGTCAGAAGGGTAATGATCCCATTTGGGTTGTAGTCAACAATCTGACGAAGTCGGCTCACTTTATCGCTGTATGAAAGAACTGCATTGGACAAATATGCAGAATTATCACCTTGATAACGAAACTACAATTCAATACGACTTACTATCTGCAAACAGATAGCTAGTTTGAGAGGACAATTCAAACTCTCGAAGACATGCTGAGAGTGTGTACTAGACTTCAAAGGAAGTTGCAAGGAACAACTTCATCTTGTTGAGTTCTCCTACGACAACATCTACCAGCAGAATATTCATATGGCACCGTTTGAAGCGTTGTATGGCAGAGCGCGCAGAATTCCAATTTGTTGGGATATAGTTGGAGAACGAAAGATCACGGACCCAAAGTTAGTTAAGCAGTAAGTGGATGCAGTTGCCATTATTAGAGATAGATTAAAGACTGCTCACAGCCACTAGAAAAGCTACGTAGATAAGCGTTGAAAGCCTTTGGAATTCCAAGTTTGTGAGCACGTCTTTCTGAAAGTGTCACCAAAGAGGGGTACTTCGTGTTTTGGCAAGAAGGGAAAGTTGAGTCCGAGGTACGTAGGTTCCTTTGAAATTCTAGAAATAATCAGGATTCTAGTGTATCGTCTTGCATTGCTGCTGAGGTTGGCGCAAGTGTATGCCATCTTTCGCATGTCGGTGCTGAGGACATATGAACCTAACCCGACCTACGTGCTAAATTCTGAAGAGTTAGATGTGGACAACAAAGTGTTGTACGTGGAAAGACCAGTTTAGATTGTAGATCGCAAGGAACAGGTTCTGCACACCAAGACGATCCCATTGTTTAAAGTGGTTTAGCAACACCGTGACACAGAAAGACCAACCTGGGAAAGTAAAGATCTGATAAGACGACTATACCCCAACTTTTTTGTTTGAGACTTGTAAAAGATTTAAATTTTGAGAATGAAATTTTTATAAGAGGGGAGGAGTTGTGACATCCTGAATTTCAAGTTCTATTTTCGAATGAATAAGTTGGGCTTTTCATCAACGCACCTATAGTTATTTTCTTTAAGTTGGCCACTTACGAAATAATTAGCCTATCAAGTGAAGCTGTTAAGGAGTATAAATATAATAGACTTGAGAATTTGACTAGGAATCGACTGTTCAATCGTGCTAATCCGCAAAGGTTATTACGATACAGTTAAAAATTGATTAGAGACTAGAGATAAGTCGATTTCATAGAGATATATGATTAGTGAGTGAGTGATTCTATTTAATTGCAAAATTCTTATTGATCGGCATAAGACTAATTTTTCTATCATTTTGGTACCCTGTGCCTATATTTGAAATCTTGAGATCTTCACAACAACCGAGAGTCGTCAATGTGTCGAAAATGTATAATGTGGCTTGAAAATAATCGACCACGGGTCAATTGCGCTAAAAATTCTTAAAAACTACCCAGTAGTTTAGGTCATGCTAAAATCGCGTCTAGTTGAAATAAACAATGAAATTGAACCTGGTTTCAAGAATCGAAAGTTCCAGCGTGCCACGATTTATTTTTAGGACGTCGACTCATCTTTCGAATAATTTTTGACAAGCTCAAGATTTTTTCAAAAAATCAATTCGGACGATTCAAAAAAGAAAGAAAATTCAATTGGCCATTTTCAAGGGGATGTTCGGCCTCCAAAGTGAGCTCATTGGTGAAGGGAAAGTGTGGAAATTGTGTGAGCTTCTTCCTCAGCAAAATTGGACATTAATTTGGAGTGAATTGTGATGAAATTAAAGTCCAAAATTGTGAAATTCGTAGGCTTATGTGGGGGCTGCAACATTTGACATCAAATTAGAGTTTATGGGAATTATTTTGCCAGAAAGTATTATGTGATTTTTAGATGAATGGTACGATTGATACATGATATCGAGGGAAAACTCTAGGATAACATTGATCGCTTGATTAGGAGACTTATAAGCATTATCGGCTATGCAAGAACACAATTGGTCAACAATCGCTATAAGTCACAAAAATGGATTGGGTAAGTGTTTTAGTGGAACCCTCATATGAAAGACAAATGTCGACCCTGAGACCCCAAAATTTGACTTTGCATTGAACTTACTTTAAAAGATTGATCTTGACATGATGCCGTGTTTTTGATTGTTTTGATATGTATAATTATTTATTTCCATTGTATACACCTAATTATAGGTTTCTAGATTAGGTTCAAATTATAATCTCAAAGATGGAGAAAGCACGAAGACGGTAAAGGTCGATGTTTATTTCAACAATTATCATGTACTAGTCATTCCCTCGACATATGTCTCGGGTTCTATTTGTTGTATAAAGCCTGACGAGTTACAAGTTTTCTCTCTTTCTCTCATCTTTTTCAATTGTGTTTTTCTTTTAGATGTTCTAGGATTGCATGGTAAAATTAACTACTTTCCTTGACTATTCATTTATTGTCTCGTAATTTCAATTACATTGATTGTTTTCTTTTGTTGTTTTTTAGAAATATAATAATATGAAAATGACCAATCACACATGATTGCTTAGTGTAAGAATAATGATCCTAAAAATGTAAGAAGAAATGCATGGACATGTAATAAAAATACAACATATTGTTTAGGTACCAAAAGGGCGTTGATAGAAATATTAGCATAACCCAAGTCCCCCAACCTAAATATTTGGTTGCGCAGGAATCGAGGGAACACTTCCGACTCTCAATTGGGCTTTTTAATCAACCCCCAAAGTGAGGCTAATGGCAACTCCCATCTTATTTTTAGGTTGTCATAAACAACTAGAATGTATAAATAAACCTGTCGCACGGGATACAAGTTTCAATTAAACTCACCATGGTTTAACATACTCGATATGGGAGTATTCCAAAGGATGAAGTGATGGCATCCTTATGGGTGAAACATACTATCGAGAGGGCTACCATTGCAAAGGTACCCTTAAATCTAATATTCGCACCTGACCTCTTCTCTCGAGGTGTGTCGCCCATGTGGATATGGATTGTGATACTCCACTGTCACGCAAGGTATAAGCTTGGGAAAGCTCGCAATCTCGTTAAGGGAATTCATGAAAGGCTTGATCTAAAAGGTGAAGTGATGACGTCTTTTGGAACGTGAGCCATGAGGGAATTCTCGTGATCAAATATCCCTAAGTTTGACCTTTCTCCCTTTTCTCTCCTTGTGATGGTGAGGGATTGAGGGTGGCAAGATCGAGTCGCGACAGTCACTAGTCAAATAAGGTTGGTTGAGATTCACTTAGATTATAATACACATGCTTTGATTCTATTATCCTTGTTGTCTAGTAGTTGGAATGCTACTGTTACTACTATTAGTAATTCTTCTAAGTCCAGAAGTTTGATATTTGATGAGGTTCACAATTTGATTCTGATTGAAGAATCTATAAGAGTAAATCTGACCAACCTATGTAGGTAGAGGAAGATCTATTATTTTTGTTAGTAGGAGTAATGCGAAGCTAAATAAACATAGTAAATTTAAAACTGGTGGTGATGCATGTTGGATTTGTGACAAAAAGGGACATCTCATAAGGGATTCAACTTACGTTTAAGGATGAAAAAGGTAAGGAAATGAGAGTAAGAGGGCACACGTTCAATACATTTTTGTCCTAAGATGATTCACTTGAAATCAAATTGCAAATCTCATGAAATGTCAAGTTTCTTGATCCTGACAAAAAATCAATAACAATGACAGTATTCCGACTATCGGGCAACAAGTAATAGAGTTAAAGCATGTCCTTCATTATCAAAGTCAATTTCAACTCAACTCAACTGACTAATGATTACATTGAATTCACTAATACACTCAACAATTGCTACACCTTCATCCATGTTTAAATGAAACAACATCATATCAAGTAGACCTTATTAGTCATAGAGGGCTTCTTGCAAATGTTCAACAACGCATTCATCATTCTTATAGTAATCTCTTCTTTCAGAATTTAAAACATGATGTTACGACCTAATGTTAGTCAAATAACACCTAATGTCTATCTATCTAGCAAATATCAATTAGCGTGCGTGATTGGCTATGCTTTCTTCCCAAACAGAGCTAAAGACAGATTTTCTAGTACAAATATTCCTCAATTTGCTTCACCTTTCAGCTTAGTCAAGCTTGACTCTAATACAAATTGTTGTGAAACATAAGCATTCAAGCAATAAAACATATAAAATATACATAACAACGCAATAAATTGTATATGTATTTAAGTTGATGTGACACACACCACCGTGAAAGCAACTAGGTTTCCATTATAAATTAGGCAATACAACACATATTACAATCATACTCAAGTCACTTAAGCACTTATTGTTTCATATCCCTCATTTACACCCAATAATCATACACATTACAATTGCTTGCAAAACAACATCTCAATTTTACAAATGAATTAACAAGTCTTACCACAACATTCATTGGCTGGAACACACATCTCTTGGATACAATTCAAGAAGAAGACCCATTTATAAAGAAAAGGTTTGGATCCAAAATAGGAGACATTATTTAGGAAGCCTAGTCAAATTGGAGACCACTCAAATATTAAATAAACCAGGAGACCAACTTGGGGTAGATTTGAAGGAGAGCTCTACATCATTTGTAAAGAGAAAGGGAAAATGGGAATAGCGAATCCATATGCAGCGAATGCATGAAAGGGCAAGATTTTTATTTTTTATTTTTTGGGTGAGGGGCAAGACTTTTTCGATTGATAGAGAAAAAGGGAGAAAGTAGGGAAAAGAAACTAAAGGACTCCAACCATAGATACAGCAACGAGTTTCCTCATAAGCAAGTTGTTTCTTTTCTAGTGGTTGGAAGCGAATCCAAAACACTCTTCAGCGACCACCCAGCATATTTTGATAGAGCACGAAAGGGATGTCGATTTGGACATAAGAACATGCTCCGAATCTTCCATTTCGTGGCATCTGCTAGAACTTCTTGTACTTTTCCCATTTCGGTACTCCCATACCAATGATTCATGCATTTGGTTACTTTTTAAAAAATTCCCTGTCTTTCTTCTCTGAAATTCCTTTAACGACTATATGCTCGCCTCTGTGTCTTACTGAGTAATGTGGCAAATAATTGGTAAAAAAAGGCGGGTCAAGGAATAAAGAAATATATTTTTAATTTTGGCCACACAAAATGTATTTACGAAATGATGCAGCAAATTATAAATGTGCGTCAGGCAGATGGTTCTAAATAATTCGTTCATTAATTCTATGATACATCACTCCACTTTATGCAACCTAATATTTGCATCCATAGCATCTTTTCGTATAATTGGGTTTATGGTGAATATCTCGGTGTATTGGAAAAAAAGAACATATATTGTTATTATATATATCGTTAGCATTTGGTTCATTTTATGAGGTTGATACTGCTGTGACATTCATTTCACGTGCCACTAAGAGAAAAGGAGAAAAATTAAGAACGAAAAGAACTTTAGAAAAAGGCTCACGACTGTCTAGTATTCTTGATGTTCCTCAAGCCACATTCAAAAAAGGTATTTTTTTGGGTCAAAATTTAAAGAAAGTAATTAATAAACACTATAATTTAGTAGGTCAAAGATATGGAAAATCTGGAATAAAGTGACACAGGACGTGAGGAGAACCGTCTGCGACACAGGCAAGGGCATTGTTCCGTTGAATATGCCTCTTCAACACTTTCCATAAATATCGGTCTCTCTCAACGCCCTAGCTCATCGTCAAACGATCTTGGCTATGCGGTTGCATTACAGGGCAAGTTCTCCACTGGCAGGCGGCCACTCGCTGCGAAATTTTCGGGGGGAAAGATTTTTTCCTGGGAAAATCGGATGCGTTTTCTGAGTGTGCTCTCTGCCAAAGGAGATTTGTCCGGCAATTCTTCTGCATTTATGCACATGGGCTTTTCAGGCAGTTCATTCTGTTTGTCCATCCAAATTTCCCTTCAAGTTCATGCAAGCGATTCGCGAAGCAGATTTCAGCTTCCAGTCACAATCACAGTACGTAACTCCTCTTAGCTAACCTTAGCATGAAGATATATGCTGTTTTTCAGGTCATGGGGTTCCCGCATGCATGTGAGTAAATGCTCTCTTCATCGCAAGGTTCTTTTTATTTTTTTTCCCAGTCTTTCTTTATTTAACTTGAAAATATATGATAAGAGAGTATTTGAACTCTAAATCATCTTACTTGTCTTGCATTTCATTTCTTCTAACAATTCTTTTTGTTCAACGAAATTGAAACTTGCTAAATTTTGGGATCGAGCTTTTATATGACCGGCATTTACTTGGTCTTCTAAATATGCTAGTAACATTTCTTATGTGCTCAATATCCTAACTTTACCTTTATAATGATAAAAATTACTCAGAAAAAATATAACAAAAAAATAACGTGGAAACAACCGGTAAATTTGACTTGATCTATGCATTCTATCTATACCATCGGTAGAAGTACCAAGAGTCGGTCTGTTTTTCAGACATTTTAATTCCCAATTTACCTTGAATACATTTAATCTAAAGCGTTTCAGCTTCCAATTCTCCTAAGTATGCATGATATTTTGTTAGAGATTTGAATAGTAGCCAAGACACTTTTTAGGTGTGATTATCCATTAACAAAACTATTATTCATGTATGGTGGCGTGACTCAATTCATGTGTGAAAGAGTGAAGGAAAATGAGATGTCAATTCAGTTGACGTGTAGTTCAAGTGCAATGCAAAACTGAATGAATTCAAATGTGAGGCTGAAAATTACCTGTCATGGTAATATTCACATGCGAAATGACTTGGCAAATTCAATTTCAAAGTATGAAGACATTCTAAGGAGAAATGAGATGGCATGTCAATATTTACATGTAAGATGACGCAACCATATCTGCATTTGAAACTTTACACGTAAAATGGCATAACATTTTGGGTGCAACACGACATGATGTAATGGGAATTCAAATATGACATGGAAACATAACATAGCAATTCCAATGCAACACAACATTGCAAACCCGGAATTCAAATATGATGGGCAAAATTGCATGACAATTCGGATGCAAACATAGCATGGCAATCGGGATACAAACATGACAAGGAAAATGACATGACATGACAATTTAGATGCAAACAAAACATGAATGTAACATGATATGGCAATTTATGCAAACATAACATGGTAAATCACAATTCAAACGTGATTTGGGCGATATGGACATAGACATGACATGACAAATCAAAATTAAAATATCATGGCAATTTAGATGCAAACATCATATGGCAAATTGGAATCGAAACGTGACATGGCAAATCAAAACTCAAACCCGACATGAAGAATGACATGACGTGACAATTTGCAATGCAAAAATCACATGACAAACCAGAATACAATCATGACATGGAAATTGTCATGACATAGCAAGTGGAATGCAAACATGACATGGAGAATCAAAATTCAAACATGACATGGTCGATAGGAAAATTGTTCAAAAAGTCTTAAACCTATTACACGTTTATCAATTTAGTGCCATTTTAATTTTACCAATTAAATCCATTTGGAAAATTTTAATCGGAAATTGCTAACTTGAATGTGAGCTATCTTATGTGATGCAGACAACATTAACATGGACAATTTTTAATAATATTTAATTCTATTCAATTTTTAATTTTTTAATTTGTTTCTTTCTTTTGTTTTCTTCCCTCCTTCCTCCTTTAGCTAGTCACTAAGGCCCAATGACTAGTTAGAGGTGAGGTTTGGTGAGGTCAACCTCGCCCACTGATGATGAGCCTCGCCCAATGCTAGTGAGTTTGACCTCGCCAACCCTCGCCTTTGGCTGGTTGTCAACCACTGCCGATGCCCAATAATTGGCTAGAGAAGAAAGAAGGGAAGACAAAAAAAAAATAATAAAATGAAAAAGGAAATAAGGAAATAAATAATTAATTAAATTAAAGAAATATTAAACTATTATATAAAATTGTCCATGTCGATGCTAATCATCATGTATGGCACGGTTAGTGCCCATGTTAGCAATTTCCATCCAAATTTTGTTGGATAAACTCAATTGGCAAAACATGAAAATGTTTAAAACTTGATTGGCAAAATTAAAAAGATTTAAGATTGAAGTGGCAAAAGTGCAATAGGTTTATAATTTTTTGGACAATTTTCCCTTGGACAATGGTACAAGATAGCAATTCAAATGCAAACATAAGATATCAATCAAACTTCAAACCTAACATGGCAATTGGATGCAAATGTGACATGGCAAATCGGAATTGAAAAATAAAAGGAACATGAAATGACATAGCAATTCGTATGAAAACATGACATGGAAAACAAAATTTAAACATCATATGGAATATGACATGACATAAAAAATCACATGCGTAATGACATAATCTACATTGAAGATTTGATTCTGAGATAATGATAGGCCTAAATTATACATTTTGTTACCGTTACAGCAAAAAGATAGGATTCTAGGTCAAAAAATTATTTTGATAGAATAGCATTCCTAGACATGTCATTTTCAATTTCAAATAAAAGAGAAATATTGTCGGAAGTTACCTAGGGGTAAGTGGTTCCAGATTGCATATAGGTTTCACCTAAAACTTGGAACTTATTCATTAGAACAGGTTCCTCATTTTTTGAAACCTTATAACCTACTCTACATACCTCGGAATTTGCAACCCGCCCTGTCATGAGTTCTAGGGTTAGTTCCAAGATCTATTCAAGTTCCATCTATATTATCAATTGAACAATTGCAGTGAATTATCTCATTTAATTACCATTAGTTGCTGCTATATTTCACTGATCATAACTTATATTTGATATATGAAAAATATGAAACCTTAAATAGTAAAAATCTTAGTCATAAGATAGAAACTCAAACTAATTATTCTAGATTATACACTATTTACTTTGGAATACTATAGGATCGCATAAAGCCATAGATCTAAAAAACCATAAAAACTTATTCCAAGTTCCACCAACTTAGAAATTGGAACCTACCAACTGAAATAGGTTCCCCAATTTTAGGAACCTAGAACCTACCCTGTGACATCCTGATTTTTCTCAATTTTATTTTTAGTCAATTGAGTCGGGCAATTCATCTGTGCATGTAGCTCGTCTCTCAGAGTTGACCACTCATGAGGGAACTAATTTATTGAGTAAAGTAATTAAGGAATTTTACTGTGTCAGACTTGGGGAATGATCACCCTCGGGTCGGATGCAAGAAAATTTCCTCAAAAGCTACTCAGTGGATTAGGCGCGCTGAAATTGCACCAGATTGAATTTAATCGTGAAAATTGAGATTGAATTTAGAAATTAGAAGTTCGGTTATGTCACAAACCTTATTAGGATCATGGGATAATTTTGTGGACTTTAATTGGACTCAATTGGAAGAGAATTGATTGGAGACTTTATTGTACAAAGAATTAGACCTCGGCGGAAGTTGAAGTGCAACCATTGAAGAAGTTATGGAGGAAGTTAAGTTAGTGAATGATGACATCATGGGATGATGTCATGGTGGGTGGCCAAAGTGAGGAGATCTTGACAAGTGGAGGGCCAAGATTTGCCCCCACACCCATCAACATCATCTTCTTCATTTTGAACTTGGAGGAGAGAGAGAGAGAGGAGAATCAGCCGGTTGAACTAGCAACCCTTTGTCCGACCTTCGCTCGCTCGACGTCGCTACTCGTCGTCGTCGCCAGAGTCATCGCCGTCGTCGCTAGTCCGTGCCCGCTCACCCGTGCGACCGACCAGCTCGTCGCTCCGCCTCTGCCCAGCCGCTGTTCATGCAACCCCCGACCCTCCATCATCTTCATCAACCGCTGTTCTTGGTTGTCCAGCTTGTCGGAGAGCCGCCGTGAGCTAGCCGAAGCCAACTTGCCGCTGGTGCCGCTTCTCCTCCGCTCGACCGAGCTGCCTGTGTGAACCACTCCATCGACCTTAACCAGCAACCAAGAAAAATGGGTATGGTGGCTCGGTTTTGGCCCGTTTTGGCTGCCTTCCTGAGCCCGGATGCTCGGCCCGCCTTGAGGAAAGTCGATCCTCGCGTCGTCGTCGTTGTTTTGGTCCGATCGGTTCGTTAATCGGGTGAGTTTAACTCACTAAATCTCGATTAGAGGGTTAATTATGCTTTATGTATGCTTAGCTTAAGTTAATTAAGCTTAGGTGGTTAGTTTAGTTTATTTAATTGTGAATTAGATTAAGAGGTTGGATTAATTTAAAGTATGCTTAGTTAAGGTTAAATTGATGTTTATAGTAGTATAATGGTGATTTGACATAAATGAATTACTTTTGGAATTAAATAAATATTTCGAAATTGTTTCATAATTTAATAATATATTATTATCAATTATCAAAATATTATTATTTAATTAATTTTCGGAATAAATTTAATTATTTATTAAATTCCGAAAATTTCGTCAGGACCTTATTTGCTCGAGAATTTCGTGTTGATCGAGGCTGTGTAGTCAAATTTTGAAATTGATGATTGGATATTATAAATTGAGTGTGGATCGTGAAAAATATGAATATTATTATTTAATTATTTTCTGAATAAATTTAATTATTTATTAAATTCCGAAAATTTTGTCAGGACCCTAAACTCTCAGAATTTCGTGCCGATCGCTATTGTGTATTTAGAATTTGAATTTGATGATTGATTGTCAGTAAATGGAGTATGATTGTGATAAATAGGGATTCTTTTTATAAAGTCCCAAGTGTCGAAATTTATGGGAGATTGGTCGTGATTAACCACTTATTAGAGGTCGTGCCCAGTGGGGCTGTGAATTGCCACCTGATAAAGGTCGCGCCCAGTGGGGCCGTGAATTGCCACCTCATAAAAGTCGCGCCCAGTGGGGCTGTGGATTGCCACCTGATAAAGGTCACGCCCAACTGGGCCGTGATTTACCACTTACTAGAGGTTGTGCCTATCGGGCCGAGATCTACCACCTTTTAAAGGTTGTGCCGAGTGGGACTGTGATGCCACTAATTCTAATTTTGCCGAGTGGGGCCGTGATTGCCACTGGTTGTTAAACCTTCCTATAGGGCCGTGATTGAGAGCAGTGATTGATTTGCTAGAATGACATGTAATCGGCCGAGTCGATTGATCGCTAAGATGATCCAAGTGGTTCAATTGTTCTGATAATGTGATTGTGCCATGGTTGTTTGGTTATCATAATTGCACGTGATTAAATTATATAAATTATGCTAACCTGCAGATAAAGACTAATGCGAGGTAAGTCTTTGTGTGATGTGGCTAGGCCACCCGGGGCGTATTTTCTTTCTAATAGGGGTTTAGGGGGTTGAACTTGCTGAAACATTGTCTCATGCCGGTTTGGGGATTACAATTTCAAGTCTTTGGTGGACGGAGTGGCCAATTAGCTTTGGTTGGCCTTGAGAAGTTGCATAGGTAAAGTTATAAGGATTGGAGAACATGTCCTGCTAGTTGGTTTTAGGATAATTCCCCTTTTGTCGAGCTGGTCTATTTTGTAGACAATCTGGTGTTGTATTTAAACCCTTTGTGTTTATAAATAAGTGTTTGGTATTGTGATTAATTGCTTGCTTTTCCATCCCAAGTATTTAATTGTCAAGGGATTTGTTTCGCTTCCGCATGCGTAATAAAATAAATGGGCCGGCGACATATCCTGGGATAACGCATATTTGATCAACCGTAGTGAGATGTGTGCGCGCTCGGGGATTCGGGGCGTGACATACCCTATATACTTTGGAACTTGAAATTGCATAGGTTCTCATTGGTCCGATTCTCAAATTTTAAGTTCTACTACCCTAGAACCATGCTCACCATTAGAGTTATCCTATGTCATCAATTTGAGGAACATGCACCTTAGGCTAAAGAGCAAAAACTTCCCAAGATATTATTTCACAGTTCGCATGATCTTTACATCTTTAGAAACCTTGGGGGTAAGTACATTAAAAGTATTAAAAGTTATGTACGGCGCTAACTTTTGAACTAAAAATTTATGTTGGATCACTTAATCGTTACTTTTTGAAAAAAGAAAAATGATCACTTAAGTATTAATTCTAGTTCGAGTCGCCAGAAATCTGACATGGTCTTATTTTATTAAAATCTCCTACTGATGTGGCTCACCAAAATGCTTTGTCGGCATATTATTCCCTAAACGATGTTGTTTTCAACTTTTACCCCAAATTCGAAACCCTATTTTGAATATTCCCAAATTCAAAACCCTAATTTAATTTTTCCCCAAAATCACACTCTTCCCCACCACGAAGCCGCCTACACATCAAGGTCAAACTTTTTTCTTTGCCTTTGGTGTAATGCTCATGAGATTGTGTTCGCAAGTGAAGAAGGTTGAACTTCAGAGGTTAACAGATGATGGCTTGATTGTGGGTTGTGAAGATGGTAATTTGTAGAGAGTGGCACTGTTGGAATTGGCAAGCACGCAAGCAGAAGGATGAGGCGCAATGGGGCGTGCCATGGACGTTAGGTGCCAAGGGACACGAATAGCAACTACAAAAGGACTCACTAATCCTGCAGCTCGCTACTGGCTTGAGCACTGATGGAGGCTTGAAGGCAGTGATGGATGAGTCGAGTGCGGGCGTGCGTTGCCAAACGACTACTCCTTGCTTGACATGGTAACGACATTTGCGGTGGCATCCCATAGCTCTTTCGCCTGCTCCACCGCTCTACACACCTCTTCCTCCATCTACGTCTCAACCACTTCCACCTCTTCAGTGGCGAAGTCCTATGTTTTCTCTGAGAGAGAGAGAGAGTCAACAGTTCAACAACAACAACAACAACAAAGAAGAGAGAGAGAAAGAGAAAGAGAGAGAAAAGAAGACAAGTCACATTATTTTTGGAAATGGGAGTCGGGTGACATCATTTTCGGAAGGTTTACCACGTTGGTTCCTATGAGGTCATTTTGCAAGTCCACATGGACCGGATTTTAAATAAAATATGCAAACTTATCTTAAAATTTTAATTATAATAGTCACATAATTATTTTGGCTGGAAATTATTGCCAAAGCTACTTAAGTTACCGTTTTCCCTCAAATTTGGCACTTAAGTGAGCCGTTAAAAATTTTAGCACTAAAGTGAGAGTTATATACAACTTTGACACTTCTAATATACTTATCTCAAAATCTCATGATGAGAGCTTTTCAATAAACTCAATTTTTATGAGCATAAGTTTATTAGATTATAGAATCAAGATATGGGCCCATATCAAGTTCACACCTATCCAAATGGGTTATAAATCCATTTCTTAATCTATATTTAATGGGCTGAGTTTTTATATGAGCAAGTTATATTTAATAAATGGGTCATAAAAGAGTTTAGAATGATAAAATCTAAAATAATTTTAGTTGAATGGGTTCACAATTTACTTAGATTTAACTCAATCTACGATTTTCTCTCACCCTTACTTGATCTCACGCTTACTCTCTCTGTGCTCTTACCTCAATTTTGGTTTAAAATTGCTAGATTGAGTTAAGTAAGGAAGTGTTTGAGCCATATGGGTTGGGACGGTATGAATTACTAAATTTGTATTGCATGAAAATTGATTAAAATGTTTAATGGGTCAAATTGGGTCAAATCAAACCCAACTCAATCCAACTGTTTGACAACTCTAGTCATATACTTGAGCCTTTGAATGAGGAGTTGATTTTGTGGACTCAAAACCTTCTAAAAATAATTATTTACCATATCTAAAAGGTGAGAATAGTTTTGAATTTTAAGATTCCTAGATATATTTTGAGGCAATGGGACCTCATTCTAGGTCTTGGAAAGTTTGACCCTTCTTATCCGATTGACCCAATTTTCCCTATATGTTGGAACATTTGTGATTTCTAAATTTATGATATTGAGTTGCAATTGGCAAATTGCAAACTTCCAACACTACGAAGAACGAGTGATTGCTTATAAAGAGTTAAAAATTGATTGTTGGAGTAGGTATGAACTAAGCAGCACTGACATTGACACACAACACGCAACACGACACGACATAACATGATGTGTCGAAGCATCATTTTTCAAAAAACAAAGAATTCTACACATTGGGACATGTTATATATTAAATGTATATTTTTATATATACGTAATAAATTATCATTTTTATGATTATTCATTCATATTAATTTGATTCAAATTCACAAATAAATAAATGATAAAAAAAGCCTATAAGAATTTATACTAAAAACATTAATCTACCATTTATTAATATCATTCATTATTTCCATTTAACAAATTCAACTCCATTCCAATAATCCATAAAACTCGGGGAAAAAAATAAGCAAATCATATTCTGAACTAGCAAGTTAGATGTGTCAGAAGTGGAGAAAATAAATTTGTAAAGTGAATTGTGTATCATGGAAGTGAGAATCAAAAGAGAAGAGAAGAAAGGATTTTTCTTCTTTCTCCATTTATTATTTTAGTATTGTTTTTTTATTATATATATATATATATATATATATATATTGAGCCCTCATTTATTAGAAATTTTTAAAATTGACCTCAAGTGTCGGAATCATGTGTCGAAAACTCACATGTCGGAATTCCGACTTGAGTGTTAGAGAGTGTCGGGAAAGTAGACCGGGTATCCGATTTTTTGACATGTGTTGACCTAGTGTCGAAGAGTATCTAAGAGTGTCGGAGAGTGTTAAAAACATGTATGAGTGTTTGACATTATAGGAAGACTCTTGGAGAGTGTTGGGCTCTCGGAAAGTAGAGGTGCTTTGTAGGGTACGGATATGGGCATCAAAAGATTAGTTTTGCTGAGAATAGCCCAATTTTGATACTTAAAATATGTTTTGTGCCTTGCATCTCACCAGATTAACCTCGGTGAACTTTCAGAGATTCTTAAGTCAATTTACGGAGCTTTTCTAGATTACCCATGAGAAGCCAATCAAGTCATGAATTGGTTGCAAAAGCCTACCGAATAGGGAATCTCCCCTCTAATTGGCTTACTAAACTTCGGCAACCCCTTCGGGATATGTTATGTTTTGAATCTTATTCTCTTGAACTTCAGAACTCTAGCGGATAAATGAATAAGATTTGTGTTTGACCAAAAAAGAGAAATATGTGAATTTAAGGAGCTTTTCTAAATTACGGCTAAATCTGACCAGTATACTTTACTTTAATTGCTCTTTTCATGTATTTTACATTATAGACGTGTACTCTAATATTTTGCAACTTCTAATTCTACCCCTAACACATCTACTTTATTATGTTGCCATCTATAATCTATACCTTCAACGCATCTAATTTTTATTTAAGCACTACCAACGACCTCGCTTATTCTTTACCATTTTCGATCTAATTCAGATCTTGCTTCCGTTATTGTACTTCACTTCACTAGCTCATTTCCTGTTCATCATCATTGCGCTGATTAATCCCATCCCTTCTAATAACTAATGGAAATTAACCTAAGTTAATTATCAATATAACTAATTGTAAAAATAAATTCAACAAAAAAAAAAAGAAAAAGAAAAATATACATCATATGACTAAATTGAATAAATTTTGTGATCCGCAAGATAGAAGAAGGTGCCGTGGCTATGATGGTATTATTCATATGGGATTAAAAAATCTTATAGAAATTCAAGCATCCTGTAAAGGCTTGATACATGAAAGTTGGAGTTCGACGAATCATGTTCATTTACTTTTGTACTCGTGAGATCAGTTTCTTTAAATAAACGTGCTTTACTTGATTGCACGATTATTTAGTAATAAATTTTAGAGCCTATTTGCTTCACAAAAAATGTATCATTTCTGAAAAATGTTTTTCAGAAAGTCATTTTCACGAAAAACTATTTTATTTTTCGATATTTGGCTGAAATGTTAAAATCAATTAGAAAATATTTTCTTTCATTTGGTGTGGAAGATCTAATTTGAATTTTCTGGGAAAAATTACTAGGAAATTTGATTTTTTTAAATTTATTTTTTAAATTACATTTATTTTTATTTTTATTTTTTCCTTCTTCCTCTTCATTGCTCCTCTGCTTCCTCACCATCATCCCTGTGATATTCCGAAATTTGACCCCTATTTCAAAATATACGAAATAGTTATTTTATTGATGCACTTATGATTATTTTATTCTAAATTGAACACTCACGAATTAACTAATCTATTAAGTGAGATCGTAAAGGGTTAAAATGCGAAAGACTAGAGAATTCAATTAAGGATTGACAACTCAATCATAAGAATTGACGAGGGTCAATACTATACTGTTGTAAGTCAATTAGCAAACAAATATAAATTGATTCGACGGAAGTACATAGTCGGTTCATAGGTGATTCCACACGATTACGACATTCGTGTTAAACGACGATAAATCGATTTTCTGTTAATATTATACACATATTACATAATTGAATTGTCGTTACTCAATGACAACGGAGGGTTTTCCACCATTCGAAAAAGCACAAACGTGGATTGAAAATTATCGACCACTAGTGAACCACGTGAAAACCTTTAAAAGGCACTTGATAGTTTAGGTAATACTAAAGTCGCATTCAATCGATTTTTAACCATAAAATTTAACTCGATTTTGAGTATCAAACTTTCGAGAATTTTGAGGCTAATTTATTGGACGTCTCCTCATTGTCCGTCGAATTATCGATAAGCTCAAAATTTTTCAGAAAAATGAATTATTGGACAGAAATTGGAAATTGGAAAGGAAACCAGACTCGGCGGCAAAGTTGTGATTTGTTGGCCAAAATCTTGGCTTTAAGGAAAAAGGAAAAAAAAAATATTAAGGGGACTATGTGCTGGGTTGGGAGGAATTTAGGGGGAGTAGTTGATGGGAAAATCATGGATTTTTGGATAAAAATCCTAGAAAATCTCTTGTTTCTTTTTTTTATTTCTTCTCTCTCCCTCATCCCCCCACGTCCAACCCCCCCTTAGCATAACATCTTCCTATTTTCCCTTTCCCCTCCATTTCTCTCCTTTGTCTTCATCCCCATTTCTCCCCTTCTTCATATCTTCTCCTCCATCGCCGACCCCCCTTTCCCATTTCTGTCCTCACGCCACAACTCATCACCACCACCATCCACCACCACTCGCATCACCACCTTGGACACCACCGAATCACCTTCTTCAAACCGTCGTTCTTGCCACCCGCTTGAGCCGCCTGTTATGTCGCCGTCCACTCGCATCCCTCGTGCCATCCGCCATCACCATTGTGCCACCGAGCCGCCACCTCCATCTCCACTGCCAGCTCACCTCCACCAAACCCCCTCCTCCTTGGTGGCCAAAAGCATTGAAGGGCTTTTCCACCACCGTCAAGTCTCCAATTGAGCCGTGAATGTCGTGCCCTCAACATCACTGCGAGCTCACCAACGTCGGAAAAACCGTGTGTTAACTCCTAATCCTTGATTAGGTAGTTAATTATGTTTAGGGGCTAGGTTGGTTTAAGAATAATGGAGGTTAGTGTTAGTTAATTTTATTTTATCCCTAATTGTGATTAAGGACGGTTTAGATTAAAGTTAGCTACGATTAGTCTAAGTAATTACAATTAGTCTTAATTAATCGTCAATTTTTTTATTAATCACAATTTATTTAATTAATCATAATTATTTTAATTAAATAAAATTAAGTTTAAATTAATTATAGTTAGCTTAATTAATCGAGTTTAATCTAATTAATCACGACTAGCTTAATTAATCACAATTAGTGTATGTCACGCCCCGATCCTCCGAGCGCATGCCATCCCTCAATAGTCGATTAATTTGCGACGTCTTAGGACGCATCGCCGACCCATTCATTTTAATGCGCATACAAAAGCGAATAATAAAATCCCCAGACAACACAAATATGGGATAGGAAAGTAGGGCCACAATTTTTGAAAATCAAATCACACATTTATACATATCAGACTAAGTCATATACAATACTAGCCGATACATACAAGGTTTAAAAAAAAAAAGGCAGAGGGCTATAGATCCTCTACACATTCGATCCCTCAACAAAAGATTCAGGGGTCTCTGGATCTAAGGACTTCAAATCTACCACTGCTCCTTTAGGAGGGTCTGCCGTGCCTTTTCCAAAAGCAACCTCCACCACTGACATATGGACCTCAGATTCCGATAAGGGACCTCTCTAGGTCCATTTCGCTCATGACGATACCACGATCTGTATTGATGGGGTACTATCTCAGATAGACTCGCATCAACCCAAACAATGGATCTCATGAGTTCGTAGACCCATCCCCTTGGGTCCCCATGAAGTAGAATATAAGAGACCTGCTCGGTAGCCTTCTTCGGCTGGCCAAAATGTTCGGGAGGTACAGCCATCTAAGGACCCGTAAATGTTATCCCACAACGGGGTGAACGATGTTTCAGCAAGTTCACCCCCTAAACTTTGACTAAGAAGGAAATAATGCCCCAAGGCTATTTATGCACGCATAAGATAGAAGACTTATCTTTACCTTAGATCCTTCCTACAAGTGAGTACAATTCCTATAATCATCTAATCATTACAATTCAATTCACATCAAACATCGATTAGTACACTCACTCAACTCCATACCATCGATACAATCCACACAATTTGATCAAATTGAACATTGCTCACCCTAAGCTGATAATATATGGTATAGCTCATCGAAATTGATACAGTAAACTGCTCACTCTAAGGTGATATATCAAGGCCCTTAGGCTAATATAGTATACTGATAATGCTCACTCTGAGCTAATAAATAATATAGCTCACTCTAAATTGATAAAGTATACTGCTCACTCTAAGCTGATAAAAAATAATATAGCTCACTCTAACCTAATAAAGTATAATGCTCACTCTAAGCTGATAAAGTATACTGTTCACTCTAAGCTGATAAAAAATAATATAGCTCACTCTAAGCTAATAAAGTATAATGCTCACTCTAAGCTGATAAAGTATATTGTTCACTCTAAGCTGATAAAAAATAATATAGCTCACTCTAAGCTACTAAAGTATAATGCTCACTCTAAACTGATAAAGTATACTGCTCACTCTAAACTGATATATCAAGGCACTCAGGCTGATATAGTATACTGATCATGCTCACCGGAGCTACTAAGGTATACTGCTCACTCTAAGCTGATATATCAAACTCCACAAATTGATATAGTATACCATTCTAATCAACTGACAATTTCACCATTTTTATCATACCCAATAAAAATAATCGTGTGTGGATACACGTCGGCCTTAGCTAAAATACAATATTTTCCTTTTTAAAAATCCCACCATTTAATATAGACCACCAGAATATTTTTGGCATTATAAATCGATGCCTGGTGTTTCCTGATTAAACACTGAAATACTAAATTTTAGGATAAATTAAGAAAATTACAAATCTCACTCAATTAGCACAAATTAACATTCAATTAAATAAATCAACCACACCATTGAAATCAGCATGAAATTCTGGTCACGGACTATCCTGGTATAATTTCCAAAAAATAATAATTAATTAAATAATTACAAAAATTAATTAAATAAATACTAATAAATGCCAAAAATACAAACTTTGGCTGGAAAAGCCTAATTAAATATCGAAACATGCTCAGAAAATTTCCGAACCTATCTAAATAAATAATATGACTTATCTACTTGCTAATTACACTACTCTAACCACCTAACATGCCATACCGAACAATTAAATTGCTAATCCGTTCTAACTAATCACCTAATCCAAGCTTAACATAAAATAATTAACCATTAAGCATAATTAACTCCCTAAGCGAAGATTAGCGAGTAAACTCACCGGTTTTGAAATCCAATGAGTTCACGGCAACGGCAAGGCGAAGATAAGTGACAAACTCCAAAGCGGTGATGCACTACGAGATCTGGAAGCGGTCCAAAGCGGGCCAAACAGTACACGGCTTCTTGCTAGGTTCGGTTTATGTGGCTAGGCCAAAGAGGTGCAACAGGCGGCTGACTTGGCGTGGAAACAGCAGGGACGAGACAACGGTAGCCAGGCGGGGCTTCACGATGACGGATGGTGGCTAGGGGAACTCTGACGATAACCAAGGAGGCTAAAACACGACCTAGATTCGCGGCAGGGGATGCTAAACTACAGAACAAGTGGCTAGGCTTGGTTGGTGATCGTGGGGCGCAATGGTGACACGATGGGGCTTTGGTGGCTCGGCGACGATCGATAGTGAGGAAGGGGTGTACTACTCAATTTTCTGCACTTCTTGAGCTCCAAAAAGACAAAAATGGGGAAAGCAAAATGCCAAGGAAGAAGAAGGGGACAACTCTAACTTGGAGGGGGCCACTCCTCATCCATTCTATCCCTTTGTCTCCTTGACCAAGGCCCCACCGATTGGGCTGTCTTCCTTAGCAATTTTCCAACCACAAAACTTCCTGTAGAAGCCATTGAAGTGGTCCAAAGGATGAGGGACCAAGAGGCTACGAATTTTGCACAATTACACATTAATTCCATTCAATTCTCCTTTAATTCACATCCAATTGAGCTTAATTTGTTGTCCAAAAATCCAACCAAGGTGTCTACAATCAAATTGACATTTTTCCTTGCCCATAAAACCAACTCGCATCCCAAAAACACAATAAAAAATAGTCTCCTGAATTTTCTGAACAAAAACGGCCATATATTTAATTTCCGCCAAAAATCTCGATTTTAGCGTGACCTAACCTACCGGGTAACTTTTAGAAATTTTTGATGCGATTGACCCATGTTCGATTTGTTTCGAGTCACAATGTACATTTTCAATACATTGGCGACCCTCGATAGTCGTGAAAATCTCGAGATTTCAAATACGGACACAATGTACCAAAACGATAAAAAAATCAATATAGTGTCGATCGAACAGAATTTTTCGATTTGGTGGAATCACCCATACTCAATCACATATCTCAATCGAATCGACCTATCTTCAATCTCTAATTAATTTTTAACTGTGTCGTAATGATCTCTGTAGATGAACACGGTCGAGCAGTCAATTCCTGGTCGAATTCTCAAGTCTATTGCGTTAAATAAAGAGTCACTTGAGACCGAATCAATGCTCCTAATGGAATGCCATCCTAATGCATATGAGTACGTGGGATGATGCCGTGCCTAATGAGGGGAGATGATGTCCAGTCATGCCGAAGACCGTCGACCTTTGTGTTGGCCATAGCCTGAGGGGTCATAATAATTGGAATACATGTGATAGCAATATGCATGAAATTCATAGAATATGTTATGATTATTGTTTATGCTTGTTGCATTGATATTGTCATATGCAATGTACTAATGTACAGAAGTGTGCCAAGGCGAGGTAAGTTCATATATCATAATCAAGGTTTAGGACATTGACTTGCTGAGATTTTTATCTCACCTCGTTATTGACAATTATTTTCAAGCCGTAGTGATGGAGCACCCTAATCATTTCGAGATCATACTTACATGCATCGTTAACCATTGTGATTGGAGATCAACTACTACTATTTTAGATTGATACATTTCAGTTAAAATACTCGAAGTGGCAAAGCCTTGGGTAAAAATAGTACTTGGCACGGTTATTGCACTTAAATAATTTTTACGTTTTTTAAAATACGGAACCATATGAATAATGGAGAAACTCCATGAAAGAAGAATTAATGATTCATATAAATCACTTAATGGGAAATTTCTCGAATAAATCCAACGAGTGACTCGTAATCCTATTATCAGAAAAAAAAAATTAGCTATCATGCCTTTTTCTAACGAATCATATAGTCCTACAATTTCATCAGCCGATAAGCTTATAAAAAAAAGGATATATGAGTTAATATATATCTAAGGTGGAAAATATCATTTTTTTTAATTTAATTAAAATATAAAAGTGGGGTTGGCTACTCTTCTTAAAACACGGGATCCAGTACAAACTTGGTATGTTCTCAATCTGATAGAAATTGATCGAACCTCTATCTTTAATCTTAAGTAAAGAGTGAAGTCAAATTAATGAAGTGAACAGCCCAACCTCTTTGTTTGAAGCTTTTCCAAGAAGCTTCTACTTGTTGAAGCTTTGCTTCCCCTAGTTCCAAAACACAACAATAGATTTGCAACTAGAGTATAGGAAAAAGTTTCTCTTTGATAGCTGGGGGTTCAGAAGGGGACCGAGACGTCCATTGTGAAGCACACCATTACCTTTTGTGTTCAGGAGGGCCTAGACTACCTGGTTCCCCACCATTTCGTGGCTTGGTTCATCAAGTTTGATGAGAATCTCCTCGATCCTTTCCCAATGATTAACGATCCGTCGTAATGGACCAATGCCTGTGTGGGAATCACCTTTTTGGATTGCCTTTGTGTTAGAGGAGTAGGCTAACCCTAACCTATCTAACTCTTTTTGTATCTTGGTCGCTTAAGAGTTGCCTTTGGATTATGCCTGTAAATGCTAAACTCTTAGGGTCAAACAGTTGATAAATAAAAATCGTGTTTTTGGAAATTGTCTAATGTGATTTTACTATCCTTGTTGTTCATTAAATGACTGGGAATTGTTTACATTAAATTCCTTTCGCATGTATTTAATCAAAAGATAAAAGTATGGATCAATGATGCGTCCTAGGACATTGCAATTTATCGACCGTTGAGGGATGTTTGCACGCTTGGGTTTTGGGGTGTGACAATCCCCATCTCCTTCCTTTGGTGACTCACCTTGGCCAACAAGGCTCAAGCTTGGCAAATTCCACGAAGGTCCAACTTGCTAGATTTGGTGAGATCAAGCTCACCCAAAGTTAACAACCTCAAGCATTGCCAGATAATTGACCACAAGGCCTCGACCAAGGTCAATGAGTCATGGCGAGCTGGAGGCCTCAATCATCCACTCAAGCTTGGATGAAGTTGATGGTGGATGAAGTGAAGTGTTTCGCATGGACAACAATGAGCTTGAATGGAGAATGAAGCCTTAGGCAAGCGGGCCAACAAGGCTTGAGCTTGCCTTAGGTCGGTCATATGAACACGAAACTTATAATGCACACTTTAAGAGTTAAGAAGGCATTAATGAGAGATTTGGTCTTTTAAGAGATCTGAATGAGCGTGATTAAGTACATACATGATAAGACCTTAATCTAACCTCAACATCACAGAACATGCTTGATTTTAGACACTTAAGGACATGCAAAAATCAGCAAAAATACACTTGGAGTGCCAAAACTTGGCGTGAGGAGATAT
The DNA here is from genome assembly GCA_017140325.1 of Eucalyptus leucophloia subsp. euroa. Classification (NCBI taxonomy): domain Eukaryota; kingdom Viridiplantae; phylum Streptophyta; class Magnoliopsida; order Myrtales; family Myrtaceae; genus Eucalyptus; species Eucalyptus leucophloia. Next base: position 33,489,702 of record CM029472.1, on the reverse strand, counting down.
TTAAGTGCCAAAAGTTACAAAAGTAACTTTTTAGTGCCACTTTTTTAAAAAATGGGACACTTGAATGCCAACTCCGGCGAAGGTGACGAGAAATCCTACATGTCAATTCTTTAATAATATAAATCACCCATGTGGCACATCGGAAGTTGAGTTAGTGTCGAAGGATCAAAACGACGTCGTTTTGTCTTGTTTTTGAATTATAATATATTAAATTAAATTATTTTTTATTTAAATAATAGTTTAATATATATTTAGTTATTACTTTAAAAAAAAAAAAAGAGAAGAGAGGAAGAGGAGGCAAAAGGCAAGGGTTGAGCCCTCACTATTGCCTCCCCATCGTCGCCAACCCTTCCCAGCGATGGCGGGGAGGCGGCGGCGAAAGCTCAGCCCTCGCCTTCTACAATCTCCATCTCTCTCTGTCTTTTTTAATAGAATAATTTTTTTTAAATTTAATTTAATTAATATTTGTATTATTTATGTACCAATGTCAGTAGTAAAATGACGTCGTTTTTGCACAGATAAGCTTGTAAAATGATGTTGTTTGGCACTTGTCTCATCAGAAAATTGCCACGTCAACATTTTGATTGGATTTTCTCGCCGTTGGCACTTAGGGTGCGTTTGGAAACTGTTGGAGAAATTTTCTTGAAGTGTTTTGAAGCTGACAAAACGTTTCCATCAGTCTAGTCTGAAGGTTTGCAGACTCTGCTATTTAAAGTCTGAAGACCTCCAGATAGCCAGACTCAAGACTCAAAGTCTATCCTCATTGACAGTCTCAATCCGTTGAAGAAAGGTTATCTAGAACTGGATGTTTCATTAAGGATATGACCTTATCAACTGGAGAAGATCTCTTGGTTGGAAAAGACATAACGGAATCCTTTGATTGATCGAGATTGATTCGAAGATTAAGGACCCATGATTGGCTAAATATTCTTAGAAGGTTCTACTTATGGAAACCGAGATCCTGATTGTATGGGTGAACAGGATTGATGGGCTATCGACACGTTCCTTTAATAGCTCGAATGATCTTCCTAATTGATCCCGTTCAATGGGTAGATTGGAGGAATTCCTTTGGTAAGTGCCAACGGATATGATGGCATGAAGGAGTATATAAGGAAGATGTTCTAAGTTGTTCGAGGTGTGCGCGATAGAAGAATTTCAAAGTCTGAAGCTTCTTATTGTTTAGACAATTCTTTTGAGCAAAATCTTGTATGCAAAAGAGAGTCTATATTTGTTAGAGACCTTGAGAAAGTGTAGTAGAACATCTACACTGTGGAATCAAGGAAAAACTGTGCTGTAACTTCTCTTTTGTTCATAGTGAAATCCAGTTGGTGGGCTGTCATTGAGGAAGAGTGGACGTAGGCTTGGAATAAGCCGAACCACTATAAATCTTGTGTTCAGTTCTCTCTTCCTTACTCTTTACTTTACTTTGATCGTACTTCATTTTGTTAATCAATAGAGAACTTCCTTTCTATCGTTTGCCTAGAATCGCTTCCGTATCTCGAAAAATTATTTGTGCACCTATTCACCCCCCTCTAGGTGCTTATACTAGCTATCTCAATTGGTATCAGAGCTCGTGTACTCACTTTGTTTGAAGTGTTTTACTTTAGAGTTAAAGATCCATGGCTAGTATGTTGGCTCCAGGGCTGGTAGAAGGGCAAAGCAATACCAAACAGCCTTACTTTGATGGAAAGGATTACAACATATGGAAAAACAAGATGAAGGTGTTCCTAAGATCAAAGGATCCTTTGGAATGGGACGTTGTAGAAAAAAGAATCATTCCTAAAGCTGCACCTATCTCAGAAAGAGTAAAAGATACTGTTGGGTCTCGCAAAATGACTTAGGAAGAGATAATCAAGAGACAAGCTCTTGATGCAAAAGCAATTTATTCTTTATATTGTGCTTTATCACCTACTGAATATAACAGAATATCTTCTTGTGATATAACCAAAGAAGTCTGGGATACATTACACATTACCTTTGAAGGAACCGATCGAGTGAAAGAGACTAGAATCAACATTCTTCTTGGTCAATACAAAGCCTTCATAATGAAATCGGGAGAATCTATAACTGACATGTTTAGTCGTTTTACAGAAATCGTGAATGGTCTTGAAAATCAAGGTCAACCAATTTCTAATCCCATGAAAGTAAACAAGCTACTGCGTGGACTCTCCAAGAATTGGAATCACATAAAGACCTCAATTAGAGAGACCCAAAGAATCATGCCACTATCTGTTGATGAGTTGGTTGGGACTCTTGAGTCTTATGAAGTGGAACGAATCAATGAAGACGAAGATCCTAAAGGTAAGAAATCCATTGTATTAAAATCTAATGATGATTCTGATGTAACAGATTCTGAAGATGATATGGATGATGAGAAGCTTGCTCTCATGATAAGAAGATTCAGAAAGTTAAACAGAAAAGGAAGAAGATTCAATTCAAAGAAACAAAGTTTTCAAAAGCAACAGGCCAAGTCTGCTGAAGATGATGAATCAAACAAAGATGTAGTCTGCTTTGAATGTAAGAAAAAGGGACACATCAGACCCAAATGTCCTCTTCTGAGGAAGAAGAAAGGAAAAACTGAAAAGTATCGAAAGGCTCTCAAAGTAGAAACCTGGAGTGATACAGAGTGCGAAGATAGTGATAATGATTATGCCAACATATGTCTGATGGCACAATCGGATTTAGAATCAAACTCCGAGCTAGATTCAGAAAGTGAATTCGAGGTAAGTAACTTCAAAATCCCTATTAAAGTTTCAAAATACATTGATGAATTGTGTTTTAGTCTCAAGACTTCTCTTAAAAGAATTTCCGAACTCAAAAAAGAAAATTCTGCTCTAAAACAACAAGAAAATGCTTTGGAAGAAAAAGTGAAATGCTTAGACCAAAATGTTTCTTCTCTCAAAGAAAGTGAAGATAATATTTTAAAAGAAAATGCATTCTTGAAAAATGATATTTCAAATATTTCCAAAATATTTTCTCTAGGATCTGAAAAACTGAAAAAATACTTTCTATTCAAAGACCTTATTTCAATAAATCTGGTTTGGGAATGACTGCTGAAACCATTCATTTAATTGATTTTCCTAAAGTGAAAGAAAGAATCAAACAAAGACCCACAAAAGATGCTTACAAAAATCATTTTAAAAGGACATTTGTAAAACCAGTAGGTCGCAATGCTCTCAGATGTTCGAAGTGCAATAGTGCAAACCATTTTGAAAAAGAATGTCCTATGGTTTGGAAACCTGTCAATAAAGTTTGGGCAAAAACTGTGTCGCGACCAATTTTTCAGGAGTTTAAACCACCTAGGGTTTGGCTAATGGATTGTTAAGCCTAGACTTAACTCAGGCTCTCCCAAGCCCATACCAATTCGCGACTTAGGTTCAAGTTTATAACATGCAAATGATTTTTTCAATTAAGAGTCGCCACTAATCTATTTTTGGTGGGTCGATTAGAAACCCAAGTAAAGTAACAGGAGATTCACTTTACTCCTACGAACCAGAGATTTATGAGTTCGGGGACTTGGTTACGCTAGATTTCTCTAACGCCCTTTCGGTACCTTTCTCTTTTATTTTGAAAAAAATGTTTGGCAGGCAGCTTGAATTGATTTTAAATTTAATTCTCTAACATGCAAGGCGATCATGCGGGTGCGCAATCCATTAATTTAACACCCAATAAAGCAAATAGAAAATGCATGACTTACCTCGTAGCAACGAAAGCATCTGCAATGTTAATTCAAAATCCACATCAACAACCCTAGATATGGTTTCTAATTAACACGTAATTTCTTTTTTTTTTTTTTTGTTTTCACTTGATTGATGAAAATCATGCAATATGCAATTAACTAAATGACCTAATTCTAATGACTTGCAAATTCTAATTAAATGGACCCAGCAAGAATCACTAAATGACGTGCATTTCATTAATCTAATCGTATATGACATGCGCATGATTTTTTTGTATTTTTTTAATAAAAATTCCTAATTAAAAATAACTAACAATAAAAATCTAACTAAAGTGAGATATTATCTATTTTAAGTTAGGAAATAGATTAATCTGAATCCTATCTTAACTTAGAAATTTATCTTGACATGCAATTTAATTCCAAGATATTATCTAACCTAGATATCATCTAAACGTGCATTCTAATATAATTAAAAATGTACCTAACTATTCTTTCATGCAATTCTATATAGGAAATCAAATATAATCTACATGATATGCAAATGCAATCTTTTTTTGTATTTTCGGGATAGATAAAAAAAAAATTAAAAGATAAGCACAAAATCATTCAGAATTATCAAAGATATCACACATCGTCCGAATCAGGAAACAATATCTAAATCAAACTTGATTATTTCGCTAATAAAACCGATAAATTGATCTTAAGCCTTAAAGATCAAGATATCAATTTTACTCCCGCATGAATAATTATTCCATCTAAAGCCTTTTAGATAGAATAAAAAATCCGTGTGCGGTTGCGAATTAGGCAATAGATCCTAACCGGAAGTACGTCCTTAATTCAAATATGCACGTAAGATATTGAAAAGCATGTATTAGGAAATAAAATATCCAAATCAAATTTAGATAAGATAATTACCTAATTCCGCAAATAATATTGTCAAATTTGAATCGAATGGAATCTGCTCAACGGATGACCGGTGGTGGCGATTGGCTGCTCAGTGGCGTCAATGGTGATGGTTCACGGATGATCAGCGAAATCACGTAAGGACTCGCGGCTCGGGACTTGGGCAGCAACTCTAGCTCTCGGCTCAAAGTACAGAACAGCTTCGTCGTCAATGGTGCATCATGATACTCCCGATGCGGCCAGCGAGAGCTTCAATAACCCGCAAGTCTTCGAACGTCATGGACAGCAAGTAGGTCTCGGTAAACTTAGACCCTTCAAGGGACAAAATTACCGATTGACCATCTCTGTTGTTGACTAGATTTTGTTACTTTGGCAGTGGGTCTTCAATGGCCAAATCTCTCGAACGAACACGATTGAATGTGTAGTTCTGATTTCACCACGTTGGCTCTGACCTTTTTTTCAAGTCAAGGTCAATGGATCTTCTTCATGCAGCAAGTGGAATTGTCTTCTTGACCGATAATATTCAACGTGAGTGCTTTTGGCAAAAGAACTACGCCTGGAATTGCTGGAACTTAACGGTGAGCGTAAAGCTCGTGGCTTATCGGGTCAACGGCTTAGTCGTTGAGGTTGGGGCTCTCGGTTTGGTGGACACGGACGAACCTTTATGGACCTGTGAAAACAAAAACTCGGGTGGAACAATTAGCAGCACGAGATGACGCAATTGATCGTCTAAGTTTAGCTTGCGACTCGATGGATCACAACAGCAACAGCTCGCTGTGTGCAGCAGGTCTTGAAAAGTGATGACAAGCTTAGCATCTCTCTATTCGGGCTCAGCGGTGGCGTCGCTGTCACAGCGGCAGCAGGAACGGGAACAGCAAGTGCTTCGTCGTGGGACCGGAAGGAAGCAACGTTGATGTTAGACAAGGTCACGTGACCACGTAGCAATTGGGAACTGCTTCGTTGTTATTCGAATTGCGCTGGTTCCGGTGTTGCCAAAGCAGCGAACGAAGATCTCACTGGCCGTAAATCTGAGGAAGAAAGAAAGTAATCGCAGGAAGTGAGGGTGAGCTCTTGATGAAGAATCGGCACCAATGTCCTCTTGGCCGTGAGCTTCTTTCAATGGTGGGCTCTATGTGTCTTATTCTTTTCTCGTGAACGAAGGTGCTCTCGTTCTCTTTGCTCGAATTGTGCCGTGTATTCTATTGTGTGCCCCCCTCCAACCCTAGGTATTTTTTACATATTTATAGGGCACGGATTAGGGTTTTAAAATTTTCCAAATTCATCTCCACGTAGATTTCTTTTCGAAACGCAATATTTGTTTTTTCCAAACGGAATATTTGCTTTTTCAATTGAAATCTTACAAAGATAAATCCATAAAATCTCTCCGAGGATATGGGCTTGGGCCGATTTGCTTTTTTCATGGGCTTAGCCCGACTCATCAAGTTAAAGTTCTTAACCATCAATTTGAACCCATTTGTCACCTGCCCAATGTAAATGCAAATTAAAACATAAATGCACCTAAAACTATATGTTATGCAATTGACTATTTTTTCAAGGATAAAATTAACCCTTAATTTTTTAATGCAATAAATGACTAAACGGGTCGCCAAAATTTAGGTGTCAACAGCTGCCCCTCTTTGAAGGTGAGCTCGAAGAGGTTGCCTTCAAAGACAAATTGAGACCTAAATTTTGACTATACACATGCAATGAATGATTTTTTTTAGGAAAATGAATTCCATTTTTTAATTTATATGATGCATGGAAATGCTAATGCAAATGATAAATGAACCTACCTGGAATAACTTACCTTCGAGGAGAATAGAGTAATTCGAGGTAGTGGGTGTTACTTGTCTGGGACCCGTACCATTCTACGGTCGCCTAGAATAGTAACACGACTTTGTGAAGATGCTGCTTTCCTAGGACCCGTACCATTCTACGGTCGCCCAGTATGGCAGAAAGGAGCTGCTTTCTCAGGACCCGTACCATTCTACGGTCGCCCAATACGGCAGAAAAGTTTTGTAAGGAACTGCTTTCCCAGGACCCGTACCATTCTACGGTCGCCTGAATAAGGAATAGGTGTTGTCAAGGACCCGTACCATTCTACGGTCGCCTCGACGAAGAAAATTATTTTTTCAGGACCCGTACCATTCTACGGTCGCCTGTTAGAGCAATAAATGTTGTCTGGGACCCGTACCATTCTACGGTCGCCTAAACTGAGGTTTTGCTTGGCTAGGACTCGAACCATTCTTCGGTCGCCCAACCTTGCGATAGAAATCATCCGACCAGGACCTGAACCATTCTTCGGTCGCCTTAATCAGATTGAATCTGGAGGAAAAATCTTTGGGGGACAACTCCATTGAGTGTCGGTGTAAAGGACTCTGGGCTACGAAAGCACGCCAAGTCGATAAAAGAAATCCGGGCTACGGAAGCACGCCGGTTCGATAAAATGGACTCTGGGCTACGAAAGCACGCCAGGTCGATAAGAGAAATCCGGGCTACGGAAGCACGCCGGTTCGATAAAATGGACTCTGGGCTACGAAAGCACGCCAGATCGATATAACTGGACAGCTTGACCAAGTCAAGTGTCGATGCACTTGAGAGAGAATACCTGCACAATGACAAGTATTTTAGAGTATGGTAGAGATATACTTACCTGGTGATATCTCTGATTCTTGGAGAAAAATGTCTTTAGATATCCTGTGGAGGTCTTTCACCTCATGGTGGAGGTTTCTCATCTCCTAATATCATGAAACATTCTGAAAGGAACTTGAATTACCTGTCAGACATGGTTTAGAGCAAAAACTGATATGCATTCATCAAAGAGATAGAGAATCTAAGCTACTCTAGAATGCACATTTCAAAATTCAGTGAGGTTTTTATCAACTCAATCGGAATTTATGCATAATGACCTTTGCATCACCCAAATTTCCACTGGAGAGAATTATCATTCAAGACAATCTTCACTCATGACATGGATTTACTAAGAATACCAAATGAGAGACCTTTAGTTAGAAAGGACTTTCACTCACTCTCATTTAGAGGCTATTTTATGAGAATCACTCCATCTCACTATCATCATACCAACAAGGGTCCGAGTATTCTCGCAAGCAGTACGACCTTACCAATCTGAGAGGTCTTTAATAGGGACCGTAATGGGGGCTTGGTCAACGGCTTAACAAATGGACTCTTTGAGTCAAAGCTATCGAATGAACAATCTTGTAATCATCTCCGAGTTTACAAGTCAAGAACCCTGCAAAAAGAAATAATCTTGCTCGCACTTCTTCGAGCAATGCTTATAAACATGTGAACTCCTATGTTAATTCAAGTACCCTAATCTGAAGAGACTTTGTTAAGGGACGTAACATAGGCTTGGTTCATGGGTTGAGAAATGAAATGATCATTAGGCTCAAAAAGTGTTTAGGGGGTTAAAGTTGGTGATCATCCTGACATTTCCACCACTTTCCTTCTCCACTGTTGAAGATTTTTTTATCACAACTCCATCGATTGCAACAACATTTGAGAGAGTTTTGTACCACTTTGTTGAGAATACGACACAAGTGTTTGATTTTTTTTTTTTGGCATTGGCCTTGCTTTTACCAGGCACACTGCTTTTTCATGCCTCCATCCTTTACAGCATTCTAAGCCATGTTACTGGAATGGTTCTTTTTCCCTTGCTCCAGTGTGGGGATGATCACCAACAAGGTTTAATATGAAATAAATTCATAGGCTCAAGTGGGCTATGCAATTGATAGAAGTATGTAGGACAGAGAAAGAAATGCTCTTCGTCATCCTAAGGCACTTAAATTACCACATGAATTCAATGTAATAGCATGACTAGAAGATTGATGCAAGTGAGAGCAAGAAAATTTCAATCCATTTTCTTGACATTATGGTGTTGTCTTACCCTCTGATTTGCCCCAATGTGGGGTGGTTCTTGACAGGGGTAATTTGAAAGGAATTTTCATAAGTGTATGAAGCTCAAAGTGGTTAAGCAATGGAACACCTGTTGTGTTTGGGATATAGAAATGAATTGCCCCTCATCATTTCAGTTATCGTACCTTTTGCAAGAGAACTCTTTACCTTGTAGATATGGAACTTTCTACACTCATCTCACAAGTGTATAAGTAGGGGACTGTGTATAGGATAAGGCTTGCCTTTCATCATCCTGACACATCTCATTCAGCATTCTTAAGCATTGATATCACTCCATTAAATTGTCTATCTTAACAAATCTCTTACATGAAATTGGTGAGCTAAATCAATATGAAAATTCTCTTTTCAAAAGAGTCCAGCAACTTTAAGCATGAAAAGTGTTTGTGACTTCAAAACAAACAATTTATTGCACTCAAAACATGGTTTTAAGCATTCATTCAAGGGATTGCTCCACAAAGGGATTGTCTCAGCAATGGATGTCCTTGGATTGTCTTTATCAATCAAAAGTGAAAATTCGCTTTTTGATTTGATGAATACTCCATTCTTGCTTTTGCCCCTGCACAAGAGAATTTGCATGAATATGATACTATGCAACTCAAAGTAAATTCAAATTGCACAACCATTTTGGCTCGGATCGAGATTTGTCTCAGTCACGTCACTACTAGAATCTGTAGTGCCCCCAATTCGTCATCTGCAAGGAAAAGAACAAAGCGTCATCTCCCAAAATTATTTATGTTCAAAGACGAGATGTACCTCTTTCACCAAAGATGGATGATCCTCTTTTAACTTGCCCCTCATTTAATGGGTGAGAATGAAAATTCCGTCAAGCATGGAAATGAAACACACTTTGTTTGGCCCTTCAAGATGGATATTTCAAGTAGTATCGAGATGTGACCGACATTAACTCTTTTGAAACTTGTTGAGTAACAATTGAACCAATTGTAACCCGATGTGCCTTTTTCAAATGCTTTCTTATCAGGTCAAGAAAGTAATGCTCTGAAACATGAAGTAAATGAGTCAGAAAACTAAACAAGGGCTAATGCATGCTTTTGGAAATGGCTTCAAAAGTGATTTTTTTTTATATGAGGAAGCATAAAGAAGCCCAGTCCTCGAATTCTCCTTGGATGATATTTTCTTTTTATTGTTGGATATCGTCACCGGGCTAGTTTGGAGTACCCCGTCATGCCCTCAAAAATTGGAAATAAAATTGCAATTTCATTGAATAGAATCAAATGAATTACATTATTGGGATGGAAATTATGATTCCTAACCCCTAAAAAGAGAAGAAGTCAAAAACAATTTCTTGAAAGCAAAAACAATTCCTAAAATGCAATAAAAATTCCCTCGTGGGGGGAATGTGCAACTGAACATGCCCCTAATTAAATAAGGAAAGCGATCTACTTAGGACCATGAATTATGTGCGCTTGAGTTCTTCACCCTCCTTGATCTTGTGATGCGAACCCTCCAGGTTAGAGATTCTTCCTTCTAGATAAGTCACTAGTCTCTTCATGGTGGCATCAAATTCAGCTACCTCAGGAAAATGAGACAATTCAAAAGTTCTTTTGGCTCTCTTCTTTGAGTTGCAGTTTCTCATTGAAGATAGAGTACCTATGTCATCACAGCCCTTTTGCTTGATGAGAAAAGCCACAGTAGCAGACAATTCATCGACTTGACTTTGGTGGTGTGCAATTCGCTTGTTCATATTGTCAATGATACGGTCCAGCACCTCATTTTGATCCGCCATTTTAGTCCTCGGCCGTGTACGGATGGGTGAGCGAGATCGCTCCATAATTACCTAAAGGAAATAAACAGGAACGTGTAAGCATGAGTTGTAAATGGAGAGTTGATCCATGACAATGATCTAATTGATTTTTTATTATTTTTTTTCATTTATTCATGAAAAGTCTATGCAAGAAGGGAATTTCCTAAAAAAATGGATATCCTAGTAAAACCAAATTTTCTAGACATGGCGTAAAAAGATATTCTCTAAAGTTTTTTTTTTTCGCTTCTTTTTTTCAAATGCACCATCCCCTAGCAATTTTCATTTTATTTCCAATTGACAAATGAATCAAATCAATTATTGACCTAGATTGTCATGGACCGACCCAATAATACGACAAATAAATTGCATAGTATAGGGATAGGAAACTTACTTCACCAAGAAAAATTGACAGCAATCACATAAACATGCACATGAGATGTGAGGCTCGATTTCTACTTTAGACAGGCTTAGCAAAGTGGAGTTAAAAGGATGGGATGACTTAGTTGCAGCCTCGCGTACTAAGCCAAGTCCTCTTAACTCCGGCTCAGTCAAGAATGATACCCCAATGCGACGCAGCCTCGCGGGCAGAGGTAAACATTCTTAACACCAAGAAAAACTTTCGGGATTGAGTTGGGCAACCTCTACTACGCGGCCTCGCGGTCGAAGTCGTATCCAACTCAATACCATCCTAAATGTCCTAGTGCGGCCCAGGTCCGGCGGCAGGTTGTGTGTGCAAAAGTGTAGTGCTAAATGCAGGGCACGCACAACAATTCAAACAAACAACACTTCAATAGCTTGAATTTAAAACATTCATTCCCAACTCCAACCTACAAGATAAGGGTTAGCAAAGACTACTCCCCTTATATCTCCTCATCTGCAAAAACATTTAACACCTTAAATGTTAGGGACATACCTGGGATCCTCGCTGCCAAACAAAAACATTTTTCCAAAAAATAAAATTGGCCTAAGTCCACTAAGAGTTTCAACTCAAGTCCCCAGCGGAGTCGCCAAGCTGTCGCGACCAATTTTTCAGGAGTTTAAACCACCTAGGGTTTGGCTAATGGATTGTTAAGCCTAGACTTAACTCAGGCTCTCCCAAGCCCATACCAATTCGCGACTTAGGTTCAAGTTTATAACATGCAAATGATTTTTTCAATTAAGAGTCGCCACTAATCTATTTTTGGTAGGTCGATTAGAAACCCAAGTAAAGTAACAGGAGATTCACTTTACTCCTACGAACCAGAGATTTATGAGTTCGGGGACTTGGTTACGCTAGATTTCTCTAACGCCCTTTCGGTACCTTTCTCTTTTATTTTGAAAAAAAATGTTTGGTAGGCAGCTTGAATTGATTTTAAATTTAATTCTCTAACATGCAAGGCGATCATGCGGGTGCGCAATCCATTAATTTAACACCCAATAAAGCAAATAGAAAATGCATGACTTACCTCGTAGCAATTAAATTAAAAAAAGCATCTGCAATGTTAATTCAAAATCCACATCAACAACCCTAGATATGATTTCTAATTAACACGTAATTTCTTTTTTTTTTTTTTGTTTTCACTTGATTGATGAAAATCATGCAATATGCAATTAACTAAATGACCTAATTCTAATGACTTGCAAATTCTAATTAAATGGACCTAGCAAGAATCACTAAATGACGTGCATTTCATTAATCTAATCGTATATGACATGCGCATGATTTTTTTGTATTTTTTTAATAAAAATTCCTAATTAAAAATAGCTAACAATAAAAATCTAACTAAAGTGAGATATTATCTATTTTAAGTTAGGAAATAGACTAATCTGAATCCTATCTTAACTTAGAAATTTATCTTGACATGCAATTTAATTCCAAGATATTATCTAACCTAGATATCATCTAAACGTGCATTCTAATATAATTAAAAATGTACCTAACTATTCTTTCATGCAATTCTATATAGGAAATCAAATATAATCTACATGATATGCAAATGCAATCTTTTTTTGTATTTTCGGGATAGATAAAAAAAATTAAAAGATAAGCACAAAATCATTCAGAATTATCAAAGATATCACACATCGTCCGAATTTGGAAACAATATCTAAATCAAACTTGATTATTTCGCTAATAAAACCGATAAATTGATCTTAAGCCTTAAAGATCAAGATATCAATTTTACTCCCGCATGAATAATTATTCCATCTAAAGCCTTTTAGATAGAATAAAAAATCCGTGTGCGGTTGCGAATTAGGCAATAGATCCTAACCGGAAGTACGTCCTTAATTCAAATATGCACGTAAGATATTGAAAAGCATGTATTAGGAAATAAAATATCCAAATCAAATTTAGATAAGATAATTACCTAATTCCGCAAATAATATTGTCAAATTTGAATCGAATGGAATCTGCTCAACGGATGACCGGTGGTGGCGATTGGCTGCTCAGTGGCGTCAATGGTGATGGTTCACGGATGATCAGCGAAATCACGTAAGGACTCGCGGCTCGGGACTTGGGCAGCAACTCTAGCTCTCTGGCTCAAAGTACAGAACAGCTTCGTCGTCAATGGTGCATCATGATACTCCCGATGCGGCCAGCGAGAGCTTCAATAACCCGCAAGTCTTCGAACGTCATGGACAGCAAGTAGGTCTCGGTAAACTTAGACCCTTCAAGGGACAAAATTACCGATTGACCATCTCTGTTGTTGACTAGATTTTGTTACTTTGGCAGTGGGTCTTCAATGGCCAAATCTCTCGAACGAACACGATTGAATGTGTAGTTCTGATTTCACCACGTTGGCTCTGACCTTTTTTTCAAGTCAAGGTCAATGGATCTTCTTCATGCAGCAAGTGGAATTGTCTTCTTGACCGATAATATTCAACGTGAGTGCTTTTGGCAAAAGAACTACGCCTGGAATTGCTGGAACTTAACGGTGAGCGTAAAGCTCGTGGCTTATCGGGTCAACGGCTTAGTCGTTGAGGTTGGGGCTCTCGGTTTGGTGGACACGGACGAACCTTTATGGACCTGTGAAAACAAAAACTCGGGTGGAACAATTAGCAGCACGAGATGACGCAATTGATCGTCTAAGTTTAGCTTGCGACTCGATGGATCACAACAGCAACAGCTCGCTGTGTGCAGCAGGTCTTGAAAAGTGATGACAAGCTTAGCATCTCTCTATTCGGGCTCAGCAGTGGCGTCGCTGTCACAGCGGCAGCAGGAACGGGAACAGCAAGTGCTTCGTCGTGGGACCGGAAGGAAGCAACGTTGATGTTAGACAAGGTCACGTGACCACGTAGCAATTGGGAACTGCTTCGTTGTTATTCGAATTGCGCTGGTTCCGGTGTTGCCAAAGCAGCGAACGAAGATCTCACCTGGCCGTAAATCTGAGGAAGAAAGAAAGTAATCGCAGGAAGTGAGGGTGAGCTCTTGATGAAGAATCGGCACCAATGTCCTCTTGGCCGTGAGCTTCTTTCAATGGTGGGCTCTATGTGTCTTATTCTTTTCTCGTGAACGAAGGTGCTCTCGTTCTCTTTGCTCTGAATTGTGCCGTGTATTCTATTGTGTGCCCCCCTCCAACCCTAGGTATTTTTTACATATTTATAGGGCACGGATTAGGGTTTTAAAATTTTCCAAATTCATCTCCACGTAGATTTCTTTTTGAAACGCAATATTTGTTTTTTCCAAACGGAATATTTGCTTTTTCAATTGAAATCTTACAAAGATAAATCCATAAAATCTCTCCGAGGATATGGGCTTGGGCCGATTTGCTTTTTTCATGGGCTTAGCCCGACTCATCAAGTTAAAGTTCTTAACCATCAATTTGAACCCATTTGTCACCTGCCCAATGTAAATGCAAATTAAAACATAAATGCACCTAAAACTATATGTTATGCAATTGACTATTTTTTCAAGGATAAAATTAACCCTTAATTTTTTAATGCAATAAATGACTAAACGGGTCGCCAAAATTTAGGTGTCAACAATAAATCAAGTTTCCACTAACCGTGTACTGCAGCTTTTGCATATGGATCTCTTTGGACCAACAAGAACACAAAGCATTGGAGGTAAGAAATATTATCTAGTAATTGTGGATGACTACTCACGATTTACTTGAGTATATTTCGTGGCAAGTAAGTCTGAAACTTTCTCTTACTTTGAAAAATTTGCTAAGAAGGTTCAAAATGAAAAGGGATATGTTATTTCAAGTATAAAAACAGATCATAGAGGTGAATTTGAAAATCAAGATTTTACAAAATTTTGTGATGAATCTGGTTTTCAGCATTTGTTCTCTTCTCCATATACTCCGGAGCAGAACGGAGTTGTGGAAAGGAAGAATAGATCTCTTCAAGAAATGACTAGAACTCTTTTAATTGAAAGCAATATCTCTTTACGATTTTGGGTTGAAGCAGTTTCAACATCATGTTATATTATCAATAGAGTTTTTCTAAGGCCTATTCTAGAAAAGACCCCCATGAACTATTTAAAGAAAAGAAGCCTATTGTTTCATATTTTCATGTATTCGGATGTAAATGTTTCATACTGAAAAATGCAAATAATCGAGTTGGTAAGTTTGAAGAAAAGTCAGATGAAGGCATCTTCCTTGGATATTCAACCACAAGCAAAGCGTACAAAGTCTACAACAAGAAGACTCAATCTGTGGAAGAATCAATGAATGTCAAATTCCAAGATTCCATACAAAATGAATCTATTCAGACTCATCTTGAAGAAACTGAACCTGCTGCAGACTCTACAAAGTCTAAATCTCAAGAAGGAGCTCAGACTTTAAAGGACCAGCAATAAGTGACTGTTGAAGATTCAAGTGAAGGAAGTAATCATTAATCTGACAAATTAACCAACAACTGGAAACATAAGTCCAGTCATCTTAAAGATCTTATTATTGGTGACATCAATGAAGGAATTCGCACAAGATCCAAAAGGCGCGAAGAGTCTAGTGCTGTGGCTCTTATTTCTGAAATAGAACCTAAAAGCATAGATGAAACTTTATCCGATGAAAGCTGAATTGAAGTTATGCAAGAAGAACTCAGACAATTCAGAATTAATGATGTATGGGAGTTGACTCCTAAACCAAAAGGTAAATCAATTGTTGGAGCTAAATGGGTTTTCAGGAACACGATGGACGAGAAAGGAAAAGTCATAAGAAATAAGGCTAGACTCGTGGCCAAGGGATACACGCAAGAAGAAGGGATCGACTATGACGAGACTTACGCACCCGTAGCAAGGTTAGAAGCAATTCGTTTATTACTTGCATTTGTTATAAGAATTTCAGGTTATTACTTGCATTCATCCATGAGGAAGTTTATGTGGAACAACCACCTAGGTTTGAAAACCCAAGGAAACCAGATTCAATATTCAAACTCACAAAGGCCTCATATGGCTTAAAACAAGCACCTCGAGCTTGGTACGACAGACTGAGTAAGTTTTTAATTCGAAATAGTTTTGTTAAAAGTAAAGTAGATACTACCCTTTTTATTAAAAGAGAAAGCAAAAGTTTTCTGCTTGTTCAAATATATGTCGATGACATTATCTTTGGATCCTCTAATGAAAGTCTGTGCAAGAAATTCTCTAAGGCTATGCAGGATGAATTTGAAATGAGCATGATGAGTGAGTTAACCTTCTTTCTCGGGCTTCAAATAAAACAACTGAAGGAATGAACTTTCATTCATCAAGAAAAGTATGCAAATGATCTTGTCAAAAATTTGGATTGGACAATTGCAAAAAGGCTGATATACCAATGTCAAGTTCCTTGAAGATAGACAAAGATGAAGGAGGAAAGAAAGTCGACCAAAAGTTGTTCAGGAGTATCATCGGTTCACTTCTTTATCTTACTGCTTCTAGACCTGACATTTTGTTTAGTGTTTGCATTTGTGCCAGATTTCAAGCAGACCCTAAAGAATCTCATTTAAATGCTGCAAAGCGTATTATCAAATATATTTCATCAACTTCAAGCTTTGGTCTTTGGTATCCAAAAAGGGGAGACTTTATTCTTCTTGGATATTCAGACGCAGACCTTGCCGGATGCAGAGTCGATAGAAAGAGCACCTCAGGTACCTGTCAACTACTTGGAGGCAGGACAGTATCTTGGTTTTCAAGAAAGCAAAGTACAGTAGCTCTCTCTACAGCAGAAGTAGAGTAATAGCTCTCGGAAGTTGTTGTTCACAAATTCTGTGGATAAAACAATAGCTAAGAGACTTTGGAATTAAAGATTCATGCACAGAGATTAATTGCGACAACACCAGCACTATCAATCTCACCAAAAATCCAATTCTTCACATATAGAGATTCGACATCACTTTATTAGAGACCATGTTCAAAATGGAGAAGTATCAATTCAATTTGTTGATTCAAAGAACCAACTGGCGGATATATTCATAAAGCCTTTGGAGAAAAATCAATTTGAAATCATTCATTCCAGACTCAACATTTTAAGGTATGAGGAAATCAAAGTCTAGAGACTCTCAGACTCAGACATACAAGACCTTGACTGTAAGTTATTCTCTCTCTCGAATCTCATCTTGAAAAGGTACGATCATCAACTGTGTTTGATTATTGCTATATTTAATTGACATGACAATTGTGACGTTTCCTTTTCGGAAAATGAGTTATTTTTTGAAATGATTATTTTCGCGGAAAAAGGTAGTTATTTTGAGAAGGCATTTTTTTTTTATTTTCCTTTATGACGATTCATATACCTCTCTTTAACCAATTATGCACTGTTGATTCTTCTTCGCTTTACTCTCAAAAAACCCTAGAAAGCATCGATTTTCCATTCCTGTTTTCTTTCCTTGTTTAATCTTCGAAAAAGTTGGCAGCTTTCTTGGGAAAGTCAAGTAAGGAATCTTCCAAAAACTGATAAAGATGTCGTCTTCAAGAAAGTCTTCGAGAATCACAAGCAGGGGACCATGACGGATGAGTGAGGGGCCTACGCACTTCGATCTTACTGAAGAAGAAGTATCTTCAAATCAGCAGCAGAGCCCACAACATTCTCAGCAGCGTCATTCTCATCCATCTAGTCCTCAAGGCGTTGATCATCAACAAGAGGAAGAAATCATTGAGGATGCAGATCCTATGGGAATGATGATGACAAATTGTACAGCCAATTTCAACCGAGAATGGGTGTCGCGGTTGAAAATCAAGGAAAAAGGGGAGAGTTGTTCAGATCGAAGGAACAAAATGATCTATACTCAAAATTGCTGAAGCGTGGGGTGATAAACCCTAGGAGTGGGGATTTTGATTTTTTGGATACTGTGAATGTGAACTTGAGGGAAAAGTTCGAGTATCTTCAACTTGAAAAGTTCTGCTCCGACCTACAGAGGCCTATGCTGAACTAACTGCATATTTCTATTCAAATCTTAGCTTCTTGGATGCAAATAGATTCTTTTTCAGCATCAAAGATCAAGACTTTGTTGTGGATATGGATATGCTGGCTGATGTTTTAGGAGTTGAGAGAGGAAGATGTCAACCGATCAAAGTTTCTATTGCTCATGCTACATTGGAACTTGTTAAGGACAGGAGAACAGAGGAAAAGATTTCCTACTTAAGGATGAGCGCGTTTAACATTTTGCTTCACAAAATTGTGATCAATTGCCTCAGGCCGAAATCAACTTCCAAGACTGATGTTTCAAGTTCAGAGGCAAAGCTGATGTATGCCATCATTACTGTAAAAAGGTTTTCTCTTCCTCACACTGTTATGTTCCACATGTATAGAGCAGTGATAAAAGACAGAGGTCAACTTTCTTATCCAAGTCTTGTGACGAAGTTATTCAGACATCTGAATATTCAGCCTCCGCAAATTCTTTATGCTCGATCGTGCGATCATATGGTTGTAGGACTGAAAATGGTGACCAAGATGCGTCTGAAGGAACTAAGCAAGGCATTGGAGAAATTTAAGGAGAAAACTCCAGTCAAAACTCATCAAACCTCTTCTTCGGAAAAAAGGAAAGGGAATGAGCCCTTGGTTGCTCCATCCAAGAAAAGAAGAGCTCTCATCATTGAAGATGAAGATGATGAGGAAAACATCACCATTTCTGCAATGGCTTTGAAGAATCAGAGTCGTTCTGTTCCTAAGAAAGAATCAGAACAAAGGATGAAAGAAGCAGAGGAGAGGGAGAAGAAGAAAGAGATGCTGAGAAGGAAAGAGTTGAGAAAGAAGAAGAAGAGGAAAGTGATCAAGAAGAAGGAGAACCTGAGGGGCACTCTTCTCCACTTAAATGCATGAAAACGGGGGGAGATCAAGAGAAAAGAGGAAAGTCCTCATATCCTGCTACAAGTGAGGGAGTCAGTCGCTCTCCAACAGATCCAGAGGACACATATGCCTCTCAATTTCCTGAGGAAGGTCATGATGTTTCATCGCCAAATCTGCGTGATTATGCTGATCTACCATTGTCTGCATTTACTCCATCAAATCGTGCCAAAGCAAGTACTCAGACTAATAATGTAGCAGATTTTCGCAGAATTATGGATATTCTCTTGGAGATGCGAGGTCAAATTTATGCTCTGGGATGCGAGGTTCAAAACTTGCAGAACGCAGGTCAAGCTTCTTCGGGTTCATTGAATGATCAAATCCAAGCCCTCTCTGTTCAGATTCAGGCCAATGCCAAGGGTGAGGAGATTGCACAACTGAAGGAAGACTTGAAAAGGCTGGAAGGCATCGTTCAGTCTATGGGAGATTTCCAGCTTGTTCGCATTCCCAAGCAATCTTGACTTTACTCAATTTTCATTTCAACTTTTTTAATGCTGACAAAAAGGGGGAGAGATGCAAGATTTGAAACTTTGACTTTTAATCGTTTGGATTGGATTGTTTTGATGTTTAACTCTGTTTGACTTTATTTTTGTGTATGGATGAGAACTGAACTTGACTTGGACTTGACTGCTTATATTATCTACTATTGATATCTTATGGATGGCTATATCATATACTAAACTAACCTATTTTCTGTGGTTGCAGATTCTAGTGTAATTCATTTAGCCATTTATCTCTATAAGATATGCACATGTGTTCGAGAAATGTTTTGCAGGTCAAAGTTGTCTAAATCTGCAGGAAAGTTTTGTCACCATCAAAAAATGGGAGATTGTTGGAGAAATCTTCTTGAAGCGTTTTGAAGCTGACAAAACGTTTCCATTAGTCTAGTCTAAAGGTTTGCAGACTCTGCTATTTAAAGTCTGAAGACCTCCGGACAGCCAGACTCAAGACTTAAAGTCTATCCTCATTGACAGTCTCTAATCCATTGAAGAAAGGTTATCCAGAACTGGTTGTTTCATTAAGGATATGACCTTATCGACTGGAGAAGATCTCTTAGTTGGAAAAGACATAACGGAATCCTTTGATTGATCGAGATTGATTCGAAAATTAAGGATCCGATGATTGGCTAAATATTCTTGGAAGGTTCTACTTATGGAAACCGAGATCCTGATTGTATGGGCAAACAGGATTGATGGGCTATCGACACGTTCCTTTAATAGCTTGAATGATCTTCCTAATTGATTCTGTCCAACGGGTAGATTGGAGGAATTCTTTTAGTAAGTGCCAACGGGTATGATGGCATGAAGGAGTATATAAGGAAAATGTCCTAAGTTGTTCGAGGTGTGCACGATAGAAGAATTCCAAAGTCTGAAGCTCCTTATTGTTTAGACAATTCCTTTGAGCAAAATCTTGTATTCAAAAGAGAGTCTATATTTGTGAGAGACCTTGAGAAAGTATGGTAGAACATCTAAACTATGGAATCAAGGAAAAGCTGTGCTGTAACTTCTCTTTTGTTCATAGTGAAATCCAGCCGGTGGGCTATCAGTGCGGAAGAGTAGACGTAGGCTTGGAATAAGCCGAACCACTATAAACCTTGTGTTCAATTCTCTCTTCCTTACTCTTTACTTTACTTTGATCGTACTTCATTTTGTTAATCAATAGAGAACTTCCTTTCTATCATTTGCCTAGAATCGCTTCCATATCTCGAAAAATTATTTGTGCACCTATTCACCCCCTCTAGGTGCTTATACTAGCTATCTCATAAACTGCTTTGGAAGGGGCTTTGGGGGACTAAAGGCCATTAGGCCAAAATGGAGGTGTTTGGAAACTACTTTGCAAGGCGTAATGGGGAGATGCTGGCATTTGCAAGGTTGAAAGGCCAAGGTAGGTCCTAGGCTACCTTGGGCTTTCAGCATTCTAGGAATGCCTCATCACTGTTCACGTGTGTACCGTTCATCTTCTTCTCCAGCGGCACGGAGAAGCTCAAGAGGTCGACGATGGACTCGGCTGAGGTCGACAAGGTTGCGGCGACCATCACCGGCCAGTCGCGCGACCCTGGCGAGTCGTAGCAACCGCTCGCGAGTCCCGGTGACCGCCCACAAGTCGCGTCGCCGCGACCCAACTCTAGGTCACGTGACCTCAGGCGTGACCCAGCTCTAGGTCGCGTGACCTCGGCGCGACCCAGCAACCTCATGACGACTGGCACGACCTCGCGAGACCTTTGGCGACCTAGATCTAGTTGTCGCGAGGTCGCGCAACCTCCGACGACCAGATCTGGTCGCAGTGGGGTCGCACGACCGATCAACGCGACCTAGATCTAGTCGTCACGAGGTTGCGCAACCTCCAGCGACCAAATCTGGTCGCGGCGAGGTCACACGACCAATCAGTGCAACCCAGATCTAGTCGTCGCGAGGTCACGCGACCTCCGGTGACCAGATCTGGGTCGTGTCGATCGTCGCGAGGTCGCGTAACCTCCGACGAAGGGCCACCGAGGGTCATCCGACCCTAGGCAACCCTCGCCGGAGGTTGCTTGACCCTTGGCGGCCCTCGCCAGTCGTCTCCGAGTCTCGCCGGCGGCTGCTTGCCTCTCGCCGGCGGCCACCTGCCCCTCGCCGACGAACTCTTTTATTTTTTTGATAGTTTTTATTTTTTTTTATTAATCACCAAGTCCTTTGTAAATGTGGTCTTTCCAAACATTATTTTTTCCAAAGCTACTTCAAAATGGACTTTCAAAGTACAATTTATCAAACACCATTTGCATTTTGGAAAACCCCTTTAACTCAAAGGTGTTTGCATTTTCTCAAAGGCTTTTTCCAAAGGCCTTCCCAAATGCACCCTTAATCCATTTTGCTCCGATTTTGACACTTAAGTGTCATTTTCCTATCTTTTAACACTTAAGTTTCCCTCCATGCCAAGTTTTGGCACTCTAAGTGTCGGCACTCCAAGCGTCCGGCACTCTGCAAAAATCTAACAAAAGATTTGACGTATAGAATGCATAATGACAAACTTTTTTCATTAAGACTTTAAAATCTAATTGAGATCACTCAAACCCTGACGAAAATAGCAAGACAAATACGTAACATGAAATGTCCTAATTGCAATAGAACCCTAATGTATTTGAGCATACAAATGCATACCAAACAATGAGCAAATCATGCAAATCATGCGTCGATGGAATGCACACGTGTATTTCAAGTCAATGAAGATCATGAAGCCAACCAAACATATTTACAAGCTCAAATTCACACAAATATGACTCGCATTAGGTGCAGGGCAGACCGACCTAGGCTCAATTCTAGGTGGTTTTGACCGACCAAAACATCTCTGAAAAATCCCGAAAAAATACACGACAAACTTGAGACAACTTGGAACGAATCTCATGAGAAAACTTCCTAAAAAATCAATCACAAAATCAGGATGAAAATAGTAAAAATAGAAGTCGAAATGAAACCAGAACCACAAACAGACCAAAAACACTACAGAATCGAGCGAATTGTGAGGGGTGTTTTCCAAGGGTGAAACGATCTCCTTTGGGGTGTACGACGTATCAAATCGAAGGTCTTGGAATCTATTTTCTAAGCCTAGACAGAGTTGAGATCAAATAAGCTCATATAATGCTTCATTTTAAGCCAAACAGCAAGTCACTCACAGAAGCATGAAAATTGGAGATCATCGAAGATTAAGTTCAATCAATCATAAACTCATGATCAATCCACAACAATCTTCAGCAAATCATCAAACATTCTTATTAACATCATATCTAAGCATTTTCTATAGATCTAATCTTGAATCCTAATCCCAATCGAATGCACCATCTCGCTTCATCAGATTCGAGTTCGAGGTTTTTACCTTTTTGTGTTTTCTTCAATTTTGGATGCAATTGGATGAAGAGACCGTCGTTGGAGCATGATTAGAACTTCAAAGAGTAGATCGTATCGCCACAGACCACCACTAGGGGCGGCTGAACCGCTGGTTCAGATTTGGAATGAAACCGGTCTGATCGGACCGGCCTTGGACTGCCAGTGGAAAGATAGGTCACCAAATGAGTTCTGAAGACCGTCCGTCAAGGCCCCAACCACCAGCCGGTTGAGGACTGACCTGGTGACCAAACGGTGGTGGTTGGACCACCTGAGGAGATCATCAGACCGCCGATTCAACTCAAGGAAGAACTGGTCCTGATTTGGACCAGTTTGAGGCCTCCAGTAAGAGAAATAGCCACTGGAGTTGTTTCGGTGGCTTTCCGTCAAGGCCCCGACCATTGGACAGTCACGGATCACCGTAGGCCACCAGTCCAAGCTGGGGGAGCGGCTAGATTCAACATCGGTGGGAATGCTGGTGTTTGCCGCTGAGGAGAACCACCGTTGGACGGGAGGCTTTGGCCATCTCTGAGGTGGTCTAGAGTTGTGACTAAGGAGGGAGGATGTTGGGGCAGCTGACCGGTGGTGGTGCCAATCAAATGGCCGTTGGCAAGGAGCGTAGCCAACGGCGAACGAAGAGAGCGAAAGATGGAAGTGGCGGGAAAGGTAAGAGAGAGGAGAGAGTTTCTACTTTAGAGAGATGAAATTTGCAGAAAAATGAGCCCCTTTTAAAAAATGGAGGGAAAAACCTTTTGTCCTAGTCCAAATCAGTCGTTATTGGCCATCGATTCAATTCGGTGATCAAGAACTTAATTTATTAGCCAAATTAATTTTTCAAAGGCTAATCATCCTTAAGATATGTCGTATGACCGATCGGTTGGGTCTGATTTGCAAAATTTGAGATTTAAAATGAGAATTGTGCTAAAGGGGCCTAATTAGGGACTAAATCATAAATTTTTGAAATTCACGGGTCATTATGCAAAATTGTGAAAAATTTAGGGCATGGGAGTAAGTTGACTCAACGAGGATCCCAAAACAGGTCGCCGGAGGTCCAAATCGGCCGACGACAGGTCGAACCTGCCTACTTTGCCGATGTTTAGTCGGACCAATCAAACCAATTCACGCTAGTTTGATTGGTTCTTAACCAGTTCTTGCCAATTACTACTGGTTGTGGTCCATATGGCCCTTTGGGTTCAAGATTTATGCAATTTGATCCCTCCAGGGCCAAATTGAAGAGAACTTGCATAATTTAAGGAGAAATTGTTTGATTTTGATCCAATTAAACCCCATAAATGCAACTATGGACTCGCTATTGTCTTAATTGAAATATTATTATGAAAACAACGGACCTAAACTATGGGTACATGAAATTGAGCATTAAAGGCTAAAATGAGCAATTTTGTAATTATTTGCCTAATATTACAAATTAATTAAAATTGAATTCAATTAATATTGCAATAGACCTATTTGGTTAATTACCATACTTAGGATGACCTAATGCATTCAAATTGACTTTGGATTAAAGTGATAGGACTTAGGCCAAAAGTGAATCGAGGTCTAGTATTAAAATTGGACCTAGATTCATGAAATTGAATCATAGTCTTGAACGGGTCAACTTAAATTTCTTCAATTAAAGCTGGACAGTTCGATTTTATTAACTTCAAGAGAGTGAAATCGCTCAAATTAAGAAGTTCTCATGTGAATTTCTCAAAACATATCCCGGATTTGAACTTATCTTAAGAAATTGAATGGAAAACAATCGTTCATTCATGAATCATGAAGAATTGATTTTGACCCCCTAATTAAAGCTTAAAATGGCACTTTGCCTTTCAACATGCAAATCCCGAAAATAAAAGAACGAGTATATTAAAAATAGTCCCTAGACCAAATGTTGTAAAAGAAACTATACATAATTATGACTAAAACGAAAGAAATTTTATTTTTGGTCAATTTAAAACCTAAAATTGAAAAATTAGGAAAATAAGATTGTTAATCGAATTTTGTGAAATTTTCAATGCACAAATCAAATTGACACTAAAAAAAGTTCTTTTTTAGGATTTTTTATTTTCCAATTTTTTTTGTGAAAGGTTTGATTAAAAATAATCATTTAGTTGACTTTCCTAAAAAGTTGATTTTTTGGGTTAAATCTTTTGGTTTTTGAAAAATTGATTTGAAAAAAGAAAAAGAAATTAAAGCTAATTGACATCTTTTTGGATGAAAAACCAATTTTTGACCTGAGATTGATTTTTGATCAAATGGTGGATTAAAAAGTCAATCCGAAGGTGGTTCCCGGGTCACCAAAAAAAAGGTCAATCCAAAAGTCAACTGTTACCACCACCCACGGTTGCGCAATAGGCTTCGGGCTCTCTCCCCCTCACGAATGAGAGAAGTTCGAATCCCAAAGGCATCACATTCGCGCGACTCACCCGTGACTGGGTCTGTGGTGGTGGCTCAGTTTGCCCAAGGTTTATGCCACCAGCTACCGGTTGTATGGTGGTTCATGGGTCAAAAAAAAAAAAAAAACCAATCCGAAAGTCAATTGTTTGACTTTTCACATTTTTCTTGAAAATGAATAGGAAAAATTGCTTTAAAGTGACAATACAAAAGGAATAAATGAAAACGACATTTTTTTATTGAAAAAGGGCTCCGTCACGATCGAAAACTCAATTCTCAATTTTTGTACATTTTTTGACACGTGGACTAAATATCAGATGTCAATAAAGAATGGAGAGAAAGGAGGGAGGCAGCGACTTATTTCCTTGAGTCTTCAGGCAGTGCGGTTGAAGTTGACTGCCCTTGTGCAGATGGGCGTCACTGACGAAGACACTTGCGGTGCTGCTGGCTTCAAGAGGAACGAATAGCTATTCCTTTGTGTGGACTGAGGAGTCCTTGGTTGTTGGCTTGGCGGTGGCTCGGCTTTGGGGCGACCGCGTGTACCGTAGGGCTGGCTAGGTGACGGTGGCAGTCCGGTGGCCGAGGTGGTTCGATGATGACCAGGACGGCTGAGGCGAGGCACAGTAACATCCGATGATGAAATTTAATAGCAACTTGGCAATGCGAGGTGGGGGCTATACCCGATGACTCGTTCCAATGGCGGCTCGATGAGGTGGCACTAGGCGATGGAGTGGTGGTGGTACGTCGCGACAATGTTGACCTTGTGGTGGGGTGTCTAGATGGTGCCGAAGGCGAGCTCGTTAAAATGGCGTGGTTCGTCAAGTGTCCGAAGCTTGCAACATGTCGAGCGAAAAATTCGGAAATCACACGTTTGTCCTTCGAATCAGGCCCAAAAAGATTCAGCCCTCTCTGCTTCTTCTTTCTCCAAGCTCTCTCTCGAGCACTCTCCATTTTTTTTTTATCTTTTTCTCTCTCCTCACTCTCAGGCACACTTGCGCACGAGCACCTCTCTTTCTTTCTTTTGACTTTTTGACCTTTTTCTTCTTTTTGTTTTATCTTATATTTATGTTAGTTAGGCCCACCAAAGGGCTAGCTAACATAAATACAAGCAATGCAAGTAATCTGTTTAGGAATTATTTTTTTCTTCAAGTCATTCTTTTTCGCAAAGCAAATCAATTATTCTGCATGTTGTGCTTCGCTAGCCAACATATTCTGAGTATTATCACTCTCTTAATGAGAAAACCGATAGGATGACGAAAGCCTTAAATCTTGTGATCAATACATGTAGATTGAAATAAGTCAATGATGTTTTATATCTCTATGCTTCAAGCGTGCAAGGGGAGCACCCAATGAATTCCTTAGAATACGAACTTTATAGGACGAGGATCCCTTTAGAAAAAGAAATATGTTAGCTAGTGAAGCACAACATGTGGAATAACTCATTTGTTTTGCGAAAAATGAATAATTTAAATAAAATTTTCCTAAAAAAGATTGTTGTCAGTAATGAAAATATCATTTATTAACTAATTATTTTGAGTAATATAAACAGTCTTTTTTTAAAAAAATATTTTTCGGATTGTATATTTTTCACGAAATAAGTTATTAGAAATGTTTGGGCAGGGAGTTCCATGCGAAGAGGTGGCTTGTAATGTCAGAGACTAAGGTACAGCAGTCAGCAATTTTGGGCTCGACTTCATGTGGGGTTGCATGGTTTCCATGTTGCATGAGTAATACGCTGTGTGTATGTTATTGATCCGTTTGTTAGTTGTTTCCCAACGGTCTAATTTTTTTTTTAAAAAAAGGAAAAATAAGTCTGTCTAAGATAATATTAGAGTACCACCGGCCTTGGTGGCGAAGCTGGATAAGACCTTGAACCTTGGGGGAAAGGTGCAAGGGTCAAAACCCAGTGGAAGCATCGGCGTCTTAAGCGTGATGTCGGGGTGGTGGGTCCTCCGCTAGCATCACTACAGGGTTTACTTGGCGGCTATGTACCGCCGTAAGGTGACGAACGGCTGACGGAGTTCCTTGGATCACCAAAAAAAAAAAAAAAACATAATAGTAGAGTGCTTGTCAACAATTCAAATCTTGTCTTTTTTTTTTCAATTTTGTCTTCTTCTTTTTTATCCCTTTCATCTTTTCTGTTTCACTTTCTCCCAGTTATCTTGTTGATGTGATTAAGTCTTGTCCAAGTAAGGAACTGACGTCGTGAAAAGTAGTGTTAAGCATAACTTTTATTGATATTGTTGGTCGTGTTTTGACAGCTTAGAATTCTGGAGAAAAATTTAACGATTTATATAGTAATGCCGCTCTCAGATCAACATGGAATTTGTAACTAGCGCATTCTATCTTTCCTCCATGTTCTTTTTTAGTTGTGAATAATGACGAGTGATTACTAGAGCAAGATGACTAGATGAAGAATGGCTCCAAGCAGACTTCTTTAGGATGACAAGGGGCAAGAATGGACCAAACTGCATATTGAGAATATCCATTTTCAACCTGTTATATTTATTAGGAACAAAGAGGAAAGAGAGATGGGGTGGAGAGATAGTAGCCACAACGTTAGCCACAGATCTTGCTGAAGACATCGTTTGAAGTTATGATTCTTCGCGAATCATGCCTTTTGTAGTGAGCTTCTTGATCGGAAACGGCGGAGATGAAGCTAAGCATGGGGTTTGGTACGACTCTCATTGTAGGAAAGCCACCAATTTGAAGGTACGAGACCTTTTGCTTTTGACTCTAAGTGCGGAGTCATATACTACATCTGAAGATCCGAGTCCGAAACTCTAGATCAATTTTGCGAGTGGCACCATTGCTACTTACGTCAGATGCTAAATTGCATGTCAATGCCATGAAATTGAAGAGACGTTTGCAAGTAAGGAAGGGTTTGCCATCTGCTTGAAGGTTCATGTGCAGGACTACAATCTTACAGTTTGAGGACAATCTGAGTGTCTGTGCATCTTGATCGATGAAGGATTCTTGAGCACCTATCTATCAAGCCGTGCTCCATCGTGTTGACACGGGGTGTGGTTGAGCACCGCTCCGTCCCCTCTCTTTCCTCTCTGTTTCGAGTAAATAAAACTGAAAATGGATATGGTGGACTCTTACCGAGTTGGCCAACCACAACCGCAGCTACGAGTTTCCTCGTAAGCAAGTTGATTCCTTTCTTGTGGCTGGAAGCGAATCCGAACACTTCTTCAGCGATCGCCCAGCACGTTTTGATATAGGCATGAGAGGGATGTCACTTTGGACATTGGAACATGCTCCGGATCTTCCATTTCTTGGCATCTGCCAAAAGTTGTGCCGTCCATTTTCCCGTTTCCGTACTCCCATCCCAAGCATTAATACATTTGATTATTTTTCGAATTTCCATCTTTTTGTTCCTTTTATTTTATTTTATTTCTTACAATACTACATGTTTGATTGGTCTCTTACTAAACGATGTGGCAATTAATTTAGTCAGCGAAAGGGGTCAAAGGACAAGGAAAAGTAAACTTCTAATATGGCCATACAAAATGGATCTACGAAGTGATGGGACAAACTGTAAGCGTGCATTAATTAAATGGTCTGCTATGTCCCTTCACCTTTTTTTTTTTTTTTGGTCTAAAACGGATAATATATTACTAACGCAAATTAGAGGTAGCGTTTTGCATGATGTCAAAATACAATAGATCCCGCAAAAACAAAGGAGGGTTGTCCACCCAATTGGAAGGAAGTAATGATGCCCGATGGGCCTTCGCGGCCCGGTCTGCTATCATATTCGCTTGCCCCTTGCAATGATTTATCTGAAGATTAGGGCACCGGAGAAGCAACGCCGTGGATTCTTCGATCAAAGGTCTGATCTCCCAAGGCACCAGGTTAGGATTTTGAATGGCATCAACGAGAGATAAGCAATCGGTTTCTAGACTGATCCGATCTGTGTCTTTTCCTTTCTGTATCAAAAAGTGCAACGTGAAATTCAGCGCCATTGCCTCTGCTTGCAAGGCTCTTCACCTTATATAAGCTTATAATTGCATCTATAACATCTTGTTTATGATTAAATTAGTCGTGAATACATTGTTTTATAATACACATATATATATGAATTGACCATGTTACACATAAATAGCAGATATTACTGCAACATTCATTTCACGCACAACTAAGAGAAAATCAGGGAAAATCAAGAGTTGAAGAACTCTTATATTATTGTGACGTGCATTGTTATGATTTGATCATGTGTACAGATGATATTTATAAATTCATAAAACGAGCAAATATCAATTACCTGCCCTCCCTATTGTATGCTTGAATTAGAAAATGCCTGAGTTACATACTCCAGCCAATTCAAAACCACTTTTACCTTCAAATATCAAAGATAAGCTACTTAAAAAAAAAAAAATGATGATAAAGAATATTCTAGGGTTTTGAGAAAAATGACACTGAACTTCAGAAAGCTCTCGAGTGTCTAGCAACATTGATCTTCCTCAAGGTACACTTCGAGTAGGTAAAGAATGAACTTTAAGCAAATTCTTAGGCCAAAGTGAAGATATGGTAAATCTGGAATAAAGTGACAGAGACATATGAAGAGAGCCGTCAGTGTCACGGGCGAGGACATTGTTTCATTGAATATGCTTCTTCAAGATTTTGCATGTATATCGGCCTCTCTCAAGCCCTAGCTCATCGGCAACGGATCAATTGGTTAATGCAGTTGCATCACAGGGCAAGTTTGCTGGTAGGGAGCCATTCGCAGTGAAACTTTCCTAGGAAAGTTGTTTCCAGGAAAAATCGGATGCGATATGTTAGCTGGGTTCACTCCTATGTGGAGGAAGCCCAATGAGTTGCAAGCCTAAAAAGGGCTTGAGCCCATATAATAAGTTATATGAGGAAATAGGGTTTCTCGCTATCTATATAAAAGGAGGTAGCAGCAGAAAAGGAAATAGTAACAAGAGAAAAAGAGAAAGTAGAATATCTAGGGTCTGGGGCAATATCTGATTTACATCAAGCTGGCGTCGGAGGTCGATTCGTGGTCCGATTGAGCCGAAATTTTGTCAGCATGTTCGTGGCGCAATTTTATTGAATCTGAATGGTTTGATTTTCTTTGAAGCTCCGTACATCAGGTTTTTCGTTCATTGATCAAAACCTGCGTTTTTGGTCAGATTTATCCTTGATCTCTTGTGAAATTTATGTGTATTGCCAAGAATTATGTTCTTGAGGTGTTTGCTGCTATGTACCTCTAGTATTTGCTAGAGAAGAATAATTTTATTGATAGTGAAGATTTTCAGGTGGACTCCGGTCCCGTGGTTTTTTATCTCCTCACATCGAGGAGGTTTTTACGTAAAAATCGTCTTGTGTTCGAGTGCTTGGTATTTATTTTACTCTACTATATCGATTTCTATTAGGTTTACACAAGAAAGGAGATTATTTTATTCCGCTGCGTTGATTCGATATTGTTCAAATTATTACCGTTCTCCCATCAGAGAGGTATCAGAGCATCAGGTTATTGCTTGATTTTTCTACCTTGTGTTAAACAATGGAAACGAATATGAGTAGAATGATTACACTGAATAGTTCGAATTATCATATTTGGAAAAGGGAAGATGGAAGATCTTTTATATGTGAAAGATTTTTATTTGCCTGTATTTGTTGAGGAGAAACCAGAGAATAAAACTGATGTTGAATGGTCTATATTTCATCGTCAAGTGTGTGGTTATATCAGGCAGTGGGTAGATGATAATGTTTTGAACCATATTATTGAGGAAACACATACACACAGTTTATGGGATAATGTTGAGATACAAGCATTATGGTTGCTTGGTACTTTGCCGGACTCATGGGAGACATTTCGAAGATCTTTGTCTAACTCTGCCCCGGATGGTACGATTACCATGGATTTAGCCAAGAGTAGTATTTTGAATGAAGGGATGAGAAGGAAGACACATGGATCATTCTCTTCACATTCCGATGCCTTGGTTGTTGAGAAAAGGGGGAGAAGTGAGTCTCGAGGTCCGAGAAATAGAGATAAAAGTCGAGACAAAAGCAGAGGTAAGTATAATAAATTTGCTAATGTTGAGTGCCATTATTGCCATCAGAAGGGACATATTCAGAAGTTTTGTCGCCAGATAAAAAGGGATAAACAAAAGGAGAAAGGTAAAGAGAAGAAAAGTGATGATGATAGTGATGACAATTGTGTTGCTGCACTTAAAGAAGACTTTCTCACTATTTTTGATGGTGATGTGGTGAATTTTGTTTCTTATGAGACCAGTTGGGTAATTGATAGTGGTGCATCCGTTCATGCTACGTCTCGTAGCGATTTCTTTACATCATACAGGTCAGGTGACTTCGGATCTGTGAAGATGGGAAACAATGGACTAGCTCAAACTATAGGCATCGGTGATGTGTGCCTAGAAACCAGCAATGGCACAAGGTTAGTATTGAATAATGTTAAACATATACCGATATCCGCTTGAATTTGATTTCTACGGGCAAGTTGGATGATGAGGGGTATTGCAGCACCTTCGTAATGGTCAATGGAAACTTACTAAAGGTTCTCTTGTTGTGGCTAGAGGTGAAAAATATTCTTCGTTATACATTATGCGAGGCAAAGTTGTCTACAGACAAAATTAATGCAGTAGATAGCGAAGATGCAGCTGAGTTATGGCATAAGAGGCTCAGTCACATCAGTGAGAAGGGTTTGTCAATATTGGCCAAGAAGAAGCTCCTTTCAGGATTGAAAAGTTCAGCGCTAAAGAAGTGTGCTCACTGTTTAGCAGGAAAACAGAACAGAGTTGCATTTAAAAGCTCCTCTCCTTCAAGAAAGTCAGGTATATTGGATTTAGTACATTCTGATGTTTGCGGTCCTATGAAAACAAAATCACTTGGTGGTTCTCTTTATTTTGTTACTTTCATAGATGATTTTTCAAGGAAAATTTGGATTTATACCTTGAAAACTAAAAATCAAGTGTTAGATGCTTTTAAGCAATTTCAGGCTTCAGTTGAGAGACAGACTGGAAAGAAATTGAAATGCATCAGAACTGATAACGGGGGAGAGTATATTAGACCTTTTGATGAATAATGCAGACAACAAGGTATTCAACATCAAAAGACACCTCTCAAGACGCCTCAGTTAAATGGCTTAGCTGAGAGAATGAATAGAACACTGGTTGAAAGGGTAAGATGCTTACTTTCACAGTCAAAGCTACCTGGATCCTTTTGGGGTGAGACTTTAAGTACAGTTGTGCATATATTAAATCTTACTCCATGCGTTCCTTTAGAGTTTGATGTTCCTAATAGAGTTTGGACAGGCAAAGAAGTTTCTTATGATTATTTGCGTGTATTTGGGTGCAAAGCATTTGTGCATGTTCCCAAAGATGAGAGGTCTAAACTTGATGTGAAAACACAGCAGTACATATTTATTGGTTATGGACAGGATATGCTTGGCTACAAATTTTATGATCCACTTGAAAAGAAAATTGTAAGAAGCAGAGATGTTGTGTTTATG
Organism: Eucalyptus leucophloia subsp. euroa; assembly: GCA_017140325.1. NCBI lineage: Eukaryota > Viridiplantae > Streptophyta > Magnoliopsida > Myrtales > Myrtaceae > Eucalyptus > Eucalyptus leucophloia. The sequence goes on along the minus strand of CM029472.1, from coordinate 33,457,454 downwards.
GAAGATCAAACAATAGAGGATATTGAGAAATCGAAGATGATTTTAGCACCATAGGTTAGTGATAATCTGGTTGATTTAGATCCAGTTCCTCTTACAAATATTCCTACACAGGTTGATGAAGAGCAGCAGGAAGTCAATGTTCCAAATAACGCACATGTTCCTGAACATGTTGAAATAGATAATACTATTCCTGAACCAGAGGCTCAATTAGATGTTCCACTGGATGTTCCAGTCCGGAGATCCATTAGAGACCGACGACCTTCCACTAGGTATTCTGAAGATGAGTATGTATCATTGACTGATGCAGGTGAACCAGAGTGCTATGCGGAAGCAATAGAAGATGAGTACAAAAGCAATTGGTTCGATGCTATGCAAGATGAGATGCAGTCACTTTATGATAATCATACTTTTGAGTTGGTGAAGTTACCTAAAGGTAAAAGAGCTTTGAAGAACAAGTGGGTATATAGGTTGAAGCAAGATGAACATACTTTACAACCACAGTACAAAGCTAGATTGGTTGTTAAGGGATTCGGTCAGAGAAAAGGTATTAATTTTGATGATATATTTTCTCCGGTAGTAAAAATGTCTTCTATCTGTGTGGTACTAGGCTTGGCAGCTAGCCTGGATTTAGAAATTGAGCAAATGGATGTTAAAACAGCCTTCCTACATGGTGACTTGGAGGAAGAGATATACATGGAACAACCTGAGGGTTTCAAAGTGAAAGGGAAAGAGGATTATGTGTGCAAATTGAAGAAAAGTCTCTATGGCCTAAAACAAGCACCGAGACAGTGGTATAAGAAATTTACGTCAGTTATGATAGAACAAGGCTATAAGAAGACTTCCTCGGATAATTGTGTGTTTGTCCAAAAATTTTCTGATGGTGACTTTATTATTCTTTTGCTTTATGTTGATGATATGCTGATTGTTGGCAGGAATGCTTCAAGAATTGAGTTATTGAAGAAGCAGTTGAGCAAGTCTTTTGCCATGAAAGACTTGGGCTCGGCGAAGCAGATTCTTGGCATTAGAATTACCCGAGACAAAGATGCTATGAAGTTATTTTTATCGCAAGAGAAATATATTGAGAAGATCCTTCAGAAATTTTACATGGACAAGGCTAAAGTGATTAGTACTCCTCTTGCTACCCACTTTAAGTTAAATATGATGCAAAGTCCTACAACTGATAAAGAAAAGAAAGATATGGAAAGTGTTCCATATGCTTCAGCTGTAGGAAGCTTAATGTATGCGATGGTATGTACACGCCCAGACTTGGCGCATGTAGTTGGCGTTGTTAGTCGCTATTTGTCAAATCCAAGCAGAGAGCACTGGAATGCAGTGAAGTGGATTATGAGGTATCTTCGGGGAACTTCAAATTTGAAACTCAGTTTCGGGACCGGGAAACTTGAGTTAGTTGGATACACAGATTCCGACTTGGCAAGAGATATTGATACTCGTAAATCTACTTCTGGTTATTTGATTTCTTTTGCGAGTGGAGCTGTGTCATGAAAGTCAAGATTGCAAAAGTGTGTTGCACTTTCTACAACCGAAGCTGAATTTATTGCAGTGACTGAAGCTAGTAAAGAGATCCTATGGATGAAGAAGTTTTTAAAAGAACTTGGGTTCAAGCAAAAGAGGTATGTGCTATTTTGTGATAACCAAAGCGCAATTCATCTTGGTAAGAATTCATCTTTTCATTCTAGATCGAAACATATTGATGTTAGATATCATTGGATAAAGGATGTTCTAGATGAAAAGTTGTTGGAACTTGAGAAAATTCATACGGATCATAATGGCTCCGATATGATGACGAAGACTCTACCAAGAGAGAAGCTTGAACATTGCCGTTTGATAGCAGGGATGGTGAATCCCTCCATATTGTCGTGAGGGGGAGATTTGTTAGCTGGGTTCACTCCTATGTAGAGGAAGCCCAATGAGTTGCAAGCCTAAAAAGGGCTTGAGCCCATATAATAAGTTATATGAGGAAATAGGGTTTCTCGCTATCTATATAAAAGAAGGTAGCAGCAGAAAAGGAAATAGTAACAAGAGAAAAAGAGAAAGCAGAAAATCTGGGGTCTGGGGCAATATCTGATTTACATCAAGCTGGCGTCGGAGGTAGATTCGTGGTCCGATTGAGCTGAAATTTTGTTAGCATGTTCGTGGCGCAATTTTATCGAATCTGAACGGTTTGATTTTCGTTTGAAGCTCCATACATCAGGTTTTTCGTGGATTGATCAAAACCTGCGTTTTTGGTCAGGTTTATCCTTGATCTCTTGTGAAGTTCATGTGTATTGCCAAGAATTATGTTCTTGAGGTGTTTGCTGCTATGTACCTCTAGTATTTGCTAGAGAAGAACAATTTTATTGATAGTGAAGATTTTCAGGTGGACTCCGGTCCCGTGGTTTTTTATCTCCTCACATCAAGGAGGTTTTCACGTAAAAACCGTCTTGTGTTTGCGTGCTTGGTATTTATTTTACTCTACTATATCGATTCCTATTAGGTTTACACAAGAGAGGAGATTATTTTATTCCGTTGCGTTGATTCGATATTGTTCGAATTATTACCGTTCTCCCATCACGATAGACCTACGAATGTGCTTTCTGCCGAAGGAGATGTGCCTGGCAATGGTTCTGCATTTATGCAGATCTGTTTTGTCGCATTTATTATTCTGTTCATACGATTCATTCTGTTTTCTATCCGAATAGCCGTTCGAGTTCATGCAATCAATTCACGGAGGAACCCTCAGCTTCCACAATCATAATCATGGCAAGTAACTCTTCTGAGCTAGTCTTAGGGTGCGTTTGGTTGGACTATTAGGAAAAATATTTGGGAAAATGTAAAGAACTTTAAGTTAAACGAATTTTCCAAAATGCAAATTGTATATGTTAAATTGTAATATGAAAGTGTATTGTGAAGTACCTTTTGGAAAAATAGTGATTGGAGAGATTATATTTACAAAAGACTTCTATAAATATAAAAAAGAAAATCGTCAAAAGAAAAATAAAAAAGTTGGCCAGTAAAGGTAGGCGGCTGGCGGTGATCGAAATCTATCATTGATAGCCAAAATATGAGGTTGCAAGACCTCAGGCAACCCTCAGAGACCCTAACGAAGGCCATCTAGGTTTGGGTGACCCTCCGTGAGGGTGCCACCAAGTGGCCACGACCTAACACAATCTCGTTAGGGTCACGCAACTTCCGATAAGGCTGCCACCAGGTGGTTGTGACCTCACATGACTCAGATCTGGGTCGTTGAAGGTCACCTGACCTCACTGTAACCCAAATCTAGGTTGTCGGAAGTCGGTCACACAATCAGCAACCCAACGACCTAGATCCGGGTCATGCTTGGCAAAGTCACACAATTTCCAGCGACCTAAATTTGGGTCATGGTGGCCATCACCAAAGGGTCGCACGACCCTCACCAGGGATCATTCAACCACCTACCCTTTGCCGGCGACCATTCGTAGCCATGCTGATCCTATTCAATGTAGAAGAAGAAGGTGAACAATAGCTTAGCATGTCCAGAAGACAAAAGCTCAAGGCATCCCCTAAGTTGCCTTGGGCTTTCAACTTTTGGAAGGTTTGCATTTGGGAGATGGGGTTCAAAAAAAATTTCCAAACACGCTCCATGTAGCCTAAAGGACTTTGGACGCCCAAAGAGCTTTAGGAAAGCCTTTTCCAAATGCACCCTTAGCATGCTAACCGGGTACATCATGTTTATCAGTAATGGATTTCTTTCATGCACGTACGTAAATGCTCTTTTTATCTCAGTGCAATTTATTTTGGTACAACTTTATTTATCTGAGAATTTATGAAAAATTTTAAATGCTCTCAATCGTACTGTATCTTCATTTCTTTTGACAATTCTTTCTGTTCAGCAGATTTGCAACTTGCTCAATTTCGGAATCAAGCTTCTTATATGACCGGCCTTGGTCTTCGAAATTTGCTAGATCCTAATTTCACCCTTTGAAATAAATAAAAAATAATAATAATGAGAAAAGGATTTAACTTTCAGTTGTACGATCAACATTTCTGACTGATATAACATGATGTCCTCTCTAATCTAAAACCTTAGCACTTCTAATTTATTACGTTGCCTTTTACGAAACGAGCTTAAATCTTGCTAAAACACTACCAACAACCGTCCTTTTTTTCTTTATGCTTTATTGGTCTCTTTCAAATCTTGCTACCATTCTACTTTTTCGAGCTTTACAAACAAGGCCACCAGCTTGTGGTGCCCGGTTCCTAGGATCTCCCCAAATCGTAGGTTTTGATTACCTAAGTGTAGTTACGATAAAGGAAACGTCTAAATAAGGCTGGAGTCGCCACCAACCGATATTAAAATACTTGGTTGATTGGACAACTAAAGCAGGGGGTAGTGTTCGGGTAGTCAAGCACCTAAGTGCCCTTGTGAAGTAAACTAGTCAAAAGAAACCTCGATATGCTATGGAAATGCACTTGAGATACTTCCACTAGATAAAAGTTTAAATAGAGAAAGACCTTTATTTATGTATCTTAATATTGTGGAAATTTTGGCTGTATATTTTTTTAAAAAATATTATTATAGGGTAAATAATTTCTTAAAGAGAATATTATCACACTTCAAAGTCTGATTTTATTCTTCTTTCTACTAGTTTGAATTTTTCCCAATAGTTTTATATGTGAAAAGTTCTCGTATGTAAAAGAATCAGAAGCCTCTAATAAGAGGATCGCTTTAGGATAAAGAATATGTTGACTAGATTAACAATCTCTTTCCTATGAAACATTCGCCATTAAATAATGTCTCGGAAGAGGTAAATTGATGCCAAACGAGATTTGCCCAACGATTCTTCTGCAGATTACAATTATGCACGCACATGAAATCATGCAGAAGGAGATCTTTTGACGTGAACCAGCGATGTTACTCATTTTGTAATTATTCATGTATTATCGGCCTTGATCGATCCCAAAGGGAGAGAGATTAAAGTATGAAGGAAGGCACGCTTTTCTGGGGAAGGTTTCTCATGGTTCAGAAACTCGAAGGTTCCTATTACTCGTCAGTGACGTGATGCGTCAAATTTGTTTATGGTGCATCGAAATAATAATTGCAGATTGCTGCAAAGTTCCTTGTTTTACTCCTTCAAATAAAGTGCTCCACCTAAAGCACCGTTTTTTTTCACGAAAAATAAACAATTTAAAAAATATTTTCCTAATTATTTTCATTATTCATGAAAATATTTATGCATAATTTGTCATCAATAATGAAAATATTTATGCATAATTTGTCATCAATAATGAAAATATTTTCAATTGACTAATTATTCCAAGAGATGTAAGTGATCATTTTTAGGAAAATGTTTTTTAAGTCGTTCATTTTTCACAAAACAAATGGAGCTTAAATAGATAATTGAACACATTTTTAATTTGGTGGATAGTCCGCATAGTTCAAAGAATTTTCATGCGAAGCACAACAAGGGTTGTTGGAGATGCGTCAACAAGAGTTGCATGCAACAAAGTTGCTTATAAATTGTTGAAATTATGTCTCAAGTTTGAATCTATAAAGAAAATCCAATCCAAGTGGGTTTCATAATCTGAGTAAGTTTCTTAAAAGTTATATATATATATATATATATATATATATATATATATATATATATATATATTAGTATTAGTGATCAGAGAAGCTTTTGGTCAATTGTGCAGCGTGCTTATGAATTGTATTTTAAAGAAATTGCAAGTGTTTTTGTTGGATGCCATTCACCTAATTGGCTTGTAATGTTGCGTTTAACACGTGAAAGAGAAGACATCTGTGAGATTGATAAATGATCTATTTATACAAGAAGCCCTCTACGATTAAGTTATACTTGGGACGATGTTTATTACACTTAAAGATGGAAGAATGTGCATTGGTTGCTAAGCATATCTATGAATTCAATGTGGTCACTAGTCAATTGAATTCCGTTAAGATTGAATTTGATTTTGATACATGGTTTGATTCTGTGAATTCAATGTGGTCAATGTCACCAACTCCACAAGGAAAGCAAAATAAGGTTCCACCATAAATTAAGTAGTACAACAGAAAATACAACGATACTCAAGCCACTCCAACACTCTCATTGCTTCCCAACCATAATTACACCCAACAATCTCACATAATGTTTAGTCATCACAATTGCTCGCAAAGCAAAATATCAGTCTTCCAAAGGAATTTATATATCTTATCATGAGATTCGCTGGCATTAAGACTCTTGTTTTCATGAAGAAGACCCACTTATCTACCGAAGATTTGGATTCAAAATAGTAAACATTATTTACGTACCATTCTCGAATTAGGAGACCACTCACATAGGAAACTTAATCACACTAAAAATACTATTTGGATTGAGTTTTCTTCACGGTTTTAAAACGAGACATATTTTCAACAACATCGTGGATCAATCTGCCTCTCCTGGGGTAGATTTGAAGTAGAGATATATATCATTTTTAAAGAGAAAAGGAAAGTGGAAATAACGAATCTATACGTAGCGTATGTCTGAAACGGCAAGACTAGTTTTTTAAAAAAATTTGGGTCAAAGGAGAGACTCTTTCGGTTGAAGGAAAAAAGGGGAAGAAAAGGAAAAGAAACTAAAGGACTCCAACCATAGATGCTCGAACGAGTTTCCTCATTTGCAAGTTGCTTCTTTTCTAGTGGTTGGAAGCGAATCTAAAACACCTTTCAACGACCGCCCAGCAAAATTTGATAGAGCACGAAAGAGATGTCGATTTGGACATCACAACATGCTCTAGATCTTCCATTTCATGGCATCAGCCAAAACGTGTTGTACTTCTCCCATTTCGGTACTGCCATCCCATGCATTCATGCATTTGATTACTTTTTCAAAAATTCCATGTCTTTCTTCTCTTAAATTTCTTTAACAACTATATGCTCGCCTCAGTATCTTACTGAATAATGTGGCAAATAACTAGTCAAACAAGGTGGGTCAAGTTAGAGGATAAATAAAGATATTTCTAATTTTGGCCACACAAAATGGATCTACGAAATGATGCGACACATTATAAATGTGCATTGTAGTAGATGGTGCTAAATAATTGGTTCACTAATTCTCTAATATATTACTCCACTTTATGCAACCTATTATTTGCATTCATAGTGCGAGATTTTGACACATGAGTTAATATAAGAAAGATAGCATATCAATCAAGATACGCACAAGCATAGAGGATATTCACCCAATCTTGAGAAATATCGGAAACATCATAATTTTCCTAAATATCTATAGCATCACCTCAAACTTAAGGTGTATTGAAGATGTTAACTTGAGTTTGAATGCAAATTGAAACAATGTCCAATTGCTAAGATGTGGCGACATCTAGCATTGATGGTGAAACTTCTACATCTAGTCGGTCTGAGAGTGGCAAGTCTAATGATGGTGTGTCTTCTCAAAATGACACGCAAAACGTTGAGAATTGGGGGGTATTGAAGCTGAGCAACATGCACCATTTGCGGTCAACTTTGCTGTCGACACAGTAACTTAAACGTGGCCAATATAGCTAGCCTAATTACAGCAAGTGAAATTAGCCAGGCTTTGCTAAGGGAAAAGTCACTATGTAGAAATGCATTTTGCGACATCGAAAAATTCCTCCACATAAAAGAAAAGCTCCACTTGGTGACGTGTCAAAGATGTCGTAACACAACCACTGTGGCTTTTACTCAAATGGAAAAAAAAAAAAAAATCAGATGCATTTTCAAGCAGCAAGGATGGATTTATTTACTTAGATGCATGGGTACAAAGCAATATATATATATATATATATATATATATATATATATATATATATATATAATTAGGAAATTTCTTAGGTGCATCTGGTGCATTAGGATTGCCTTAGGAAAGGAAGCTCTCATACCAAGTTAAATATAAGAAAGATAAGCGGAAATGAGGAATTGTGATATTTCAATATATATAATGACGATTGCATTGGCCTATTTATAGACTTTGTGAAATGACTAAATAAGATAACATGTCAATTAAGATATATACAAATCATAAAGGATATTCACACAATCTTAAGAGATGCTGAAAACATCATAATTTTCCTAAATATCTCTAACATTTTGTAGGATTACAGTCAACTGTTACAAAAATTTAAGCTATTAGATGAAAGCGTAATTTATTATTTAAATATTGTAACAATCCCCCTCACGTATAATCTAGTCTTTTTGCCTAGTGTTAAGGATAGAAATATTTAATTATGGAGGCAAATGGGACCTGAAAAAATGCATACTCAGAATTTTTAGCTCTAATACTATGTGAGATTTTGTAGGACTGCACTTGGCTGTTCTAGAAGTTTAAGCTATTAAATAAAGACATGCTACAAAGAGGAAACGAGGAAGGTCAAGAACGAAAAGAACTTTTCGCTAGCAAAATCCGTCTTCCTCAAGTACATTTAAAGAAGGTAATTAATAAATACTATAAATTAGTAGGTCAAAGATATAGAAAATCTGGATTAAAGTGAGACCGGATGTGAGGAGAACCGTCAGCGAGACAGGCAAGGGCATTGTTCCATTGAATATGCCTCTTCAAGACTTTGCATAAATATCGGTCTCTCTCAAAGCCCTAGCTCATCGTCAAACAATCTTGGCTATGCTGTTGCATTACAGGGCAAGTTTTCTACTGGCAGGCGGCCACTCGGAGCGAATCTTTCCCTAGAAAGATGTTTTCCGGGAAAATCGGATGCGTTATCTGAGTGTGCTCTCTGCCAAAGGAGATTTGCCCAGCGATTCTTCTGCATTTATGCACACGATCCAAATATCGCTTCGAGTTCATGCAAGCGATTCGCGAAGGAGCTCTCAGCTTCCACTATCACAGTCATAGTACGTAACTCCTCTTAGCTAATCTTAGCATGAAAATGTATGCTGTTTTCAGGTCATGGGTTTGATGCATGGACATACTTAAATGCTCTTTCCATCTCGAGGCAAATTTTTCCTGTCCATCTAAAATCTGAAAATTTATGAAGAAAATAGTATTTGAATTTTCAATCCTCTTGCTTGTACTGCATTTGATTTCTTCTGACAATTCTTTCTGTTCAACGAAATTAAAACTTGCTCAGTTTCGGAATCGAGCTTTCATATTACCGGCATTTATTTGGGCTTCTAAGTATGCTGGGAATATTTCTTATGAGCGTATGGTCCTGAGTTTACCTTTTAAAATGCATAAAGTAGTCAGAAAAAAATATAACATAAATAATGTGGGACCGACAAGTAAATCTGGCTTGGTCTGCGCAATCTGTCTATACCAAAGGTAAAAGCACGAAGAGTCGGTCTGCTTTTAGACTTTCAAGATTTCCATTTTTTCCTCGAACTCATTTGAGCTAAAGCCTTTCAACTTCCAATTTTACCGTCAACACACCAACTGTTTCCAGACTTTTTAAATGTTCAATTTTTCTTGAGATATCTAATATATAACTTTTCATCTTTCAATACTGCCATAAACACATTTAATGTGAAGAGATGTCCTCACTATTCTATACCCTTAACGCATCTAATTTAATATATTGCCTTTAGAAAACAATTGGAAAAATCTTGCTAAAACACTACCAACAACCTCCCTTTTTTTGTCTTTACGCTTAATATTTTTTATTTAAATCTTGCTTTCGTTCTACTTTGTAGCACCTCGAATTTGACAAACTTGGGGTTGCTAGGTAGGGACGCCTCAGTTCCTGGATTCTCTCAAAATCTTAGGATTGGGTAATCTACTACATGCAATTGTGATTAAAAACATCTAAATTAGACTAGAGTCACCGCCGATCGATTTAAAAAAACCTAGATTGATTGGACACCTAAAGTGTCAGGTAGAATTTGGGAAGACAAACAACCTAAGTGCACTTGTAAGATAACTTGTCGGGCGAAACCTAGAGATCCTCTGTTTAGTGGTCCAGATTCTTGTGGAATGGATTAACATACCCAGATGCCCATTTAGTACTACAACCTTATATTTGGTTAGGTCCTCAGTCATTTATCAATTAATCTCCTAAGTATGCATGATTTGGTAAAAATCTGAAATGTAGCCAAAACACATATTCAGCGTGATTATCAATTAACAACGCTATTTTTCATGTATGGTGGCGTGACTCAAATTATTTGTGAAACAATGATGAAAAATGAGATGTCAAAACCACTGCCTTGGTGGGCGCGATGGTTTGGGCTCTCTTTTTCACACGAAGAGGAGAAGTTCAAATCCCCTCACGGTTGCTTGGGGTTTTAAGTGAGACGCCGGGGGCGGGGGGTCCTCCTGCTTACGTGTCTTCCCAGGTTTACTCGCTGGCTACCGGCTGTAAGGGATTCCTAGGTCACAGAAAAAAAAAAATGAGATGTCAATTCAGATGTCGTGTAGCTTAGGTGCAACAGGCGAAATTGATTTCAAACGTGAGGTTGAAAATTGCCCGTCAAGGTAATTCTCATATGCGAAATGACTTAGCAAATTCAATTCCAAAGTACGATGACATTCTAAGGAGAAATGAGATGGCATGTCAATATTTACATGCAAGATGACACGACAATATTTGGAACAGAAACTTTACAAATAAAACAGCATAACATTTTCCGTGCAACACGACCTGGCGTAATTGGAATTCAAATATGAGATGGAAATATAACATGGAAATTCCAATGCAACACAACTTGGCAAAATCGGAATTTAAACATGATGGGCAAAATTACATGACCGTTCACGAGGAAAGTGTACCATTGTGAATATCTTTCACCAAAGAGGTAAATTTTCTATTTTTTGTTATGTACACTGGGTTCTATGTCATTTCGAAAAGGAAATGACTAATTCTAGTCTATGAGCAATAAAATAAAAGATAAATAGGAGATAAAACTGTGTGATAAAACGTAAATGTTCGATATATAGAAAAAGATAGCCAAAAGACAAATGTTCTTGGGATTTTTTATTATCATTAGGGTCCGTTACAATTGCATCTCTTTGGCTATTTATAGCTAACTTTACAAGTAATTGCTCTTCAGCAATTATTATCTTCAATTTCAAATCGCTTCCAAAGATTTCAATACCGCGCATATCCATAGTATTGTCGGCACCAAGCCTTTAAAATCTCCTTCATTCTTATCTCTTTGCTTCCAAATGGTTATTGATTCCAATCTCTCGTTATCTTTGATAACCAGCTGCTTTCTTATGAACTGGGCCTAATGGGCCTCCCTTTTGTTCTTGGCCCAATGAGCCAATTTAGGAGCCAACAATGACAATTTGGATACAAAGATGGTATGGCAAATCAAGATTCAAGTATGACAAGGAAAATGGCATGACATGGCAATTCATATATATGAGCAACATGAAAGTAATGTGATATGGCAATTTATGTAAGCATGACATGGTGCATCAAATTTCAGATGTGATTTGGATAAGGACATGACATGGTGATATGGATGCAAACATGACATGATAAATTGAAATTCAAATTCATGGCAATTTAGACAAAAACATAATATGGCAAATTGGAATCCAACATGACATGGTACATCATAACTCAACCCTGACATGAAGAATGACATGACACAACAATTACATGTAATAAATCACATGGCATATTGGAATGCAATCTTGCTGTGGAAATTGTCATAACATATAGCAAGTAATGCAAACATGACATGGACAATGGGAAAGTTGTTCAAAAAGTCCTAGACCTATTGCATTTTATCAATTCAAACATTTATCTTTAAATCTTGTCAATTGAATCTTAAGTCTTTTCATGATTTACCAATAGAGTCTATCTAGTCAATTTTTGCTTAAAATTATTGACATCCATGTTAGTTGTTCTACATGACGTAGCCAACACTAACATGGACGATTTTCAATAATTTTTTTTTCTTTTTTTATCCTTTTGTTTTCTTCCCTTCTTCCTCCTCTAGCCATTCGTCGAGGCCCCATGATTGGCCAGTGACATCTTGAAAATTTAGTTCTGTTTTCAATTGAATGAATCAAGCCTTTCATTACCGCGCCTATAGTGCTATTCTCTGAGCTGATCACTCATGAGATAACTAGATTATTTGGTGCAGCCGTTAAGGGATTTTAAGGTAATAGACTTGAGAATTCAACTAGAAACCAACTACTCGATCGTGCTCATATGTAGAGATCATTACGGCACAGTTAAAAATCAATCAGAGATCGGAGATAGGTCGTTCAATTGAGATAGGTGATCAAAGTGTGGGTGATGCCACCAGATCGCAAAATTCTTTTTAATCGGCACTAGACCGATTTTTCTATTGTTTTGGTACCCTGTGTCCGTATTTAAAATCTCGAGATTTTCATAATAACCAAGCATTGCCAATGTGTCGAAGATATACAATGTGACTCGAAACAAATTGATCATGGGACAATTGCACCAAAAATTTCTAAAAGCTACCTAGTAGGCTAGGTCACGCTAAAATCGCGCCAAAATGAAATTAACTGCGAATTTGAATCTAATTTCACAAATTGAAAGTTTTGTCGTCTCACAAGTCATTTTAGAAAGGTTGACTCATCCTCCGAAGATTTTTCTACAAATTGAGATTTTTGGCAAAAATTCTATATAGGGCTATTTTCGACTGGAAAATTCAAGGGACCGTTTTTTATCATGTTTTTGAGATGCAAGTTGGTTCTATGTGTGAGAAAATGGTTAATTTGATCGAGGACTCGATGGTGGAACTTATAGGGACCAAATTGAATTAATTCAAAAGGGAATTGAAGTAGTTTTGGAGGAAATTTGTCCAAATTTGTAGCACCCCTTAGTCCTCAACCTTTGGACCCCTTCAATGGCTTCTAAGACAAGCTTTGGCAGATGGAATCGGGTTAAGGAAGCTAGCAAATAGGTGGGGCCTCTTCAAAGGGGGACAAAGGGATAGGAAGGAGCATGAGGGACCCTCCAAACTTTGTTGTCCCCCCTTCTCCTCCCTTTCAGACGATACTCTTTATTTCCAGACCAAGGAGAGAGCTTCAAAGACTAGAAAAACCAAGCTCAACCCCTCCCCTTGCCTGTCAATGCTCGCCGAAGCCTAGACAATCGCCGCACACCGCTCTCCCATGCCTTGCGTCCCCCGCATGTCCTTATGCCTAGCTCGCCATTCCTACGCCTCCAACTACGTGTCACAAGTCCAACAACTAGCCAGGCCACCGTGTGTCACCGCCGTGGTTGCCGGAAGCATTGCTGTCACCCCTGCCCAACTCGTCTAAGTCGCCGGTCCTCCTCCTTGGCCGTTTCCAACCTAACCGGCCTTCGAAGCAGCTCCGTGGGCCCAGCCACAAAATAGGAAACCCAACAAGTCCCGTGGGCTTCAAGGCTCGCTTTGGACCCCTTCTCAGCCTCGCTTGGTGTTGCCACTTCGGAGTTTATTGCCCGTCTACGCCTCGCCGTCCTCATGAACTCATCGGAATTCAAAACTAGTGAGTTTACTCACCAATCTCTGCTTAGGGATTTAATTATCCTTAGAGTTGATTAGTTTAGGTTAAGTATGGATTATGTGGTTAGTTAGAATGGATTAGCAATTTAGTTGTTCGATATTGCATGTTAGATGGTTAAAGTAGTACAATTAGTAAGTAGATAAGCTGTAGTATTTATCTAGATAGGTTAGGAAATTTTTTGGGCCCATTTCAGTATTTAATTAGGCTTTTCCAACCTAATTTTGTATTTTTGACATTTATTGGTATTTATTTAATTAATTTTGGTCATTATTTAATTATTTATTATTTTCCGAAAATTAGACTGGGATAGTTGGTGACTGGAATATCGTGTTGATTGTAATGATGTGATTGGTTTATTTAATTGGATGCTAAATTATGCTATTTGAGTGATAATTGAAATTTTGGGATTTGATCCCAAAATTGATTATTTTCAGTATTTAATCGGGAAACACTGGGTGCCGGTTTATAATGCCAAAAATATTATGGTGGACCATATCAAATGGTGGGATTTTTGAAAAGGAAAATATTGTATTTTGGCTAAAGCCGATCATGTACCCACACACGGTTATTTTTATCGGGTATTATAAAAGTGGTAGAATTATCGAATAATCGAGATGGTATACTATATCAGCCTACGGGCCTTAATATGTCAGCTTTTGATGAGCAGTGTACCGGTATACTAAATTAGCCTAAGGGCTTTGATATGTTAGCTTTTGGTGAGCAATATACCTTAGCAACTTCTAGTAAGCATTATGAGTATACTCTATCAGCCTACAGGCTTTGATATTTCAGCTTAGGGTGAGCAGTATACTCTGTTATCAGCTTTTGGTGAGCTATACTATCTATCTTCAGCTTAGGGTAAGCAGTTCTTGATGTGATCGAACTTGATAGATAGTATTGAAATGATGGATCGAGAGATGGTATTGATGGTAGGGAATCAATTGAATCGATTGATTGATGGCTCGATGTGATTTGATGGTTGATTTGAATTAAAGTGATTTGATGAATGTATGAATCATATTGACTTGCAAGAAGGAACTGAGGCAAAGGTAAGCCACATATCTCTTGTGTGCATAGCTAATCTTTAGGCGTATTTCCTTCCTAGTCGAAGTTTAAGGGGTGAACTTGCTAAAACATCATCTCACCCCATTGTAACATAACAATGGTCCCAAGCGTTTTGGCCAGCCAAAGAAGGTCACCGAGCAGGTATCTTATATTCCGCTTCATGGGAACCCAAGGGAATTGGTCTATGAACTCAGAAGGTCTATTGTTTGGGTTAATGAGGGTCTACCCCATAAGGTACCCCATCAATACAGATCGTGGTATCGTCGTGAGCAGAATGGACAAAGAGAAGGTCTCATACCAGAATCTGAGGTCCCTATGTCGGTGCTGGAGGTTGCTTTTGGAAAAGGGACGGCAGACCCTCTTAATGGTTCAGTGGTGGACCCAAGTCCGTCGGATCTAGGATCCCCGAAATCTTTAGTTGAAGACTCGAATGCTTAGAGGATCTATAGCACTCTACCCCCCTTTTGAAGACCTTGTATATATTAGCTAATATATTTTATGACTCAGTTTATTATGTATATAAGTATGCTGAGGTTCGAAAAATTTGTGGCCCTACTTTTCTATCCTATCTTGTTGTTGTCTAGGGATTTATTTATTCGCATTTGGATACGCATTAAAATGAATGGGTCGGCATTGTGTCCTAGGACGTTGCTTTTTAATCGACCACAGAGGAATGGGCACGTGCTCAAAGAATCGGGGCATGACATCCCTATTTAGTGGTATCAAAGCTAGGTTAGTGGTTAGAGTGATAAGGTGCAATAAGTTTATGGGATAGTTAGTAGGAAAGGCTTTTATTTCTTGATGGTGCATGTCTGTGATAGTTGGTTGGTAGATTGTTTGTTCGCGATCACTCAACTTCTAATTCTGTGTAGAATTGGAAGGCAGGTTTCAATAGAAAACTTGAGTCATGAGTGATTAGGAGCAGAGGACTCCTAGGAAGCATATCATAGGACCTATGACTCAGGGTAGGACGCCGACAAGGGTCAGCACCTGAGGAGGTCGTGATCGAGTGCTAGCTCAAGCTAGCGCTAGTGGAGTAGCACCACCTCCTATTGGTGCTGCGGTAGCTGCCCTTGGTGATCCTAGGTTTGAAAGGATCATGCAGGCGCTTAAAGCGATGAGAGATTTGATAAGGCAGCAAGCCCAGAATCAAGCTGTCGCCACTGCCGCCGCCACTTAAGCTATTGCTACCGTTGCCCTTGCCGCCGCTGCTGAAGCCACCACTGTTGCCGCACCTACCGAAGTTCCAGATAGGAACATAGTTGCGGAGAAGGAGAGACCAATCCATAAGTTGGTAGAGCAGTTCCAGAAAATGAACCTGTTGAGGTTCACCGATGCCGGAGATCCAAAGACTGTGTCACTTTGGATTCAAGATCTGGAGAAAGCCTTTGCACTGCTAATGTGCACTAAGGTGGAAAAAGTTATCTTGGCAGTATACCAATTGCAGGGTAACGTGAATACCTAGTGGAGAGTCGCCAGAGGTACAGTATTTCTAGAAGTCGTAATCTTGATGTGGAACGCTTTCCTCAGTGTGGCATCGGAGAAATTTTGACGATCCTCGAATATGCGACGAATTTTGACAATCCTCGAGTATGCGACGGTCTGTGAGTAGCGACAGAAGTACCGTCATACGGTATTATTGGCATTACAATGGACGTCATTTTGTGATTATGATCTAACTACTATGTCACATTTAGTAATGGTTCGATTGTAGAATAAATCATAGCCTTGTCGGAATCCCTTTACTTAAGATTATTGGTAAGACCAACCTTGTTCGTATCTAGCCAACCTCAAAAAAATGACGACACATAGTGGATTGATGAATTTATTGTTGGACTTCGTCGTCGACACTAATGTTAGACCTTGTTGTACCATCGTCATCATTGGCACCACTTTAGACCCCACCGATTTATGTGCATATTTCTTCCAATGACATGACACAAATAGACCACCTAAGTGTATGTGAAATAAGAGAAGAATTTGGATTTTTATAAATTAATTTTAGAGAGCCGAAAGAAATGGAATTCAGCTATGTACGAAGAACATGCATACCCACACGGAGAGGAGGAGCCATCCACGTTCAAGCTGCCTCATCTTTCCCCATTCAAACAACATTTGGTCAACTAAATTAAGGAGTGTTGACTGAAGCAAGGCCAGAGGAGGCCATGTTGCTTCGTGTGGAGCAGCCAGCGAAGGCCAAGAAACCCCCGTCGGAGACATGCCTCCTCCACCTGTCCATTGCAGCTTTAGCCACCTAAAATTCCGCATGCAAAAAGCTAATAAAATTGTTAATCAAAGAACAAAAAGGGGGTTCAGAATTAAGGAGTAGAGAGAGAGTGAACCGAGCAGAACGAAGAGCAGAGAGAGAGAGAGAGAGAGAGTTGAGCAAGAAGAGTGAGCGTGTGAGTGTGAGCCGCGAGGAAGGAAGAGAAGGATCGCCTTCCGCCCATGCTTGAGCTGCCGCCGTCGACGCCGCCCGCCTTTGTCGCCGATTTAGTCATGCACGAGGTCCCGAGCTTCCTATTTTGTTTGCCGATCAAGCTTAGGAGTGAGGCAAGTAGAAGTTCATTAATCTATGTTATGCATGCTATGATTATCTGGTGAAGTGCTGGTAGATTTGAGAAAATGCTTAATGGAAACTGCATGTTGGGTTTTTGAATGATTGAGATGAAGATTGAGTGCTGATCTGTGGAGGATTAAATGTATTGTTGCTGTTTTGTGTTGACTTGAGCTTGATGAGTACTAGATTGAAGTTAGAAGTCATTGCATGTTGCTTTTGAGTCTTGCATGTCTCGAAAATTTGGTGAAAGTTGGTTGTTTTGATTGAGCAAAGTGAAGTGATGCTTGCCAAGTGAAGAAATGAGGTGTATGTTGTGATGAGTGAGCTTATGGTTGAATATATACTTTGAGCCAAGCTGTGGAGGTTTCCTTGTTGAGAAAAACCTATTGAAAGTACTCTTAGATGCTGTGGAAGAGTCTTGAAGTGTTGTAAGATAAATTAGTAGAGAAACAAATGGTTTGATTGAACTAGAAATGAAGAAAACCGTATGTACCGATTCTGTTTTAGAGAAATTTAGATAGAAAGTTTTTTTTAATTGTGTCGCTCTGATTTATAATGATGAAGATAAGGAAAGGAACCATTTTACATAATAGAACACACATTAGATTGAGTTAGACATCTATCTATAGCCACATGAATGTAAAAACATTAAGATAGAAGTGAATCTATTGAAATCAGTACACTGTTTTGTAGAGAACAGCTTGACCTTTGATGATTCCACGAATTTGTGTAATTTTATACATATAATTAGACTTCAAACCCTAATGAAAGTTGTAGGAAACATCCTTATAAATAACATATCAAAATTTGAGAACAAGCGGACAAGATTTAGGTAGTGAAATGAATTTTCTTCTATAAGTACTAAATCTGAAAGTTACTGCAAAATTTCGAAGGAAACAGCAAACTATTATTCTTTATACACAACGAATCTAACTTAGTGCCCTTCACAAAATTTCTTCCTTTAGGTCTCATATATAACATACCAAAATTTTAGAATTTTCTAAGCCCATTTAGGGTTATTTCGAAATTTTTATTAAAACTGTGAATTTTGGTTTTTAAGATGTTTTACTCCGAATTTGCTTAACTTATTCCAAAAGGGTGAATGCATCTTGAGTTGTTATTGAACATGATGGATTTTGGCACTTGGCGTATCATTCAACACCAAAGATATCAATGAAACTCATGTGATTTCCAATGTCATAGCATTGAACATGTTTTTGGAAATTAAGATGTTAATTGTTGCCATTAGACCCTCGGGTCAACGATGCCCTAAGAGTCGGGGTGCCCAGAGGTTTGAATAAGTCGATGCCCTTTGGATGCCTGGTTGTATTATAAATACATGCTTAGAGGTTTTTCCCGGGAGCATAGGGATGCCCGGTTGTATGCTTTTCGGTACGTAAATCTGGAGGTCAGGGATAACCATGTCTATGGCCCCCAGTGATTCCTCGTGATGCTAGGCGGGGTGCGAGATGCCTAAAGGTGTAACGTAACATGCTCTGGATGCCCGGTGGCCCTATGTGACTAAATGCCGAAGGCTTTCGCAACATCAGGATTGGGTGCGAAATCCCAAAAGGATGTAAACGTAGGTCCTTTGGGGGATGAAACCTTTTGAATATTAAAACCAATGGTTCTACTAAGTGTGCATGTGGTCTTATTATGGGATTAAATTGTATGGCATGGAATGGGACATGTCATTACAATTTGGCCCTATGATCGGGACTTGTGTAACTGGACATGATGCATCTTAATCCTTTGAAACTGCATTTGCCATTGTATTAAAGAATTTCCTGATTTTGATGCATACTTATTCCTAGATTACTTGTTTTTGTCTATCTTGCATGAATCTAGATATTGATGGTACTGCGTGATATAGCTTAATGAATCTTTTACTACTAAGTGGTTGTACTCACCCTTTTTGGGGATTAACATTTTAGACTAGACAAGATACTTCTACTGCCATCGCCACCAACAGATGGACCAAGTGATTGGATATGACCGCGAGGAGGAGGACAGCAGAGGAAGAAACTTTTGGATGCCGACATTGATCGATGGACTTTAAGTATATGACTATTGGAAAAGATGTCAGTCATCTTTTGAAGTATAGCCGAGTATAGAAGACTACAGCATTTTAGTGTACCGACGAATGATGTCCACCTAGTTTAAGTAAATAAAAGTGTTCGGCTTTTACCTATAAAAATGTTTAGTTGGTGTGCATCATTTTCTAAATATAAGGAAGGGAGTTGTTGGATACGCTTCTGCTATATGAACTACGTAGGGAATGATAGAAATGATATAAACCCCCAGGATTTATGGACTTATCAAATTTCTATGATATCAGAGTAATAAACTTTCAAGTTTAGAGCAAGTGATATGTGGCGACCCTAATGAATCGGGGACCGTTTCGGGGGTGCCACACTCAAAGCCTTCACTGACAAGTACTTTTCGAGTAGCGCCCGAGAACAGAAGATGGAAGAATTTCAATGCCTCCACCAAGGAACGATGACTATTGACCAATATGAGGTCAAGTTTGCACAGCTTTCTCAGTATGCTCCGAGATTGATAAAAGATCCAAAACATAAAGCTTGAAGGTTTAGGAGTGGCCTTCGACTGGAGCTAAAACAACCACTGGTACCATTGGATCTGAAGGACTATCGTGAGGTTTACAACCAAGCACAACTGCTAGAGAGAAGTTTGAATGAGCAAATCGCTTCATCTAGATTAAGGTTTAATTTGAATAGAGATGGGAACCGGTATGGGAAGAGGCTCATGACTAGAGGAAGGTTCCATATTCTGCCCAATAGGAAAGGTAGAGTTTAAAAATCAGTGCCAAATCAGAATGGTGTATGTTGCTCCTGTGGAAGGCAACATGGTATGACTCCATGCCCCCAAAGAATGGTCGCTTGTTTTGAATGTGGCCAGCAGGGTCACATTGCTAGAGATTGTCCTAGAAGACCAAAAGGACAACAGTAGTTACTGCCATCGCCACCAGTGGGTCAGATAAGGGGTATAGCGCGGCAGATTGCACCACAAGGTGGACAAAACAGACCCCCAGCTCAAGGGATAGTGTATGCCATCACAAGAGGTTAGGCAGAGGATGCGCCTGATGTGATCACAGGTACGGTTTCGTTGAACAATCATGCTGCTTATGCTTTATTCGACCTTGGCGCGACTCATTCTTTTATTGCTAAGTAATATGTTAAGTTGATAGGATTAAGTCCTGAATTGCTAGAGTCAGTGGTTAGCATATCTACACCGTTAAATGATAAGGTGTTGTCTGCATTGGGTTGTTTTGGTAGTAAGTTAGCGATTGGTGAGTGAGAAGGGAAGATAGATTTATTAGTCCTAACCATGTATGATTTCGATTTGATAATTGGCATGGACTGGCTCACCAAGTAATGAGCTAAGGTGGACTGTTATCATAAAACGATTCAGCTTAACCCGTTAGCGGGTGAAAGTTTCGAGTTTATTGGAAATCGAGGAGGACCCTCGATTACTTGTCGCTTGAGGCAACCTGTTGTTAGACGGGGTTGTCAAGGTTACCTTAATTATATCACTTGAGGTAACCCGTTGGTAGGAAGACGGTTCATTGCGCTTATGCATCGATTATCGTCAACTCAATTAGGTGACGATCCAGAACAAGTATCCACTGTCGAGGATCGACAACTTGTTTGACCAGCTGCAAGGAGCGTCAATATTTTCGAAGATAAACTTCAGAATAATGTATCATCAGTTGAGGATCATCAAAGAGGACATACCGAAGTCAGTATTTCATACAAAGGCCATTATGAGTTTACTATAATGCCGTTTGCTTTAACGAATGCTCCAGCTGCTTTTATGGATTTGATGAACCGAGTACTTAAAGAGTACCTGGATTAGTTTGTGATCGTGTTCATCGATGACATTCTAGTGTATACGAGAAGTGCTGAGGAGCATGAGAGTCATCTGAGAATGGTACTTCAAACCCTGAGGATTCATCAAATGTATGTTAAGTTTAGCAAGTACGAGTTTTGGTTGAATCGTATTGCATTCCTAGGCCACATGATTTCAGGTGAAGGAATCTCCATGGACCCGATCAAGATCGAAGCAGTAATCAACTAACCAAGACTGACTACAGTGACAGAGATCATAAGCTTTTTAGGTTTGGCGGGTACTACAGACGGTTCGTGGAAGGATTTTTAGCATTAGCGTCACCGTTGACTCGACTGCTGAAGAAGGAAGAAAAGTTTGTATAGACAGATAAGTGTGAGTATAATTTCCAAGAGCTTAAGCAGAAGCGGACTACTGCACTCGTGTTGACCATTCCATCTGGTCTCGAAGGATACGGAATCTATAGTGATGCGTTGTTTAGAGAGCTAGGTTGCGTACTGATACAATATGGTAGGGTTGTTGCATATGCCTCCCGTCAGTTGAGACCTCATGAACAGAACTACCCGACACATGATTTGGAACTTACAACAATCATTTTCACTCAAAAATTTGGAGACATTATCTATGTGGAGAAAGATTTCAAATCTTCATTGATCATCAAAGTCTCAAGTATCTATGCTCTCAAAATGAGTTAAATATGAGATAGTGTCGCTGAATGGAACTTCTGAAGGATTATGATTGTGATATTTTGTATCACCCTGGGAAGTCAAATAAGGTCGCTGACGCTTTGAGTCAGAAGTCTACAGCTACACAGATGATGGTTAAGGAATGGGTTTTACTCAAGAGAGCTCGAGATTTGGTTTTCAAATTTGAGGTAGGCCACCTTTCACATCTCATGGCCATTCTTAGAATTGAGCCGGATGTTCATATTAGAATTAAGGCACTTCAGCTGACAAACCCAGATGTTCAGAAGATTCTACAAGAGAACACTAATAAGAGAAAAACTGACTTTCAGATTTCTGAGGATGGAACACTGAGGTTCCGAGGACGATTGTGTGTATATGACGATGCAAAGCTTAGAGAGGAGATTTTATCATAAGCTCATCATAGCAATTACAGCATTCATTCTGACAGTACGAAGATGTACCATAATGTGCATCAACACTTCTGGCGGTCTAGTATGAACGTAGACATCGTCAAGAATGTTGCCAAGTGTCTAACATGTCAGCAAGTGAAGGCACAACATTGTAAGCTGGGAAAACTTCTGCAACCTCTCGAGATTCCCGAGTGGAAATTGGAGCACACCACGATGGATTTTGTGACAAGCTTATCAAGGAATTAGACGGGTAATGATTCCATTTGAGTAGTGGTCAACAGACTGACGAAGTCGGCTCACTTCATCACAGTACAGAAGGACCTTGATTTGGATAGGCACATAGAGTTGTACATGCATCAAATTGTCTATCTGCATGGAGTGCCTGTGATGATAATTTCAGACCGAGACCCGAGATTCACAGCTGCTTTTTGGAAGAGTTTACAGGCTACTTTAGGAACAAAGTTGCAGTACAGTACATCATATCATCCTTAGACGGATAGCCAGTCTAAGAGGACGATTCAAACCCTTGAAGACATACTGCAAACTTACGTGTTGGATTTCAAGGGAAGTTGGGAATAACAGTTTCATCTTGTTGAGTTTGCCTATAACAACAGCTATCAGTACAGCATCTAAATGGCTCCTTTCAAAGCATTGCATGGTAGAGCGTGCATAACGCCAGTATCTTGGGATGAAGTCAGGGAAAGAAAGATCACAGGCCCAAAGTTAGTTCAGCAATCAGTGGATGCAGTTGTAATCATCAGAAGCAGGCTAAATACCTCTCAAAGCCACCAAAAAAACTACACAGATAAGCGCAAGTGCATGACGTCTTTCATATGTCGATGTTGAGGAAGTATGAACCTGACTAGACCTATGTGCTTAATTTTGAGGAATTGGACGTGGACAATAGAGTGTCATACTTGGAAAGCCGGGTTCAAATTGTGGATTGGAAAGAGCAAATTTTGCATACCAAGACGATCTTGTTGGTTAAAGTGGTCTACCAACACCACGGTACTCAAAGAGCAACTTGAGAAAGTGAGGATTCGATGAGACAATTGTACCCCCCACCTTTTTGTTTAAAGAATTGTAATGATTTAAATTTCAATAACAAAATTTTATAAGAGGGGAAGAGTTGAGATATCCTGAAAATTCAGTTTTGTTTTCAATTGAATGAATCGGGCCTTTCATCGCCGCGCCTATAGTGCTATCCTTTGAGACGATCACTCACGAGATAATTAGATTATCAGGAGCAGCCATTAAGGGATTTTAAGACAGTATACTTGAGAATTCGACCAGAAATCGACTACACGACCGTACTCATCTTCAGAGATCATTATGGTACAATTAAAAATCAATCAGAGATCAGAGGTAGATCGTTCGACTAAGATAGATGATCAAAGTGTAGGTGATGCCACCAAGTCGCAAAATTCTCGTCGATTGGCATTAAACCGATTTTTCTGTTCTTCTGGTACATTATGTCCGTATTTGAAACCTCGAGATTTTCATGATAACCGAGCATCAACAATGTATCAAAGATATACAATGTGACTCAAAACAAATTGATCACGGGACAATTGCACCAAAAATTTTTAAAAGGTACCTAGTAGGCTAGGTCACGCAAAAATCGCACCAGATTAAAATTAACTGCGAATTTAAATCCGATTTTAGAAATTAAAATTTTTGTCATCTCACAAGTCATTTTAGGAAGGTTGACTCATCCTCTAAATATTTTTCTATAAACTGAGATTGCTGGCAAAAATTCGATATAGGGCTGTTTTCGACCAGAAAATTCAGAGGACCATTTTTTATCATGTTTTTGGGATGCAAGTTGGTTCTATGGGCGATAAAAAATGTCAATTTGATCGAGGACTCGATGGCGGAATTTATGGGGACCGAATTGAATTAATTCAAAGAGGAATTGAAGTAGCTTTGGAGGAAATTTGTCCAAATTCATAGCCCCCCTTGGTCCTCAACCTTTGGACCCCTTCAATGGCTTCTAAAACAAGCTTTGGCAGCTAGAATCAGGTTGAGGAAGCCAGCAAAACGATGGGGCCTCTTCAAAGAGGGACAAAGGGATAAGAAGGAGCATGAGGGACCCTCCAAGCTTTGTTGTCCCCCCTTCTCCTCCCTTTCAGATGGCACTCTCTATTTCTAGACTAGAGAGAGAGCTTCAAAGACTAGAAAAACTTAGCTCAGCCCCTCCTTGCCCATCGACACTCGCCAAAGCTAGGACAGTCGTTGCACCGCTCTCCTGCATCGTGCATCCCTCGCGCAAGTCCAGCAGCTTGCCAGGCTACCGTATGTCACTACTGTGGTCACCAGAAGCATCGCCGTTGCCCCTGCCCACCCGTCCAAGTCACCGGCCCTCCTCCTTGGCCATTTCTAGCCCAACCAGCCTCTAAAGCAGCTCCTTCAGCCCAGCCACAAAATCTGAAACCCTGCAAGTCCAGTGGGCTTCGAGGCTTGCTTTGGACCCCTTCCCAACCTCGCTTGGTACCGCCGCTTTGGAGTTTGTTGCTTGTCTTCACCTCACCGTCCTCGTGAACTTATCGGAATTCAAAACTAGTGAGTTTACTCACTAATCTCTTCTTAGGGAGTTAATTATGCTTAGGGGTTAATTAGTTTAGGTTAAGTGTGGATTAGCAATTTAGTCACTCGATATTGCATGTTAGGTGGTTTGAGTAGTACAATTAATAAGTAGATAAGTTGTAGTATTTATCTAGATAGGTTCAGAAATTTTTCGAGCCTGTTTCGATAATTAATTAGGCTTTTCCAACCTAAGTTTGTATTTTTGGCATTTATTGGTATTTATTTAATTAATTTTGTTAATTATTTAATTATTTATTATTTTCCAAAAATTAGACCAAGATAATCGGTGATCGGAATTTCATGCTGATTACAATGGTGTGGTTGGTTTATTTAATTAGATGCTAAATTATGCTATTTGAATGATCATTGTAATTTTGGGAGTTTATCCCAAAATTGATTATTTTCAGTATTTAATCGGGAAATACCAAGTGTCGGTTTATAACGCCAAAAATATTATGGTTGATCATATTAAATAGTGGGATTTTTGAAAATGAAAATATTGTATTTTGGCTAAGGTCGACCATGTCTCCACACACGATTATTTTTATCGGGTATGATGAAAGTGGTGAAATTGTCGAATAATTGGGATAGTATACTATATCAACCTGCAGGGCTTGATATGTTAGATTTTGGTGAGCAGTATATCAGTATACTATATCAGCCTGAGGGCGTTGATATGTCAGCTTTTGGTGAGCAATATACCTTAGCAGCTTCTGATGAGCATTATAAGTATACTATATCAACCTACGGGCTTTGATATATTAGCTTAGAGTGAGCAGTATAATCTGTTATCAGCTTTTGGCGAGCTATATTAATTATCAGCTTTTAACGAGCTATACTATCTATCTTCAGTTTAGGGTGAGCAGTTCTTGACGTGATCGAACTTAATAGATAATATTGAAAGGATGGATCGAGAGATGGTCTTGA
This sequence comes from Eucalyptus leucophloia subsp. euroa, assembly GCA_017140325.1. Taxonomy (NCBI): domain Eukaryota; kingdom Viridiplantae; phylum Streptophyta; class Magnoliopsida; order Myrtales; family Myrtaceae; genus Eucalyptus; species Eucalyptus leucophloia. The sequence continues at coordinate 33,431,929 of CM029472.1, read as the reverse complement.
TGGTAGGGAATCGACTGGATTGATTGATCAATGGCTCGATTTGATTTGATGGTTGATTTGAATTGAAGTGATTCAATGAATATATGAATCGTACTAACTTGCAGGATGAAACTAAGGCAAATGTAAGCCACCTGTCTCTTGTGTGCATAGGTAATTTTTAGGCATATTTCTTTCCAAGATGAAATTCAGGGGCTGAACTTGTTGAGATGTCATCTCACCCCATTGTGGGATAATATTTATAGGTCCTTAGATGGCTGTATCTCCCGAGCGTTTTAGCCAGCCGAAGAAGGTCACCAAGCAGATATCTTATATTTTGCTTCATGTGAACCCAAGGGTATGGGTCTATGAACTCAGAAGGTCCATTGTCTGGGTTGATGAGGGTCTACCCCATAAGGTACCCCATCAATACATATCATGGTACCATCATGAACGGAATGGACAAAGAGAAGGTCCCATACCGGAATCTGAGGTCACTATGTCAATACTAGAAGTTGCTTTTGAAAAAGGCACGGCAAATCGTCCTGGTGGTTCAGTGGTGGACCCGAGTTTGTCAATCCAAGATCCCCAGAGTATTCAGTTGAATACTCGAATGCTAAGAGGATCTGTAGCACTCTACCCCCATTTTTGAAGACCTTGTATATATCGGCTAATATTGTATATGACTTAGTTTGTTATGTATATGTATGTTGTGATTCGAAAAATTTGTAGCCCTGCTTTTCTATCCCATCTCGTTGTTGTCTAGGGATTTATTTATTCGCTTCCGCATATGCATTAAAATGGATGGGTCGGCGCGGCGTCCTAAGACATTACTTTTTAATCAACCAATGGGGGATGAGCACGTGCTCAAAGGATCGGGGCATGACACGGCCAATGGCAAGGACTGGCAAGGTGCCGACCTTTGGTGAAGCTCGCCCCCACCGATTGGCTAGGCCGTCCTCTATAAGGTTAGTGAGGTCGTTAGTTCAACCTTGCCAACCCTTGCCTCTTGGCGGTCATTGGCCATCGCTAGTGCCTGGCGACAAACTAAAGGAGGAAGAAGGGAAGAAGAAAAAAGAAAGAAAAGGAAAGAAGGAAAAAATAAATAACTAAATAAGTTCAAAAAATATTAAAATATTATTAAAAATTATTCACGTTAGTACTCGTCATTCTATGTGGCATGCTTAGTCTCCATGTCAGTATTTTTTTATTAAAATTGGCTAGAATTGACTCAATTAACAAAAACATTAAAAGGTTTACAAGTTAATTGGCAAAATTAAAAGATTTATGATTGAATTTGCAAAATTTTAATAAATTTAGGAGTTTTTAGACAATTTTTTTTCGATAGAAAATTATATGAGATAGCAATTCCAATGCAAACATGCCATACCAATCTAACTCCAAACCTAACATGGCAATTGGATGCAAACATGACATGAAAAATCAAAATTCAAACATCACGTTTAAATGACATGACATAAAAAGTCACATACGACTTAATTTGGCAAATTCAAATTCAAAACAAATAGTAAATCAACATGACATGACAATAATTAGATCTAATATGATATGGAAATTCATGATTCAAACATGGTGAGAAACGGAGGACATGGCAACATCTACAAGCATCATGACATGACAATTTTTTAATGGAGATGTGATAGGGAAAATGACATGTCTGGGAAAATGACATGTCTTGCTAATAATTACAAGTAATATGACATGGCAATTAATGATTCAAATATGACAATAAAAAGACATGAAATAGCAACATGAATACAGTCTTCATGGCAAATTTTATTATTCAAATATGCTGTGATGACTTGAGACATGCAAAGTAAAACTACATGAGGAGTCATTTTCTTTAAAGTTTGGCTTTTTCGGACATGGTTAGATTTATGTAGAAACACACAATTTTTTTTCCTTTTGGTCACATAAAAACAAAATAGAAAGTCGATTTGACATTCATGATATTATTTCACAAGCTCGGAATCTCACTTCGTGGGTTTAATTCGCGATGGCTATGACTCTTCAGATCCGGTCGTCAGCCTATTCTACGCACAAACCCGACCTCTTCAGTAATAAGGCCTACGGCATGACTTTCGATTACAAGGGACATATTTTAGTGCAACACTTTAAAGTATTCATGCCCTTATATCACCCGTTCAACTCCAGAGTTTATAGAAAATCAACAGCACTTACATGGATTCTAGCTTAATTTCAGCATGGTTATTAGCATAACGATATAACGTCAATAATAAAATTCATTTTGTCAGTATGAGGGCCTACCAAATGGCATAATTTCTATATTAAATTGACCACATAATGACATAATCTATATTGAAGATTAGATTTTGACATAATCACAGATACATTTTGTTACCGTTGCAGCATAATGATAGGATTTTAGGTCTAAAAATTATTTTGACTGATAACATTCCTAGACATGTCATTTTCAAATTCAAATTAAAGAGACATAGTGTCGAAAGTTACTTATGTCATCGACTTGAGGACCATGCTCCTTACTTAGGCTTATGAGCCAAAAATTCCAGGGATTTGTTCTCGCGTGTCTGCTGGCCAATTCGCGTGAACTTTACGTCTTTGGAAATCTCGTGATGGGAGCTTTTCCACAAACCCAATTTTTATGACCACAAATCGTGAAATGAAGATTTTGGCTCATATCAAGTTCACAGCTAAACCTATCAAAATGGGTCATTGATTTATTAATCCATATCTAATATGAATATTAAATAAGTTTATATGGGCTAGTTAGATTCAGCAAATGGATCATAAATAAGTTTAAAATGAAAATACCAAAAATAATATGAATATTAAATGGGTTGACAACTTACTTAACATAACCCATATCTATGATTCTCTCTCACCCTCACTTGTTCTTGCCCATGCTCTCACCTCATTTTGGGTTTAAAATTCTTAAATTGAGTTAAATATGGATATGTTTTATCAATATGGGTCGGATCAATATGGATCACTTGATTTGTATTACATGAAAATGGGAAGAATTACCAAAAAAAATTATAAACCTATTACAATTGTGCCAATTCAGTCCTAAATTTCTTTTTTTTTTACCAATTTAGTCTTAAACATTTTATAATTGTGCCAATTCAGTCAATCTAGCTAAAATTGGCCGGTCAGTGTTGACATGAATGCCGGCCGTCCAGCAAACACTGACGTGGCATTTTTAAATATATATAGTTTGAATTTTTAAATATTTTTTTGAATTTTTGAATTCTTTTTTTCTCTATTTTTTCCCCCATCTTCCCCTTCCCTTGGCTGGCCGACACCAAGGGCTCGCCCTCACCGGCTGGAGGCAAGGACCAAAGAAGTCAACCTCGCCGGCCATTGGCAAGGGCGAGGCCCTGCCAAATCCAATGAGCTTGGCCCTTACCAGATCCGGCAAGGCCTCGCCCAGCCAAGGCGAGGGTCGACCTCGCCAGTGGCTAGTGAGGCTCCTTGCCAAATCTGGCAACGGCAGCCTCGCTTGCCACTGGTGAGGTCGCCCTCGCCTTAGCTGGGCAAGGCCCTACCAACCCCTAAGAGTGCTTGGCAAGGGCCTTCTCGAGCTCCTTCCCCCGAGGGTCGTGGTCGAGCTCATGGACGGTGGGGTTGACGCCCATGCCGTAGAAAAGGCTCTTGACGGCGTGGCACATGCAGCAGGTATTCACACTGAAGATGACCACCACGCTCTTTGCCACCATCCACTCACTACGCTCCACCAGGTTGCCGACGGGCCTCGCCGCCAGGATCTAGTGAGGCTCAGCCCGCCCAACCAAGGCAATGGTCGACCTTGTCAATGGCTCGCGATGCCGCCGTCGCCAGATCTAGCGAGGTTGACCCTCGCCTTGGTTGGGCGAGGCCCTGCTGAATTTGGCGAGGGCCAAGCTCACCAGATCTAGCGAGGCCTCGCCCTCGCCCCCGCCAGTGGTTGGCAAGGCTAACCTCACCAAATCTGGTAAGACCTCGCCCTCGCCAATGACCAGCGAGGTTGACCTCGCTGGTCCTCGCCTCCAGCTGGAGGGGGCGAGCCTCGCCATTGGGCGGCAAGGCTGACCTCACTGGCCCTCACCTCTGGCCAACCAAGGGAAGGGGAAGATGGGGAAAAAAAGAAAAATATAATTAAAATATATATTTAAAATTTTGAAAAAAATAATAAAATATTTTAAAAATGCCATGTTAGTGTTCACCGGACGGCTAGCGTCCATGTCAGCACCAACTGATTTTGGCTAAATGGACTGAATTAGCACAATTATAAAAGGTTTAAGACTAAATTGGCCAAAAAAAAGTTTTGATCTGAATTGGTACAATTGCAATAAGTTTAGGACTTTTTTTAGTAATTCTCCCCATGAAAATGAATTAAAATATGTTAAATGGGGCAAATTGGGTAGAACCAAACGTGACTTGATTGGTCAAGGGGGAGTTGACTTGTGGACTCAACGCTTCTAAAAATAATTATTTACCATATCTAAAAGGTTAACATAGTTTCGTTCATGTTCAAGATGCCTAGATATGGTTTGAAGCACTGGGACCTAATTCGAGTCTTGGAAAGTTTGACTGAAGTTTGACCCATGATAACTTTCTTATCCGGTTGATCCAATTCTCGTTATGTTAGAACACTAGTGATCTCTAGTTTTATGAGAATGAGTTGAAAACGGCAAATTGCAGACTTCCAGCACGACAAAGAACGAGTGACCGCTCTCAGAGGGTTAAAAATTAACTGTCGGCGTAGGTACCAATATGGGTATCAAAAGATTAGTTTGATGATAATAGCCCAAATTTCAATTTTAAAACGTGTTTTGCACCTTGCATCCCATCGGACAAACCGTGGTGAACTTTCATAGATTCATACGTCAATTTAGAGAGCTTTTCCAAATTGCTCATGAAGTCAATTAAGTCACAGATTGGATTGTGCAAACACATTGAAAATGGAATATCCCTTCTGACTACTAAGCCCCCCAACCCCTTTGGGATAAGTTATGCTTTGAATCTTATTCTCTTCAACTTTGGAACTCTAGTGGATGAATGAATAAAATTTGTCTTCAACCAAAAAAAGAATTATGTCAATGTAAGAAGCATTTCTAAATTGGGGCAAAATCTGATCATTATACTTTACTTCAATTGCTCTTTTCGTGTATTTTACATAAAAGACTTGCATTATAAAATTTTGCAACTTCTAATTCCACCCCTAACACGTCCACTTTATTATATTGCCGACTATAATCTGTACCTTAAACGCATCTAATTTTTGTTTAAGCACTACCAACGACTACGCTTTTCTTTGCCTTTTTGCTCATCTAATTCAGATCTTGCTTCTGTTATTCTACTTCACTTCACTAGCTCATTTCCTGTTCATCATCATTGCACTGATTAATCCCATCGCTTCTAATAAGTAATGGAAATTAACCTAAGTTAATTATCAACATAATTTATCATCAAAATAAATTGAACAAAAAATGATAAGAAGAAAAAAGAAAAATACACATCATATGACTAAATTGAAGAAATTTTGCGATTCTCCGAGATAGAAGAAGATGCCGTGGCTATGAGAGTACTATTTATATGGGGTTTAAAAATCTTATAGAAATTCAAGCATCCTGTAAAGGCTTGATCTAGGAAAGTTGGGGTTCGACGAATCATGTTCATTGTTTTTTTCTTTAAAGTAATCGGTAACCGTACAATAATGAGGGTTTGACAAGGACAATTGTACTCGTGAGATCTGTTTCTTTCCGTAAACATGCTTTAGCTGATTTCGCGATTATTCAGTATTAGATTTTAAGCTACGCGACTGCTATACTCTCTTCGTGTGAAAACCAATAGGATGGTGAGAGCCTTAAATCTTGTCAATTGATACACATGAATCGAAATAAACGAATACTGTTTTATATCTCAATGCTTCAAGCGTGCGAAGGGAGCACCCGATTAATTCCTTAGAAAAAGAAGCCTCTAGTATGAGGATCCCTTTAGGATAAGGAATATGTTCATATGTTCACAGAAAATGAATAATTTAGAAATTATATTCTTAAAAAAGATTAATAGTATTACTTATAAAAATGAATGAACAAAAAAAATTTTTATTGTCAACAAAAATATTTAGACATGTATTGTTGTCATTACTGAAAATATCTTTCATTAACTAATTATTTCAGGCAACATAAATAATTATTTTTTAAAGATATTTTTCCAAATGATGCATTTTTCACTGAACAAATGAAACCTCTATTTAATTAAAATTGAGATGTTTCTACAGGGAGTTCCATGGGAAGAGGCGGCTTATGATTTCGAAACTATGGTGTGGCAGCCGGCAATTTTGCACCTCGACTTCAGGTGGGTTGCATGGTTTCCACGTTGTATGAGTAATACGCTATTTGTACCCTACTGATCTGTTTATTAACTGTTTCCTAATGTTTTAAGTTTTTTTGAAAAAGAAAAAAACTTTCTAACATGATTTCAGAGCATATACCAAGAATCAAATCCCGGCTTTCCCTTTCCATTTTGTCTTCTTTTTTTTTTTTAATCCCTTATACTTGTTTTGTTTTATTTTTTTCTAGTTATCCCGGCGATGTGATTATGTCAACATCATGTCTTGTCTATCTAAAGATAACTTATTAAAAAGTACAAAAAAGTCACAAACTTATTATATCTAGCACTAATTTAGTTTTAAACTTTTTAATTATACTAATTTAATTCTAAACATTTTCATATTGATACAAATTGAATTCATCTTTACTAATGTGGATGTTGGCCAGTACTAACGTAAACAGATATTTTATAATTTTTAATATTTTTTAAATTTTTAATTTTCCATCTTTTCTTCTTCTTTTTTTCATTTTCAATTTTTTTATTCATTTCCCTTCTTCTTCTTCTTTTTTCCTTTCCTTCTTTGGCCTATGGCCAGTACTTGGGCATGGTTGGCGACTGGCCATAGGCAAGGATCGCCTTAGATCTAGCCAAGGCTCAACCCCCGTAGCTTGGGCGAGGGTTGCCCTCTTGACACTTGGGTGATCGCACAACCCTTATTGCCTGGGCGAAGGTCACCCTCACCATTTGGGTAGGTCCTTGCCAAAGGCTATAAGGGTGGCCCTCACTCAAGCACCACAAGGGGGGTCTTTGCCAAATCCGTTGAGGGCCACGCGATCGCCGATCACCGATCACAAAGCTAAATGATAAAAGAAAAAATTTTAAAATTTTAAATTTTAAAATTTGTCCACATCAATGCTAGTTATACTACATAAAATGGTCAATATGTACAATCATAATTTTTGCCTAAATTGGCCAGATGAATTGAATTGGCACCGATATAAAATAATTTATGACTAAATTAATCCAATTGAAATGTTTATGACTAAATAGATACTAATGCATTTGATTTATGATTTTTTTGGTACTTTTCCCATATAACTTACATAGACATTGTTGACCCATGTTTTGACAGCTTAAATTTTTTCAAAGGGAGGATTTGTTTAGCAATTTATATGGTAACGCGGCTCTTAGATCAACTCGGAATATCCACGCGTTCTATTTTTTCTCCATGGTTTTTTTATAGTTGTTTAACAATTTATAATAGCTTCGTCTATGCCATATCCGTTCGAGAAGCTCACTGGGAAAAGGGGTGATTCGTGAACAATCACGACTTCGGACGATGTCTGCGGGAAGATCTGTGGCTGTTGGGACGTTGCCCACGGCTGCCCTCTCTCCGCCTCTCTCTTTTTCCTCTCCGTTCGTAGTAAATTAAACGATTTGAAAATGAATATGGTCGACTCTCGTTGAGTTGGCTAACCACAGATGCAGCTACGAGTTTCCTCATAATCGAGTTGGTCCCTTTTCGTTTCAAGTGGCTAGAAGCGAATCTGAACACTTTTTCAGCGACCGCCCGCTGTGACCAGCACGTTTTGATATAGGCATGAAAGGGATGTCACTTTGGACATTGGAACATGCTCCGGATCTTCCATTTCATGGCATCTGCCAAAAGTTGTGCTGTCCTTTTTCCCGTTTCCGTACTTCCATCCCAAGCATTCATGCATTTGGTTATTTTTCAAATTTCCGGCTTTTACTTTTTGTTTTTATTTCTGCCATCACTATATGTTTTTTCGGTATCTTACTAAACAACGTGGCAATTATTTATTCAAAGGGAGGGGGTCAAAGGACAAGGAAAAGTAAACTTTTAATTTGGCCATACAAAATTATCTATGATGTGATGGAACTAATTGGAAGCATGCATTAACTAAATGGTTCAAATCTAGTCTTTCACTAAATCTCTGCTATGTCACTCCACCTTATACAAGCTTATATTTGCATCTATAGCATTTATGATTAGATTGATCCTGCATACATCGTCGGATGATACACATATATATGAATTGATCTTGTTATACGTATATAGCAGGTATTACTACAACATTTATTTCATGCACAACTAAGAGAAAAAAGAGGAAAATCGAAAATGAAAACAACTTTTATATTATTGTGAGATGCTTTTTTAAGATTTAACCATGTGCAAAGACGATATTTATAAATAAATAAAACGAGCGAATATCAATTGCTTGCCCTCCCTGTGGTATTCTTGAGATAATGAAAATGCGTGAGTTACATATTCCTAGCAATTTAAAACCTCCTTTTTTCCCTTCAAATATTAAAGAATAGCTACAACATAATAATAATAATAATAATAATAATAATAATAATAATAATAATAATAATAATAATAATAATAATAATAATAATAATAATAATAATAATAATAATAATAATAATAATAATAATATTCTAGGGTTTTGAAAAGGGAAAATGATACTAATAGTCTCTGAACTTTAGCTCAAGTGGTCCCTAAATTTTAGCTTGATATGCAATATGGTCCTAAACTTTTAATTTGTTCAAAGTGATCCCTGAACTTTTGGTACATGTTCAACTTAATCCCTGAACTATATAGAGATATTCAATATTGTCCCTAATTTTGAATTTAATGAAATGACAACATTAAATATTTTCATATAATTTAGAGACTAAGTTGAACATGTACTCATAGTCTAGGGACCACCTTGGTATAGTAGATGCTATCACACAGATAATCATTACTTAGAAAAGATAAGCCACCGATTTAGGTACAAGATACTATCATTACTGCCTAGACAATTAGGCATCCAACCGATAATTGCAATGACCCAATTGCAAGAGCAGAGCTCTATCAACTAAGCTATATACCCCCAATAACATAGAGGAGGTAGGATCAACATTTGGTCAGATTTTTCTTCTTTAAAAAAAAATTCCTCCCCCCCCAATCAAAAGACAAAACTTTCTTTATTGAACAAATTGAAAGTTTAAGAACCACATTGCACATTGAGCTAAAGTTCAAGGATCACATTGAACAAATTAAAAATTTAAGGATCATATTAGACATTAGTCACATTCATACACTATTTGTGTCATTATCCCTTTTGAGAAAAATGACACTAAACTTTGGAAAAAGGCTCACAACTGTCTAGCAACATTGATCTTCCTCAAGGTACATTTCAAGTAGGTAATTAGTCAACTTTAAGCAAATTCTTAGGCCAAAGTGAAGATATGGTAAATCTGGAATAAAGTGACAGAGAGATATGAAGAGAGCCGTCAGTGACACGGGTAAGGGCATTGTTCCATTGAATATGCTTCTTCGAGATTTTGCATATATATTGGCCTCTCTGAAGCCCTAGCTCATCAGCAACGAATCAATTGGTTATGTAGTCGCATTGCAGGGCAAGCCTCCGGGCAGAAAACCACTCGCAGCGAAACTTTCCCGGGAAACTTGTTTCCAGGAAAAATATGATGTGATCTACGAGTGTGATTTCTGCCAAAGGAGATTTGCCCTTCAATTCTTCTGCATATATGCAGATGGGGTTCTCTTTTCTTTTTCTTTTCTCAATTCTCATTCTGTTCACACAGATCATTCTGGTTTTTATCCGAATTGCTGTTCGAGTTCATGCCATCAATTCACGGAGGAACTCTCAGCTTCCACAATCATAATCATGGTACGTAACACCTCTTAGCTAGTCTTAGCATGCTAACCATACATGTTGTTTATCAGGTCCTCTGGTTCATTCATGCACGTACGTAAGTGCTTTTTTCATATCAGTGCAATTTATCTCGGTGCAACTTTATTAATATGAGAATTTATGAAAAAATAAGATTCGAATTTTTAATGGCCTTGATCGTACTGCATCTTCATTTCGTTTAACAGTTCTTTCTGTTAAACAAAATTGTTACTTTGCTCAATTTGGGAATCGAGCTTCTTAAATGACCAGCACTTGGTCTTCGAAATTTGCAAGTAACATTTTTTTATGTGAGCAAGATCCTAATTTCACCTTTTGAAAAAAAAATAATGAGAGAAATTTTGAACTTTAAGTACTACCATCAACTTATCTAACTGATACAAAAGGGTTGTCCTCTTCAATCTAAACCCTTAATGAATCTAATTTAATACGTTGCCTTTAACGAAACAGGTGTAAATCTAGCCAAAACACTACCAACAACCTTCCTTTCTTCTTTGCGCTGTATTGGTCTAACTTAAATCTTGCTTCCATTCTACCTTTATCGGGGTCGCCAGCTTGCAGTGCCTGGTTCCTATGATCTCCCCAAATCCTACGTTTGGGTTGTCTATTGAGTGCATTTATGATTAAAAAAAACATATGAATCAAACTAGAGTAGTCACCAACCGATTTTGAAATGCCTAGGTTGATTGGACACCTAAAGCATAGGATAGTGTTTGGTTAGTCCGGTGCCTAAGTGCACCTGTGAAGTAAACTAGTCAAAAGAAACCTCAATATCCTAGGTCAAGGATTCAGTTTCTCGTGGGATGAATTAGCATCCCACAATGTCCATTCAGTATTGCAACTTTATTTTTGGTTAATTCCTAAGTCATTGATCAATTATTCCTAACTATGCGTGGTATCTTGTTTGAAAATTTGAAAAGTTGCTAAAACAAAGTCGGTGTGATTATCGATTAACAACATGACAATATTTACATGTAACATTACATAACAATATTTCAAATTGTAACGTGACAGAAAATGGCATGACAAGTTGGACACTACTTGAAATGGCAAATCTGGAGTTCCTTTTCTTGCATCTACATGATCTAAACAAAAACTGTTACAGCGTGTTACAGCTCGATAATTCAGCCCCTGACATTTTTTCCATATTTACCAATGCCCTTTTGATAAATTGTAATCATTTTTACAATTTTGGTAATTTCTGCGGGAGTGTTGCACTATGATTTATTAGCAAATTGCAATAAATGAAGGCAATTGCGTCCCTGAAGTTTCAACTTCCTTGTCTCCATTAAGTAGATATTCACTTGACAACAACGTTTGCTTTCCTTATTTATGTGACTCTGTGACTATCATATCTCACTCATTTGTTACTAACATCCAATATAAACTTAATTATTTCTGAAAAATAAAACTTTGTCGAGTTTCTGCAAAGCGAGGGCCCGTAAGGTTAATATTTTATAGGAGAGGAAAAAGAAGATGTGGTTCCTTTAACGCATGTCCAATAGCAGAAGTAAGCGCTCTGACTTGCTGCATGATCCACCATAATCCGATGGAGTTGCTGGTTTGTATGCAGAGTCTGCATCGATACTTGGTTTTATTTTCTAAAGCCTTTATGAATTGCATTGTTAACTCTTCTATTTACTGGCTTAACTTAGTGCAGATCAATCAGTTTCGATCACACCATCTGCCTCGACAAATGAGTTAAAACCGTCTCGGACACAGAGAAATGCTTTCACCTCCAGCAACGCATAACTATACGATTTGTTTACCTCATATAGTGATCAGGCAATTTATTAAGGTGGCACATATGAGGTTATAACAGTGTCTTTTTCGGTTATTTTGGTGTATGATTAGATCGAGAGCTTGCTTCATCTGTGAAACATGTGTGCACATTTCGTGCACATGGCCAACTTATCATATAACCTTCCTTCATTGTTATCGTCAGAAAACGATCCATGCTGTTTCCTGACTTTACTTCTAAAATGTTGAGAATGAACTGCAAAATGGATGAGGATCCAGAAGGATGTTGATATCAGCAATGAATTGATGTGCCAATGTATTGAGCCAATTAGAAATGTTCCTTTCAATCTACGCAAAGTTTGAATAAGGCGTGATGCAAAGCTAGATCAGAGATTTTGCTACACTTCCACTTTAGAACAAAGTGTTGCAATTTGGCTAGAAGTTAATAACCCTAAAGTGCAACATGAACGTGATAAGAGTCCATACACTTTCAGGGCACCGTCATCATGTCAGGCATTATTAAGGTTGCTATGATTCATTGCGATATCCTCTTCTACTTCCTTATTCTGATGCTCAAGAATACTAATATCCAAGCAACTAAATCATCTTTATTAGACCAAGAAGAATGTGAGTTTGTTTACTGCACTCCTAGCTGTCTTGAAACTGTACTGCGTCGCAGTTGCTTCGTGATGTCCAGCAAATTATTTAGAACTGACGCCTCTAAAAAAAGAATTTCTGAGTAGAAGCCGCGGTAAGGTGCTGTAGCCATGAATGTACTGTTAAAATGAATGTACTACCGATATGGATAGTACTAATCAAAAATCTAATAAAATCCTAGCGTCCATAAAGGCTTCATCCGTGAAAGTCAGGGTTCGGCAAATCATGTTCATTTTTTTTTGAAGTAATCGCTAACCGGGGAAAAATTAGATTCAACAAGGACATTTGTAATTCGTGAGATCCTTAGTTGATTGCACAATTATTTAGCATTGAATTTTAAGCTTCAAGCGAGAAACGCAAAGTTATATTCTGTATATTATCACTCTCTTCGTGTGAAAACCAATAGGATAATGAAAGCCTTTGCCTTATGCATCAAAATAAGCGAATAATGTTTTATATCTCAACTGTTCACGTGTGCAAAAGAGTAAGGAACCTCTAGTACGAGAATTCTTTCAGGATAAGGAATATGTTAGCTAGGGCAACACTATCTGTTGCATAAAACATACTCCTTTCTTGAAAGGGGAAAATGACACCAAAGGAGATCTGATAAACAATTTTTCCGCAAATTACAATTATACACACACCCGGATAGTCCCCATGGTTCAATGAACATTCTATGTGAAGAACATTTGTTGATGTTTCCGTTTAGTTACTGTAAATGTCTCAACAGGGAGCTCCATGCGAAGAGGTGGCTTATAACTGCTCAGACTGTGGTATAGCAGCGGCATATTTCCTTGTAGCACGACTTCATGTGCAGTCGTACGGTTTTTTTGCTGGAGATTTTGAGTAACACGCTCTGAGCACATTTTTGTCCTGCTCTTAACTGTTTCCTAAAATTCTATGTTTTTGACGAAAGAATGGTTTGTCTAACCTGGTATTACAGGACATATCAAGGGTCTAAATCCTGGCATTTGCTTTCTTCTTTCTTGTCTTACTTTCTCCGGGTTAACTATTTGCTGTGATTCCATCCACATCTTGCCCGTTCATGTAAGGAGCTGACTTCGTGAAGCTGAGAGTTAAGTAATAACCTATATAGACATTGTTTGCCCGTTTTCTAACGGTTCAAATTTCTGGGAAAAAAAAAAGAGTTTTTTTTTTTTTTTTTTTTAAGGATAGATATAGCAATATCGCTCTTGAATCACTATGGAATTTGTATCAAGGGGAATTTGTATGCGAGGCATTCCATCTTGTTTCCTTGTTTTTTTTTTTTCTTTTTATCTAATTTGACTACCCGATTGGATGAGGGCGGCGAGTGATTGTTGGAGTGAGATGGATAGACAAAGCGTGGCTCCTAGTAGGTTTCTTTAAAATGACAAATGGGATAAGAATAGACCAAATTGCACATTGTACAGGAGGAGAATGCTTTTAAGTTATAGATATGAGACTGAAATTAACTCAGTAGTGGCACATTTCAGTGTTACAATATCAACATCGAAACTCCAATGTGAGAGTTTCGATGCTAAAGTGAGATTTCTACCAGATTGAGTAATCTTATCAGTGTTTACACGTACATCAAAGATAAAACTTAGAGACTCGACGCAGGATGGGTTAAGCGAACAGTACTTCAAGTGATATAGTCTATGAGTGTCATATTAATCTTTGACAAAATGCATGTTGCATCCTTAAGAGCAAGAAAATGCTTTCTCACTCGTAGTATGGGTCGCTTTAATCCATCCCATTGCAATCTCACAGTTCTATCATTTTCGCACACAAACACTTGCTCATGGGGTCACTCAACTTGGTTGTACTCTCAACCTAACATCGGAGGCAAAGCTTTCTCTTAACGAGACAGAGCACAAGCAGCATAAACATGGACATCTCTTCTTTTCGTAAGAAATAAATTGAATGTTTACTCTTATGTAATGCTCACGTAAACCCCCACCTGTGCCCCCCACTCTTCCATCGCCATGTTTCAAGAGAAAGACTTTCCTCCTCTTGTTCGAGAAAATTCAAGACTTTCTTTTCCTACCACTAAAGAATTCACGACCCTCAGAGGAGATATCGTCATGTTCAAAAATATCTGCACCAACCGATATGGACAAACATGGGAGGCAAAAAAGAACTTCTATTGCTAAAGCCATCCTGAACCGGTAATCAGAGACTCTTCTAGCATTCAATAATGCTTTCAAGACAATTGACTCCAAACTTATGTCAAAAGGGATCTCAAGAGATAAGATGAAACCACCAATAAGATGCTTTTGGACTTCTAGAAAAGGCTTCATGTCTTGGAATTTGGACAACATTTGGGATATCTTCATCTCGAAACCCAAAGGCGGAAATAGAGAAGCTCAAAAGGCAAATTGCCCACTCACAGATAGATTCCTCTTGAAGATAGGAAAGGAAAGGAAAGCATTGAAAGGCACATTTGTTGGAGGAAGATCCTATGGCATGTCTCTCGAAGATGGTATTGATTGTGTGGAAGGGATCATGACTTAAGAGAGGCCGCCTTCAGTTTGTGGTCATGAACAGAACTAAATTGGAAAAGAAGGAGAAAAAAGTCTTCAAATCATGAGTTATTGCCAGAATAAAGTTAGAAGAATCAGTATCCACAGCTGTTATTCAACTCGAGTTAAAATATAGAACAACAAAAAGCCCTCTCGACTTCTCATCCGAGCACATGCCGCTTTCTGCTAATTTTAAAAGATACTGGCTTGTGTCCTAAGATAAAATCATGTGGACAAGAAGACCAAAGTTCCTTTCACACATGAAATCTCAAGAATCTTAACATCGAGAATGCTTACAATCCGACCTCTACCTCAAAGCTCATTGCCACCGTTGTCTGATGATGCTGGAGAGAGAGAGAGAGAGAGAGAGAAAGAGAGAGAGAGAGAGAAGGAGAGAGAGAGAGAGAGAGAGAGAGAAAGAGAGAGAGAGAGAGAAGGCGACAGTGGCAATAGAATATGGAGGTCAAGGACAGCACAAAGATTGGTGACACTATAACTATGGAGGAATCAGTGGAGAGGGAAAAGGAGGGGCTGAGGCAAACGATAAGGGACCTATGCATTTGCCTCGAATCAGCGTCCATCACTGTTTCGTCTCCACGACCTTTCGAAACGCGAGGAGTCACCCATTGCGAGCAAAATCCAGATATCTGTGTCTAAAGAAAGCAAAAGGGAATCGTTGAAAGCCTCTGTCCAATCAAACAAAGGGCTTGTACGACAATGGTTGGCCTGGCATGGTCTGAACTCTCCCTATTAGCCTTTTCTAGTGGGCTTGATATCGGGCCGCCTCCTTATGACCGGTGAAGACCAGCTAAACAACTCGCCCATGCCTTGATGACAAGCAGCATTTTACCAATACTTGATCTGCCTAAAACGATTTTGCCGACTTGGTAAGATCGCTTTAGTTACTACCAATGCTAGCCATAATGATAAAAAAAAACTCCATCTGTTGTTCATTTATCCTCATGTCTTATTATTTAACAATCATGGAGAAACTCGCCTGTTAGCCAAAGCTAGAGCCGGTTGGTATCGTTTACTCTTCTCACGCCTTCTTCACTTCGTTCCAATTATGAAATTGTGCATACGCAACGTTGTGAGACAACACCCTAGGATTCACTAATCGAAGTATAAGTAACAAAGGATAAAAGCAAAATTAAAATCACATGAGTTACAAGATATATGTGGAAAACATAAAACATTAAAAATTATGGGAAGAGAAAAGGGTTTCACTATCTTCAACAACGAGTATGAGAATACGATCCAAAAACTCAAAAAACCACTTGTGAGCCACATGATCTAAAGATCCAAAAAAAAGATAGGAAAAACAAAAGAAAGCAAATAATGTGGAGGTTAGGGTTAGATATGTGTTGTTAAACACATCTTTTTATAGTCTCCTTCCAAAAACCCTAAAATAAATATGCATGGTCTAAAATACCCTTATCATTTTCTTGAAATTCAAAAGTCATCAAATTTCCACTTTGATTTCAAATCTCCATAGGAGTGTTACACCAAATGTCACAAGACCCCTTTCTCTCACCACCAGAAGTGACCACACAAGGCCACCCCCAAATGGCAGAATTGACACACAACCTTAAGCATACATAAGCATACTTGGTGTAAGAAACAAAGGATGAAATGCCATAAATTCCTCCTAGGTAACTTAAAAGATTGAAATGCTAATCAAGTCTAAGCAATGCTTAAACTAGGTCAAAGGAATTAGTTTGGCCAACATTTCTACCAGATTATCTGCCATAGATATTTTCTTCACAATAACTGTATCCTTAGTAATCTCATCATGCGCAAAGTGATGTCGAATGTCGGTATGTTTTTTCCTCTCATGATGCATTGTGTTCTTGGTCAACTATATTGCATTTTAGTTATCGTAAAAGATAAAGGAGGCTCCTTCTTGCTTCACCCCAAATATTGTAACCAAACGCATCAACCAAAGAGCTTCCTTTTGCCACTTCCATCACTACCATGTACTCTACTTCAGTGATAGACAAAGCAACCATGTCTTGCAAGATTGCTCTCCAACTAACCACGAAACCACAAGCGTGAAAAATATCCTATAAAAGATTTCCTTTTGTCGAGATTGCCTACATAGTTAGAGTCAATGAAGTCAACATACATGTTCTATATTACAACCTCTATCAAAGACTAAACCCACATCTGAGGTGCCCCAAATGTACCGAAGAATTCATTTCACGACTTGCCAATGAGCTTTATGTGGATGTGCCATATACCTACTCAAAACACTAATAGCTTGAGAAATATTTGGATGAGTACAAACTATAACATACATGAGACTACTCACAGCACTAGAATATGGAGCTCAAGACATCTCGTCTTCCTCTCTTTAATTTTAGGTGACAAAGAAATTGAAAGCCTAAAATAGGATGACAAATGAGTACTGATTGGTTTGGCATTCTTCATGCTAAAGCGTTCAAGCACTTTTTCAATATACTTTTTCTATGAGAGATACGACTTCCGAACCTATCTATCTCTGTGAATCTCCATACCTAGAATTTTCTTGATAGCTCTAAGATCTTTCATCTCAAATTCCTTGCTAAGTTATCTCTTCCACCGTTATATCTTTAATATGTTCTTTGTTACAATAAGCATGTCATCCACATATAATGGCAAATAAACAAAAGAATAATCATGCAATCTCTTATAACATACACAACTTTCATATGCACTTTGCGAGTGGTCATGACTCAACATAAAGCTATCAAATCTCTTGTGCCATTGCCGCAAAGATTGCTTGCGATCATACAAAGAGCATTTCAACCTACAAACGTGATCTTCTTTACCCTCAACACTAAATCCCTCAAGTTAAGACATATAGATTGTCTCCTCAAACTCGTCATGCAAACTAGCAATCTTGACATCAAGTTGCTTAAGTTTTAGATTATAAAGGGCCACTAACACAAGCAACAATTGAATGAAACTATATTTCACAACTTGAGAGAATACTACATTGAAGTTGATCCATTCCTTCTTATTAAAAACCTTTGCTACCAAACGTGTCTTGAATCTTTCATCTTCAACCCTTGAAATTCCTTCATTTCTTTTCAAGACCCACTTGCATCCAACAACTTTTTTACCCTCAGGCAATTTCACAAGATTCCGAGTTTGGTTCTGTTAAAGAGACTTCATCTCTTCATTCATTGCGACAAGCCACTTCTCATATTTAGAACAAATGGTAACTTCATGAAATGCAAAAGAATCTTCAATACCAAATTTTTCAGCAATTGTAAAAGCATATGCAAGCAAATCATTGAAGCCATACTTTTGGGGAGGCTCAATTTGTCAGTTAGCCTTCCTTGCAGCAAAATTCTAAGGTTATTTAATTTCATCTACTTCGTCTTTGATCAAATTTGAGTCTTGTTGCTTATTGTCACTTTCTAGCTGAATAGGTTTATCTTCAAATGTTCTTTGCAGATGCACTGTGAAGCTCCACCTCTTTCCCAATATTCTCCATTTGAAGACCTATAGACTTCGTAACAATATTTCTCTGTTCAAATATGGAATTTTCATCAAAAGTAACATGCCTACTAATTATAAAATTTTATGACTAAGGGTTAGAATACCACAACTTATATCACTTACCCTCGCCTACATAATCAATGAAAACACATTTTTTTGCCCTTGTTTCAAATTTACCCTCCTTTACATCATAATAAGTGGGACATCTAGATACTTTCAAACCAGAATAATCATAAGGTTTACCTAATCATGCCTCATTTGGAGTCAAACATTCACTTGCAGTTGAAGAAGAATGATTTACCAAATAACATGTCGTGTTCACAGTTTCATCCCAAAAATATTTCCTAAGTCTAGCATTAGAGAGCATATACCTAGATATCTCTAAAAATGTTCGGTTTATTGGCTTCGCCACCTTATTTTGTTGAGGTATGTGCCTGACTGTTCAATGTTGAGCAAATCCTAAATCTTCACAATACTTGTTGAAATCACCTTTGTAAAGCTCAAGACCGTGTCCATTCTAAGACACTTCATCTTCTTCCCAATTTGAATTTCTATCAACATCTTCCACTTCTTAAATGTATCAAAAATGTCACTTTTACGCTTTAAGAAATAAACCCATACTTTCCTAGAAAAATTATCAACAAATGTCAAAAGATATACTACATCAGACTTAGATGTAACATGTGCCGGTCCCCACAATCGAAGTGAATATAGTCAATCGTGCCCTTTGTCAAGTGCACCCTAGTGCCTAAACTAAGTTTGCATTGAATTCCCGAAAACACAATGTTTTCGAAAGTCAAATGAAGCAATATTATCTCTACAAAGTAAAACACGTTTACTCAAAATGTTCATTCCTCTTTTGCTCACATGGCCCAACCGCATATACCACAAACTTGATTTTTCAAAATCTAAAGAGGATGATATATTTAAAGAACCAACGACGGTACTTCCTTACAGAACGTAAAGGTTGTTCTCCTTGTTATCTCTCATCATAATTAAGAACATTGTCTATAATAGCTAACTCTTTATTCTTCAACAAACTAGTTGAATCAAAACTCTCCATCGACTTCTTTCCCTTAGCCTTGAACAAAGGACACTCATTCTTGTTGTGTTCAAATTTGTGGCAATAGTAACACTCCACTTTACTTGTCTTAGCCTAACGTAGACTTTGAACACCTTTTACTATTATTGTGCCTATCATGATTATTCCACATTCCCTTGACAACTAAGCCATCAACTTTACAATCGCTATTATTTGCCTTCAACTTTGTATTCATCTCTACGGAATTCAACAAGACCTTCATCCTCAAGAGTTATAGATTCCTTTCCAAAGAGCATAGAATTCACAAAATTCTTATATGAGTTCAAGAGTGAGTATAACACAATTAGGGCTTGATCTTCATAATCTAACTTCAAATCTAGATTTTTCATATCCATTATGATTTATTAAATTCATCTAGATGTTTTTGGATAGGAGTATTTTCTTGCATCTGTAGCTTGTAAAGACACTGCTTCAAGAATAATTTTATTGTAAGAGATTTCTTCATGCAGAGGCTCTTAAGCTTATTTCACAATCCCAAAGCCTTCCTTCATCAATGAATTCACGAAGCACCTTATTGGACAACAATAATTAGATGGCGTTATGCATCCTCTCTTCCATCTCCTCAATCTCAGCCGTAATTATGTTGTCGGGGTACTTTCCGTTCAAGACTCTAATGAAACCTTCCCGATGCAACAATGCCCTCATCTCGATCCTCCATAGCCTGAAATTGTTTTGGCAATCGAAGGGTGCTACTTCAAGCTTGATAGATGTGATCTTGGACAAAAAAAAGACCGAAATTCCTTTGCTCTGTTACTAGTTTGTTGCGAAACAACACCTAAAGATGCAATAATTGAAGCATAAGTAGCAAAGGATGAAAGCAATATCAAAACCACATGAGACGCAAGATATACATAGAAAACTCAAAACAGGAAAAACCATGTAAAGAGAGAGTGGTTTCACTATCTTTAACAATGAGTACAAGAGTACAATCTAAAAGCTCAAAAAAATCACTTGGTGAGCCATAGATCTAAAGATCCAACAAGAAGATAGAAAAAAACAAAACAAAACAAAAGAAGGGAAATAATGTGGAGGTTAAGGCTAGAGATGTCTTGTTAAACACATCCTTTTCTAGTCTACCTTCAAAAAACCCGAAATCAAATGTAAATGGTCCAAAATACCCTTATCACTAGCTTGAAAGTCAAAACTCAACACATAATAGATCATCTCTTAGTGTAAGGACAGTTTTATACTCTCATGCTTAGAGAAATGAATTTTACTCCTTACCTATAAATGTTTGAAAGAAGTTGTAAGAGTTATATATATATATAAAGAAAAGAAATTAATGGTCTCCTAATTTCTTGATAGCTTATTGGTTACTTACCAACATTTTTTTTGAACAGTTTACAAATTACTAAATTTTTTTTTAATTATTATCTTTCACCAATTTGTATTTGCCTTTTTAACACCAACCAACTCTTAAAAGGATTTATCAACCTTTATTTGAGTAACTTATCAATTTTTTCTGCTTAGATTATCAAAATGTTTTGCATTACCATTCTGATTTGAATTACTTAATAAAATTTTTTTAATAACATTTATTTTTCTTTCTTGCAAATGCCTCAAACTTAATAACATTTATACGAATTTACCAATCTTTACTTATGTAACTTACCTACTTTTTTTATTAGATTACTAATTAATTTTGGTTTACCAACTCTCATTAAGTTTTTTACAAACATGTACTTATTTTATTTCTTTTATATTTACCAGCTTTTATTTTCTTGCCAACTGACCCATTAAATTTATTGACTTTTTGAGAAATTACCAAACCTTGATTGTAATGATCATCAACTTTTTTCTAATTATGTTAACAATTAATTTTGTGTTCTTAATTTTTATATGAGTTAGTTATTGATCTTTATTTATCTTTATATTACCAATTCGTTAAACTTTACAACTATTATATGATATTATCCACTTTTTTTTTTGTGAGACTTAGTAATTCACTCTTGTTAGTGGCAAACTACTTTTAGGTCACCAACTCGTTTTTCGATTACATAACCATATATAAGAGTTTCTAAAAAAATTTAAGACTCAAATAAATGTTGGTAACTAACTCAAATGAGAGTTGGTAAGTCAAAACTAGTACATAAACTAATTGAAGAATGTTTGATAAGTTGCTTAAGTTAAAATTAGTAATTGATGTGACATTTGTTAATTTAAGGTGTAGTTTAGAAATGTGGATACAAGTTGACAGAAGATAATAATTTTTTGTAATAAAAAAAACTTGATTAATAACTCGAATAAGAGTTTTTTTTTGTCAAAAAGAAATTTCCATCCATTATCAAATTGTCGCATGAAAGGGAATCTAAAAAAGTCATAATAACAAAACAAACCCATAGATTTCTCAAATAGATACAAAAACCAGAAATCAAGGCGTTTCATTAGAACATGGTTGGTGGAGATCATGACAAGCTCATCCTTCAAGAACAGATTTGTAACTAGATCCAAGCGAATGATCGGCGGCCAATCACTAAAGCACACAACACCATCAAGGATAAGCACACATCAAGATCTCCATCCATAATTATGGCTTTGCCTTTCGGCGGTATACCCCTAGGTTCGGCGTCCCCAACATCGTCATCTTATGGAGACAATATAAATATATTGAAAAATCTTAGATCTGACACCTATGAGAGCAAGCCCTGTAGCCAATGCGAAGTGCCAAAATGTTGAGTGAAACAATGTTGAATAAGCACTAATTTGACATTGAAACAATTGTGACACTATCGAAACAGGAGGTAGAGTACTTATTCATTAAAACTCCAAAATCCAGAATTAGATCAAAGAGAAAAGCTCCCAAATATAAGATCGGGAGAGCAAAGCTCCCGGATCTAAAACTACATCGGGAGAACTAGGAAAGAAAAAAAAAGGAAAGGAAAGGAAAAGGAACTGGGAGGGGAGTGAGAAATCTAGGTCAAATCCCTCCCCTCCAAAAGTGGAAGAGAAGAAAAAAGGTTCATAGAGAGAGAAAAAAAAAAGGTTCAAAGAGAGTGTGTAACACCCTTGATACCGACCCTATAAGGATCGGCCATAAGATCCTAAATGGATCGACTATGGGCCATTGGCCATGGGATTGATCGGTTTGATCAATAAGGCATCAAGGATCGGTCATGGTCCGATTGACCGATCGACCAATCAACCGGTCACGAACTAGTCGATGTGCCGGCCGTGAATTTTCTACCAACCATACGAATGGGATGGGATCACCAACCCAAAAGATGAACTTTTGATCACAAAAATTGGTCACATAATGATTTTGGATAGACGAATAATCATGGGTCGATCCAGCTGGTCGCAGTGCCCGGCCACAAGCAATTCCACCCAGCTATGCACTGATACATGGACGATCCGACTTAACCAAATGCGATCATCTTTTGACCGAAAATGCATTATTACCTATTTAATTCTTAGTCATCGGAAAAGAATCTTGAAATGGTGATGTTAGATTGTGGATCGGTAATGCGCCGACCATGAACCATACGAATGAATCGGGTGTAGATTAGAATGACTTCAGGGATAGACCTGGCTATTCCATCACTAATTCTAAAGTCCATCAGTTCCTTAGCCTAGTGCTAGGTCATAGGTAGCCTTAGGATTAGCCTTGAATCAATCGAAGGACAGTCGACCCTTCAGGCAGACCAATTGTCCAAAGGAACTGCTCGAGCAAGCATGGGGCGTGATGACCGAACCTTAGGTGTGCGTGATTTGATTTTTTGAAGTGTACCTAATGATCCATTTTTTGGCCTTGGAACCAACCTAGAGAATGGATTTCTCCAAACAACTTTCTTGATGAAGAAAATAACAAAGTGGAATTCTTTAGAACACCCTAGCTTCTTCATGAAAGAGGTTGACTTATCATTCTATCTAGATTTTTCTAGATATGGTCATGTTTATCGAGGATTTACCTTGGAAATTAAGCAAAGTATCCAAGCCAAGTGTCCCAATAAAAATATGACGCATTGGCACTAACTATGGCTATCCTATAACCTTGATGCCACCTTGAGTTTCATAGGTTTTGACTTCCCAGTTTTTCGAGACTACTAGATTTTGTCTGCTTTCCAATTTTATAGAGCTCTTTGTGTTTTGAATTTAGAGAAACTTCATTTATGAAAGTTTTTCAAAACATCTTAATCTATCTTAAATTTCATATTTTTATGAGATGAAGTGGTTGGGACAAGGGCCCAATCAATTACTGTATAGAACTTGCCCAATATAATGAAAACAGTAACCAAGTTGCTTTCTCAAATTTTTATAAAATCTTCTCTTTCAAATTTGGACATGCTTCCTTCACAAAATTTTTAAATGACATCCATATCTACAAAATATTAAAATCTCAAATAGTTTGTGAAGATTTGGATTTCAAAATGAGTTTCTCTCTCTGACCATTGAATATGCTCGACGGATGAATTTTTGGGTTGTGTTCAATGATTTTCTGCTCTTTCCACAGAACAAATTTGGCTTGGGTTCCCCATGAAAATTTTTTTAAATTCTTCTTTACAACATATTAAAATTTTATAATTTTTTAAGTCTATTTGATAAAGTAATGGTACTAATTTCAAAAGTTGCTCAAAACTGTTTTTACCTTAGAATGGGAGAACTACACACCTAACTTGGAGGGGAAGGGGGCTACACACCCAACTTGAGTAGCAAGCTAATCTAGAGACTTCTTGGCTTAAAGATAAGAATGCATTAAATACTTTTCGACTTTAGTGTGTTAAAGAGAAGAAACTTGGAGAGCAAGTTGGCTAATGTGAACACATCTAAGCTTAATGATTGCATAAAATCTTGGCAATTAATGAGAGAGCTGAGCCACCTACTTAGGTGTCCCCTAGAATCTTAGGTGAATCTTAGGTTATGATGGCCCTAGATTGTAGCCTTGGTGAACAAGATAAGGACCAACTAATTAGAAAAAAAAAATTAGGCATTAAAGGGGCTTATGTGTCCCTTAAGCACCATAGGCAATGAGCCTAGATTAAGCCTTGGAGAGCAAGCAAATAGGTCAATCAATCACAAACTAACACCGAAGGACCTAGGCGTCAACTCAAGAAGATAGGGGCCAACTCGTCATTTAGGCATAATTATGAGTTTGCATAAAAATCTAAGAGGAAGAGGCCTATAAATAGGAGAAGGCATCCTCACATTTTAAGACTTGGCATTCTCTCCTTTCCTCTCCCTTCCTCCCCTTTCTTTCACGCATTTCTCTTCCAAGCCGCCCTAGACACTGACCAACCACTAAAGAAGCATCTTGAAGCTAGGTCCAAAAAGTAGTAAGTAGATTTTCCTAACTTTTCAATAGGGCGATGTGCTATACTTATCAATTTAGGATCATGTCATCATTTGCTTATGTTGGCTTTGTATTATTATGCTTATTGTGTTTCTGTTGCTTATTGTTGCATCGAGTAAGTTCCTGATCTTACATGAGTGTCGAGCACGCCCGAACATTGAGGAATGGTCTCAGCGACTTTTTGATGTGTGCCGAGGTAGGTGCACGACTCACACTTGATCCTGGGACAATATTGAGGCATGTTGTTACTCGGGACAAGTCACAAGTTGATGCCGAAGCCGGAGCGAACAATTCCAAGTCAAGACTACAAGGCCGAATTGCATCCAACATGAGTTTAACAAAGTATAAGAGTTGTTCATTGATTCACTTTGCATGGCACACCTTCAGGCCTTTCATCTGGGTAAAATTTCAAAGATAAAACGAATTGATTGATGCTTGAAACTCATGGACACACAATGGACTTATATGCCGATGCTAAGGGATGCCGGGTCATTGCCTAGGGTAAAGCCCTGGATGCCATCCCAATATTGAGATTGTGGACAATACTAGCCCAGGTAAGACCAATACCTGGGGGTCACCCTAGATGCCTTCCTGATAATGAGATCGGGATGATGTCGGTTGCCAAAGGGGAGACCGATGCCCGGTTGTTACTAGAAGAGTTGATTAATTTCAACTAATATGATACTGGAAAAGAAAAATGAAAGTCCACATGTGGTCCATGACCGATACATGTGTGATGCTTGCAAAAGCTGGGTTTGTTTTGATATATATTGTTAAGTCCTTGCATCAGTTTGAGCATATGTTTGAATTAGGTCACTTAGTGCTTGAACGAGTTTCATGAGATGCACACATCCCTTTTTGTGACCGAAGTGATCATAAGCTATGGATCTTTGGAAAGCTTGTTCATATGCACCAACTCATTGCCTTGATTCTTGAAAGCACATAAATGGTTGAGAGCCTTTCATATGCATAGGCAAGGCAAGGCATGAACCTTGCTATTGATTTGCTATCGACAAGTGGGTGGTGATCTTGTATTAGACGATCGACGGCAAGATGTTCTCCTATAGGAGAATTAGGGATTTTTACTTACTGAGTCATCGACTCACTCTTGTTGTTCTCACAATTTCAGGTGTGTAAGATGGGTGAACCTAGGTCCAAGAAGGGAATGAACCTAGCATGGGGGCCGCTTTTGGGAGTAGCTCAGTAGAGGAGCTAGGCTACCCTAGCCTTTTGATTGACTATGTGTGGAAACAAATATAAGTAGCCCAGGACTAGGATGGGCATGTAATCAAAATAACTTTTGATATGTGAATATGTATATGAATATATGTTGCTTTTATTTACTTGACTTGCATATGTCTTGTCCGGCTTCCATGTTTGTTTGTACGGAGATTGTTTATGATCGCTTCCGCATATGCTTGACAAAAAAATAAAAGACTTCTGAGACATTCGGTGTTGCCTGGGGCATCGATGCTAACCTACCGAGTCATGCTCTCATGCTAGAGGTGGGGCAAGGGTGAGAGAGAGAGAGAGAGAGAGAGAGAGAGAGAGAGAGAGAGAGAGAGAGAGAGAGAGAGAGAGAGAGAGAGAGAGAGAGAGAGAGAGAGAGAGAGAGAGAGAGAGAGAGAGAGAGAGAGAGAGAGAGAGAGAGAGAGTGTGACTGAGTGAGTGAGTGATGAAGATGAAGGTTTTTTAGTGCAAAAATTAAAGTTGATAACCAAAAATTAGATGATAACTTAATTGATGAAATGTTTGTATCTATGTTCTACAAGACTTGGTAAATTAAGTAGTTACTAAGAAATGCAAATAAAAGCTTATAAATAATAAGAAAATTAGCAAATTTAATAAATAAACATTGGTAAATAACTCGTATGAATTAATAACCCAAGGCAATTTAGTAATTTAGCAGAAGAATAATTGGTCAATCACGCATGTTAAGGTTGGTAATCTCTAAAAAAGCTAGCAAATCTAAGGAGTTGCTAATCAAAACAAATAAAAGAAAAGTTGACAAATGAAGAAAGAACTATTACATATTGGTAAATATCTAAAATGAAAGTCGATAACTCAAACTTAGCTAGTCATTTAATCTCATAAAAATTAGTATTTATTCAAAGTGCTAGTAAGTTATGAAAATAAAAACTAACAAGTTAGTACAAAAAATTAATAATTTTCGCAAACTATAAAAAAGTTGACAATTTCATAAAGTTGTTGGTAATTTACCAATTAGTTACTTGAAACAAAAAGTAGTAACTTTTGACAATAATTTTACATACTTGCCAACACTTCGAATAAAAAGGAAATATACCAGCACAAGAAAAAAAAATCCACATTTTTTGTGCACCAGCAATAGAATTATGCAAGATATAAATGCACTTCAGCACCAAAGCTTGGCATAAAATTGTGATTAGCTAAGAAACTTAGGGATGCATGACAAATTACAATTTCTGTTCCGGAAATAATTTTTCTATTCTAGACTTGTTTCTGGAATAGAAGTCCGTTTGATAAAATTATTCCATTTTTCTATTTCTGAAATAGATTTTTGTTCTAGAAATGGATTTTGAATAGAAATCAAAAGTAAAAATTTTATACATTTCTATTTCTGTTAGAAATAAAAATTCTTCTCATCATTTGTCCTTATTATGAATCGGTCATCCATTCGTCATCACCGACTACCATCCACTAATCGCTCGTTCTCGCCACCGTCGTCCACTGTCCGTCGATCGCCGGCTGTTGTCGCTGCCATTGTCGTCGTTCGCCAATCATCGCGGTCGTTGGGTTGCGGTTGCCATTCTGGTCACCGCCACCGGCCGCCCTCCGCCGTACAGCCGTCACCATCCGCCAATTGCCGCCATTTGAAAGGAATAAATTTTATGTCATTATCAAATAAATTTCTATTTTTAGAGTTGAAATTTTGTGTCGTTATCAAACGGTTATTTTTTCTTAGGCCCTGTTTATTTAATTGTGTTTCTATTCCCCAAAACAAAAATTTATGTTCTTTTGTTCCGGGGAACAAAAAAAGAATAGAAATGCGTTTGTTTACACTTTTGATCCTGGGAACAGATTTGGAGCGAAACAAAAAGTAGAAAAAACTTGTTTTTTGGTTCCTAAGAACAATTTCGAGAAACACTTCTTTTTTTTTTTTCTTCTTTTTTTCTCCTTTTTCTTCTTCTTTTTTCTTTGGCCGATCACCGGCCTTGGCCATGGCCGGCGACCGCCATTAAGGGCCGGCGACCTCACCGGAGTGTGTCGGCCCCCCGGTAAGGCCTCCAGCCCTCGTCCACCGATCGCCGACCATGGCTAAGGCTGGCGACCAACCAAAAAGAAGGAAAAAAAGAAAAAATAAAAATTTAAAGAAAAAAAGGAAATATAAAATAAAAATATTAAAAAATTAAAAGAAACAAAAAGATTATACATATTTATCAAACGTGTTTCTGTTCTTTTTCTATTCTAAGAATAGAAATTTTGTGCAGTTACCAAACGTGTTCTTCTGTTCAAAAATTATTCCCTGGAACAAAAATAGTTTTATTTCTATTTCGAGGAACAATTTTTTAATATAAACGTTACCAAACTCATACTTAGAAACTCATCTAGAAATAGAAATAGAAAAATTTATTTCTCTTCCAGAATCAATTTCTGGCCAAAATGGTTATCATTCGCACCCTTAGTCTCTATCAAGCTATTTTCCATCGTCTTGTGCCTCCCGAGAATCAATTGTGTGGTAAGAGCTAGGGGTGAGTATGGTCTGGGTTGGTCCGGGCCACCCCTTAACCCTAGGACCAACCCATACAATGTCGGTCTTCAATTTTTAGGACCGAGGACCGACCCTATTGAGCCTGGGACCAAGGATTAGACTGACCCAGTGGGTTTAGTCTAGTTCCAGGGTCAACTCGAGACCGATCGATAATTTTTTTCGTCTTATTGTTTATACTCCCTATAAAAACAAACCTATAAATTCAAATTACACATACATCGACAATGTGGCATTATGCAACTAAATTATAAATGCCAATACATATTTAGCAAATTTAAGATGACACAACAATAATAGAAACTCCGTACCTGCTAACCGCTCATCGAGATATGGGACAAGATAGAAAGTTCTTGTAATCATCTATCTTTAATATTCATAACACCATATACAAAAGTGTTTTCCTGCATTTGATCATGTATAGTGCACTCAACCAAAAAATGAGCTTCACACCACTTGACTAGCATTTGATCATGTAGAGTCTACTCAACCAAAAAAATGAGCTTCACACCACTTGACTAACAAATCACCGTAGCAACTGCAGTACTACTCTGCTCTTTAAAAATTTCTACCATTTGACACAAATTGAAAAGAAAAAAGTGTAGCTTAAATTCATTAGTAGAATACAATTAAACCATAAAAAGTTCAAAATCATTAATATAAGCCATGAATATATAACTTCACATCTTATTAATTCACTTGAACTTCTAAACACCTGAAAACAAAACAAACGACACATAATTAATACTCAACAAAAGTTTTAAATTGAAATTACTATTAGTGCTATTGATAGAACATCTCAATATAATATAATATAACAGACATTTTACTTAAGTTTGAATATATAAAAGAATTATAAATAATATAATATAATATAATATAATATAATATAATATACAAGGTTTATCTAGTGTTTGACCAACCCAAAACTCTTAGACCGAGGACCAACCCGTAAAGTGTTGATCTTGAAATTTCAGGACCAAGGACCGACCCAGTCCCCTTGGGATCCAGACCAGGACCGACAGGGTTGGGCCAGTCCAGTGTCGGTCCAGGGTCGACCCTAAACCGCTGCTCACCCCTAGTAAGAGCCATAACAAAGAGTTATCTGCTAATGAGTCCAAAAATGGATGTGGCGTAAAGTAATTTGCTTAATTAGCATGTAAAATTATAATTTGATTTTGCTTCTACCAAACGGAACGAGGTTGGGATAATCAAAAAGAAGTCCTTGCCTTGCCTTGCCTTCATTAAAAAATAATAATAATAATAATCATCACCGTCACCATCGCCACCATCTTGACTGTCCATTGTTAAAATATTGCAAATGTGACACACCTGATGACGCAATCCTGTCTTTCTTGACTTAATCAGCAAGGGTACCAATAAAGGATTTGGATGTGCTTCCTCACCAACATGTAATAAACCCGTCCGCACGAGAGTTCACCCTCTCTCTCTCTCTCTCTCTCTCTCTCTCTCTCTCTCTCTCTCTCTCTCTCTCTCTCTAAGCCGATAAACGAACTTACCTCTGCCTCTTGATGTCCAAGTTTTTTGGATTCCATTGAAACATTAAAAAGTGAAATATAATTGGTCGAGGCTTTATTTCTTCTGGAAATGAATACTGAAGACCATTTTCACAGGAACTTACTTTCAAGGAAAATTATTGCTGTGTTTGGTCGTATATTACGGATAATAGGAAAGTCATTTTCTGAAGTTTGTTACATGAAACTTACGCAAAACTCATTTGAGAAAATGTCTAGATTGCAGTTTTCCATTTTTGAGCGCCGGAGACCCGGGCACGACCACCAAAACGAGACTTGCCATTAGGGCTTGAGCCTGGCCGCTGGGTTCTTGGTTGCAAGCACCAGGGTCTTGGGTTCCTGATCCAATTATGTTTTAGAAAATGGTTTATAATATCAAAAGAGGAACTCATTTTCCAAATTTAAATATAAGGTTGCCAGCAACTCTGTAAATATTTATGATTAACTTATTTTCCTCAACGATTCTAATGCTGAAAAATGAGGAAATCTTATTTGATAGAAAATTTTCCACAAAGCCAACAGACTCTATATACTTTCAAAGTGTCAATACTTGCATGTATCTTCATCAAAGAATTGGCCAGATTTTCTGTCAAAATGCATCAGTTGCAGTAAACAAATACTAGTTTAGTACATGGAAGGATTGAAACTAAAATTTAATGATCTGATTACAAAACAAGGAATTTCACTTATAAGCTGTTTTTCTTCTTTAAGAAAAGAATCAATGTATCTCAACCTTTAAATCATGTGACACATCAATGTATCTTAACCTTTAAATTATGCGAGTCCCACGTGAGGTTCTTCAGAATTAAAGGATATCCAGCACCGAGCTCACATGTACTCAATGCACCTAAAAGTTTTTCTTCTGCCGGCCGCCTACTACCTAATTATCTATCTAATCTTTTTGAACTGCTAACCCTCCTCATTAATTTGTGGGATTCTAATCCCAAATTATACGGGCCGGGACGACATGTGAAGTACATCCATATGGACGTTGCAGTTAATGCTTTGGGATCTTGAACCTTAAATAGATCTACAAAGCATGACAGGAGCTGCAGGTATGTGCTATCGACCTTTAAAAATAAAAATAAAAATAAAAATAAATAAAAATTGGGATCGTGCATGTTGTAAAGAAGAAATTAAATAAAAAAAATAGGGGCGGAATTATTAAGGGAATTTCAAGAAGCCGTTGTGTGAAAGAGGAAGATGTAGTGAAGGTTCTGTTCTTTAGAAATATCATATATGACATAAAAATAATGTATTTTAGCAAAGATGAGCCGTAGAGAGAGGAGAGAGAGCATGAAAGTTGCCGTGAGTGAAGGAAGTCAGAGCTCGATGCAATTAAAATAAAATAAAAAACACGTGAAGGTGTCATCCGGGACCACAACTAAGCGTTGAAAGTTCAAATGTTGAGAGCCAAAAACAAATATTATAATCTCTGCTACATTGCTTCACGCTACCATCTACCTTTTGATAATCATATTTAAAATGATTGTCTCATCATATAGTATGCATCGGAGATCCGACGTAATAAATCAGGGGTTTGCTTTCTGGATCCCCTTTTAAGTGACATCAACATGCGCGAATACGTATGAGAGGGTAATGAGTCCCTTTCAGCGCCACTCAGAACGTGTTATATATTTCGTTCTTTTAGATGTGGTGTCAAAAAGGAAAGGTGCACTAATTTCACGGGACGGGGGATTTGGTAAAGCGACTGGGATTTTGTGTTCTTAAACAGCGTGAAGTCTTTCGATCTAGTGTTCTGCCCATAACAATGTATAGTTTCTACCTTACAAATCACAAAGTAAGTCACATTTGAATTGTCCACCAAAATAAAATAACTCGGGATGCATTTGAATACTAATATTTAGGTGATTTTATAAATTCAACATATTTAATGTTACATGAGAATATGATTTCAAAGTGATTCATTGGTAAACCGTCACATTTACAAACTATTATATTACGCACCAATGCTCCAACTTGTACGAGCATAACAAAAGTTTCTTTAAATAATCTGGGCTGATTACAAAAGTTGTGATTCATACAACTTTGAGGAAACATACAAAATGGAATGAAAGCTAGGTTTTATTTAAATGAAGATGCCATCACAACCTGGATACCATCAATCAGAAAACTTCAAAGAAAGGAAAAAAGTTAGATCGACAAGGTTGCTATCTGCCTGATGTCTTCATCATTGAAAAATTCAGACATGGATGACAAATGCTCCTAGGAAGATCAGATGCAAGACTTAGCTGTGTCATTTTCATTCCATGTGAAGGAAAAGAGCCCAAAAAAAAAAAAGGAATTTCAAAAAGAATGAAAATCCATCGAATGAGAACTACCCCGAAATTGAGGAGGTGCCTTTATTTCTAATATCAAAGGAAATTTCGGATTAGAATTGATAATAATAATTTGTTTTTGTCGAAAGAAATTAATTAGGAAGCATTGAAATGGGGCAGAAACATTCAGTCCTCCGAACTTTCTCAAAAGAAAGGAAAACGAACAAAATGGGTAATATTTGCTTTTGCCACTCATTCGGTACACACATTTGGGAGGACCCTCATCGCCACTACATCAAGGTTGAAGCTAATTGAATGAATATTTTGTAATGACGCAAATAGTTCATGAACTCTGATTCAATATATAATATTATCCATAAACTTTTAATTTGTTTAATATAGTCCTGAATTTTGACTTGATATGCAATATTGTTCTCGAATTTTTAATTTATTTAATGTGATCCTTAAGCTATTGATAAATGTTCAATGTAGTCTTTCTATTTGTGTCATTTTCACATAAACTAGAGATTAAATTGAACATTTAGCAATTGTTCGTGTATCACATTGAACAAATTAAGAGTACATGGACGATATAGTAAACTAGGCCAAAATTCCAGAACACATTGCAGAAATAAAAAGTTTAGGGATGACATTGCATATTAAATCAAAGTTTAAATATTATATTTGTTATTACCTCTTGTTTTTGTGCTGGGTCGAATTGTCAAAAAAAAATAAAAACAAATCAAGGCCATCGGTTTTTTGCTCTAATTGTCAGGATTAGAGACTTTACCGTATTAAAGAAAATCGTATTAGAATTGAATTTGAACACCAATCTAAAAAATATATTAGTTTGACATGATAAATATTTTTGCGCCTGCATGAATTGACAAGTGAAAAATAAGACAATCTGCCAACCCGTTTCCCTTATGTTTACCCTAGAAATTGCTCGAGGCCAATCTCGTGCCTTTAGAGCTCGTGGCTGTTTGGTACAGCTGTCATGTAGTAGTTTTACGAAAATGGATGCTGCACCTGTTGAGGTGTTTTGCAGCAGCACCTCAAAAGCTAAGCGGCTTTCTAGAAGTTGCTTCACCCAGCTTTCGTTTGTAGCAAATCAATTTAAATGATGCTTGGCCCAACTTTGGTGGAATATATGTTCACCCAGCTATCATAATATATATTCACCGGCATGTCACACAATTGATTGCAGTTTGCCGCAACAATTGATTTTTGCATATTGCTCTATTTATTATCGTGTTCAATCACTTATTTTCACAATAATTAACATTTGAGCCAAGCTCGGCTGACTTGAAGAGAATCGATTGCAACAAAAGAAGGAAAAATGAAATAGACAATGTGATGGGAAAAATTGTAGTTTTAAGAACATTCAATTTGAAGATTATCTAACTTGTCCATGTCTATGAAGAAGCTAGAGTCAATGAAGCAATATAATTGGGATTTGTCGATTAGACGAGCGTTGGGTGTTATTTGGCTAATGTTAGCTCATAAAGTTGTGTTTAGCATCATGAAAGAGAAGACCACTTTGGGATTGATGAATGCATTTGTCAACCATGTACGAGAAGCCATATGTAATCAACAAGGTCTATTTAATGCATTTTTTTCCTCTTAAAGAGGGGCAAAGGTGCATCAGTTGCTGAACATAGGAATGAATTCAATACAATTATTAGTCAATTGAGTTCAATGAGATTAATTATGATGATGAGGTATGTACTTTGAATCTATTGTCCTCATTAGTTGATTGTGGAAATACATGTTATTGTTGTTAGTAAGTACTTTGGGTCAAGAAGGGTGACATTTAATAGGGTTTGCTTTAACTAAAAGGAAGAGTAGTGCTAAACCCAAATAGACGAATTAGGACCAGTGGTGTTGTCCTTTGGGAATTGTGGAATAAGGGCACATCTTCGAATGGATTGCCTGAAGTTGAAAAATAAGAAGAGTAAAGGAATTAGAGTTGGGTGGACTACCACTAATTTTGTTGCAATAGCTGATAGTGTCTTGGATAACAATGATTATATCTTGTTTATCACAGAGGATTCATCATTTGATGGATGGGTTTATAGATTTTGGTTGTTTGTTTCATAATACAACAAACAATAACTAGTTTACTACTTATTAATGCATGACTAGTATAGTTAGGAATCAACATTGAGCAAGGTATTGTGGGCATTGATGTTATTAGATTAGAATGCATGACAGTGTTATGAGGACACTAACTTATGGGAGACATTTCAGAGTTGAAGAAGACCTAATTTCATATAGTGCTATTGATTTAGTTGGGAATTAGTATACTTCAAAACATGAAAATTTGAAGGTTGTTCAAGGTGCCCTAATGATAATGAGAGAAGTCGAGTGTTGTGGCCAATATGAACTTCAAAGGAAAAGTGCAAAGTTGATTAACTTGAATGTTCATAGATTGTCACACTTTCCTTTGGAAATGGCACTCAAGATTGGCACATTTTCAACATTTTTTGAAGTTATATTACTTCATTGCTGATAAGATGAGACGTATATTTTGCTATGGTTCTTAGAGGCCTAGTACCCTTAAAAAATCCAACTTTAGTTTTAGTCCCAATTCTATCCTAAATTTTTTTTCGTCTCATAAAAAACTTCCCAAATTTTGGTCCAATCTCAGTTGAATCCTAAATACTTTTTTATCTCATAAAAAACATCAATTTTTACTCGAATCCCATATCTGCCTATGTTAACCTTCTAGCCAAAATCACCCTTAGTGATATTACATTTTCACGTCATTGATCTAGTTTTTTTTTTTTTTACCAAATTTTCATATCCAATAGGATGTTTTTTCGAGATGAATTTCCATGTCAGTGCAAATGTTGTCTTATTGGATCTGAAATTTGGGTAAAAAATAGAGCAATTAGGGTTAGATTTCTTCAATTACTCTTACTTTAAAGAGAGTCTTCCTTCTATCTCACTTGGGGATCTTCAATGTCACACTCAATCTTCAATTTTTCATGCCTAGGAGCCTTCCATATCTCAAGCTTAGAGAGTTTGTTTTCAAAACACTCCGCTTGGGATGCTCGAATAGCTCATGCTCAGGAGTTTTATATCTCTTGATTGTCAAGAGAAATTGTGGATGGAGGATTAATGAAGGCAGATTTGGACTCAAAGTTTGTGAGTTTTTAAGAGATATAGAAAAAGTTTAGAGTAGAATTGAGACTAGACCAAAAGTTAAGGGTTTTATTTGAGATTAAAGAAGTTTATGATAGAATTGAGATTAGAGATAAAGTTGGGGAATGTTTAGGATATTAGGGCTTTATTTAGACATGCGTAACTTAGGCATTTAAATGCACATGTGAAGAGACATGTGTTGGGGGTCGAGATTGGGTTAAAAAGAATACATGACAAGTCAAATGAAATAGATGGAGATGAAAAATATAAAGAAACTTTGAATCTTACATAAGAGTTAGATGCCATATCAAAGAATACACATACCATCGACTCCAGTTTGTAAATTAATAATTATGGATTTTGGTTTCTTTACTTAATTAGAGAAAAGGAATATTATCAAAAAAGTCTTCAACATGTTGTACAAATGATAATTCAATTCTAAATCTTTCAATTTGTCAATTCACTCCTAAACCTTTTAACGATTTGTCAATGTATTCATTGCCATGACTTTTTAGCTATAAATTGCTAACATGAACACTGACCGTTCTACTGGTATGGGCGCCGTTGACTTGGCAAATTTTGCAATTTTAAAAATATATGATTTTTTGTATATTTTTCTTTTTCTTTTCTTTTTTCTTTTCTCGTTTGTTTCATTGTGGCTAACTGAGTTTAGAATTGTTGTTGATCATCGCACGAGAGTCGAATGTTGTCTCTACCTTCAACCACCACCGTGACTCTTACCAGCTCGTCATAACTCGTCTCCACCATTAGTGTACCTTGGTCACAATTGGTCTTTACCCTCTTGCTAAGCCTCCACAACCTTGGTTCGAGGCTAACTTCAAATTGTCAAAGCTATGACACCCTGGACTAATTCATTAAAGGTATTATTCATTTTGGTCCAGTCCATGCAAAACCTTAGGATTTTGTCCTTAGGCATTACCAGCAACACTTTTCTAATAGGTCACTAATTTTGGCAGTGCTCCCATCTAAGCACACTTAACTTTAGAGTTTCAAAGCTAAATATTGTTATTACATCAAAATGCGTTTCCATGAACTTATTTCAATTTTCACATATATATCTCAAAATCTCTCTCCCTGTACGGTGCATAGTTTGGTTCATTCCTTCATCCTCTGTCATCCTAAAAGCCAAACAAGAGTTGCTCCTTATCAAGATCCTCTAGCCCCGGCAACAAGTCCCCGCCCTTGTTGGATGGGATCGTTACAGAAGCCCCTACAATTTTTTTGGGGCTTCAATGACAATGGACCGATCTCAAGGAGACCCGCATCTGAAGCTGGAAGTAGCAAGGAGCTACGGTCGGGGGCGGAGGGCTGAGATGACGGTGTAGAGACAAATGAGAGAGTAGGAAGACAGAGAGATGGAGATAAAACTGTGGACTCGTATCTTACATGAGTTAGGGTGATGGCCATGGCGTCGTGATGACAAGTGCTGCGATTGTGGCGTGTGGCCCTAATTCGATGGGGTGTGTCTTTGTTCATTTGGACCTAGTGTGAGAGGAGGAACAGAAAGAAGTGACGAGAAAGAAAAAGTGAGGTTTTTCAAATGGGAGAACACGATCGTGTAGACCGAGGATACATGTCATCCTATGGAGGGCCGATATAATATATGATTACAGCACAAGGAAGCAGTGAACTGAGAAAATTACCAGAAAAATCATAAACCTATTGTATATGATTTAATTTCAAATCTTTTGATGATTACTAATACAGTCTTTCGCACCATTTTTTGCCCAAAATACCTAATATAAATATCAACAATCCTAGTATGGTCAGTGCTAATGTAGATATTTTTTTTTCTTTTTTAAAATCTTATTTTAAAAAAATCGGTAAAAAAAAGATTATTATTTTTTTTTTTTATAATTGTCCACGTTGGTGTGGACCATGTCACATAAGATTGTTGGCATTCACATCAATGATCTTAAGCCAAAAATGGCTATAAATATTACATTGATAAAATGTCAAAATGTTTAAGAATCAATTGACTAAATTGAAAAATTTATAATTGAATCGCCCTCAACATTGTCAATACATTTGTTGTCATACAACTGTGCTTTCACGACATAAGGACATTAGAAGTACCAAAATTTTTATATAATGCTTACTTTAGTGTCAAAACTTTTCATTAGCTCACTTAAGTGCTAAATTGGAGATAAAACGTTCACTTAAATGCCTTCGGCAATAATTTCTGGTCAAAAGTTCAATTTGGCTTTTTAAATGAAATGATAATTCATACGTGAATTTTTTTTTTTATTATAAAAAACCAGTCCAACCTGGACTATAATGTGGTTGGACTCTCCACAAATGACGCCATATGTGCCGACTTTGACAATATTCGTTATTCTCGTTTCAGTCAAGCTATGAACCCATTTTTGAGGATTCCATGATAGGTAAAGACAGTGGATGGGGTGCTGCTTCAGCAGTCAGAAAATGGTGATGTTCAGAGGGATTGAAGTTGAAAATTTCCCGCCCCCCCCCCCCCCCCGGGCCAAATAAAAGAGGAATGTTTCTCCCATGTAGTTCAATAAATTCTAAATATGACTCCGATTTGTCTTCCTGACTTGTCTTCTATTTTCTGTTTCATTTTTTTTTTTTCCGTTCTCTTGCTGTCTGCCAAATTCCGTTACCATTGGTTTGCGATGTGGAGGGGGAAATTGAGTTTGCAAGGAAGCTCTAGTTGAATCACCATCGTCATGGCTGCAGATCTAGAGGTGGAATAGCAGTGTGTTCATAGCCGTGGAATTTGGGAATTTGCAAGGAAGCTCTGACATGAGATGGAGCTCTTCGTAGCCGCGGAGTCGAGAATCGAAGGTGGAATTGGGGATGAGCTCCATCCAAGAGGTCTCCGAGCCCATAACCAACGTCGAGTAAAGCAACGGCCTTCATTACTTTCCTCATCTTCATCATCACCTCATCGTCTTTCACCTTTTCTTCTTCTTTGATTGTTTGCAAATTGCAAAAAAAAAAAATCCCTATTTTGGCCTAAATTTAAATTTGTTTGTAAACAAAAATTAGGATTTATACTTGGGACAAAAATGTAGACGACACCGTTTAGTGATGTTATTACTAACTAGTCATGCCAACAAGTCATGTCAGTGAGGGAAATTCATACAATATTGTTACACTAGATTTCAGGTGATCCACGTCAGAGTTTACACTTAAGTGATTGTATTTTTTAAAGTGGTACTTAAATGATCCAACAAAAAAAATTGATACAAAAGTGAGTGCTGTATGTAAATTATGACACTTTTAGTATCATTATCCCGTGCTTTGTGCGATATGTTTTATTCTATGATGTTCCGTCCCTTTTATCCACGTTGAAATCTTAATATGTTTAGCATTCATCCAACCTCCTATGAACAAGGATCATTTGCATTCATAGTGCCCATTTCTCTCTCTCTCTCTCTCTCTCTCTCTCTCTCTCTCTCTCTCTCTCTCTCTCTCTCTCTCTCTCTCTCTCTTTGTTTGTTGGGGGTGGCTGATGCATGTTCTCAGGGTGGCTATGTGAAAGCGTGGTTTAATATTTAATTATTCAAATATTCCCCATCACACTTAGTCTGGCTTTTCTGCGTATGATTTGAACTCAAAACTTTCAATTCTGATACCATATGAGATTTTGTAGGACAACTATCAATCATTCTAAAAGTTTAAGCTTTTATATGAATGGGTGATTTAATATTTAATTATTTCAACAAGCTGATCAATTGCCTTTATGAAGATCGGTAGTAAGGAAAGAACATTATCGGGGAGAGGGGCAAAAAGGGAACCAAATGGATAAAAGAACAAAACGGATGAAATCAATAATAGGAGAGATTTGTTTGTATAATTCGATTTATAATATAAGGATAAGGGCATGGAGACCCAACTAATTTGAAGCCTGTGAAATACTTTACAAGTCTCACAAATGGATGAAATCCGGATCTTTGATCTGGGTAGGTAGTCTCGACTTA
This sequence comes from Eucalyptus leucophloia subsp. euroa, assembly GCA_017140325.1. NCBI lineage: Eukaryota > Viridiplantae > Streptophyta > Magnoliopsida > Myrtales > Myrtaceae > Eucalyptus > Eucalyptus leucophloia. The sequence goes on along the minus strand of CM029472.1, from coordinate 33,392,463 downwards.
GAGTAACTTGCGTGTGATTGATGAAATAAGAGCGAATGTCTTCCAACTCCTATTCTGGAAAATATCTCAATGCATCAAGCAACTGCGTTAACCCTAGGAGGTTTAGACGAATAAAGAGCTAGTGAAGGTCGTGTATGGTAGGCGAAAAAAAGATAAAAAAAGGAACTGGTTGTGAACGATAATTAATGTACATATCTCACTTTCCATTCGCTGGAAGCTGTCACCTACTACACGGGCAAAAAACCTTCCGGTGAATATGTTTCGGTGGGCAGCTATAAAACTAACTAAAATAAAGTATATGAGGGAAAACTCTTCCCTGCAAATTTTTATGACCGCGTAGTTAGCAAAGACTTTGTCACATTTGTTTGCACGTCCTCCAAAAACAAAGACGCAAAAACCAATCTGTCAACGTGAAGGAAGCCCGATATAATTAAAAAGGGCCTCCCTCTTCCTTCATCATCTTCTCCTATTTGTCTCCTTCCTTCAAATTCTCTCTCACCACTACAGACTCTCCGTCCATCGGCGCTCCCAGTTTTCCACAACGACCAGCCGCCTGTGTCCGGCAGTTCTCACGGCGAGATCAGGTGCTCGTCTCACCCCCCTGCCCCCACCATGCATGGAAGTTTTCAAAGCGGCTCGTTCATGACCGAGCATGACGATAATGGAAGCTCGCCGGAGAATAGCATTGGAGAGTCACCGCCACCGCCTAGCAGATATGGCGATACGATGAAGACTGGCCCCACGGCACCATCTCCTAAGAGGAGGTCTGTCGTTGAAAAATCGTATGTTCACATATGAGTTTTGTGGCGATTGGATACATGAATTAGTCATTAGGTATTTAGAGTGCAGATGAGAAGTTGGGGTCTTTTGTTTGCTTTTCAGTCGGAGAGGTATGCAGAAGAGAGTGGTTTCGATTCCGATCAAGGACGTGGAAGGCTCTCGGCTCAAGGGCGAGGGCGCGCCGCCACCATCCGATTCATGGGCGTGGAGGAAGTATGGCCAGAAGCCCATCAAGGGCTCTCCATATCCAAGGTGAATTCTTCATCTTGTCTCATGTTATGGCTTCTTCTGCTTGAATGGCTACAACATAAACAATCCTTTTCTTCACTTACCTCTCATTTAACGTCATGTCGCCAATAATCTTTAGATGCGATCGCTGAGTTCTTGATAAAAACAATGGAACCTTGATATAAGTGAAGTTCTTTGGTTAAATATCTGAATCTTTTCTATATCCATCAAGTGCTCACACTGAATTGAAGCTGGATAGGATTCCCCTTCTTAGTAATCAACAAAACTCAACAATTAACATGAGGTTTGATGAAGTTCTAGATTAATTTAATCCGATCCATTCGAAGAGGATAACAATCTCCGTTAGATCTGTGGATAAAGAATTAATTATTGATCTAATGATCCAAGCACTCAATTATGCAGGGGATATTATAGGTGTAGTAGTTCAAAGGGATGCCCAGCCCGGAAACAGGTGGAGCGCAGCCGCGAAGACCCCACCATGCTCCTCATCACCTACTCTTGCGAGCACAACCACCCTTGGCCTGCTGTGAAGAACAACCACCACCATCACAATCACCAAAACTCCTCCGCCGTGACCAGTGCCGTCGAAGACAAGCCCAAAATCCCTGCCAATCTACCCAATCCAGAAGCCGAGCCCGAGCCCGAGCCCGAGCCCGAGCTAGAGCCCGATCCTGAACCCGAAGAGAAGTTTCCAGACATGAGCGACGAATCGGTGCTCATGTCCGCTACGGACGAGTTCAGCTGGTTCATGGACATGCCGACGACGTCGTCCACGATTTTGGAGAGCCCCATTTTTACAGAGAGCGGCAACAATAGCACCAGCAAGGGCGCGGCCATAGACGCCGACATGGCCATGTTTTTCCCGATGAGAGAAGAGGACGAGTCGCTGTTCGCCGATCTGGGGGAGCTGCCGGAGTGCTCGGTGGTCTTTAGGCACGGTCGGAGCGGTGGCGTGAGCACCCAAGTTCAGATCTGCTGACCCTTCTTTTTCTTTATTAAATTTCTAATCCCACTTGTATTTGTATTTTCCCACACTTTCTTTTTATCTAATTTTTTCCCCTTCCTGGTTAATTTATTGCTTATGGATAAAATAAATATTAAAAAAAAAAAGAGAGAGGAGTTGTTCAATTCAACCGTGGACGGACGTGTCGTGCGCCGTAAGGCGGAGAAATCTTGGAAATTTCTTCTTTTCTTTTTTATTCTAGAAGCTCAATTTTTCTTTTTCTTAATTATAACTTTTCGGGGGCCTTGATTTCAGTGTAATTAAATAACAAAAATGTCGTATTCGGGTTATGTCACGATGTTCTTGCAATTAGAGCATCATCTGCCGTCCATCCGCTCAAGGGGGTCGCAATCAAAGATGTCAGGACAATAGATATTTGATTGGGACCCACCAACTAAACTCGTAATTTAAGGATTTAGGTCAGTCGTCAAGATAAACAATTAGGTGTTTGGATAAGCCCGCAAACTCAGACCAAGCAAAAAAAATTTGTTCAGGTTTGCATTACAATCGATTTTAGTTTTTATAGAAGATGATCGTGCTGAATTCAACTGCATATCAAAAGCCAAAATCTCTCCTGTCCGATATCTTATATTGATTTTATCTATCTATGGATTTCTACCTTCTTATGGAATTCGTAATAACCCTTTACCAATAGGTCATGTGTATTAGGTTTGCGCATCTCAACCTGGTCATCTTATCAACTTTCATGCCTGAGGATTATTAAGCTTTGTGATATAGTCATGGTATTGTCTAACAACCTCTTTCGTTGAGATGTTTAACCTTGTGATGTAATTGAGGCACATATTAATATTGGTTGAAATTTGAATAAATCAACATCATTGCGATCTTTCAAGTATTTTGCTCTTAAACTTAGACTTTGATATAGATTCAGGAATCATTGGTAGTGATTTATATCAATAAATATAATTTTCTTTCTACCAGAAAAGAAATATAGACATTCAGGGTTATTGAGATATTCTTTTGTTGCTGCTCCTTTATGATAGTTTGAAAAAGTCAATTTGAGACAAAATAGGCTTTCGTGATTATTATATGCTTTGTTATATTTATATCCCTTTATTATAAATCTTGTAGATTTCTTGCAAATAATGAAGGTAAAAAAATCATTTAAGTTAAAGTTTACAGTTTCGAGCATAATCCCCGATACCATTTGTTTTGTGAATCAAGCTTGACCTTATTATGCCTAATTACTATATTTTCTATGAAGCCCTCGAGTTTTAGAGCTCGTGTATTTCATAATATTTTACTCCTTCAAAAATCATGAAACTTCTTTGGAAATTTTTCCCTTTTATAGTATGGGATGAAAGGTTTATTGGCTATAGAGTTCACTGTATTTACGGATGATCTTTTCATTCGAGTTTCTAAATATGGGGAAGAATGTAGTTACTTATATGAAAGTCTGACAATACTTTTGTGGCAGCACATGAATCGATCGACTAATATTGAATGATTTTGATTTTTAATACTACTTTATTAAGTTACAAACTATATTTTGTACAATTCCCTAAAGAGCATGATGTGTTGGATTACTACTGTTTATAAATGGCAAAATTTTAAATAGGAACTTAGTTTGTGATAAAGTTCCTAAATTTGTCAAAAGTACTAAATTTGAATATCTGCGGCAACCAAGACTGATTATCTTCAAATATAATGTCCATGAAATCTGCAACTTTTCCTTGTTATATGTTTAATAGGTTCAGTTTGCTGACTTATCTGTTTTCAAATGTATTAACTGTTTGATATTGCAAATGTTAGTATTTAAAGATTTTCAAAACGCATTAACTCATAATTGTGGTTATCAATTTGCCGTAACAATAAAGTGTCTTAAAATGGCAATTTTGACATAAATATGCATGGAAAGCTCTGGCATCGCATGTAGAAACTTCAATGATCAAACAACCATATGTAGAATCTAGAATACTTAGGTCTGAATCGAAGTTACGTACCTAGTTTGGCCAGTCGCCATCTTTGAAGTGATCGCCATGGATGGAACCATTGGGGACTAAAGGAGCAGCGCCTCTCTTTCTTTCCTTTTTCCAGAATTTTCTTCTTCAATCCAGATTTTTTTTCCCCTCTTGTAGCTGCCGCCGCCAGATTTTTCTTTAGAAAAATCAAGAAAAACAAGGCCTAGTTGCCAAAAGTTGAGGACACGCCATTGACTTGCCAACTTGCCTAAATGAGGAGACTCCACCGACTTAGGAGTAGTATAGATAGGCAGTTCCTCCTTGCCAATTGTATGTGTAGAGAAGTGTAGAGAAATGTAGAGGGAAGATAGCAGAAAAAGAGAATATATAAGAGCATTATGGAGAGTGAGTCTCCATGTGGGAAAAGAGTGAGATGTCTATGGGAGTGACGTGAGGAACTTATGGGTGAGTGAGTGAGTACAAAACAAGTGCGTATTTGTATTTGTGGGGATAAGTATATTATCAATGTCAAAACTTATATACGATGCTCACTTTGGTGTCAAAACTTTATTTTGGATCACTTAAGTGCCAAATCGGAGGAAAAATGATCAATATAGTGCTACCGACGAGAGATTCTAGCCAAAATGATTACGTGGCTTTTATATTTAAAAAAAAAAAATCGACATAGCTTTTAAACGACGTCGTTTTGCTGTCCTAAGTGGATGGCCTCACAAAAATGACGCCGCACAACTCATCTGGGGATTTTTTTTATTTGGGAATTGAAATTAGGGTTTTTTTGTTCGATCCTTGCCCAAAGCCGACCTAGCTCACTCGGCCGTCCTCGCTCAACCATCGTCGCTCGGCCACCATCGTAGTTGCTTGCCACCATCCCTCGGCCTCCATCGTAGTTGCTCAACTAGGCGAGCGAGGAGAGACTGAGGTTGTTGTTTAGGCAAGAAGCGACGTGAAGAATAGGAGGTGAGGGCGAAGGAGGAGGAGGAAGAAGGGGGATCGAAGGTGGAGAGAGCAAAGACAAGGAGGGCGAGGGAAACAAGGAGGGCGCAAATGGAGATGGTGGATTGGGCTTTGCTCACGGAGCGGCTGAAGTGGGTCCTTCTGAAGAGGGAAGGAGAAGGAGGAGGAGAGGAGAAGGAGAACAAGAGCTTGGACTTGTTAACAATGTCAGATGAACCGGAGGTGGTGTTGTGCTGGTGCTAGTGCCGGCGCACTGCTGATGTCACTGCTAACCGGTGCTGGTGCTGTTCTTTGGGGAAGAAGACAATGAGAAGCCCATGCCATGCCCTCTCTCTCTCTCTCTCTCTCTCTCTCTCTCTCTCTCTCTCTCTCTCTCTCAATTTGGTGATTTAGGGTTTTGAATTGGGGGAAGACATCAAACGGCATTGTTTGTTATTTAAATGCTTATTGTACTCTCCGGCAAGCCACATCACTTTCAAAAATTAATTAAAAAAAGTATCACGTCGGATTTCCAGTCAATCAGATTAGCATCGGTACCAAAATGATCATTTTAAAAAATTTTAGCTCTTAAGTGATCCAAAATAAAGTTGTGGCACCAAAGTGAGTGCCACACACAAGTTTTGGCACTGATAATGTACTTACCCCTGTATTTGTGTTGGATAAGTTGTAAAAAGAAAAAGGAATTTTTCCATTGCTACTTTGAGGAATAGCAAGTATGGAGCTTTCTCAACAAGTGGTATCAAAGTAGGCATTTGAACACCATGAACCCAACTAACCAGAGTTGTTGTATGCAATGATAATGGTTTGGGACCATTGTACAGGAGTAGGTAGTCGGGGATTAGAGTACATTGGAATTTTGCTAGTGCATAGTCAGGTGCTATGATCGATTGGTCTAGGACCGAGCTTTGGTTATATTATGGGCATTACAAATAATTCACAATGGTGGATAGTTAAAGTTCGGTTAGCAATGTCAAGAAACTCAATAACTCCAATTATTAGAGTACTTGCATTTTTACCTACTAGGTCAAGATTTGCACAATCTTGTTGTTGGCGGCAGCAACAACACACAACCCATGGATGATGAGGATTTGAGGAAGTCGAAGACAAAAGTTGATAAGGCTCTCTACATTGTTGGTTTTACTATAGAAGATGATTTGATACCACACATCAAGATTGCAAAGACCCTTAAAGAGGCATTAAAGGCATGGGATAACTTGGTGGTAATGTTCACAAGGACGAAGATACTAGGCTACAATGGTTAGAGAAGGAGCTACTCTCAATATCACAACAAGTGATGATGGTTTTTAATCCAAAGTTAAATCCCTCTTTGAAAAAATATCAAAATCAAATCCTCAAAATGCAATCTCTGAGACTAGGATGAGAAGAACTATCATTCATGAGTTATGGCCAGAGTATAAAACTGCTATTACGAGCACTCATGGATGGGCTAAAGATTTAACTCTGACTGAGTTGGAGAATATTTTGGCCAACCAAGAGGCTTCAAACAAATAGATATTGAAGGTCTCAAATAAGGACGATGAAGGTGCACTCTTTAGTAATAAAAGAGGGTTCAAGAGCTAGAGGAGAAATTATGTCAACACTAGAGATGGCAAATAGAGGAAAACTCATGAAGATTGACAAAGGTGACCAAAAGGGATGAGCACTCATCTCGAGTGAGGGGTGGCCTCGCCAAGCCCTCACCGGTGTCAAGCAAGGAAGTTCAGCAAGGGCCCGAGTCCAGTGAGGGGTGCCCTTGCCCAATGCCAACAAGGGTGCCCTTGCTCGACACAGGTGAAGGCTGCCCTCGCCCGCATCAAGTAAGGGGTGCCCTCGCCAGATCTAGCGAGGATCGTCCTCTCCTAATGTTGGTGAGAGCCTGGTGAGGGAGGCCCTTGCCTGACCTAGCCGAGGGCCACCCTAGCCCAATGCTAGCGAGGACAGCTTTAGCCAGCCTAAGCGAGGGCGACCCTCGCCCGACGCTGACAAGGACAGCCCTCATTGGACACCGGCTTCCCTCCGCTAGCTCCACCATCGCCGGCAAAGGGAAAAGAGAAGAAGAAGAAGGAAAAAAAAAAAAAAAAAAGGAAAAGGAAAAACATTAAAAAGACGAAAATGCCCTTGGTGGGGTAAATGTGTCACAGTTTGCAAAGTTTTGGATTTTTCATGTCATAAAAAAAAATAGTTTGGGGTAAATTTATCACTTTGGGCAAAAATTGGGGTTTTTTTTGTGGTCTTTTCCCTATATTTTAAACAACTTTCAAGAAGGAAGTTTCTCCACATTTCTAAACATAAAAACCTTGATAAAATTGGAAAGTGGCAAAGGTCTAGTAGTTTCGAAAAAACTGGAAAGTCAAAACCTATAAATCCCTACGTGGCAGGTTTGTGGAGGAGAGGTAGCACCCGACTTGGCTTCCAAGATCACTTGTTATCATTCTTTTAGACCATAAGCAACCCCATTTCATTAATTACTTGGGACATCTCAGCCTCCATACTCATTACTCTCATTCAATGTATTTAACTCTTGTTCTTCAAGAAGATTGGCCTATTTAACTTAGCCTTCTAATTGGGACCAAAAGAAAGGTTAAAATCGAGGATGTTACAGATAATAACCCAATTTAATTCATATCATGTTGGACTAAATGTATCACATGATAGGAATAAAGAAAAATCTATTGTTAGTGTACCAATTCATAGATTCAAGAGATTATGTTGCATTCGGTCTAAGGGACATTAAGGTGTACCGCATGTTGAAACCTACCAATGCACCAATCATGGATAGGCATCGGCTAGAGTCTATCTATGTGACATCAGCACATGTGACATACGCATACAAAACTTGGAAGAGTGATACGCCTAATTTGTGGCACACATGGCTCAAGCATGTAAGCTACCATAAGTTAAAGGCGATGATGAAGATAGACATGCTAAAGGGTCTCCCCCACTTGGACGTTTTGAGAAGGCATAGTCGAGTGCCAGGTGTCAGTACATTTAGGCATGTCAGCTTCCATATGAAAAGTCTACATTCAAAGCCAAGATGCCTCTCAAGCTCATACACTCATACGCATTTACACTAGCGAAGCATTTATCTATTAGAGGATCAAAATACATGAAAACCTTCATCGATGACTTCTCCAGGTACATTTAGACCGACTCTATGAAAAAAAACTTCAAACATTTAAAATATTTAAGGAGCTCAAGGAAAAAGTAGAAAAAGAAATAGGCAAAGTGATATAATGCATTCATATTGATAATGGGAGAGAATACATCATACGAACTTACTAAAGATATGCAAAGGTGTAAGATATGTGTCCAAGCATGCCACAACAAAACAGAATTACCGAAAGAAAGAATTGGCATTTGGCAGAATTTTGCAGGAGCACACATCCTGAAAAGAATGTTCCACCCAAGTTTTGGGCCAAATGTATGAAGACAATAGCACAAGTGATCAATAGATTACCCCAAGCAAGGCTTGGCTTTATCTCCCCGTACGAGAAGCTATGCAATCACCAGCACATGGTAAGTCATTTCAAAGTACCTAAATGTGTATGTTTTGTATGTGTGCTTGATCATCTATGTAGCATGTTTGATAAGAAGGCAATTTGTTACCTATATGTGGGCTACCATGATCAAAGGAAAGGGTGGAAATATTGCGATCCTATGCCAGGGTTGTGTTACACTTGCAGAAATATGGTTTTTGATGAAGCATCATCATCGTGGTTGTCATAAGTCATTGAACTACCGAATTCAAAATATTGTGTGTGTGTGTGTGTGTGTGTGTGTGTGTGTGCGTGCGTGTGCGTGTATAAAGTTTATGAAAGAATGGGAGAAAATGATGAGCTTGATAAGGATTAGCTAATTGAAGAAGTGAATGAACCCATCACTAAAAGAGAAGAAGTCAAAGCACAACCACCAAAGAAATCAAAGAGCCCGCAACAAACTAGCACACGCCTGAGAATAGACCAAGCCATATGGAAGAACATAAAGAACAAGTACCTTAGTTTAAGAGATCAACAAGGCAAGGGAAACCAAATCTTGAATACGCAAATGTGGTATTAACTGAGGATGTCAGAATAATATTGTTATCTACATATAAAGAAGCCTCATAAGGTGCGGACTGGAGAAATAAGAGATCAACTCACTCAAGCTTAATAAGACATGGGATTTGGTGCCAAGAGGTACATCCTATATTTTGCAAATGGGTTTACAAAGGCCAAATGGGTCAATAGAAAGATATAAGGCATGATTATTTACCCAAGGACTCCTTTAAAAGTACAACCTATATTATGATGAGACCTTTAGCATGATAGCGAAGGTTATTGCAATTTGAGTCTTACTAGCACTTGCAACAAGCAAGTCGTGGAAACTATGACAAATTGATGTGAACAAGGCCTTCTTTCATGGAGAGCTAAATAGAGATATATACATGGAGCAACCAAATGATTTCAAGAGTAAGACTTGTCTCATCTACAAGTTAAAGAAAGCAATGTATGGTTGAAAACAAGACTTAAGAGCATGGTATGGGAAAATTGCAAAATCCTTGGTACAAAATGATGGTAATCCCGACAAACTCAAGCTTAATTGTGAAGGTAGAGATGAAAAACTTGCAATAGTATTGATCTTCATGGATAATCTAATGATCACTAGAGATGACAAGAAGGAGATATGTTGAGGATTCAAGATTGAGCAGAGCTTGGAAGGACTATTACTATGTCAGTAGAAATATGCACAAGATCTCCTAGAAAAGTTTAAGACGCTTGTTTGCTAGCCTATAGCTACTCTAATGGATGGAAATATAAAGTTGTGTGCAAACGAAGGATGAGAATCAGAATATTAAACTATGTACAAGCAACTTGTGGGTGGTGTTATTACCTAACCATAACATGGCCTAACATGGCCTTTATAATGGATAGACCACGAAAGTCTCACTTAGATGCAATGAAAAATATAACAAAATAAGATTGGGGTAAGTAAACTAGAAGTGCCAAAAGTTGTGTACGACGCTCACTTTGGTACCAAAAGTTTATTTTGGATCACTTAAGTGCCAAAAATTTTGAAAATTGATCATTTCAGTGCCAACGCCGATCTGGTTGGCCAAAAATCCAACGTGGCAATTTTTTATTAATTTTTGAAGCTGACATGGATCGCCAGAGAGTATAATCAGCATACAAACAACAAAACAACACCGTTTAGCGTCTTTTCCCCCAAGTAAGAATCCTAAATCCCCAAATTAAAAGAGAACCAGAAGTTCAAAACCCTAAATTCCCAATTTGAGTGCATACTTCAATTTTCTCTCAAAATTATCAGCTTAGTCTTGCAAATGGAGGACAGAAGCTTCAGCAGCGGCTCACATTCTTGCGACAAAAGCAAATTAAATGGTGAGTATTACTGTTATTGTGGGTCACCGAGTCCAAAAAAACATCTTAGACTTGGTTGAATCCTAGAAGAAGATTCCATGGGTGCGGCAAATATAGAGAACACTCGAAGTACAAATATTTCAAATGGGTTGATAGGAAATTCTTTGATCAAATGACAGAGATGATATTGGAGTTACTTGAAGGTTGACATCAACCTCCACCTACATTAATGAACGAGTTAGAGGATGTCAACTCAATGCAAGCTCAAATGAAGAGTTTAACACTCTAATTGACCATTTGAAGAGAGAGGTTTCAAGGCTGAAAATTGAAAGAAACTTTTCGAGCGTTGATTATGTTTGTTATTCTCTTGTATAGTCTATTCAAATGTGAAGTGAGTAATGAGAAGAATTCATATGTCTACCATAATCGAATATGTGGAATATAGACTTGTATTGGAGTATTTATAAGTGTTTACTGTAATTTTTGTATAGAGTAGAAAGTTTTATTATAACCTATGGTAGAAATTAAAGGTTGGAGTTGGAATACATTAGTTGTGAGCACTTAAAAGTTTTCTTGCTTAGTTATGTATTGTTAATGTTTATTTTGGTTAGTTTTTGCTTCAATTATAATGGTATTCTGTATTTTTTATTTGTTAATGGTTTGCTGGTTGGTTGGTTTGCTGCAACTATTATTGCGAACCATAGTGAAATTAAGGGATGGTGGTAAATTCATGATTGGCTATTTCAATGCCATAAGTTGTAAATAGTGATCGCTTGAGTGCCAAGTTTTTATAAAAGTGATCATTCAAATGACAGTCGCAATTACAAAGTGATCACCTATGTTGCCCAAGTTTAAAAAAAAAATAACATGTTAGTTTCAAATGTCACTTGACTTGCACCAGTCATGGTGCATCTTGTTGCACCCGTTGGGTTACCGGTGCATCTTGTTCTTGCACCAGCCCATACAAGTATTAATGTAATGAGATGCATCAGCACCCAAAATTGCTCATGCAAGAAGATGTAGTACCCACAACTACACCAAGGCGAGCTGGTGCATTTTGTTCTTGCACCAGCACATACAACTAGATCCCATAAATTTATTAGCATCCACAACTTCAACCAACAATAGTATATGCACACATCACTTCTAAAAACAATATCAACCTCATAAGAACATTGCACCAACAGCAAAAAATTATACAACATAACTATCTTGCCAGCATTACTAGCCAAAACCAACACAAGAGAAAATAACAAAAACAGTTATTGCCATTGACATTGATTAATTCTTTACAAAAGAAAAACATGTTTGACTTCACTTCCTAATCACTAAAGGTTTAGCACTCTCTTAAAAAAAACAATGGCAATATGCACCCTCCTCAAAGAACAATGGCAGCAACTACCATCAATAAATATACAATATCCAGTACCCTTAAAAAAAAAAAAAAAACATAAAAAGAGACCATGTCGAACATCATATAAAAAAAGACTACGTCTAACGCTCTCCCATTAGTCAATATGCATAACACCCTCATATCATTTTCTTTTCGGAGCTTTGAATTGATTCATAATCCGAACACTCTTTTGAACTGGATGTGTAGGTTATTTAACTGACCTTTCTGTCACCTCATTTTCCTTGCTCTTGACAATGGCTATTTTTGTTCTCACACGTGTCATGTGTTGGTCCATATAATCACTATTGCTTCCATGATCTATTGGTTGTGATGGAACTAATGCTGGGTTCTTTTTGGATGGTTGTTTTGGAGCTATACCCACTATCTTCTTCTTTGGAGTACTCTTCTTTAGCTGTGCCCTTGATTCTTGAGTTAACCTACCTTGAGAGATAAGTACCTCCAAAGTTCTCCCAAGCTACAAAAACATAATCATATTGTCAACCAAATGAATTGAAGTACTATAAATTAAATGCATGAGGCCTACAAATCTTACATTCAAAATAGTCATTCAAGTACATTCATCTATGTTAATCTCATAACTATATTGCCTTAATATTTTTTCAAGAGCCTATCTTATTCGCTGTGATGTATTATTTTCAGCAACAACAAATGGGAGAGCAACCTATGCAACTTGTGCAGTTGCTCGTCTTTTCACCTAAGAAACACATAACAAATTTAAATTTCAGCCCATAAAAGACAAACACAGTGATGTACAACTTACAGGATATTTTTTTCTCATTTGCTCAACAATGGACTCAATTGTTGTTGTTGTTGTTGTTGTCCTGCTTGTTCCAATCCCTATCCCTGCACTTAGGCCTACAACAAGGCCTTTTTTTAGCCCTTTAGTAGGCCTTACAACAATGTACTATATCAAGATTATGACCAAGTAGAATAAATAATTAGACATCTACTCATTTTAATGATGGAAACAAATGGAGAAAACTTCTCAAATTAATTACAAATGCATGATAGAGGAAAAGCATAAGAGAAGCCAATACACATGGTCAACCATCAAATTCTATCAAATATGAACTAAAAAATTACTGAGGCAAAGAGGATACTTACCTTATAGTAGGGCTTTCTATCTATCATTCAGTAGGCATTACAGTAGGGCCTTTTGGTCCTTCCTTCAATAAGCCCAACAAAAGACTCTTCAGTAGATCCCGTTCTTAGTACTAAATCAGCTATTACATCTTGCTATTGATATTATTTTTTCAGCTCACGACCTTTCTTATTGTGCCCTTCCTTGTGGCAATAGGAGCATTTCATTTTTACCCCAGTCCTACTCATCCTCTGACTTGATGCATCTTCTTATTGTATTCTTCGTCTCCTTTTTGGCTTTCCTATTTACTTCTTCAGTGACAAAGGTAAAGAGCTTTCATGATTTGTTGACTTACAAAATTTGCTACTTCTGGTAGGCTGCATCATGAATTGGTACGAAGCAAGGTATGAGCTTTTTTTTGTACCAATCATTTAAGTAATCATCTGGGTTTTCTTGTTTCATCTGAATAGCACAAATGGCATAAGCACAGGGAATTCCATTTAGTTGTCAAGTTCAGCATAAACACTTTCTTTTGTCTAGGTTGACAACATACTTATCATGATTTTGAATAATCTCATATCCATTATCTCCATTCCAAACTAGATGGCAAAAACCTACCAACAGCAACGTTTGCATCCAATCTCTTCGCAATCCTAGAACCACAATCTCTAATCCACTTCGTAGCCTCATCTCTTTGCCTATGCAGTCTAATCATGACCATAACTTGAATATCATCAAGCATGATGATGATTGGTTTACATATGGCCTCTAAAATTCTGCTAGTGAAAGCTTCACTGAGGTTATTATCAATGATATCGTATTTAAACTCTTCGCTGAAAAATGCCTGACACCAATGCTTAACTTCTATCTGAAATAGTGCATCAAAACCTTCCTTTATCAGCTGTAACAATCCATTTTTAGCTAATATGAAATCAGCCATGTTGGTACTTTTTTGCTATTTGCCATAATTGCATTTGTAACCTAGCTCTTTTGAAGTTTTTTGACCAGTTTGCATATATGTGCCTCGCACACATTCTATGCTCAGCATGTGGCATCAACTCAGTCAATGCACAAATAAGTCTCTACAAAAATTCAAATCAATAAGTACAAGTCAGGAAAAATATGCATATGATTAATATTAAAATGGAATGAACTAATTGATAATGGAATTACCTTCTGTTGGTCACTCATGAATATCCATCCTCCCCTATTGGTTATCTCAAGGTCAGCCATTAAATTTTTTAGGAACCAGAACTAAGTATCATTGTTCTCTATATTCACCACCGCCCAAGTTATCAGAAACATTTTATTATCGGTATCTCTCCCCACAAGAGCCAACAACTCCCATTTGCATAAACCTTTTAGAAAGCATACATCCAATCCTATAACTCTTTTATAACCAACCAAGAAGTCACGTTTGCATGCATCAAAATAAACATAAAATCTATCAAATTTAGACTCAAGATTAGGAAGTTGCCGCTCCACAACCTCTATATATACTCTACTATATGGGTTTTAAAGCATGCATTCGCTAGCATAATCCCAAACCTGTGCATATTCTTTCTTATACTTACCCATCAATATTTTCATCACCCTTAGCTTAGCTCTCTTGCTTTGATTCATCGACACATTAAACCCTAGTTGCTCCTTCACTAATAGCTGAAACTGATGACTCTTGATCTCAAATATTGCTTTGATAAAATTGAAAAAAAAAATACTTCGATAACCACACATTGTTACCCTGTTATTGTTAAATATAATTGGACAAGTATGCTCCTCCTAGAATGACCTAATCTAGAATAACCCCTTCCTACTCAGCACACCATAGAGCTTCCATGAACAATTTGGTTGTGAGCACTTAGCTCTCACAAATTCCTTCGTATTTCTAAGGAATTCATGCTCCTCTATTCAGCAATGGAGTTCTTAACAGCAACTTTCTTTAATTGTTTGGTATCGTCAAATCTCATGCCTATAGACAAAACAGATTTATCAACAGTTGGATCATAACAAGGGTACTTACTTTTTCTTCCATAAGCAGGTTCATCATCATTACCAAGATCATTCTCCAAACCAACAATTTCATTGCTGCAACATTTTTCATCTTCACTTCTATTACCTTCAGTTGGAACTCCATCCCTATTTACTAGCTTGAGCCTCTTTCCTAAAGCTGCAAAAAAATTTCTAAGAAATTCCCTTTGCTTTGGTATTGACTATGCAAGTTTATCATCATCTTCGTCACTTGGGAAACTTACTAAAGCCAAATATTCATCTTCTGATTCACTAGATAGAGCTACTTCCCATTCTAATCCAATGAAATCTTCATCGCCCACATCTTCACGCAAGATTTCAGGACATCTTTCTATTTGTTCATCTTCATCAATATGACTTATCTCCCTCTCATTTTGCCATTCATCTAATCTAAACTCATCCCCGACCTGATTACTCGCTTGAGCAAAATCCCTCACTTCTCATTTTTCAGTGGTCGTCTGCTCATCCCCATCCTCATTCTCATCCTCATCCTCATCATCACTATAATACTCAACATAACTTTGTCGTCGTAAAGATAATGGTAAATTCCTTAATATCATTATCATCATTAAAAAATCTCAATACATCCTTCAATTCCTTCCCAGGAACACAATAATGTAGTTTTTGCACTTTGCATCGTAAAAAAATACACAAAATCCCTTACAAATCAATATATGATGACTTCCGAACATTGACATAGATAGTACCTTCATTTCCACCTGTATATTCCCAATCCTCAATGCCAATAACAAACTCTCCACCATAGCAAACAATAACACCTACCCGATTCTTGTCCATGTCGATGATGCACCCAAGGAAGAAAAAAAGTCATTAATTTTTGGGATCACATGACAGAATCAGCAACTTCACATGCAAGTCCTTGTCGTTTTGTTGAAAGAAACAAATGTGACCAATTTTTTTACCAAAAAAAAAAATAAATGCGACCAATTTATTCAATTTGGTCTCTTTACATAAACAAAGGAAGCCAAATCGAACAAACAAAGTGAGGCCTCCACCACCCATTTTTCAATTCAATCACATTCCGTCCTCCACAAAAGCAATCTAACTAATTAAACAAAGTAAGGTCACACCACTGTTTCCCTTCATGTTGAGCCCCCATTTTCCCCTCCACGTCCTATTTTTCTATTCGGTCCCCACAAAAGAAAGCGAACGACGGAACCCTAAATTTTCTATTCAGTCCCCACAAAAGTGAGATCCCCACCACTTTCCCCACCACTTTCTCCACCACTTTCCCCCTGAGCCAAGCCCTCAATTTGCCCTCCGCACCTGAACTTGCCCATCAAAACCCTAAATTTTTCACTCAATTGACCCACGTAGAGAATATGACAAAACTAAGTGAGCAAGAGTTTGGGACACAGCTAGTGAACGACAGTGAACAACAGTGCAACTATGGCAGTGGCCGAGCGACAACAAGTGAGCAATGGTGAGCGAGCGAGCGAACAACAGTGGGTGAGCGAGCTACGGCCGGCGTTGGGCGAGAATTGTAGTTCGTATGCCACTTGTATGAACCCTATTTTACTCCCTCTTGAGCGATGTCGTTTTGGCCATAGAGCAATGTGGCAACGTTTCGTAAGTGAGTCCATGTGGAATGGCATAAAACGATGTTGTTTCTTATGGAGAAAGGAAAACGGAGTCATTTTATGCCATTCCACGTGGATAGTCTTCTTCAATTTTTGCCACGTCGATTTTTTTTTTATATAAATATAAAAGCTATATAATCATTTTAGCTAGAATCTCTTGCCGTTGGTACAAAAGTGATCGTTTTTTCTCTGATTTGACACTTAAGTGATCCGACATAAACTTTTAGCATCAAAGTGAGCGTCGTACACAACTTTTGGCACTTCTAATGTACTTACCCCTACTAAGATATGTAAAGAGTACTTTTGATCTTGGGTTCTTGTATAAGAAAGAAACATCGTGTGAGCTAGTAGAGCATTACAATGCTGACTTTTCTAGAGATCATTACACAAGGTGATCAACTAACGTGTACATGTTTAATCTCAAGTCGACACTAGTGTCATGATGCAGCAAAAGACAGTCAACTATATCATTGTCCACAATAGGAGGTAAGTATATAGTAGCAACAATGGCTACACAGGAGAGTATATGGGAGGTATAATTAATGGAGGATCTTCATCAACTAGTGGACTACTTAACAAGGCTATATTGTGACAATCTACAAGCCATAAGCTTGGTGGAAAAATCATGTGTTCCATGCAAGGATAAGCATGTGGAAGTACACCATTACTTCTAATGAGAAAAAGTATTACCGGGCAAAATAAAGATTGAGTGCGCCATGACAAATGATGAAGTGACAGACATTTTAACCAAAGGACTTAAAGTTGCAAAGTTTGGAGAGTTTAAAAGCAACTTGGTATGGTCATGAGATCTGTGTAAAGAGAGTAGTTGGTGAGGGAGGCTATTGAAGAAGCACCACCTCTCTCTCTTCCCTCTTTTTATATATTTCTTTTTCTCTCCAGATTTTTCTCCTTCTAGCAGGTTTAGGGAAAAACTGTTGATGATTGTTGGGCATTGCAACATATATTAGAAGTTAAAATATTATGCAATTAATGTTTACTCATATCTGTATGAGTTTCCAATAAAAGTTGAATTTGTAACAATTGGTTCTATAAATTTAAATTGCAAGATAATAATGCGGTATATATGTTTCATACCTCTACACTTCCCTTCATGTAAAGGCCAATATGGTGACATGGTTCTTAATCTTGTAAAATCCAGCATGTGGGTGAAATAATTATTAAAACTAATGATACATGAACAAGAAAATGATCCTTCATAATTTTTGGAGCCAAACTTCAATTTTTCATACGATCTTTAGTTTATCGTCTCTAAATGAGACTTGTCATATAGAGATTCTCCAAAGCTCGTCATATTTGAAATGATTAGATAGTTTGCTCTATATCCGATCAAGTAAGGCACTGTACTCAACCGGGGGGACTGGGTCAACCTGTGGTTGAATATAGTGCCGTAAGGCGTGTCAACCCAGCTGTGGGCATTTAACCCACCCTTAAACACTCCAAGCGCAGGAGGCTACTATACCTGCCTACCCGGTAGTAGCCAAAACCCAAGTCCTGACATGGTGTCTACCTTCACTACCGTGAGGCCCCCTAATTCCCTGTCTATCTCTGTCTTCTCGACAAAGAGGGAATAGGAGGATAGCGCGGGGTCTTTCACCTAGGGCGGTTCTCCCGCCTGTTTCCTCCATGAGCCTTTTGAGGACTTGCTCAGGTCCGAGAGACTTGTCATATAGGGATTCTCCAAAGCTCGTCATATTTGAAATAATTAGATAGTTTGCTCTATATCCGATCAAGTAAAGCATCAAAGAGGCAACTAGTACATTAGAAATCCCAATCCTTTGTACTGAATGGACTCGGATTTTAGACTTAGTTGACGCAATTAAATTGTAAATATTAATAAAAATGCAATCGGTTCCTAACTTTTTCAATTGAGGAACTTAAGACATGAGCTTCTAATTTAAATAGCAATCATGTCCTAAATATAAAGTCATCAAGTTGGTAATTCTTCGGTTGATGCATGAAAGTACTTGTTGAACCTTTCCAAAGAAATTTTATGGAGGACTTGATCCCATTAATAGAAAGATTTGACTCATTTTGTATAACTATGTTAACACATCCAGTGAAGTCTTCTCCCATTGAAGACATTGCAATCCGCTTGTACAAGTGCATTAATGTGTTGCTGGGAAAAATGAGACATTCATTGCCGAAGGGTTAACCTCAAAAACTCGCTTTTGAATCATCCTCATCGATTTCTCTAGTTTAATTAGGAAGATGGATATCAATAGCTAAGGGGGTTGATATATATATATATATGGGGTTACGTGTACTAGTTCCTTCACACATGCCATGTGGGTGCTCAATTCGAGATGCATTTGGGTTACGTTTAACTGAGAACAGGGATATGAATTTCAAAAGGTAAGGATGTACGCTCATAGAAATAGGAGTTTCATTAGATGACTATCCAGATATATCAAATTTGAATTACTATTGATATACAATGTTCTATTATCTTATTCTACTATTGAATAAGATAAGGGTGTTTTGGTCACACGAAAAGCAATCATCAAATTTAAAAGCCACCTTTATCATAGTAGTGGTAATATGAACGGTATGGGTATTCATTTTAATGACGAGATATGAAACGATTTCAGTAAATTGATACACCGTAACCTCATGTCAATATCATTGTACCTTCCCAAGATGCTTTTCCAATTTTTGGTTTTAACTTACGAGAGGACAAGACAGTCAGGTTTTGTTCGGTAACCTTCATCATAATAGGATAGTCCCTCCCCTCCTCTGCCAAGTCTCACCATAGCCAGAATTACAAGTGTAAGAGATCCCAAAGGAGACATGGAGAAACTGTCTTCTTCAGAGCTCGATCTCTCGATTACGTTTGCGGCGCAGTTTGGTGACAACCCTTAACGAACTTTGACAACCTCTCAGGTAAAGACAACATCTCCTTAATTACTCGATCTGACCGGGGGGTTGTACGATGATGACAATACACGTGCGAAACACCACCCGAGACGAGGCATACTCAATTTCTTCGCCACCGAAGTTCACCAGAAATCATTCCAGATTAGTGTTGGGCCTGCACCTAATTTAATCAAAGTCAAAAGGATTAGGTGTAAAGCTTTTTCATTACGTCACGTATCAGAATTCCTAACTTTTTTCCTCATCACCTCTGTACTAGGATGACTATAAAATCAAATTTGGGAAATTGCATCTTACTTTACCTCTCTCGTGTTTAAAATTGTGGGTTTTGAAAGATGACACGCGTTATTTCGATTCATGAATTACCTGCGATATTTATGTTCCCTTTTAATTTGTCCATCACGTCTTTCTGCTTTTCTAGACGGTGTTATATAATTAGGAGAAAACAAAATTTGAATAGGTACTAGATAATCTAGCGAATCATTTTAAACATAGTTAATCTAGCCAATTAATTAAAATTTCCTTCAAATAAATCTTTCTTGAATAGGTATTCCCCAAGTTCTACTTCCTTTATTACTTATCTTTGCACGCTGATGTGTGAGTTCTTTTTTGCAAATCAGATTAGAACTTCACTTGCAAATATGTAAATGAAATTAAATACTTAGCTTGTGGTGTATATAAAAAAAAAAAAGCACAAATATTAGCAAAAGCAAATAGAATCTGACCTTTTATTTGGCAAATTGGCGGTTTTGAAAATTCATTATACAAGTAGGGTTTAGGCACTGATACATATATAAACTTTAATTTTGCAATTGAATTCATTTTATTGGTGGATGAGAGCTTTTATTTCATGATTGCTTGTGAAAAAATAATTACTTTACACTGACAGTGTACCTTACGTAAATCCTTAAAAAATTTAGGATCTACATTCTTAGGACGAGTTCTTATACTATGACTACCTATTATTCTCAAGCTTTTGTAACATTTTGTTGTGATTGTCGTGCCTTACTTCTCTAAAGGAGAAAATAAAAGACAGCGTACACTAAATCAATTTCATTACCCTTCAAAATTACCTATAATCACTTCATAGAAAACAGACTTCCTGGGAATTAGGAAGCCGGATATAGCCAGTGGAAGTGGGTTGGGGAACACGCTGTGGATGTTATAAAAAGTTAAGGATAATAACCCTAAAAGGTAAGTCCCACTTTTCTACCTCTTTGACAACCGAATATAGCATTCACCTTCTAGACATCTGATGCAAGACAATTCTCCACATTAGCATGCTGATTGGTTCCTCTATTGAAATTGTGTTTACTTGATATTGTCTAGAATGCTGTTAGGGTTTGTCAAAATTTGACATTTTCTTTTCTCTTCTAGGTTGACGTTTTTTCCCATCTTTTTCCCCACTTATCTAAAACTTCCTCCAATAGTTTCATGCTTTCATTCTCCAAAATAGTATGGCATCTATTTAATTTGGATTTATGTTAATTTTCTACACTAGACATGTTTATTAACAACAGTTGCATAAGTAATGTAAGCACTTCATAATTGAACAAGTGAAAGTACTTGAAGCAAGAAGTCAACGGCGACGGGTAATGCTCTCTCGTGGTTGCACGTGATGCCTTGATCATACCAAATTAGAATAAACTATATATTATATTCGAGTGGCGCTAATTTCGTAGCTTAAATGGTGTAATTCACACCTTTTTAAGTTTAATGGACTATAGTGCCTTATATAGAGAAATATCTATCCGAACTCCACCGTCCTCTTTCCTTTTTCTTTTCAATCAATCAGTCTTGAGCCTTCTCTCCTCCATCTAGACAAGATAGTTTCAAAACCCAACATCGTCATTCATCGGAAGGATAAACATTATAATGCTCAATAAAAAGCATATTTCATTTGCGTCAAATAAATATGAAATTTCGAAATTCTAATAAAAATGTATATAATAGAGATATATCCAATCTTGGCTTTTGAAAAAAAGTGGAGGTGAGGACCATCAAATATCATGCTAATGTCACAAAAAGGAATTTAATTCTTGTATCAAGGGGGAAAAAAAGAAATTTGTCTCTGCCATCAAGTCTAGGCAATGTACTTATACGTATTTAAACATCTAACTATCATGTTTCACTTGGACAATATGATTCATTTATTCCGTGTTCCCTTTTGTTTGAAGTCTCTTTCCCCTTAACGCACTCCTTCTTAAATATCTTAACAATCTCTTTAATTCTTTCATACCTCGTAACCCCATTGAAAAAGGATGGATTTGTAAGTTTCATGACAAGTTGGAGTTCTTTAAATAAAGTGGAATGATGTGATCGTTGCATTTGCTTGTGTTTTCCCTCAATAGATGACCGTATTGAAAGAGGTTCAATTTTCATTTTGGTTCTTGTTTGTCGATTCAATGAAAAAGTGTGCATTAATCTATTTTGGCTATGAAATTAGCACCACACATCACAAAATCTTGCGTATTAATTGGATTAAGACGCGAGTTCACCCTATTGCATGTTTGCAGGATTATAAAAAAGCACGCAAACCACCATAGATAATGCTAGAGCTTAGTTTCGGTAACGACTTAATTTGTCATTCCCATGATTCTTTGGGAAGTGGATGCTTCATCAAATCTTTTTCTTTCGAGAAATTTAAAGTCTCTTCAGTCACTTGGATATTATTGGTGCAAAATCAATATAGAGTGAATCCAACAGTTAGGCGATTGAGGAAAAAAAATTATTCTCTTATTCTAGCTCAACACAAAGTTAGAGGTGTCAAATGAGTATTAAACCCTATATGACCCTTTTAAATCATAAATGAGTCATATATAGGTCACTTATATTTTGAAATGGGTCATATATGGGTCACTTATATTTTCAAGAGACTAGTTAAATGGATCTTAAATGGGTAAAACTTAAAAACCCATTTCCAACCCAAGCCTCACACTCTCTCTTTGCCCCTTTAACTTTATAAAAATGTTTTTTATAAAAATCGAAATTAGAATTATTTTTATATTTCTTTTTTTCTTTTTTTTCTTTTTTATTTCCCTCTTTTTTTGTTTCTTCTTCCTCCTTCCTTAGTCAATGGCCTGTGTGTGTGTGTGTGTGTGTGTGTGAGTGAAAGGTGTGTCAACTTCTGAGAGCAGAGCGTGAAATGGATTTTGCTAAATCGATCCAAGTGCCAAGAAATATCAAATGCTTGAGTTAAAGGTAAGGTGGAGGAATTAAAGGAAATTAAGGCGATGACACAAAACTGAAGTGAAACCAAATCATGAACATTGAAAACGAAGTCGATGGAACGTAAACATCACTAGGGTTGATATCAAAAGGAAAGTTGCAAGTACTTGATGTTCAGGTGGAAGAAACTCCGCTCCATGCTCACTTAATCAAAACTCTCTCAAATATCCTACTTGAATAGCGACAGAGATAACCCAGAATCTCTTACACAATGATAATGGTGCTTGTCCAAAACCCAAGAAAATTGTTCCAATATCTTGAGCCTATTGTGCAAATGTCAATTCAATTATGCACTTTCTAATTTGGCTTACGTAGTTCTTTGACAATTTTCCAATATAATCCACCTAACCTATTTTGGCTAGAAATCGTTGATGTAACACTAGCCGTCCAATGTGGCATTGTTAATGATCTAACGTGTATGACTCCACTCGAAATGTCATTTTCAAAAAAAATTCAAATCTTTTATTTATTTCCTTTATTCTCTTTTTTTTTTCTTTTCTTTTCTTTTCTTTTCTTTATTTTCTCCTCTTTCCTTCATCTTCTAAGATTTCAGACAAGCAGGGGTCGCTAAGGTCTTGGCGATGGCCAGCAACTCTTCTTGCTGGGATACCTTTTGACCAAGAGAAGGGATATGTATACAAGCCAATATAGATCAAAAACCTTAGTCCGTTCATTGAACAAGCTCAATTGTCCCCCATCATAAGCTATTAGTGTGTAGAGCAATAATCCTCGATGGATATATTTGCAACAAATCCTAAGGATATTTGATCGCAAGTTTGTGAAATCATGATAGGAGAGTATACACTAGTTTCGTGTGATTAGAAAGCCACTAAATAAAAGCAATCTCAAACTCACTTTGCAATACCTATGTGGCCATATAATTCCCAAAGTTTCCCGCTTGAATCCAGTATGACGTTCATTGAATAAGCTCAGTAGTCTCCAATCATAAGCTATTAGTGTGTAGAGCAATAATCCTCGATGCATATATTTGCAACAAATGCTAAGGATATTTGATGGCAAGTTTGGGAAATTATGGCATGAGTTATACACTAGTTTCGTTTGATTAGAAAGCCACCCAATAAAGCAATCTCAAACTCACTTAGCAATACCGATGTGGCCATATAATTCCCAAAGTTTGCTGCTTGAATCCGGTATTACGGTAGTGACAGGCTCACTTAAGTAAGCGGTAGCCATGATGAGAACTCCAAAACTTTCCAATTTAGATTAATACAACTCTTGTTCGTTTGCATAACCTAGGACTAGTCACCGGCTTTGATCGTCCCTTTTCACATTGCTAAGTTTCCACCAAGAAAATTTCTCGCCCATCAAGTCAAATATTGGATAATGGCATACAGTGACAGTTACTTTATCGGACCGGAGGCATTCAAACACAGTTGTCACTGCTCATTAGCCAAAACCACAAAAATCAAATGCACACACGTGTTTGACTTTATGCATGAAGCGCATTGGTGCTTGCACTGTACTCTCAATTAAAACACGCACATAGAGACAGAGAGAGACAGAGAGAGAGAGAGAGAGAGAGAGAGAGTACATGGTTATATGGAGTGGTTCAGGAGAAACAAATTGAGGGACCCATGTTGATAGACCCAATAAGCACACTGAAAAATAATAAGAAAATGACAGAAAATTGACATTTTTATATACAGGTCTATACCATTTTATTAATCATGGTTTACAAAAATTATTTGCGTAGGATTGTTGTGTTGTGAAAATTATTATTATTATTATTATTATTATTATTATTATTATTATTATTATTGTCAGAAAAGTATATTGAAGATAAAAACCCATTACAACCGGCAGCTAATGCATCAGCACATATAATGTCAATCAAGTAAAAAGGAGGAAACACAGCCCAATTCTTAAAGGAGGAAGCACAGTCGTAGGGAGGAAGCACAGTCGTGGGCCTTTGCAGCCCAGTCGGCAGCCACATTAGCCTCTCTTCTGCGGTGGGTGAGGGAAAGATTTGGGAAGCTAGAATACAAAGAGGCAGCTTCAATGAACAGAGACCGATCCTGCCATGGCGGCTGCCATCCTCATGTGACGTTTATATTCCCAACGTCGACTGCTTCCACTAATTCATAATATATATAATAGGAAGAGAACATAGTGTCAATAGTGAGAAACGCCTTTATCTTGACAATTGAGAAATGCCTTTATGTTGACTATTGAGAAATGCCCCATTAATAATGTTCAATTTCAATATAATTTCATTACGCTTGTTTCTTTGAGAGATAATCCATTAGTTCACAACGTTCGAAAGGAGATACAAGCAGTCAAAGAACAACGACTAATAAAATCGAGATAAACCAAAACAGTAACTTAAATCAAAAAATAAAAATCTTTTAATTTGAAGATGCAAAAATAGTAGGTAATCATATAGGACTTGTCATGTCCGCTCTACACATTGTGATTTGATATATCAGGCCTTATAAATATTAAAGCATTTCATGTGAAAGGTACCATGCTAAAGAAATTTTGTATAATTTTTCTGCAATTTTTCCCCAAAAAAAGGTACTTAATCCTATTGAATTCATTAGAAATTTGAGAATTGAGTGTTTAGTTTCTATTGGACAAAGAGAGTTTTTATTCTTTGGACTTACATCTTATAGTAAGAGGACAATGATTATGCTTTTGTATTCTTATTAAACTACAAAAAGAAGTTTATTCACTTTAATGAATTTTAAATCACTTAACTTTTGTGGGATGACAATGATTGGACCTGCCCAAGCCCACTTGGTGCCGAACCCGACACGTTACATGTATATTTCAAAGTTTTCTCCTTTAATTGAAGGGCTCCCTAGGGTGCCTTAGGCTCGGCCCAATCACTTGTGCTCTAAGTTTTCATGGAGTCCAGCCAAAGTAGTATCCAGCCCACTTGTCACCTTAAGCCCAGCCCAACCATGTGCGTTTAAAAGTAAGTATTACCAGAGATATTAAAAAGAAGAAATCGTTTTCCCAAACTTATTTTCCATAATCACTCTTACATAGAGCTTCAATCAACGGTCCTTCTAAGTTTGTTAACAATCTGCATTTTTGTATTTCTTCTTTTTTTTCTGCATCCTTTTTTAATTTTCTTTATTTTTATAATAAAAAAGCATAAAATTTATTCTTCTTATATTAGTTATATCTCGGACATGCATCTCAATATCATCTTACCTTCTTATCTTATGAAATGGAGAGAATAATTTTTTAAAGCAAAATCTGATTATTGAAAAGCTTTTTCCATCTCATTTTCATGTACACACCAAAAAATCGAAAACCGGCCATTATCCTTAGAAATGATTTGAACGAAAAACATTTTCCCCCATCAAGAAGTTCTCAGTGAAACAAACCCACCCTAATACTCATAAGCTAAATTAGTTCACAAAATAATGTGTCAAATGGTAAGTGGTTTATTTAATGGGGGCCATTCAAGAAGCCAACATGAACCTACCACATTAGTCAATAAATCCTTTCAGTATACAAGTTTTAGTACGTCAAGCATTATTCAAATTAAAATATAATCCAAAAATATTCTCTTCCGCAAATCCCAATCAATTCCAACCCACGTTTACTAGGTACAAGAATCTTTGCATCCATGCATATTCGAAACGTGCACTCACGTCGAAGAGTCAATAGATAATCGAAAGTAACATGACCGCAAGCTAATCGGAGTTGTGGAGCGTTGGCTTGTCTTCATCGCCCAATCTCTCACCTATAATGCCTCTAGGCTTGGCCGATACTTCAAACCCATGTGCACCAGCTCAGAGGAGGTCAATTTAGTCAGAATTTTCCTCCAGAATATCCTTTTAAAGTCAACGAAATACACAGAAATAGAAACGAAGCTTCAAAATCTCAATCATGGAGGAGAAAAGTTCAATTCATCGTGACGACCTTCCTTTTAAGAGGTGACAAGTATGGCATTTGACAGGTATTGACATGTGATATAGGCTTCCCATTGAATTACATTGCACAGTGCCGTCAGTCTAGAGATTGATTTTTTTTCTTATCATTCAATATGTATATAGATTGAAATTTTGTATCACATAATCCGGGATTGATTACGATAATCTATAGGCTGTCAGAACTCGATCAAGGACAAGGCGGTGCTCGGCATTTCCTGCCTCTTTAAGACTCTTTCTGCAGCTTCAAAATCTGCAGCTCATTCAGAGAAGATAATACAATTTCTGCACATTGATTATGATTAGAACAGTCTGAATCTTGTATTGAATAAAGAGTGGCCAGTTATGACAAAGAAGTGGTTGATTGATACTTCACGGGTCAGCCGATTAATGAGTATTTTTTTGAAGCATTAGAGTGGGAAGTCTTGAGTTCAATTGTGTAAAAGAGCAAACAAATATGCACAGTTGATTATATGCAAGACACTGTGAGGATCTTTCCCCTTGGATTTTTATTTTGCACACAATCAGGATATGCATGATAAAATTTTCACTTCTTAATTTCTCTATTTCTCTATTCCCCGGAACAGGTTTGGAACAAAAATCCGTTTAGTAACGCAATTTGATTTTTCTATTTCTAGAACAGATTTATATTCCAGAAATAGATTTGAAGAAGAAATCAGAAACTAAAATTTTTAACTTCTCAATTTCTATTATATTCAAAAATTGAGAAATCAATTTCTGTTCCAGAAATTTTGTTATATGCACCTTCAGTGTAAAGTTTAATTCTCATAGACTATATGATCAAAGTAGTTTTGCAAGAAAAATCAATTATTTCCTGCTACAATGTCCTTGACGTTGGCACCCTTGCTACACCTCCGACCACCACCACCGTTGTTCACCTCCATAACAGATCTAGAGAAAAAGAGAGAGTCTATTGAAACAAAAAACAACATTCAGTGACCTCATCGGAGATGATGCGATATTAGCTTCGTCATAGATGATGAGATGCTTAAGCTTCTAGAATTGTGAATGTATTTAGATGGAGAAGAGAGATGCTAATTAGAATTTTGATTTTTCTTAATGGGGTATGGCGCAAATCAAAATTACAATTGTCTAATTTTCAATGGAAGTCCCATGTAAAGTTGAGTGGTCCAAATACCATCCAACTTTTTTATCTAAATAAAATGAGACAAAAACGAATAGCAAAATGGAAGAATGAATTATTAATTCAGTCCTAACAGAAAAATTATATGAGACTCAATTTTTCTCTTGAAAATGGTATGATAAAAAAAAAAAGTTAAGGATGAACTGGAAAATTAAAACTGATTGGTCTTTTAGTAGAGAAGTGGGCATAACCTTTGTGATGCTCATGCCCAGCTTTAAAACTCAAAACCAATCATGTCCTCAAAGCATATATGGACTGCTTTATTATAAATATATAGCCAATCTGGGAATAACTGCTATCAACTGCCGGTAAAGTCATTTTCAAAGATCAATGGGATAGGCCTCCAGCAAGATCTGATCATTTGACTGATATCCAAGCCGCTTCGACAGACGGCATCCAATCTTTGTCCTCCATCGCAGGATCATCTTCTCTGGTTATCCAGATTGCATGTTTCCTCAAGTCTCGTGCCTGGGACTTTGTTAGGCATCAGAAGCAGCCTGTAATTACTTGGCATGGGTTTGTCTGGTTCAGGCCAAACCTGCCCAAGTTTTGGCTCATTAGGCGGGTTGTCAGTCTTAGTAAGCTGCCTACATTTGATAGAATTAGTAAATGGAGCTCCATTCAAGATGATTGATAAATGAGCTTGTTGTGGGAAGTTTTCATCCACTTGATATTGATTTTGCGCTATCAAAGGGTAAATTACTCTTAAGGAAAAACAAGGGCTCCTAACCCTTTCCATGGACTCTTGATTGCATCTTCTATAAAGCTAAAATTGCATCTATATGTTGACCATACCCTACCATATCTTTGATCGGTGGGTTACAAACACGACAATTATCCCATTTTAATTTTAGTTAAGTTTGCATGTGGATAATTTCTAAAACATATAACCCACCAATTAAAGAAGTGATTTTCCTCCAACCAGATTTGGAGAAATGAAATTAACAGTGAGAGCAAAATTGCTCTTACCTAGATTGGAGCCAAGTACTTTTCAGTCTTCGAAAGACCTTTTGGTCACCTGGGGTGCACATAACAACCATTCTGTCTGAAATAGTTTAGAACGTAAATATTTTTCTATTTCTATTTCTAGAAGAGTTTCTAAACAAAAATAACCGTTTGATAACGACACAAAATTTTTACTCTAAAAATAGAAATTCGTTTGCTAACGACACAAAATTTTTTCCTTTCAAACGGCGGCGGCGATTTAACCGACGACCTTTAATATAAAAAATAAAAATGAAAATGATTTAGTAACAAAAAAATAATGAATAAAATAAAATAAAATAAATCGTAAAAAATAAAATAAAAATATCATTTTATTTTAAAATTAAAATATCAAAATAAATTTATTTTATTTATTCTATTTTATTTTATTTTACAAATAATTTTATTTTAAAATGAATAAAAATAAAAAATAAAAATAAGTTTATTTGGCAAAACACTCAAGGCAAATAAAAATAATTCATTTTTATTTATCATAAATAAATTATTTTTAATAAATTTAATAAATTTATTTTTAATAAACAAAAAATAAAATGATAAATAAAAATAAATTTATTAAAAAATAAAAAAATAAAATGATAAATAAAAATAATTTATTTATTTTAATAAATTTATTTTTATTTTTAAATGAATAAAATGAATATATTTATTTTTATTTATTTTTATTTATTTTTATTTTTAATAAAATGAGGAGAGGCAGAGGAAGAGAAGGAGGCAAAGACATAGAGGAGATGAGGGAGGACTCACCGAAATTAGGGTTTAGTGAGAGAAATTATTTCTGATTTATCTTTCAGAAATCAGAAGTAAAAAATTTTAGCTTCTGATTTCTCTTCCAAACCTATTTTAATAAAAATCTATTCCGTAAATAAAAAACCGAATAAGTTTATCAAATCTGATTTCTCTTTAAAAAAGCAGTGCGGAGCGAGAAAAATTATTTCTAGAACAGAAATTTTGGGTTGTCATGCACCCCCTTGAATTTCCTCCTACTTTAAACTCTTGAAATCTAGCCAATAGTGGGAGCCAATAGCGTAGGATCCATGTGCATGCGAGTCCAAGGAACACGCACCGTAAGATTACGTGAGTCTCGCGTGGGGCGTGATTCGTTCGCCGGTGTAAGTATAGTGGGCTCACATGCATCGAAAGGAAAAACTTGTTGGTAGAAAGTAATATAGTACTATCACGTTTCAGTCTAACAGTGAAAGATTATGAGGGGACCGTGTCCCTCGGGGACATCTGTTTGACCCACATGGATGAGATCTTTCGTACCCATCACGATTGAGATCTGTCAAACATTTAAAATCTATTACATTTCAGTCAAAACGACAAAAGATTTACAGTGGTATAGAGCCCTGTGGTACTATAGCCTTGCCCCCCACATTTCAACCGATGGAAATGGAAGTTTTGGCTTTGTGAAAGTAGGGCCAGCGAGGGAGGGAATATCGTGCGTCATGTAATTGTACGCCAGCAATGCGAGGAGAGGACTGAGCAAAGAGATGAAGTATGAGCTCTTCAAATTCCGAAGACCGAGCATTGTAGCCAAGAATGGTTCGGCTCCCTCATTACTCGTAATGCGCAGAACCTCCTCAATCATTGCGTCCACGTCCAGCCATACACGTCCTTGTCATTCTCCTCAGATTCTCCACATTGATAAAAAGATCACTCGATGACTTTGTCTCCCACCCTTTCTCTTTCATCCTCCACGAAAGGGTCATTCACAACTTATCATCATCCCCTTCCCAAACCCTTTTCCCATTTCCCATCAGATGTCTGATGACATCTCTCCGGTACCTCATTCCCCTCCGCCGCCGCCTCTCCCCCTCGAGAGCTCATCATTGCGGGTCCAGATGGTGCCAAAGTCAGTCTCCGACCAGCTCCTCCAGAAGTTCTTCGACTCGTCCGAGTTCGACTTCGACTACGAGCAGAGCGGGCTGTGGTCTCCTCCCGTGAGGAGGAACGTGTTCTTGAGCTCCCCCGGAAACATATTCACAGAGCGCGAGATCGGCGAGATGAGCGCCAAGCTCGAAAGCTTAATGGACGTCAAGCGCCACCGGCGACGGCACAAGCTTCGGTTTAAGGTACGGCATGCAACGACCCAATTCACATTTGTTTGTTGGTCTAATTTTCTCTGGAATGACACAGTCAAGCAGTAATGCATACCTTAGCAAAATTTACAATCTCTATTTCTATTTCTATTGCAGGCACTATGGTGCTTAAGAGGATAATGTCAAACTCTCCTCCTCTCCTTTGCTGTTTGCTTTAGGGATAGACTGTATGGAAAGTAGCAAAACCTCTTCTTCCTATTTTCCTTGTACTAATGCAATCTCAAAAGAACATTGACATTAGCTGAGCGATTAAGTGAATAGGTACTAATTATATTCAAAATGCATTTTAGCTTCACCAAAAATTACCCAATACAATCGTCAATGAACTCGTTCGACTGGGTCCGGAGCAACACCTCCAATCCAAGAAACAAAAAATCGAGGGTAATCTATGAATTGAATTGTTGCAAGTGATTAGATATTTTCTTTGCCAATGAACTTTTTTTTTCGTATTCAGTTGTATTTTTTCACGAAACTTCTCAACTTATTGATAAATTTGTCGCGTGACTAGCCATGAATTTAATGGAAGGAAACAAAATAAAGGAAGAAGAGAGAAAAAAAAAAAAACATTTATTTCAGTGATATCATGAAGAAGCATTGATGATGCACGGAAGCTGATGTTGACAAAATTTTGGAACAAGAAACAGTAAAAAAAGCAGCCTCAAGAAACGCCAGAAAAAAAGCTATACCACTCGACCAGCTCTGCCAAGAGAATTTGGTCTCTTCAACTTCAATTCTGATCGTACCGATGAATCCGTACGCTCAGCCAAAACCACAATTTTTCTTTTGAAATTAAAGTAATTATTCCTCTAGCTAATTATCCCTCTCAATCTTTCTCCCATTGAATTGGTAAAAAACATTAATGAGATCAACTTTGAAATTGATTTTTATTTGTACTCTGAAACTTAACTTACATTGTTATGCCAACGACAACACTTTGCACAAAGTCATTTAATTACTGTCATTTCTTTTGAATACTTTCAAAAAAACTCTTTAAAAAAAGTCAATCATGTATTTAGTCTCCACAATCCGCAAAATATTCCAAGGGGATTGGTCTATGGTCGATTCAATAAAAAAGAAATAGTAATTTTTAGTTGGACCAATATATCATGTGACAAAATGATTGAATAAAAGGGCATCATAAGCTAAACAACCTCCCTTTACAAGCCACGCAATATGTTTTGTTGTAAATAATCCAAGATGCCACACTTGATGGGTTATGTAAAAAAAAAAAAAAAAAAAAAAACCAAAAACTCAATTCTAAGTTAGGGATGTGCAACTGAAATGATCCTACTTTGATATTCTTTTGTAATGAGCAAGAGTAACAACAACGTGATTAAGATCAAAATCCAGCAAAAGCAAAGAGATAAATCAAAACGAAATTGTAAAAGTCAAGTGACCTCCCGTCAATCAAACTGGACCGTCAGAGATCCCCAAGAGGGGCACCCCTTGAGCATGAAAATCCGCATCATCCGACTATGCGGGCTCAAAAAGCATACACATATCTGACTTTGATTGCCATGAAATTCATATTACACAAGTAGACATTCCTTTTACTAATTTGAGGTGGATAATGTAAAATCGATTTATTTTCGGCATTGCAATGAACTCATGATCCTCTCTCCCTGTCTCTGCGCTTGTGGTCCACCATTCCCAACAAAACTCAGACATCATTCCTTTCAAAACTCGTGAGTGATGAGATGGGCCACATGATTTGAAAGATGCGAATGCTCAAAACAAAGAGAATAATTAATGGTTGCGCCGCGTTTGTCCCCGGACTGGAGAAGAACCCGAGGCTCTCTGGGCTTTTGCTTCTGTCGGCGTTGTTTGTGTCGTGCGTCATTGTTCCCGGGATCAGCTGATACTGCTGCCGCCGCAGCCGATGCTGCCGCTGCCATGCACTGTTCTATTACCTTTTCCTTCGCCCACAGTCAGCCAAAGGAACGTTTGTAAGAACGTGCCTGTGCTTTAGCGGATTAAAACTTCATCATGACCTGGAGAGTAATTTCTTCCTCTTTATATCCACATAGCCTACCGAACGAATAAACTCCATGCACCATTTGATCAGATACAACCCTAGTCGAACCCTCTGAGCATCTCCCTAACACCATTGATCAGGTAAGACTGAAGTCGAACTCCGAATAAGTGGTTCAAACAAGAGACCGTTTACATTTTGCTAGTGTGAGGAATCAAACATCGTGTCATGCACCTAATCCATTTGCCATCCATTTGCCATATCGGCGACTCAACCGCCAAACTGACCACGCAGGACTATAGTTTGGGGATACGTATGTGAAGCTTTGCATGGGAATGTTTTATAATATCTAAAATATCAGAAACACATTCGCATTTCAATTAGTGAAAAGGGGCACAAACTACATCCCCCATGTGAGATAATTTAGTCTCTGCACCACTTTGTTCATATATCAAGACCCCTCTACAAATCTTTATCAAGGACAAAAGTAGATAGCGCTTAGAATGAGGTCATTTTTGGAGAGGATTATCAGCTCTGTTAGCAAGCCCCGAAGAGAGAGACGTGTTTGCTAGTCTGACAGTCCTATGATGTTCTTTCACTCACTTCCCGAGTAATTTCATGCCTAGACTCAGATCACTGTAGATAAAGTGATTGAGACGTCAGATGGGTCGGTCCCGCGTGGGATCTATAGTTTGCTCAGATCATCAGCCGGTCCCCAGGCGGACCGAATCACCAGACCAAAGAGTTTCACCACTTCCACTCAACTGCTCGATACACCGCATAGGAACAAACATGCTTGGGTCTACAATGCATTTAATATAAATCACTAGAATGCGAAGCGACAATACTATAGATTCACATAAGATCCGCTCAATAAGGATCAGAATTTAAGATCAGTGTACCGACAGCACCGGAGATTTCAAATTACATAAGTAGGACAAGATGATCAGGTACCGCCTGAAGCAAAATCAAACAAAAACACTGTTTTTCATGGCTACAGTCAATAGAAAACCCTGGGACCACGTCAAGCTAGAGACAAGTCATCTGAAGGGTCTTTCGCAGCCTGTTTGATAATAACTTAACCAAGAAACTCGCACCCAAGACTCTTGCATTTTCCCTTCATACATGTGGACACTTGCCACAGGTACAGCTGTACCATTTTCTTGTCAACAGAGAATCTCCAACACTGTCAATTTTTCATTTTATCGGTATATCCTTGCCTTTCTTGATTGGGGGGGTGAAGAAAAGGACCAAAATGAAAGCTACAGTCTGTCACGATTTCATGTTTATATTTTAGCATGATCTAAGAATCAATTTCCTTTTCTTTCATGAAGCATCCTATATTTTGCTACTAATGTGATGCCTTTAGTTTGTCAGAAGAATATTGTTCAAACTAAAGCGGATGGACCATTGTACCTAGTATTTTTTAGCCATATTCCTAGTGACACCGTCCTCAACACCAGAAAGAAGTGATAATTTACTGTAAAATTTTCTCTGTAGACATTGTTAAGAATCCCTTACAATAAAGCCTGTTTTTAATTGAAAATATTTCACCCGGGAACTAAACAAGCAAAGGAGTATAGTGATGCATGACGGATTGTCAAAGGCAGATCATATAATCATTACAGAGAAGATGACTCTGGAAAGGAATGAACATAGAATGAGAAAGACAATCAATTATCAAACAGAGTAGTTGAATGCCAATATTGGAAGAAGTGCTACTAAAACAGGATGCAATACCTTTTGGTATAAACATAAGTTTCAGTATTCAGCAGAAGAATGTTGATACATGTATTTATAAACAAAATGTACCGGCATCCTATTGATTGTCACTACATCAAGTTTGATGAAGTGATGCTTCAAATCTACACACTGACATGAGAGTTTCAGCACTGATGTATATATTTCCCCGGTAAGTTCTTCTTATTACATAATGTCTGCCATATTCAGAGTAAGATTCCTACACAAAACGGAGAAATAAAGTAAGTTGCAATCTCGTACTTGACGTAAAATACAGAATCTAAAGTTGAATTGCATTTTTTATTAGAAAGATAACTATGTAAATCGACCATTTATCCAGCCAATATCCATGGATGATAGTTTAAGAAGTTTTACTCCTGTGGTTGGAATGGGGAAAAACATGAATCATCTACACAATTTCTATCCATCTGTTTTATCTGGAACTAGTTAAAAAAGAGCTACAAGAAAGATGACGTGTACACCATGCACATACAGTAAGCAGTTCACAGAAACTCCAAGAAATTAATTCAAAACAAGTTACAGGATGTACTTACAAGTATGACGTGAAAGATCTAAATGAACTGGCGATTAGACAGCAACGGGACTTTTCTGAAGGAACTCCTTCCCTGTGATGCCATCTTTCAAATTTTTGAAGTACTCACTGTAGTCCTTCTCAGGAGGCGGATTTTCAGGGTCCACTGTAAAAGGCTCACTGAATGGGACCACACTTTTAACCTGGGGAGAAAATAAAATAAGATTCTTGTCAGGATGTTGTCCTTGGGCGACATGAATTTAATGCCATTTACTTACCTCAAATGTCTTGTCACAAGCGTATGGACTTTCCAGAGCAGCTACACAAATGCGAGCAATCTCTTCCCTTGAGACTTTCCCCTGAAAGTAGAACCATTGCACAAAATGGAAAATTAAGAACACATTACTTTCCCATAGAAACTGGATTATGAAACTTCAATAAATAGACATCAGAAACAAGACAGATGAAAGAATCTAGCTATGCAAGGAGACCAAAGATAGTTCTATTACCGTGATGTTGTCTCCTTGATCAAAAATAAGATCTGCTCCAGCTGGCTCCTCAGTCAATGCACAAGGCCTCACAATAGCAAAGGGAATTCCGCTCTCTCGTATCAAATCCTCCCCCTGCTCCAGATAAGGCCAGAAAAAAGACATATGTGACAACAGGAAACAAAAATTGATTCCAGACTAAACACATTTCATGGAAACCAGAGGTTGAATGAGCAGGACCAAGAAAAGTCATAACATAGGCAAGATGAAATATAGTTTGGCATTATATAGAGTTGACAAAACACAAAAGGTAGAAAACCTTCGGAGTTGCAGAAGTAACATCAATACATAATTTGCAACATGGCTGCAAAATATACATGGTGATGTCACAAAATCAAAGATATAAAAGCAGCTGTTTTTCTTATTGAAAGGAGGGCTTTATTATTCACCTAGCGACTGATTGCATGAGAATTCCATAAAATGAGCTTTATCTAGCATGGTAGGACCCTAGTAATCCAGAACTCCTCCCTCTGTAAGAAAATCACTGGTCCAGCCACACATTATCAAAGTTGGGGAAGTTATATTTTGCTCCCTGAGATTACAGTCATCCCCCCGAAGATTAACTTGTTTCACTTTGCCCACCAAACTTTCACAATCTAATTAGTTTGCCCCATGATGAATTTTTCACTAGAACGAGTTGCTTTGAGGCACATGACCCATAACTAATGATATGGATTGTCCAAAGACATTGTTGGTGCCAATCCTAGTCATTCATCTATGAACTTTATGTCTGCCAATATAAGAAAGTAAAAAAAGCTTTGGTTCATTAATGGCATAAATTGACATCAAAGGATTTCATTCAGCAAATATATTCATCGGTTCCAACAGATCATATCTTGTATGCTTCAAGGGCAAGTCAATTTTGACGAAAAATTTGCCAGCAATAAAGAAAATGGGGCAAACTTATCCAAGTTGTAAAAGTGTAAGGGGGCAATCTGAAATGGAAGAAACTTCACGGGGCAAAGACTGAGCATTTTTATTGTGTCAACCAAATGATATTGTTATGGGTTAATACCCTAAAAAAACCCTAAACCGGTACACCTGTGACAAATTTACCCCAAACTATTTTTTTACCATGAAAAATCCCAAACTGGTATACTCGTGACAAATTTATCCCGACTGATTATATAAAATCCTAAAATGGTACATTTACGACAAATTTACCCTAAACTAATTTATTTGACCACAAAAAATCACAAACTGATAAATTTGTGACAAATATATCCTCCGCTAAATTAGATTAATACTACAAAAAAATCACAAAAATTGTAAACTGTAACAAACGATGCATAAAATCCTAAATCGATACACTAGTTAACTGTCACGTGTAATTTAACTTAATAATTTGACAATAAAATTTAACAAAAACTAACAGAGGGTAAATTTGTCATAAGTGTATCAGTTTGGGATAAATTTGTCAAAGGTATACCAGTTTGAGGTTTTTGGTGGTCAAAAAAATAGTTTGGGGTAAATTTGTCACAAGTATACCAGTTTTGGGTTTTTCAAGGTATTAACCCTATTATATATATAAGCAGCTTTTAATGTCAGCAGCAAATAATACTACAACTGTCGTGAAGAGTCAAATCAGCTTTTTGGCTGAGGAAATATATAATCTAAGCACCTAGAATATAGGATAGAATTGTACAAGACCACACCTTCAACTTAAAGGTCAGAATGAATCCTAATTCCTTGTTCAACCGGACAGCAGGGGGTTGCTTACTGAGATCAAGTCCAGGCCGATCAGGTCGTGTTACTCCTGCAGAGCTCACGTGTACAAACCTAACATTCAACCAAAATGTAACTGATGATGACTGCCATCAAATCAAAAGCATCAGAAAAAGTTAACCAGCCAGTTTTAAATTATGTCAGAAAATATTCAAATCCCTGGAGTTCCAAATCAACCATTTATATCTGGAGTCTACCCTGTTTACAGAATAGACTTCTACTTAATAATTTGAATTCTTTGTGGGTATACCCTCAACTTTACTTCTCATGTAATCAAAAGCAGTAATTAGTTCAGCAACTTCTGCTGTCTTATCATTAATATTGCCAGCTTTCACTAGTCAAAGTTTACACAGAGGAAATGAGTGTCCAAAATGTGTTGGAAGTTATTCACACAATTTTCAAATAAAGAAAACAAACCTTGGAGTCACAGGATCCTTTATGTAAGCTCTTATATTTGATATTGGTAGTTGAAATGCACCCTCCACAAAACTTGGGTTCAATTTCCCATCATACTCAAATTTGCTGAACATCAGCTGAAATGTATTACCATTAAATCAAGAAGGGTTAAAAAGTTCTAGCCAAAATACGTAAAGGTTTAAGAAATAAAATTGAAAAATCTAACAATCTATACATGAATCACACCTGCAACGACACAATACTGCTT
Organism: Eucalyptus leucophloia subsp. euroa; assembly: GCA_017140325.1. Taxonomy (NCBI): domain Eukaryota; kingdom Viridiplantae; phylum Streptophyta; class Magnoliopsida; order Myrtales; family Myrtaceae; genus Eucalyptus; species Eucalyptus leucophloia. The sequence continues at coordinate 33,354,581 of CM029472.1, read as the reverse complement.
GGGTCAAATGGCGGAGCATCTGTCACAGTTCGTGCTCGAAATATAGGCCTTAAAGAAGAGAATGGCAAACGAACCTGAAAATACAAATGAAGCTTAAACATCAGGAATATAAGGTAAAAAAACAAGCTCAAACTTTGACTCAACTGAGGCATACCGACTGCCACTGCCCTCCAACAGTGTCAAAGCTAGCTGTATAGCCGACAGTGTCCCAATCACGACTTAATCGAACAATGAGTTTGTAACGGCGGCCATCGCCTTTTAGACGAAGCTCTAAACCATCATATGCAGAAAGATCCTCAGCTACTGTAAAATTCTGAAAATCAGAAAGCAGTTTTACCTCAGAAAAATGTGTAGTGGTTTAAAAAGAATAGAACATAGCACCTGACACACACAAGTAAACAAAAGAAAAAAAATTCATTGGTGCAGCACACACAGCACACTATTGGAGAAACAAAATCAAAATATGTGTATATAATTATCTATAAAAATGGGCATATAGTGATAAATTGTCGCTGCACCAAGTAAATTAAGCCAACAAATTGTCAAGACAGGTCGCTCATTTGCATCAAAAAAAGAAATAATACTACAAATGAAGACAACTGAACCTCTTGGATACAAAATAGTATAGATAATTCTTGGTGCTTTTAGTTGTCAGCTGAGAAATTAGTTAATTAATACTTCACCAATCAACGAAATATTACAAAACTTCATTTACTGCCTTGTGAGAGATGAAACCAATCCACCAATAGGCAACCAAATTGATGTTTAACTACCTCAATCATAGTAGAGAATAAAACAGGTGGACAACTAAAAGCACAGGAAACAGGTTGAGTTAAGCCCTACAGACTGCTCTAATCCTTTGAGCATTTTAGGCTCAAGGAAATGCAAGTAGCTTTCAGGTGCACAGCTGATATGTCAACTCACTTTGTATGCTAATGTAGTCAGATAGATTTCTTGCACAAACACATTAAAATTTTGCATGATCAATTTCTTCTCTCAACCTTTATTCTGAAGTACTCCCACAAAGTTTTCACCTAAGAAATTTCCTTCGATTCATCCTTATTTATGGTTCTACTTCTATATTCAGGTTATACAATATTTCAAGCTAAACCAAGACAAGTAACAGTTCATCTTAGCAATAGTTAAAGCATTTTGGATATAAAACACAAGTTTCACAAGGAATCAGTTTGATAAATTTGAAGACGAAGTACCAATCATCTGTTTCAGAAGGAACTCTCTACACCTACCTTAGGTATCCTTAATCAAAAATGCAATATGTGATGAAATTAACCATAAAATGTTTCTCTGAAGCAAGCATCCCTTCACGTGTGATGAAATTAACCATAAAAGGTTTCTCTGAAGCAAGCATCCCTTCACGTGTGATGAAATTAACCATAAAAGGTTTCTCTGAAGCAAGCATCTTTTCACAGGTAGGCACTACATATGCTATAAACAAATTGTGAACTCTGGATATACATCGGATCAGACCTTTGTTCTGATACTGGTAAAGCCACCATTGTTCGCCGTGGAAACAACACCTTCAATCAGATAGACAAATAACAAAGTTAATAATGAAAAAGTAATGCAAACCATAACCACATCGTTCCATCAAGAGAGAACTACAAGTTTCATGCAAGCAACAAATTCTAAAGAACAAACCTCGAAAAACTCCAGTAGGGCCACCATTTTCACCACCCTTGGAGTCCATCACGAATGTGCTTTCACTAACTCCTCCCATCACAACATCATCCAAAGCACCCCAAGGCAACTCTTTAAATTTATCATCTGCAAAAGTAAAGCACGTAAAAGAAACCAGAATTAGAAACTGAGTCGGCCAGCTTATTTTCTTTATGTAGAGTAGTAAACTCACAAGCTGAAATAGAGTTCTTTTTAATCTAGGTAGGTCGTCAGTCTCATGCAAACCCAAAAATGACGCCCCACCCTCTTCAGGCACTGCCTCAAAATGTTTCATTTCCTCAATTGGCCACAGTCCAAAAGAATGTGAATGACTCATGGCCTTATGTACCCGAGTCAACCATTACTAAATTTGCTATTCAAGCTTCCAAATCATGTAAACAGATCACTCATCTCTAATAAAGCAGGCTACAACTTCTTACATACAGTCAACAGACAGCATGGAGTCATGGCTTTGACCGGCCACAGATAAAGGTGTACATTTTTCTTCAAGCTAACTCAACTATCTTAAAATCTTACAACCAAGCCAGCGAAAAAGCAAAGTGACTCTTCCCAGTAAACAACTTCAAAGTTTTCTTTCCAGGAATAAGGAAACTTACTAGCAAGGCACAAAGGGAAAAACAAAGGCAATAGATGACATAATCAGAGTATCAAAATCCAAAATGATGGAAGTCACACACCTTCGAGACCAAATAATACTTTTCCATTCCGCAGTCCAACACCCTTTTTGACAGCATTGATTAAATTTCTCATCCCGATGTACTCGACCATTTCAGGTGAATCACCTTTGATCTGCATGTGTAAATAAAAAATCACTATTATCACCACCATGATGTTTGGTTATCCTTTCAAATTGAGTATTCTAGTTAAGAACAAATCTGACTTCTCCAGGATAAAGAGTAATTTCTCAACCTCTGGTTCAAAAAACTTGATTCCCTGCACATCAACATTATTCAGGTCAAGAACTCAGATAATACAGGACAAAAGCAACTTACAGAAAGGAAAAAAAAAAGGTTGATCAGAGTACAGAGTTGACATTTTATCAAGACATCCATAAATCTCCAGCCCGAAAATTTTGCATGCAAAGTTCAAAAAACATACTTGGCTGTATTTTGCCCTGTCAGGAGTGTCCCCTTCCTTTGGGCCAACGATGACAGAAACAGCATTAATCACTTTTCTCACTCCTCTGAAGTTCTCAGGGGCCAGAGTGCTTTCCTTGGTGATGTCTCCAACTACCTGAGATTAAGGAAGCGGAGAAGAATAAAGTTGGGGAAAAATGGCAGTTTGACAGTGTGAAAAGTCAGACCGACAACCGACCAAAAAATGTTAAAAACCACTAGCCAACCAGAAAAATTGTCAGACCAATAAGGATAGATTAAACATATGACTGTCAAATTCTAAACAAAGGGACTGAATTGGCCATTGATTCATTGGATATCCAACCAATATAAATATGCTTAAGATGCTCTACCAAATCAAAACTAGCAAGTTTTGTAATGCAACAGCTGATTTAAAAGTAAAATGCAGTAAGTGTAGAAATAAACATAGTTTTACTTTTGAAGGAAGAACATTAATTGTAGTGCATTATCAAAGACTGCAAATCATTAACACTAATTGCTCACAGATCACATGCGGATATTCTAGAGAATAGAATACATGCACATAATTTAGGCTCCATAAAGGTCTACAACCAGTAGTCCTCAGCAACTTTGTGACTGGTTTATCTCAACAGCGAACATTATGCAGTACATCTCACTATCTCAGAGTCTGTCTATGGAGCCCCTGGGCACCTGCCCTCCTTGGTTTTATGCCGTCATCAATTTGTTTATTTTGTCAGAGTCCAACACAAAGTGTCATAAATTCTTGTGACCCACTTCACCACAAAAATGTTCATTCTATCGTAAATAGTTGCAAAATGTCATAAAACCACAAATTCTTAACATTAAATAGTTACTCACTGCACTTTTATTGGAGTATGACGAAACAAACTGATTCACGATAACCTATAGATTGAGGAAGGGCATGGTAACACCGGGGTACCGCATAAGCAGATGCGCTGCATGCAAATGCATATTATGACAAGAGTATACTCCCAGAAACTCCAATAAAGTAAGGTCTAGCACTCTAGTATACGAACTCATACGAAGAAACATGTCTAAGCAATGACAGAGAAACAACAGCAAATAGCTATTTCTTTATTATGCGCCACACATGCTCATGTTCAGTTACATGATATGGCCATCTTATTTATTCATTTTCAAAATCAAGCAAATCCAGTTTAAAGAAAAGGACACCACGCTTCATTAAGCTGCAAACTACAAAGTGCAAGAAGAAACAAAATTTGATAGGAAGCTCACCAAGTCAACGTCTGGGCCTAACATCCTTCTTGCCTTTTCTTCATTTCTGACCTAGCAAGTTTTCCACAATGAAAAGAATGAAATGTGGAACACAGATGGAGTGCAACGATCAAAAAAGTACATTAGCTACCTTGTCTAAACCATTGAAGTAATCAATTCTCTTTCTAAGCTCAACAACATATAAGGACAAGTAAGAGCAACCAGCAAGGCAAGGTAAGAGATAAGTACCAATACACGGACAGGCAATCCTTTTTTGCGCAAGATGTCCACCACTCTTCTCCCTACACCCCCAGTGGCTCCAGCAACTAGGACTATACCAGAAGATTCCATTCTTTTTGGCAGTTCGCTGGGTGCAGGACCCGATAGTTTCTCAATTATGAATTCAATGAACTTCACAAAAAAGATAAAAGGCAAAAAACCAGATTAATTAATCCATAAGGAGAAATGCATTTATTGACATTACAAAATCAGTACGATGCTGGTAAGTGCTACCTTAGAAGGAGACGGGGGTCCTTGGAAGAAGTATATGGTCTTCAAGAATCTTCCAAAATCCCAGCCTTGCTTTCCAGCTTCTGCTGATATTGGACCCCTATAGGAAATTGATAGGCGACTATCTAATGAAGACTTGCTCGGTAAAGTCTTGGATGTTGCAGTGAGTTGTAGAAATGGTTTAGGAAGTAGAGAAGGTGGACCCCGAGGATGTACAGGTTTCTTACAATATTCACTTCCAATAATAGATGAGGCACCCTGCAGCATCAGTTGATGGAGTAATAAAAAAGCTTATATGAACCTTGATTTCAGCATATTGAGCTATACCAGTACAGTAAATAAAATTAACAGATAAGATAGATTAGAGATGTTAAGGAAATTAGGATTGAAGATTGTCAAATCAAGCTTGTGAAGCTTCAGCATATCATGAACCAGATGATTTATTTACCGCTATTTATCTAACTATGACAGAATTTCTTTAACTACAGGGCTACTTGGCAGTTTCACTGGATTGTGGGAATACAAACAAATTAACATGTAGGATGCTTTTAGTAATTGATTTGCTGCAAACAATAGAATCATTAAGCAATGAAGAATGAAAACATAAAATTATGGGCTTGGTTTACTTTAATCTTCTAGATTCACCAGTCCACTACTCAATAACCAACACTTCAAGAAACAGCTAGTTTTTCAATGATAAGGATGCCCACCTTAGGTAGGTAAAATGGTTAATTTAATATACAACAATTTAAGTAAATCATTCGACAATTCATGGTCTGCTTCTTTTATTAAGAAACACACTCTTCTTCAAACTCAATTTGGTAATTGAACTTTAATTTTGGCCAATTTAGTCTTTGAAGCCACTCCACTCATGTGAAATGGCAATCTGACTCAGCCATCGGACTCAATTTTGTTGATGTGGCTGTGCACATCACCCTGCTACTCAGCAGAATTTGTAAAAATGCTAATGAAAACGTGCATCCCATGGCTGAGTAGGATCACCATGTGCAGCAACGTGCATATGATGTGCCAGCAACAAGAACAGCCACACAGTTCCTTATTTTTTCGACAAATTTGGCTGACTTGGTAGAAACATGCACAGCACATCAGCAATCGCAAGTTACATGGCTGAATCAGATCTCTGCGTCATATGCCAATTGGACCAAAACGACTTCAATAACTAAATTGGTTCAATTGAAAGAGTGCAAGGACCAAATTGGCCAAAATTAAGGTTGGAGGACCGAACTGAATATCAAGGAGGAGTGCGCACACTATTTTGACATTGTCCCCCGTTTTAATTCTCACTGCTAGACATCATGGCATAGAGAAATGCGCCACTCTAAGCCACCATCATTTCATGCTTCTACACAATTTGAGAACCCAAAAACTATTCCCAACTGCAAATCACACTCAGATATCGCCCTTCAATCTATCTGCTACAAACCCAAAAAAAAAAAAAAAAAAATCGTAACTTTGTACGTAAGCAAACCGGAAAAAGTTCCAATTTTCTTCACCAAATGGGTATCACTCTAAACTAACATAAAGGAAAGTGGACGTTCAAAGCACAAGAAACCCATCAAGAATCGAAATTTCATTGAAACTTGAAATCATAGCCATTTAACAAGTGGGCAACCCCTGTAATCAGATTTAACCGAAGAAAGAAGCATCCATTACCTGAAGATGCAGCATCTCCATGAAAGAGCCAAGCCCTTTCTCAGTTTAGCTGGAAACTCCAAGGACTCTGTACAGAGTTCTCGAAGTGTAGAGACGATCGTGATATTTTCCTTGCAGTTACAGGGGGAGTTGATGGGACTGTTCCTGATATTTGAGGGGAGACAGAGTAAATGCAGACCACACATGCAATCAACGTATGCCAATTGACAAAGCATTGGAAAACTTCATGGGCTGGGCTCGGTAATACAGAGCCACCGGTATAGTATAATTTGGGCTACAGGATTATAATCTTCACTCCTTTTCGGCTAGTGGTTTGGCAAGGATCAGCTGTAAATCCTAGCTAAAGCTCCGGCGAGCGACCCGATCATGGAACTATTTGCAATTCATGATGTTGAGCGATCGAACCTGTGTCATCAGACAAAGTGGGTACGGTTTATATTTTTTATTTTTTTTGGTGACCCGGGAAACGCACAGCCGGCGGCCGACGGCATAAACCCGAGGTAACCCGCAAGGACCCACCTTCTACGTGCCGCAGGTAAATCACACAAAAAAATGAGGTGGAGAGTTGAACTCTGGCCTCGCAGGTGGCCAATGTGCAACTCCACCATCTCTGCCACCAACAGGGTGGATTTACGATTTATACGTTGGCCTCTCTTTCCTATATAAAGGAGCTCATATTGCAAATGATTAAATTTAAGTTGAATAAATGATGTAAAATGAAATGAGTAGTCTTAAAATTATCTTATTGATGTGTTCCATTACTATTCTACCTGTAAGTGGGAGAATTTGACCGGTATAGATACAATGCATTTGTACTTTAGAGATCCTATTGGATCTTTTCTAGTTGTACTTCAGCATCACACCTGTTGTTCAAATTTTAAGGAAATGGGAAATGTTTTTCATTTTTAAATGTCTTTTTAGGGGTTAGAAACAAGATGATGCATTTTTTTTTCTTTTATTTGATGGTAATTTAGGTTCTTTTATAATTCATGCAAATGAAAAATTCAGTTAATATAACTATAACGGATTATAATGTGGAGGATGATAAATCCACTCACGATCTACCAAGTAAAGTAGCTTGATTGGTTCAAATCCAACTTGTGGATGAGCTGTAGTTCTTTTGTTACTTGCTCCATGCCATCTAACAAAGACTTTGTTACAGATTTTACATTGATGTGAGTACTCTAATCCAAAAGATATTTATTGTCACACCCCGAATCCTATAGGGATACAGCTGTTCTTCCACCTAAAGGACACAGCCTCAAACCACCCAAAATCAACTCTCAAAAATCCTAATCGACATCGCCGTGCCTTAATATCCACTAACCGAGGAACCTAAAAAAATTGGGAAAAAGATGAGTGAGCAACCATAACTCAATAAATAGTGCATATCTTTTCTACGCAAATCAAACAGCTACTATACATATATAATGTGTACCAAAAACTCGTAATACAAAGTCATAATATAATATACATATCAAATCAAATATGTATTCAACAAATCTTTATATAAATAAATAAATAATCATCTTAATCCACCATCATAATACAAATATCAATAATCAAGCCCATTGATCAATCTCAATAACATATCAACGGTCTATTCCATTGATCTATCTTATATCAAAACACACATTGATAGTCCATATGTCGACCAATCTTTTACTCAATATCTAACTATAATCACGACACAAGACTTGGTGACAAGGCGACTAAGACTCTTTCCTTAGCAGAGTCTCCACTTGTAAAGCTGGTGGTTCGGCACAAAAGAATATTCTAAATTTGGCATGCATATCCACAAAGTCTTCAATGGGCTCACAATGATAATAAGCACTAAACTCACATCCTCAAATATATACAAAATCAAATATTTATCACAAATCGGTTTCATAAACCAAAAACATATAATCTTTTGCAACTCAGTTCATCAAATAGAAGACACTTCACAAGATATTTCTGCCGTCATTTTGGAATCTATTCCATGAACCCGCAACATTTCGAAATGCCTTTCATAAAAGGTTTCTCAAAACATTATAGAACTCATTTCATAAATTAGGTTATAACACAATACATATATGTATCATTTCACAATATTTTTCTTAAAACCATTCTCTGACTATTCACAAGTTATAATAGGTAGTAAAAGCTCGATCCGACATTTTATACAACAACAATGCCATTTCATAATTCGTACTATCTATAATCCATAGTATTTTCGGAATATGAGTTTTACATACTCAAAGACAAGATAACTTCACTCACGTGGAATGCCTAAAACCAAAGAGCAAGAAGCTAAATGAGCTTACGATCTCGTAATCCTAGTAATTAAACAAGATTGACATTTAAACCAAGGAAAACACTGCCTCAACTACGAAATAGCTTAATTATGCCTAAACAATAACAAAATAACTCCTATGCGCTAATAAATCGCTAGTCTGAAGTGATTATTTAAGCCATTCACAATGCAGAACTTAAACGCGAAATCCTAAAATTCTCGCTCCAACCTTTGTGCCAAAATAACTCCCGTCAAAATACATGGCTCTATAACGCCATAATCCACCATTTCCATAAAAATCTCATAGTTCAACGACTCAAAAAATCAGACTTTGCAGCTTGAATCTTACAAAACTTTGAATTTAAAGGCTGGTTCAAAAAATTACTACAATTAAACAAACGAAGGGCACAGACACTTAACAAGCATTGTGATACGTAATTGAGTTGGCTTGACGAGACGTCCATGGCGAACACATGCAAAAGCCCTCTTCTTTCTTTTCCTTTATTTCTTCTTCTTCTTCTTCTTTCTTTCTATATATCCCTTCTCTCGTTTTCTTTTCTTCCTCGGCCGTGCGTGCTTTCGACCTCTTCTTTTCCTTCTATAACAGGCTGAAAGTCCATTTTTGTTTTTCTTTATGTTCTCTATCGTGGGCCCCATCATTTGACGCGTCAGAGTATTACATTTGTGGATTCCTAATTTTGATATGAGGTTTAATTAAAGTTAGCCGACAATATTGCTTCATTAAAAGTTCAATCGAAGAGTATCATCGGGTGGTGCTCATCAGGAGCTTTTCAACAATATCCAATTTACCTAAATTGAAAGATATCACTTTTTTCTAAGCATGGCTGTGCAACATTTAGGTACCAACTATATAATTTGACATGATCAATAATTTCACTTTAATGATAAATGCATCATAAATTCCCGGTCATCTTCACCGTGATTCCTATGCTTTTCCAAAAATCAAACAACATTTTTTGAAAACTCACGTCACGAAATTTTTGTGTGCACAAAAAAGTTATGTCTGTTCAAGATTTGGTCAAATTTGAATAAAAATGTAAACATCATTTTACGTAGTTTTTTGAAGGAAAAAAAAAGAAGCCTTGCCGCAATTAGCACCACCAAACCTCCAACTGGCACATGGCAGTTGTGGGAGCAATCCTGCTCTGCACAGCACGGCCTGGCCTCTGGCAAGACTCACCTAGGCTTGTGCAAGGGTTTGGTCGGTGCAATGCATGATATCCCCTATTCAAATTCATCCCAATAAATAGTGGGTCCATTTGGCAATTTTTAGGGAGCAAATTTCAATAAAATTTGAGCTTGACGATTCTAACGAGCTACAGCATGTATGGATTAAAGAAAACTGAGGGTCATTAGGTAAAGGCTCTAGACCCTCTAAACAAAGTCATTATGCTAAGAAAAGCATTATGATAAGATAATAGCTACTCTACTGTGAATAAGGCATTTTACAAATAAATAGGCTAATCGTAATGCTGAAATTAGCATTTGACAATAGAAAAAAAATGCTTTTATAACTATTACTTTGCTGAAATGAACTTAGAAAATGTCATATTTTTCTCTAGTCTGTTATTATGCAAGTCATGATTCTCCAAAAATGTTTTCAAAATATGCAAATGTAACTATAATTTTGTACATTACAAATTCAATTGTAAATCCCCCAACGCTGGTGCAATTGGTTTGGGGCATTATGGATATTCTAGCGTAGAGACTAGAGATCACATGTTCAATCCTATCAACTGTGTGCGAAATGATTTGAGTCAAAGTCACTTGCACAAGTTAAAAAGGCCTAAACTTAATGGTTCATGGGATTAACAAAGTGTCTGGTGACCCTCCTACTCGGATCTTTATGATCGTGCCTTTGAATTATAAAAAAGAAAAATCCAATTATAAATGAAGCAGCATTTAAAAACCTGTGTTAATAAAACCACGCTACCAATTCTTAAGCAACGACAAAAAAATCTGTAGCTTTCAAATACATAACATCCATAGTAAATATAACAAAACGCACAACATTTGATAAATAAGCATCTGGAAGTTTTGAATTGATAAACATTTATCCAGTCTTAACTTCACATATAAATCACTAGAGTTGTTTACTTTTAGGAGATTATAGATTCATCTTAAATGTACGAAATTACTCAAACTTGGAAGATAATCAATTCATGAGACATAAAACCAGATTTGATCAATTCCTAGAACTACGACATCTCCTTATGCCTTAGAAGTCACCAAGTTTATTTTTTTTGTGTTTTTTGCCTGGATGTGGTCCATAGATTCATACTGCATTTTACAAAACATCGGTATCTTATGAGCGCATTTATTTGTATTTCTGTTCAAAAATTGTTCCAGATAACATAAAAAAAAAAAAACTATTTCTATTCCGGGGAACAGTTTTTGAACAAAAGAACGCATTTGGTAAGTGTAAAAAAATTATGTTCTTGAAATAAAGAAAGAACAAAAACACATTTGGTAACTGCACTCAATTTCTGTTCCTAGAATAGAAAAAGAACAAAAACATGTTTGGTAACTGTAAAAAATTTCTGTTCCAAATTTTTCAAAAAAAATGCTCTTTTTTTTTTTAATAAAGTTTAAACTTGATATTGAATTCTCATTCTCATGAAATGCTCATTAATTTAATTTTGTTCATGGTAAGTGAAGACAAACATTCTGAACATGATCATATATGCATACTTTGTAGAAAATGTTATAAGTAAAGTTTGTATCAAATTTTTTTGAAGTGCTTTTTTTTTCTTTTATAAAGTGTAAACTTGATATTGAATTCTCATTCTCATGAAATGATCATCAATTTAATTTTGATCATGATGAGTGAAGAAAAATATCTTCAACATGGTCATATGTGCATACTTAAAAGAAAATTTTATAAGTAAAGTTCGTACAATAAGAACTACCAAAAAGAAGAGTATCTTATACATCTCAACATGAATCCTTCCATACATGACATCACAATAATGAAGCAATATAGTTCATTGTTCAACTTCATCACAATGAATACTTAAAAATAATATTACAAAAGTTGGAAACATAAAGTCAACAAATCTCACGCATATTGTGATCTCTTGTCATTTTATTTGCAATACTTATCCTAAGCATGTTTATCCCAGATGCTTGCTCATGCGATGTATCATCTGCAACCTCCACTTCTATAGGTCCAAATAGATACTCTGGATCTCCATATAGGGAAAAATTTCTGTCCATCCTATCTTGATCACGAATGTAATTATGAAGAACACAACATGCAATTATAACAAGTGCTTACTTCCGAATTGTAAATGGAGGCATATGTCTCAAAATGGTGGAGCGATCATTTAATGCCCCAAATGATCTCTCAATTACATTTATTAGTGAAGAGTGCTTATAATTGAATAACTCTTTTGCTGTTCTTAGCCGTCTCCCACTCCCTTTATATTCGCTGAGATGATACTGTTCATTTCTAAATTGAGTTAAAAATCCCGAAAGTGCCGCATAACTGGAATCTACCACGTAGTATTTCCCTACAACATGATATATATATATATATATATATATATATATATATATATATATATATATATATATATAAATTTGTTGTGATATTCAACCATAATATAATCACAAATGTCTATATAAACAAAGTAAATACCAGGTAGTAGTCGGGGAAATTGTAATTGAGGAGTTTGGAGTGCCAAAAGCACTCGACAATCATTGGCATATCCTTCCCATCTAGTATACACGAAAGTAAATTTCATATCAAATGAGCAAACACACAACACATTCTGGGTGGTAGTCCCTCTCATGCCTCTAAATTGAACCTGCTGAGATACCGGGATAATAGCATTTATATGGATGTCATCTATAGCACCTACACAGTCCTGTCAATTTATTGCCAATCTAAAATTATATAAGATTATGAATTAAATATATTTGACAATATAAAGTTGATATAGAAATCATAGCTTGAAGTAGCGTTTATGACTAGAATCCATAAGAATTTCCTGTGGGATGACATCAAAGGACGGTGATTTGATTATCTATTTTGAAAATTTGATAATTACTTTTAACACTTTGTTGAAATACTTGCTGATCGTTTCTCTAGAATGTTGAAATCTCTCACATAAATCTCTATTTGAGCTACCGTGACAAACCAAAGATAAGAATATCCCAATTTGTTCATCTATTCGAACCAATCGACTATCTTTTAACCAATCTCTTACTCTTATTAAATCACATAAATTCATAAAAATATGTCTCTCCATTCTGAATGATTCATATATCTTATCTAAATGTCCATAAATAATTTCCATTATCCATTTGAATCCTGATAATTTACTGTCCCTAATGGGTTCTCTTGTATGCACGAATGCATCAATCGCAACCGTGCACAACCACGCTAGCAATATGTGAAGATCATCATCATCCAAGAATTGTGAAACTAGTTCTACCTGTTCACTAGATATACTATTTGATCAATCTTCCATAGTACCTATACCATCACAAAAATATAAAAACATCAATATAGATTTTGAAAATATATCCAATAACAGTCAATAACATAAGTCATAGTCTCAATAGAAGATGCCATTACATATAAGTACCAAAAGTCTCAACACTAATATATTTAAAAACTAAATATTAATGGATAACATAAGTTATACAGTCTAATGAAACCCCATTCAATCCATAATATGTTTCCAAACATCTACTAAAGATGATAAAGAAGTCCATTTCTCCTTTCAGGTGAGGATTTAATGAAAGCCACCCTCCATAAGGCACTATCGCATGCTCGTTCCACTGCTTTATTGTAAACATCTTGGTCTATCTTAGGCATACTAATTAGAATATCCATCATAGCAACTACGGAGAAAGGGTCTACAGGTGATGGCATAACCCCAGAGGCCGCAGAGCCACTACCAGATTAACTTGACCTAATTTTCAAAAAGTCTTGTATGGCTTTGGAAGTGTCATCAATAATGTTTTGGTTACTCTTCCTTCTCCTCTTAGTATTTGGAGTCTATCCAATCTGTACTTTCCATGAGTTGAAGTTGCAGCATTGTCTAATGTAAAGACTCTCTCATCAATGTAGTGATCACTGAAGTCATCTGTATGGCCACCACCATTATCACCATATGCATTGCCAACACTATTGTCACCACCTACATTGCCACCACTGTTGTCACCACCTACATTGCCATCACCATTGTCATCTTCCTCCGACATTGTCAAATCTTGAGCATTTCCTATGCCATATTCCCCAGTAATATATGTACCACCAAATACAATACATAGCTCGAGATACTGAGGAAATCCATCATTCTTGAATTTTGCCCACTCAACGTTCTCCTAAAATTTTCACAATAATGACATTTTAGCAATATAATCATACATTTTAAAATTTACATATATAATGACATCAAAATGACTAAAAAGTTAAAAAGATACCTTGATGTGAGATTCTCATATACTTAGATCGCCGACAACAACTCTTTTATTCACATTATCCCAACCAAATCCAAATTGAGACATAAGTTTCTGAAAACTGCTTTTCTCAGTTTGTTTACCTTATTCCTCAGCTGGACCATGCTATATTGGCATCATGTCTGTCTAACGAATTCAGTCTATATATTTCTCTACCCTGCTTTGTTAAAAGTAGAAGAGGTGCGATTTCCCTTTTTGACCCCATCCACCAACAAACCGATAAATAAGTTGGTTACAGACTTGGTCCAGTTTAAAGTGAATGTCTGTCTCTTAGATGCCATTTAATCTTTGACCGGTTGAGCAGCATATGAGTTATGAGTTAAATCAATAACATAATACTATACATGCCATACAAAAATCATTCTCAAGAGATGTAAGCGGAGAATACTATAATGACAAAATTGATATTTCTTACTTATATAAAACAGATCATAAGTTGCATTTTGAGTTACAAGAACTATATAGTACTATGACTATCAATGATCAATGAAACAGAATGCTCAAAATAAAATAAAGAGCACTGTGAGAAACCTACCATGTTAAAATATATGTCATATATCAAGCACTACAATAAAAGGAAATGTGAAAAGTTCAATCTTCCTCCAAATGAACCTAAACAACTACTCTCTCCAACCTGTCTTTGAGCTGTGACATCCAAATGATTAGCCTGAGCATTTCATTGTAATGCTAGATATAATATGCAACCATAAAATTCATCCAATACAAGGCAGCATTACCCTTGGTTCTTACCTTCAAACACAAAAAGAAGTTCTTGAAAGTAGCTCTAGTCCTTCAATGTTTCCTCTGTAAGTTTCTCAACTAGAGTCCCTCTCTGTCAAAAAGATAGCTCTCATGGTGATTTTGGATGAGCTCATAGTTCCTCAACATAGTCTAAAGAAATTTACCGTCGGGTCACTCGAGCGAGCGGAGTGTTGTTGCTCTGCTCGCGATGCTCGCTTGAGCGAGCAAAGCAGCGACACTTGCTCGAGTGAGCAAAGCAGCGAACTGCTTGAGTGAGCAGAGCGTTGCTGCTCTGCTCGCGATGCTCACTTGAGCGAGCAAAGCAATGACGCTCGCTCTCGCAAGGAGAGTGTTGCTGCTTTGCTCGCGATGCTTGCTCAAGCGGGCATCGCTGCTTTGCCGAGCGAGTAGAGCAGCTTGAGCAAGCGTTGCTGCTCTGCTCGCTCGGCAAAGCAGCTCAAGTGAGCATCGCTGCTCTGTTGAGCAAGCAGAGCAGCTCGAGCGAGCAGCCGTCGCCCAAATCTACTGTAGATCTAGGCGAGCAACGCTTGCTCAGGGCTCGAGCATGAGGGCTGGCTCAAGCGAGCATCTCGCAAATCTGGGCAAGCGCTGGCTCGAACGAGCTGTCGCGCTCAAGCCCCGAGCAGTCGTCGCCCAGATCTACAAGGGGTGGCTCTCACCGAAGCCCTCGTCAAACGATGAAGGAGGAGCAGCAGCTGGTGAGCACATAAACTTACCTCGAATCGGAAGCTTCAGCTAGTGAAGGAGCAACAGCTGTCGGCACTGGAGAGTCTACCGAGTGGGGAGGCGCCGGATTGCTCCAAGGTAGTGAACCTGTGAGAGACGCCGGAAAAGGGAGAGACTCGAGTAGGGCACGAAGCGAGAAACACAAAAGAAACAAGTTTTTTTCGTTTTTGTTCTTTTTGGCCTTTTAAGAAGTGTTTCTGGAACAAAAAAATAACTTTTTTGTTTCTTTTTTTTGTTTCAATTTTGTTTTTGGAACAAAAAAACAGTTTTTGAACAAAAACGCAAATAAATGCGTTTTTGTTCTTTTTTTTTCGGGAATAAAAAAAACAAAACTTTTATTCATAAACAAGATAAAAGAACATAAACATGCGCGCCTTTTGTTTCTGAAAAGACAAGTAAAGGAGTACTTTCGGCTAAAAGCTATTAATGCGGGAGACTTCTTGTATGAGGGACGATACCTAAAGGGAGGACAAGGGGAACATTGACTAGGATTGCAGGCATTATTTGTGTCATTCGGTTCACTGTCTCCAACACTGACACTTAACAGCAATGTTATTGCGGACCATGACTTCTGTTTCCTTAGGTTTTGTTCTTCAAGACCATGTAGGGCACTAATATTCTAAATTTTTATCTGTTTGCTTAACTCCCGTGTACAGGACAGGATTCATTTCCACCACCGCAATGGTTAACCTAGTGAAGTAAGTCTTAGTCTCAAGACATCCCTAGTTACAAGTTCGAATCTGCCAATTGCTCCTCGATCTTAAGAAGCCTTCATTCGTTTGCGGCGTAGGTTTGGCCATGCTGTGATGTGGGATAGCCCTAGTTCTATTCCTACTAGCATTGTAGTGGAGTAGCGATGATGGCCTTACTCAAAATGAATCGCTGTTATGGTTCAAACTCAACATTCCATTGTAGGTATGGAACTTGAAGTTAAGCACCCCTTCCCAATCCTTTACTTAGAAAAAAGAGGAATCATATCTAACAATAAAATGGATCAATTATATTTGACAACAGTTTCTCCATTATCATATATATATATATAAGCAAGGACACCCACTTATAAAAATTTGATGTATATTCAACAGGTATTTCACAATTTTTTTTCTAAAAAGCTCAAACATAGTTAAAAATAATAATATGAATACTTGTGAGAAAGAACATGATCAATGAGTTTCGTAAAAGTTAAATCATTAGAGAAGATTGTGATTGCACACAATAATTACCCAACAAAATTGAATTTTAAAAGAATGGCATGATCTCATGACATGTATGCATATTTTCTTTGGCCAATGACAAAGTCTTATCTCATACAAGATTATCAGGAGAATTATTCTGAAGCAGATTAACTTTTTTCTTTGAAGGCCATCTTAGATAAGCCTCGAAAACATGACGACCGGGCTCTTGAACATGCGTACTATTAAATCCTAATTTGTCATCAGTTTAT
This sequence comes from Eucalyptus leucophloia subsp. euroa, assembly GCA_017140325.1. NCBI lineage: Eukaryota > Viridiplantae > Streptophyta > Magnoliopsida > Myrtales > Myrtaceae > Eucalyptus > Eucalyptus leucophloia. The sequence continues at coordinate 33,337,666 of CM029472.1, read as the reverse complement.
AACTTCTAACTGTTGGGCTTGAATATTTTGGCCCAATGGGGCTTGGATTGGGATGTCCAAAATAGGAGAAAAAGGCCTCGCATCAAGTGTACCAACTTGTTTGGTCATTTGTCGTCATTTAGCATTTTCTTAGCTAGGTGTGAATGTGATTGCATTTTTCGTCTTCTTTCCTTTCATGCTCTAGCGTAAATTTAAAAAGTGTCTTAATCTACCAAATCACATGTAAATTCCAAAGAACCCTTATTTCCTATGTAGATATTTTTTAAGTGGAGATAGGTACTCCCTCAACATACATTATTCATTTACTGTCTCTATTTTATTTATTATTAGATATGTGTCACATGTCGATTAGACATGCAATCTCAAAGAATCTTAATCTCATCCTACCCACTTTCATTCCTTAGCATCTCCGCCTTTATATAGGAGTTGTGCCATTGCCCTCATTTACCGTTGTTGCATGCACATCATGTGTGCCATCTCCTTAGCTTGGGGGCGGCAATTGCCTCCTCTCTCCTCTTGCTCATCTATAACCATTGGCCTTCCTCTCCCTCTCCCTCTCCCTCTCTCCACTTGCACCTCCCTAAGGATCTCTCTCTTCTTCATCATTGTCGTCTTCAAGGTGAAGGAGACAACAACAACGACAAGCCCATACCGAGATTCAGCACAAGCCTTGGATCTCAGGCTCAGCCGTGCTTGACCGAGCCAGAGCCGTAGATGTTCAATCTCAGATATGGCTCGATTGTGGTGGCCGAGTTAGAGCTGAATTGATTGAGATTTTTCTTACTGTATGTTGGATCGTCACATGACATCATGATTAACTAAGTGGTGATAGAGTCTGAAGAAAGCACATGCAAGAGGGCCCTCCACTCCGTCTGAGTTGTACCTATAATAGTAGTGATAAGAGGATTTCATGTCCATGCGTTTGATTAGACAATCGCACGAATCAGAAGGATTAAAAAAGAGAGAATAAGTTTCCCACGCAAAAGAAAATCAAGAAGTCATTCCAAGTTTGCTTAAAGGCAGCAAGTCTGCTCGTTATCCTCTTCCAAGACGGCAAGTCAGCTCGTGAAATGAAAGCGAAACCCTCACTAAACGGCACGGATTTAGGTAAAAAGAGGGTCCTATCACAATGTTTACTTAGAACATAAACATGCTTAATAAGAAACAAAAGTACACTTAATAAACTATGAGTGAGATATCAATATGGTCCTCTTTTTCAATCGAATAAATATTATTTTAAAGATCATGTGGCATAAGCATGGTTGCCCACGCCAAAGGGAATCGTAACCCGACAAACGTTGGCTGACTTTTCAGGTGCAAGACAAAATCCTCGTTTGAAATTATGTCAAATTGAGAAAAGGTAAGATAACTTGAGAGGCTAATACATGTTCAGCATGGGATGAATTGATTTGATTTTATAATGGTTCGCTGTCAAAAGGTGCAAATTCAATGACAAGCCTCATTTCTTTTCATCAAGGAGGAAAAATACCACAAAAGAACGTCCATGGTCCTTCTCTTTCTCAATCCTTCATCTCCCAAAGGAATCTGATCATTGGGTCTAGTACTGTGATTTCATAGTGTTCACTTGATTACAGAGGTTTGGTGAACTTATTAACATGCAGATTCGTATATGTCGGTAAGTTATGCATTCATAAGATCATTTGGCTTGTATGGTATTGCGTTTAAATGAGTTTTGGTGATATGGATTCAGATCCTATCCATTTAGGAAGTAAATCAACGTCCTCAATTCATCTCAGTTGAATGGATGACCCAATGGCAAAATATAATTCAACGATGAACATACATCGGTCCATCCTTTTAATGTAGTTTATTTTCCATTTTCTTTCTTTTTTCTTTTCCATTTTTTCCATACCTTCTTCCTCCTCCATTCCTCAAAGATGAAACCTAGAATAGGAACACCACCTTCGGCCTCCGAGATTGTCGCCACTATCAAAAGAGATTGATAGTGGTCGTCATCATCGCATCAACAATCTATAGTGGCTTCGTCAAGGCGACCCATGGCAAGTGACGCTCGATCCCGCTAGGAAGGACGCGCAACCGTCACCATTCTCCGAAGAGTATTCTGCGGATAGGGGCGATGTTAGGATGACGAAAGACCGACTAAGGGACACTTCTCATGAAATTTCGGAAAGAAACACATTACTTTTTATTTTGGGATATGTTCACTGGAAGTTCTAAACTTGTCAGAAAAATGCAATTAAATTATAAAATTTTCAAAAAATGTAATAAGTCCCAAAACTTGTCAAATTAATGCAGTCGAGTTATTCCGTTAATTTTGTCTAATTGACTAACGGAAAAATATTGATATGATTTTTTTTATTACTTTCTCTCTCCTACTCGAGGTTGACATGGCTTAAACATGCAAGATACCCCCCAAAACGTCGTCGTTTTGATCAAAATTTGATTTTTACTATAAATATTAGGGTTAATACCTTAAAAAATTCCAAACTTGTACACTTGTGACAAATTTATCCTAAATTAATTTTTTTATCACCAAAAACCCCCAAATAGATACACATTTAACAAATTTCCCCAAACTAATACACTTATAACAAATGTATCCTATTACTGTCAAATTACTAATTTAAATGACATGTGACAGTTAACTGGTGTACCAATTTGCAATTTTACTCTCCCTTTGTCACAGTTATACAATTTTTATGATTTTTTGTGGTATTAATCCAATTTAGTGGTTTGTATATTTGTCACAAATATACCAATTTAAGGTTTCTGGCGGTTGAATAAATTAGTTTGTGGTAAATTTGTCGTAAGTATACTAATTTGGGGTTTTTTATGGTCAGTTGAGGTAAATTTGTTACAAGTATATTAGTTTGGGCTTTTTCATGGTCAAAAAATTAATTTTGGGTAAATTTGTTACACATGTACCGGTTTGAGGTTTTTTTGAGTATTAACCATAAATATTAATTAAATGAAAAAAATAAAAATAAAAAACAAAACAAAACAAACAAACAACCACAAAGGCAACCAACTAGAGACAACTTGTAGGCCCCTAGCCGCCACCACCCCACCATCATCGAAAAGGGGCAAGGGTTGGCGACCCTTACCCGATCTAGGGGAAGGCCATGATCCTCACCCTAGATTTGGGCAAGGGCCCACAAGCCTTCGCTTGTCGTCGAATGGGACCTGGTGACCCCAACTGACCCTTACCCCACCATCACTACTTTTTTATGATAGTGAGGACGATGATGGCATGGGCCTTGCAGGCCCCCATTGGTTTGCCTTTTTTTTTCATTTAATTTAATTAATATTAATATTTAAATTAAATTTGGACAAAAACGACATTGTTTTGGGATAATCTTGCTTGTTTACATAATGCAAAAGAGAGAAAGTAATATATAAAAAAAAAAAAAACCGCATCAGCTTTTCCTATTGATCAAATTGAATGGAATTAGTAGAATGACTCAATTGTATCAATTTAGCAAGTTTTAAAATTTGATTGTATTTTCTGAAAGCTTTATAACTTAATTACACTTTCGTGACAAGTTTTGAAACTTCTAATTAACATATTCTTTTATTTTTCTTGAATTGTGAAAATTGACCCGTTCTTTCTCTACTTTTCCTGCCACGAGCGGAGAAAATCATTGATGATTTGCCACAATGGAGCAAGACTAAGCAATCTTGAACAATTAGTCTCTCCCGTGATTAGCAAGTACAAGAGTAGACACTCGTCGGCCATCCATTCTACCAACATTTCATATAATCATGATAGCGATCGTCGTGAACGATTTTGGAATCGCCATGCGCAGGGGTCGCATTCAGAGCTAAATTTTAAAAAGCACAATTTGCTGTAGGAATCCTTCTCTCAGGTTCCTTTGTCTTACTGGCTCGATTTCGTGGGCACTTGAAAATCGCTTACTATAAGTCACGAGGGTTGACGAAGGACGCCTATGATTTACGCCTGGGTTCGCTGATATTCTGTGGTCCAAATCAGTATCACCGTTAGTCAAACCATTTTTTTTCTTTGAAAATCCTATTTAATGTAACATGTATCTTAATCATGTGTAAGTCGAATCTTACGTATAAAATTGAGGATTGAAGGTCCAATCCAAAAGTTGAATTTATTGGTGGATGGACTTTCTATTCATGGAATCAAGTTTTGCCCCAATCTATTTCGCTTGTGCAATTCTCCATTGATTGAATTACTCGTGTTATTCTTAATTCAATTTGTATGTGAAAAGAGATGTTAAAGTATTTAATAACATTTACCTATGAAATTTCATAGTGTTCACTTGATTACAGAGGTTTGGTGAACTTATTAACATGCAGATTCGAATATGTCGGTAAGTTACGAATTCATAAGATCATTTGGCTCGTATGGTATTGTGTTTAAATGAGTTTTGGTGATATGAATTCAGATCCTATCCATTTAGGAAGTAAATCAACGTCCTCAATTCATCTCAGTTGAATGGATGACCCAATGGCAAAATATAATTTAACGATGAACATACATCGGTCCATCCTTTTAATGTAGTTTATTTTCCATTTTCTTTCTTTTTCTTTTCCATTTTTTCCATACCTTCTTCCTCCTCCATTCCTCAAAGATGAAACCTAGAATAGGAACACCACCTTCGGCCTCCGAGATTGTCGCCACTATCAAAAGAGATTGATAGTGGTCGTCATCATCGCATCAACAATCTATAGTGGCTTCGTCAAGGCGACCCATGGTAAGTGACGCTCGATCCCGCTAGGAAGGACGCCCAACCGTCACCACTCTCCGAAGAGTATCCTGCGGTTTTTATGTTCTTCAAAAAGTTCAGATACGGGCGATGTTAGGATGACGAAAGACCGACTAAGGGACACTGCTCAAGAAATTTCAGAAAGAAACACATTACTTTTTATTTTGGGATATGTTTGTTGGAAGCCCTAAAACTTGTCAGGAAAGTGCAATTAAATTATAAAATTTTCAAAAAATATAATAAGTCCCAAAACTTGTCAAATTAATGCAATCGAGTTATTCCGTTAATTTCATCTAATTTGGCTAATGGAAAAATATTGAGATGATTTTTTTTTTTTTTACTTTCTCTCTCCTACTTGAGGCAAACATGGCTTAAACATGCAAGATACCCCCCAAAACGTCGTCGTTGTGATCAAAATTTGATTTTTACTATAAATATTAGGGTTAATACCTTAAAAAATTCCAAACTTGTACATTTGTGACAAATTTATCCTAAATTAATTTTTTTATCACCAAAAACCCCCAAATAGATACACATTTAACAAATTTACCCCAAACTAATACACTTATAACAAATGTATCATATTACTGTCAAATTACTAATTTGAATGATATGTGACAGTTGACTGGTATACCAATTTGCGATTTTACTCTCCTTTTGTCACAATTATACAATTTTTATGATTTTTTGTGGTATTAATCCAATTTAATGGTTTATATATTTGTCACAAATATACCAATTTAAGGTTTTTGGCGGTTAAATAATTTAGTTTGTGGTAAATTTGTCGTAAGTATACTAATTTGGGGTTTTTTATAATCAGTTGGGGTAAATTTGTTACAGATATATTAGTTTGGGCTTTTTCATGGTCAAAAAATTAATTTTGGGTAAATTTGTCACACATGTACCGATTTGGGGTTTTTTTGAGTATTAACCATAAATATTAATTAAATGAAAAAACTAAATAAATAAATAAATAAAACAAACAAACAAACAACCACAAAGGTAGCCAACTAGAGACAACTTGTAGGCCCCTAGCCGCCACCACCCCCACCATCATCGAAAAGGGGCAAGGGCAGGCGACCCTTGCCCGATCTAGGGGAAGGCCATGATCCTCACCCTAGATTTGGGCAAGGGCCCACAAGCGTTCGCTTGTCGTCGAATGGGACCTGGTGACCCCAACCGACCCTCACCCCACCATCACTACTTTTTTATGATAGTGAGGACGATGATGGCATGGGCCTTGCAGGCCCCCATTGGTTTGCCTTTTTTTTTCATTTAATTTAATTAATATTAATATTAAAATCAAATTTGGACAAAAACAACATTGTTTTGGGATAATCTTGCTTGTCCACATAATGCAAGAGAGAGAAAGTAATAATATAAATATAAAAAAACCACATCAGCTTTTCCTATTGATCAAATTGGATGGAATTAGTAGAATGACTCGATCGTATCAATTTAACAAGTTTTAAAATTTGATTGTATTTTCTGAAAGCTTTAGAACTTAATTACACTTGCATGACAAGTTTTGAAACTTCTAATTAACATATTCTTTTATTTTTCTTGAATTGTGAAAATTGACCCCTTTTTTCTCTACTTTTCCTGCCACGAGCGGAGAAAATCATTGATGATTTGCCACAATGGAGCAAGACTAAGCAATCTTGAACAATTAGTCTCTCCCGTGATTAGCAAGTACAAGAGTAGACACTCGTCGGCTATCCATTCTACCAACATTTCATATAATCATGATAGCGATCGTCGTGAACGATTTTGGAATCGCCATGCGCAGGGGTCGCATTCAGAGCTAAATTTTAAAAAGCACAATTTGCTGTAGGAATCCTTCTCTCAGGTTCCTTTGTCTTACTGGCTCGATTTCGTGGGCACATGGAAATCGCTTACTATAAGTCACGAGGGTTGACGAAGGACGCCAATGATTTACGCCTGGGTTTGCTGATATTCTGTGGTCCAAATCAGTATCACCGTTAGTCAAACTATTTTTTTCTTTGAAATCCTATTTAATGTAACATGTATCTTAATCATGTGTAGGTCGAATCTTATGTATAAAATTGAGGATTGAAGGTTCAACCCAAAAGTTTGAATTTATTGGTGGATGGACTTTCTATTCATGGAATCGAGTTTTGCCCCAATCTATTTCACTTGTGCAATTCTCCATTGATTGAATTACACGTGTTATTCTTAATTCAATTTGCACATAAAAAGAGATGTTAAAGTATTTCATATCATTTGCCTATGAAATTTATATGCTCTTATGTTCTCTCTCCACCTATAAGTTTAAGGTTATAGGTTGGACATTCTCACAAGAACACACATGTAAGCCACATTAAACAAGCAATAGGAAGTATAAGACAAGTTCTTTCCCTTTGCGGATGTTTTTAAGTCATCAGAGAACGAGTCCACAATCCATGTATCCTACTTCTTGACAAAAACAATGTCTGACTTAATGCAATTTAAAGATTCATAAGAATTCTCAACTCAAAACCTTTTTGTTTATAATGCGACATATACATCATATTCTTAGAGCTGTTGAGAATGCTGATAACACCTCCTAGGTAAAGTCAACCAAACTTTTTAAAAAATCTTCTATCAGTTCGATGCAAACAGCATCCAACTCCACAGCAGAGTCAGGTCCTTAATTCTAATTTTCAAATCCTGCTTTGGAGATGTCGAAGTGGACAAAACAAGAATTTGTCATGGGTATCGTTGGACCGTCCAATGTGGCGGTACCAAACGCATAAAGAAAGAGCTTATCAAATTGCTAGCAAAACCCTAAATCATCTCTTAGTCCTTCGATCGACGTGTGTAAAAGAAATAGAGCAAGTAATATTTTTATTTTTAATAAAGATAGGTCAATGACATTATTTAACTAATCTTTTAAATAATTTTAGATGTTGAATTCATCAAGACCTTCTTGTGCAGTTAGCTTGGTGTGCGAGTGGCCGGAGTGACGGCAGCTTCTGGACGAATGCATGCCAACAAACCAACATCAAGAGTCGGGCTAAATGCTATTCATTGAGTTGAGTAAACATCTAATTTATGTGGGTCGTCTCCTGGGATAAGATTTCGCCTAGTCGAGATTAAATTAAAGTGGAAGAAAAAAAAAAGAATTCATGGGGTTTGGCGTTTCTTGTTTGGCTCTTGCGAAAATGATTCGGATAGAAAGTTTGGCAGGTGGAAAGATGCTGATTGTGCTGACATGGACAGTCCAGGTACCTAACTCAAGATCTAAAATGATTGAAATTTATATAGTCCTATCTTCCTTGCTTCTTAAGCATCATTGCACAATGAACATAATAAATTCCGAAAAATTATTCAACCAAAAAAAAAAAGGGAATTCCAAAAATTGCTAAAAAAGTGCATATGGGAAAGCATAATCTTGAAGTCGTTTATAACCCTTATTCAACATGGGTATGCTCGGACCAAAAAAAAAAAAAAAAACATGGGTATGCAACAGAACCTTGAGCTGATTTGTGAAACCCTAGTTGCATGATAGGCTGTGTAAGTACTTGAACCTCTCTCATTCATCTTTGTGTTCCTTCATAACTTAGCATGGAGAAAAAAAAAAGACTTTTAATTGCTATATAACCTACTTAAAAAAGTTTTTTATTAATCATGTTCGATGTAGATCATGACATATTAAAAGCTATTAATCTAAAATGACATGTCACATAAACTATAACTATACTAAAGCATAGAATCTCTCGCTCATATTGTTTTTGAAGGTCGCATCCACCATTTTATGAATAGATCTTCGCTGTTTATTCATATGGATTCAATCATTAATAATTGAGTGGAAATATTTGAAAATGGTGCGTCAAAAAGGAAATCGAAAAACCTAAAGGCTGCCACAAGGTTGAGCAGCGAGAAAATGTCACTAGACAGTGACGCTGAAAAGATTGCTATGTGGTTGCGAGACCATCCATTAGCAAATCCATTTTTTTCCTACTTTAAAAATATTTTTTTCCCGTTAGAAGACCGTCAAAATTCCAATTCTTTCTGCACGTGGGACCCCCATGGATCTTTTTCTTGAGCTTCACGAGTTTGACTTCGTCGTCTCTCGGACAGCTCCGTCTCCCCTTGAACTTTGTAGCTCGGCTAACTTTTCTTTTTAATGGGAAAGGAGGATTATTATAATATTTTTATAATCGAACTTTTTGCGTCAAAAGTCGTGAGTGCATGAAAAACTTGAAGAAACTTCTTGGAAAAGAAAAAAGGCTCTTGGACTCCAAATTAAAGACACAAATAGTCAAGTCATCGACTTTTACATTATTTTATCAATTAACCCCACAAGGATAATCATTTTTGACAAAAATAATCCGGTTTTCGAAACTTAGTCAAAAGTCATGGGTATTATATGAGAAGTGGGTCTTTTAAAATTTATACTTTTTTTCAAGTCATGTGACTCTCTCTCAATTTGATATTTCACACTAAAATTCTTCGGCGATTTAGTTACTGACGAAGAAATTTGTAAGATTTTAAAAAAATTTTTCACAGTTGTATTTTTGTCATCTTTTTATTTTTAAGGAAAGAAAAGCGGTAGAAGTTCTTAGTGGAAGATAATCCCGCCAAAGGACCGCTACGTACACCTTTGGTGGAAAGAACTGTTCTTGTACAACGTTGGTGAAAAGAACTGTTCTTGTACACAGGAGGAAATTGTTCTTGCATGGTAGGAATGCTGTACTATTTTCAAAGTTTGGCCAAAATTTGATCAACTTTGACCAGTCAAATCTCATCGAAAAAACCTGATCACATAGTGTAATTGGATAGTATTTGCACACATATCTAAATTATTGAGATCTGCTTATTTCATTTAAGATCGTTAGATAATCATGTTATCACATTTAAAAAAGCAAAAAACAACTTAGTTATTTTTCTGTTAAAATTGATGATATTGTCTAAATTTTGATCAATCACGAAATATTATATATGAAATGATTTATTATCTCGAAAATTTACAAGTTAAAGATAAAATTAAAGATCATTTTGTAAATGGAACACATTCAAATTTACTTATTTATCTTTCTACTTCTCGTTGCATTCTTGTTCGAGTTATCAAGTTTTTTTAATTTTGTTTTTGTCAAATTGAGTTGATATATGCACTAGCTTATATACTATGTAGCATATGGAGGTGTAGCTTTTAAGTCATTTTCTTTTTGTTTTGCTTTTCTCCATAGGATTATCATACTTTCGTTAGGTTTGGAATTGGTTTGGGTATCCCTAATTCTAGCACGACAAGTTTGGGATATTCGTCTCGATCTGCTTGTAATGGTCATTAAGGGAAACTTTATCCATTCTCGATGATAAGATTCTCTCATTTTGGGGTCAAAAGAATATATCTTTTACCAATGTTGTGAAGACGCTATGCAAGGTGGGAGCAAATCTTGGAGATAAGAGATTTCCTCTAAGACTTCAGGGAGACCCCTTTCTAATTCTCGATCCTCATAGCATAGCATTTGCACCTCTTCATTTTAGAACAAACCATGTGAATGCACATAGGTATAAACACCCTTCATTTTTCATCAATATGGGAACGATATTACTAATAGAAATTCATCCTCAAATAGGATAATGCAAGGTATGATCTCATCCATGTGCATGCAACTTACAAGCATTTCCTCAATCAATCCCGATTAGGGTTTTTCAAGTCCGAGCGACATTCGTGGGGTCATAAGGTTCCATTGGATGTACATTTATTTCATATTCGTGCCAGTGATTCAACAATCATTTTTGCTAGGAGGGAAGAACTGGGGATAAGTTAAGTCAATTTTCCTCGTGAGCCAAGATTCATACCCTTCTTAGGTGAATTGCATCTTCCTAGCTAAAGCCAATGTAAGAAATGTGGTTGAGTATGAAACTTTTTAGTAGGCATGACAAAATCCTAAATTTTTTGTTGAGAAATGCGATCAAGTTAACACCTCACATGGTGTAATTAAATCCCAAATCTTGCGAGAAATGCAATCCTAGTCTCATTGAAAAATGCAATTTAAGATGGTTATGAAGGCCATTTTTTTGAGTGCACGCCAACAATTTTGAATAATGTTCACCGATGACATGTTTTATTACCTTTAAAAGGCAGTCTTGTTTGATTTTCTAAATTTGTACTATCATATAAAGTAAAGAGGACCTCAAACACTCTAAGGGCCTCCCATCTTTTTCTTTTTCTTCCCTCGGATTCCTCGACCACTCGTTCTATAAATAGTACGTCCATGACCAAGTACGTCATTTCATGTCTCAATCAATCTCGATTTGGAAAATATTTCAATTGCTTCAATATTCAAGCAACCTTCATATAAAAGTTCTTTTTGTGGCTTGGTGTCTAACATGTTTTCAATTATTTTATAGGCTCCAACAAAGTGGAGCCACAGAAAGCAGCCAAGCCGAGCCGAGCCGAGCCAGGCCGGGGTGGGCCGGAGAAGGAGGAGACAACGGTGGTCCAGAGGACGGCAGGTGGAATGTTTCACAGTGCATGCATGGGGGAAGCCGAAACTGTCAAGAAGCCGGTGGCCGGCGGCTGATCCCATCTTCTCACCAACCGAGCCTCGTCCGCGCATCAATCTTTTACTAAATCTCACTTACAATCCCAATAAAAACAACAATAATTATAATAATGCCAATCGCTTTACTCCAATGAATTCACGTTCGATACGTAAATGCATCCTGGCGTCCAGAAAGCACGCACGTTCAACAGTCCCCACATGTACTCGGATGACTCCCACGCATTTTTGCTCACTTTTTCAAACCCCATCGATGTTGACTCTCACTCTCTCTAGATTGGCCGTCCTCCTGTGGAAATAAGAGCGCGTCGCTAATAGAATAATTAGAATAATTTGAAGATGAAATACTCGGAATTCACTCAACTCGGCTCTAATCAAGATAAGAATGAGACATATAGATCTTCTCTATTTCACCTTTTGAATTGATTACGAGATTTGTGTTTATATTGACTTGTTAGACGACTCTTGCTTTTGACTAACTTGTATAGCATTTCGGAGATATAGAGTCCTTGAATTTGCAAAACATCGAACCGGACGCAAAAAGAGGAACGGTGACGATCCGTGCGCATAGGACATTCGTGAAATTTGGTTGAATTAAAAACAGCGACCGCTTTGAACCCTCCAAACCACATATATATATATAAACCCCCCCAAGGACACCCTTCTTGAAATCAGAACACACCCCAGAACTCTCCTTCTTCCCCTCCCTCTCTCTCTCTCTCTCTCTCTCTCTCTCTCTCTCTCTTCCCCTCGCTCAAGGGAAAGCAGTAGCAGATGGGTCGTTCAAGCGCAGTCGCCTTGGTCTTCATTGCTGTGGTCTTCGCCTCCTCCATGTCGCGCTCTGAAGGGAGGATGTTATCGGAGAGAACGGGCGACCTCCACGGCAACAAGAGAACGCCATTGGTAAACCCGGGTCTTTACCTGAGCGCCCTCCCCAAGGGCAGCGCCACCCCCTCCTCGACGCCGAGCAAGAAGGGCCACGCCGAGGTCGTTGACGAAAAGCTTGTCGCAAGGCGCCTCGGTGGCCTCGGTCGGGTCCTGGTAGAGTCCGTGCCAAGCCCTGGGGTCGGGCATTAGCATCGAAAGCAGCTGCGCAGCCTATATGATCTTTTCATGGTTACTTCGTGGGTAATGAGATTGATTAATTACTCCAGAAATAGGGAGTTTTGGAGGGAGGTTTTCCATCTTCATACTTTTTATTCTTTCACAGAAATTAGGTCAGAGGGACTATATAGTTACTTATGAGTTACTTAGCGAGACACTAACTGTATAGATGGTACGAAAGCTATGTCTCTTTTTCTCTTCTCTTTTCTTCCGTTCCAGGGGTTGGATTGTTTTTGCTATGAATACGTTAGAGTTTTCACATTATATGCAGATCATATATATTTCCTCCCTCCCTCCCTCCCCCTCCTCTCTCTCTCTCTCTCTCTCTTATATTTTTTATATATTTTTCTGGGGTTATAAATTGCTCAAATTACAAGAAACATAAGAAAAAGAATTGGGTGCCGGTGCGTTTGGCACGGACCAAAATGTCAATGTCATGGGGGGCACGTCCTCCACAAGATCTGTAAATCTGTCCTCCACCTCCTTCGTTTCCTCCTCTTTCTCATGGTACACTGTTTCCTTGTTTCAAGGATTTTGGGACATTGCATCTATGACTCCCAAGAGTCTAGAAACCATCCACAACATCAACAATTAATTTTATCAAGTTGTCGTAGCCGTGATGTATGATCAATTAGACCCATTCTTTATGCTAGCATGATGCATCAGGTCCATCGGATTCAGTGAGTCCAAACAAGGTCTCAGGAATCCGGCGATTCCGACGCAAGGGCTCATGCTAAATCCGACCCACTTAATTAGAGAAATTTTTAGGAATAGGAGGAGAGGAGGAGATCAGATTACTGTTGTCACGTTGTTGGACAGAGGCTGAAAAAAAGGGGAGGGATGGAACCTTGTATTCTTTAAAGGTAGGTTAGATGCTGCCCATCATCGTTGACCAAAGACAAGGAAAGACAACGAAATGTGAGAGGGCTTCTTCCTCGAAGTGCTCGTACTCCCCGTCGTATTGCTTTTCACGTGTGATGCGTTCTATGTAGAACGTCAATGACAAGTTAATCATGCCTTTGATTGATAGGACTTTCTGAAGAGTCATCTCCAGGCGAATCTATGAAATAGTGACACATGATTTTGGGGGAAAAAAGAAAATACCCATGAAAGGAAGAGTCATCATCCTTTTTTTTACATTTCACCGATTTACCACTTAAAAAATCCTGCCTAAATTCTTGAAATGTCATTTTTGCCTCTGGACTAAATCGACAAATCGTGAAATGACCATATTGCATAACACCACCAAATCTTTCCAATCCCTCACAAACATCAACAGGATACCGCCGACAACTCTCTCTCTCTCTCTGCCCCGACTTTGACGAGCTCTCAAAGGTCATCAACAGCCTCATCAAGGTCTTTCATTGCTTCCACAACCTTAATCTGAGGTAAGGCAAGCCTCGAAACCTTGTATCATGGTCGTGAATACTGCGACGACCTCAAATTGAGGTCGTCATGTCCTTTCGAGGTTACTATCACTCTAGAGGGAGGGGCAACAATAATGATGGAAAGTAGTATTGGTGTAAAAACTCAAAACAGGTTCAACATTTTTCGTCATCCACAAACTATACATTGTAAATGGGGAAATTACCAAGAGGATTCTGAACATATTGCATCAATATTAATTTAGTTCTATATTTTTTAATTGGACCATTTAATCCAAAATCTATTCATATTAATAACAATTGAATCCATTCAGCCAATTTAGATAAGAAATTGCTAATGTGGATATCAACTATCTTATAAGACATGGTGGGTGCTAACATAAACATTTTTTTAATTTTAAATTTTTAATAATTTTTCCTTTTCTTTTTCTTATTCTATTTTCCTTCTTTTCTTTTCTTTCCTTTTCTTTCCTTTCTCTTTTTTTTTTTGTTCCCTTATGCCAATTGCTAGCCTCCGTGATGGCTGTCGACCTCCACCGACCATAGGTGAGGGGAAGGACTAAACATGGACGCCCCTCCCTCGCTTGTGGCTGCCAAGGGCATCTTAGCCCTCGCTTTCAAAAATAAAAATTCGAAAATAATATTTAAAACTAAAAAAATGTCCATATCATGGCCAACTATGCTATGTAAGATAACTAACATCCATATAGTAATTTTTTCCTTAAATTGATCGAATGAACTCAATTAATACCGATGTAAAAAAAAAATTATGATTAAGTTGATCCAATTGAAAAGTTTAAGACTAAATCAATAAAAACCAATAGATTTATGACCTTTTTATACTTTTTCCCATTGTAAACAAACTACCATCAACGAGAAAGCATCGGTAATAATTTTAGCTACAAGAGAAACTCTTCGGCGTTTCCACGTGGTAAATCAGGCAAGAAGCAGGTCACAGCTACATGACCCATTTTCAATTGCGAACATGCCTCATGTGGCCACGTGCAACACGAAAGCAAGGTGCTGCGCCTCGATTGGCGTCAATCCGTAGATTTAGGCAAACATTACGCTCTGTCGTCAATGCCCACGTACATTCACCATAAGAAGGTGCAGCAGCTAGATCTTCCTCAACAAATATTTCAAGCATTGATAGAACCAACCGTGACGAGGAAACGAGAAAAATCAACGCGAGATAGTGAAATTGACGGACCACGATTATGCACCTAGAGTAGGTGACGAAGTATTTCGTGCTTCCATGGCGACGTTTTATGGCTAAGAGAATTGAATGGTTCTAGTGTACGAACAAAGGTAAAAAAATGCTACCAATGAGTGGCACCACGAGATTGCTCTAGAAAAGTCCCGTGGAGAAAGATCACCCAAAATAGATGCATGAACAATGAGATATGCACTTTCAAGGTTTTGCCCTCTAAAGCTTCTTGCAACTAAACAAATAATAGGAGACGTGCTTAGTAGCTTGATATCTATTTTGATTTCAAAATTTCCAAATGCCTACATCTCTCACCTCGACCAGTTGCCCCCCAACCCCCCATGTGATAAAAATTTAATATCTTGACACATCTAAATCTGATGAAATTCATCCGTTTGCAACCTTTAAACTTCATAATTTATATATCACCATATCTTGTACAGTATTTCATAAGAGTGGCAAATATCTACACTTGAATTCTCTCTCTTTGTGATAAAAATCTAATCTCTTGGCACACCTAGACCCGATCTAATCTATTTGTTTGTAACCTTTAAATTTCATAATTTCTATATCACCGTATCATGCACAGTATTTTGTAAGAGTGGCAAATATCTACACTTGAATTTGCAGACTATTTTATAGTTCCCTAAAATTCGGATGATATCTCAAAATGTAGCATCAAAGCAAAAAGTAAAAATAAAAAATTGTCTTATTCATCGTGAAAAAGCATAAATAAACAGGGCCTCCATAAAGTCGGGTTCACGGTGGAACTTCCTCCTCATGTCCTCTAGGAAATTGCCATCTTCTCATCATGGTGGCCGGCGGAGGAGGCTTTACTTACTGTAGCCTCATGTGGTCATGTCTACAAGTCAAAGAACATCACATGGCCGGCCATTGCACTGCACCTTTTCCGCACCAAAATCTCTGACTCCCTGCTCCTAGTCTTCTTCAAACCTGAGAATTCCCTAAAAAGTCTCAGAAGCCGACATTGCTTGAGCGAGTTTTCTTGCTCTTTCTATTTTTTTCGTTTTATGTGGCTGTGAAATTTCCCTCCTTTGCACTAGAGAAACTCGAATTGGTAGATTAGTTCACGTTCTAAATGATTTTCGAACCTGAGAAACAAGACAAAACCAAAAGAACGAGCCCAAAATCTGTCTGAACACTTCCATAAAAATTGTGAAGCTCAAGAGAATGCTTGGTAACACCGAAAAAGTGCTCAAGTGTTTGGTCGACAGACCAGTCGATGGAAGCCTTTTGAGAGAGCGATAGGAGCAGAAGGACGCTGAGCAATTAGTCGACAAAGTACGGTCGATCGACCAGAAGACTTGGTTTTAGTTAGCAAGGATGTCAACAATAAAAGGCTCGGTGCTGGGGCAACGAGTCGGTCAGTGGGGTAGACCAACTCAATCAAAAAAAAAAAAAAAAAAAAAAAACAGAGAGAGAATTCCCTGATCGTTTTTAGTAGCCAATTTGTGAGTAAAGGAACATCAATCTATCCAAAAACACATTCTTATCAACTACTTACGTAACAAACGATTATGGGTATAAATTGTTTTTCTTTGTAAAGGACCATCAATCTATCCAAAAACACATTCATTTTTATTTCAATGTATTTTACATCTCCACTACCATTTCCATTGCTAGCAACAATTGTTTCTAGTATTCATACTTCTAAATTTCTTATTATTTACATTTCTTTCCAAAAGTCAATAAAGGAACATTCACAACCTTTGTTGATTTATATCGAGTCATCCATATATCGAAAGGTATTTCACCCTTTTCGTTGAAATTATGTTTTTGAACACTTCCTTTTTAATTATACTCTTTGTAATCCGTTATATCAATCAAACTTGCCATTAAAACAACTTGTATCGTCAAAATTAGAGAATTCCAATTGTAGAATCTCTCTCTCAAAATCAGTACAAAGGGTATGCACATGTTTTACATCCCTTGATTATCATGTTTTTCTCTAATAAGTGTTTTTTCTAGTGTGCCGGGAAGAAAAATCAATCAATAATCCTCTTTTTATGATTGTAGATGTTTGACGTCATCTTTTCATCGTTCTGTTGATATTGTTAAGTGGAGTAGTAGGCATCTAAATGTTTAATTTACAGTAAAAATTTGATAATATTTTGCACAATACTATTCTTTTTTATAGGACAATAACTGCATCTAAGATTGATTAAACTATAACATGTACTATGTTTATAGTATCTAGACAAATGAATAACAACAACAATATTACAATGTAATTAATTTAGTAAGATATTGGTTGGATTTGACATCCATGATTACGTTAATCTCATATTCAATTAATTTGTTAGTTTCCATATTTGCTACCTTTTATATTATTTTATAATTATAAGAAAAGAAAACAAATCAAAAAAAAAATCAAAAGAAAAATGGCATCATTTTGTCCATGTCAAATCACCGGCTACAATATATATAGATCATTGATAACGATTGGACTACCACCTCATAAATTTCAGGTGAGACTTAATCGGGAGAACTTGACTACATTTTCACTCAAAAGTTTATGATTATATGGGTTCATATAATTGAACTTAAATCTGTACAATATGTTTAAAACTAGCTGTGCTATTCTCCCCAAACCTTTGAAGTCATGACATTTCTCATTTCAATAAAAAATTTTCAGCTTGTGATGACGAATAATAACTTCAATTCACGTGCAACACACGTGTGTCTTAACAGTAGTCAACAGACTTGGAACATGTTTGTCGATGGAGAAAGAGGATACCACACTTTACTACACAACAGTTTCAACAATCCAAGGTAACACAAAGTTCAAATGACTTTTCGAGGGAATGTGGTTGACATGACTTCGTTAAAAACAAGGAAAACAAAAGAAATTACCAGAAGAAATCAAGTTTGAGAAATCGTTATGATCCTACAGTGGACTTGGACCATTCGGTTGACATTACTAGCTTTAAGGGCCGGGGTCCATATCAATTGGCATCAAAAGCCATCCATCGTTTCACCCAATTGCAATCGAGTGGCGTGGGCATGGGATTACGAGTGGACAAAGGAGAGTGCCCGCAATGTAATTTTCAAAGATCATACCTCAGTGATTATAAAGCATTCAGCCCAGTAACAAGCCAGTGTCAAGCCCACCATTCTCATTTCCAAAATTACGAGTTCTCAAGCCCAAAGGAAAAGGGTTTTACAGCCCTCTCTCTTTGACCTCGTCTATGTAAGCATGCAATGTCAGAAGAGAGAACATCGCAGTGAACAAGATGGATGATTTGGACTTGAAGAAATAGGTATACAACGAGTTCATTTCACTTTCCACACCACATAAAGTGCACTCCCAATGCTTGGAGGTTACTCTTGCGGGAATTCTAAAATAGCGGGGATAATCGGTGTTGCTTCTGGAGAACAACGGACGCGCCAATGCTTGAGAAAAGCACGGATCAATCTCTTCAGGAAGACCGTCATCTTTATCTTGTCAAGATCGATGAGGAATTATTCCGATTTTGGAGGACATAATGCCCAGGTTACCATTCCTTTTTTCTTCTGGGTCGTTCCGTGCATTTGTGGGCTTCAATGATTCCGCTTGTTGTGATCCTAAACGTGCCATGATCGATGCGGGAGTTTTCTCTAAGGCCGGCTCGGTTTGACAAGGGTTAGACGTGAAAACCGAAAGAAAGACAATCAAATGTAAGTAAACAAAGTTGCGTGCGTGTATATATTACACAAAACATAAGAAAGAAGAAGCAGAGAAGAGGACAATCGATTTTTTACGTGAAAAACCATTTCAAAATTGAAAGGGAAAAATAACAGTGCCACACTAAACAATCTTTTCACCATGAGTACCAGCAGTGAGTCACAATTACAAGAAATATTACCTCAATATATAACAGGAGTTTAGGACAGACAAAATTATGGTAGAAAGTATATTTCTTCCCTCAGCAACGATACTTTTCTCTATTAAACTCTACAGCTCCATCAATCCCTCACTTGGAGGTGGATCTTCAAAACAACAATAATAGTCTCTCATAGTCTCCAAAATTATGGGAAAATTCCAAATAAGGACCCAAAGTTGACCAATTTTCTCAAACAATGGAAAAATGAATTTGTGAGGAGATCAAAAACCATTGGATCAAAGTCTACCCGAAAATCTTCACTATCAACAAAATTGGATAAACAATGTTTTTGAATCAATTCCAAATAAGAACCGAGCTTGTTGGTCAGCCAAATATTCATGTGACATTTCCGACGACC
This sequence comes from Eucalyptus leucophloia subsp. euroa, assembly GCA_017140325.1. Taxonomy (NCBI): domain Eukaryota; kingdom Viridiplantae; phylum Streptophyta; class Magnoliopsida; order Myrtales; family Myrtaceae; genus Eucalyptus; species Eucalyptus leucophloia. The sequence goes on along the minus strand of CM029472.1, from coordinate 33,318,498 downwards.
GGAGTTTGGGCAATTTTGTCCAACAAAAATATAGGGAAAATTAACAAAACCTAAAACAAAAACAAAAAAACCCTAGGTTTTCTATAGTCTCTCCATTCCTTGTACCCATCCTCTGCAAAGTCAAAAACCGAAGTTCTCCCCATTCCTTGTACCCATCCCCTGCAAAGTCGAAGACCCAAATTCTCCGCCGGTTGAGGCATGTATTCAAAAACAAGAAGAAAACCACATGCTTCTTTCTTTGTTTATGAAGACGCAAATTCTCCGCTAGTCAAGCAAGGCAAGGAGCAACGAGAATTGAGTCACGATGATGATCGGGTAGTGATTTGATTGAGGAGCAGCGGGGGAGAAGAAAGAAGAAAATGTGAACATCTAAATGAATAACCTAAACTTAATTAATTTATAATTTTCCCTTTTTTTCCAATCACAAATTTCTGACAAAATTGCCCCTATTTTAATCGTCGGAAAATATCTGCCAGTGAACTAAAGTCCTCAATAGAGATTAACTTGATCACTTCGGATCCTTATTTAACACAAAATTCACTTTGGGTTCTTATTTAAAACAATAAGTTCAGTTCGGGTCCTTAGATGACACAAAGTTTACTTTGGGTCTTTATTTGAGAAAATAAATTCACTTAGGATCCTTATTTGGAATTTTCCCTAATCTTTATAAACCAATTGTCCTAATATGGTGGCAACCCTTAATCAATAATCATGGAGGCCAACTAAGCTAATACTTAGTCTCACTTTTCAATGGTAACGCCCTTAAGTTAACGTATCTGCTAGATTTTCTACACAAATGATCATCTTCATTGATAGTGTCTCATCATCTTTTAGCACACAAATATGATGATACCTAACCAAATGTTCTCTGTCTTTGAATGCAATATTGGATTCTTTGCAAGATAAATAACACTAAGATTATCACTAAAAAGAACATCTCTATCTTGCTCTTTCCCTATTTCCTTAAAAAAATTCTTCAACCAAATCATGACCTTGCCAATTTTAGATATAGTAATATACTCTGATTCAAAGGATTGAGAGGGGAAAACAATTCTGAAGTTTAGACATCCAATTGACTCTAGGTAAAAACATTACCCAAAGGTGCTCTTTCCTTTGTTTATGTCACCATCAAGATCTGCATTGATAAAGAATTGTAAAGTCACGTATTTTCTTTACAAAACAAAGTGTCATACCTAAAGTGCCTCTTAAGTATCTTAGTAGCCATTTTACAATTTCACAGTATTATACCTCAAACTGCCAATAGCTAACAAGTAAGGTACCTTCACCATATGCCCTAGCTTGCCACTTGTCTTTGGTGATTGTTCCTTCAAGAGCTTGAAGTGACTTCATAAGGGAGTGCTTGAGTGCTTCTAGGCTTTGCATTCTAAACTCCAAATCTATCCTACACCTTCTCGGTGTACTTTTATCGAGACAATTTTAGAGTTCTTTTTTATCTATCTCATGTGTTCCTCTTCCCAACAATCTGATTTGGTGCTCCCAAGTCATTCATTCTAAATTCCTTTGACAATAGTTGTTCCAATATATTTATCTCATTCATGTTAGATCCCACAACAAGTATATCATCTACATACAACAACAGGTATATCATCTGAACACTCGATTCCGAGTTCTATTCATCCTCTCAACAACTTTGTTTTGCTGTAGTATGTTAAAAATTGTTCTTGTCATTTTGATTCTGTTATCCGCATAAAACTCCTTGAACTCCTTACTATGATACTTATCACTATTGCCAAACCTTAACTATTTAATCTTCATATCAGTTTCATTCTCCACTCTAGCTTTCCATTTTTTAGAAGTAGCAAAACATCATATTTATTTTTAAGAAAATAAATTCTTACCTTCATGGTGGAGCCGTTAATGAACATGAGGTAATAGCGTGAGCCTTTAGGGAAATGCAAATGAACTGGCCCCCAAACATATGTATGCACCAACTCTAACTTCATTTATTCAGTTATCTTCCAATCTTCAAAAAATTGACATGTTTTTGTTTGCCTAGAATGTAATCCTCACATAGACTAATATCTTTGTACTTTAGATCAAGAAGGTTTCCTTTTGATGCTAACACCTTTATCCTCTTTTCGCTCATATGTCCAAGCTTACAATGTCACAATTTGGAATCAATTTCTAAATCAATAACTATTACTATTTCTCTACTACTTTCAGTTACATTTAGTGTTCTCAACATTGCTTCCCCTGCTACAATTATAGCACCTTTAACAATCTTTCACTACTAGTCCTCAAAAATAGTTAGTAACTTGCACTGTCTAATTGATTGATAGAGGTCAAATATTTTTTAAGGTTAGAAAAATAGTTGACATCATGCAACTTCCATTGAGACCTGTTGGTAATCAATATGTGAACATCACTATTCCCCATAACATCTAGAGGTACATCAGTAGTAAGATTTCCCAATTCCAGATAGCAAAATTACACATTAATTTTTTGTATAAAATTGAGTGAAATGACACACCCAAGTCTAGAATCCAAGATTCAATCGAACTGTCAATGCTTATATTTAAGGCATTATGGACAAGCATCTTTTCAAGGGTTGTATTCAGAGATTTCTCATCCTCTTGGCTTTGATCTTGATGCTGAATTTTCTTGTTTGGAGTACTACAATATCGTTTTAGACGGCCTTTTATTTGCAATTCTAGCAAATTATTTCACCATGAGATCTCAATTTGTTTCTCTCTATGAATCTTGGTCTATCGTAGTTTTGCATCTGACCTTGTTGACTTCTCCCTCTACCTTCAGTACTCAAAGGCAATATCCTAAGATTCACCTGATTGTCTTTGGCAAACATCCTTGCCAAGAATAAAATATCGGATCTCTTGAAGCTTCAACTTCTTCTAGCCAGATAAATTGTTCATTGCAGCCACAGTTGCACTCCAACTTTCTGGTAGAGAAAATAAAAGAATCAAAGCTTTTACCTCGTTGTTGAATTTAATTTCCATTGACCTCGACACCAAGTCATACTCATGTTAAATTTGTTAATGTGATTTGTCATAGGAGCACTTTTGTCAATCTTCGATTGAAAAGATGACACATCAAATATTTCTTATTTAACATAATATGTTTCTTGTACATGTTGGACAAAGCCCTTATCATATCTGTCATCATAATCTCGTCAGCAATGCTAAAGGCAATGGTCAGTCCAACATGAGACGAATCATGCCTACGGATTGCCGATCTAACAATATCCAATGTTCTTTTTTGAACGTATTTGGTTTCTCTAGTGCAGGTTCTTGTGATATCATGGATTCTCGAACTGCATCTCTTAGAAACCAAATCCTTGCTGTCGAAAATCTGCATTGCTCCCATTGTTCCACCGAACCAGGTTCTAATACCCTTTTTTTGGAACATGAAACATGAAATGTGATTTTTTATGTACAAAACCTTATTAGAATCAAAAAGGGAAGACTAGGGTGCCACACTAGACAATCTTTTTAGCGTATCAGTATCATATCAATTTATAAGTATAAGAGATATCACTTCAATATACAATTAATTTTTATAGCACACATACTCATGACAATAGTAATATGAAGAAAAGTACCAAAAAAGTCTTAAATCTATTGCGCTAATGTCAATTCAATCATAAACATTTTCACATTGTGCCAATTGAGTCCCAACCAATTTAAATATAAAATTATTAATGTGAACATTGGTATCCCATGTGGCATGGCGACGTGGACATTTTTTGATAATTTTTGTCCTTTTTTTTTCTTTTTTATTCTAGCAACCCTTGCTAGCTCTTGACAAGGGTGTCATGGCCCTCATGGGCTCTAGGCAAGGGCCCCAACACCCTTGTAGGTCACTAGGTGAGGGCTTGTGGCCCTCATCATGGCCAATGAGGGCCTGGGCAAGGCCCGCGACGCCTTTGTCGACCAAGGTGATAACGCACAGTCCCTTCCCCATATATGGGCTAGATGAGGGCATCTCGGTCCTCGCCCAATCTAAATGAGGCCAAAACACCTAGATTTAGAGAGGGTGTCTAACCTTCATATGTGGCTAGCAGGGTCAATTAATGATCCTTGTTGAACCTTAATCCAAAAAAAAAAAAAAAAACCAAAAAAATTACTCAAAATTTTATGTATAAAAAATGTCCACATTAATGCCGGTTGTCATGTTGGATGATTGCATTTATGTCGGCAATTTCCAGCCTAAATTGGTTGCATGAACTCAATTGAAAAAATATAAAAAACTTTATGATTAAATTGATACAATCAAAAGATTTAAGACCGAATTAGGATAAGTGTCATAGGCTTAGTACTTTCTTTGTATTTTTCCTCAATTATATGTATACCCGTAGTAAGAGTACTTTTCTCTATTAGACTTCACAAAATCATTACACATATAGCGACAATTTTAGTATGTTCTGGATTCATCCCTAAATTGCATGAAATAATATCACGAAGTAAAACATTGCAAGAGGTAGCATTCACATTCAGACGAGAAGTTGACAGAACCGCATAGTGTCAAACTTGGCTGAGTAGGAAATGTTCAGTTCCGCACAGAGCCATGAACTACCTGCTAAAAAGGTAACTCGGATGTTTTCGCAAGCCCGTGAGACTTTGTATTTTCTCACTTGGACCCAGCATTAAAGAGATGTCAGTCATTTTCTTGATGTGCCTTTTGATCGAGTGGCTCCGCTTAGCTTTAGCCATCTGAAATCCAGCCGGATAGTACGTAGACCTACTAAGGAGAGAATGTGCTATTGAATTGCCCTAATGGTGTTTCTGTTAGATTTACAAACACAAACCAGGGAAAACAAAATCGTGTAATCTAACATTGTACCAGAACCGAGTCAAATTGCTCTCCACTTAGAAATTCATTCATTGGCATTTGTTCATCTTATTTTTCGTTCTTCGACATTAAATATAGTCAATGTCAAAAGACTTAGATAAGTTAGGGAAATTTTATTGAAATTTCCTTCGTTCTTGGTGAGTCCTATTTACCTGAAGGGGTTGGAGCGGATGAGATACCTTTGTAAGGATGTCTATTGAATTTTACTAAGATGCAAAATGCTTCTTGTGAAAGCTTTGCAATACACATTTGGTTGTATAATGTGCATGAGACAAGTTGGTAGAGAATTTATGCTACTAAATGATTGCGCGTGCCCGTATACTTAGGTGATTATCTGTCTCTTTTGACTTTTGAAGAGGATAACTCTTTAACAGGTCCCTCATGTTATGATCTTATCCTTGTCCATCAATTTTAAGTGAATGTTGACTCCAACGGGCACTCTTTTTACCATAAGAGTCAAACGCACCCCCATCAAAATACTTAAGCTAAAACTACTTTAGTCTATTTTAAGTCTGTGAGCCCATTGTTGCGACGCAAAGTGGCTGTAGGCTTCCCACCACCTAGAATTGACTGGTCATTCATCGTGGGTCGCACTAGCATGATGTTGGAACTAAAATAATTTTAATGGCAATTGGGTTTTTTCTCCAAAAAAAAAAAAAAAAAAAAAAAAAGAGGTGCCAACTTTCACCCTTGGAGCAAGTTTATCACCAATTTTAAGTGTCAAATGAAAATGCCCTAACTTTCTAATTTGTCACCAATTAACAAGACCCCAACTTTTACTCGAATGGCAAATTTGACTATCGTTAGACTTTGCTTACGTGGTGTCCAATTAGCCAAATGAAGGATGATGTGGTCGATGACGATTGCTACATCTCCGACATATCAAAGACTCAATTCAATTTATATGATGCTGTGCTACTCATTTTAATCATATTGAGAGAGAGAGAGAGAGAGAGAGAGAGAGAGAGAGAGAGAGAGAGAGGTCCCTCCTAGTTGCGATTTCAATTTGGGGTAGGGTTCTTAAGCTCGATTCGGGGCCTTGGGGAGCAAATCAGCCAGTTTAGTCCACGTCATCCACCTGCTTCCTGCTTGAAGAAATTACGCATCTTCCCTTTTACAATTTAATTCCAATTTTGTAACGTAAGCCCTGTTCATTTTTCATGTTCCATACTGTGGGTTTGCCCATATCAACACCCAAATCCCCCAAGTGGAGCGCCCATGTCTCTCTCTCTCAATTTGACGGAATCGAGCCCCAAAATCGGAGCCCTAAAAATCTTCCTTGGACGAATTAAAGCCCCAAATCTCTAGTTGCGATTTCAGTTTGGTGGGGTTAGGGTTCTTAAGCTCGATTTGGGGCCTTGTTTCTTGAGCTAAAATAGAGCAAATCAGCCAGTTTAGCCCACGTCATCCACCCGCTTCCTGCTTGAAGAAATTACGCATCTTCCCTTTTACATTTTGATTCCGATTTTGTAACATAAGCTCTGTTCATTTTTCATTTTCCATATAGTCGGGGTTTGCCCATATCAACACCCAAATCCCCAAATGGAGCGCCCATCTCTCTCTCTCGAATTTGATGGAATCGAGCCCCAAAATCGAAGCCCTAAAAATCTCTCATGGACGAATTAATAGCCTCAAATCTCTCTCTCTCTCTCTCTCTCTCTCTCTCTCTCTCTCTCTCTCTCTCTCTCTCTCTCTCGCAGGTGAAAATCACAATTTTATGAGACTTTAAAGTTAGGGACAAATTTACCTTACGGGTAAAAGTTAGGACCCTTTTTATGAGGCATTTGAAAGTTGAAGACAAATTTGTTCCCCGGATGAAAATTGAGGCCTTTTTTGGGGGATAAAACCCAAGATAATTCTAGCCTCATAACCAAGAATAAGGTCAAATGCAGCGGCGCATTCCCAATTTAAGCTTATTTCTTATCTTTTTTCTTCTTTTTGTCTGGTTTCTATCTTCTTGATTCTTTTGCTCTCTCTTTTTTTCCTTATTTAGGATGCAACCGGTGTCCCACTTTTCCTGAAAAAAAAGTTTATTTAGAAGATCGCCAACTAGTCGTTTTGTTAATACAAAATGAGTTGAATATTCAGGTTTTTAATTTTGTACCAGGAATCCTAAGCTGATCTAAACACTAACAGAAGTGAGTGCAAAGAATCATCTACTAGTTTTATCAATGAACTTGATTTTGTTAAAATTTTACTATTTGACGTTATGTGATACTTCATGTAATTTAACTTCTCAACTTTCATTTTATCCGGTAAATCCAATAGTCCAACTTTATCTATTTCTCATCCCATCACTACCCGATTTTCTTAAAGAATTTCTGGGAAGAGAATTAACAATACGACAACTAAAGTGCATTCAAAACACTTAACTTCCATTGTGGTCATGCAAACTCCATAGAAAAAACTGCCTAAAAGATCAAATGGACAATCAGTTGTTAACAAGAAAATTTATGACAATAGTAACTATACGTAAATTAACCCGCAAGTACACACACAGACACACACACACATATTGTCGTTCTAAATGAATAGGAATTTCCATTGAACAAAAGATAATGGTTTTTATGGAACCAATGTTCTGCAATAGTAATAAGTTGGATGTGCAACCAAAAATATTGTCTATTCAGCTACTTTTCTCCCTTAAAAAAGGCTATTCTCTTAGAAAATTCTTTTACCTAAATTAGATGATAAATGTTTTCAACTACATCAATAATAGTCATTATTTACATAAGACAAATAATAATAAAGGAGTAACTTACAATGTCGTAGTGTTAGAAAACCCAACCTTAAAAAAAAAGACTAGGTCTCCCAATTGTTGCGTACTTGAGTCCTGTGCCCATTATATTTCGAGCACCTGAACTTCAATGGTCCATGTATGTCAGTTTGACTCGAGATCTTTGCCTTTCGATATACATGCTCAACCACAAGATAGATACCACATCTCTTCGCCCTTTAACAATTCTTAAATGTCAAAGGACCATGTTATCTAGACTTGCTTTTCCTTATAGTTTTCTAACCGAAAGAACAACCTTTATGAGATAGAGCTTAAGGGCTTATGTAAGAAAGCATCAGTTGCTGGTATAAACTGCTCAAATTTGCTATCGAACAACTTCCTTTTTGGAAAGAGTCCATTCATGAATTCCTTTCCAACTCATGAAATTGCTTGTTAAATGAATCTTCTCCATTATTTTGTGTAAATATCATGATGCAGAAAAGGCTTTATATCGACTCTTCATTGTGAATTAATTATATCAAGAGGTAAACCATAAAGAAATATCTTAATCTTAACTCATGCACGCATGTATTGTGTAAAATACCTGGTACAAGTAGGCAGCACAACCCTACTTGTAGCAATCTCATATGACTTGTAGAGCTCCTTTAGAGCAAATATTGACACACAAGTTATAAGTTCTTGAAGGGAGGAATATGAAGATGATGAGGAACCCTTACCTTCTATATAAGCAATCTCATATTGCTTGTATAGAAACGATGACCTTTTCTTATAATGATTTTCAACTTGTTGAATATTTTCATCATTGCTTCACTCTAGAGTTTAAAACCTCAAACCAGGACATAAAAGAATCTCAATTTGTTCCTTTTCAAATTGAGATTTACATTTTGCCATAATGTTCTTCTCAATGTGCCAAACACAAAACAAATTTGCTATTCTAGGAAAAAAGATTTGAGTGTCAACTCTCTAGTGACATTAGCTGAATAATTTATTGCTAAACATTACCGGGGACAATGTTTGAAGAAGATCAATACACATTGAGATAAATATTTATGACGTTGAAACTTTACAAATAGCCTAACTGTTAACAATAAAGATTTTAACATTTCGTTAAACTTTTACAAGAGTCTCAACTTTTGATTTGTAATTCAAAAAAACAAATGCTTTGGATTAGGAAAAAATTATCAAAAATCATGCTAGGTACCTAATAATACAGGTCTAAGTCCTCGCACCATATTTAATAAGTAGTTTCGCGAAATCGGTGAGTATTTGGAAATATCGGGACTTATATACCGATCAAAAATCATGCTAGGTACCTAATAATACAGGTCTAAATCCTCGCACCATATTTAATAAGCAGTTTCACGAAATCGGTGAGTATTTTGAAATATTCCGGACTTATTTATGGATTGACAGGTGTGCCCTGTCATAAAAGAAAACCAGAAAGATGGAGAGGAAAATAATGCAAAAGGATGTTGCATTGCCCGCGGCAGCGGCAGCGGCAGCAGAGACCAGACAAACATGTCCATCAAACCGTTTTCAATAGCAGCTGCAGAGGTGGTCTCTCGCCTGTCTAGGCATATGCTTGTACAGGGCCTAGGAAACCTCGAGACAAGCCAGCCTCCCTCGTGAAGATTTCCTTTTCCTTTTCATAATTCAAGGGCACGACCGCAGAGATCTAGGAATCCGATAAACTAGACTCCCGACACTAACAAATGGCCCGAATCCAGGGCAATTTACAGGCGCGATCGGTGAGATTTTTAGCGGAACGGCGTCCTATTCTTGAACTGAAAATCCTTCAATCCTGAGCACTAACAAATCATGCGGTCTAGGAGCCTTCTCCTTATTACGAGGAAGAGACAAAGAAAGAGATGGTTGGTCCCTCTCCGATCGCTTGGAAACACCCGACACTTTTGTTGTCTCTTTCTTTATGTCCCCTCTGCCATTTTCACGTGCGAACCGGGAGATGCCTCTGCTGCATCGCTCGGTCCTTCCCCAAAAATACCCAGCAAGCTGTTTCTGCTCTTGTTTAGTAATTCCTGAGAAAGTCCCGCATGCTGATCAAGAATCCTAGGAAATATTTCGTGGGGTGAGACGGTTTATCCCCAATCGAAATTTGGATCGTATCCTTTTGCGAAACATCTTTGATCCAAGGAGAAAAACAATGATTTAATTGTACGAAATACGGATATTTCATATGGTGTAAGAGCAGATTGTAAATTCAAATCTTGATCCTCTTTTATATTTATGTTTGTGTTACTCTTTTGGTTTTATAGGTATCTAATCAAACGTGGTTTGGACTACATCTTATATGTTCAGCCCATGTTTTCTCTATATATACGTGTGTTATCAAGAATAGGTAACTTTATAATGGCATTTATGTCCTAGAGGATTGACTGGATTAGAATAGTAGGGTCCAGAATTTTATTTATGTGGGTTCTTATCGTAAAACTGAGGTCTTGCAATGTACAATTAACATGAAAATTAGGGATAGTATAAAACATGGTCCATGTACTCTTCGCAAACATTTGATTTGATTCTTCTACTTTAATTTTGGGTCAGTTTGATGCCTTACGTTCTTTTAATCAAAATGATTCCGTCCTCTTAATTGATTTAGTCCTTAAATTTGACGTGACCATTCAACATAGTTTTGGGATCAAATTGACTAACATAGCTATTCATGTGAAGGGGCCAAGAAGAGAAAGGTGGAGAGGCGCCATCACCCTCTCTCATCGCCGACGAGATAACAACCCTCACTAGGGTCTCGATCACAAGAGCTAACTGATGCTTGCACACTGGGCAGCAATGAGCAATATCATCCGATTTGAGATTGTATGCTTATCCTCACCTATATTTGACAAGGGCAAGTAAGCTCTCGCCGGTGGCCACATGTGGGTCGGCAACCCTCAATGAAACCACATGATCCTCGTGGTTGATGGAGCAGGCAATGGCTTCACTCCCTCCATTTCCGTCCTCATTCTTATCTCTTTCCACTACTACCAAGCCAAATGCCGATGGAACAAATCAATCAGGACTTTGATTTGATTAAAGCAAATGCAAGAATCAACTCAAACAAAATTAGAGTTGAAAGATCAAATTGAACGTCCAAAAAGGGTGTACAGACTATCTCCTTTCTTTGGAATATGTCAGGTTATGAGTGATGTTTCGATCAATGTTAGGCATGCTAGGACACTGATAAAAGTGATGTCGGATGCGTGCACTTTCGTTCGCGCCGTCTTGTCGTGATTTAATTTTGTAACCTCGTCTTTTAACATCCCTAACATAAAAAAAAACCTCACCCACGCGTGTCGCCGGAGCGTGCAATAGAGCGCGTGAGACAACATGATCTCCTCTACTTTACACGTCGGAAAGAACAGCAAATATACAGTTTACCGCCGGAGAAACCCTACAGGCTACAATCAACTACTCGCCGGAGCGCTAGCCGGTGGTGACAGGTAGACCTGACACTGTATAACCGTCTTCCCGATCTTGAACCCGGGCACGACCGTGAACCCGACCCTCAGGTCCGGATCCGGGTCCGCCGACGGCGGCGGCGGCGGCGCCTGCTGCAGCAGCAGGGCCTCCTCCGCCACGCACTCCATGAACACCTCCGAGAACCTGCACCCCCTCGCCACCTGGAAGACCCCGACCTCCTCGCCGAAGGCGAAGGCGAGGCGGTGCAGGACCCAGACGCGCTTCGCCATCTCGGCGAACGCCGCGAGGAACGGCGAGTCCGGCCACCCGCCGGAGCTCACGACCTTCCGGTGGTTAAGGTTCCCGAAGAAGGAGCACTCCATCTTCGCGTGCACGAGCTGGAGGTACTTGGCCTTGGCGAACCTGGCCAGCGGCGAGCCCGGGTTCCGCGCGATGAAGCTCGGGGGGCTGACGGACTTGAGCTTCTTGAACTGGTCGAAGAAGGCTTGGGGAGTTCGCTCCTCGATGGACGACGACTCGTTCGCGAGCCCGAAGTTGGGGAAGTTGAAGCCCTCGAAGATCGATCTGGCCACGAACGATTCGATGGCGAAGTGCCGGTGGCCGGGCTTCGCGAACCTCGCTCGCGGCTCGATGAATCGGATGGCCTCGTCGAGGTTCCAGTTCGCCGCCTCCATCTCGCGGGCCATGGCTTTCGCGAAGTGCCTCACGGATCGTAGAGCGTAGTGGTGGACTTGGGCGAAGTGGGTCGGGCTCAACGACGCGAGCTTGAAGCCCTCGAACAGGGGCAAGACGCCGCTCGCGTTGAGCTTCTTCTCCGACGACCGGTTCTCGGAGACGAGCTCGTCGAGCTTCCTTCTCAGCGCGGAGATCTCCGACTCCTTGCGCTCCGCCTCGGCCTCCATCTTCTTCACCGTGATCTCGTACGTCCTCATGAGGCTCTGCTGCTCCTGAATCTCCGCCAGCATCAGCGTCACCTGTGGGGAGAGGTCGAGCTCCTTCTTGAGGAACTTGCGCTTCAGCTCCGAAATCTGCTTCAGCTCGTCCACGATGGCCTGGTCGGCCCGCTGAATCGCCTCGCTGTTGTACGGGCTCTGGGCCAGCTGGAGCTCCGCGTAGGCCGCCTTGATGGCGGTCCCCGCCGCGAAGAGCTTCGCCGCCACGGCCTCGAGGACCGCCCTCTGCTTCGCCCTGGCGTCGTCGCTCTTGCGGTCCGCGAGCGGGTCCTCGTGCTTGACCTTGTCCTGCGACGCGAGCACGCAGATTCCGATCCCATTGCTCGACCCGATCCTCGCTGTCGCTGTCGTCTTGAGGCTGATGACTCTGTGCAGGGTGCGCGCGAGCCTGCTCTTGCCGTTGCTTCCCTGTGCTAGTCTGTGCTTCACCGCTTCTTCTTCTTCCATCTAAGTGGGAAGAAGAAGACGGGCTCAGAGGGCGAGAAGGGGTCCGAACTCGATCTGGGTCATGGGAAGATGGCGAAAATGCAAGGAAACGAGAGATGATTTTGGCGAGAAACTGGGGTATGTCAAGAAAGGGTTGAGAGAGTGAGGATTGTGAGGGGAAAGCGAAAGCAGAAAACTTTGACTAAACGCATTATCAGATAAATAGCCCGGAATGGAGCCAGTAATGACCGAGGAAAAAGTCGGATTAAAGCGCGGGAAAGAGAAAAGATGAACAGTCGCCTAGTTACTGAGGATGGGAAGTCAAGGCTTGGACTAGCACTGCTACACGACAGAGGTAGAATTCTATCTGGTGCGGACGGTAAAGGTATTCGTGGTGATCATTCGCATTTATCAAAACATATTTCTATTAGGAAAGAGTGAAAACAAGTCAATTTGAATCGAATTAAAGCTACTCATACCGCGGAAAGTTTGAATTTCTTTCGGTAAATTCGCGTCGTATTCAGACTAATGGCCTCTTGAAACAAGAGTGGAACACAGGAGCTCTATTGTAAACATGCCATGGCGAAGAGGAAAATTTCGTTATTTGAAATCTTTAACTTTATTGGCATTGCAGAATGCGCACCTGAGTATGAATGGAGCCCACTGCATGATTCTGATCGATGGGTTTTTCAACTTATGGAGCGTCTACGGGGGGACCCATCTGATGCAGCATCCTCCAAGCCAAAATTTCTTTATTAATCGAAGGATATGCGTTGACTGTTTGACTGCATAATAATAAAATACCACCATGCCTCATCAAGAGTAATTAAACTATGTAAATAAGAATTATTAATGGCTGTAGTGCAACCCAAACAATGGTGGGCTCTCATGGCAATTAGTGCAAAGACAGATGGAAGAAAAAATTAAATAACCTCGATATACTCAATTGGTAATGATGCAGTTGTATAGTATATTCACAGAGTATATTAACAGACACACTACATCCCAAGCTCGGGTTGTACATTTTTTTTCCTTGTTTGAGTATGCGGGAATACTTGTTTTCTGTTGGATATGATGGATGGGTTTGTGGGTTCTTTACTTATTGCATGTTCATTGTCTCACAGTGGAACTTGTTTTCTATGAATGATAGTTGCTTCTTGGGATGTAGCCAAGGGGTCGGTGCTGTGATCATATGTACATGTGGGTCATGGATGGCGACGACCCTCAGAGAATCAGGGCAATCCATGTCCCCAATCAGGTCCCCCGGGCTGAGATTTTACTGCGGTCCTTGAGAGCTGTCAAATAGGAAAATTATTGAAATTTCAATGAACTGTCCAGCACAAATTTTGGGAAGGTGAATCCACGTGTAATGAAGGGGCTGTGTGTATGTTTCCCAATGTCAAAGCTTTCATGCCACACATAGCCTATACATAAAAAAAAAAAAGAAAAATAGTTAAATGGGTCACACTGATGCTATGGCATGACATGTGCAAGGTGCATGTGAGATTTTACCATGGTATGATATGTGCACGCGCAAAATTAAATTGAGGTAAAATGGACTCTCATATTATGTTAGAGTGTCCGAACTAAGAAAAATCACGTATAGATAAAGAGCATATAAATTTCATGAGCAAATAATGCGAGATATGTTCACAGAGATGACTAATTACGGTGAAATGCAATGAAAGGGGTATTGCCCTGTCTCTCCTTAGATGTTTTATTTCCACAGTGCTTATTCACCGGAGGTCCAAAAACCTAAAGACCTAAATGGTATGTGATGTCAAGGACACAAGGGTCCTATCACGCAGACAAAGGAGTAGAACCCGAAAAGAGGATGGCCTTGTTTTCTTCCATGTCTTGGGAGAGACAAGCTAAGAATGCCCCAGCTGAAGGTCACTACTTATTAATGAAATTAACTCTGTAGAATCAGAATAGAAAATACACAATAATACTGCAAGCAGAAAGAGCAGACAAAAACTGAAGCAATCACAATCTATGCGCTTGTCTTTTCGTGCTTGGTGCTTTTCCCCCTTTTCTTTTCTCACCGCTCAAACTTGCTTGCAACTTGCTTGCATCTACTGCTCCTCCCTGCCAACCCACGAGAGCTCAAGCCTCAAGGCAAGTTCCAAAGGTCTTTCTGGATGAAGTTCTGTCCCACAGGTGTCTCTAGGTCAAGTTATTCTGGAGTAATTAATATAAAGTTTTGAATGAATAGACGGTTGGCACTTGCGTTTAACGATGCCAAAAATACCAGCTCAACACATGCATGAATGATGACGAAATCAAGACTGTAAAGAAATTATTATTGGGTGTTCAAAGCATCTGCACAGCCCCTGCCATGCATTGAAGTCCCGAGACAAAGAAAAGACGTGATAAATTTGAGGTACGGATATTCTAAAGAAGAAACCAAAATCAAGAAGAGAGAATATCTTAAATTATATATTCTTTTGTTCAAGACAGTTGAAGGCATGATTTACCATTGGGGTCATTCTTCCTTGGAATTTTTGAAACTTTTTGCCGTTCCATTAAGGACAAATAGACTGGTCAGTCCAATATAATATATCCTAGTCGTGGCCGATCTGTGCACAAATAGCTTTAAAATGCATACATTATATTAGTTTGAGATAGTGTGAAACTTATCTATCTTCACATCAACGTAAGCACGAGCAATATGGGACCACAGACATTTCTAGCATTTCATCTCCCAAATCTGGCTCCAATCCCATTATCGGTAGCTCCACTCAAGTCTGTGCCAATTCTACAAAACATACCACACTAATTGAGATCGTGACAGAGGTTTATCTACTAATTCAATAACCTCGGCATGTGGGTCTGGGATTCAAGACAAATATGATGCCCAGCATCCCACTTTGACTATGATACAACCATAGGCAAGCCTACTCAAGCCTCCCGCGCCAATATACTTGAGCTCTAATGGTAGCTCGATTATGCCAATGCAACTATAAAAATGTTTTACACTAGTTTGAGGTTGTTTGAGACTTATATACAAATAAAACGTTGTAGATATTGGTGACTGGAACAATAATATGCAATGTGACTCCCAACATATGCCCACTAGGCTTTAGGGTCACTATAAATTTTAAACTATATAAATTGTTTTTTATTTGGGTGGTACGTGAGATAAGGACAAGTAGAAATATTATTTATTCGTTAAAGAGCGATTAAATCGAGGGAAAAGTTCACATAACTTCTATAAATTTTGGGGTAGTACGCGTTAACCCTGAAAACTAATGTTTTGTTCTAATCGTTGCACTTTCTATCAGTTTCTTTGTCAATATGTGCGGTGCATTTTTTTTAAATATTATATACAGAAAATAAAAATGAGGAAATTACGCAAAACCCTTTGAAAAGATATACATTGCCCTTCAACTTTGAAATATTACAAGCACCTCTCGAGCTTCGTGTAATAATTTATGTTCCTTTAATTTATAGTCGGACAAAATGAAAATGAATAACATAATCACTTGAGCGCGCAATGTACACATAGAGATTAGTGTAACTTGGCTAAAGCAACGCTTCAAGGGAAGTGGGCATTTAGACATGCGGATTAATGGTTATACTCGTCCCATACACTGTCTCACTATAGTTGCGCTTGTGTTCACTAGAGAATAAATAGCATAATATCCTAAAAAATGCCTAACTTTAGGTCCACTCTTAATTTTATCGTAATTTTTTTATTTCATAAAAAACTACCAACTTTAGGATTTAATCCAATTATATCCTAAATTTTTTTTCGTCTCATAAAAAATCATCCACTTTTATTTGAGTTCCATATTTGCACGTATCAACCCTTTGTCCGAAATTTTCTTTTGACAATTGAGAGATGGAAAGTTCTCATGCACAAGCTATTGGAACTCTCCAACTGCAAAATGAAAACTCCTGAGAATTGAATACTATCCTTGAGCGAAATAGAAGGAAAACTTTCTTAGAGGTAAGAGCAATTAAAGAAATCTATCCTAATTTTTTTTTTTATAGATGTCATTTTGGCTAATGTGGAAATTCATCTAAAAAAAATGTCTTCTTAAATCTGAAATTTGGGAAAAAAAAAAACTAGAGTAATGATGTGGAAATTCCACATTACTAATGACAACTATGGACGGAATGTTATGGAACTTAAGTAAAAGTAAGTGATTTTTTTTTTTTTTTGCGATACAAAAACTTTTAGGATATTATTGTAATCAGATCTAAAGTTGGTAATTTTTTATGAGATAACAAAAGTTTAGGATATAATTGAAATTGGACCAAAAATAAGGGTTTTTTATGAGACCAAAAACAAGTTAAGGTATTAGGGCGAGAATAAAGTCCTGCAGAACACGTTTTTCGGGGCAAGGACAGCTTCTTCTTACGTTTTTTTTTTTATCAGAATAGGACAGCTTTGACGTGTGAGCGCGTTGAAACAAACGAGTGAACGCAAAAATGTAAATGTCGTCCAAACTGGGGGGGCTTAAGGGTCTCGTCTAAGCCCGCCGATCGAGGACGCGGGAGCGGTTGCTGATGGAAATCGCTGGACATAAATGTCATTAACTTTGCTGTTCTGGGGCTCTGCGCACGCTAAATTCTGCCAAAAAAGTCTCAGCAGCAGAGGTGCGGACGGGGGAGTGACATGGTGCAGAAAAAGACATTGGCCGAAAGGGAGATGTGACAAGAAGAGAGCAATGGATGGGACTGAATTTCTGAGACTGTGGGACTCACCACGTTACGCACCGCACGTTTTGGGTGCTTTCAAGCAAAGGTTCAATTTTCTTGAATTTTTTAAAGGAATAATAAGATAAATGATTATCGAAAATTACCTTCGCATATATCATGCCATAAACGGCTAATTTATTCGATATGATCTTTAAAATTTGATTCGATATAGAACGAGACTAATGTAATTTTTAGACTTTAGATATATAATCATGTGTTCTATATTAAATATTTACCAAAAATTTAGAGGTCACATGCTTTCATGGAGCTAAATAAATTAAATATGCATAAATTAGACTTTTGCCCAAGATTAGGGCATGAAAATATGTAGCGGGAAGGTAAATAAAGAGGTTGGAAAAATGTTACTCAAATCTCTAGCTTTGAAATCATGTCAAAGTGTTTTGTGGGACCACTTGTGAATGAAAGCACAATTTAATATTTAAATGTCTAAACGGTAACTAATTTAAGCCAAGTTTAATAAATACTAGCGTATATAATATATGTGGGCCAATTAAATATCACGCGTTCAATTGCTATATTGAATTTTCTTAACACAAATACCCAAGTTCTACTAAGCGATTAACATGATATGATACAATAGATGTGATTGTTCAACCTGTCAACGGGTTAAATGCCAACAAGACACACGGATTAACCTCTGTAAACACATAATGAACTTTTAAGATGTTACTACCCAACACACAATATAACAACATTTACATATTTATATGGACCGATCGTTTCACCATGTGAAAATAAAACTAATCAAATATAAGGACACCAAACATATAGCTATGGCTTAAAATTTTTATTAGTTATACTTCTAAAATGTACTTAGTCTTGTTAGAGATTCACCAATTAAATGAAATCCACTGATATGGCAAAAAGAGGAAAAAGAAAAAAGAAAAACACAAATCTATCGTTTTATTCATATACCTCCGCATCATGAATTTCTTAAGCTTGTATTTGTCGACTGGAAATTAGCCAGAATGGGATCATTTCATCCTATCTCGTTTTGATGATGTCTCTAATCGGGATATCTCTAGATATAAGATCAAATGTAATTTTGATAAACTTGTTGCACGTAACCGGGTGGATGTGAGCTTAGATAGAATTGCACCTATTAAGAATTTTTTTGTTGAAAAATATATATTCTTAAAAAGTTAGTAACATCAAAGAGAGTTCATAGATGGGAGGAGATCGAGCAGCAACAACCACTTGCAATGCCGATTGTTGTGAGCAACTAACCGACCCCCTACGGGGATGGTGGTCCTTTTTAGGCAATCACACTGCAAAAATATTAAATTCTTAGGTGGTTGTTGTCATTAGATATCCCCCCCTCCCCGGGTGCCGGGATTCTTAGGTGGTCGTTGTCATTAAATCTCTCCCTCCCCCCCTTTCCCCCTGCAGATAGATCCTCATCAACTATCTTGATGGGAAAATGGCACAATTAGTCCTTGAAGTTTTATATAATGTTCAATTTCGTCCCTATACTTTTGATTGGCTCAATTTGATCTCTGAATTATTGATAAATATCCAATCTAGTCCCTGACTATTTAAAAATTGATCAATTTCGTCCTTCCGTTAACTTTCCGTTAGTTAAACTTAACGGAATGGGGGTATTTTGGTCTTTTTATCTTTTAAATATTTTTATCTTCTTTTTTTTATCTTTTTCTTCTTCTTCTCTCTTCCCTGCCGGCGGAGGGAAGCCGGCGTCCGGCGAGTGGGGCCCTTGCCAGATCTGGCGAGGGCCGCCCTCGCTGAGTTGCTGGGTTCGCAGGTCGCGCCATAGGGGAGTGTAAGGCTTGGCGCAGAGGCCGGAGGGGATCACGATGGTGCCGACGGAGGGAGGCCGAGGTTCGAAGTTGGTGCAGGGGGATTGGGTGCTGGCTTCACTGGAGCTACGGTGAGAAGAGAAGAGGGAGGCCAAGGAAGTACAGACTTGGTGGAGGAGCCATGCGCCGGCGTCCTCATCTCGTGGCCTCGTGCGGCGGGGCTCGGCCGAGCGCCGCGGGGAGGCGTCGAGGTCCCTCCGTCAGCGGCGAGGGCGGTCCTCGCTGCGTCGGGGCGAGGACGGCCCTCGCGATCCGGCGAGGGCACCCTCGCCCGACGCCGCAGGGGCGGCCCTCGCCCAACGCAGGCGAGGGCGGCCCCACGCCGGGGGGCCACCCTCGCCGGCGGCCGGGCCGGACGCCGGCTTCCCTCCGCCGGCCGGTGGAGGGAAGAGAGAAGAAGAAGAAGATCAAAAAAAAAAAAAAAAAGTAATGGAAGGATTAAACTGAACATTTCATAATAGTTTAGGGACTAAATTAAGCCAATCAAAAATATAGGGACGAAATTGAATATTACATAAAACTTCAGGGACTAATTGTGCCATTTTCCCTATCTTGATATATTCTAACAGTCTCCCTCAACCGTGTTTTCGCAATTGTTGAAATATTGAATAATAATGTTTAATAAATTCTTTCAGGAAAACGACACGAATAATTCCTAAACTTTAGCTCGATATGTAATGTCATCTCTGAAATTTTAATTTGTTTAATATAATCCCTAAATTATTAATAAATATTCAATGTAGTTATTATGTTTGCTTAAAAACAAATCATACGTTTATTTTATGATGTAGATTACTATAAATTGAGTTGGACTTTTAAAAATGATGAGTTGACATGGTTTATCCATCTTCTTTAGAAAAGTGAGGAAAAATTATGTCGTTAATATGTTCATCAATCTAGATTTAAGATGAATATCTCATTTGGATAATCTACTCGTGACTTTTTTTTTGTCCAACCATTCAAACTTAAAGGTTGGAAGCCACATAGTAGATTGTGTCAATATGAATTAGCGGAAGGACAACATTAAACATTTCTATATAGTTTAGGAATTAGATTGAACAAATTAAAAATCTAGGGGGTATTGCACGTCGAACTAAAGTTCAATGATAAATTATGTCACTTTCTCGATTATTTTCAATAACTTTAGTTTTTGAATGATGTCTTCAAGATAGTTGATTTTTATTTTTTTGGGAGGCAGGGGGGGAGGGGAGAGAGAGAGAGAGCCGGTGAAGATGACTAGAGATAAGAGATATCTATACAGATGGATCTTATATATTGTATAATGAAATTTCAACGGCATTTCAATCGGTGAAAAGGTTGGTCGACAACTCCCAATGGTCGAGTCACTTGATTAGATGACAAATAATCACCTTTGAGGTTGTAACGATCGGTTGGCGGGCCCATAAAAACATTTTTTTTTTGCCTTTATAAATTGGAATGATGATACAAATGGTTCATAAACTTTGTTTCACTATACAATGTGGTCCATTAATAACTCTATAACAGTAGAGTTATTTTTCCTATTTTAGTAACAAATAATGCAATAATTGTGAGAAAATATTTGGATTTCCTTCTATTTACTCAAAATTTTGTTTTTAATACAGCATAATGAGATATGGAAAAAATAAAGAAAAAATGGCAAAAAGAAGGAAAGGAATATGTCACCCATAGAAGCGTTAGAAAGTGGATGTCAAATCAAGAATTTTGCAATATATTCCCTAAATTTATGCAAAAAATAAGCATTGTCTTGTGTTTGGAGCCTTGGATTTATCTTATAAATTGGATAACATTGAAAGCTTAGGAGGATAGTTAGGTTTTTATTTTTAGATCGCTTTCTATTGTTCTGAGAGTTATTCAAGTATTTTGAAAAGAAGACAAAAAATTGTAACATAATTCTTGTTCTTTGATTTAAGATGTTGGATTTAATTTATATTTTCATTTTTTCTCAATTATGTTCTAATTTTCTTTTGTTAGGGCTTCGATGTGGCCTAACCATGATGAATAGAATTTTAGGCTTTTTATGTTTTGCAAGTGATTTTATTCATGTGAGTTATTTTCTTCTTCTATTATGTTCTAATATTCTTTTATTAGGGCTACAATATAGCCTAACCATGATGAATAGAATTTTAAACTTTTTATGTTTGACAAGTGATTTCATTCATGTGAGTTATATATTATTGTGCTTAATTCTTTTAAGTGACTAGCCATTATTTGAATGGTATGATATACATTTTTGAGATTGAGAAGTAATAATGTGTAATTAATTCTTAAATGTGGATAGAGGTATACCGTGGGCAATAATGTGGTTCAAAAGATTCACCATAAACTGGGAATGTTCGTAAGTTTTAATGCACTTATGTTTATTTAAATTCATATAAAGATATGGTTGATTGATTAACTAAGTAGGTTTGCTATACCTAGAAATAGAATAATAAATAGAGTAGAAAATTCTGCTACCACATGTTTGATATCGTTCTTGTTTGCATAATGATTTGAAATTTATATATTGTGGTTATGGTAAAATCAGATACCTTAACATATTTGTTTGATTGATCAACTGCATTTAGTTCCGAAAGTTTACTTCTAAAATTGTCAATTTTAATTTATTCTCAATTTTATTTTGACTTGTTAGATAAATTTTAGAATTAGTCTATTTTTAATATTTAATTGGTTTAGTAATCATCCATCTCTGTGGGATGAGATTCTTTCTTATCATTATATTACTTATTCGACACATTCATTAGCATTTAGAATTTTATGAACATCCATGACCTTTTGATTCGTTGAATGTGCTCTTTAATTACAGCTCATTGCATAATGTAATTGTGGAACTTTTAATTTATTCAATGTGATTTTTGGACTTTTGGTACATGTTTAATATAGTCTTTGAACCATATGAGAATGTTTACTATTGCCCTTTCATTAATTCAAGTTCACGGACAATGTCGAATATTTTCATGTAGCCCAGAGACTAAATTGAACATCCATTGAAAGTTCAAGGCTCACATTGAACAAATTAAAAATTCAAAGACCAAATTGTGCATTGGGTCAAGGTTCAAGAACCATTTGTGTCATCGTTTCTCGTAAATTGATCTTATTCCTCTCATTTTTCACTTCCTTCAACTTCATACACATATCACTTTCCCAATGCTCTTGCTTCCTAAAATTGTTTGTCAATTTTATTTATTACTTTTCTACTTACACTGATTAAATCACATTTTATATCATAATGGAGAACAACAACTATGACAATGGTGTAGGGCAAATATTTTAAATCACATTTTAGGGTAAATATTTTAATTTTTTGAATTTTCTTTTTCTTTTTCCTTTTCTTTTTTCCTTCTCTTCCTTCCTCCAACCGGTCGCCAAACCTCAATGACTGGCTAGAGGCAACGGGCCGGCGAGGCTCACCTCGACCTCATTGACCACTGGCAAGTTCGACCTTGATCTTGCTAGTCGTTGCCTCTAGTCAGTCACTGAGGTTCGATGACCAGCTGGAGAAAGGAGGAGGAGAAGGAAAAAAGAAAGAAAATAAATAATAAATAAATAATTTAAAAATATTATTAAAATTTGTCCACGTCAGCATCGATTGTGCCACGTCAGCCAATAGACGTTCAATCAGCAAAATTCGGTCAAAATTAGCCAGAAAGGTTTGAATTGGCATTAAGTAAAAATGTTTAAGACTAAATTGGCACAAATACAAAAGATTTAGAACTTTTTTTTTAACACTTTTCCCTTAATAAGAAGCATGTGGAAATGAAAAAAGAGGGCTAATCGCATTACCTTTGTGCTGTGCCCATAATAATTTGGTTCTGACGTTCTTCAAATCTAAACCACAAACAACCGATCTCCTCGTAGCATGTATAAAGTATTTAGGTTTTGATATTCTTTATTTTCAACCCTACAAATGTCAGACCTCTAGTTTAGACATATCACCAATCAGGTGTTGAACACTAGAGAGAAATTTGAGAGAGTTCACCACTTCAATTATGCTAGCAATTGTTCTTATGTGTGTCTTGTTTTATTGATGTCAATTATCTCTCTTTTGTCTTTCATTATCAATCTCATATCCAATTTATTTAAATCAGTTCGGCCATTAACTCTGAAACCTTGTCAGAGCATTAATTTGGCCATTAATTCTATAACAGTTATTGAACATTAATCTAGGCATTAATTCTATAACTATTATACAATTTTAATTCGACTGTTAAGTCTGAAACCGCTTCAGAACATTAATTTGGTTGTTGATTCTAAAACCATTTCAAAACATTAAACTGGCCATTGATTATGAAATTATTTCAAAACATTAAACTAGCCATTGATTTCGAATTTGTTTCATAACATCAATCTACCCTTTGATTTTGAAACTATTTCAGATCATTAGTTAGGCTATTAATTCTTAACTCGCTTAAGATCTTTACTATGGTTTTTTTATTCTGAGTCCGTTTTAAAACATCAATCTTCAGCTCAACTATATTTGATTGCCGCAATTGCAAACACATTTGTAATATTGTCTCTCTCGTTCAAAGATCTTTTTGAATCTATTATGGTATGTGACATCCCTAAGTTTATCATTGAGTTGGCATTATGATTTGAACTAACACATTTATATAACAAAGAGAATTGACTGTCTCGATCAATCTCCATGTCCTATGATTCATGAGCAACATTTTGCAATATGTCACGGCTACCTAGATAGTGTGAATGTTTTAAGAACATAATAAAATTGTCAGTTTCGGCTATCATGTAATTCTTTTTTTTTTTTTTAATCTTACTATATCTCAATTGAACAAAGGCCATGGAATAATTAGTTAAGCCACCAATTTGATCATATGAATAAGCCTGATTGACATGTATTTCAACGATATATAAACTATTCATTTTCGGTTATAACTCTAGTCGAGGATTTCAATATTATGTCATAATTAGATTGCATTGGACATCATTATTGTATCTTGTATATAATAAGGAGATAGATTCCATACTGTGCACGCGCGTGCCTTCTTAGATGAAAAAACTATGACCATTAGGTACAGTGACGGTTCGACGAAGCATAAATATTTGCACTTATGAACCATAGCCATCTAACATAAAAGTCAACATTGTGCCTTAGGTTTAGGAATTTGACACAAAACCAAAGACTGAACAATTAGTCATTGATCCCGCCAAAAGCTTTGATGTTGCTAATTGTTGTATGCATACTTGTCTAAGACAAGCACCCATATTCTAACTTAGGTATCACAATACATAATGACTTATGACCTATTATCCCCGTGGGTATGCAATACTCAATGGTGAAACTTGAGAACATGCTAATCTTAATGGGACCATCAAAATTCCTTCAATGGTTTATTGATCAAGAACTATTTTAAAAACTTAGTTTAATTGTAAACTTCTCATTTATATTTTTAACATCTTAAAAATAGGTTTAGACACAATTGATCTTATAGAATTATCCATATAATTAAGATAATGAATCAATACATCTTTGCCATTAAATAATATAACTAAAATCCCTAATATGCAATTATTACATGGTTTCCTGGCCATATAGCAAACATTAAGTACATAAAATTCACCCCACTAAGTCACTAAGATTGGAGGTTATGTAAATGATGCTGGGAAGGCACGCTGAAAAATTCCACCAGGACGTAGAACGAGGTGAAATTCTAACATAAAAGATATTGAAGAAAGCACGTGACTAGATAGGTGTGTCAACGCCCTACTTCACCACTCATAGTGGAAGTGCTAAATTTTCTGCTATTGATACAACAAGATTAGAGGGTTGATGAAATCCTAAGAGACTTCTTGCATGTATTCAACGATGCAAACTGATGATTTGACTGCCAATGATCATCTATTAGGCAACCATGCTATTCTAGTTTTATAGATGATGTCGGTCCAATTAACGAATGAGGAGGGTAATCCCTTCCTTAAATGAAGTAGCGGTGGCCATAAAGGCCAAATTCCATAAAATTTAGAAGGATGCTCGTATGTTTGTTTGGCATCCACTATCGTGGATTTGACATGCAAGTGAGAGGGCTCAAAACTCACATCGTTGAATATTTCAAAAATTCAACTTTCATTTCGTATTTCTAAAATTTGTTTCAAGTGGAATCCGTATTGATGATGAGTTGGCTTTGAAATATATATGCTGCACCTAGCCAATTAGATAAGATGAGCTTTTCCCCCACATATGAAAATGATATTCTTATCGTGTAGTGGCCAATAATCTGTATGATCTTTGCTTCATGAAAAAAGCACACCACGTCTTTTCGCTAAGTCTTCGTCTTCATCACTAATGAGTTGGTTTCTCTGACTTCTACCTTTCGGAACTTTTATGAATTGACGTCGCAAGACTCTTTCCCTTTTTTTATATAAAGTGTACAAGAACGTGCAATTCGAATTCAACAAAAGGCTCGCTTGTATACATAACAAGCAATTATATTCTTCATGATACAGCTGAACTGGACTGAAATATGTACTTTTCAAAGAGCAATTAGACTCGAGAAAATCTATTTTCTTCCCCCCATAAACTTGCAATATATAAATTAGTTGGGTCTGATAATCTTGGAATCATCATCTTGAAAATATGAAACCTTTCTTATTAATTTTCTTTTGGCCCTTTCCGAATTCGATCCCTAGCTAGGCTCTCGAGTAGGCACCTCACCTAGCCTCTGTCTGTCTCATCTACACGTCAAATTCAAAGAAACTACAGATTAAAGAGAAATCAATAAGTGGGAGTGGGACCCACTTCGCTTAAAAAATGTAAATCAAATAACAAATTTAATAATAAATTTTCCTTTATTACCGGCCTCGAGCTACTAACGGCAATTTGGTTGAATTTCTTTATTACATACTTAATGTTCGAGGTGCGGTCTACCACTCTAGACCGCATCATTATAAGTTATGTTCATGAGTGTCACTTAGTGGGTTTTTTTTTTTAATTTTTTTTTCACATCATGGGTCAGACAAGAAGACAACCATGAAAGTGGTATTATCATTGGTTACATAAAATTTTGGTCCTATCATGCTTGAAAAGCTGATTAACTATTGGAAAATTTGTGTTATGTGATCCTTTTATTATGTTAACTAATTGATTTTTAATTCGATATTCAAGAGGGCAAATAGTTAGATGGTCCTCTTTATCTTTGCATAGGCCTTACATTAAAAATTTGCCATATCGTATCTTAAAAAAAAGACCTAAACCCTAATCCGTACCTCCTCTATCTCCACTCCTCGGTCATTTTCTACCATTGCGCTAGGAACATAACGTCACCGTTGTCCTCGTCTCTCCCAGATCGGTGCGCCACTGCCCCTCCCTCCCTCTTGTTAAAGGCCATTTTCAGGTGTGAAACACGACCGGCGATGAAGTTGGGGAGGCATCGATGTCCACGGTGCTCGTCACAGAAAGAGAGACGTGTGTTTTTTCTGTGGATTTTCTTTTATGTGGATAATATTTTCTTTCAAAATGGTCCTCAAGGGCATTATCTATCAACAGGAAAAAATGCAGGAAAGCGACTGCACTTTAACGCCTCGTGTCCACTTCCATTACTACGTGATAAGTTTTGCCTGGGGGCCGAAATGCATGAGGTGGACATTTCAAGCGTGTAATAAATAAGAATGTCTGAACAGAAAAGTGATGGCAATTAGTTAATAGAAGCACGACAGACCATGCATATGTAAACTACTCGAGAAGCTCCAATCATGCGTGGCTGGCAAGTGCAGGAAATAATCATCAAGCTTCGTCGAGAAACTTGTCGACCACTTATTATTAAAAAAAAAAAATGCGAATTCCGAGGGACCACGGGCACGTAAAAACTATTCCAAAGTTTCCATGCATGAGAATTGGAGAAATGATTGTCGAAGAAGTTGACTTGCAACTTGCAAGGAGCGCAAAGAGAGGAAAACATCGTGGGTTCAACCCAAGAAATTGTCTTTTTTGACCCAAAAAAAAAAAAAAAAAAAAAACCCCAAGAAATTTTCTTTGGAGTTAATGGGGGGCAAATTTTGGTTTCGCTCCCTGATGCAATGGTACTTTTTTGTTTCCTTATTTGAAAAAGAGACCCCAAAGAAGTTAGAAAGTTATGCTGCTTTAGGTTTATTCTTTAAGCTAATGATACTTTCACAATGATAGTCGAAAATACAAAGAAACATGCAGGCCTTTTCACCCCCATGACTTACCTGGATTTTACAAAATTGCCACTTCCTTTGCAATTTAATGCCCTCATCCAATTTTCTAATTCCCCACCCAACCGCCCGCGCCACCCCAAACCCTACCCAATCAATCTGACTCTAAGCTCGGCCGCCCACACCCCTTTTACTGCCAGCGCCGTCCGTCACCAACTGCCATGCCAATCTCACCAACTCGTCGTCGGCTGTGCTTGAACTTGAGCTCTAAGCTCACAGCAATGGATGCTTGGGCTTCAAGCTCACGGCTGCCATGATTGCTCAAGCTTGACCTCTAAGCTCACGACCGTCATTGTGTCGAGAGCAAGTAACAAAAACCCGATTCTTACTTCAAATCACGTTACTTTTTGGATGTGGGGTCTTTCTAACATAAGTCACTTATGCATTCCAACACATGAAAGCTTGAATTTCGAGCTTGCCATGCTCACTCGAGCTTGACCTATAAGCTTGTGGTCATAGTGGACGCTTAAGCTTTAAGCTCATGGCCATAGACGACCGAGCTCAAGCTCCAAGCTCCGATATGCTTGAGCTTCAAGCTCGCGTCCACCATGATCACTTAAGCTTTGTACGATATAGCTTGGAGCTCGTGACCTTGGCTACTTGAGCTTTTGATTTTGGCATGGTTTATATTATGGGCTGTAGATCTGGCAGAGCTCGAAGGAGGAGGAATTTTGCAGTCTGAGAGCGAGAGAGAACATTTGAAAAAGAAAGGAAAAAAAAATATCCACGTCAAATGATATTGAATGACATTAATGTCAACAAATTCCTTTATTAGACTGATTTAAAGATGATTGGTGAAGCTTTTTAAAAAGTCGATTGACGATGCTTTTAAACAAAAAGACTAGAGGAATAATTTTGATTTTCAAGAAAAAATTTTAGAGATCATTAGTGATATTTACCCTAAAATTTTTAAATTTTATTTAGCAAAGTAAAAATTTTAGCGGGATCAGTTCACTCTATTGATTGAAACCCCCTACATCCTTGAATCTGTAACATATATAGAATATGATGACACGTGTCACTAATTGATTAAAAACTGCTATTATTCTCTATAATAAAGAATAAGAAAGTGTTGAGATCCCGTTGTGACATAAATTCAGATGCATAGAAGCGGCTGGAAATCTTATGGTGCATTTGGGAGAGCTTTAAAGATTATTTACTCAAGCTGTATTTGTTCAAAACACAAAACCATTTGGTTGAGTGGCTTTCGGTGTATTTTTTACAAAGTAACTTTTACGTTAAAAAAGTGAAAGGGAAAAAAATGGAGGGACTGAATTAGAAAATGGAGTGAAGGCAAACCTGATGGATGGAAATTAATCGTTGAAGAGGATTCAACCACCAAAGAGGCCAAGAGAGTGTCAAACCAGCAATCGAGATCTGGATTTAGAAGGTCAGTTTAAGATAGGGAGAGGATGAACGATGAATGTGAGGGCAAACGTGGAATATTAAAATATTAGTGAGAGCAAAGTTAGAAGAGAAATAATTCATTAATCCTGAGAAGCAACATTTCGAAAATGCTAAAGCCAATGCTTGCTGAATTATGCATTGGGTTAAAAGAATTAGAAAATGCTAACTTTGATTTAAAAGTCTTTGGGAATAACCAAATGCACCCTTTATATACTCATATATACTAGGACTCTATGTACCCATGATATACCTTTATGAAGCCACCTCTTTTTTTTTTTTTTTTTTTTTAAGTATTAATATTGGATATCCAAACCATTTGATTTGGCAAATTCCTCACTAGTGTACCTAAATCGCCCAATCCATGTGCCCTAAGGGAGGCTCCATTCACTAGGTGGAAACTGTGACCTCAAGGTTTATTTGAATAGAAAACGTTATGATTTAAATACATGATCTATTGCATCCAAATCAATCACTGGATCAATTCCTTATATCAAAACCTTTCGCCACCGAACGATACTGTGCATCATGATTAATCTCGCCACTCAATTATATGGATGAACATGTCCCCTAAGCACATTGGAGGAAAAGCCAAGAGTGCATGCATGCATGGAGTTTTAAAATAGGTCATTTACCACTCAGACGGCATGATTGGCACAATCTGTCTAACCTTAGGTCTTACGAAAACGATGGAGATCTACAAGTCTCGCAACGAACCTATGCAATAAGCTTCAAGTAGAAGGAAATCTAAAATAAATTGCCCCTGAATCTCAGTAGGGTCATGCTTCATAGACAGGGAAGATTTTGGCAAAAGCAATTGGTGCAAGTCGATAGTGATTGATGGTAGCTTCCTAGACTAGAAGAACGTAAGCAAGACAGAACGTGCGATGATGAGTCGATGACAACTTGAAAGAAGCCTTCCATGATGGAAAATGATTTGTCTTCCTTGATAAAAATATAAAAAAAAAAAAAAAGAAAGAGCGGGTGAAGAGCACAAGACGGTACGGATCTCACAAAAATCCATTGCTCAGGTGGTGCATAAGTCTAGTGGTCGAAGGGAAGTGAAATTTATATAGAGTTATGATATGACGAGATCAAATACCCACAAATACGGGATGCCGGTTTAAAATCCTCGTTGAAAATTCAGTACAACATTCCGCTGTACACGAGTCGTGAGCTCAATTAAATCTTCGGACTCTGTGGACCGATGCGAACCCCATGTGATGCGACCCAATCGTCGAATGGTTCATAAGCATGGAGGGGTTGCTCTTGGTGTTGGAGCTTTGTTCCAAACTAATGTTGACCAAGGAAGGGGAAGTTACCATCAAAAGAAGGGAAAAAGAAAAAGCAACATGATTTTCGCGCAAAGGCTTTTTATTAGGCGAAGAAAAATTTGTTCGTAACTGAATGAGTACGCTAGGTACAAGCACCAAATGACATCAAATCTAATACCTAAATTTGGGGAGATTATAAAAAGAGAATCCAAATCCAAACCCATTAAAATATTTGATTGTATTCACATTCACTTAAAGACATGATCAATGAGTTGGGGCAAATTATTGGGAAAAATTACAAAAAAAAAAAGAAGTCTTTAAATATTGTAATTGTGTTAAATTAGTTTTAAATTTTTTTACGCTACTTTAGTTCTTAATCTTTTTACATTTGTGTCAATTCAGTCCATTTGGCTAATTTTGACTGATTAGTGGATGCTAAAGTGGATAATTTTTCTAATAATTTGTTTATTTTTGAATTTTTTTAATTAATTTATCATTTTTTTTTTTCTTTTTCCCTTTTCCCCTCTTTTTATGTTCCTTCTTCCTATGGCCAGTTACCACGGGCCAATGGTGAGACTTGCCCCCGTTGGCCACTGGTGAGAGCAACTTACTAGGTTGGCCATGATGAGGTTGGCCTCGCCATTGCTAGGCGAGGCTTGCCCTTGCTGGCCACTAGCGGGGCCTCAATTAGTGATAAACTGGCAAGGTCAACCCTTGCAATGGTTGGACGAGGTCCCACCAAATCTAGGGAAGCTTAGCCTCACCTAGCCTTGGTGAGGGTCAACATCGATAGATTTAGTGAGGCCTTGCTTAGTGAAGGACTATCGAAGTCGACATTTGCCATGGTTGGGTAAGGCTGAGTCTTACTAGTGGCCGGTAATGGTGAGCCTTGCCATTGGTTGATGAGGCTAGCCTTGTTGACCCTCACCTATGGTCGGCGGTGACGAGCTAGAGGAAGAAGGAAGAAGGAGGGCAAAAGAAAAGAGAAAGAAAATTAAAGAAAATTAAAAAATTAAAAAAAATCAAAAAAAATTAAAAGGTTGTCTATGTTAGCGTTTGCTAGATTGTTCTCACCAACTGGCCAAAATTGGCCGGATTGATTAAATTGGCATAAATACAACTAGTTTAAGATTGCGTTGGCCAAAAAAAAGAAAAGATTACTATTAAATTGACATAATTGCAATAAATTTAGGATTTTTTTTTGTAGTTCTCCCCAAGTTATCGCATAAGAAGTATTATTTCACTATAGCCTAGTAAAAATTCTCATGTCATCATTTGAATCACAATAAAGATAGCTATGGCGCTCTCTTTGTTTTCAAGCCACAATGGAAGACAAAAATCAATTTGGAGCAAGTGAAGGGAATAAGAGTGAGATCGGATCATGCAACACTTCATGATTTCACTTGAAAATGCATTTGAAGAGATAGAGAAATTCTCAAGTATCTTGGTATTGAAGCACCCGATTCTCCTCATATACCTCGTTTCAACTGGCTTCATACTTCAATGAGTCGCATAGGCATTACATCACCAATCATTTGAGTCTTTTTTTTTCCTTACTTTAAGGATCATTTTTCTAAGAGCTAACATCAAGAAATATCCCAAACTAATATACTTGTGACAAATTTACTTTCACCTAATTTGTGGTTTACCAAAAACTCTAAATTGGCACACTTGGGATAAATTTACCTTGAACTAATTTTTGGGTCATCAAAAATCCTAAACCGATGTGGATTTTCATATAGACTTATCATGTCAATTGACTTATTATAAAGTTTTAGAGAATCAAGGAAATTATAAGAAAAAAATTTCTACAACTAATACATTTTCCATGAGCTAAGCACGTGTTTTATACAAGAGATTATAAGCCGTTAGAATCAATCAAATTGAATTTACAATGCCTTGATCTTAGCAAGATTATTTCTTGACTTTTAGAAATTGTGTGATTTGGTTTGATCTTGATTCCTTGATTTGTGCCATTATCCTTAACGCGCCCCCACAAGATGGCATTTCCATCGAAGACGCCAACCTTAGGTCGCAAATAACTTAATTGAGGTTTGGATGATGGCTTTATGAGGGCATTTGCAAGTTGATCCATGGTTGAGAAATGGGAGACACAAAGAACTCTGTTTGCAACTAGATCACAAACGAAATGGTAATCTATGGCAATGTGTTTCATTTGAGAGTAAAATATCGGATTTGTGCATACATACGTGATGCCGATGTTGTTAGTATAGAGTTGGAGCGGTGATCGGTTGGATGCCAAGTTTGGGAGGTTTGAACCCATTGTAGTTTTGGCAATGGCGTAGGTTTTGAAGACCAAGCAATTGTGCGTTGTTTCCGTGGGCTCTAAGACACCAAATTAGGTCTAAGATAATGATGAATGCAGAGGTGGATGATTGTTCATCTACATTGCCTACCCAATTAGCATTAGAGAACCCGTGAATAATAGATATCATGGAGCGTGTTAGATATAACCCATGAAATATGCTTCCTTTTAAGTATCGGAAAAGTTGCTTAGTAATAGCCCAAAGAATGATGGTGGGACATTGAATGAATCGTGATAATTCGTTGATGGAGAATGCAACGTTTGGTCATGTGATAGTGAGATATTGAAGGACCTCACTAAGACTTCGATGCTCAATTATGTTGATTGCCTTCGCTGAATCATTGGAATATAGGTTGATTCCCACGGCTAATGGAGTACCTACCTCCTTGGCTTCATCCATTTTGTGTTTTTGTAGAAGCTCATGGATATACTTATGTTGAGAGAGAAGTATACCCATTTGATTGGGATCACTTCAATACTAAGAAATAATGAAGTGTTCCCAAATCTTTGATAGAGAAATGTGTAGATAGTGCTTCAACGAATTTGGCGATAAAAGAGTTGTCATTGCTCGTGATGACAAGATTGTCAATGTAGACAAGGAAGAATGTTGTAATTGGACCCATGGTGTAAATGAACAAAGATGGATCAAAACAGGAGCTGCGAAAGTTGTGAGTGTGTAGGAATTTATTCAATGCGGTGTACCATGCCCTTGATGCTTCATCCAATTCATAAATAGTTTTTCTCAATTTGCATACATAGTTTAGTCAAGTTGGATCAATAAACCCAAAGATTAAGTTATGCATACTTTGTCCATGAGATCACCTTGTAGGAACGCATTGTTGACATCAAGTTGCCGGAGTGACCTTCCTTGGTTTAATACAATAGAAATGACAATATGAATGGTTGTTGGTTTAACAATGGGACTAAAGATATCCTTGTAGTCAATCTCGAGATGTTGGTGGAAACCTTTAGACACTAGACACGCTTTGTAGTGCTCAATACCGTTGTCAGGTTGGCGTTTAATCCGGAAGATCCATATACAACCACAAGATTACTGGAATTTGTGTTAGGGGTGGATTTCCATGTTCCATTGTGTAGCAACCCATTAAACTCCTTGGACATGGCATGTTGCCATTTGGTATTCCAAAAGGCTTGAAAATGCATGTTGGTTCAATAGTGTTGATTAGACGGTGTCTAATGGTGTGATGAATTTGTTTGGGTTTGAAGATATTATTCCTAGATCGTATAATCATTGGATGGCTGTGGTTTGTGGTTGGTGGAGGTAGTGCTAAGTTGGTTGTGGTGGTGTATTGGAATCGATGAGATAGGGTTTATGGTAGATAGTATTGTGCCATTTTGGTTTGAGTTCATCTCATTTCAGGTAAAGGGTCAACTATTAGTGGGTTGAGTGGCGGCTAAGGTTGTGATTTGGGTTGAGGATGGTTGTTGGTGGCGTTGGTGTTGTGAACTAGAGAGGCAGTTGTTGTGTGGGGAGTAAGCAATGGGTCGGCAATAGTTATAGGAGCTTGTGGTTAGATCAGCATTAGGATAGGAGATGAGGCTAGACTCGTTTGCTAGTTAGTGATTGGGAGTTGAATCCATGTGGGATTCGTAGATGGTAAAGGTGAGGAGTTTGTTGTGACATATGAAAAAATGTGTTCGTGTAACACAACGTGACAAAGAAGTGTAAACATGTTTGGTTTGGGATTCAAAACATTTGTACGCACTTTGATAGAGCGAGTAGCCAAGGAATATACATGGATGAGAATGGTTATCAAGCTTGTTTTGAGCATATGGGTGGAGCCATGGGTAGCAAAAGCATATGAAAATTCGAAGATTGAGATGGTTTGGCTTTTGATTGAAGAGTTTTTTATATGAAGATTGATATTGAAGGATTGGGGTGAGTAGTCGATTAATGAGATATTGGTTTAAAAGGCATAGGTGGAAAAGATGCGTTGTGGGGTAAAGTTAAGCATATTTCTACAACACGGCTTTGTTGCCGTTCTGCGGTGTTATTGTGTTGCGTGGTATGAGGAGTGGTGAAGTGAAGAATACCATGTGGTGAAAAAGGTTTTGAGTTTTAGATACTTACCTTTGCCATTGGAGTAAACATAGATAATGGGATGTTGAAATATTTTTTGACAATTGGTTTAAAAGCACTAAAAATGGCATAAACATTGGTTTTTTTTTTTTTTTTTTTTTTGTGCATATGATAAATCTATTTGTATTTAATAAAATGGTCAACAAATGAAACGTAATATTTGAAACCATCAATCGAGGTGCTCGGAGTAGGACCCCAAATGTTGGTGTATAGGAATTCTAGTATGTCGGTTTATAGGAGTTCTAGTAAATTTTGACTTGAGAGAGTAGAAACATTGAATGGCACATGATGACTTTTATTGCATTGGCACGAATCACAATATGATATGGAAATGGATTTGAACTTAGGATGGGTAATGAAAATATCCTAACTACATCATTTGGAAATGGAGAGAGAAGGATGTCCCAAATGTCGATGCTAGTCATAGTGAGCCGCTTTCTCTCCTATGAATGCTACTGGTTGGTTTTTGTGTGGCTGTAGGGAGAGTGGCATCCAATAGACTCCATGATTATGGTTGTCAAGCAACAACGTCACTCCTATTTGAAGATCCTTAACCAAAAAGAACATGACAAAAAATTCAATGGAAGTAATATTTTGGGCACAAAATTGAGAGATGGAAATTAAATTTTGAGTAAGCATGGTGTGCAAAGTGTGTTGGGTAAAACAAAGGTATTTTCGAGAGACACGAGTTTATTGTCCCAACATGCAAAATATTCAAACTTGTCCATCGCCAACAACAATCTCATCCAATCCTTCATACTCCAAGTGACGAGATAGGTTTGCTAAGTCGTTGGTGACGTGATGGGACACTCTTGAATCAACAAGCCATTGTGGGGTTGAGCGTGTGGCGGTTGTATGATGCACAATAGGTTCAGCATTTGGACAGCCTCGAGTACAGTAGGAAGTCTTGGCCCTATGGCTGTATTTGTTGCAAATTTGACATAGAGGTCGAGAGTCATGAGACTAAGATGAATTGCCCCGCTAGGTAGGGTTTCTATGGGATTGTTGGCTGCCAAAATTATTGTGGGCAATATGAGAAGCACCATGTTCATTTTAAGCACCATTCCAATGAGCAGTAGACAAACTAGAGCATGATTTGGCAGTATATTGAGTTGTGACGGGAATGAATTCTGTAGTTTTTTTTTTTTTTTTTCATGCTTAAGGTAAGTTGCTTAAGCGACATGTTTGTTGTGTAATTCCTCAAATGAAATAGGATTTTCTCTAGCACAAATTGCAGCTGCTAATTCTTAAAATTCAAGTACAATTTCATGTAAGGTATGAACAACAATATCATCATCTTGAAGGGGGTGTATCGATAACAAAAAGTTTGTCAGCAATACCCTTTAATTCTTGAAGATATTCAAAAACTGACCTCGATGGACACAGGATTATGGACAACTGGTCCTTGAGTAACATTACTCGAGAACGAGATTCGTTGGCATAAAGGTTGGTAAGCTTTTTCAGTGCTTCTTGAGAGGTTTCGCTGAATGCAATCAGCAGCAAAATGGATTAACAAACTGAGCCGAAATGGCAAATAATAACAGATGGTCCTAGCTGGTCCACAATGTGTGTGCTGCACTGGCTAATCTGAACGAATCAAGTGACGAACAATGGGGTGTGCCATCAACAAATCGGAGTAAATCATGCCTGATTAAAATGGCATGAAGTTGTTCTTGCCAAGAGCGAAAGTTGTCGGCCATGAGCTTCATAGAAATCTGGACAGTGTTGCCAATGGTGATGAGTCCAGTTGCGAAGGAGTTGGTGTTGTCACTGATTACACTCATGGTGCTTGCTTCTTTGGCGTGGGAGGAGCTGAGTGGCTCAATAATAGGTGGGATCAAAGGCTCGGTTGAGCGAAAAGGCTTTGATACCATATAAAGTTTAAGAGAATTGAGAGAATTAAGAGAAACATATTTTTTGCAACTGTGAACTGAGTACATGTATTTATACAAGAGGTTACAAGCCATTAGAATCAATAAAATTGAATTTACACCCCCTTAATCTCAACACTTGCTTATCATGTGAGATCCTCCCTTAACTTTAGCACTTGTGTGCCTTAATCTTAACACTTGCTTATTATGTGAGATCCTTCCCTGACTTTAGCACTCTTGACTTTAGCACTTGTGTGACTTGATTTGATCTCGATTCTTCAACTTGTGCCATTATACTTAACACTTATTACCCTTGGTCATATACTAAAACTAATAAAGAGTAAATATAAAGAGTAAATATATCATGAATATATCAATTTAGAGTTTTCGAAGCCTTCACATCAATTTAGGATGAATTTATTTGACCAGTTCGTGATTTTTGATGATCCAAAAATTAACTCGTGATTATTTTACCACAAATGTACCAATTAGAAGAATCTCATGATAATAATCCTTTTTCTACTGACTTCACTGTAATTATAGAACTAGTCGAGCCGACGGCTAGATTGAAAGTTCGCTGAAGAAGGTTTTGATCGATGAATCGACCTTGAGTTCATGAAATCTTGCATGGACGATGGCAACGTCATTCTCAGCCTCCCACAACCACTCAATTTCACGTGCCAATTCTTCTTCCGCAAAGCCAAAGGAACGTGCAAGTTCCTATCTTCCCTACCAAAGAGTCAAGACAACTCCCCATCACACCTCACTTTTTCACATGGATGAGACAGAGTCATCGATTTTGGCATATGGTTTTCAGGTTTTGAGCAGATTCCGAAGTGAAGGACCAGCCTAAAAACTGTAATGGAGATGAGATGTCCTAACCCCATCAATGGATTTCAATTGGAATCTGATATTGGTTTAGAAACTCCACTGAGCTTGCAAAATCTCAGGAAAGGGCATTCACATGCAAAACGAAACCCACCAAATCCTAGCAGAAATTTCCCTCTTTCATCCATCTCCTTTTCATTACAATGGTTCTTTTTACAGACCAAAAAGGTGGGGCCATAGATACATTATACCGAAATTACTGGTAGAACTTTTTCGATATAAACAATGGGCACGTGAAATCAGATCATAGCTTTACAAGAAAGTGTGAAAAGTTGCAAACCTTCACCTCATGCATGTGGACGTGGCTGGCGACATCCGAATCGATGAATATCTCTCCCGTACAATCTTTTTATCCATCCACCCAAAATGGGAAGGCCATCAGCATCTGGGGCCGACGCAAGTTTCCTTTTCCTTCCTAAACATTGTCATTCAGCATGTGATCCAGAGCAATGATGACAACGACAACATGTGGAGTGATTTGCTCAAAGGAGTTCCAACCATTCAACAGCGTTCATTATTGGCTCAAGCTGGTAGCTGAAGCTTGGCATTGTTCTTCCAACTGCGAAAAAGGACGGCATCTCACATCACTCGTACAACTATATTAGAGCAATAATTATCCTGGGGGGTTCCACTTTAACTACCTGATAAAGTAATAGTAGAAGAAATCCGCATAAAGAGCGCTCTGAACAAGCCCTGAGATGCAGGCTGATGAACAAAGAAAGATGATCAATCATTCCACTTCTGAACAATAACTGCGATTAGTCTCCTGAAAGTTTGACAACAAAAGCTTACCTATCCATCGACTGAAATGCTGCTCAGTGAAATAGCGATATATCCAGTTGAGGATGTAGAAAACTCGATAAGCCCTAAAAGGCAGGAACAGAATTTAAGAACATTATATAATGCCAGAATACAGTGACACAAGATGAAGCAAATACAATGCTTTTACCAAATCAAAGGAACCAAACCAATCCTAGAACCTCCTAATATGCAGCTTATCTCAGGAGACTTTCTATGTCATCCACTTTCTCCTTTGTGCTTGACAAACAAAAGAAATAAAAGTGAACCAATAAATGGTTAAATACATCATATACTGGGATCTCCAATATAATATGGAGATAGAACAGGTTCGAATCTCATTGCCAATTAACATGGTTCAGTTTCTTGGATATGGTAACAGGCAGATACTACATTCAATACAAATAGATTGCAACTCAATCTATGGAACCTATTCTACACATTGTGGCATTGTTGCTGTTAGAATAAAATAGGTTACTGCAAGATCTGTTGACATGAAATTGTTGGCTTCAGAAGGTGTCATGACCCGGGCCCAAGATCTGTTAACATGAAATTGTTGGCTTCAGAAGGTGTAACGACCCAGGCCCTACTGTGTAATATTGTCCGCTTTGGATATTGAGTCCTCACGGCTTTAAAACGTGTCACACAAATTAGAGAGATCCAAGCCTTATAAATAAGCCCAGGACTCCCTCTCTAAGCGATGTGGGACTAGAGAGGACCCTTGCCCTTCCTTGGGCATAAGTAAAAAGGAGAAATGGCTTTCTTCAATACGCTTACCATGATTTGGACTGTCTGGTAACTAGTGAGAGATGAATTTTATTTTTTTTTCTCTCTCCCTTTTTTAGTGATAAACTTTTAGGCACAAAGCCTAAAGATCATAGTCAATAAATGGAAGAGAAGAAACTAATGTGAATGTGGTTTGACATAAATGGACAGACACAACATGAGGCTAAGTTAATAGTTGATATTTTATATTTGAGATGGTTGATCCAAGTACTCATCATAAATTCTACTTAACACAAAAATTTACAAAGAGCTGAATAAATGGAAGACTCCAGATGAAACACCACCAACTTTCATTGGCAGGGAGAGAGAATGCAGGGGCGCTGTGACTCTCAACTGGTAAACACAGAACGTTATCTTTGCTAATCTAAAAATCATTCGTATACAGCTCATCAAGGCCAAAGAAAGAACTATCCCTAGAAATTACTCCCACTAACTTTCAGGTTACCTTTTCTCATCAGCAACTTTCACTTTGCTCATCGGTGGAGTGATAAGATTTTCTCTTGTTAATCCAAAGAGTTTCATTCTCAATATATTAATGATTGACAGACTCACTCGAATAAGTTAGTGTTTGGGGGGTGGGAAAAAAGGGGTTAAACAGCAACAACATAACCTAGAAACTGAATGTACTCCACGACCACCAGATGTTTGGAAATCTGCTTCAGGTTTTAGGTTCCACCAAGGCAACCATAGACACAAGGATAACTTGAGGGAATAGCCCACTTTTACAACTTCTCAAACTAAGGATAAAATCTGGTTACTGAAATCTTTGATTTAGGATGATTATAAATTTGAGCGTTGACAAAGGATTGCAAATGGACTTCCACACGATAAAAGGAAGTCAAACTGCATCGCCACAACAGTTTTTTCTGTATCATGTGCAAAGTTTGTTATTCAGTAAAAGGGAAGATCCTTGCATTTTCTTGGCCGAAGAGACTGCCCAAAGTTAATTGTGTTCTTTATCTGTGCTCAAATTTCAAGTTCAAATCATTACATCTTGCATTTGCTTGGCCATCTAGAGGAAGATGAAGTTGTATGCTTTGATAAGTTTCCAGAACATGTGGGACAGGGAAACATAAGCCTAATGGGAATTAGTCAGTGAATGCTTAGAGAAACTCCAAACACCCCGTTGTGAGCAAAAAAAGGGAAAAATGAAATGAGAAGCACTGCTTTAACAGCAAGACCATACATGCAATGATAAAAGATCTATTATGTTGGAGATGATATGTATTCCATGATCAAAAAGGTTTGGACAGATGAGGCTTGACCAAGTTATCAAAACACAAAGAAAGGACTCGATAACGTCAAAAGACGGGCTTAGTTAAACCTTAGAAAGATAAAGATAGGCTCAGATTAGAAGAAAAATTAACACGCCAAATACAAGTAACAGGGGAAAATGTAAAAGTATGTTATCCAAAAAGAATAGGGGAAACTTAATAATAGGGAGCACAGTATGAGGTTGTTCCTGGGATTAGACTTTTTCTCACTGAATATTCTAAGTGGATGACTATGAATAGGTAATTAGAGTGCCACCAGTGTAGAGGAACATCAGCAGAACATAATGAAAGAGAAGCAAGAGAAACTCCACTTTTAACTGAAAGCATGTAAGATATTAAGAGATATACACACCCAAGAAAGAAGACATATTGCCCTGTTAGATTGTCAACATTCCCACTTCGTTGTAGTAAAACTAACTGGGGAAGAATTGCAACAGCCTCCAAATATATTGAAAACGCCCAGAAGATCTGCAGTAAAATTAATAAATGATCTCAGGTAGTAACTTAACGGTTCAAATAGGCTAGAACACCACAATCTCATAAAAGATCAGAAAAAGTCAGGGAATGTAATGCACTTAAAGTAGGATTTCAAGAAACACAAAAGTATTGTCTAGAAAGCATTTTGATCCTTCTCCCTATTTCTTTTTCTGAATTCTATTCCAAAGGAAAAGATTCATGGATTAACTCACAGTGCGTATTCCTATTTCTTGTTCCCTTTTGTTTTCCAAAGGAAAAGAATCATGCAAAAACTCACAGATCACCAAACGAATGAATAAAACATAATCACATCACTTCTTCTAGGCTTCCAAACATTGAAATCAAACATGAGGGGACAACAACCACTAGGCCCTTATGAAAAATGCCATAACAGAGAAGTTGAAGGCTACTGCTTGAAGCTACATCAGAAGGCTACAACTTGTCCCACGAAGGACCATGAAGTATCACAGGACCATCTGAGAACATCTGTTTCTCCCAGCAATAACCAAGAGGTGGTCTTGGGAGAATCTTGAAACCAATCCATCAATTACAAGTTTGCTTTGCGTAGGCCATTCGTTGCCCTCACATTGATATTGGTGGCTATAACAGCACACCAAGCCCCTAAAATGGTGGCATTAGGTATGCACTTACACTGGAGGA
This sequence comes from Eucalyptus leucophloia subsp. euroa, assembly GCA_017140325.1. Lineage (NCBI taxonomy): Eukaryota > Viridiplantae > Streptophyta > Magnoliopsida > Myrtales > Myrtaceae > Eucalyptus > Eucalyptus leucophloia. Next base: position 33,277,532 of record CM029472.1, on the reverse strand, counting down.
GTCATCTTTTCCCTCAGAATGAAGCGATTATCCTCTGAGTCCCAACAGCAGAAACAGCTAGCATAGACAGCCTTTTCTACATTTCTAATGCTTTGTTTGGGGAGGAGAAGAAAAATTATGTTGAACATAACCGTAAACAAAGTTACAGAGTGGGTGCTGGATACAGTAGTACTAATATAAGCAAAATTTTTCTTTTTTCATTGCATCTTTGATGCTGAACTAGAGAGTTTTGCACATTGTAACATAACCAACAATAGTAATATTGCCTCCACTGTTAGCAAAATTTGTTTTCCTCTGAGGACACTTTTTCGACACAGTCTCCTAATTTAGAGACAACCATGAGAATTGCTGGAGAAAGTGACAAGGACAATGTATTATGCACCAGATATCACAAACCATGATAAGGGACATTGGTTCTATTTTATGGCACTCTAGTAGTTTGGAACATGAAAATTAACATTCCCATAATCCAATTTGAGACTTTCCATTGCTTTTCATTCAAAATATTGGAAATTTACTTCTAAGACAAGCCATGCCATGAAAAGACGGTTAGAGATTTTAGTATGTTAAGCAGTCTTTTAGATGTGCATAAAACATATTAGAACGTATATTGTCCAAAACACAGCTAAAGATGCAATATTTAATTCAACAACACAACAAGATGTTGCCTACCCACTCCATAACACATTTCATTGCACAGAAGAAGCCCGCATCATACAAAATAGCCCTCAGCACAATCAAAAGGCCATTAATTCCACAGATGGCTATATTTATTCTACAGAAATTAAGGCTGCCAATCAATTATTTTCATAAACCCCTCCTGCAGCTACTAAGAGTGCATTTGGATTGACTAAAACAAACCACTGTTTTGGTTTCCAGGCAAATTTTTTTCTGTCGCCCAAATGAGAAAAAGAAAATTTAAATTTTCAGGAAAAACTAATAATTCCAAATGACTTTTACTGTCAACATTTGTGAGTTTTCACAGGTTTTAGGGGTTCTATGCTAAAGAAGAAATAAACTCCAACACTGACAAAAGCTAGAGCAAATAATTGACTCCAAACAAACACTATGTTCATGAGCAGATGCCAAAGTAGATAAGTTCAATTAAAGAACAAATGAATAGAGGCACAGCCTGTAAAATGTCTACTATTCAAGCAACTAATAAGCAAATTAATAAGAGTTTGCAGTGATGCATGGAGTGAGGAGAAAACAGTGAGAAAAATAGAAACCCAGCCAAACCTAGGAACGCCACTGGTAAATATCACAGTGAACTCAGTATCCAACCTAAAAATCCTCCCAAGGATATAAGCAAAGACAAGGAAGCACATTAAGGTAATCTAAAAACGTAATTGTTAATGCGGAGTAAAAGGGACCCGAAATGAATTTGATGACACTAACAAACTGCAATGGATCACATGTCAAAACGTCCGAGTCCAACATTGTCAACAAACAGTAGATATGTCAATCAGGATACAGCCCCACTGAAGTATGGAAAAAGCTCATGCAAGTCTCAAAAAGGGCCCAGAGAACTTTCTACATAAGCGATTCCAACCCCAATTAAACCTCTGTCTCCAGTCATCAGATTAATCCGAAACATGCGAGAGTCGAACAACAGAATTTACCTCCTGAAAAGTGAACTTCTCATGAACGAGAAGCGCCAGCACGAACACGGCCAACGCCAGAAAATAGTGGCGGAAGGTGTCGAGGTCCTTGTTATAGCTACGGCGCACGATGGGATGCATCCGCATGCACCACACGATCGCGAGCGAGCTCCCGATGAACACCAGCTTCATCAGGGTATTGTACACCGAGATGAAGTCCGTGAACAGATCCAGGTACCGCGCCAGAAACACCACCGCGTAGAGCTCCTGGGTCTTCAGGGACACCCCTGGTCAAGCGGGCCGCAACAAGATCTCAGCTTTCGGGATTCAACAAAATTCAAAGAGAACCCACATAACAAATCGACCCGAAACCCAGTACAGGCACAACCCTCAATGCAGGGAATTAGCAATGCTGTCTACCCAACTGCCCTAGAGAGAAGTAGATTCAAGAAATTCTGTTGAATCTCGCAACTACAAGAATCGCCACTCAAAACCAGCAATACCCAACGAGTTCGGGCCTAATCAGACCCAAAGGGCGCCCGGAACTGCTCGAGCTTCCGCCCTCCATCGACGGCTCCGACAGCACGCGACGGCGAGACGGGGGAGCGAGAGAGAGAGAGAGAGAGTGGGGGGTTTACCGGAGCATGATTTGGTGGCGTAGATCTTGAGGAGGAGGACGAGGATACTGATGAGGTGGGTCATGTCGCCGGCGAATCGGAAGACGTTCATGGCTGCCGGCGCCGACGAGGGAACCCTGCCTGAGCGAGAGCTAGAGAGAGAGAGAGAGAGAGAGAGAGATTGCAGAGGCGCGAAGCTCTTCGATAGGTTTTGGTGTGGTTGCTGCTTGTTGCGTGGAAGCGAAGGTGGGGAGACGGGAATCGAGGAGAGAGGGGGCAAGGGAGATGACGTGGCGGATGGGAAGGGCTTTTGGGGGCCCACCCCGCGGTTCCGTCGTGGCGATGGGCCGATGGCGAGGGGGGAGCGGTGTTCGCCTGTGGATCGGCCCGTGCGGTCGATCTCTGCACCCTCGGCGCCGACGGCCATCTTGCGGGCCGGTTGATGTCTAAGCACCGCAGAGCCGGTCGGTTGATTTGTAAATAGACGGCTATAAAGTACCTTCGTTAGGGTGTCGAAAATCGAGTTGAATCGAATGGAAAAGTTCAATTTTTTTAACTCGATTTTCATTTGATTCGGTTGTCATTGAAAATCGAAACATTTTAACCGGTTTTGTTTTTATCAGTTCAGTTAATGAAACCAAACGGATAAATAATCAGAATCGAACCTCGTTTCTCTCTTTTCGTCTTCTGCTCTTCTCACGCACAACAAAGGTATGTTGACGATGAAGCTTCCGCGACCGGCACTATGGATTGCCCGCACCATCGGCAAATCCGTCTCCAATTCTTCTTGAGCTCTCCACCTCATCTGGGCACTTGCTCTCCTCATCTCCTTCTCTCTCATTGTCGTCTTAGCTCATGCGCCCCTCGCATTTGGGCTTTCGTGGTTGATTCTTTGCAATGAAGGTCCTTCATTGTCCACGGTCGAATGTCACGCATCTAAAATATATGATCTTACTTAGTAGGGTTGTGCAAAACAAATCACCCGAATTGAATATACCTATATCGGATTGAACCAGCTAATTTGGTCCGATTCCTAGGAATATTGGTCTAATTTTCGGTTCCTAAAAGTGGAACTGGTGTTCGGATGCTTTTGACCGGCCCGCACCCTAAAAATACTCTTTATTTTATTATATCTTAAAACATAGTAAAATGTAAACTAAACACTATATTGGTCAAATTCCAGGCAATGGGAAAAAATAAGTGATTGATTTTTTCAGATTGAATCGGAACCCAGTTCCTGATCCTAGGACTAACTAGTCTAGTCCATGGTTCTGAATTTTTGGGAGCCGACTATCCCCGTTACTCAGTTAAATATGGAGGCAACACAATGCTTGCGGATCCGACGTTCAATTCAAGCATGAAACGCATCGCACGGACTCTTTCTTCGTGTCCGAGGACACCCTCCGGAAAGGGCAATTTCAGGGTCTCTCACGTCTCCGTTGTGGGGACCGACTTGCTGACAGATTAACCCAGGAAGGAGCAGACCGAAATCCTTAATTCATTAATATTTGTAGATTGCTTATGTTCCTGTTTCAAGGCTGGCATGGAGAGAAGCATCTTGATGAAGAATGACTAGAAAAGAGCCAGTGTGTTTCACATTTATTTAATTTTCTCTGAATCTTAATACAATTTCACTCGCAAAACTTTCGAAAACTCACGCCTAAATCTCATCCAAGTCCATATAAGATTTAACAGTTGATGATAGTTATATGCATATTTTGTGAAAAAAACTTGAAGTTGCTGCTAAGTTTAGTCTTATTTCGAATTTGTATGGTATGAAATTATCTCACAAAGTTGCTCATTTTACTCTAGATCATTTTCCCTGAAAACTTTTCACCGGAAAATTTCTAATGGCCCCTTGTAGTGGGGTTGTTTTTAGAAAAGCTCCCCCTAAAGTGAATCCTATCTCAAGTAAATTTCTAAAATGAGCAAGTCCCAAGTCACCCTAGAGTCACTGACTGCTCAAATTTTTGTTGGCCGGCAATCACGTGCAACATTGTGCAGCAATGGTAGGGCTTCTTGTTTAACTCAATCCCACATGCAATTCGTCGAAATTACCCAAAACCCTAAATACCCAAAAAGCCTTGGCTGCAATTCCTTCTTCTTCGGTTGAATCCGAAACCTCGATGGAAAAGTTCCTCGTCCCGGTGAAACCATTAGTCCGTGCTTTAAAGCCTGTTATAAGGTATTGATTTGTGCTTCCTCAAATCATTAATTTCTCGAGATCATGCAATAATTCATGCAACTTTCAAAACATGTTTTACTTCATCAAATCTCATCTAAAAACAAATCTCTACGTCTCTGTTCGTTTTATGGAAATAACTTGGAGGTAACTTTTTTTCGAATTTTTTGACGTTCTTGTCATGAAAAATGAACTAGTCAAGGAAAATGAAAAAAATACTTTTAAAAGTGGGGAAATGTTTTCCATATTTTAGAAAGCAAAAAATATTTTCCATAACTTCTTTCAACTTACTTTTTTTTTTTTTTTTTTTGATACCCAGGGAATTTCGTACAGTTGGTAGCTAGCGAGTAAACCCTGGAGCGACACTAGTGGAGAACCCACCACCCCGACGTCGTCTTAAGATCCCATGCGGCCAGCGAGATTCGACCCCCTCCACTTTTGTTAGTTTCATTGGAGAGCTTTATCCAACTAGGTCACCAGTAGGCGGTGGTTCAACTTACTTTCTTTTGCAAAACACATTTTTCATTTTATTTTTATGTTTTATTTTCTTTCGGGTTAATACCTTGAAAAATCTCATACTGGTTTACTTATGAAAAATTTAACATAAATTAACTTTTTAACTACGAAAAGTTCCAAACTAATACACTTGTAACAAGTTTATCTCAGGTGATTATAAAAAATTTTAAAATGGTACATTTGTGACAAATATTATATTAAATACCCAAAAAAAATACAAAAATGGTATAATTGTGACAAATATATAGTAAAATCCAAAGCTAGTACCAATTTATCACAAGTGTACCAATTTTGGATAAATTTGTCAAAAGTATATCAGCTTGAATTTTTTGTAATTAAAAAAATTAGTTTAAGGTGAATTTGTTACAAGTGTACTATTTTAAAATTTTTCAAGGTATTAACCCTGTTCCATTTCTTTAAAAGTAAAATTTTAAATTTTTTTCTCGTTTCTTTTATTTCTTTTCTTTTCTTCTTTTTCCTTGGCCTTGGCCGTTTGCCGACCACGACAGCGACTAGTGATTGGCCACAAGATAACTCGAGCCTTGTCAATGGCCAATTGTCGGTCATTGCGTGACGGTAACCAACCAAGGACAAGGAAGAAGAAGAAAAGGAAAGAAAAAAAAGAAAAAAAAAAAAAGAAAAAAGAAAAGGAAAGGAAAGAACAAAATTAAATTTAAAAATTGATTTTAAAAAATAAAATAATAGAAAAAAATATTGAAAATGAGTGCATGCCAGAAAATATTTTCCTTACCCAATGGTGGAAAAATATTATCTAGTTCATTTTCAAATTTCAATTGAATATTGGAAAATATAAATATTTTTCTGGAAAATGACTTCATTAAAAATAATTTTTGGAAACGTCATATTTCCTATGAAATGAACGGAATCTATATATGAGATCATGCAAAAAGGTTACATGAGGTTGTACTAATATTTCAAACCCAAGTAAGTAGGGGAAATCATAAATGATTGAAACTCTTTAGAGTAAACTTGACCAAGAAAAAAGAAATTAACGAGCGATTCTAGAACCAGGCAGCACAAAATAAAAAATTCAGCACTCGATTTTTTAATTTCGTCAAATTCAATCTTTTCAAAGGACAGCTTACTCTATGGAGAATTAAGATATATGGAAAATAAAATGACTTCACCGGGTAATGACTAGAAGAACAACAGGTTCCTCTTTGACGACAATTGATTAAGATGGTAGAACTAAAGTACAACATTCTAACAAGATTAGATGCCGACATGACATCGTTGATTTTGACATGAAAGAAAACTTGTAAGCATGAACGATCGATAGTGATATGATCACCTTTTTGTCCATATGATTTCACACCCGAAAAAGAAAAAAAAAATCAATACAAGGGCCGCCAAATTTGATGGAACTTGACATCTTTCTTGATTGGCTTGAAACTATCATTAGCAAATGAAGGATTGAGTAACATATCTAGTTCTTTTAAGTTTCAGCGATCGAGCGATTTGGTCCTCTAACTTTGATTTTTTTTCTTCAATAGTGCAATTTACTCATTTAGTGCTATCGAACCTCTTGGTCAACCACTCTAACTAGGCCGGCAGATTAACTAATGACACGGCATTGTGATGGAAAATGACGGGTCATTCTGATTTGGCTCCAAATGGGCAGAAAACAATCGAGAAAAATAAGGGGAAAAAAAAAGAAAAAAGAAAAGAGATGCTAATTTGACAGTCATCAGTAATAGTTAGAGCAGGTAAACAAAGCACTTGATTGCTTAAATAAAGAAGGTTAGAGAATGTGATCACATGAAACAAAACTTAGAGGACCAGGACCAGGTTGCGCAAATTCAAAACTTAGAGATTTCAATTGAACAAAATGAAACTTAGAAAATCAAATTGCACAATCACTAGAACTAGAGAGTTAAATTTGTACTTAACTACATGTTTTATGAGGCAAGCAATGCACTGCCGCCGACTTATATACGAAATAGGCACGTTTAGATCTAATATGTATGTGCTGGACTACGTGTTTTATATACGTTGTACAAATGGACTACCAACATGTATAATTATCCAATTCTTGATTATATAAAGATAATTTAAAATGGGAAAACGGCTAAAACTATGCTTAGTCTGCTGTATATTTCTCAAGTAGACTGCACACTGCGGACTCGCTGTCAAGAGTACACCATATTCAACTAGTTGCCCACCATAGTCATGTCTACAGGCACACAATACAAAAAGTGGTGCTGAGATATAGATGTTGTTTCCAGCATCATCCATCTTCGCCGACTCGGCGAGTTCATTGGCACATCCAGTAGCATCCCGGAGGACATGTCTCGGCTCGCATCACTCGAATCTTCCGTCCTCGGAGGTCCTGAATTCATTAGGAACGCGGAGGATGAAAGCGAGCTATCGGGCATGGATGTTATTCAAATACTTAAGTAAGGAGAAGCGAATCCGTCTTAACTAAAAGAGTTTGAACATTAGATTCAAGATCAACTGTAAAAACCACCTGCAAGAGCGTAAGTTTCTGCAACAATGACAGAAGCTTTGCCTATGTTTCTAGCGAAGTCCTGCACCCATTTTACCTGACATTTCAAGAAAGCAAGAACAGAAAGTGATCGTCCGCCAAAAAAAAAAAAAAATAGAAGACGGATGGAGTGAAGGAAATATGAGGGCTCGCAATTTCGGTAAAAAGGGTGAAAGTACAGGGGCTAAATAGAAGGGGTAATCGGCTCCGAGTGCAAAAGTTTTGGATCAAGAATCCGATAACTAAGAACCAAATTGGTTCTCTCACGTACTAGCCTAGATCTGAACATGGTTGGACCTGGAAAATGGGCCTTCATTTCCCTGAACCGCGGCCAGACAACCTTGGGAAGGCTTCACGGAGATCGGGCCCAGGGGTTGTTTCCAATTTGGTTACAATGCCCCCGGCGGTTGACCACATATATTTTTCGTGGACATGGTTGCCCATTACCAAGGTCTTTCCCTTGAGTCAAAGCCTTTTAAGGTTTTGTTTAGGACCTAAATTGGTTCTTTTATGTACTAGCCTAGATCTGAACATGGTTGGACTTGGAAAATGGGCCTAACTTTAAGTAGTACTATTTTAGTAAATGCTTGCACTAAAAAATGACCAACTTTTGGTTATTATCGATATGTGATAGATTTTGTGAACAGAATTTGGTTATTTATGAAGAGAATTATCGATAACTTGATGAATCGACAGCTTGAAGGAATCAATAAAAGTGAAGTTAACAATTTAGAATGCAATTGTAAACATGACGGAGTAAAGCAACCGTTAAGATAGTAGAGCCGAAGAACCATCAACATAGTAGAGTTGAAAAAGCGGTCAATGTAGTGAAGTTAATGCAATTGTTGATTTGGCCATTTGTAACCACTGTTGATAACTGTTCGTTGCCACATTATCCACTTTGGAGGGCCTTGCAAAAATCAAATAAATTTGCTTTCTTTTAAGTAATATTTACTTTCTTGCACTGTACTTTTATCTTTTAGATTCACATCATCGATTAAATTTGGCATGTATCTTTATCTTAAGTGACATATCATTAATTAAATTCCAACATAGTTTGTTTATGTTCAATCTTGTTTGTAGAGTTTGTATTTTTTAGGTCTTATTAACAATTAAATTCCGATATAGTTTGTGTTTGTATGGTTCTATCAATTCTATTTGACGTGAAGTTGTTCATTTTCCTATTTATGGTGATATTCCCTGTTCGAAGTCACTAGAATCAAAGAATAACTTTTTGTGAAAGGTATCCTTCTTATTAGAGAAATTTCAGCGCAACAACAAAAGATATTATGTGAAAAGTGCATGGCATAACAGTAAACGCATTGCCAAACTCTCTAATCTTTCCAGTTCCATATCTAAAAACTCACTTGTTTTCCAAGCAAAGAACCAAAGAAAAAGAGATCTAAAAGCCGATTTTATCCAAGAACCGAACTTGTCTAGAACTGCATAGTTAGCAGTACAACATGAAATCGGCTCCCTGGTTTCTTACCCAACCTAGCAGTCCCCATCCGAACCGGCCTAGAACCGACTGGGTTTCTTGCGTAGATCGAATCGGCCCGTTTTCCCTTTTTGGCAATAAAAGAAAAATAAATAAATAAATAAATAAATAAATAAATAAAAATGGAAAATTAGACCATAAGAAGACGACAAAATGACCTCTTGCTTACGTGGACACAGAAAACCCACAGACCGGGCCCCACCTCCCCACCTCACTCTCTCTCTCTCTTCCTTTGCCTTCGTGACTTTCGCTCCTCTTCTTCTCCTCCCCTTTATGTACTTCAGCTGTTCGGCATAAAATCCCCTCCGAAACCCGCGTCGATTCCAGCGCCCCGATCGCCACCGGCGCCGGAGCCGTCTCCCTCTCCGCCGCGCCGCCTCCGCCGACCGCCACCGCCGCCCCCTCCGCCGCCGCCCCCGCCTCCGCCGTCGCCGCCGATTCGATGCGATGGGCTGCGCCGGATCTCGGCCCAAGGGAGACGGTACGGCGCCCCCCCGATCGCTCTCCGTGGCTCTGGATTTTCCGTGTCGCCGGTTCCTGTTCGGGTTCCGTCGATCTTTTTGTTCTTCGAGTGCTGGCGTCTTTGAATTCGGTCTGCTGCTGGAGCGTTGACTGTGTGACCTAGAACGCTGATATCGGCGACGATCGAGTTTCTTTTCTTGTGCCTTAGCGAGCTCAGTGACTCAATTGTTTGCCTGCTGATTTTTTTCGCGTCGTCGGTTTCTTGATTTCTAGTCGTGTCGTTGGCTGTTCAGGGGATGTGGTTCGTTAATTCGGTGATTGGGGATTGCATCTGGTTGGTGGAAGTCTTTCTATATTACGCACTTGCTGCTGCGTATTGGATAGGCTGTATTCTTTTGGGATGTGGGATACATTGGTTGGCTAGGCTGTGTTCTGTCGGGAATCGAAGAATTAATGAAATCATTTGAATCTGTATGTGAAACCTTGGAACATTTAAACGCGAATTGTGCATTTTGACCAAACTATAATTTCGCTGGAGCCAGTAAATAGTTTCAACTTTTTACTCTGTTGGCATGACAACTTGATCTGCTGAGCATTTGACAAAGAACGGAATTTGTTTCTAATGGAGCCATCAAGAAAATGTAGTTTGCATATGGCCGCATGTGATTCTTTTCATGTAAAGCGCGGAAGGGTTTTGAGCCTACTAGTGGGTGCTCCCCTTGATATTCTCCTCGCTTCAATTAATGGCAGTGGGCAGCTATTCTTCTTCACTTGAGCAATGTTGGAAGTTTACATCGATCAATCTTTACTCTGTGACATTCTTTGTTTGTATAGATTGTTAAAATTGGTTGCCTAAGCGCTTCAGATAATTCTCTTCGCATGACAGTCTTGCATTGGATGGGGAAATTGATGTCTAAGAAATTTATAGACATTAACACTATGTGAAGTCCTTGAAATTATCTGTCCGACAAGTAAAGTCCTTGAAATTATTTTTCCAATAATTGGTATCAGAAACACTGTTTAGCATTGCGTTTTAGATATTGCTCTGCCTACTGCTAACACATTTAGTGCACTTGTTGCATCATTTAAAAGGGAAGCTGAACAATTTAATCGCATAATAACTTATTGCTTGTATGGTTGCTGACAGACTCTTCTAAGAAAATTAGGAAGCCAAAACCTTGGAAGCATCCTGAAGCAATTACAAGGACACAACTGATGAAGATGCGTGAGGAGTTTTGGGACACTGCACCTCATTATGGTGGGAGACAAGGTATTTCTAAATTGTTAGGATAAGATGGTGTTGACATAATGCACGGTCACCACCCTTCACCTTCACCCACCCACCCAGTGCTGTGGGAGAAGGTAAAACTATGCTTTGCACAATGAGTAGATCATACCTACGTGAGTCATAAGTGCTATTTTTGCTTGAACGCGTTTGAGCAATTTCCTTTCGAATTCTTAAGTTTCTTGCTTAAATGTGCTGTGTAGCATATTTATCATGCTGTTGTTGAGTACAAAACTATAGATAATGCACATTGCACGAGAAATATGTTTTCCATGGGAAAACAGGACATGGCTTATCTTCTTATTTTGGGGGAACTCATCGGATATTTGTGGTCTTCTTGTGACTAGATATATTTTTATTTGCCATACACAAGGATTGCAGTTGTCTTTATTGCTATAGAGGGAGGGATGAGATTTGAGTAACCATGACCTCTATACATGCATCTATTCCTTAGAAAGTGGTCACTATACTTTGACACTGGGTGTTGGTATTGGTGATGTTGTTTTCTTTAACTCAGCAATGCAATAAGTTACCTTGGTTGCTGTATGGGAAGCTTGCTAGCTGCAAATTCTCTTCTATTTATTTTTATGGAAAGAATGTTGTTGAATGTAAAGTTTCCTATGTTTTACTGCTCATTCATCAAGTATTAAAATGACTTGAAATATGAACAGCAATTGGATAAAGCACATTCCTTTAAAGGTAGCAGATGCCTTTTTGTACCTTGTGAGTTGTACAATACTTATCACTTAAAAGTGGACTGCATGAATTATTTAGAAGTAGGGATCCCTTTTCGAAGAAATGTGCTTACCTGTTCGGTGTTCATATTGAAACTTGTGGAGGCTAGAACTATGATGAATGATAATGTTCATGGGCGTACTTATTCATTCATTTTTAAACTTTTAGTGAGGTTATACTTTTACACTTCTGGCTTGAGTAGTCTATCCTCTAACTTGAAGGCTGACACTGTTTTGCTTTGCCTTTGTTAAGCTGCAGTCTTTCTCCTCCATACATCTTTGATTATCCTAAGGTTGCGTTTGGTTGTCTGGATTTTTAATTAGGAGAGGACTGGATAGGATAAGATATGAAATCTAGGGATTTTGCTTGGTGATTACAGTAATAAAATCGGATATATTCACATCATATCATGTATATTGTTTAGTATAAATGGTATATTAATATAAATGAATAAAAAATTTTACAAATACAAATTGATAATAATCTCTTATGACATTCTTGCTTACTTTACTTTTATTTGCTTTTTATTTTATATTTCTCTTTTTTGGATTAATTTCTTTTTTATTTCTTTCTACCCGTTCCACTATTCTTTAATAAAATTCTATTAAAAAGTAAACTGTATTAATATACCTAAAATACTAAAATACTAGAATATGTAAATTTATATTATAATATAATATCAGGATGAAGGCAGTCCATTACATGAAATAAACTTTCTTTGCTGTTGAAATGATTGTGTGGGTTGACAAGTCTTGAGGGTATGCTTGTTACTTCAAGTTGCTTGGACCCATATGTCTGATGCTTTAAGTGTGATCCTATTTAGAAGATGTGGCACATATCAAATATCAAAAGGCCACCCATAAAATGAAAGGTTTTTTTGTAAGTCAAAAAAATAACTTGCTATTAATATTGTCGACTAACATTAATAAGTGATACCCAGTTAATATGATTTTCTGGAGATTTCTTTTCAATTGGTGAAAGTGCCTAAAAACTACCAAGCGTGTTATCCTTGAAAATAGGCTCAGGCTACTTCAGCTCTCATTGTAGCCAACACTAATTTGCTTTGAGTCACAATGCGTTGCATTCGTGACAATGCGGTCGTAGTTTTGTTATTGACTGACCAGATGTATTGCAGCATGAGTTTGGGCCAGTCTGGTAATGTGATGAGAAATGCATGTTCCATAAGACTTGTGGGATTTTTAAAGCATTGCACATCAATATTCCTTGTCTACAATTAAGAAACCTTCATAGCAACCACTGTGGAGTATGACATGCATGATTGACAGAGGGAGTGGGGAGAGAGTGAGGGAGGGAGGTTTCTAGGTAGGCACATAATTTGTGCATATTTTTTGAGATATATTCAAGCCTCATCTTCTGTGCATTTTCAGTGGTGAAACTTTTAGAGAGACTGAAGATGGTGAAGGGGCTGACCTGAATTGGCATGTCAATATCTTGATGACATAGTTATGTTATCTGTTGTATATTACCTGATTTCCCCTTAATCTCTATAATTATTAAATCTCTCTGTCTCACTACCTCTCATTTCATATCACTGTTGTAGACTGGTTAAGCAATTTAATTCTGCTTTCAGAGATATGGGATGCTCTGCATGCGGCAGCAGAAGCAGATCTAACGCTTGCCCAAGCAATTGTGGATAGTGCTGGTGTGATTGTTCAGAGAGCTGACTTGACAATATGCTATGATGAAAGAGGTGCTATATTCATCTATGCACCCAGTCCCCCACCCACTTCTCGTCCACCACCACCTAGAAATCTTTTCCATCTCTACTGTCCTGTCCAGCATCTAATTCATGCGATGTTGATTGTTGCAGGTGCGAAGTACGAATTGCCCAAGTACGTTTTGAGTGAGCCGACCAATTTGATTGATGAAAATTGACAATGGAGGTGGGGCAGATTTTGCTCAGCTTCGTGTGTAAATCCTGTGAATTGATATTGATAGTTTGGTAAAACAAATTGCATCAAAGTGGAGGTCATTCAGGCATTTTAATGGTGCACGCTTAAATACAAATTTTACGTAACTTCTACCTCACGAGATGTATAACTACCACAATTTCATATGGTTTGTTTCATTAGTACCTGAACCTTCCAAAGAAACATGAAAAGTAATCAATTCAGGTGATTGTTACAGTGGAAAATCATGACATCCTTGAGTGCTAGACCATTGTTTTCTCCAACTTTTTACTGTTTCTCAGGCACATTGACCTTGCAATATTATCTGTCTGTTATGTGGAGTTGTTGATGGCCCCTAAAATTCCAATGCTCCAGATTCATCTCGTCCCTCGTTACAGTTTCAGATGTGTTTTGAAATTAGAAAACCAATCCCTGAATAGACTAGGGACAATGTAGATTTTCCAATGCACAATGGGGAAAATGTGTTAAATTGTGCACAAGTCCGTGTGAAGTTGAACTTAGCGTTACTTGTACATTCATTCAGAGCCTTTAATACCAAATCTGCCGAGTTTGTTTCTCTTGATTAAAACCACACGTAGAGTGGAGATACCTATCTATAGCAAGAGCACGTAGTTGCAGATTCGCAGTACTAGTTCCTCTTACTGATTGATCATGATGTTTTGATTATGGTCATGGAATACGATTGTATGACATTCTTTTGATGGCCTACAAAGCGAACATTTGGCCCCTCAAATCTCATGTCGAAAATCCTCATCACGCTACTAGCCGTGAGTCGCATCCCTATCGTTCATTCGTATCTACCCCACATTTAGGTCAAAGTTGTTCACCAACCAACGACGAAAATTCCCCTTCGATTGATAAAAAAAAGGTTCCCTTAACGATTTGGAGATCCATTAGACATGGGTATACAATTTCGTGTATTGTTTGTTTTTGGTAGTCATTTAATTGGGAATTTAACCTCCATCAACTATATCTTACCGTGAATGGACTCCCCACGTTTTAGGGAATGGATACATAAATGACATTAAAGGTCTGTCTTCTCATATTCTGATAAAAATGCGATAAAAAAAGAAGTTGTGAATTTGATGGGACCGACTGAAGTGATATTGACCTTGTTTTTGCTGACATAAATCAAAAGTCAATTGGTTCTAAGTGACAATCGACTCCTAAAGTCTTGCATCTATCAGATTTATTCAATGTATAAATTCAGCATGAAAAAAGGTATTAAATATAATATTCACCATTTACATGAGCCACTAAGATCGATATCAAGCAAAGAGTACAGGCATATGTCAAAAGAGGTAGAAAGAATTTCGTTGGTATTTCCTTCTCTCCGCTCAACTGCAAGAAATCTTATCAATTGGATTTTAAATTTTAGCCTTTAAAAGAATTTGGACAATTTTATGGATTCGAAATAAATTTTAAAAGAAAAAAACTCTACGGATGCGAAAAAAAGTACATGCCTTTCTAGGTGGTGAAAACATTGTTGGAAACACTATAAAATTTTTCATAATAATGACAAAAACATAAGACACAGTCTAAGATAAACTACAGAACTAAAATGTCACTAAATAATTGATTGGCCGCCACTTGGTCAACCTAATATGCGTGGAGAGTCAAAGACAACACATAATTGACAGACACTCAAAAAGTCAAAATCAAGAAGTCAATATACATGAATAATTCCACAAGGATCACAAATTATGGTGTCCAATTCGAAAGGTGCTTCTCGATCAATCTTCGAACCAATCTTGTCAATTGAAAGTCTATTGTTCCGTCATTAATATAGAATGAGGAATTAATCCTAGTGGCGCTAGATTCCCAGTCTCACGCTCCTCTTTCTCTTTGCTTCTTTTTTCCTGGACTTCACATTCCTCGTACGTGCTGACTCTTGCCTTCAAACGGATTGTCTTCTAAATTCGGGCAGCCGCTAATTTTTAAAAAGCACTCCTCGGGTACTTTCGAATTAAATACATTAAGGAAACTTTTCAAGGATCTACAAATGGCAAATTTCAAATATTTGAGAGTCTCTAATTCATTTAACTGCTAGAAGTTCTTCGCATCCTCGAATCGACAAGGACTTCAGCCTTTTCAAAGCCGAGAGATCATCTAGACTTTCAATCTTAGGACAATAATTTATTGCCAATTGTTCCAACGACTCCACTGATGGTTTGTTTCATTAGTACCTGAACCTTCTAAAGAAACACGAAAATTAATCAATTCAGGTGATCGTTACAGTGGAAAATCACGACATCCTTGAGTGCTAGACCATTGTTTTCTCCAACTTTTTTACTGTTTCACCGGCATATTGACCTTGTAATATTATCTTTCTGTTATATGGAGTTGTTGATGGCCCCTACATTTCCAATTCTCCGGATTCATCTTGTAACTGTTTACAGTTTGAGATGTGTTTCGAAATTTGAAAACCGATCCCTCAATAGACTAGGGACAGTATGGATTGTGTCCAATGCACAATGGGGAAAATGCGTTGAATTGTGCATAATGCTGTGTGAAGTTTGAATTTAGCATTATTTGTAGAGTCATTCAGAGCCTTTAAAACCAGATCTGCCCAATTTGTTTCTCTTGATTTAATCAACACGTAGAGAGGAGATATCAATTGGGCAAACCAATCTGCTTAAGGAATATAAACAGATTGCGGATGGTTAACAACATAGAAGGCCTCTTAAAATTATCCATAGCAACAGCTCGTAGTTGTAGGATTGTAATACAGTTCTTCTAAACGGTTATTTATGATGTTGTGATTATGGTTACGGAACACGATTGTATGACATTCTCCTACCGTTCGTTCTTATGTTGCACAAATTTGGGTCGAAGTTGTTCACCAACCAACGACATAATTCCCCTTCAACTGATAAAGAAAATGTCTCGTATTGCTTTGGAGATCCATTAGACATGGTTACCCAATTTCCTGTATTGCTTGCTTTTGGTAATCATCTAATCGTGCCGTTAATCTCATCAACCACGTCTTGCCATAATGAACTTTCTACGTTTTAGGGAATGATGAACATATAATTGATATTATGAAGAATGCACCATTATTAAAGGCACGTCTTACTGTATTCTGACAAAAATGCAACAAAGAAAGATGTTATGAAATTAATACGACTGATAGAAGTGATATTGACCTAGTTTTTGCTGACATATCACAAGTGCAAATATTTTGCTAGAGAGAAAGTGAAGATATAAATTAAAACTCAATTGGTTCTAAATGAGAATCTACTCCTAAATTTTTTTATCTATTGAGAATATTCAATTGTAAATTCAACGTGAAAAATATGTTGAATGTAATATTCACCAATCTTACATTAGCCACTAAGATCAAATTAAGAGGTACCATAATGTCGTTGATATTTCCTTCTCTTTTCTGAACTTTAAAATATCTCATTAAGTGGATAACTTTAGCCTTAAAAATAAAATTTGGACAATTAAATGGATTAAAAAAATTCTTCCAATGTGAAAAAAAGTACATGCCTTTCCAGGCTTTGACGACATTGTCAGAAACACTATAAAAAATTTCATAATGACGACAAAAACACAACGACAATTTAAGATAAGCTACATAACAAAAATGTCTCTAAATTCTTGAAATCTTTGTTTTTCAATAGTGAGGAACTAACCCAAGGCACTAAAAGTTCCCAGTCTTACACTCCTCTCTTTCTTTTCCTTCTTTTGCCCCCGACTTTCTGTTCCTTGTACGTGCTGAACCTGCCAAAAAAGAATCTTGCTCCTAAATCTGGGCAGCCGATAATAAATAGTAGGCACTTGTCTGGTACTTTCGAAATGAATAAGTTGGAGAAACTTTTCAATGATCTGCAACCGTGAAAAGACAATATTGTGAGAGTCTCTAGTTCATCCAGGCCCTCAACTGCTTGAAGCTCTACACAACATTGAATGGTCAAGGACTTCAGCTTTTTCAAATCTGATAGATCATCTAGACTTCCAATCTTAGGACACTGCGATATATCCAATTTCTCCAACGAATCTAATGAACCAAGACCTTGGATGGCAGTAAGATTTGGACACATCTTTAGCGTCAACAGCTTCAAACTCTTCAAACTCGAAAGACTAGCTAATCTCTCAAGGAGGCTTAAGTGACTCACTTCAAATTCAACCAACTGTTCAAGCCCATCGAATTGAACTTCCTTCCAATGACAGTCACAAATGTACAAACGTGTCAATTTTCTCAAGTTGCAACAAAATGACAAACTAACTGTGTGATTTTGCAATGACAATGTTGAAACACATGGTGGAAGGACCTCGAGGGACAGTTGGCATTGACCATCTTGGAAGAAGAAAGGACCACAGCTCACTGCATGACCATCATAGCTCAAATACTCCAATTTAGTTAGGTTTGAGAGATTCGGGAACTGCCGCAATGAATGTGATCCTAAGCTTAGGCTTATCAAATTTGTGGGAAGCTCCGGTAATACTTTGAGTTCGCTACACCGCCCTAAACTCAATTTCTCTAGGCGAGGAAGTAATTTGATCTTCCGTGGAATATTTTCAATAGGGGTGTATTGCAAGTCCAACACTCTCAAAAGCGATAATTGCCAAATGTCCTTAGGAATTTCCCACTTTAGATCCGAGCAACCGTTGGCATGTAGCTCTTCCAACTCTTTTAGCGCAACAATGCTCCGTGGTAGCTTTTTTATTGGAGTACCCGAAATCCTGATGATTTTTAATCTACTTAGGTCTCCAATAGATTTAGGTAACATTAGACATTTTGTGTTTGAAACGTCCAACTCAAGTAGAGATTCCAAATTACCAATCGAGAATGGAAGTTCCCTTATGTTAGTACCCAATAGAAAGAGAGACTTAAGTTCTCGTAAATTCCCAATAGAATTGGGAAGTTCGTCGATTTCTGTAAATTGCAGTTTAAGAACTAACAAGTGGTTTTGGTTACCAATGGAGTTCGGTAATCTTGCGATGGCCGTATGCGAGAGATCTAACTCTACTAGTGATGTCACTCTCGCAAATGATTCGGGTAGCTTCCTCAACTTTTTGCAACCACATAAATACAAGTACTCAAGCTTCTGTAACCCTCCGATCCCTTTGGGCAACTCCCTAAGATTTTTGCACCCATTCGCATTGAAATAAATCAAGCACTTAAGCTTTTTGAGGGAACCATGAACTTCAGTTAGTTTTTCACAACCTTCAAGGTTCAATCTCTCTAAACTCAAATAATCGGAGAAGTTTGGAGTCCTGGTCATGTCGCTACAATGTGAGATATCCAAAACTCTAAGCTTTTTAGCAACCTGTTACAGTAGCAAAACGAGAGTAAAGGAAAAATTCCATACGAATTTGGAGTTAATAAATGGTTGTGCTAGAACCTAGATGTAATTGGGTTGACTCATTTTCCTCATTTAACTCACATAGATCCGTTTAGCGCTAACACCTAGCCAACTTGATCCACATATATCCACCTATATACCAATTCAGTGCAGTTTAATTTAATGGCCTTGATTACAAGATCAGCTTAGCTTTACTTGTGGAATGGCCTTGATTAAATCCATTCATGAGCGATTTTATTTACAACATGTTATTGCCTATATAGTTATGGGTTAGTCAATTTTAGTTAAAAACATAAAAATTGCGTGAGATAATTCAATGGAGATAAACAAATATAGAGGCGATGGTACCCTGAATTGACTCCATCCAGCCCATTCCTCTGTGATTGAACCAAACATCAGTTGAAGAACTACAAGATTGCTCGGATGGAAATTGATGGCCAAGAACTCTCGAGAGACCCCTTCGCAGGTCACGTATCTTAACTCTGAAAACTGATTCACAAAGTCTCCATTGAAATTCCCCCCCTTTAATATGAGGAACCTTATGTTTGGAAGCCTTGAAAACTCTTTGCTCGTATAAACTCGTGTTGGTTCACATAAGCAAATTGCTTCAATGGCCTTCTTTCTCTGCCATTCAATGGTAAAGTAGCATAAGTGTAAATGACAAATATCTCCGTTCCCTCACCCCCCCCCTTCTTTTAAGAAAGAGCTCCTAATTAATAAATGAATTATTGAGAAAAACATAGAATTCGATGGTCGGACATATGCTTTTACCTCTTTTGTTCCTATGATATTATTGGCCGTCTCAGGAACCCATAACCTGCTTTGCTTTCTTGGCTCGGTTAGTCTCGTATCTCCACGAACGATTTTCCTTCCGAGATCTCTCAGTTGGTCGTGCATCCAGAATTTGTTGTGATCAGTTATCTTTATTAAAGACATACAAACAAGGACTTGAATTGAATAATCCAGCCTAAACCCACAATCCTTCCACATGTAAAGTGCATTCGTCTTGTCCTCATCCACAAAGAGACATGCGATGTCAAGAAAAATCTGTTGTTGCTCATGATTCAAGGTATTGTAGCTGATCTTCAGCTTGTCCTGGACCTTCTCAGGAGGTATTTCTCTCAAATTGTCTAGCACATCGTACCATGAGGCTTTGTTTTGACGATAAACCAATGAGCCTATGACTTCAAGAGCCAAAGGAAGTCCTCCGGTCGTAGAAATTATTTGTCTCAAAAGATTGACATAATCATCTGGAGGAGGACTCCTTCCAAAAGCATGTCAACTGAAAAGCTCTAGTGATCGAACATTATCCAACGGCTTCACTTCATACTCCAAAGTTTTGTTGGATTTTATGATGCTTTTGTTCCTACTTGTCATAATAACTCTGCTTCCTAAGCCGAACATAATGTGGTTGATGGCTAGTTTCTAGAGTTGCTCCTCATCATCCACATCGTCAAGAACGAGCAAGACTTTCTTGTTAGAAAGTCGTTGCAAAATCACTTTGATCCCATCGTCAACATCGTTGATTTGATCTTGAAAGCCCAAACCCAATGTGCTAGACAATAATTGTTTTTGCAAATTTATGATGCCAAAGCTGGTCGACGATTCCCGTACATTTCCTAGGAAGCAGCATTGATTGAAAAGGGAATTTAGTTTGTTGAACATTATCTTAGCAAGAGTTGTTTTACCGATTCCGCCCATTCCATGGATTAGCACAAAGCGCAAGCCCCCGGAGTCCATGTCCAACAACTTCAGAACGGCTTCCACTAGATCATCCATTCCAACTAAATGCTCGGTAACGTATTTGTCTTTTCTCTTCAGCTTCATCACAATCTCTTGTAGCACCGATTGAATGAATTTCCAATGCCTGCCACATGAGTGAGTTGACTAAGTTGATATTGTAAAAGATGACCTCAGGACACTCAACATGTAGTTGCAACCAACATGGCTAGTGCCACTTATTTAATCGGCTAGTGCAACCGACGGGAAGACATTTTTATGTGTGTTTAGAACACGATTTCCCAGTGATTTAAACAAATAATCACATACAGAAAATTTATTTGCTTCCGAAATGGGTAACACTTTGACATGGATGGATAGGACACTTGCTCTAGTTCCATGTAAAAATCTATCGATAAGGAGAGAGAAGGTAACTTTTAAGGATGTGATCCACAATTTACAAACACAAAGATGTATAAAATTAGATCTATCAATGAAAGAATGCCCTCTTGTCTATCCTTCAACGAATAGACTATTAGATGTAGGCATTTTTCCATGTTAAAGGAAGCAAGGCATTGCTAATTGATTCCTAATCCCTTTTTAAGGCAATCTTGGTAGCTAGGATAAGAGCTAAGAAGAAATGTATTGAAAGTTTTCACACTTAAGATAGTTAGAAGCAAAGTACATGAAAAAGCTAAAGCACCAAATTGGAGAGCTAAAGTTTCGACCAAAAATAAAAATAAAAATTGGAGTGCTAAAGTAAGGGAAGAATTAAAAAAACAAAAACACAAAAATACATCCTTGAATTTATTAACACATCTCCCACCTCTAAACTTCCCCCTCCCCCCCCAAAAAAAAAGAAAAAGAACTAACTGATTGCTTACCCGGTTTTTGCTTTATTTGGCTTCGGTGAATGACATAATTGATTCGGTTATCGAAAATAAATTTGAAAAACAAACATGGTATTCATTCAATTTCAAACAACTTAAACGAGAATTCATCCAAGTTTGGGCATATAATTAATGAAAGTCCAAAGCAAAAGTTAATGGAGTGCTTTAGGATCCGTGCATACCCTTGCTTTTTCAACTCCCATCCTTTGATTTGGGCTACACTTTTGAGGGCATCCTCCCACTTTAGCCTCGTCTGGAGACCGCACTTCTCTTCATGCTCCTCCAAAGCGCTGACGTACCGTTGAGACTTAAGCTTAACATCGCGAGGCTTAACGTCGTAGAAAATCGGCATAATCTCCTTCTCGGACGGTTTGGATTACTTGCAATCCACCATGTGTGCGAGCTCACGAAGGCACCACGTGCTCGAAGCATAACCTTTAGAGAAGATAGGTATGTAGATCTTCGACTTTTGGATGGCCGCTGGTAGCTCATCAGCTATTTCTTTACCGACGTGGAGCTCTTCCTCGTCGAGGAAAACACGGATGTTTGCTTCTAGCATTTGGTGATAAAGACAATCCGTGAAGCCTTGGCGAGTGTCTGGCCCCCTGAAACTCAGGAAGACGTCGTAGTCAATCGCCGACGGCTCACCACCGCTCGTTCCTGCCTCCGAGCCGGTTTCCCATGTTGATTCTCACAAGTATTTTCTTCTGAGGGTTTCCTCTCTCGTAGCACCTGAACAAGAAAGGCTCGTTCACTTTACCCCCACCGAAGTTCGTTTATATTACGCTTCGGACCTATCTTCCTAGAACTTTCCCCACTGTTTTTCACATAAGAAAAGCAAACCAATTCGAGTCTTCGTCAACTCTAAAATGGCGTAACCAGTACGCATAGCTTTTTGGCCCCCGGTGGTCTCTGCCTCTTGTTGACTTGACTTTGGCGAACGCCCAATCTGTAAATCGTTCTCCAAGGAAATAAAATACTGAGGAAATTACAGTACTAGCCCTTGTTTTCTCCATGATTTCATTTTCGGTCCCCAGCTATGCTTTTTTTTTTGGGCACAGACAAATCGAGATTAGAATTTTATTTTACTTCCTTAAGTTTAGTATCTTTTTCAAATTAAGTGATATTTTGGACATATTTTTTTATTAGATTTACTTGAAAAGGAAATTCTCCACTTTTATTAGTTAATTTGTTTCCTAGATTTGTTTGGAGAGACTTTCTTTTGTCTTTTTTTTTTTTTTTGGTAGTGCTCGCATCTTGACTTTCTTTAAACTTAAGCAATTGAAATTTACACATGAAGTTGACATGTGGAAGATTTCTCCATGGAAAGAATGAAGCAATGCCCATTATCAACATTGAAATGCATAAAACAGATATAGATCCATCAAGAGAGTGCATGCTAATCATTCTATAATTTTTATTCTTTTATTTTTCTTTTTTCGAGAGAATACCTTTGGAATAGAAATCCATCTGGTAAGGCAATTTTATTTTTTTACTTCTAGAACAATTTTTTGGTTTATAAATAAGTTTCTAATAGAAATGAAAAGTAATTTTTTTTTTTCTATTTTTAGAACACAAATTAGGAATAAAATCTCTTCTCATCACTCATCCTAGCTACTAGCTGGCCGCAGACCCACTGCTTGCCACCTCCCATTGCCTGCTGGCTGTTGTCCTTCGCTGGCCGCCTCCAACTACGCACTACCTTCAACCATCCGAAAAGAAGAAATTTTGTGTCGTTATCAAGTTATTTTTTTATTTCAAGAATAAAAAGTTTATATTATCATCAAACACGTAAAAAATTCTATTTCTGGCTAAAAATTAATTTCTAGAATAGAAATCGCACATAGCATGAGTCCATAAGCAAGCAAAAAAAAAATGAAGGGATCACGACGTGAATCAGGTACTCACAGAGGTAGGTTTTCTAAAGAGTCACTTACAAAAAAAAAAAAAATCATTAAAAAATTTAATAAAAAATTAGGAAAAATAAAAGAAATAGGGCATTGGCTGGCAAAAGTAGCTTGGCATGGTTAAAAGCACAACAACAGAGAGAAGAAAAAGGTGGGCAGCGTGAGAAAGGACGTACCGGCAAAAGCCGTGGAAATGGTGGGCGTATAACGAGCACGAGATGTTTGACCGACTGCAAGATTGAATGGCAATTTTCTTTCGTCTACCGAATTATGGTGAGCGCTTGCTTGGCAAATTCCGATGGACGTGCCAGGGCCATTCTGGTATATTCATTCAGCGATGAAAAAAGACGGATCCCCGGATTTTATTTTATATTTTTATATTTTTTATTTTTTGGTGGGGGAGAGGGAGGATAGGAAGGAGGGAGGGAAGAGTCCCTCATCCCGCTGCAAGTCTTGCTTTGGTCATGGGGTTGGGTTTGGTTTGTTTCGTTTTCATTTTCGTACGTCGTTTTTGTTTTTGGTTTATTTCCTTTTTTTGCCCTTTTCTGGAGGACAGACGAATCAATTTATTTATTTTCAAATTAATCTTCTTTTCAAACAACTTTTTTTCCCGTCATGGGAAGACTTATCTTTCTTTCTCTTTTCTTCTTTGGGACAGTCTGCTCCATTGTCGACAGCTCCTCTGGTCTCTTGTTTCATTGTTTTGATTGGTGGCAGTGCGATTTTCTCAATCACTACAGGGGCACGTTTGGACCAGGGGTGTGAGAGCTATCTTTGGATAGCATTTCTTATTTTTACTGATTTTCAATCATTATCAACACATGGTAAACTTATTAAAGGGCTAATTAAAAAAAAATGCCGAGTTTACCTTGATTGAAAATTCTGGCCCGAACTTCTTTTATGTCAATAAAAATCACAAATTTTATTTAGTCTCAAATCTACCCCTGTTAATCAAAGCTTGAGATCTTGTAGATTGTGATAAGCACTCTGGTAGGGCATGGCTTTAGATTCTCCCTTACTATACTTCTTAACAAAATCAATTTATGTATTAAATGAGATTGATTGATTAATGTCCATTTGAAGTAAATTTCGAAGTTTCAAGGGGAGGGCTTGGGCTTGCTCTAGTCAATAAGGTTTTGATTATGAGTTTGGCAGATTCCATGGCATCTCTTGATGGGTGGTGATCCACATCCACAACTTCATATTATGACAAAGCAGTGGAGGTTGGCCAGAGAGATTTAATTTGGAGATCTTTTTGACTTGCCGGTGAAGTGAACGAAACTCATCATTATTTTTCAAGTTATGGCTAAAAAAAAAAAAAAGACAATGGATGGTGATTTAAATTCGGGTAGCAAGCAATGTGGATTTATTGCTGAGGTGACTTAGTCACATTGGACAATTAAGATTTCAAGTCAAGAGGACTAGATTTGAGATTTAAGTAAAAGTTAATATTTTTTATACACCAAAAAAAGTTCATAGCATAATTGTCTTTTTCTTTTTCTTTTTTATCTCTAAGGGCAAATTTGTCATTCTCAAGATAACTTAGTACTTGGTTTTCTAGTTAATGCATTTTTTTTTTTATGTCATATCTCAAATCTAATGTTTTCATACAGATTCTGCATAGGGATCGCAAGACGTGCAAATTTGCAGAGTTAGGCATTGATAATTGAATATTTGCATAACTATAATTGCCATTTTAGAATATAATTTTCCTTGAATTAGTGTAAATTATTGCATGGATCATATGCAATGAAAAGTATAAAAATAAAGTAATTACAACTTGCATGTTAGTAATTTAGATTGTGTCTTCATTTAAAAAAAAAACACAAAAAAATATGTTTAGGGGTTTATTTGGGGAAATTTAGATTCATTTCCATTATATTTGTATTATTCTCCGAGGATTGTGTTCAATTTAGGTTACATTATGCTAAATTTTCGTAATTACAAGAACGATTTTTAGGAAAGCAACTTATTTTGACAAGTTGTGTATGCATATTTATTGTAACATTCGGGGCCCCACTGTGTAATATTGTCTGTTTTAGGTCACCCGCCCTGGCGTGGATGAACCGCCATCTCAGCCACAGTCTTTTCCCTCACGACTTTAAAACACATTACACAGATTAGAGGGACCAAGCCTTATAAGCTAACCAAGACCTCTCTCCCTAGGCGATGTGGGACAAGAGAAGAGAGGGACCCCTTTCCTTGCGCACGTCTGAGGACCGTCGCTTGGGCATCAGAACAACATGCTTGCTATGGCCTCACACGCGGTCGGGAGTTGGCTCTGATACCACTTGTAACATCTCGGGGCCCACTGTGTAATACTGTCCGCTTTGGGTCATTCACCTTGGCATGGATGAACCGCCATCTCAACCACGGTCTTTTCATTCACAGCTTTAAAACGCATTACACAAATTAGAATGACCCAAACCTTATAAGTTAGCCCAGAACTCCCTCCCTAGGCGATGTGGGACAAGAGAGGGACCCCTTCCTTGCACACATTCGAGGACCACCGCTTGGGCCGTCACACTGTCCACCTCTTAACAGAAGAGCGTCCTCGCTATGACCCCACACGAAGTCGGGCATCATAACAACATTCTTGCTGTGGCCCCACATGAGGTCGGGCATCAGAACAGCATTCTTGCTGTGGCCCTACACGCGGTTGCGATGTTACATTTATATATATCCCTTGACACATTAGTACATCTCAAAAGTCTTGCACAGACTTCCCATTCACTACTCACAGGGTCTCATCTTGAAGCTCGATATTGAGGCCCTATGTCATTTTATCAAATGCAGCTCAGGTTTTTATTTTACTCCTACTTTATTTATTTTAACTACTTTGATTATTGATTTTTTATTTTGCCTGAGGGTTTCCCCTTGTCAGAGCACCTAATCAATGAAAGGCTCGTTCACTTTGCATTTGCATAAAAGGTAGATTGACCAGCCACAACTAAATTTCGTTTGTATTATGCTTGAGAGCTCTATTACTAGACTCGAATTTTAATTTAGAGTAAATATGATACATATATATCAATTCGAGGATTTTTATGATATTTACTTTTATTTTTTGACACAACACAAAGAAATCGAAATTGAAATTTTACTTTATTTCCTTTAACTCTAGGGCTTCTCAGATCCCACTTTTAAAAAGGTGATTTTTTTTTGTAAAATAAATTTATGAGTAGATTTCTGCTCGAACAGTAAATTTCCCAATTTATTAGCTAATTCGTTTCCTAGATATATTTGGAGTGACTTTTGTTTTGTTTTTTTTTTTTTTTTCGGTACTCGCACTTTGGCTTTCTTTAGTATTAAGCAATCAAAACTTTCTTATAAAAATGTTGACATCTCACCTAAAATATTTTCATAATCTCTAAAATTTAAATTACAATATTACTAAATTTGATGGAAAAGCAAAAAACTTGTTCTTACTTTTTATAAGCCCAAAAGAATAGGCCCTGATCTCTAGGTTGTTCTATGGATTCAACTCTTTGAATTCAGATGTGAAAATTAAGTTTTTTTTTTTTTTTTCCTTTTTTTGCCCTTTTGAGCTTAGTGATTGGTTCCAGGCCTTTTATTAAGCATTCCAAGTTTTGCAACTACACTTACAAGACAAAAAAAAAAAAAAAAATCTTCATAAAAACAGCTAGAAATTGACTAACATTTGCAATTCCAGTACAAGTTAGACCTTCAATTTTCTAAAAAAGGAGCATGAAAATGCCCATTATCAACCTTGAAATGCTCGCAAGGCAGAAACAGATCCACCAAATTGCACACTAGATGAGTCCACTTGCAAGCAACAAACAAAGAAAAAAAAGAAGGAATCTCCGAGCGAATCAGGTACTCACAAAGGAAAGAGAAAAATCTCCACTAGTTCCTTCCTATTCTAGTTTCAACCACCAGTTCTCAGGCAGAACCCTAAGTTTAGCATGATACGATGGGAACCAAACTTTATTATGGTTGAAACGGCACTGACTTTCACCCTTAATTTTAATTGTACTTATTTGACAGTGGAGTAGTTAACTCGTCTTTTTTTTGTTGTCAAAAGTCAAAAGATTCCACTAGGAATTACGCTAGCCGCCAATCTCTCTTTCTCTCTGGCTTGAATGTTGGATTAACAAGCTTTCCTCTTTTTTCTGTCGTTGCTTTTGTATTAGTATTAAAAGTTTATATTTCTAAATATCTCAACATTTAAATTAATAGATACTTTTTCCTGTTAAATGATCGCAATATTCTCCATTTAGAAAGTTAAAGAAAGCTCTTGTAGAAGAACTCAATATCAAATCTAAGAAGCCGCATTGACATCTTTTCTATTAGCAAAAGCAAAATTTCAAATTCAGCTTGATCAATCTATCTAAACGAAACAAAACTATGTACCTCAATGGTAAGTTTATTTGATTTCTTGCACATTGTTTTGTAATAAATTGTTTTTGATGAAATAAAACAGTTAAACAAATTTTAATTTTCTTTTTTTGACTAATTTTTGAAATTTTACTATCATAGTACATCATTTTGGGTCCATTTATTTCGCGAAAAATTTCATTTTGGAAAGCATTATCTATAATTTGTGTCATGTTTCGTTTAGGAAAATGAGTCAATAGAAACGAATCTCATGATTAGTAACAAACTTATACTCAAATTTAGTAAATGTATTCTTTAAAAAGTTAGAAATTTTATTTTTTTGAAATATGATGACTCCGGCACTTGGAGTATCCCGATTATTCATTTGAGATACTTTCGGTTGTACTGTTAAAAATGAATTGCAACTATCTTGCCTCTACTGATGCTTGGTCTAAGAGAGGGTGGCTATTTTTGCTTAGCATTTCATAACTCTTTTTGGAATATCGAGAAAATTTCAGAGTGACTCTGATTTATCTCAAAACAAAATATTGACAATATAACGTGCTACAAGTGGGCAACTAGATTTTTTTTAAGTGTCACCTGCAATAAAAAAATTATCATATAATAATAATAATAATAATAATAATAATAATAATAATTAATGGGCAGGCAAAAACAGCCTGGCATGGACGCATAAAAGCACTATAACAGAGAAGAAAAAGAGGGCACGCGTCAAAAAAGACAAACCGGCGAAAGCAGCGGGGAAAAAGGGAAAACTGAGAAGAAAAGTAAAAAGGGAAAGATAAGATAAAAAAGATAAAAGTTCAGAAAATTTACGAATTATAAAAATTATCCATATTGTACTATGTAAAATGGCTGAGGATGTCTAGAAGTCTTTAAAAAATTTAGGATTAAATTGACAACTCATAAAAATTTGTAAAATTAAATTGATATGATTAAAATTGGTAAGTTGTCAAAAAGTTTAGGATTAAATTAATATAATTAAAATATTTAGAATTGAATTAGTTACTTGGCTATACATTTAGAATTTTTTGGATAATTTTTCCACGTTAGCTTGTCATATTTGACAACTAAATTTTTCATAATTGTCAGTTGATACTTACACTAAAAAAATCAAAAAATAATTAATGAATAAAAATGACAAAAACATAGAAACGAGAATTGGCAAACCAAAATAGCCTAGCATGGGGTGCATAAAAAGCAGAGCAACAAAGAGGAACTGGCAGAACGATCAGTGTGCAAAAAGATACCGAGTGATACCTGTGCTTGGTGGGGTATGGAATAGAAATAGACTTTTCTATTTCTATTTTTAAAAGAGTTTAAGAAAAAATAACCGATGGATATCGACATAAAATTTCTACTCTAAAAATAGAAATTCGTTTGATAACGACACAAAATTTCTTCTTGCAGGATGTCGGCGCGACGAGACGACCTTTAATATAAAAAATAAAAAATAAAAATGATTTAGTAACAAAAAAAATAATGAATAAAATAGAATAAAATAAAATAAATCATAAAAAATAAAATAAAAATATCATTTTATTTTAAAATGATTCATTTTATTTTAAAATAAAAATATCCTTAAAAATAAATTTATTTTATTTATTCTATTTTATTTTATTTTACGAATAAATTTATTTTGAAATGAATAAAAAAATAAAAAAATTATTTGGCAAAACACTCAAGGCAAATAAAAATAAATTTATTAAAAATTTAATAAATTTACTTTTAATAAAAATAATTTATTTATTTTAATTTTATTTTTAAATGAATAAAATGAATATATTTATTTTTATTTATTTTTATTTTTAATAAAATGAGGAGAGGCAGAGGAGAAGGAGGAGGAGGTAGAGACGTAGAGGAGATGAGGGAGGACTCACCGAAATTATAGTTTAGTGAGAAATTATTTCTAATTTCTCTTCCAGAAATGAGAAGTAGAAAATTTTAGCTTCTAATTTCTCTTCCAAACCTATTTATGGAATAGAAATCTATTAGGAAATGAAAAACTTAATAGGTTTATCAAACGGATTTCTCTTCTAAAAAGGTTTGGGAAAAACTATTTTGGAATAGAAATTTTGGGTTGTCATGCACCCCCTTGGTTTCCTGTTTTCATGTTTAATTAACTTAACTTAGTACTAGGTTTTCTATTCAATGCATTTTTTTTTATATAAATGTCTGGAGAAAAATAAATAATAAAAAAAGGAAAAAAAAAAAAAAGAAAGAAAGAAGGGGACCAAAACAGCCTGCCATGCAACCCATAAAAGCACAAGTATAGAGAAAACTATTAAAACCACAAAAAAAAAAAAAACTCAAAATAATACACTTGCGATAAATTTACCTCAAAATTTCAAAGTCAGCTTAACCGATCCACCAAAACCAATCGAAACTATGTATCTCAATGGTAAGTTGAATTGATTTCCTAGGCATTGTTTTGTAATTAATTGTTATTGACCAAATAATATAGTTAAACAAGTTTTAATCTTCTTAGGACCTGTTAGTTAGGCGAAAAAATTTCTAGTGGAAAATATTCTCCATAATTTTTGGTGTTTATATCGCTTTGGTATATGACTCAATAAAAAATATTCTCATGATCAATAGAAAACTCATACTCAAATTTAATTTAATGAATTCTTTAAAAAATTAAAAAATATTTTTTGATATATGGCAAGACTCCGGCACTTGGATTATCCTGATTACTCCTTTGAGGTACTTTTAAATATAGCGTGAAAAATGAATTACAATTTTCTTTCTTCTACCAATGCTCGGTCTAGGAAAATGTGGCTATCTTTGCATAGCATTTCTTATTCTTTCTGGAATAGCAAGAGAATTAAGAATGATTTTGATTTACCTCAAAACAAAATGCTGACAATATGGTGTGCTATATGCGGGCACCATGATTTATCCAAAGTGTAACTTGCATTAAAAAAAAAAAGCATAGAAAATACTAATGATACTGATGATGATGATGATGATTACAATAATATTAAAGGCAGTAATATTTGTACTCCCACGTGATAGTTGATTGGGGGGAAGGTCCAGATGTCTAGTTGGCTGTTTTCATGTTTAAGGCTCCATTTATTTTGGAGAACTAGATAATTTGAAAATTATTTTTGTTAATTATTATTTCCATTGTCTATATAAATGGATATATGAAAAATATTTTCATCGTTCATGAAAATATTTAATGATAAATTGTTGGCAATAATGATAATATTTTTTATTGGCTAATTTTTTTTTGGTAAAGGTAAGTATAATTGGCTAATTGTTTCAAACGATACAATCAATTATTTTTCTAAAAAATGCTTTCTCATCATTCATTTTCCGTGATAAAAATGAAGCCTAAATTAACTTAGTAAATGGTTTTCTAGTTAATGCATTCTTTTATAACATTTCTCAAGATTTCATGTTTGCACAAATGTAGATGCATATTTTAGGACATTAAGACCGCATTTTTTTCTTGTAATTTTTATTGCTATCTTGCATGGATGAAATGTAATAAAAAGTATACAAAAAAAAAAATTATATCTTGCATGTTAGTAATTTGGATTTTTCTTCTTAAAAAATATCACAAAAATAATGTTTAGGGGTCCCTTTGGGGAAATTTAGATTTTTCTGCATTATATTTATATTATTCTTCTAGTATTGTGTTCCATTTAGATTAAATTATGCCAATTTTTCATTTTAGGGAGCTTAGCAAGTTACATCCGCATATATATATATCCTTTGATAAATTAGTTTATTTTAGAGAACTTCCACGGACTTTCCATTTACCACTCCCAGGGTCATGTCCCGATGCTTATTAACGAGGCCTTATTTTATTTTATTGGATGCGGCTCGGATTTTATTTTACTCGCACTTTAGTTAGTTTCGCCTGAGGGTTTCTCTGTCGGAGCATAAAAAGTAGACTGAGTAGCCACCACTGAATTTCGTATGTATTACGCTTGACTTAAGACATCTATTCCAAGAACATTCCCTAGTCGAATGGTCTTTGGATAGCACTAACCAAAACCGAATTTTATAGTCGAGTCTACGTCAACCCTAAAACAACTGTTTTTACTTTTTTATTTTTTTTGGTCGAACCTTATGGTAGACTTGACTTTTGACAAACTCACAATATGCAAGTCCTTCTAAATGGATATCAAATATTCAGAAAACTACGGTATTAGTCCTTGGTATTCCCAATATTTCATTTTCATTCCCTGGCTATGTTTTTTTGTTTTTATGGGCACAAACAAATCGAGATGAGGACAACAGCGCACCAAGGAACCACCTTAGTGTGCTTTTCCAACTGTAGCACCTTTTTGCTCTCTTAGCCCTCGACCTGAGAAGCAGAGCTTCGGACGAACCCCCGGCCCGACGGCGCCGGCGAGCCCCGCGACCAGGTTTTTCGTCCCGCCGCGCCGCCTCCGGCGGAGAAATCTCTTCCGCCTCCATCGGTTCCGTAGATAACCACCATTGCTGCTGCTGGGTTTGCTCGCGCCCTCAAGGAGCTCTCGAGACCGGAGCGAGTGACGGAAGCCCCAGCGGAGTCGGCGAGCCCCGCCTCGCCTCTGCGGCGATCACTCGCCTCTCGTCTCGACCGCCGTCGCCGTCGCCATCGTCGTGGTCGATCGTGCTCTCGGCTGTCGTCCCAGGCGTGTGGGCTCCCTCTGCTGGCGCCCGAGCCCGAGCTTCTGTGCTGGTCCCTCCTTTTTCGACTGATTCCAGGTGTTCGGACAGGGCTTTTTGGCAACGAAAGGCGCCTTGGCCCGCTCTCCAAGCCCTCCAAAGAGTTTCCCCAGGTTCGCTTCTCTTTTAGGCCGGCCATGGAGGAGATCGATTAGGGTTTTTTCCTGTTTTTGTTGCCGCTCGCCTATTTCGTTGTTGCGATGGCCTCGCCTTCGGCCAAGGCCCATGGTTTAGATGAAGGCCCTAGTGCTCCTGCTCCACGTCCCCAACATCAGGGCCGTTCTTCGGTTGATGGGCTTCTTTTGAACGGTAAGGGGCGCTCGCCCTCAAACACAAGCTCCCCGACTGCAACTGACAGGTCGTGTTCTGCTCTTCCTCCTGATGGGTTGCGATCTGGAAATGTCAATCAATCTCGATCAATTAATATTGTGAATGGGAATATTGGTGGTGAAAACCAGGCCCCTGTTTTGCTGGAGAAACATTCTGGTCACACTCGCTCTCTCCGCTTTGTGGAAGTAGAGGCAGGAGCAGAGGAAGATCGTCCTTCAAACGCCCTTAGCGAGCCTTCTCAAGGAGCTCCAATCTTCGCTCTTGGGCGAATGTGGCTGTAGCTAAAATAGCCTTAAAGGGATATGACCTTGATTATTTCCCCCCAACCCGCGGTGGTAACCGCCCGGTTGTTCAAATGACAGAGGACGACATCCTAGCTGCAGATCCAAAATTGCAGGAGTGCTTAGTGGGATACTACATTGGTAAGAGGATACCATTTGTAGTCACTGAAGCAGCTTTTAAAAAGGTTTGGGGTACCAACTTGGCGAGAGTTATGGCTAATGGAAAGGGCTTGTTTTTCTTTCATATCTCAGATAGGGAATTTCGAATGAAGGTGCTGGAAGGAGGGCCCATTACCGTCTCCAAGATTCACTTAGTTCTTCAACAATGGAGACCGGACTTGGAATTGAGGAAAGATGCTCACCTCACCGTGCCTATATGGGTTAGACTCATAAATCTCCCTGCTGCATTCTGGTCTGCACAATCAATAAGCAAAGTTGTTAGTGGTGTCGGGAAACCATTGTATGTCGACTCAAGAACAGAACATATGCACATGCTTACCTATGCTAGAGTATGTGTAGAGATCACAGCCAACCAACCTCATTGTGAGTGTATTGAGCTGGTTTATGAGGGCCAATCTTGTATGGTCGATGTGGAATATGAATGGAAACCAACGGCCTGTGCAGGGTGTGGAATATTTGGTCATAAATGCAATGCGGCTAAGGCTAAACTTGTTGCTGTTAATACCTCTCCAGCTGTTGAAGCAACTGCTGGTGTTCAGAATATCTCTGATCCTACTGGCTCTCGGCCTCAGGGCCAATCGAGCCCCCACCACATGAACCTTTGAACTACAGAGATGCATATCAACCCTCTGGTTACTACAAGGACTGTTCCTGGAAGTCCTCAGGGAGGGGGGAACTCGGCCAAAATACACAAGACTATAGAAATAGATGCAGTTGATCCTATGTTCGCAGTCAAGTCTACTGAAGGCGTTGCTGAGGAAGAAAGACTGGTTTTGAGGATGGCGGACGATCCATCTAGCATCCCTCCCCCGGGCGATTCTGAGTGGAAACAAGTCAAAAGAAAGAAAAAGCCTTTCACAAAAAAGGCTGCCTCCTCCAGCTCAGCTCCTTTTGGTGAAGGAGGCCAATCGCTAAAGCTAAAAGACTTTGTTTTAAGGAGAGTGAGAGTTGCACCAGCATCTCGGAAGTTTGCTGGTGCGGGTGCAGCACCCTTTAAAGCTGGTCGTGGCCCCTCTATATCGGCTAAAGGGAAAGCAATTGCTCCTCATTTGTTAGTACCTCATTATTCAGATGAGATTGTCAATCCCAGCTTCCAGGAAGAGACAGAAGATGAAGACCTACTTTCGGTAGACTCTCTCCCACCGAAAGACCCTCGCTCTACTACCCCAGCTGTGACAATGCAAGATGAGCTGCTGCTGCTATGCCCGGACCCTCCTCCTATTACGGATCCTCCTCTGACGGTGGGTAGGAATAAGGGTTCCAGAAAGAGGTAACCCTCTTCCCCTTCTTTTGTAATTATGTATATAGCTGCTTGGAACGTTAGAGGCCTTATGAATTCCGTTACTCGGGCTAAAGTGCGGAAGCTTGTCACTTCTATCTGTGCTTGATTGGACTCATTGAGACCAAAGTCCCTGAGGATACTTCTGATTCCCTATCCTCCTCTTTGCTGAATGGCTGGAAATGGATCACGAATTATGAACACTCCCCTCGTGGAAGAATATGGGTTGGTTGGAACCCACACTATATAAATTATGATCCCATCTCGGTTAGTGCTCAAGCTGTGCATGGCCGTGTGAGGATTATCTCGTCTACAAAGACGTGTTGTGTTTCTATTATATATGATGAACACTCGTTTATTCGCCGTCGCCCACTTTGGGAAGATCTTATTCGGATAAATGCCCTCATGCAAGACACGCCTTGGTTGGTTGCAGGAGATTTCAACGCTATCAAGGATCCATCTGACCGTTTTGGTAGTTCTGATACTTGGATTCCATACTTTGATGAGTTTGCAAACTGCCTAGCTCAAACTGAGTTGGACGACCTCAGGTACATTGGCCTTAGGTTTACCTGGTCCACCTCTGCGGGTGCAAGTAGGAAAATGCGTAAAATAGATCATGTCTTGGTTAATACCACTTGGAATATGGAATTCTCTTTTTCCGAGGCCTCTTTCCTAAACCCGGGTATCTCCGACCTTGGAATATGGAATTCTCTTTTTCCGAGGCCTCTTTCCTAAACCCGGGTATCTCCGACCACTCCCCAATGGTAGTCAGAGTCATGGACCCGATTCGTAGGAGGAGGCCTTTCGAGTATTTTGATTTCTAGGCACAGCACCCTGACTTCTTCCTTATTGTGCAGCAGGTATGGGATATTCCAGTCCAAGGATTTGCTATGTTTAGGCTTGTTTCTAAACTCAAAACTCTGAAGAGTCGGCTTAAACTTTTAAATAGAGATACATATTCAAACATTTCAGCAAGAATAGAGGAAGCAAGGGAAGCTCTTCGCTCTGCTCAGCTTGATCTTCATCTCAACTCTAATGATTCTGACCTCGCCAATACAGAGCAAATTTGCCGCAAGCTCTTTGTTAACTTGAGAAGAGATGAAGAATCCTTCTATAGGCAAAAATCGAGAATCCGATGGCTCAAGGAAGGGGACCAAAATACAAAGTTTTTTCATCATTCTGTCAAGAAAAGACAACTTACAGACAGAATCCTTACGGTGAAGGACTCCTCGAGTGCTTTTATCGATGACCCTGAGGTGGTTCCCCAAGTATTTGTAACGTTTTTTGCTGATCTGCTTTCTTCTCACCCTGGATTATCCAAGCCTTCCCTGCAGGAGTTAAGAAAGTTCATTCGCAATCCCCTGTCGGTGGACCAAGCCGGTGACCTAACTAGACCAGTGCTAGTCCCTGAAGTTCGAGAAACAGTCTTCTCTTTAGCCAAGGGGAAAGCTCCAGGTCCTGATGGATTCACTGCCGAATTCTTCAAGAGATGCTGGGATACTGTTGGCCCGCTCGTAATAGAGGTAGTGCAGGAATTCTTTACATCAGGCTGTCTGCTCAGAGAGGTGAATAATACCCTCCTTACTTTAGTTCCAAAGGTCCCTAATGCTTGCGATGTCTCGGATTTTCGCCCTATTGCATGTTGCAACACCATTTATAAAATCATTACAAAGATATTAGCCAATCGTCTAGCGGCTGTCCTTGGGAACTTAGTTAACTACTCTCAAAACGCCTTTGTCAAAGGGAGGAGGATTAGAGATAACATTCTTTTGGCTCAAGAATTATTTGCTAGGTTTCATTTGGAACCTTACCTCCCCAAATGTGCGATAAAAGTGGATTTCCAGAAGGCTTATGATACTATCGACTGGGATTTTCTTCAATCGACACTCACGGCATTTGGCTTCCCTGATGTTTTTGTTCGATTGATTATGGCTTGTGTTCGGACTCCCAAATATTCCATTTCAATCAATGGAGAGCGTCATGGATTCTTTGCCGGAGGGAGAGGACTACGACAAGGAGATCCTATGTCCCCTTATCTGTTCACACTTGTGATGGAGATATTCTCTGGAATTCTAGTCTCCCAGACTTCTCTTAAGGAATTCAATCCCTATTGGAGGTGCAAGGCAACTCGGCTGACTCATCTTTTTTTCGCGGATGACGTTTTCCTTTTCTGCTGGGCTGACTGGGCGTCTATCACCTTAATGAAAAAGGGCCTTGATATATTCTCTTCATGGAGTGGCTTGATCTCGAATAGAAACAAGAGCGAAATCTTTATGTCTGGAGGACCTCTATCTCTTCGCAATTATATTCAAATGGCCTTTGGATTCCAAGAAGGTACCTTGCCTGTGCGATACCTCGGGGTTCCCATCATCTCTTCTAGACTTCGAAAAGTTCACTTGTATTGCTCTAATCGATCGGATCTTGCTAGGGCTCAATCTTGGACTCAAAGATTTCTATCATATCTTTGGAAGACGCAGCTCATCAGGTCAGTCCTCCATTCTATTCAATCATATTGGTCGAGTGTGTTTACCTTACCGGTGTCGGTTCTGGTTAGTATTGAAACAATTTTGAGACAATTCTTATGGAAAGGATCCGCACTTGGTAAAGGTGGGGCTAAGGTTGTGTGGGATGACATATGTCTCCCAAAAAATGAAGGTGGGCTCGGCATAAGGAATTTGAAAGACTGCAATAGAGCGGCCATGCTTAAGTACATATGGATCCTTTTCACCGACAAAGAATCATTGTGGTGTCAATGGATCCATTCTAATTTCTTAAAAAAGGGCAATTTCTGGATCGCCTCAACACCTTCTACGTGTTCTTGGGCCTGGAAAAAAATATTGCAATTAAGAACAGAGTTTAGGTCTTGCTTCGCTTGGAAGATTGGTAATGGATTTTCGGTTTCTCTATGGCATGATCAATGGCTCGCTGATGGCCCCCTTGATCTTTTATTTCCGACATCTATCATTGAATTGTCGGGTCTCCTTAAGCATGCTGTTGTTGCAGATTTATTCTCCCCCCTCGGTCATGCATTTAAGAGTTCACTTCAAAGCTGTGGTTTCTCTGTCCCGGATCAAACTAATGCACCGGATTGTTTCACTTGGAATCAGCACTCATCCGGATCCTTTTCTGTTGCCTCTGCATGGGATTTCATTAGAACAAAGAAGGAAAGAGTTTCTTGGGACTCCTTTATTTGGAACTATGATATTGTCCCTAGAAATCAGTTTAACTTGTGGTTGATTACCAAGAACAGATTACCCACCCAAGAATTCCTAATCCATTCTGGTAGAATCGTCTCGGGTACTTGTGCATACTGTAATGCTACTCCGGACTCTATTGATCACTTGTTCTTCAACTGTTGTATCTCGGCCACGCTTGCTTATTTTTGGGCGACGAGATGCAATTTACCTTGGAAATCGAGGCCATGGATGGACAACCTTGCTTGGGCGATCAGGTTGCTCTCTGGTAAGGACTTCTACCATCAGATTGCGTGATTCTCCTTCGGTGGCCTTTGTTATTTGATTTGGAAGAAAATGAATGATATTATTTTCCAAGGGGAAGCACTGGTTGTCCCTGCTTTGAAGAACCACCTTATGAAGATAGTCAAAGATAAAGCGACTACATTCACAAGTGTTCCGGATACTCCGAGAAATAGGCATCTCCAAAGAAGCTGGGATCTTGATCCCTCCATCTTTACGGATCGTCTCAGGCGTTAGTCTCCTCGCTTCTTCTCTCGTTCCACTACAACTTCAACATCACTCCGTTTCTTCGTTCTTCGAATGTTTGGCGGAGGTCTGGTGGTTGTACTAGTTTTTGTGTTGTAACTGTGGATCTTCTCCTTTTGGTCCGCTTGCCTTTGGCTTTTTTCATGGCACCCTTCCACTCTTTGGTCTTCCTTAGAGTGTAAGCCTTTGGCGCCGTCTTTTGTATTTTGTCCAAAGCTATATTATTATTTGCCTTTACCAAAAAAAAAAAAAAACAAATCGAGATTATAGTTTTGTTTTACTTCCTTAACTCTAGGTTTTTTCAGATACTGATTTCAAATGTAGTTGACATTTTTTAAATAGATTTATGATTAGATTTCTTTTACTCAAACAGTAAATTTTCACGTTTATTAGCTAATCTTTTCCTAGATCAAACAGACTTTATCTTTTACTCTGTTGTATTTTTTACTGTCGCCCTTTGACTTTCTTTAATCTTGACTGATTATTTTTCTGACCCCCAAAAGTAAAGTAATTATTGCATTCATCTAAAAATATTGGCACGTACGTTCCCCTACATATTTTTCATAACTTTCTAAAATTTAATTAGTACTTCAAGCTTTGGTGGGAAAGCAAAAAAGAAGTTCTTACTTTTTATAAGGCCAAACAAAAAGGCCTTGATCTCTTGGTTGTTTCCTAATCTTCATTTAGGATTCTTATGGTTCGATTTGGAAGAAAGGTTGCCACTATGAATTCGATGCAAAATTTGGGATTATTTTTTTTTTTTCGTTTCACGCTTTTGCATGTGAAGCTATATATCATATGAGCCTAATGGTTCAACTCTCTTCGTTTTCATGGTATTAGTTTGAAAATGGAGCAAGGAACTCGTTTTCGCTTCATAAAGTATTGCCAAAATGTCCCCCTACTTTTGGTCTGAATTTTTTAGAGAACTAGCTTTTCATGGACATTTTCTGCTAAGAGTCGGCAAACGACGTATTTAGACAATTCCCGAGCGACTTCCGTCTTTCACAATTCAAAGATGGCGGCTGAGTGAGAAAGATGGCGGCTGAGTGAGTGATTTGAAATGTCCAATTGTCCTTTTTGTTCAAAGCTTTTCCAATCTTTTACATCCCTACAACATGTGCATTTGAATTGATACACATTGTGAATCTTCTTGGCACAACCCAATTTCCAATTTTAGTGTCCCCATTATAAGCGCATGAGTTACAAAAAAGGAAGGAAAAAAAAAAGTTGTCCGAAAAGAATATTAATTTAAAAATAAATAAATTGATTCGTCTGTCCTCCAGAAAAAAGGGCAAAAAAGGGAAAAAAACAAAAACGACGTAGGAAAACGAAAACGAAAACGAAAACGAAAACGAAAACGAAACAAACCAAACCCATCCCTATGACCAAAGCAAGATTTGCAGCGGGATGAGGGACTCTTCCCTCCCTCCTTCCTATCCTCCCTCTGCCTCACAAAAAGAAAAAAAAAATCCGGCGATTAAACTTTTTTATCGCTGAATGAATAATACCAGAATGGCCCTGGCACGTCCATCGGAATTTGCCAAGCAAGCGCTCACCATTTCCACTGCTTTTGCCAGTATGTCCTTTCTTACGCGTGCCGCGTGCCGACCTTTTTCTTCTCTCCATTGTTGTGCTTTTTAACCACGCCAGGCTACTTTTGCCTGCCAATGCCCTTTTTCTTTATTTATTTTTTATTCATTTATTTTTTATTTATTAAAAAAATTTAATGATTTTTTTAAAGTAAGTGACACTTTTGGAAAATCTACCTCAAAGGGTACCTGATTCGTGTCATGATTCCTTTTTTTCTTTTCGTTCGTTGCTCGCTTATGGACTCATGTTGGGTGCAATTCATGTTCCAAAAATCAAATTTTGACTAAAAATGTGTTTGATGACGATAAATTTTTTTCTTTATTTGATAACAACACAAAATTGAACTTCACTAAATTTTAAAAAAGTGGAGGGAAAAAAAAAAGACTCAGTCGACTCCACCCTAGAACCAACCTGGAACTAGGTTAGTTTTGGCCCTGACAAAGGAGATTTCGAGTTCCAAAATGGAGGCTTATTTATCCTAAAACCGATCATTAGGTGAAAAGCATAGAATAAAAAAAAATCTGAATTTTCACATTTGAATTCAAAGAATAAAAACAAAAATTTTGCTTTCCCACCTAATTTTGTAATATTCTTCAAATTTTAGAGAATTATGAAAAATCTGTAGGTGAATGTACATGTCAACATTTTCACATAAAAATTTTGGTTGCATACGTTTAAAGACAGTCAAGTTGCAAGCGCCATAAAATTATTAAAAAAACATGGACAAAATAAAAAGTCACTCAAAACAAATCTAGGAAATAAATTAGCAAGTAAAGTAGGGAAAATTAAAGATTCAAGTTAAACAAATCTAATCATAAATCTGTTAAAAATTTTGATAAAAATCCTAGAGTTACGTAAAAAAAAAAAAAAATTTGCAATCTTGATTTGTCCGTGACCCATAAAAAGACAAAGCATAGTTTTAGAGTTGACGTAGACTCGAATATTTTCGGAAATATCAACTGATCCTCAATATTTTTATTTTTTTCTCCAGTGAGAACGAAACTTGTATTATTGCGAGTTCGTCGAAAGTCACTCTAGGGGAGCGGAGCACAGCGGAGGAAAAAGCTGTGGGGACTGATTCCGCTTTTTTAGAGTTGACGTAGACTCGAAATATTTTTTTTTTTTTTTTAAATTTCAGTCTTGGACGTAAAGATAAGGCAAACGAAAGTACCAGGAATGGAGGTCTCCATAATGTAAACGAAAGTCAGCAGTGGCTTTTTTTTTTTTAAATTATGCAAACGCAAAGGGAAGGAGCCTTTCATTGATGAGGTGATATGAGAGAGCAAACCCTCAGGCGAAAATGCTTGTGAGAATGGATAAGGGAAAGAGCTCGGAGGCCGGAACAGTTGAACAAATTATGGTATATTCATTCAGCGATGAAAAAGACAGATCCCCGGCTTGGTTTTTTTTTTGGTGGGGGAGAGGGAGGATAGGAAGGAGGGA
Organism: Eucalyptus leucophloia subsp. euroa; assembly: GCA_017140325.1. Taxonomy (NCBI): domain Eukaryota; kingdom Viridiplantae; phylum Streptophyta; class Magnoliopsida; order Myrtales; family Myrtaceae; genus Eucalyptus; species Eucalyptus leucophloia. Next base: position 33,236,519 of record CM029472.1, on the reverse strand, counting down.
GGGAAGAGTCCCTCATCCCGCTGCAGGTCTTGCTTTGTTCATGGGTTCGTTTTCGTTCTCGTACGTCGTTTTTGTTTTTTGGCCTTTTGTGCCCTTTTTCTGGAGGACAGACGAATCAATTTATTTATTTTAAAATTAATCTTCTTTTCAGACAACTTTTTTCTTTCCTCGTGGCCGCCCGCCACACACAAAGCTTTGACTGTTAAGTGCGACGCGCGTCACTCAAAGCAGGGACAAGTGTCGGTCGAGTTCATCATGGGGGAGGACTTATCTTTTTTCTTTCTTTTTTCTCTTTGGGAGGGTCCGGTCCCGCGTCACGGGGTGGAAAGAGGGGGGCCCAGTCCGTGATTGTCGGTAGCTCCTCTGGTCTCTCGTTTCATCATTTTGATCGGCGGCGATGTGATTCTCTCGATCTGTGCAGGGGCGCGTTTGGACCGGGGGTATGAGAGAGGGTGACTATCTTTGGATAGCATTTCTTATTTTTACCGATTTTCAATCATTATGGACACATGATAAACTTATTAAAGAGTTGATCCCCCCCCCCCCAAAAAAAAAAAAACACAAAGTTTACCTTGAGTGACAATTCTAGCATAAATACTTTTTTTTTCAATAAAAATCATAAATTTTATTCGAGTCTCAAATCTGGCACCTGTTAATTGAAGTTTGAGATCTTATAGATTGTGACAAGTACTTTGGTAGGCCATAACTTTAGATTCTCCTTCATTATACTTTTTTAACAAAATCAATTTATATATTAAATAAGATCGATTGATCAATGTCTATTTAAAAGTTTAAATTTCTAGATATCTCAACAATTAAATTAAGGGATAATACCCTAAAAAACCCCAACCGATACACTTTGACATAAATTTACCCCAAACTATTTTTTTGACCACAAAAAACCCCAAACCTAAGTATACTTTTTGACAAATTTATCCCAACCTGGTACATTTGTGACAAATTTACCCTATGTTAGTTTTCGTTAAATTTTATTCTCAAATTATTAAGTTAAATAACACGTGATGAGTTAACAGGTATACCAATTTAGGATTTTACGTTCCGTTTGTCACAGTTTACAATTTTTATGATTTTTTTGTGGTATTAATTCAATTTAGCATAGGGTATATTTGTCACAAATTTACCAGTTTATGGTTTTTTTGCAGTCGAATAAATTAGTTTAGGGTATTTTTGTCATAGATATACCAGTTTAGGGTTTTTTATAATCAGTCAGGATAAATTTGTCACAAGTTTACCAGTTTGGGGTTTTTTATGGTCAAAAAAATAGTTTTGGGTAAATTTGTCACATGTGTACCAGTTTGGGGTTTTTCAAGGTATTAGCCCAATTAATGGATACTTTTGTTGTTTAAATAATCATAATATTCTCCATTTAGGAAAACTTAAAGTAAGCTCTTGTAGAAGAACTTAATGTCAAATCTAAGAAGCCGCGTTGATATCTTTTTTATTAGCAAAAACAAAATTTCAAAGTCAGCTTAATTAATCTATCTAAATGAAACCAAACTATGTATCTCAGTGGTAAGTTAATTTGATTTCTCGCACATTGTTTTGTAATAAATTATTATTGACTAGATAAAATATTTAAACAAATTTTAATATTCATTTTTACATTGATTTTTGAATTTTTACTATCACAACACATTTCTTAAGATCCATTTATTTAGCGAAAATATTTCTATTGAAAAACATTCTCCAAAAATGGTCAGTGTTTATATTGCCTAAGAAAATAAATTTAATAGAAAGTATTCTCATAGTTAGCGGAAAATTTATACTTAAATTCAATATAATGAATTCTTTAAAAATTTAGAAAATATTTTTAGAAATATAGCAAGACTCGGGCACTCGGAGATTTTTTTTTTATTCCTTTGAGATATTTTCAATTGTACTGTAAAAAATGAATTGCAATTTTCTTTGAGACAAGGGATCTCTACATAGCATTTTTTATTCCTTGGGCACCTAGATATTTCCAAAGTGTCACTTGCATTGAAAATAGGAAAAATTTCAAATAAGAGCTTGAAATACTCTCATCTTCTTAAATAAAGATATGGAGTAAATATTATTTCAAATAAGGGCTTGAAGTACCTTTTTTTAAAAAAAAAATAAGGGCGAAGTGCTCATATCGTTTTTAAAAGGGCTTGAAGAGAAATTTTGCCTTATAAAACTCTTAATTTGTTTTCCTTTTATTCTTTCTTTAATCTTTAGAACACACACAAAAAAAAAAATGGTATTCGTGCCACAATGTGTATAATTTAGGGTTTTTGATGGTATCTTTCCATAAATAAATATAAATATGTATATATATATACACTTTTTACATATATATAAGCCTAGACAGATTTAGGTCAAGAAAACAACCACATGCGCAGCCTCCCCTACTTGCACTTCAAGCTTGGGAGGGTCTAGCGGGCTGTTAGGCGTATAATTACCTCTCTTGTCAAAATTTCACGTGTTAATTACGATTTGAAGTTTCAATTTAAAAGCATAGTCTTGACACCTTTGAGTCTACTATCGTTCTCGTAAGCTTGGGACGATTATAGAAAGTAAATGGTATCAAGGATCGATTACAGAGAAAAAATGGATAATGAAATAGTGTCTCCCTAGATACTGTTTTTGTCAAATAAGGAGGAAGAGAAGGGAAAAAAATTAATGAAAAATTCGAAAAAATAATGATGTATTAAGTAGAAATGTCCACATTAGTAATTTCCGGCCTAATTTGGCTGGATTAGCTCAATTAGTATTAATATGAAAAGATTTAGAATTAAATTGATCAAATTAAAAGGTTTATGGCTAAATTAGTACAAATACAATAAATTTATAACTTTTTTAGTATATTTTCCCTATAGTTGGTCCCTATAGTGTTTTTCCAACATGTGCCACGCTCCTTGTAGACTTGACTTTTGACAAACCAACGATATGCTAGTTTTCTTGTTACAATATTAGTCCTTGGTTTTTCCAGGATTTCGCTTTTGGTCCCCGACTATGCTTTGTTTGTTTTTAACGAGGCTCTGACAAATCGAGATGTCAATTTTGTTTTATTTCCTTAGCCAAGAACTTTTACAGATAGTATTTTCAGAATAAGGTTATTATACTTCTTTTAGTTGATGAGTAAATGTTCTTATTTATTAGCTAATTTGTTATCTTCTTTTTTTTTCTTTTTTCTTTTCTTATTTTTGCGGCGCTCGCACTCTGCCTTTCCTTAATCTTTTGCAATCAAAACTTTTGATAATATAAATGTTGACATGTACATGCACCTATAATTATTTTCACAATTTTCAAACATTTGAATAATAATTCAAAATTTGGCGGAAAAGCAAAAATGTTGTTCTTACTTCTACAAAGGCCAAACAAAAGCCCTGATCGCTAGAAGTATTGTGGGTTCTAATAAAAGTTCTCTAAACAACGTAAAACGAGTTTTCTTTTTGTTTTTTTTTGTTTTATTGTGAATTCGATGATGAGATGAACCCTAAATCCATAAAGCTGATCCAGAATTCCTCTTCTTATAAGATCGTCATCGTTAGACGGTTGCATAGATACACTTGAGAAAAATGAATTAATTCTGCAATAGAACAATGGAAGATTGCACCATTCCGGTGAAGCTAGACGAGAGAACAGTTCAATCATGTCAGCCTCTAATGAAAACGACATTATAGTCTCCCCAATAGCACCTAGTTTATATTTTATTATCTTCTCATTAAAATTTCAGATAGTTTCTTGTGTTGTTTTTAGCTATTGTGTGCCATGAACAAATTGATATCGTCCTAAAGGCATTATATACACACCGCGGGTGGTGAAATTGGAAACTTGCTACAACCATGAACTCCTACGAACTTTAACCGTTACATGAAATATCTTGCTTGTTCCCCAACATGAAACGATATGCGTTCTTGTGTGTGTTAATAAGTGATGCATGAGCATCATCAAATAAATTTGTGCATGAACGACTTTCTTTACTACATCCTTTGTCCAATCAATGAGCCGAGGTAGCTTTCCATCATGGTGGGTTAATACCATTTTGCCAATGTCCACATTATCAACATAAGTCAAATGCATTAAATTGTACACAATGCATGATCAAAAAACTAATTTTTATATTGTCCACATCTGAATTTTTGCAGGTAAAACGGACATGAATTTTTGTTAAAAAAATGATAATAAACTTAAATAATAAAAAAAAGGGAGAGAGCCCCAGTCCAATTCGGTCACTTTTCTAAAGGACCTGGTCCGGCCCACCTCAGCTTCACCGAGCCCGATTCACTGTAGCCCATTACTTCGACCCAGTTCATTAAACCCATGAATCGATCAGGTCCAAGTGGATTTCTTCATCTTCGTTCCCTTCAGTGATCCCGTATCCGCCAACAACCGCCGCCGTAGCCGTTCCGCCATCGCTGGTTCGGCCACGGTGGTAATTCCTCTGTTCGCCCCTGTTTCTCGGCCAAGGGAGTCTGAAGTGCTTGAAGATTATTCGTTCATTGGTCGTCATCTCCTATCCTCAGCCTCGTCGTCATGGACGATGTCTCCCTTTGATCCGATCTCTTTTTGCGGTGGACGTCAGCAATTTCAAGGTAATTATCGTCTATGCTCTGTTTCGGTTGCTCTTCACGCGAAGCAGAGGCTGAGAGCTATATAGACAACTGTGATTGAAATTGTTTTTAATAATTTGAACTTTTATTGATTTTGATTTGATGAACTAAAAGTGAACCAATGCTTTAAATCCCCTGCCGCCGCCGCCGATTCGATGCGATGGGCTGTGCCGGATCTCGGCCCAAGGGAGACGGTACGGCGCCCCCCGATCGCTCTCCGCGGCTCCGGATTTTCCGTGTCGCCGTTCCTGTTGGGTTCCGTCGATCTTTTCGTTCTTCGAGTGCTGGCGTCTTTGAATTCGGTCTGCTGCTGGAGCGTTGACTGTGACCTAAAACACCGATATCGGCGCCGATCGAGTTTCTTTTCTTGTGCCTTAGCGAGCTAAGATGGTGTTAACGTAATGCATGGTCACCACCCTTTATCTTCACCCAACCCCCAGTGCTGTGGGGGAGAGGGGAAAACTACGCCTTGCACAATGGGTAGATCATAACTATGTGAGTCGTAAGTGCTATTTTTGTTGGAACACGTTTGAGCAATTTCCTTTTGAATTATTAAGTTTCTTGTGTAAATGTGCTGGGTAGCATATTTATCATGCTGCTGTTAAGTACAATACTGTAGATAATGCACATTGCATGAGAAACATGTTTTCCATAAGAAAGCCGGACATGGCTTACCTTCTTATTTTGGGGGAACTCATCGGATATTTGTGGTCTTCTTGCGACTAGATCTATTTTCAAATGTTAAAAGCATGGGAACTGGTTTTCTCTTGATTAAGTATTGCCTAAATGTCCCTTTAGTTTTGATCTGTATATATCAATAAATTATCTCTTCTGGACTTTTTCAGCTAAGAGTTGGTATTTGCCATACTCAAGGATTGCAGTTGTATTTATAGCTATAGAGGGAGGGATGAGATTTGAGTAACCATGGCCTATATACGTGCGTCTATTCCTTAGAAAGTGGTCACTATACTTTGACCTAGATGTTGGTATTGGTGATGTTGTTTCCTTTAACTCAGAAATGCAATAAGTTACCTTAGTGACATTGTTGCTGTATGGGAAACTTGCTAGCTGCAAATTCTCTTCTATTTATATTTATGGAAAGATGGTTGTGGAATGTAAAGTTTCCCACGTTTTACTGCTCGTTCATCAAGTATTAAAATGACTTGAAAGAAGAACAGCAATTGGATGAAGCACATCCATTTAAATGTCGCAGTTGCCTTTTTGTACCTTCTGAGTGGTACAATACTTATCACTAAAAAGTGGATTGCATGAATTATTTAGAATTAGGGATCCCTTTCCGAAGAATGTGCTTACCTGTTCAGTTTTCATAGTGAAACTTGTAACGGCTAGAACTGTGATGAATTATAATGTTCATCGGCCTACTTAGTCATTTTTAAGCTTTCAGTGGGATTATACTTTTACACTTCCGGCTTGAGTAGTCTATCCTCTAACTTGAAGGCTGACACTGTCTTGCTTTGCCTTTGTCAAGCTGCAGTCTTTCTTCTACACGCTATCATCAAAGATTACCCTAAGTGATTTGAACATTTAGTAGGTTTTGCACTTCATTTCTCTCTCTTAACCAATTCAAAGAGGGATTTCTGGAATTCTTGTATGTGGTGGCGTGGGTGTGTGGGACCCTCTTTTGTTTTTTGTCTTTTGTTTTTTTTTTTTTTTTTGGGGGGGGTGGGGGGATGAGGGGTTGTTTACATGTCAGAACGAGGCAGTCTATTACATGAAATGAACTTTCTTTGCTTTCGAAATGATTGTGTGGAATGACAAGTCTTGAGGGTATGCTTGTTACTTCAAGTTCCTTAGACCCATGCTTACGGAAGACGCCTTAAATATGATCCTATTTAGAAGATGTGGCACATATCAAATATCAAAAGGTCAACCATAAAATGAAAGGTTTTTTGTAAGTAAAAAATAACTTGCTATTAATATCGTCGACTAACATTAATAAGTGATACCCTATCGATATGATTATCTAGAGATTTCTTTTCAATTGGAGAAAGTGCCTAAAAACTACCAAGCATGTTATCCTTGAAAATAGGCTGAGGCTACTTCGGCTCTCACTGTAGCCAACGCTAATTTGCTTTGAGTTACAATGCTTTGCACTTGCGACAATGCGGTAGTAGTTTTGTTATTGACTGATCAGATGTATTGCAGCATAAGTTTGTGCCAGTTTCGTAATGTGATGAGAAACGCACATTCCCTAAAGCTTGTGGTATTTTTGAAGCATTGCACCCATAGCAACCTGCTTCTGCATGCCATCATGAAGTGAGGGAGGGAGGGAGGGAATGTGCGTTTCATATCACTGTTGTAGACTGGTAAAGCAATTTAATTCTGCTTTCAGAGATATGGGATGCTCTGCATGCAGCAGCAGAAGCAGATCTAACGCTTGCCCAAGTAATTGTGGATAGTGCTGGCGTGATTGTTCAGAGAGCTGACTTGACAATATGCTATGATGAAAGAGGTGCTATGTTCATCTATTCTCCCAGTCCCCCACCAGCTTCTCCCCACCACCACCTAGAAATATTTTCCATCTCTACCGTCCTGTCCAGGATCTAATCCATGCGATGTTGATTGTTGCAGGTGCGAAGTACAAATTGCCCAAGTACGTTTCGAGTGAGCCGACCAATTTGATTGATGATAATTGACAATGGAGGTGGGGCAGATTTTGCTCAGCTTCGTGTGTAAATCCTGTGAATTGATGTTGATAGTTTGGTAAAAAAAATTGCATCAAAGTGGAGGTCATTCAAGCATTTTAATGATGCACAATCCGCCTCACGAGATTTATTAACTTCCGCAATTTTACTTGGTTTGTTTCATTAGTACACTGAACCTTCTAAAGAAACACGAAAAGTAACCAATTCAGTTAATTTTTACAGTGGAAAATCATGACATCCTCGAGTGCTCATTGTTTCTCCAACTTTTTACTGTTTCTCCGGCACATTGACCTTGTGATGTTATCTTTCTGTTACGTGGAGTTGTTGATGGCCCCTACATTTCCAATGCTCCGGAGTCATCTTGTAACTGATTATAGTTTCAGATGTGCTTCGAAATTTGAAAACCGATCCCTGAATAGACTAGGGACGGTATAGATTGTCCAATGCACAATGGGGAAAATGTGTTGAATTGTGCATAATGCTGTGTGAAGTTTGAATTTAGCATTACTTGTGAATTCATTCAGAGCCTTTAAAACCAGATCTGCCCAATTTGTTTCTCTTGATTTAATCAACACGTAGAGTGGAGATATCAATTGGGCAAAACAAACTGGTTAAGGAATATAAACAGATTGCGGATGGCTAACAGCATAGAAGCTCTCTTAAAATTATCTATAGCAAGAGATCGCAGTCGTAGGATTGTAGTACAGGTTCTTCTATAAAAAGAGCTCGTAATTGTAGGATTGTAGTACAAGTTCTTCTAAACGATTATTTATGATGTTGTGATTATGGTCACGGAATACGATTCTATGACATTCTTCGCTCGTTTTTATGTCGCACTAGTTTGGGTCGAAGTTGTTCACCAACCAACGACAAAATTCCCCTTCAACTGATAAGAAAAAATTTCTTGTATTGCTTGTTTTTGGTAATAATCTAACCGAGCAGTTAATCTCATCAACGACATCCTGCCATAATGAACTCCCTACGTTTTGGGGAATGATGAACATATAATTGACATTATGAAGAATGCACCATTATTAAAGGTACGTCTTACTATATTCTGACAAAAATGCCACATAGAAAAAGTTATGAAATTGATACTACTGATGGAAGTGATATTGACCTTGTTTTTGCTAGCATATCACAAGTGAAATATTTTTCTTGATAGAAAGTGAAGATATTAATCGAAACACAATTGGCATTAAATAAGAATCTACTCCTAAATTTTGCATCCATTAGATATATTCAATGTGTAGACTCAACGCGAAAAATATGTTGGATGTAATATTCACGATTCTTACATTAGCCACTGAGATCAAATTTGAGCATATAGTATGTGGATATGTTGTAAGAGGTACACATGATGTCGTTGATATTTCCTTCTCTTTGCTGAACTTTAAAATATCTCATTAATTGGATTTTAAATTTTAGCCTTAGAAAAACTGGACAATTAAATGGATTAAAAAAAAAATTCTGCCGATTTGAAAAAAAGTACATGCCTTCCCAGGCTTTGACAACATTGTCGGAAACACTACAAAAAAAATTCATAATAACGACAAAAACGTGACGACACAATTACAAAAAAAGAAAATGTCACTAAATTCTTGAAATCTTTGTTATTCAATAGTGAGAAACTAACCCAAGGCACTAAAAAATCCCAATCTCACACTTCTCTCTTTCTTTTCCTTCTTTTGCCCCCAACTTTCCGTTCCTTGTACATGCTGACTGTGCCACGAAACAATCCTGCTTCTAAATTCGGGCAGTCGCAAATATTTAGAAAGCACTCGTCCAGTACTTTCGAATTGAATACGTTAGGGAAACTTTTCAATGATTGGCAATTGTCAAAAGTCAATCTTCTGAGAGTCTCTAGTTCATCCAGGCCCTTAACTGCCTGAAGCTCTTGACAATATCTAATCACCAAGGACTTCAGCTTTTTCAAATCCGACAGATCATCTAGACTTCCAATCTTAGGACACCCCCATATTTCCAATTGCTCCAACGAGTACAATGAACCAAGACCTTGGATGGCAGTAAGATTTTGACAATTGTACAGCCTCAACAGCTTCAACCTCTTCAAACTCGAAAGACCAGCAAATCCCTCAAGGAAGCTTGAGTGTTCCACTTCAAATTCAACCAACTGTTCAAGCTCATCGAGTTGAACTTCCTTCCAACTACAGTAACAAATGTACAAACGTGTCAATTTTCTCAAGTTGCAACGAAATGACAAACCAGTTGTCGATGTGTGAAATCGCAATGACAAAGTTGAAACACATGGTGGAAGGACCCCGAGGGACAGTTGGCCTTGACCATCTTGGAAGAAGAAAGGACCATAGTTCTCATCATAATCATCAAAGCTCAAATCCTCCAATTTAGTTAGGTTTGAGAGATTCGGGAGTTGCCGCAATGAATGTGATTCTAAGCTTAGGCTTATCAAACTTGTGGGAAGCTCCGGTAATACTTTGAGTTTGCTACCACACTCTAAACTCAATTTCTGTAGGTGAGGAAGTAGTTTGATCGTCTGTGGAACATTCTTAATGGGGGTGGATTGCAAGTGCAACACTCTCAAAAGCGATAATTGCCAAATGTCCTCAGGAATTTCCCACTTTAGATCCAAGCAATCATCGGCATGTAGCTCTTCCAACTCTTTTAGCATGACAATGCTCCGTCGTAGCTTTTTTATCGGAGTATTCGAAATCCTGATGATTTTTAATCTACTTAGGTCTCCAATAGATTTGGGTAACCGCAGACATTTCGTGTTTGAAACGTCCAACTCAAGTAGAGATTCCAAGTTACCAATCGAGGACGGAAGTTCCCTTATCTTAGTATACGATAGAAAGAGAGACTTAAGTTCTCGTAAATTCCCAATAGAATTGGGAAGTTCATCGATTTTTGTAAACTCCAAGTTAAGAACTAACAATCTCTTTTGGTTACCAATGGAGTCAGGTAATCTTGTGATGGCCGTATGCGAGAGATCTAACTCTACAAGTGAAGTCACTCTTGCAAATGATTTGGGTAGCTTCCTCAACTTTTTGCAACCCCGTAAATACAAGTACTCGAGCTTTTCTAACCCTCCGATCCCTTTGGGCAACTCCCTAAGATTTTCACACTGATTCGCGTTGAAGTAAATCAAGCACTTAAGCTTTTTGAGGGAACCATCAACTTCAGTTAGTTTTCTACAACCCACAAGGTCCAATCTCTCTAAACTCAAATGATCGGAGAAGTTTGGAGTCCTGGTCATGTCGCTACAATATGAGATATCCAAAACTTTAAGCTTTTTAGCAACCTGTTACAATAGCAAAATGAGAGTAAAGTAAAAATTCCATACGAATTTAGAGTTAATAAATGGTTGTGCTAGAACCTAGATGTAATTGGGTTGACTCATTTTCCTCATTTAACTCACATAGATCTATTTAGTACTAACACCTAGCCAACTCGATCCACATATATCCACCTATATATCAATTCAGTGCAATTTAATTTAATGGCATTGATTACGAGATCGGCTTAGTTTTACTTGTGGAATGGCCTTAATTAAATCCATTCATGAGCAATTTTATTTACAGCATGTTATTGCCTATATAGTTATGGGTTAGTCAATTTTAGTTAAAAACATAAAAATTGCGTGAGACAATTTAATGGAGATAAACAAATATAGCGATGATGGTACCTTGAATTGACTCCATGCAGCCCATTCCTCTGTGATTGGACTCCTCATCAGTTGAAGAACTAAAAGATTGCTTGGATGGAAATTGATGGCCAAGAACTCTTGAGAGACCCATGTGTAGGTCATGTATCTTAACTTTGAAAACTGATTCTCAAAGTCTCCATTGAAATTCCCTCCATTTAATTCGAGGAATCTTATGTTTGGAAGCCTTGAAAACTCTTTGCTCATATAAACCCGTGTTGGTTCCCATAAGCAAATTGCTTCAATGGCCTTCTTTCTCTGCCATTCAATGGTAAAGTAGCATCAGTGTAAATGAAAAATGTCTTCATGCCTCCTCCCTCCCCCCCCCCCCCCAATTTTAAGAAAGGGCTCATAATTAATAAATGAACTATTGAGAAAAACATAGAATTCGATGGTCGGACATATGCTTTTACCTCTTTTGTTCCTATGATATTATTGGCCGTCTCAAGATCCCATAACCTGCTTTGCTTTCTTGGATCGGTTGGTCTCATATCTCCACGAACAATTTTCCTTCCGAGATCTCTCAGTTGGTCATGCATCCATAATTTGTTGTGATCAGTTATCTTTATTAAGGACATATAAATGAGGACTTGAATTGAATGATCCGGCCTAAACCCACAATCCTTCCACATGTAGAGTGCATTCGTCTTGTCCTTGTCCACAAAGAGACATGCGATGTCGAGAAAAATCTGTTGTTGCTCATGATTCAAGGCATTGTAGCTGATCTTCAGCTTGTCCTGGACCTTCTCAGGAGGTATATCTCTCAAATTGTCTAGCACATCATACCATGAGGCTTTGTTTTGACAAGAAACCAATGAGCCTATGACTTCAAGAGCCAAAGGAAGTCCTCCGGTCGTAGAAATTATTTGTCTCGAAAGATTGACATAATCATCTGGAGGAGGATTCCTTCTAAAAGCATGTCGACTGAAAAGCTCTAATGATCGAACATCATCCAACGGCTTCACTTCGTACTCCAAAGTTTTGTTGGATTTTATGATGCTTTTGTTCCTACTTGTCATAATAACTCTGCTTCCTAAGCCGAACATAATGTGGTTGATGGCTAGTTTCTGGAGTTGCTCCTCATCAGCCACATCGTCAAGAACGAGCAAGACTTTCTTGTTAGAAAGTCGTTGCGAAATCACTTTGATCCCATCGTCGACATCGTTGATTTGATCTTGAAAGCCCAAACCCAATGTGTCAGACAATAATTGTTTTTGCAAATTTATGATGCCAAAGCTGGTTGACAATTCCCGGACATTTCCTAGGAAGCAGCATTGATTGAAAAGGGAATTTAGTTTGTTGAACACTATCTTAGCAAGAGTTGTTTTACCGATTCCGCCCATTCCATGGATTAGCACAAAGCGCAAGTCCCTGGAGTCCATGTCCAACAACTTGAGAACGGCTTCCACTGGATCGTCCATCCCAACTAAATGCTCAGTGACGTATTTGTCTTTTGTCTTCAGCTTCATCACAATCTCTTGTAGCACCGATTGAATGAATTTCCAATGCCTGCCACATGAGTGAGTTAACTAAGTTGATATTGTAAAAGATGACCTCAGGACACTCAACATGTGTTTGCAACCAACATGGCTAGTGCCACTTATTTAATCGGCTAGTGCAACCGACGGGAAGACATTTTTATGTGCGTTTATAACACGATTTTCCAGTGATTTAAACAAATAATCACATACAGAAAATTATGACCTTTTTCTATTTATTTGCTTCCGAAATGGTAACACTTTGACATAGATGGATAGGACACTTACTCTAGTTCCATGTAAAAATCTATCGATAAGGAGAGAGAAGATAACTTTTAAGGATGTGATCCACAATATACAAACACAAAAATGCATAAAATTAGATCTATCAATGAAAGAATGCCCTCTTGTCTATCATTCAAAGAATAAACTATTAGATGTAGGCATTTTCCCATGTTAAAGGAAGCAAGGCATTGCTAATTGATTCCTAATCCCTTTTTAAGGCAGTCTTGGTAGCTAGGATAAGAGCTAAGAAGAAATGTATTGAAAGTTTTCACACTTAAGATAGTTAGAAGCAAGGTACATGAAAAAGCTAACCCACCAAATTGGAGAGCTAAAGTTTCGACCGAAAAAAAAAAAAATTGGAGTGCTAAAGTAACGAAAGAATTAAAAAAAAAAAAAACAAAAACACAAAAATACATCCTTGAATTTATTAACACATCTCCCACCACTTGCTTACCCGGTTTTTGCTTCATTTGACTTCGGTGAATGACATAATTGATTCGGTTATCGAAAATAAATTTGAAAACAAACATGGTATTCATTCAATTTCAAACAACTTAAACGAGAATCCATCCAAGTTTGGGCATATAATTAATGGAAGTCCAAAGCAAAAGTTAATGGAGTGCTTCAGGATCCGTGCATACCCTTGCTTTTTCAACTCCCATCCTTTGATTTGGGCTATACTTTTGAGGGCATCCTCCCACTTTTGCCTCGTCTCGCGACCGAACTTCTCTTCATGCTCCTCCAAAGCGTTGACGTACCGTTGAGACTTAAGCTTAACATCGCGAGGCTTAACGTCGTAGAAAATCGGCATAATCTCCTTCTCAGATGGTTTGGATTTCTTGCAATCCACCATATGCGCGAGCTCGCGAAGGCACCACGCGCTCGAAGCATAACCTTTAGAGAAGATGGGTATGTAGATCTTCGACTTTTCAATGGCTACCGGTAGCTCATCAGCTATTTCTTTACCGACGTGGAGCTCTTCCTCGTCGAGGAAAACACGGATGTTTGCTTCTTGCATTTGGTGATAAAGACAATCTGTGAAGCCTTGGCGAGTGTCCGGCCCCCTGAAACTCGGGAAGGCGTCATAGTCAATTGCCGACGGCTCACCACCGCTCGTTCCTGCCTCCGACCGGTTTCCCATGTTCATTCTCACAAGTATTTTCTTCTGAGGGTTTCCTCTCTCGTAGCACCTGAACAAGAAAGGCTCGTTCACTTTACCCCCACCGAAGTTCGTTTATATTACGCTTCGGACCTATCTTCCTAGAACTTTCCCCACTGTTTTTCACATAAGAAAAGCAAACCAATTCGAGTCTTCGTCAACTCTAAAATGGCGTAACTAGTATGTAAGTCGTTCTCAAAGGAAATAAAATATTGAGGACATTACAGTACTAGTCCTTGTTTTCTCCATGATTTCATTTGCGGTCCCCAGCTGTGCTTTTTTTTTTTTTTTTAATTTTTAATTTTTATGGGCGTAGACAAATCGAGATTATAATCTTATTTTACTTCCTTAAGTCTACTATCCTTTTGAAATTAAGTGATATTTTTGACATAGTTTTTTACTAAATTTCTTTTACTTGAAAAGGAAATTCTCCCCTTTTATTAAAAATTTGTTTCCTAGATTTATTTGGAGAGACTTTCTTTTTCCTTTTTTTTTTTTCTGTGAGCAAATTTGTCATTCTTAAGGTAACTTAGTACTCGGTTTTCTAGTTAATGCATTTTTTATGTCATATCTCAAATCTAATGTTTTCATACAGATTTTGCATAGGGATCGCAAGACGTGCAAATTTGCACAGTTAGGCATTGATAATCGAATATTTGCATAACTATAATTGCCATTTCAGAATAGAATTTTCCTTGAATTAGTGTAAATGCATATTTAGTACATTAAGATTGCATATATATAGATATATATATATATATATATATATATATTTATTTATAATCTTAATCTCTATCTTGCATGGATCATATGCAATGAAAAGTATAAAAATAAAGTAATTACAACTTTTATGTTAGTAATGTCTTCATTTTAAAAAATCACAAAAAAAATATGTTTAGGGGTTTTTTGGGGAAATTTAGATTCATTTCCATTATATTTGTATTATTCTCCAAGGATTGTGTTCCATTTAGATTACATTACGCTAAATTTTCGTAATTACTAGAACAATTTTTGGAAAGCAACTTATTTTGACAAATTGCATCCGCATATTTATATATATCCCTGGACACATTAGTACATCTCAAAAGTCTTGCACAAACTTCCCATTCACTACTCACATGGTCTCATCTTGAAGCTCAATATTGAGGCCTTATGTCATTTTATCAGATGCGGCTCGGGTTTTTATTTTACACCTACTTTATTTATTTTAACTGCTTTGATTATTGATTATTTTATTTGCTTGAGGGTTTCCCCTCGTCAGAGCACCTAATCAATGAAAGGCTCGTTCACTATGCGTTTGCATAAAAAGTAGATTGACTAGCCACTACTGAATTTTGTTTGTATTATGCTTGAGAGCTCTTTTTCTAGACACGAATTTTAATTTAGAGTAAATATCATGTGAATATATCAATTTGAGAATTTTTATGATATTTACTTTTATTTTTTGACACAACACCCAGAGAAATTGAGATTGCAATTTTGTTTTATTTCCTTTAACTCTAGGGTTTCTCAGATCCCACTTTAAAAAGGTGATTTTTTTTTGTAAAATAAATTTAGGAGTAGATTTCAACTCGAACAGTAAATTTCCTGATTTATTAGCTAATTCATTTCCTAGATATTTATGGAGTGACTTTTGTTTTTTATATATATATTTTTTTTGCAGTACTCGAACTTTGGCTTTCTTTAGAATTAAGCAATCAAAAATTTCTTATGAACATGTTGACATGTACATTCACCTAAAATTTTTCATAATTCTCTAAAATTTAAATTACAATATTACTAATTTGATGGGAAAGCAAAAAAGTTGTTCTTACTTTTTATAAGCCCAAACAAACAGACCCTGATCTCTAGGTTGTTTTATGGATTCGACTCTTTGAATTTAGATGTGAAAATTAAGTTTTTTCCTTCCCCTTTTGCGCTTAGTGATTGGTTTTGGGCCTTCTATTAAGCATTCCGAGTGTTGCAACTACACTTACTATTACAATAGAAAAAAAAAAAACCCTGTCTTCGTAAAAACCCCTCGAAATTGACTAACATTTGCAATCCCAGTACAAGTTAGACCTTCAATTTTCTAAAAAAGAAACCTTGAAATGCGCAAAACAGAAACAGATCCACAAATTGCGCACTAGATGAGTCCACCCGCGAGCAATAAACAAATAAAAAAGAAGGAATCACGGAGCGAATCGAGTACTCACGCAGGAAAAAGAAAAACCTCCACTAGTCCGGTCCGATTCTACTTTGGACCATCGATTCTTAGGTAGAACCGTAAGTTTAGCACAATACATCGGGAACCGTTCTAACTATTATCAATTCAAGGGATTGAAGCAGGTCATCCCTAATTTTAATTGTACTCATTTAATAATGGAGCAGGTAACTCGTCTTTTTTATTACAAAAGTCAAAAGATTCCACCGGGACTTACGCTTAGCCTGCCAATCTCTCTCTCTCTGGCTTGAATGTCGGATTAACAAGCTTTCCTTTTTTCTGTTTTTGCTTTTGTATTAGCATTAAAAGTTTATATGTCTAGATATCTCAACAATTAAATTAATGGATACTTTTGCTTTTCAAATAATCGCCATATTCTCCATTTAGGAAAACTTAAAGTAAGCTCTTGTAGTAGAACTTAATATCAAATCTAAGAGGCGGCATTGATATTTTTTTATTAGCAAAAGCAAAATTTCATAGTGAGCTCAATAAAATATTGCGTAGGCCTGCCGTGGGTAAGTGCATGAAATGTTTGCGAGTGTGTAAAAACTCTTTTTTGATTATGTTGACTTGAGAGACCCGAAAACTCTTTTTAGAAAAATGTATCTGTAAATTGAGATTGATATCATTTAAAAGTTATAATTGTCAGAAAGAGAGGCATGTGACCTTAGTATATAAAGTGTTCCTAAATTATACCCACGTAAACTACCTCACATGCCCCGTGACATTATTTTTAGTTTCCCAAAGATGCCCCTGCTGTCGTCCAACGCACATAGGCTGTACATTATTTTGATTATGTTGACTTAGAGACCCCGAGACTCATTTTTAAAAATTGTATCTCCAAAAGATCGGAATCTAGGGCAAGGAAGAAGTCGTTTAAATGATAACTTATTATAAATAGGGGGAGCAATTCCAAGTTCCAGGATCGATTCCAAGATTTATCTAGATTTTACATATATTATCAATTGAATGATTGAAGTAAATTATCACATTTAATAATCACAAATTATTTTTACAATTTACTAATTATAATTTATATTTAAAGACACGAAAAAACATGAAGTATTAACAAAGCAAAAGTTTCAGTTATGAAATTGAAACTCAGACTAATGATTTCGGATTATATACTCATTATCAAACGCTAAAAAATATCGCAAGATCACGTGAAGATATAAACCGAGAAAAATACAAAAACTTATTCTAAATTCTAAGTTATAGGTTCCACTAACTTAGAATTTAGAACTTATTTGTTGAAAGCATGATATATTGAAACTTAAAACTGGATAGACTCCCACCGATCCTATTCTCAAATTTTAAGTTATCTCATGAAATCACGCTTACACCTGATTCGAGGACGGGGCCATCTTGGCATAGCATTTCTTTTTCCTTCTGGAATAGTAATTCTCTTGTGAAGGGAACCTAGGAATGACTTTGATTTACCTCAAAACTAAATGCTACAATACGGCATGCTATACGTCGGCACCTAGAATTCTTTAAAGTGTCACTTGCATTAAAAAAAAAAAGCATTATAAGAAATAATAAATAAATAAATAAATAAATAAAATTAATAAAAATAAAAAATAAAAAGTTCAAAAAAGGGGAATTGGCAGACGAAGACAACCTAGCATGGGACGCATAAAAAGCACGACAACAGAGAAGAAAGAGTGGGCACGCGCGAGAAAAGACAAACCAGCAAAAGCAGCGGAAACAGGGGAAATGGCAGAACGCCGGTGGAGTGCGCAAAAAATGGCAATGATATTCGCGCTCCCATGTGATATCTGGTTTCCTGTATTCATGTTTAATTAAATTAACTCAGTACTTGGTTTTTCTAGTCATTGCATTTTGTTTGTTTATCATTCTCAAATCTAATGTATCCATAAAGATGACATGCATATTCGCACTAGGCATTGATAATAGAATATTTGCATAATTATAATTTCCATGTCAGAAGAATTAGAATTCTCCTTGAATTGGCGGAGATGCATATTTAGGACATATAGGTCGCATTTTTTTTTTCTTTTAACTATATCACATGCAATAGAAAATATTAAAAAAATTGCATTTTGCATGCTAGTAAATTAGATTGTGTCTTTCGATACAAAAAAAAAAAAAAAAGAGATTGTGTCTTCATTAAAAAAAAAGTCATAAAATTATTTTTGAGATTTATTTGGGGAATTTTAGATTTATTTACGTCAAATTTGATTTATTCTTTGAGGATTGCATTCCATTTAAATTATGCTAAATTTTTATACTTATTAGAAGGTCATTCTAGGAAAGCAAATATTTCGGGTGCGTTGTTGCTTAGCAAGTTATATCATATTTATAAATCCCTTTGGTACATTAGTTTTTTTTTTGGTAAGGAAATTTTTTTTTTTTGGTAAGGCTTTTGGTACATTAGTTTATCTTTAAAAATTTGCATAAACTTTCCATTTTCCACTCACAGGCCCCTGTCTTGGGGTTTAATGACGGGGTCATATTTTATTTTATTAGGGTTTTTCTTTTACTCGAATAAAGCTGCTTTGATTATTGAATGTTTATTTTAATTACGTAAGTATCATGCATAATCACTTTTCAAATGTAAGACAATTTAGGGTAATGAAGTCGATGAAGATTGCATGCAAAAGTTTTCATAACGAGAAAATGTACCGAGGAGGCATTAGATTAATGTTGTATAACCAAGTCCTTTTGCCTAAACCTTTAGTTTGTAGAAATAAAAGGATGTCACCCATTTTATTTGGTCTCTAATTAGCGTATGATAGATTAGTGACGAATCTTAAAACTTAATTTCAAATTCGATAATCAAATGAGTCAACCAACATTGTACGATTGGTAGGGGAAGCTGTTGGGGAGAACTTGGGTACAACAATTCACCACGGCCAAACGCAATCCAGGATCAATTTCTCCCCCGAAGCAAAATCAACTAAAATCTCTTAACCCCCAGCAACAACCAGCAATATATAGCCTCACAAAATGCAAATATAACACCGAAATAATAAGTAGACAAAGCAAATAACAACACCAAGGATTTAACGTGGAAAACCCGATGCGGGAAAAACCACGGACCGCCCAAAAACATCCACTAATCACCAAGAATAGCAGGATACACAAAGTATTCTTCTCTAGTCACACACTAGAGTCTCAACATCAACATTACAATCATCTTCTTCTCACCACATAGGTAGACAAACAAGTTTAGAGCAAGAAAACCTTAACCGCAACCGGAGAATTTGGAGACGGTTCTTGACGAACAAAAACCATCATCTCATAGCCCTCGGTCTCACGAACAACATACTGAAATTTGAGCCGATTCCGACAATATTTGGCCTTCGAATCAAAGTCGCAAAGTTGCACACTCTTCTTCTTTTCTCTTTCTCCTTTGTGCAGTTTTTGTTTTCTCTCTTTTTCTTCGTCACTTTTTGGGCGCACACCCACGTACGACAACTTCCACTTCTTTTTGTTCTTTTTCTTTTCTTTTCTTTTCTTTTTTTTTTTTAGTGCTGGCTGGGCCCCACATGAAGGTGGACCCAGCCAACAAATCTCCCCCTCCACCTCATGTGGGAAGATTCGTCATGCTCGCTTTTCTTCTACAAGCATCAAGCTTCATCACGGGCAAGGCTTTGGTCATCATGTCGGATTTATTGTTGTCGGTATGAACTTTCTCAAGTAGGAAGAGCTTCTCTTCTAGCTTTTCTCGGATCCAATGATACTTCATATCAACATGCTTCGATCTTGAATGAAACACCAGATTCTTGCTAAGATGGATGGCACTCATGCTATCGTAGTATAGAACAAACTTCTCTTGCTTCAAGCCCAACTCTTGTAGGAATTTTTGCATCCACAAAAGTTCTTTACCTCCTTCAGTAATAGCAATATACTCCGCTTCAGTTGTAGACAAAGCGGTACATTTTTGCAATCTTGATTGCCATGAAACAGCTCCCCCTGCAAAGATTATTATAAAACCCGATGTGGATTTTCGGGAATCAACATCACCGGCATAGTCCGCATCCGAGTAACCGCTCAACTCAGGCTTTGCATTTCCATAGCACAAGCAAAGTGTAGAAGTGCCTCTAAGATATCTCAAAATCCATTTAACAAAGCGGTCCAATGCTCCTTACCGGATTAGAGAGAAATCTACTCACAACACCAATTTGCATGAGCAATATCCGGTCTTGTACAAACCATGGCGTACATCGACTACCCACGGCCGATGCATAAGGAATTTTCATCATCTCAACCTTCTCTTTCTCACTTGAAGGACACTCATTACTACTCAACTTGAAATGGCCTGCAAGTGGAGTACTCACCGGTTTACATGTGTTCATGTTGAATCTTTCAAGCACCTTCTCAATATACTTCTCTTGAGATAACCACAGTTTCTTATTCCTCATATCACGAGTAATTCTCATGCCTAAGATTTGCTTAGCCGGGCCTAGGTCTTTCATTGCAAAAGCTTTACTCAACTCATTTTTCAAGCTCTTGATTTTCTTGGCATCATGCCCAACAATCAACATATCATCCACATAAAGTAGGAGAATAAGAAAATCATTATCTAAGAATCTTTTCATAAAGACACAAGAATCGGAGTTTGTCTTACCGTATTCTTGTTCTTCCATGAATGACTCAAACTTCATATACCATTGCCTAGGCGCTTGCTTGAGACCATATAAGCTTTTCTTCAATCTACATACAAGGTGCTCCTTGCCTTCAACTTCAAAACCCTCTGGTTGCTCCATATATATCTCCTCTTCTAGGTCTCCATGAAGAAAAGTCGTCTTTACATCAAGTTGTTCAATTTCTAAATTTAAACTGGCGGCCAATCCAAGAACAACTCGAATAGAAGTCATCTTTACAACCGGTGAAAAAATCTCTTCAAAGTCTATGCCCTTCTTTTGACGAAAGCCCTTCACAACAAGTCTAGTCTTGTATCGTGGTTGTAAACTATTTTCTTCCATCTTCAACTTATACACCCACTTATTTGTGAGTGCTCTCTTACCCTGAGGCAACCTCACCAATTCAAATGTGTGGTTTTCATGCAAGGATTTAAGCTCCTCTTGCATGGCTTCATGTCACTCACTCTTTCGTTCACATGATATAGCCTCTTCATAAGTTTTCGGCTCCCCGCATCGTGAGTAACACATACTCATGCGGTAAATATTTTTGAGAAGGCCTACGCTCTCTTTCAAATCTTCTAACTTGAGGTAGGATAGATTGCTCTTGCTCGGCTATTTCACTCGTATCGGTGAAGAATCAACATTATGTGAGAACTCACCATCTTCATGACTTCCATGCACTTCTCCCCCATAATTTCTATTAACATTAGAAGGATTTGGGCTGAAACTAACTGAACGTTGAGCTGTATTCTTTGGTCTCTCCACCTTGTCAATGTCTTCAATAGTTTGATACTCACAAAACACCACATCTCGGCTTCTAATGACTTTCTTTGCAACTGGATCCCATAACCTCGTAGCCAAACTCTTCATGTCCATAACCTAAGAAAATACACTTGTTTAGACTTATCATCAAGCTTGGATCTTTCATCTCTTGGAACATGCACAAAAGCCCGACAACCGAACACTTTTAGATGGCTGTAGGAAACATCTTTGCCACTCCAAACTCTTTGCGGAACATCCCCTTAAGAGGAACCGATGGAGATAGATATATCAAGTCCTTTTGTTCTCATCGCTTCACCCCAAAATGGCTTACGCAACTTCGCATGAGAAAGCATACACCGAATCCGATCATTAATTGTCCGGATCATTCTCTCTGCCACTCCATTATGCTGTGGTGTTTTTGGAACAGTCTTTTCAAGCTTAATACCATAATCCCTGCAATAGTGTTCAAATGGGCCTCTATATTCACCATCGTTGTCAGCTCGAACACATTTTAGCTTCTTCCCGGTTTCTCTTTCCATATTGACATGAAATTGCTTGAAAGCCGCAAGTACCTGATCTTTAGATTTCAAAGCAATAGCCCACACTTTTCTAGAACAGTCATCAATAAATGTCACAAAGTATAATGCACTTCCAAGAGTTCTAGCATCCATGCAACAAACATCAGTGTGAACTAAATCAAGTACATCTGATTTCCTGTGTGGAGAGGAACTATGAAATGAGAATCTATGTTGCTTACCAGTCAAACAATGAGTGCATTCCTTTAGATTTTTCTCCTTCAAAGGTAAAAGGTTCTTTCTAGCAAGAGTTTCAAGTCCTTTCTTGCTAATATGACCCAGCCTCATATGCCATAAATCAACCAAGGAATCCTCCACTGCATTTACCTCTTCTTTAATCAAGTCAGCTTGCATGGTATAGAGAGAGCCTGTCTTCTTACCCTTTGCCACTACCATGGAACCTTTAGTCAACTTCCATTTGCCATCAAAGAATGAATTACGATAACCATCATCATCCAAGGCACCTGTAGAGATCAAGTGAAGTCGAATATCCGGAACATGTCTCACATTTTTCAAAATCAAATTACATCCGACGTCAGTTTCCAAATAAACATCTCCCATGCCAATAACCTTGGAAACATCACTATTTCCCATCCTTATACAACCAAAGTCGCTGTTGCGATAAGAAGCAAAGTAATCACGCCGTGAGGTGACATGAAAAGAAGCCGCGGAATCAACAACCCACATAGAGTCTTGGCATGTAAAATTCACATATCCGTCATCACATACAAACACAATATTGCCATCGGATGCAACCGCCGTTGTAGCTTGTTTCTCTTCTTTCTTTTGATCTCCATTTCTATCATGGAATCTATCTCTCTTTGGCAACCAACACTCTTTTGTATAATGTCCCATTTTACCATAATTATAACACTTGACACTCCTCCTCGGTCTTGATTTCGACCTTCCTCTTGACTTGCCTCGGGTATCATTTCTTTGAAACCTTCTTGATTGACTTCTCCCTCTGTTTTCTATAACAAGAGCATCCGATGTAGAAGCATAATTCAAGCCTTTTTTTCTTGTTTCTTCATTGAATAAGCTTTCTTTAACCATGCTCATAGAAAGCACACCAAAAGGAGCCGAGTTATTTAATGCCACAACCAAGGTGTCCCAACTATCAGGAAGAGTACCAAGTAATAAGCATGACTGCAATTCATCACCAAGATCAATCTCAAGATTTGTCAATTGATTTACAACATCTTGAAATTCACTCAAGTGTTCTGCCATGTTACTTCCCTCCTTGTATCTCAAATTCACAAGTCGCTTAACTAGAAGAGCTTTATTTTGTGGAGTTTTTCTCTCATAAAGATCTTGTAATTTCTTCCACAAAGTGTCCGCCTTTGTTTCTTGAGCAACATGATGAAACACACTATCATCAATCCATTGTCGGATAAACCCAACCGTTTTCCGATTCATTCTCTCCCATTCTTTATCTTCCTTATCTCCTTTGGCTTCATCACCCTCAATAGGATCAAATAAGTCTTTGCAATATAACACATCTTCCATCCGAGGCTTCCAAATAGAATAATTCGAGGCATTTAACTTAAACATGGTGCTGCTGGTTTCTTCCATTTAACACTAAAATTCAACCATGCTCTGATACCACTTGTTGGGGAGAACTTGGGTATAACAATTCACCACGGCCAAACGCAATCCAGGATCAATTTCTCCCCCGAAGCAAAATCAACTAAAATCTCTTAACCCCCAGCAACAACCAGCAATATATAGCCTCACAAAATGCAAATATAACACCGAAATAATAAGTAGACAAAGCAAATAACAACACCAAGGATTTAACGTGAAAAACCCGATGCGGGAAAAACCACGGACCGCCCAAAAACATCCACTAATCACCAAGAATAGCGGGATACACAAAGTATTCTTCTCTAGTCACACACTGTAGTCTCAACATCAACATTACAATCATCTTCTTCTCACCACATGGTAGACAAACAAGTTTGAAAACCTTAACCGCAACCGGAGAATTTGGAGACGGTTCTCGACGAACAAAAACCATCATCTCGTAGCCCTCGGTCTCACGAACAACATACTGAAATTTGAGCCGATTCCGACAATATTTGGCCTTCGAATCAAAGTCGCAAAGTTGCAGCACTCTTCTTCTCTTCTCTTTCTCCTTTGTGCAGTTTTTGTTTTCTCTCTTTTTCTTCGTCACTTTTTGGGCGCACACCCACGTACGACAACTTCCATTTCTTTTTGTTCTTTTTCTTTTCTTTTGTTTTGTTTTGTTTTTTTTTTTAGTGCTGGCTGCGCCCCACATGAAGGTGGACCCAGCCAACAGAAGCCCTACTCAAAGTCCTACTATGGACACCGAGAAATGGGTCCCACGAAAACAACGACCGTGATTTTATCGGTCCCATGCATCCGGGCCCAGGCAAGAATTTCTTCGCATTGAACTTATTCAGGACAGTCATTGTTCTTTAAAATTAAGAGTTTAATGCCTTATTCCCGATAATAATTGCAATATCTAGTCATGCGATTTGTCCTGATTATGCTAATATCTAAATCTTCTCCTTTTTTTTTCCCTCACCAAAAGCTGGCGAGAAAGGAACTTCGGTCGTGTAGTTGAAATGCAGAGGCAAAGCAACCGAGAGAGTTTGGCGGGCCAACCCAACTATCACATTGGTACTTTAGTCGTGTAGTCATAAACTTTTTTCATGGTCGATTTAATCTTAAATTTTTTACAATTATACCAATTCAGTCAATGCCAAATAAAAAAGTTTATGACTGAATTGACATAATTATAATAAATTTATGACTTTTTTTTATTCCCTCTAAATTGAGATCAAATTTTAGGACAGGGAAGAACTCATTTAAAAGTTATAATTGTTAGAAAGAGAGTCGATGGACTTTTTTTTTTTGGTAAAGTGAGAGGCGATGGACCTTAGTATATAAAGTATTCCTAAATTATACACACGTAAACTCCCTCACATGTGGCGTGACATTATTTTTATTTTTCCAAAGATGCCCCTCCCGTCGTCCAATGCACATAGGCTGTAAAGTACTTTGATTATGCTGACTTCAAAGGCTCTGAGACTCTGTTTTGAAAAGTGCATCACCAAATTGAGATGGAAATCTAGGGCAAGGAAGAAGTCGTCTAAACGATGACTTATTCTAAGAGAGGGTGGCTAACTTTGCATAGCATTTCTCATTCTTTCTAGATAGTAATTCTCTTGTGAAGGGAATCTAGGAATGACTTTGATTTACCTCAAAACAAAATGTTGACAGTATGGCGTGCTATATGTGAGCACCAGGATTTTTCTAAAGTGTCATTTACATGAAAAAAAAAAAATCATTATAAGATATAATAAATAATAAATAAATAAAATTATTGAAAATAAAAAATTTTAAAAATTTTTAGAAAGGGAAATTGGCAGACAAAGACAACCTAGCATGGGACGCATAAAAAGCACAACAACAGAGAAGAGAGACTGGGCGCGCGCGAGAAAAGACAAACCGGCAAAGGCAGCGGAAACAGGGGAAATGGCAGAACGCTGGTGCAGTGCGTAAAAAATGGCAGCGATCCTCGTCCTCCCCCCCCCCCCCGGCGGCCCATGTGGTATCTGCTTTCCTGTATTCATGTTTAATTAAATTAAACTTGATTTCTCGTGTTGTTTTTAGCGGTTGTGTGCAATGAACAAACTGATCCGAAAGGCATTATATACACAAATTGCGGGAAGTGAAATTGGAAACTTGCTACGACCATGAACTCCTAGCAGCATGAAGAACATGTCAAACAGTAGCAATTTTCTACGTTGTCCGCATGACTACATCTCAATTTATTTAGCACTTAAATATTAGATATATTCACATAAGTCTTTATCAAAAACTTTAACTGTCACACGAAATATCTTGCCTATTTCCTGACATGAAATAGTACATCTTTTTGTGTGTATTAATAAGTGATGCATGAGCATCGTCAAAAAAGTTTGTGCATGAACGACTTTCTTTGTGCAATCAATCACTTGAGATAGCTTTTCATCATGCTGGGTTAATACCATTTTGGCAATATCCACATTAGCCAACTGCATAACGGGGAAAGTGCATTAAATTATGCACAACAATGCATGACCAAAAAACTAATTTTTATTTTGTCCACATCTGAATTTTTGCAGGTAAAACGGACATGAATTTTTGTTAAAAAAAATAATAAAGTTAAATAATAAAAAAGGAAGAGAACCCCAGTCCAATTCGGTCATTTTTCTAAAGGACCTAGTCCAGCCCACATCAGCTTAACCAAGCCCGATTCGCTACAGCCCATTACTTCGACCCAGTTAATTAAGCCCATGAATAGATCAGGTCCAAGTGGATTTCTTCATCTTCGTTCCCTTCAGTGATCCCGTATCCGCCAGCAACCGCCGCCGTAGCCGTTTCGCCATCGCCGGTTCGGCCACGGTGGTAATTCCTCTGTTCGCCCCTGTTTCTCGGCCAAGGGAGTTTGAAGTGCTTGAATATTATTCGTTCATTGGTCGTCTTCGCTGATCCTCAGCCTCGTCGTCATGGCGCCCCCGATCGCTCTCCGCGACTCTGGATTTTCCGTGTCGCCGTTCCTGTTGGGTTCCATCGATCTTTTTATTCTTCGAGTGCTGGCGTCTCTGAATTCGGTCTGCTGCTGGAGCGTTGGCTGTGTGACCTAGAACGCCAATATCGGCGACAATCGAGTTTCTTTTCTTGTGCCTTAGCGAGCTAAGATGGTGTTAACGTAATGCATGGTCACCGCCCTTTATCTTCACCCAACCCCCAGTGCTGTGGGGGAGAGGGGAAAACTACGCCTTGCACAATGGGTAGATCATAACAATGTGAGCCGTAAGTGCTATTTTTGTTGGAACACGTTTGAGCAATTTCCTTTTGAATTATTAAGTTTCTTGTGTAAATGTGCTGTGTAGCATATTTATCATGCTGCTGTTAAGTACAAAACTATAGAGAATGCACATTGCATGAGAAACATGTTTTCCATAAGAAAGCCGGACATGGCTTACCTTCTTATTTTGGGGGAACTCATCGAATATTTGTGGTCTTCCTGTGACTAGATCTATTTTCAAATGTTAAAAACATGGGAACTGGTTTTCTCTTGATCAAGTATTGCCTAAATGTCCCTTTGGTTTTGATCTGTATATATCAATAAATTATCTCTTCTGGACTTTTTCTGTTAACAGTTGGTATTTGCCATACCCAAGGATTGCAGTTGTATTTATAGCTATAGAGGGAGGGATGAGATTGGAGTAACCATGGCGTATATGCGCTCGTCTATTCCTTAGAAAGTGGTCACTATACTTTGACCCTAGATGTTGGTACTGGTGATGTTGTTTTCTTTAACTCAGCAATGCAATAAGTTACCTTAGTGACATTGTTGCTGTAAGGGAAACTTGCTAGCTGCAAATTCTCTTCTATTTATATTTATTGAAAGATGGTTGTGGAATGTAAAGTTTCCCACGTTTTACTGCTCGTTCATCAAGTATTAAAATGACTTGAAAGAAGAACAGCAATTGGATGAAGCACATCCATTTAAATGCCGCAGTTGCCTTTTTGTACCTTATGAGTGGTACAATACTTATCACTAAACAGTGGATTGCATGAATTATTTGGAATTAGGGATTCCTTTCCGAAGAATGTGCTTACCTGTTCAGTTTTCATATTGAAACTTGTAACGGCTAGAACTATATGAATTATAATGTTTATGGGCCTACTTATTCAGTCATTTTAAAACTTTCAGCGGGGTTATACTTTTACACTTCTGGCTTGAGTAGTCTATCCTCTAACTTGAAGGCTGACACTGTTTTGCTTTGCCTTTGTCAAGCTGCAGTCTTTGTCCTACACGCTATCATCTTTGATTACCCCAAGTGATTTTAACATTTAGTAGGCTTTGCATTTCTCTTTTTAACCAATTCAAAGAGGGATTTTGGAATTCTTGTATGTGGCGGGGTGTGTGTGTGGGACCATCTTTTTTTGGTTTTTTTTTTTTTTTTTTTTTGGGGGGGGGGGGGGGGGGGGGGTGAATGAGGGGTTGTTTACATGTCAGGACAAGGCAGTCTATTACATGAAATGAACTTTCTTTGCTTTTGAAATGATTGTATGGGATGACAAGTCTTGAGGTATGCTTGTTACTTGAAGTTGCTTAGACCCATGCTTACGTAAGATGCCTTAAGTATGATCCTATTTAGAAGATGTGGCACATATCAAATATCAAAAGGTCACCCATAAAATGAAAGGTTTTTTTGTAAGTCAAAAAATAACTTGCTATTAATATCATCGACTAACAATAATAAGTGCCTAAAAACTACCAAGCATGTTGTCCTTGAAAATAGGCTGAGGCTACTTCAGCTCTCACTGTAGCCAACACTAATTTGCTTTGAGTCACAATGCTTTGCACTTGTGACAATGTGGTAGTAGTTTTGTGATTGACTGACCAGATGTATTGCAGCATAAGTTCGTGCCAGTTTAGTAATGTGATGAGAAAAAAGCTTGTGGGATTTTTGAAGCATTGCACATCAATCATCAATCTTCCTTGTCTACAATTAAGTAACCTCCATAGCAACCTGTTTCTGCATGCCACCGTGGAGTACGGGCGCGCGCGCGCCCGCATGAGAGAAGGGGTTGGGGGGGGGGTGTGGCGGGTTGGTTTGTAGGTGCAGATGGTATCAACTAGTCTTAAGCACATAATTTGTTCATATTTTTCGAGATACATTTTAGCTGGACCACAAGTTCAGGCCTCATCTTCTGTGCATTTTAAGGGGTGAAATTTTTAGAGAGACTGAAGATGGTGAAGGAGCTGACGTGAATTGGCACATCAATATCTTGATGATGTAGTTATGTTTTTTGTTGTGTATTGCCTGACTTCCCCTCAATCTCTATAGTAATTAAATCTCTCTGTCTCTCACTAACTCTCATTTC
Organism: Eucalyptus leucophloia subsp. euroa; assembly: GCA_017140325.1. Classification (NCBI taxonomy): domain Eukaryota; kingdom Viridiplantae; phylum Streptophyta; class Magnoliopsida; order Myrtales; family Myrtaceae; genus Eucalyptus; species Eucalyptus leucophloia. Next base: position 33,207,595 of record CM029472.1, on the reverse strand, counting down.
ATATCACTGTTGTAGACTGGTTAAGCAATTTATTTCTGCTTTCAAAGATATGGGATGCTCTGCATGCAGCAGCAGAAGCAGATCTAACGCTTGCCCAAGCAATTGTGGATAGTGCTGGCGTGATTGTTCAGAGAGCTGACTTGACAATATGCTATGATGAAAGAGGTGCTATATTCATCTATTCTCCCAGTCCCCCACTAGCTTCTCCCCCACCACTGCCTAGAAATATTTTCCATCTCTATTGTCTTGTCCAGCATCTAATCCATGCGATGTTGATTGTTGCAAGTGCGAAGTACGAATTGCCCAAGTACGTTTTGAGTGAGCCGACCAATTTGATTGATGATAATTGACAATGGAGGTGGGGCAGATTTTGCTCAGCTTCGTGTGTAAATCCTGTGAATTGATGTTGATAGTTTGGTAAATCAAATTGCATCAAAGTGGAGGTCATTCAGGCATTTTAATGATGCACAATTAAATACAAATATTACGTAACTTCTGCCTCACGAGATGTATTACTTCCGCAATTCCATATGGTTTGTTTCATTAGTACACTGAACCTTCTAAAGAAACACGAAAAGTAATCAATTCAGGTGATTGTTACTGTGGAAAATCATGACATCCTCGAGTGCTCATTGTTTTCTCCAACTTTTTACTGTTTCTCCGGCACATTGACCTTGTAATGTTATCTTTCTGTTATGTGGAGTTGTTGATGGCCCCTACATTTCCAATGCTCTGGATTCATCTTGTAACTGATTATAGTTTTAGCTATGTTTCGAAATTTCAAAACCGATCCCTTAATAGACTAGGGACGGTATAGATTGTCCAATGCACAATGCGGAAAATGTGTTGAATTGTGCATAATGCTGTGTGAAGTTTGAATTTAGCATTACTTGTGGATTTATTCAGAGCCTTTAATACCAGATCTGCCCAATTTGTTTCTCTTGATTTAATCAACACGTAGAAGAGATATCAATTGGGTAAAACAAACTGGTTAAGGAATATAAATAGATTGTGGATGGCTAACAGCATAGAAGCCCTCTTAAAATTATCTATAGCAAGAGCTCGCAGTCGTAAAATTGTAGTACAGGTTCTTCTATAGCAAGAGCTCGTAATTATAGGATTGTAGTACAAGTTCTTCTAAACGATTATTTATGATGTTGTGAATATGGTCACGAAATACGATCCTATGACATTCTTCTATCGTTCATTCTTATGTCGCACAAGTTTGGGTCGAAGTTGTTCACCAACCAACGACAAAATTCCCCTTCAACTGATACAAAAAAATTTCTTGAATTGCCTGTTTTTGGTAATCATCTAACCGAGCAGTTAATCTCATCAACCACATCTTGCCATAATGAACTCCCTACGTTTTGGGGAATGATGAACATATAATTGACATTATGAAGAATGCACCATTAGTAAAGGTATGTCTTACTATATTCTGACAAAAATGCTACATAGAAAAAGTTATGAAATTGATACTACTGATGGAAGTGATATTGACCTTGTTTTTGCTGACATATCGCAAGTGAAATATTTTTCTTAAGAGAAAGTGAAGATATAAACACAATTGTAGAATCTACTCCTAAATTTTCCATCTATTAGATATATTCAATGTGTAAATTCAACATGAAAAATGTGTTGAATGTTATATTCACCAATCCTTCATTGTCACTAAGATCAAATTGAATCATACAGTATGTGGATATGTTATAAGAGGTACACAGCTGATATTTCCTTCCCTTTGCTGAACTTTAAAATATCTCATTAATTGGATTTTAAATTTTAGCCTTAAAAAAAAATCTGGACAATTAAATGGATTAAAATTTTTTTTACCAATGTGAAAAAAAGTACATGCCTTTCCGGGCTTTGACAACATTGTCAGAAACAATACAAAAAATTTCATAATAACGATAAAAACACGACAACGCAATTTAAGATAAACTACAGAACAAAAATGTCACTAAATTCTTGAAATCTTTGTTATTCAATAGTGAGAAACTAACCCAAGGCACTAAAAAATCCCAGTCTTACATCCTCTCTTTCTTTTCCTTCTTTTGCCCCCGACTTTCCGTTCCTTGTACGCGCTGACATTGCCAAAAAACGATCCTACTTCTAGATTTGGGCAGCCATCAATATGTAGACAGCACTTGTCTAGTACTTTCGAATTGAATACGTTAGGGAAACTTTTCAATGATCTACAATTGCAAAAAGTCAATGTTGTGAGAGTCTCTAGTTCATCTAGGCCCTCAATTACCTGAAGCTCTTCACAATTTGAAACCATCAAGGACTTCAGCTTTTTCAAATCCGATAGATCATCTAGACTTCCAATTTTAGGACATAAACTTATACCCAATTGCTCCAACGAGTCCAATGAACCAAGACCTTGGATGGCAATAAGATTTTGACACATGTCCAGCCTCAACAACTTCAACCTCTTCAAACTCGAAAGACCAGCAAATCCCTCAAGGTGTGAGCACATCACTTCAAATTCAACCAACTGTTCAAGCCCATCAAGTTGAACTTCCTTCCAGCTACAAAAAGAAATGTTCAAACGTGTCACTTTTCTCAAGTTGCAACGAAATGACAAACCACTTGTCGATTTGTGACATCTCAATGACAATGTTGAAACACATGGTGGAAGGAACCCAAGGGATAGTTGGCATTGACCATCTTGGAAGAAGAAAGGATCACAGTTCTCATCATAATCATCAAAGCTCAAATCCTCCAATTTAGTTAGGTTTGAGAGATTTGGAACCCGCTGCAATGAATGTGATCCCAAGCTTAGGCTTATCAAACTTGTGGAAAGCTCCGGTAATACTTTGAGTTTGCTACAAGACCCTAAACTCAATTTCTGTAGGTGAGGAAGTAGTTTGATCGTCTGTGGAACATTCTTAATGAGGGTGGATCGCAAGTGCAACTCTCTCAAAAGCGATAATTGCCAAATGTCCTCAGGAATTTCCCACTTTAGACCCCAGCAATAGTTGGCATGTAGCTCTTCCAACTCTTTTAGCATGACAATGCTCGGTGGTAGCTTTTTTATCGGAGAACCCGAAATCTTGATGATTTTTAATCTACTTAGGTCTCCAATAGATTTGGGTAATTGCAGACATTTTGTGAATGAAACATCCAACTCGAGTAGAGATTTCAAGTTACCAATTGAGAACGGAAGTTCCCTTATGTTAGTAAACAATAGAAAGAGAGACTTAAGTTCTCGTAAATTCCCAATAGAATTAGGAAGTTCATCAATTTTTGTAATATGTAGTTTAAGAACTGACAAGCGGTTTAGGTTACCAATGGAGTCAGGTAATCTTGTGATGGCCGTATTCGAGAGATCTAACTCTACTAGTGATGTCACTCTCACAAATGATTCGGGTAGCTTCATCAACTTTTTGCAACCAGATAAATACAAGTACTCGAGCTTCTGTAACCCTCCGATCCCTTTGGGCAACTCCCTAAGATTTTTGCACCCATTCGCATTGAAGTAAATTAAGCACTTAAGCTTTTTGAGGGAACCATCAACTTCAGTTAGTTTTTCACAATCCTTAAGATTTAATCTCTCTAAACTCAAATAATTGGAGAAGTTTGGAGTCCTGGTCATGTTGTCACAACATGACATATCCAAAACTTTAAGCTTTTTAGCAACCTGTTACAATAGCAAAATGAGAGTAAAGGGAAAATTCCATACGAATTTAGAGTTAATAAATAGTTGTGCTAGAACCTAGATGTAATTGGGTTGACTCATTTTCTTCATTTAACTCACATAGATCCGTTTAGTACTAACACCTAGCCAACCTGATCCACATATATCCACCTATATATCAATTTAGTGCAATTTAATTTAATGGCCTTGATTACGAGATCAACTTAGTTTTACTTGTGGAATGGCCTTGATTAAATCCATTCATGAGCGATTTTATTTACAGCATGTTATTGCCTATATAGTTATGGGTTAGTCAATTTTAGTTAAAAACATAAAAATTGCGTGAGACAATTTAATGGAGATAAATAAATATAGCGACGATTATACCTTGAATTGACTCCATCCAGCCCATTCCTCTGTGATTGAACTAGAAGACAGTTGAAGAGCTACAAGATTTCTTGGATGGAAATTGATGACCAAGAACTCTTGAGAGACCCCTATGCAAGTCATGTATCTTAACTCTAAGAACTGATTCTCAAAGTCTCCATTGAAAGTCCCCCCCACTAACTCGAGGAACCTTATGTTTGGAAGCCTTGAAAACTCTTTGCTCGTATAAACTCGTGTTGGTTCACATAAGCAAATTGCTTCAATGGCCTTCTTTCTCTGCCATTCAATGGTAAAGTAGCATAAGTGTAAATGAAAAATGTCTTCATCCCTCCCCCCCCCCTTTAAGAAAGGGCTCCTAATTAATAAATGAACTATTGAGAAAAACATAGAATTTGATGATTGGACATATGCTTTTACCTCTTTTGTTCCTATGATATTATCGGCCGTCTCAGGAACCCATAACCTGCTTTGCTTTCTTGGATCGGTTAGTCTCGTATCTCCACGAACAATTTTCCTTCCGAGATCTCTCAGTTGGTCGGGCATCCAGAATATGTTGTGATCAGTTATCTTTATTAAGGACATACAAACAAGGACTTGAATTGAATAATCCGGCCTAAACCCACAATCCTTCCACATGTAGAGTGCATTTGTCTTGTCATTGTCCACAAAGAGACATGCAATATCAAGAAAAATCTGTTGTTGCTCATGATTCAAGGCATTGTAGCTGATCTTCAACTTGTCCTGGACCTTCTCATGAGGTATTTCTTTCAGATTGTCTAGCACATCGTACCATGAGGCTTTGTTTTGACGATAAACCAATGAGCCTATGACTTCAAGAGCCAAAGGAAGTCCTCTAGTCGTAGAAATTATTTGTCTCGAAAGATTGACATAATCATCTGAAGGAGGATTCCTTCTAAAAGCATGTCGACTGAAAAGCTCTAGTGATCGAACCTCATCCAATGGCTTCACTTCGTACTCCAAAGTTTTGTTGGATTTTATGATGGATTTTATGATGCTTTTATTCCTAGTTGTCATAATAACTCTGCTTCCTAAGCCGAACATAATGTGGTTGATGGCTAGTTTGTGGAGTTGCTCCTCATCATCCACATCATCAAGAACGAGCAAGACTTTCTTGTTAGAAAGTCGTCGCAAAATCACTTTGATCCCATCGTCGACATCGTTGATTTGATCTTGAAAGCCCAAACCCAATGTGTTAGACAATAATTGTTTTTGCAAATTTATGATGCCAAAGCTGGCCGACAATTCTCGAACATTTCCTAGGAAGCAACATTGATTGAAAAGGGAATTTAGTTTGTTGAACACCATCTTAGCAAGAGTTGTTTTACCAATTCCTCCCATTCCATGGATTAGCACAAAGCACAAGCCCCTAGAGTCCATGTCGAACAACTTCAGAATGGCGTTCACTGGATCGTCCATTCCAACTAAATGCTCGGTAACGTATTTGTCTTTTGTCTTTAGCTTCATCACAAGCTCTTGTAGCACTAATTGAATGAATTTCCAATGCCTGCCACATGAGTGAGTTAACTAAGTTGATATTGTAAAAGATGACCTCAGGACACTAACATGTGGTTGCAACCAACATGGCTAGTGCCACTTATTTAATCGGCTAGTGCAACCGATGGGAAGACATTTTTATGTGTGTTTAGAACACAATTTCCTACTGATTTAAACAAATAATCACATACAGAAAATTATGACCTTTTTTTTTTATTTGCTTCCGAAATGGTAACACTTTGACATAGATGGATAGGACACTTGCTCTAGTTCCATGTAAAAATCTATCGATGAGGAGAGAGAAGGTAAATTTTAAGGATGTGATCCACAATTTACAAACACAAAGATGAATAAAATTAGATCTATCAATGAAAGAATGCCCTCTTGTCTATCATTCAAAGAATAGACTATTAGATATAGGCATTTTTCCATGTTAAAGGAAGCAAGGCATTGCTAATTGATTCCTAATCCCTTTTTAAGGCAGTCTTGGCAGCTAGGATAAGAGCTAAGAAGAAATGTATTGAAAGTTTTCACACTTAAGATAGTTAGAAGCAAAGTACATGAAAAAGCTAACCCACCAAATTGGAGAGCTAAAGTTTCGACCAAAAATAAAAATAAAAAATTGGAGTGCTAAAGTAAGGGAAGAATTAAAGAAAAAGAACTAACTGATTGCTTACCCGGTTTTTGCTTTATTTGGCTTCGGTGAATGACATAATTGATTCCGTTATCGAAAATAATTTGAAAACAAACATGGTATTCATTCAATTTCAGACAACTTAAACGAGAATTCGTCCAAGTTTGGGATATAACTAATGAAAGTCCAAAGCAAAAGTTAATGGAGTGCTTCAGGATCCCCACATACCCTTGCTTTTTCAACTCCCATCCTTTGATTTGGGCTACACTTTTGAGGGCATCCTCCCACTTTTGCCTCATCTCGCGACTGAACTTCTCTTCATGCTCCTCCAAAGCGCTGACGTATCGTTGAGACTTAAGCTTAACATCACGAGGCTTAACGTCGTAGAAAATCGGCATAATCTCCTTCTCGGATGGTTTGGATTTCTTGCAATCCACCATGTGTGCGAGCTCGCGAAGGCACCACACGCTCGAAGCATAACCTTTAGAGAAGATAGGTATATAGATCTTTGACTTTTGGATGGCCGCCGGTAGCTCATCAGCTATTTCTTTACCGACATGGAGCTCTTCCTCGTCGAGGAAAACACGGATGTTTGCTTCTAGCATTTGGTGATAAAGACAATCCGTGAAGCCTTGGCGAGTGTCCGACCCCCTGAAACTCAGGAAGACGTCGTAGTCAATCGCCGACGGCTCACCGCCGCTCGTTCCTGCCTCCGAGCCGTTTCCCATGTCCATTCTCACAAGTATTTTCTTCCGAGGGTTTCCTCTCTCGTAGCACCTGAAAAAGAAAGGCTCGTTCACTTTACCACCACCGAAGTTGGTTTATATTACGCTTCGGACCTATCTTCCTAGAACTTTCCCCACTGTTTTTCACATAAGAAAAGCAAACCAATTCGAGTCTTCGTCAACTCTAAAATGGCGTAACTAGTACGCGTGGCTTTTTGACCCCCGGTGGACTCTGCTTCTTGTAGAGTCGACTTTCACGAACGCCCAATATGTAAGTCGTTCTCAAAGGAAATAAAATATTGAGGAAATTACAGTACTAGTCCTTGTTTTCTCCATGATTTCATTTTCGGTCCCCAGCAATGCTTTTTCTTTTTCTTTTCTTGTGGGCACAGACAAATCGAGATTACAATTTTATTTTACTTCCTTAAGTCTAGTATCTTTTTCAAATTAAGTGATATTTTTGACATAGTTTTTTTATTAGATTTCTTTTACTTGAAAAGGAAATTCTCCCCTTTTATTAGTTAATTTGTTTCCTAGATTTGTTTGGAGAGACTTTCTTTTGTCTTTTTTTTTTTTTTTTTGGTAGTGCTCGCATCTTCATTTTCTTTAAACTTAAGCAATTGAAACTTACACATGAAAACGTTGACATGTGGAAGATTTCTCCATGGAAAGAACAAAGCAATGCCTATTATCAATATTGAAATGCATAAAACAGAAAAGATTGAATCTCTATTTTTCTATTTTTGAGAATAATAGAACGTAAGCAATGCCACTTACTTTTGAAATAATTTTTAGTCTATAAATATGTTTCCTAATAGAAATGAAAAGCAAAAAAATTTCTATTTTTCTATTTTAAAACAAATATTAGGAATATCGTCCCCTACTAGTTGGTTGCTCACCCATCGCTTGCCTCCTCCTGCTACTTGCTCGCTGTTGTCCCTCGCTGGCCGCCTCTCGTTGCCCACTACCGTCAGCCACCCGGAAAGAAGAAATTTTATATTGTTATCAAACGAATTTTTATTTCAAAAATAAAAATTTTATATTATCATCAAACACATAAAAATGTATATTTTTAGCTAAAAATTGATTTTAGAATAGAAATTGCACACACACATGAGTCATAAGCAACCAACAAAAAAAATGAAGGGATCACGACGCAAATCAGGTACTCAGAGGTAGATTTTCCAAAAGAGTCATTTTCCAAAAAAAAAACAAATAAAAAAAAAAGGATCATTAAAAAATTTAATAAAAAGTTTAAATGAATAAAAATTAAGAAAAAAATTAAAGAAAAAGGGCATTGGCTGGCAAAAGTAGCCTGGCATGGTTAAAAGCACAACAACAGAGAGAAGAAAAAGGTGGGCACGCGTGAGAAAGCACATACTGGCAAAAGCAGTGGAAATGGTGAGCGAGCGCAAAGATTGAATTGCAATTTTCTTTTCGTCTACCGAATATGGTGAGCGCTTGCTTGGCAAATTCCGATGGACGTGCCAGGGCCATTCTGGTATATTCATTCAGCGATAAAAAAGACGGATCCCCGGATTTTTTTTTTTTTTTTTTTTGTGAGGAGAGGGAGGAGGAGGAAGGAGGGAGGGAAGAGTCCGGTCATCCCGCTGCAAGTCTTGCTTTGGCCATGGGGATGGGTTTGGTTTGTTTCGTTTTCATTTTCGTACGTCGTTTTTGGTTTTTGGTTTATTTCCTTTTTTTGCCCTTTTCTGGAGGACAGACGAATTAATTTATTTATTTTTAAATTAATCTTCTTTTCGGACAATGCTTTTTTTTTTAATGTCATATCTCAAATCTAATGTTTTCATACAGATTCTGATAGATTGCAAGACATGCAAATTTGCATAGTTAGGCAGTTGATAATCGAATATTTGCATAACTATAATTTCCATTTCAGAATATTTTTCCTTGAATTAGTGTAAATTCTTGCGTGGATCATATGCAATGAAAAGTATAAAAATAAAGTAATTACAACCAGTCCGTAATTTGATTATCTTAAAAAAAATCACAAAAAAATATGTTTGGGTTTATTTGGGAAATTTAGATTCATTTCCATTATATTTGTATTATTCTCCAAGGATTGTGTTCCATTTAGATTACATTACGCTAAATTTTCTTAATTACAAGAACGATTTTTAGGAAAGCAACTTATTTTGACAAGTTGCGTCCGGATATATATATATCCCTTGACAAATTAGTACATCTCAAAAGTCTTGCACAGACTTCCCATTCACTACTCACAGGGTCTCATCTTGAAGCTCTATATCGAGGCCTTATGTCATTTTATCAGATGCGGCTCAGGTTTTTATTTTACTCCTACTTTATTTATTTTAATTGCTTTGATTATTGATTTTTTTTTTGCCTGAGGGTTTCTCTTTGTCGGAGCACCTAATCAATGAAAGGCTCGTTCACTTTGCATTTACATAAAAAGTAGATTGACTAGACGCTACTGAATTTCGTTTGTATTATGCTTGAGAGCTCTATTTCTAGACTTGAATTTTAATTTAGAGTAAATATGATATGGATGTATTTATTTTTTTCTTTAACTTTTATTTTTTCAGATCCAACACAAAGAAAGGTGCAATTTTTTTTAAATTTCCTTTACTGAGTAGATTTCAGATCCCAAAAATAAATTTTTTCATTTATAAAGCTAATTAGATTTCTGCTAGATATTTATTTTTGGCTAAGTTTCCTGATATTTTGGAGTGACTTTTGTTTTGTTTTTTATTATTTTTTATTTTTTTTGCGGTACTTGCACTTTGGCTTTCTTTAGTATTAAGCAATCAAAACTTTCTTATAAAAATGTTGACATCATTCACCTAAAATATTTTCATAATCTCTAAAATTTAAATTACAATATTACTAAATTTAATGGAAAAGCAAAAAAGTTGTTCTTACTTTTTATAAGCCCAAACAAATAGACCCTTATCTCTAGGTTGTTTTATGGATTCAACTCTTTGAATTCAGATGTGAAAATTAAGTTTTTTTTTTTTCCCCTTTTGCGCTTAGTGATTGGTTCCAGGCCTTTTATTAAGCATTCCAAGTTTTGCAACTATACTTACAACACCAAAAAAAAAAAATCTTCGTAAAAACAGCTAGAAATTGACTAACATTTGCAATTTCAGTACAAGTTAGTCCTTCAATTTTCTAAAAAAAGGAGCATGAAAATGCCCATTATCAACCTTGAAATGCGCAAGACAGAAACAAATCCACCAAATTGCACACTAGATGAGTCCACTTGCAAGCAACAAGCAAAGAAAAAAGAAGGAATCTCCGAGCGAATCAAGTACTCACATAGGAAAGAGAAAAATCTCCACTAGTTCCTTCCTATTCTAGTTTCAACCACCAGTTGTCAGGCAGAACCATAAGTTTAGCACGATACAATGGGAACCGAACTAATTATTATGGTTGAAAGTTTGAAACGGCACTGACTTTCGCCCCTAATTTTAATTGTACTTATTTGACAGTGGAGCAGGTAACTCGTTATTTTTCTTTCAAAAGTCAAAAGATTCCACCAGGAATTATGCTTAGCCGCCCATCTCTCTTTCTCTCTCTGGCTTGAATGTTGGATTAACAGGCTTTCCTTTTTTTTTTTTTATGTCGCTGCTTTTGTATTAGTATTAAAAGTTTACATTTCTAGATATCTCAACATTTAAATTAATGGATACTTTTGCTTTTTAAATGATCGCAATATTCTCCATTTACCTAAAGTTAAAGTAAGCTCTTGTAAAAGAACTCAATATCAAATCTAAGAAGCCGCATTGATATCTTTTTTATTAGCAAAAAAAAAATTTCAAAGTCAACTTAATTAATCTATCTAAACGAAACAAAACCATGTATCTCAATGGTAAGTTTATTTGATTTCTTGCACATTGTTTTGTAATAAATTTTTGACTAAATAAAACAATTAAAAAAATTTTAATTTTCTTTTATGACATTAATTTTTGAAATTTTACTTAATACATCACTTTGGATCCATTTATTTTGCGAAAAGTTTCATTTTGGAAAGCATTATTATAATTTTTGTCATGTTTCGTTTAGGAAAATAAGTCAAAAGAAACGGATCTCATGATTAGTAAAAAACTTATACTCAAATTTAGTAAATAAATTCTTTAAAAAGTTAGAAATTTTATTTTTTGTAAATATGACAAGACTCGGCACTTGGAGTATCCCGATTATTCGACATACTTTTTGTTGTACTGAAAAATGAATATCTTTCTACTGATGCTTGGAAAGGATTATAGCATTTCATACTCTTTTTTTGAAATATTTAATTTTAAGTGACTTTGATTTAATAACAAAATCTTGACAAATAATGCTATAATAATAATTTTTTAATTAATTTAATAAATTTAATTAATTAAAAAATTAAAGAAAAGGAATTGGCAGGCAAAAACAGCCTGGCATGGACGCATAAAAGCACAATAACAGAGAAGAAAAAGAGGGCACGCGTCAAAAAGGACAAACCGGCGAAAGCAGCGGGGAAAAAGGGAAAAATGGAAAAAATAAAATAAAATAAAAAGGCAAGATAAGATAAAAAAGAGAAAAGTTCAAATTTATAAAAATTTATGAACATCAGCATGATCGTACCACATGAGATGGCTAAGAATGTTTAGACTTTTTAAAAGATTTATGATTAAATTAGTAATTATAAACAAATTTAAGACTAAATTGACACAATTAAAATTGATAAATCGTCAAAAATTTTAAAATTAAATTGATATAATTGAAATATTTAAAATTGAATTGGTCACCAAGTTATAAATTTAGAATTTTTTGGATAATTTTTTCATATCGCTAACCATATTTGATACCTATTTTTTTTTTTTATAACTGTGAGTCTGTTACATTAAAAAAATTAAAAAATAATTAAACTAATAAAATGACAAAAACAAAGAAAAGGGAATTGGCAGATTAAAACAGCCTGGCATGGGGCGCATAAAAGCAGAGCAACAGAGAGGAAATGGCAGAACGCTCGGTGCGTAAAAAGATGCCGAGTGAATGAGTGATACTCGTGCTTGGTGGGGCATGGATATTTGCTTTCCTGTTTTCATGTTTAAGTTAACTTAGTACTTGGGTTTCTATTCAATGCATTCTTTTTTATACAAATGTCTGGAGAAAAATAAATAATTAAAAAAAATAAAAAGAAAGAACGAGGGAGACCAAAACGGCCTGCCATGCAACCCACGAAAGCACGAGAATAGAGAAAATGGTTAATATCATGAAAAAAACTCAAAATGAGATACTTGCAATACATTTACCTCAAAATTTCAAAGTCAGCTTAATTGATCCACCAAAATGAATCCAAACTATGTATCTCAATGCTAAGTTGAATTGATTTCCTATACATTGTTTTGTAATTAATTGTTATTGACCAAATAAAATAGTTAAACACATTTTAATCTTCCTTTTGACATTAACTTTTGAACTATTATTACCATAATACATTTCTTAGGACCCGTTTGTTATGCGAAAAAAATATCTATCGGAAAATATTCTCCATAATTTTTCGGATCGCTTTGGTATATGACTCAATAAAAAATATTCTCATGGTCAATGGAAAACTCATACTCAAATTTAATATAATGAATTCTTTAAAAATATTTCTTGATATATGACAAGATTCATGCACTTGGATTATCCTGATTCCTCGTTTGAGGTACTTTTGAATATACTGTGAAAAATGAATTGCAATTTTCTTTACCAATTCTCGGTCTAGAAGAGGGTGGCTCTCTTTGCATAGCATTTCTTATTCTGTTTGGAATAGCAAGACAATTAACAATGACTTTGATTTACCTCAAAACAAAATGCAGACAATATGGCGTGCTCTATGCGGGCACCACGATTTATCCAAGGTGTCATTGCATTAATAATAATAATAATAGAAAATATTAATAAAAATACAAATGATGATGATGATGATAAAGGCAGGGATATTTATGCTCCCATTATGCTCCCACGTGATAGTTGATTGAGGGGAGGTCCAGATATCTGGTTGGCTGTTTTCATGTTTAAGGCTCCATTTATTTTGGAGAACTAGATAATTTGAAAATTATTTTTTAATTATTATTTATATTGTTTGGATAAATGAATATACGAAAAATATTTTCATCATTCACGAAAATATTTAATGATAAATTGTTAGCGATGATGATAACATTTTTTATTGGCTAATTGTTTCAAACAATACAAGCAATCATTTTTCTAAAAATGCTTTCTCATCATTAATTTTCTGTGATAAAAATGAAGCCTAAGTTAACTTAGTACATGGTTTTCTAGTAAATGCATTCTTTTATATCATTTCTCAAGATCTAATGTCTGCACAAATGTAGATGCATATCTTAGGACATTAAGATCGCAACTTTTTTTGTAATTTTTATTGCTATCTTGCATGAATGAAATGTAATAAAAAGTACCCAAAAAAAAATTACGTCTTGCATGTTAGTAATTTGGCTTGTTTCTTCTTAAAAAATATCATAAAAAATATGTTTAGGACTCCCTTTGGGGAAATTTAGATTTATTTGCATTATATTTGTATTATTCTTCGAGTATTGTGTTCCATTTAAATTACATTATGCCAATTTTTTCATTTTAAGGAGCTTAGCAAGTTACATCCGCATATTTATATATCCTTAAAAAAAGGTCATTTTAGAAAACTTGCATGGACTTTCCATTTACCACTCCCAGGGTCATGTCCTGATGCTTATTAACGAGGCCTTATTTTATTTTATCGGTTCTGGCTCGGATTTTATTTTACTCGCACTTTAGTTATTTTCGCTTGAGGGTTTCTCTGTCGGAGCATAAAAAGTAGACTGAGTAGCCCACCACTGAATTTCGTATGTATTACGCTTGACTTAAGACATCTATTCCAAGAACATTCTCTAGTCGAATGGTCTTTGGATAGCACTAGCCAAAACCGAATTTTCTCCAGTAGAGTCTACGTCAACTCTAAAACAACTGTTTTTTTTTTTTTTTTTTTTTGGGTCTAACCTTATGGTAGACTTGACTTTTGACAAACTCACAATATGCAAGTCCTTCTAAATGGATATCGAATATTCAGAAAACTACGGTATTAGTCCTTGGTATTCCCAATATTTCATTTTTATTCCCCGGCTTTTTTTTTTTTTGTTTTTTCGTTTTTTTATGGGCACAAACAAATCGAGATTATAGTTTTGTTTTACTTCCTTAACTCTAGGTTTTTTCAGATACTGATTTCAAATATAGGTGATATTTCTGAAACGGATTTATGATTAGATTTCTTTTACTCAAACAGTAAATTTTCACGTTTATTAGCGCGTTTCCTAGATCAAACAGACTTTATCTTTTACTTTGTTGTATTTTTTACTATCGCCCTTTGACTTTCTTTAATCTTGAGTAATTATTTTTCTGACCCCCAAAAGTAAAGTAATTATTGCATTCATCTAAAAATATTGGCACGTACGTTCGCCTACATATTTTTCATCACTTTCTAAAATTTAATTAGTACTTCAAGCTTTGGTGGGAAAGCAAAAAAGTTCTTACTTCTTATAAGGCCAAACAAAAAGGCCTTGATCTCTTGGTTGTTTCCTAATCTTCAATTAGGATTCTTATGGTTTGATTTGGAAGAAAGGTTGCCACTATGAATTCGATGCAAAAATTGGGATTCCTTTTTTCGTTTCACGCTTTTGCATGTGAAGCTATATACCATATGGGCCTAATGGTTCAACTCCCTTCGTTTTCATGGTATTAGTTTGAAAATGGAGCAAGGAACTCGTTTTCGCTTCATGAAGTATTGCAAAAATGTCCCCCTACTTTTGGTCTGAATTTTTTAAAGAATTAGCTTTTCATGGACATTTTCTGCTAAGAGTCGGCAAACGACCTATTTAGACAATTTCCGAGCGATTTCCGTCTTTCACAATTCAAAGATGGCAGCTGAGTGAGCGATTTGAAATGTCCAATCTTCCTTTTTGTTCATAGCTTTTCCAATCTTTTATCTAACGCGCATTTGAATTGATACACATTGTGAATCTTCTTGGAACAACCCAATTTCCAATTTTAGCGTCCCCATTATAAGCACATGAGTTACAAAAAAGGAAGGAAAAAAATTATTTTTTCAGAGGGGCTTTTCAGAACTAGGGATAAATGTATTAGAATTCCTAAAACTTATCATGAAAGTGCGATTGAATTTTAAAAATTTCGAAAAGTACAATTAAGTCTTAAAACTTATCATAGGAGTGCAATTGAGTTCTAAAATTTTCGAAAAATACAATTGAGTCCTAAATCTTGTTAAAAGTATAATAGTCTTAAAACTTGTCACGAAATTTTACTTTAACCAAATCACAAAAACACTTCACTACAAGGGCTCTGGAATCCGGGATTACATCGTCCCTACTCAATTTTCTACTATATTTGCCAATGTTCATCTATGGTTTCCATGGTCTCCATGGAATCAAGGTGACTTCCCTAGGAAGTTTTGCTCCTCTCGAGCTCATCCCGTCCACCAAAACACTCAGCATGCAAATCCACAGTTAATGATAGACCAAAATCCTATTCAATCTCCTTATCCAGCTTCTTCTGCCTAAGTGCACCAGACTTATGATCCTTGAATAAAGCCGAGGAAGACACCAACAGATGATTATTATCATGTGTCAATTGAAGCAATTCCTTTGAGGCATGTCATTAAACAGTCACTCAGCATTATCCATTTGGCCGCAATGGATCAATAGCTAAGAATAACTTCCTAACACCTCGAAGATATAACAGAGTCAATGTCAGAATGAGTGATTTCGACCTCGTTTAGGAAGATCCTAGTAGTACCGGTCGCACGTGGAGCGAATCATGGATCAGTTCCTGCTGTTGAGCTTGAGACTGCGGCAGGGACAAAGCGACAGGAGCTTCGTCCATGGAGGTTGCGGTTGCGGAGAAGAAGACGGCTCCAATGCCCATCCAAACGCACCCAGAAAGGAAGATGGCGAAGCAACTGAGAGAGAGCGACGGAGAGAGAGTTTGGTGGGCCGAGCCCAACTGGAGCTGCAGTGATCGGGCTTTATGGATGGGCTGGATTAGTGACCCGATGGGCTGGGTGCTTTATTTATTATCTTTTATTATATCTTTATTTAAATTTTAACAAAACTCTAATATCCAACAATTTCCATCTCTATACTAATTTTTCACCTTTTCGGTGAAACACATATAAAATCGGGTGAGGTCTATATAGGCCGAGATCGAAAGAGGAACCGCGTGGCTAGACTTGCCTATGTGCACTTCGAGCTCAGGAGGGTCTAGCGGGCTGTGATATTTAAGGATTGCAATTGTCTTTTATGGCTAGCGATGGAGCGATGAGATTTGAGTAATTATGTTCACTTCACCTTTGACACTAGAAGTGGTGATTAGTGATGTTGCTTTCTTTTAACTCAGGAATGCAATGGGTTACCTATCTATTTACTGCTCGTTTGTCAAGTATTGAAATGACTTTTATTTAGGAAAAGCAATCGGATGAAGCAGCCAGTAAAATGTCTCGGATACATCAAATTACTTGGACCCCATGCTTTTGTCCATGGCCTTACCCGTAACCCTAGCATTACCTTACCCGTAATCCTAGCATTAAGCTAGAAGATGCGGCACATATTGAATATCAAAAGGGCACCCCAAAAAATGACAAGTTTCTAGTAAGTCAGCAAAATAACTCGCTACTAATACTGTCGGCTAACATTTAATAATGATAGCCTGCTGATATGATTATATTGAGATTGATTTCAATTTGTGGAAGTGCGCGAAAACTAACAAGCATGTTGTGCATGAAAATAGGCTCAGGCCACTTCCACTCTCCTTGTACCCAGAGCTAATTCGCCATGAGTCACGATTCTTTGCACTCCTGACAACGTTTGTAGCTTCGTTATTGACTCACAAGATGTATTGCAGCATGAGTTTGTGCTAGTTTTGTAAAGTGGTAACGAAAAAAGTGAAGAATTTGACAGACGGTGAAAACCTTGTTAGAAAAACAATTCTGCGAATACGAAAAAGACAAAAAAGAAGTGTACATTGTTGAAAGCACTTCAGAAGGTTTCATAATAGCGACAAAAACATAAGAAGCAATCTAAGGTAAACTACATAGCGAAAATGTCAGCAGATACCGTGATTGATTGACCGGACTTGGTCAAATTAATGCAGGAAATGTAAACTGCATGGAAGGACGACACACTGAATTATGACAAACCCTCGTTACCCAAAAGCTAGTACACATGAATAATTACAACCGGATCATATATTATGGTGTCTAACTTGAAAGCCACCTCCTGGGCAATAGCTAGTGAAAATAACAAGGGTTGAATATTGGTGAAGCTCAAAATTCTTGAAATTGAACCTAAGAGAATGGCCGCCTCATCATAGTAACAGGCGAGACTTGAATTTCAAATGTTTCCATTGCTTGTACATGCTGACTGTCTCTTCAAACCAATCATCTCTTAAATTTGGGCAGTCGGAAATAGTTAGTGAGTACTCGTCTGATAATTTCCAATTGAGTACATTTGGGAAACTTCTTAGTGATATGCAACCTACAAATTCCAAATATTTGAGAGTCTCTAATTCATCCAAGCCCTTAATTGCTAGAAGCTCTTCGCATCCTCGAATTACCAAGGACTCCAGCTTTTTCAAATCCGATAGATCATCTAGACTTTCAATCTTAGGACACTTGTCTATTTCCAAATGTTTCAAGGACTCCACTAAACCAAGACCTTGGATCATAGTGAGATTTGGGCAATCGCTCAGCCTCAATAGCTTCAACCTCTTCAAACTCAAAAGACCCGCAAATCCCTCGAGGTGTTTTAACCCTTCCACTTCAAATTCTATCAACTGTTCAAGCCCATCGAGTTGAACTTCCTTCCAGAAACAGTGACTAATGTACAAATGTGTCAATTTTCTCAGGTTGCAACGAAATGATGAGCTGGCCATTGATTCATGGTATTGGGCAAACAATGTTGACAGAGACAGTGGAAGGTATGTGAGGGATTGTCGGCATGGACCATCTTGGGAGTAAAGACAAGGCCAGTTCTCATCATGACCACCATATCTAAGATTCACCAATCCAGTGAGGTTTGAGAGATCCGGGATCCATCGCAACGAACTTGATCCGAGGCTTAGGCTTATCAAGTTTGTGGGAAGCTCAGGCAATAGTTCGAGTTTGTTGCTAACATCGTAAAAAAATTAATATAAAATTAATTAAATTAAATTTAAAACTAAACTTATTTAAAACATTTTAAAATAAAATAAAAATATTTAAAAAAAAAAAACTAAAAGTGGATGTGGGGCTTTAATTTAGTTTGCCCTTAGCAATCTGTTTATACTCCTCGACCGGAATTGTTTTTCCCAATGGTTATCTCCCCTCTGTGCATGACATTTCTCAATCCCTAAGCAAGAGAAACGAACTCAGCAAATTTGTTATTAAAGACTCTAAATGAATCTACAAGTAGTGATATATACAAACTTCACAAAGATGTGTTGTACTTTTACAGATACTATATGTATCCTTGAATAATATCAAAATATTTGTTCAATCATTCATCGTACATAATTTAACACATTTTGCCCATTATCCATTGGACAATCTATATCGTCCCCATTTCATTCAGGGATTGGTTTTCACATTTGGAATCACATCTAAAACTATAAGATGAAATCTGGAGCATTGGAAATGCAAGGTACATCAACAACTCCACATAATAAGCAAATGATATCATAAGGTCAATGTGCCTTATACGCCCCCACCAAGTTAGAGAAAACAATGTTCTAGCAATAAAGGATGTCCTGATTTCCACTGTACAATCTCCTGAAATGATTACTTTTTGTATTTTTTTAAAAGGTTTGGGTACTAATGAAATAAACCATATGAGAATGTGGAGGTTATAAATTTTATAGGGTAGAAGTGACATAACATTTGTATTTGAGTGTGCATCATGGAAATGTCAAAATACGCACAATTTCAACGCAACTTATTTTACCAAATTATCAATGGCAATTCGAAGGATTTGCACACTAAGCCAAGCAAATTCTACCCCGCATCTATTGTCGATTATCATCAATCATTTTGGTTGGCTAGCTCAAAATGTACTTGGGCAATACATACTTGGACGACATAAGCGATCATCTTTAATAAAATGTTTCAAAATTATTCATTTTTCGCGAAATAAATAAAGCCTAAATAAAACTAATTAAATTTTATTACTAAAATCTAACTAGCTAATCAAGACCTATTTTTCTAACCAATTTCCATATTTTTAAAATATTTATTCATTTATTAATTTTTTAATTTATGGTAGAGGGGGACAGGCTGATCTGTGTGTGGAGTCAAACTTGGACTCCAAGGACGCGGGCCGAACTCTTGGGTTTAGTCCACACGTAAATAATCGGATTTCATAACAACAACTCTTCCATTTTAACCATAAAAAGCCCATTACCATACTTTTTTCTTTCATTTTCTACTTCCCTATTGTTATTTCTATTTATTTATTTTTTACTTACAATCGTCTTCTTCGCAAGACCAAGAACTCCTCAAAACACAAATGGAGATTTGCAATCTAAAATATTAAAGAATGAACAAAAAAACACTTCCGCCGTTAATCCATATACGTTTTCCACCACCGTCAACCTTCGGCCACCATTGTTCGTTGCACTTTTGACCCCAAAACCACAGCTTGCCATGACAAGCAGGAGATGAAAATGTGCAGTGAAACCACCACAAGGAAACCGACTCAAAACGCTTTCGAAGAATCCATAAACGTGACCTCAACTCCGACTGCTTTCTCGTTGATATTCAACATTTAACGCCATTGTTTCATGGAACACAAAACAGAGCAAGGCAGTGATTCAGAAACAAGTTTGAGCATCATAAAATAGCTAAAATCATATTTCCGTGACTTAAAATCGAGTAACACCATTTAATCCAGGTCAATATACTTTCAGGTTAGCCAAAAACGAAGCTAGCTTGCACCAAGTTTTCATAGACATTTCATCGAACTTCTACCAGATGGTGGCTATCTCAAACTCCGACTCACAATCTTAACTCAAATCAGACCAATATAAGCAGTCAACTCATACCTAATGGATTGCGATCTTTGTAAAATATAATGTCTCAGCTATTCTTTTCAAAACAGAACACTGAAAGGGATTATGTCTGACCTAAATAAAAAGAGGTCCTGATCGTAATTGCAAATCGTAGCAACAAAAGGAAGCTCCAGTTGAGATTTATGTTGGCTATGAAGCTTGGACTGTAGCTCCTAGCATTTCACGGTCGGGAAAACAGAGAGGAACAGAGCAATGAATTTGCAGATCTAGAATGTAGGAAAATGGCAGAGACCAGGACTAATCAACATTAATATAATGATTTCGAAGCTCAAGAATGTCGACACAAGCCTAAGTCAGCGAAATAGGCGACCATGGCTACAACTTCAGCTCTTCAAGTCACCGCTCGCCTGCGCTAATTTTCATTTGTGTCGCCCCTTGACGTCCGAGAAAGCCCAAGTCGATGGGTTTCAGCTAGTTGTTATGATGAATGGAATGGCTGAACAGTTTCAGATGTGTTTCGAAATTTGAAAACCGATCCCTGAATAGACTAGGGACGGTATAGATTGTCCAACGCAAAATGGGGAAAATGTGTTGAATTGTGCATAATGCTGTGTGAAGTTTGAATTTAGCATTACTTGTGGATTCATTCAGAGCCTTTAAAACCAGATCTGCCCAATTTGTTTCTCTTGATTTAATCAACACGTCGAGTGGAGATATCAATTGGGCAAAAACAAACTGGTTAAATTATATAAACAGATTGCGGATGGCTAACAGTATAGAAGCCCTCTTAAAATTATCTATAGCAAGAGCTCGTAGTCGTAGGATTGTAGTACAGGTTCTTCTATAGCAAGAGCTCGTAATTGTAGGATTGTAGTTGAAATAGCTAGTGCGAGTACCTAGAGGGGGGAATAGGTATACAAAAAAATTTTCTCGAAACTTGCACGATATTTAAACAATTAGAGGATTTGCAATAGTTAAAAATTCAATCGCAAGACTGAGTAAGGGAAAGAGAGAATTGAACGCTCGGTTTATAGTGGTTCGGCTTGATTCAAGCCTACGTCCACTCTTCTGCACTGACAGCCGATTGGCTGGATTCCACTATGATCAAAGAGATGTTACAGTGTTGATCTTCCTTGGTTTCTAGGTGTAGATGATCTACCACACTCACTCAAGGCGTCATGAAGTATAAACACTCTCTGTATACAATTTCGCTCAGTCTCAACTAACAATCAAGGATCTTCGACTCCGGAATTTTTCTATCGATCACACCTTAAAAACAGCTAGACGTCTTCCTTTTATACTCCTTCATGCCATCATAGCCGTTGGCACTTACCAAAGGAATTCCTCCAATCTACCCGTTGGACGGAATCAATCAAGAAGATCATCCGAGCTATTTAAGGAATCGATGATAGCCCATCAATCCGTTCGCCCATACAATCGTGGATCTCGATTTCCAAGAATAGAATATTCCAAGATTATTTCGTCGACCATCGAATCTTCAATCGATCTTAGATAAGAATTAAAGAATCCGAAATAATTATCCAACCAAAGAATCTATTCCAGAGGATAGGATCGAATCCTTAACCATAAACCTCGGCTTAGGATTTCCTTCGTCACTGGAGTAGAAAGACTGTCAGTGAGAATAGACTTAAGTCTTGAGTCCTGAGTCTTAAGTCTTTAAGTCTTGAGTCTTGAGTCTTGAATCTTGAGAGAACAAAGTCTTCGGACTTTAAACTGACGGTCTTCGAACATCCAGACTTTAGACCGAAAGAAACGTTTTGTCAGCTTCAAAATATTCTGGAAAGATTTCTCCAACAATCTCCCCCTTTTTGATGGTGACAAAACTTTCTTGAAGATTTGAACAACTTTGACCGCAAAACATTTCTCAAGTAATATGGCTAACTCATAAAGATTAATAAAACAACCAGACTCTGCATCCACAGAAAATTGGTTAGTCTTTCATGAGAAACACCATATAACAACACTTGAATAAATGCAACCAGTCAAGTTCATAATCAAATCCACAATTCGATCAAATTCACACCCAAGTTCAAGTTCTCAAGTCATACTCAAAAATAAACATAACCACAAAGGTCAAAGATTAAAAAATGAAAGTTCAAATTGATTCTCCCCTTTTGTCGCATTGAAAAGGGTGAGAAAGGAGTCATGTCCGCTGGGAATGCGCACGATCCGGAAATCCCCAATGGACTGGACTACCCCTTCAAGCTTCTTCAAGTCTTCTTGCGAGTACGAGCTACCTCTTCTCCCTTGGCATTGGCTTGGAGTTGCCGAGCGAGGTCTTTGAATTTATCTTCCGAGAGACCGAAGATTCTTGTCCAGCATGCTTCAAAGCTTGGATTTCATATCCGAACATATATCTCGGTTACGCATTTCCGTAAGAATATTCATGATACTACGAAGATCTGCAGAATTATCCGTCTCGTAATACCGGCATTGACTTTCTCAGCAGACGACGGCGCTTCGTACGGTCCGCGATTTCGAATCGACGTACCACCTTCTTCGTGCAATGGAGAGACCTGAACTTCTTCTGGGTCTTCTGGAGATTGTCTTAGATCTTCAGCAGCATGAGGTGTAGACCTCTCTTGCTCACTAACTCCCCTTGTCTCTAGGACATCGAGAGGGGAAGAATGATGATCATGCTCTTGATTTCCCTTTTCTCCAGATTTATCAGCAGACTGTTCTTTTTCTTCTTCTCCTTCTTCCTCAACTTCTTTCTCCTTTCTCTCTGTTCTTCTTCTTCTCTCGCTCGCTGAAGTTACGTCGGATAAGACACGAACGTCTTGTTCTTGTCGGTGCTGGAATAGTGGGATCTTCATCATCTTCATCTTCATCCTCATCCTCCAGGATAAGAGTTCTTTTTCTCCTTTTCGATGAGACACCAATGGCCTCCTTTCCTTTCCTTTTTGAAGCAGACTGGATTGGAGATTTCACTTTGAATTTCTCCATTGCCTTAGAGAGTTCTTGCAAACGCATCTTCATTAACATTTTCAACCCTACCACCATCTTATCACACGGTCGAACACAAAAAGTATGTGGCAGTTCAATATTCAGATGTCTCGAAGATCTTGGTCACTGACCACAGGATAAGGCAATTGTCCTTTGTCTTTTGACACCGCTCCGTACATATGGAAAAGGATAGTGTGCGGGAGAGAAAACTTCCGTCCTGAGTTGATCGCATACATCAACTTTGCTTCAGAAAAACACACAGAAGTCTTTGACGTAGACTTCGGTCTAAGACAATTGATCACAATCTTATGAAGCACAATGTTGATTGCATTCATCCTGGAATAGATAATTTTCTTATCTACGTCCCTATCTTTGACAAGATCCAGAGTAGTACGAGCAGGTGAGACTTTGATTGGGAGATAGCGTCCCCTTTCAACTCCAATTATGTCCGCCAACATATTCACATCTACCACATAGACTTGGTCTCGGACACTGAATGAAATTCTATTTGCATCCAAAAAGCTAAGATTTGAATAGAAGTAAGCGGTCAGTTGATCATACCCGTAGAGTCGAGCAAAAAGTCTCAAGTTGAAGCAAATTCAACTTCTCCCTTAAGTTCAAGTTGATGGAATCCAGAAGTCAAAGTCGACACTTCTAGGGTTAATTACCCCTCTTTTCAACAAACGAAATACACTTTTTCCCGATCCTTGGATTTAAACAAATCCATCCGATTTCCTTTCACCTTTGCAGCCACACCCATTCTAGGTTTAAATTCAAGGAACATTTTGTCATCATCGTTCCCGTCAATCGATTCTCCGCCCGGCATACGAGGATCACTAGGAATGTTCGCAAGAGCCTCCTCTCGCTCTTCCTTTCGGAGCAATTCCCAACTCTTCCATTTTCCGCAGAAAAAGATACTCATTTCCATAATTTTTGTCCTTAAGAAAGTCATCTATATACTTTAACGAAGAACCGGTGCTTTTCAACGCACGATAAAGCTTATAGATAACAGAGGGTTTTTGGACTCTTACTGGGTCGGCATCCTCGATTATCTCTTCTTCTAAATTTTGACTTGCACCTTGTGGGTCAGGAGATGCTGAATGACGTGGAGGAGAGCGAATCGGACTTTGTCGCTGACTTGGTAAGTCTTCTTCCTCGCAAGATCAAAGTGAGTCGGTCCCTTCTCCATTCTTTGTGGTCCCCCGTTTGCGATTCTTGATGATTTCCTCGAAGACGACATCTTTCTTTGTCTATTCGAGGATTCCTTCACTTGCTTTTCCCAAGAAAAATGACCACTTTCTCGACGATGAACAAAGAGTAGAAACAGTATCGGGAGGAGAGTGTCTTTTTAGGGTTTTGAAAATTGGGGGTAGAATGACTGTGAATTTATATGTGCCTCGGATTTGAAAAGAGAAGTTTAACCGGCACAAGGAAAGTGTACGAACACTTCTTTTTCAAAATCAATAACTGCCAAAAATAACTTCCTCTAAAAAAGACAAGTTTTCAAATTTCACACGAATTATATCTGAATAAAAGAACGTACCTTTTTGAGATAAAATAAGCGAGAATTCGTACCTTTTAAATAGCAACTTACAGTCTTTAGCAATGAATGATTGAGTCTCAGGATTTAAAGTCTAAGAGATCAGAGTCTTAGAGTTGGTGAGTCTCTAGACTTTAACTTCTTCAAGCTTCAAAATGTTGAGTCTTGAGCGAATGAAGTCGAATTGATTCTTCTCCAAAGGCTTTGTGAATATGTCCGCTAGTTGACTTTTTGAATCAACAAATTGAATTGAGATTTCTCCGTTTTGAATATGATCTCTAATGAAGTGATGACGAATCTCAATATGCTTTGCTCTTGAATGAAGGATTGGATTTTTGGTGAGATTGATCGCGCTGGTGTTGTCACATCTGATTTTTCGTGCATGAGTCTTCAATGCCAAAGTCTTGTAGCTGTTGTTTTATCCATAGAATTTGCGAACAGCAGCTTCCAAGAGCTACATACTCGCTTCGTCGTTGAGAGAGCTACAGTGCTTTGCTTCCTTGAAAACCAAGAGACCGTCTTTGTTTCCAAGTAGTTGACAAGTTCCGAAGTGCTCTTTCTATCGACTCGCAACCGCCAGATCTCAGATCTCGAGTATCCTAGAAGATTAAAGTCTCCCCTCTTTGGATACCAAAGACCGATGCTTGAAGATGAAGCAACGTATTTGATAATACGTTTCACGGCAATGAGATGTGATTCTTTAGGATCTCGATTGAAACCTAGCACGGATACAAACACTAAACAAAATATCGGTCTAGAAGCGTAAGATAAAGAAGTGAACCGATCATGCTCCCGTACAGCTTTTGATCTACTTTCTTCCCTTCTTCATCCTTGTCTATCTTCTGAGAACATGACATTGGTATGTCGGTCTTTTTGCACTTTTTCAATCCAAACCTTTTAACAAGATCATTCGCATATTTATCTTGATGAATGAAAGTTCCTTCCTTCATTTGTTTTACTTGGAGTCCAAGAAAGAATGTTAACTCTTCCATCATACTCATTTCAAATTCATCCTGCATAGACTTAGAAAATTTCTTGCAAAGACTTTCATTAGAGGATCCAAAAATAATGTCATCAACATATATTTGAACAAGTAAGAAGTTTTTGTTTTCCTTTTTGATAAACAAAGTAGTATCTACTTTACCTTTGACAAAACTATTTTGTAATAAAAACTTACTTAGTCTGTCGTACCAAGCTCGAGGTGCTTGCTTTAGACCATATAGAGCCTTTTTCGTCAAGACCGAGTCCGGCTTCTTTGGGTCTTCAAATCCAGCGGTTGTTCCACATAAACTTCCTCATGGATAAATCCATTTAGGAAAGCACTTTTCACGTCCATTTGGAATAACCTGAAATTTTTGTAACAAGCAAACGCAAGTAATAGTCGAATAGCTTCTAACCTTGCAACCGGTGCGTAGGTCTCGTCATAGTCTATTCCTTCTTCTTGCGTATAGCCTTTGGCCACGAGTCTTGCTTTGTTTCGTACGACTTTTCCTTTTTCGTCCATCTTGTTCCCGAAAACCCATTTGGTTCCAATAACAGTTTTACCTTTTGGTTTAGATGTCAATTCCGAGACATCATTGATGTTGAACTGTCTCGAGCTCTTCTTGCATAGCTTCGATCCAGCTTTCATCGGATAAAGCTTCTTCTATGCTTTTTGGTTCAATTTCGAGATGAGAGCCACAGCACTAGATTCTTCATGCCTTTTTGATCTGGTACGGATTCCTTCATTAAGTTCGCCAATAATAAGATCTTTAGGATGACTGGATTTGTGCTTCCAGTTACTAGTTGATTTGCCAGGTTGATGATCTCTTTCTTTATTTGATTCTCCATGAGCGTCTTGATGATGGACTTCCGACTCGAGATGCTTCTTGAGATGTAGACATTTGAAGGTCTAGAGCGGGTTCGGTCTCTTCGTCGAGTCTTGCTTGGATTCATCTTGCACCGAGTCTTGGAATTTAACATTCATTGATTCTTCCACAGACTAGCTTTTCTTGTTGTAGACTCGTAGGCTTTGCTTGATGTAGAATATCCAAGGAAGATGCCTTCATCGATCTTTCTTCAAACTTACCAACTCGATCATTTGCATTTTTCAAAATAAAGCATTTGCAACCAAATACATGAAAGTTTGAAACAATAGGCTTCTTACCTTTGAACAATTCATAGGGGGACTTTACCAAAAAAAAAAAACAATTCATAGGGGGTTTTCTCAAGAATAGGTCTTAGAAAGACTCTATTTATAATATAGCAAGCGGTTGAAACAAAGCTTCAGCCCAAAATCGTGAAGAAATTTTACTTTCAATTAAAAGTGTTCTAGCCATTTCTTGAAGAGATCTATTCTTTCTTTCCACAACTCCATTTTGCTCGGAGTATATGGAGAGGAAAACATGTGATTAACACCAGATTTATCACGTAATCTCGTAAAATCTTGATTTTCAAATTCACTTCCATGATCGTTCTTATGCTAGAAATAGCATATCCTTTTTCATTTTGAACCTTTTTAGCAAACTTCTCAAAGTACGAAAAGGTTTCTGATTTATTTGCAAGAAAATATACCCAAGTAAAACGAGAGTAATCGTCTACAATTACTAGACAATATTTCTTACCTCCAATGCTCGGGTTCTTGTTGGTCCGAAGAGATCCATATGAAGCAACCGCAGTACATGATTAGTTGATACATGATTTATTTGCTTAAATGAATTTCTTACCTGCTTTCCCTGAATGCATGGAGTACATAAGTCGACTTTTGGTAAGGCAATTTAGGTAGACCTCGAACAAGTTGCTTTGAAGAGATTTTGGCTAATTGCTTCTTGTTGATATGGCCGAGTTTTCTGTGCCATAGAACTGCTTTATCTTGAATTGAGATTAAGCATTGTTCTTCATTTGGCTTTACATCAAGGAGATAGATGTTTCCATGCCTTCGACCCATGAAAGACTGAGTCGAATCTTTGCTAATTTCAGAACATATGCCTTCTTGAAAGGAGATCTTGTAACCAGTATCGCACAATTGGCTAATGCTGAGTAGATTGTAGTTAAGTCCTTCCACTAGAGAGACATTGCTTATTGTGAGATTTCCAATTTTCACAGTTCCGAATCCCACAATACTTCCTTTGCTATTTCCTCCGAATGAAACTTTTCCACCATTTACTTGAATAAGCTTTATGAAACAATTTGAGTCTCTGTCATGTGTCTTGAGCATCCGCTGTCAAGATACCACTTTACCTTCTTTTTTGACAGACCCGCATTCAAAAGAGAGTCTCAAGCTTTCTTTGGTACCCAAATTTTCTTGGGTCCTTTGGTGTTAGTAGGATGAGCATTATTAGGCCATACTCTCTTAACAAAGCTTCCAAACCATAGGACACTCTTTTTCAAAGTGATCCCGACTATTACACTTAGAACACCTTAAAGCATTTCGACCTACAGGCTTTACAAAGACTCTTTTAAAATGATTTTTATAAGCCTCTCTCGATGGTCTTTTCTTAATTCTTTCTTTTACTTTCGGAAAATCAATCAAAGGGATTGTTTCAGCTGTCATACCTAGACCCGACTTATTGAAGTAAGGTCTTTGGATTGAAAGAACTTTTTCAAGTTTTTCAGATCCTATTGAAAATTTCTTTGATATATTTGAGAAATCAGTTTTTAAGAAAGCATTTTCTTTTGAAAGATTGTCTTCACTCTCTTTAAGAGTAGAAACATTCAAGTCTAAATTTTTTACCTTTTCTTCCAAAATGTTTTCCTTTTGTTTTAAAACTGAGTTTTCCTTTTTAAGTTCGGAAATCTTTTTAAGAGAAGTCTTAAGACTGAAACATAACTCATCAATATATTTAGAGACTTTGACAGGGATTTTATAATCACTTACCTCAAATTCACCGTCCGAGTCCGATCCAGTCTCGATCCAAAGTCTCGAGTCCGATTGTGCCATTAGACACAGGTTGGCATATTCCTCATCACTCTCTTCACACTCGTATCACTCCGTGTCTCGGCTTTGAGAGCTTTTCGAGACTTCTCAACTTTTCCTCTTTTCTTTTCGAAGAGGACAGTTGGGTCTCGATGTGTCCCTTCTTTTTACATTCGAAGCGAGACTACATCTTTGTTTGGTTCCACATCATCAATAGACTTGGTCTCGCTGTCTCGAAAACTCTGTTTCTTTGGAATGAACCTTCGCCTTTTCTATTCAGTTTTCTGAATCTTCTTATCATGAAGGCGAGCTCCTCATCATCCATATCATCTTCAGAATCTGCATCATCGAATCATCATTTGATTTTAGTGCAATAGATTTCTTACCTCTTGGATCTTCGTCTTCATTAATTCGTTCCACTTCGTAAGACCGAAGAGTTCCAATCGTTCGTCTACGATAATGGCATGATTCTTTGCGTCTCTCTTATTGAAGTCTTTATATGATTCCAATCCTTGGAGAGTCCACGCAGAAGCTTGTTCACCTTCATGGGATCAGAAATTTTTTGTCCTTGGTTCTCAAGACCATTGACAATATCTCGTAAAACGACTAAACATGTCGTTATAGATTCTCCCGATTTCATTTTGAAGGATTCATATTGACCAAGAAGAATGTTAATTCGGTCTCCTTCACTCGATCTGTCCCTTCATAAGTGATATGTAACCTGTCCCGACTTCTTTTGCTGTAACACAAGAAGATATTCTCGTTATATTCAGTTGGTGATAAAGCACAATATAAAGAATAAATCGCTTTCGCATCGAGTGCTTGTCTCTTGTTTAATTCTTCTTGAGACATTCCGCCGGCTTCAACAGCTTTCTTTCCCTCTTTCGTAGATTGATGCAGAAGCAGGAGTGATTCCTCTTTCCACAACGTCCCATTCCGAGGATCCTTTGATCGTAGGAAAGCTTTCATCTTGTTCTTCCGATGTTGTAATCCTTTCCATCGAAGTAGGGAGGTCTGGTATTGCTTTGCCCCTCCATCAGCCCTGGTGCTAGCATACTAGCCATGGATCTTTTACTCTGAAGTAAGACACTTCAAACAGAGTGAGAACACGAGCTCTGATACCAATTGAAATAGCTAGTGCGAGTACCTAGAGGGGGGGAATAGGTATACAAAAATTTTTTCTCGAAACTTGCACGATATTTAAACAATTAGAGGATTTGCAATAGTTAAAAATTCAATCGCAAGACTGAGTAAGGGAAAGAGAGAATTGAACGCTTGGTTTATAGTGGTTCGGCTTGATTCAAGCCTACGTCCACTCTTCTACACTGACAGCCGATTGGCTGGATTCCACTATGATCAAAGAGATGTTACAGTGTTGATCTTCCTTGGTTTCTAGGTGTAGATGATCTACCACACTCACTCAAGGCGTCACGAAGTATAAACACTCTCTCGTATACAATTTCGCCGCCTCAACTAACAATCAAGGATCTTCGACTCGGAATTTTTCTATCGATCACACCCTTAAAACAGCTAGACGTCTTCCTTTTATACTCCTTCATGCCATCATAGCCGTTGGCACTTACCAAAGGAATTCCTCCAATCTACCCGTTGGACGGAATCAATCAAGAAGATCATCCGAGCTATTTAAGGAATCGATGATAGCCCATCAATCCCGTTCGCCCATACAATCGGGATCTCGGTTTCCAAGAATAGAATATTCCAAGATTATTTCGTCGACCATCGAATCTTCAATCGATCTTAGATAAGAATTAAAGAATCCAAATAATTATCCAACCAAAGAATCTATTCCAGAGGATAGGATCGAATCCTTAACCATAAACCTCGGCTTAGGATTTCCTTCGTCACGGAGTAGAAAGACGTCGGTGAGAATAGACTTAAGTCTTGAGTCCTGAGTCTTAAGTCTTTAAGTCTTGAGTCTTGAGTCTTGAATCTTGAGAGAACAAAGTCTTCGGACTTTAAACTGACGGTCTCCGAACATCCAGACTTTAGACTGAAAGAAACGTTTTGTCAGCTTCAAAATATTCTGGAAAGATTTCTCCAACAGTAGTACAAGTTCTTTTTAAACGATTATTTATGATGTTGTGATTATGGTCACGGAATACGATTTTATGACATTCTTCTATCGTTCGTTCTTCTGTCGCACATGTTTGGGTCGAAGTTGTTCACCAACCAACGACAAAATTCCCCTTCAACTGATAAGAAAAAATTTCTTGTATTGCTTGTTTTTGGTAATCATCTAACCGAGCAGTTAATCTCATCAACCACATGCTGCCATAATGAACTCCCTGCGTTTTGGGGAATGATGAAAATATGATTGACATTATGAAGAATGCACCATTATTAAAGGTACGTCTTACTATATTCCGACAAAAATGCTACATAGAAAAAGTTATGAAAGTGATACTACTGTGGAAGTGATATTGACCTTGTTTTTGCTGACATATCGCAAGTGAAATATTTTTCTTGAGAGAAAGTGAAGATATAAATCGAAACACAATTGGCATTAAATAAGAATCTACTCCTAAATTTCGCATCCATTAGATATATTCAATGTGTAGATTCAACGCGAAAAATATGTTGGATGTAATATTCACGAGTCTTACATTAGCCATTGAGATCAAATTTGAGCATATAGTATGTGGATAAGTCATAAGAGGTACACGTGATGTCGTCGATATTTTCTTCTCTTTGCTGAATTTTAAAATATCTCATTAATTGGATTTTAAATTTTAGCCTTAGAAAAACTGGACAATTAAATGGATTTTAAAAAAAAAAATCTACCAATTTGAAAAAAAGTACATGTCTTTCCAGGCTTTGACAACATTGTAGGAAACACTACAAAAAATTTCATAATAACGACAAAAACGTGATGACGCAATTACAGAAAAAAAAAATGTCACTAAATTCTTGAAATCTTTGTTATTCAATAGTGAGAAACTAATCCAAGGCACTAAAAAATTCCAGTCTCACACTCCTCTCTTTCTTTTCCTTCTTTTGCCCCCGACTTTCCGTTCCTTGTACTCACTGACTGTGCCATCAAACGATCTTGCTTCTAAATTTGGGCAGCCGCTGATACTTAGAAAGCACTTGTCTGGTACTTTCGAATTGAATATGTTAGGGAAACTTTTCAATGATCTGCAATTGTAAAAAGCCAATATTCCGAGAGTCTCTAGTTCATCCAAGCCCTTAACTACCTGAATCTATTCACAATGCGCATTCATCAAGGACCTTAGTTTTTTCAAATCCGATAGATCATCTAGACTTCCAATTTTAGGACACCAACCTATATACAATTGCTCCAATGAGTCCAATGAACCAAGACCTTGGATGGCAGTAAGATTTTCACAAATGAGCAGCGTCAATAGCTTCAACCTCTTCAAACTCGAAAGACCAGCAAATCCCTCAAGGAGGTATGACCAACTCACGTCAAATTCAACCAACTGTTCAAGCCCATCGAGTTGAACTTCCTTCCAACGACAGTAATAAATGTACAAACGTGTGAATTTTCTCAAGTTGTAACGAAATGACAAACTAGCTGTCGATTTGTGATTTTTCAATGACAATGTTGAAACACATGGTGGAAGGACCCCAAGGGACAGTTGGCATTGACCATCTTGGAAGAAGAAAGGACCACAATTCTCATCATAATCATCAAAGCTCAAATCCTCCAATTTAGTTAGGTTTGAGAGATTCGGGAGCTGCTGCAATGAACATGATCCTAAGCTTAGGCTTATCAAACTTGTGGGAAGCTTCGGTAATACTTTGAGTTTGCTACAAGACCCTAAACTCAATTTATGTAGGTGAGGAAGTAGTTTGATCGTCTGTGGAACATTCTTAATGGGGGTGGATTGCAAGTGCAACACTCTCAAAAGCGATAATTGCCAAATGTTCTCAGGATTTTCCCACTTTAGATGCAAGCAACCATCGGCATGTAGCTCTTCCAACTCTTTTAGCATGACAATGCTCCGTCGTAGCTTTTTTATCGGAGTATGCGAAATCCTGATGATTTTTAATCTACTTAGGTCTCCAATAGATTTGGGTAACTGCAGACATTTTGTGTTTGAAACGTCCAACTCAAGAAGAGATTCCAATTTACCAATTGAGAAAGGAAGTTCCCTTATGTTAGTATACCCTAGAAAGAGAGACTTAAGTTCTCGTAAATTCCCAATAGAATTGGGAAGTTCATCGATTTTTGTCAAGTGCAAATTAAGAACTGACAAGCGATTTTGGTTACCAATGGAGTCGGGTAATCTTGCGATGGCCGTACGCGAGAGATCTAACTCTACTAGTGTTGTCACTCTCGCAAATGATTCGGGTAGCTTCCTCAACTTTTTGCAACCGCGTAAATTCAAGTACTCGAGCTTCTGTAACCCTCCGATCCCTTTGGGCAACTCCCTGAGATTTTTGCACCACTTCGCATTGAAGTAAATCAAGCACTTAAGCTTTTTGAGAGAACCATCGACTTCGGTTAGTTTTTCACAATCCTCAAGGTTCAATCTCTCTAAACTCAAATAATTGGAGAAGTTTGGAGTCCTGGTCATGTTGTGACAATATGAGATATCCAAAACTTTAAGCTTTTTAGCAACCTGTTACAATAGGAAAATGAGAGTAAAGAGAAAATTCCATACAAATTTAAAGTTAATAAATGGTTGTGCTAGAACCTAGATGTAATTGGGTTGACTCATTTTCCTCATTTAACTCACATATCAACTCACATAGATCTGTTTAGTACTAAAACCTAGCCAACCCAATCCACATATATCCACCTATATATCAATTCAGTGCAATTTAATTTAATGGCCTTCATTACGAGATCAGCTTAGTTTTACTTGTGGAATGGCCTTGATTAAATCCATTCATGAGCGATTTTATTTACAGCATGTTATTGCCTATGTGGTTATGGGTTAGTAATTTTTAGTTAAAAACATAAAAATTGCGTGAGACAATTTAATGGAGATAAACAGATATAGCGACGATGGTACCTTGAATTGACTCCATCCAGCCCATTCCTCTGTGATTGAACTAGACGATAGTTGAAGAACTAGAAGATTGCTCGGATGGAAATTGATGGCCAAGAACTCTCGAGAGACCCCTGTGCAGGTCATGTATCTTAACTCTGAAAACTGATTCTCAAAGTCTCCATTGAAATTCCCCCCCACTAACATGAGGAACCTTATGTTTGGAAGCCTTGAAAACTCTTTGCTCGTATAAACTCGTGTTGGTTCACATAAGCAGATTGCTTCAATGTGCTTCTTTCTCTGCCATTCAATGGTAAAGTAGCATCAGTGTAAATGAAAAATGTCTTCATTCTCTCCCCCTCTTTTAAGAAAGGGCTCATAATTAATAAATGAGCTATTGAGAAAAACAGAGAATTCGATGGTCGGACATATGCTTTTACCTCTTGTGTTCCTATGATATTATTGGCCATCTCGGGAACCCATAACCTGCTTTGCTTTCTTGGATCGGTTAGTCTCGTATCTCCACGAACAATTTTCCTTCCGAGATCTCTCAGTTGGTCGTGCATCCAGAATTTGTTGTGATCAATTATCTTTATTAAGGACATACAAACGAGGACTTGAATTGAATAATCCGGCCTAAACCCACAATCCTTCCACATGTAGAGTGCATTCGTCTTGTCCTTGTCCACAAAGACACATGCAATGTCGAGAAAAATCTGTTGTTGCTCATGGTTCAAGGCATTGTAGCTGATCTTCAGCTTGTCTTGGACCTTCTCATGAGGTATTTCTCTCAGATTGTCTAGCACATTGTACCATGAGGCTTTGTTTTGACGATAAACCAATGAGCCTATGACTTCAAGTGCCAAAGGAAGTCCTCCAATTGTAGAAATTATTTGTCTCGAAAGATTGACATAATCATCTCGTAGGAGGATTCCTTCTAAAAGCATGTCGACTGAAAAGCTCTAGTGATTGAACATCATCCAACGGCTTCACTTCGTACTCCAAAGTTTTGTTGGATTTTATGATGCTTTTGTTCCTACTTGTCATAATAACTCTGCTTCCTAAACCGAACATAATGTGGTTGATGGCTAGTTTCTGGAGTTGCTCCTCATCATCCACATCGTCAAGAACGAGCAAGACTTTCTTGTTAGAAAGTCGTTGCAAAATCACTTTGATCCCATCGTCCACATCGTTGATTTGATCTTGAAAGCCCAAACCCAATGTGTCAGACAATAATTGTTTTTGCAAATTTATGATGCTAGAGCCGGTCGACGATTCCCGGACATTTCCTAGGAAGCAGCATTGATTGAAAATGGAATTTAGTTTGTTGAACACCATCTTAGCAAGAGTTGTTTTACCAATTCCACCCATTCCATGGATTAGCACAAAGCGCAAGCCCCCAGAGTCCATGTCCAACAACTTCAGAACGGCTTCCATTGGATCGTCCATTCCAACTAAATGCTCGGTAACGTATTTGTCTTTTGTCTTCAACTTCATCACAATCTCTCGTAGCACCAATTGAATGAATTTCCAATGCCTGCCACATGAGTGAGTTAACTAAGTTGATATTGTAAAAGATAACCTCAAGACACTCAACATGTGGTTGCAACCAACATGGCTAGTGCCACTTATTTAATCGGCTAGTGCACCCGACAGGAAGACATTTTTATGTGCGTTTAGAACACGATTTCCCTATGATTTAAACAAATAATCACATACAGAAAATTATGACCTTTTTTTATTTATTTGCTTCTGAAATGGTAACACTTTGACATAGATAGATAGGACACTTGCTCTAATTTCATGTAAAAATCTATCGATAAGGAGAGAGAAGGTAACTTTTAAAGATGTGATTCACAATTTACAAACCCAAAGATATATAGAATTAGATCTATCAATGAAAGAATGCCCTCTTGTCTATCATTCAAAGAATAGACTATTAGATGTAGGCATTTTTCCATGTTAAAGGAAGCAAGGCATTGCTAATTGATTCCTAATCCCTTAAGGCAGTCTTGGTAGCAAGGGTAAGAGCTAAGAAGAGATGTATTAAAAAATTTCACACTTAAGATAGTTAGAAGCAAAGTAGATGAAAAAGCTAACCCACCAAATTGGAGAGCTAAAGTTTCGACCAAAATAAAAATAAAAATTGGAGTGCAAAAGTAACGAAAGAATTTAAAAAACAAAAACACAAAAAAACAAACGAATTACTCCTTGAATTTATTAACACATCTCCCGCCTCTAAACTTACCCCCCCCCCCCCCAAAACAAAAAAAAAGAGAGAAAAATAACTTTAACTGAATGCTTACACGGTTTTTGCTTTATTTGGCTTCGGTGAATGACATAATTGATTCAGTTATTGAAAATAAATTTGAAAACAGACATGGTATGCAATCAATTTCAAACAACTTAAACGAGAATTCATCCAAGTTTGGGCATATAATTAATGAAAGTCCAAAGCAAAAGTTAATGGAGTGCTTCAGGATCCGTGCATACCCTTGCTTTTTCAACTCCCATCCTTTGATTTGGGCTACACTTTTGAGGGCATCCTCCCACTTTGGCCTCGTCTGGCGACCGAACTTCTCTTCATGCTCCTCCAAAGCACTGACGTACCATTGAGACTTAAGCTTAACATCACGAGGCTTAACGTCGTAGAAAATCGGCATAATCTGCTTCTCGGATGGTTTGGATTTCTTGCAATCCACCATGTGTGCGAGCTTGTGAAGGCACCACGCGCTCGAAGCATAACCTTTAGAGAAGATAGGTATGTAGATCTTTGACTTTTGGATGGCCGCTGGTAGCTCATTAGCTATTTCTTCACCGACGTGGAGCTCTTCCTCATCAAGGAAAACATGGATGTTTGCTTCTAGCATTTGGTGATAAAGACAATCCGTGAAGCCTTGGCGAGTGTCCGGTCCCCTAAAACTCAAGAAGACGTCGTAGTCAATTGCCGACCACTCACCACCGCTCGTTCCTGTCTCTGAGCCGTTTCCCATGTCCGTTCTCACAAGTATTTTCTTCTGAGGGTTTCCTCTCTCGTAGCACCTGAACAAGAAAGGCTCGTTCACTTTACCCCCACCGAAGTTCGTTTATATTACGCTTCGGACCTCTCTTCCTAGAACTTTCCCCACTGTTTTTCACATAAGAAAAAGCAAACCAATTCGAGTCTTCGTCAACTCTAAAATGGCGTAACCATTACGCGTGGCTTTTTGACCCCCGGTGGACTCTGCTTCTTGGAGAGCCGACTTTCACGAACGCCCAATCTGTAAGTCGTTCTCAAAGAAATAAAATATTGAGGAAATTACAGTACTAGTCCTTGTTTTCTCCATACTTTCATTTTCGGTCCCCAGCTATGCTTTTTTTTTTTTTTTTTTTTTTTTTTTTTTTTTTTTTTTTTTTTTTTTTTTTTTTTTTTTTTTTTTTTATGGGCACAGACAAATCGAGATTATAATTTTATTTTACTTCCTAAAAGTCTAGTATCCTTTTCCAATTAAGTGATATTTTTGACATAGTTTTTTATTAGATTTCTTTTACTTGAAAAGGAAATTCTCCCCTTCTATTAGTAAATTTGTTTCCTAGATTTGTTTGGAGAGACTTTCTTTTGTCTTTTTTTTTTTTTTTGGTAGTGCTCGAATCTTGATTTTCTTTAAACTTAAGCAATTGAAACTTACACACGAAAACGTTGACATGTGGAAGATTTCTCCATGGAAAGAACGAAGCAGTGCCCATTATCAACATTGAAATGCATAAAACAGAAATAGATCCACCGAGTGCACGCATGAATCATTCTATTTTTTTTTTCTATTTTTCTGTTTTCGAGAGAATAACTTTAGAACAGAAGTCCGTCTGGTAAGACAATTTCATTTTTCTACTTCTGGAATAATTTTTAGTCTATAAATATGTTTCCAATAGAAATGAAAAGTAAAAAATTTCTACTTTTCTATTATTATAACAAAAAGTAGAATAAAATCTCTTCTCATTGCTCGTCCTCGCTACTAGTTGGCCGCCCACCAGTCGCTTGCCACCTCTTGCTGCTTGCTCGCTGTTGTCCCTCGCTGGCCGCCTCTTGCTGCCCACTACCTTCAGCCACCCGGAAAGAAGAAATCTTGTGTTATTACCAAACGAATTTTTATTTCAAGAATAAAAATTTTATATTATTATCAAACACATAAAAAGGTCTATTTCTAGCTAAAAATCGATTTTTAGAATAGAAATTGCACACAGCATGAGTCCCTAAGCAACCAACAAAAAAAATGAAGGGATCACGACGCAAATCAGGTACTCACAGAGGTAAATTTTCCAAAAGAGTCACTTACAAAAAAAAAACATTAAAAAAATTAATAAAAAAATTAAATGAGTAAAAATTAAGAAAATAAATAAAAGAAAAAGGGCATTGGCAGGCAAAAGTAGCCTGGCATGGTTAAAACTTAAAAGCACAACAACAGAGAGAAGAAAAAGGTGGGCGCGCGAGAGAAAGGACAAACTGGCAAAAGCAGTGGAAATGGTGGGGGCATAACGAGCACGAGATGTTTGACCGAGTGCAAGATTGAATTGCAATTTTCTTTTCGTCTTACCGAATTATGGTGAGCGCTTGCTTGGCAAATTCCAATGGACGTGCCAGGGCCATTCTGGCATATTCATTCAGCGATAAAAAAGTTTAATCGCCGGATTTTTTTTTTTTTTTTTTGTCTTTTTGTGAGGCAGAGGGAGGATAGGAAGGAGGGAGGGAAGAGTCCCTCATTGGTCATAGGGATGGGTTTGGTTTGTTTCGTTTTCGTTTTCCTACGTCGTTTTTGTTTTTTTTTTTTTTCCCTTTTTTACCCTTTTTCTGGAGGACAGACGAATCAATTTATTTATTTTTAAATTAATCTTCTTTTCAGACAACTTTTTTTCCCCCTCGTGGCCGGCCCCCACACACAAAGCTCTGACAGTTAAGCAAGGACAACATCGGTCGAGTTCATCATGGGGAGGACTCTTTTTTTTTTCTCTCTTTTTTCTCTTTGGAAGGGTCCGGTCCCGCGTCGCGGGGCGGAAGGAGAGGGGCCCAGTTCGTGATTATCGGCAGCTGGGCAGAAATTTAGATTCATTTCCATTATATTTGTATTATTATCCAAGGATTGTGTTCCATTTAGATTTCATTACGCTAAATTTTCGTAATTACAAGAACGATTTTTAGGAAAGCAACTTATTTTGGCAAGTTGCGTCTGGATATATATATATATATATCTTGACAAATTAGTACATCTCAAAAGTCTTGCGCAGACTTCCCGTTTGCTACTCACAGGATCTCATCTTGAAGCTCAACATCAAGGCCTTATGTCATTTTATTAGACGCGGCTTGAGTTTTTATTGTACTCGTACTTTATTTATTTTAATTGCTTTGATTATTTATTATTATTATTATTTTTTGCCTGAGGGTTTCCCCTTGTCGGAGCACCTAATCAATGAAAGGCTCGTTCACTTTGCGTTTGCATAAAAAGTAGATTGACCAGACGCTACTGAATTTCGTTTGTATTATGCTTGAGAGCTCTATTTCTAGACCTAAATTTTAATTTAGAGTAAATATGACATGGATGTATTTATTTTCTTTAACTCTAGGGTTTCTTATATCCCACTTTTAGAAAGGTGATTTTTTTTTTGTAAAATAAATTTATGAGTAGATTTCCACTCGAACAGTAAATTTCCAGATTTATTAGCTAATTCGTTTCCTAGATATATTTGGAGTGACTTATATATATACATATATATTTTTTTTTGCGGTACTCGCACTTTGGCTTTCTTTAGTATTAAGCAATCAAAACTTTCTCATAAAAATGTTGACATGTACATTCACCTAAATTTTTTTCATAATTCTCTAAAATTTAAATTACAATATTACTAATTTGATGCGAAAGCAAAAAAGTCGTTCTTACTTTTTATAAGTCCAAACAAATAGACCCTTATCTCTAGGTTGTTTTATGGATTCGACTCTTTGAATTCAGATGTGAAAATTAAGTTTTTTTCCCCTTTTGTGCTTAGTGACTGGTTCCGGGCCTTTTATTAAGCATTCCGAGTTTTGCAACTACACATACAGCACCCAAAAAAAAAAAAAAAACTTAGTAAAGACAGCTAGAAATTGACTAACATTTGCAATTCCAGTACAAGTTAGACCTTCAATTTTCTAAAAAGGGGCACGAAAATGCCCATTATCAACCTTGAAATGCGCAAGACAGAAACAGATCCACCAAATTGCACACTAGATGAGTCCACCGGCAAGCAACAAACAAAGAAAAAAAGAAGGAATCACTGAGCGAATCAAGTACTCACAAAGGAAAGAGAAAAATCTATGGGAACCAAAATAATTATTATGGTTGAAATGGCACCGATGTTCACCCCTAATTTTAATTGTACTTATTTGACAGTGGAGCAGGTAACTCGTGTTTTTTCTTTCAAAAGTCAAAAGATTCCACCAGAAATTATGCTTAGCCGCCCATCTCTCTTTCTCTCTTGCTTGAATGTTGGATTAACAAGCTTTCCTTTTTTTTTTTTTGTCGTTGCTTTTGTATTAGTATTAAAATTTTATATTTCTAGATATCTCAACATTTAAATTAATGGATACTTTTGCCTTTTAAATGATCGCAATATTCTCCATTTAGGAAAAGTTAAAGAAAGCTCTTGTAGAAGAACTCAATATCAAATCTAAGAAGCCGAGTTGACATCTTTTCTATTAGCAAAAGCAAAATTTCAAAGTTAGCTTGATCAATCTATCTAAACGAAACCAAACCATGTATCTCAATGGTAAGTTTATTTGATTTCCTACACATTGTTTTGTAATAAATTTTGACTAAATAAAACAGTTAAACAAATTTTAATTTTCTTTTTTGACATTAATTTTTGAAATTTTACTATCATAATACATCACTTTGGGTCCATTTATTTCGCAAAAATTTTCCTTTTGGAAAGCATTCTTCATAATTTTTGTCATTTTTCGTATAGGAAAATGAGTCAATAAAAACAATTATCATGATTAGTAAAAAACTTATACTCAAACCTAGTAAATAAATTATTTAAAAACTTAAAAAAAATTCTTTTTGTAAATATGACAAGACTTCGGCACTTGGAGTATCCCGATTATTCCTTTGAGATACTTTTGGTTGTACTGAAAAATGAACTGCGACTATCTTGCCCCTACTGATGCTCGGTCTAAGAGAGGATGGCTACTTTTGCGTAGCATTTTATACTCTTTTTTGGA